>CM061541.1:20652621-22130121 GCA_030864215.1 Capsicum pubescens
ATACATCAGGATAACATAAAATACATATTAAAACTATACTTTATTAAACTGAAAAAAATAACAAAACACAATAAACAGATCAAAAAATACATATAACATGTATATGTATTTTGAACAGAACAAATCAGCTCACTGAAATTCCTAAATACATATCAAGAGAACATAAAGTACATATTAACCCACTGAAAAAATACATATTACACCCAGCTTTGATAAAAGCTTTACTAAAATTAATAAATACATAACAGTAATTACAAAATACATTTACAACGAAAAAAATATCTCTTCCTCCATGTCTTCTTTAGATTCATTATCGGAAGAGTTTTGAACATCGTCACCAACCTTACTAAACACTTCAATTTCTTTGGCTTTTCTTTTCCTTTCATATTTTTTTATTTTTTGTTCTTTTGGTGAAGGAATTTTCTTCAACCATTTTTTTGACAATATCATCCATCTTCACCGAGTCGTTACGAATTTGTTCCTTCGTACTCCCAAATTTCTTCACTGTATGAAATTAGAAACAACATTAACTACATCGTCTTGAGTTAATCCAATACTAAAAGATGGTGCATAATCAAACACCAAATTAATAGGTGGTATATCACTATTTGTTTGTGATTTCGGTGTATGTTCAGCCATTAGAGCATAAAAATCTTAAAATCGTTTTCGCTAATGAATTACAGTACCAAAAAAATAAAGAAACTGATACCATGCAATAACGAAATCAATTAGTTACCTGAAATAGAGGAACACAATCCTTATCAGATCGTGCTAAAAATCGTGCGAAAGAAAAAAAATTGAAAGCGGAAACTGTGTTAATGGCGTAAAAAAAGGAAAAAGAAATTTAAAAATAAAGAAAAGAGAAGAAGAAAAGCGTGAATATAGAAGCCTATACACGGTAACTTGTGTCAGGCGATAAAGTAGTGGAGTTGTGTTAAAATAATGTTATTTATGCTACACTATGTAATTTCACATAAGTGTTGCTATTTTTTGTCATTTAACAGTTAGGTATGCTACTCCATGTAGTTTTTTCTTAAATTTATAGACATCTCCACCATCATATCTTACACAATATTGATGTTGAGGAATCGTTTGAAATAAATTTAGAATTAAATTTATTCTATATTTGATTTGAGATGTTAGCTAATTCTAAAATTATTTTATTTTATTTTATTATTTGTAGTAAATTTCAGAATTAATATCTCACATGGAAGATGAGATAAAATAATCTCATGAGATATATCCATTCATGAAATGTCCTTGCTTATCCCATCACGTTTATAGTCTACTAAACAACTCCAAGGTGCGAGTTTTGACGAAACTAAATAGATTTTTTTGTATTTATTAGTTTAATTATTTAATACATTTAAATTATAAATTTAGAATTATTCATAAACTTCTAATCATGAATTTACTTTGATATTTATTTCACGATTCATGTCTTATTTCTTTAAATTCTCTAATTAAATTGTCTAATTAAAAAAAAATCTCAAACTTGAATTTCTGTTAACTGCAAATAATTTAGTGCTGCTATTTTTATTTGCAATAATGCAAATGCCCTAGACGTGTTGAGATATTGGAACATGCATGGTTTAATTTATTTTCAGTCTTGAAGAAATAGCAGCTCAATTTGTTTAATTAATTTGTGGGATTGACAAACAGACTTATGGTTTTAATAATTCAAAGACAAATAAAGATAAAAATAAAAATAGTTGTTCCTTGAAAGAATAAGCAATATAATCATCGTATAGAGATGCAGAAGTTTGTCATGACATATAAAAATAAAATAATTTTTTTGAAAGTTGAGATTTGTACGTCTCTCTTGAAACAATGCCCATTTTTGTTGGTGGAGTACTAGTTTTCTCAGAGAAATTTACATATTTATCCTATATTTGATTTAAATACTTTCATTTGATACATTTATAAAAGAACTCTGTGAAATATTTTGTAGTTTAATACGATTTTCATTTATTTGATTCTTCTATACACACAAAAAGTCAGCTCGTGTTTCCGCATGTTACCTATTAAATAATCTTATTCGACTCATAATTTTGAAACGGTTGAGAATAAAGAAATAGCGTCATTCAATTCAACCAAGAAAGTTTTATTTGTTAGACGAAATAAATATTTGGGCCGAAAAAAATATTTTCAGTAGCAAATAAGAACATGGGTCAACTTAGAATACAAGGTTACTAAAAGGTTACTTTATTTTAACTTAGGAAAAAAACTTCTTCTTTTATATTTAGTATTTTTAGTTTCATTGTTTTACTTAGAAGGGAAGATTCTTTCTTTAGTTTAGCTTGTATAAATAAAGGTCATTGACAAACTTTGTTCCAACTTTTTCTACATGTTATCAGAATCAGGCCCACCCAGTTCATTGTTTTCGATGTTGGGTCCCCCATCTTATATTGTCCACGCTCCAAATGTCCAGCCCTGGGCGTGCGTTGGAGAACCATATCGATGGGTTAAAGGGTCTTTGGTCTCCTTATACAAACTTGAATAATCTTCCCCTCATGAACTAGCTTTTGAGGTTGAGTTAGGCCCAAGATCCAATATTCCAAACTTTGTTCATAAGTATTACATATAAATTATTAGTTTTTCCGTACCAACATAAGTATTACAGAACTATGAAGATTAAAATAGTAGCAACCGTCAAATTTATAGTTCTAAGATATTATTACTACAGTTAATTTGCTTAAATACACTTTTAATTATTTTTTTTTAAAAGAAATGCGTCAGCTTAACAAGAGCTATATAATTTAAAACAAAGGGAGTAACATATTGTAATATATAATAATATCGAAAAACAAGATTAGTATGTGAAGTGCAAATTAACTCTTGAGAAAAAAAATTATAGAAGAAAATTGTCTAGTTATGGAAGCCAAAGTCAATAAACATACCTAAAATTACTGCTTGTGGAATAATTAAATGACATTTGTTAATCACTTTTTTAACCTTTATTAAAGTGTAATCTTTAACCATCTCCTACAAGTAACTTCGACACGCAGCTTCTCTGCAACTGCCTTGTGGATTTGTACCTTCCCAAAAACACCAGTTTACAAGACTTGACAGTCCAAAACAGAAAATAATACTTCCCATTACATATTAATTGATCATCTTATTAAAAATAATTATTTTATATTAATTAATTAAAAATATTTTTTTTTTTTTTTTTCATATTATCTTTGTAATCAATTCTTTTTAAAAATGTTCACATTTGTTTGTAAACTTTAAGAAATTTGTAAGAGGTGAATAAGTAAAATTACTTTCTTATTTATGATTTATTAATATAAAAAGTAAAATGATGAATTAATACGAGATGGATGGAGTAAAAAGAAGAAAAAAAAAATACAATTGAAAATTAATTTATATACTGCTAATGATTTTTTTTCTACTTCATATTATTGGTGTATCTTAACCTACAATAATAAGTTATGGGTAATCATAATTTTGCTTCCTCGGTTATTGAAATCTTTTAATTTTAATCCTTGGATATCAGCTTCAACTTTTCACAATTATTAATCACTCTATTTTTTTTATTTTTTATTTTTGGATGTATTTATATTTCTTTATAAATGCTTCTTTAATTTTTCAAGAATAAATTGATCAATATCTTCCTATTATCCTTGTTCAAATTATCAAGACCATTAATTAAACTTTGTTTTAATATATTTAATTACTAATTTTAAAAAAGGTACAAAATTAATTAAAAGTATCTTAATAAAATTACTTTTACTTATGTAAGGGTGAAGACTTTATTCCTGGGTGTTCACAACCCAAAAGAAATTAAACAAATAAAAAAAAAGTGGTGGGAGTAACCATTTCATAACTTAATCACTTATTATGTTATATTTATAGTGTTACATTTTAATTAAGAATAATATACTTTTAAAAATAGTTTAAGTATAACAAATTTCTTACGTAAAGGAATCAAAAAGCACATTTATAAATTAATTAAAGATCAAAATCAAAATTTATTAATAATCAAGACACAAAAAAAAATTCTATTCTATCAGAAGTTAAGTCTTGAGTTTAGATTATTAAATTCACTAAACATTTATCAATTATCTCTAAATAATTTTGTAGCAATTCTTTTTTACAATATGGTATTTAAAAATGCTAAAATCACAGAAGCAACAGTCAATAATTTATGTTAGTCATGAAGTATGGCCATTTCTTTTCATAATTTTTTATTGAAGGTCCGATATTCATTTTGAGGCACAATTAATTAATTCTCATTAAGAAATTTCATTTTAACGAAAGACGTAAACAACTTTCTTTCAAAGGCGATTGTATACCTATAACACTCAATCCAGAAATCTCTAAACTCTAATCAAAATGAAAGACTACTTATCGTTTCATTACGTTTTTTTGATGATATGTGTTGTCATTCAAAAAAAAAAAATATATATATACCCAGAAAATCACGAGAAAAAAATAAAATTAAAAATCACAAATTTTCAAACGCCGTTTGCTGATGCAAAATTTCTTTGGAATGTGATATTTTTAGGGAAATGTGAGTACGTGACAGATTTCAGAAACGCTATCTGTCAAAACTCCTTTTAGACTTTGGAAGATTGTAAAAAGTAAAATATAGCTTAAATTATTGTTAAAAATCTTAACTTAAATCATTTTATTAATCAGAGTTAGGCAGTACGTTGTAAAGCTACTTTAACTATTTAATTATTTAACCATTGTTGTCTTTTTAACTGAAGATTACCTAAATCCTCTAAAAACATAACGTGCTTCTCACCCAACTTTCTTATACCGTCCTCGTTTCAATTTATTTATCTTAATTTTCTTTTAATATTTTTTAAAAGAACTTTTATTTTTAGTTGCAATTCCTTAATTAGTTCTAAGTTTTGACATGTCAAATTTAACACTATAAAACTAAAGGATATTTTTCGTATTAAATTAAGATCAAATAAATAAATTGAAACAAAAAAAAGAATGCATGTCTTATCTTAAGGATAATGAAATTATTGAGTTTTATTTTAATAATTAATCTTAAGAAAAGTCATCATCCTACACGTCAAGAATTCACCATGCAGGAAGTAGTAACTAGTAAGTACCAAATTTGTAACTTCAAGATCAATAAAGTCCAATTCTTTGGCTTCAAAGTCCATGAAGTTCTATTAAATATTGTTTTCTCTTCCTCCTCAGTCAAAAAAAAATCATATCCTCCTTTTATGGACTTCATAGGGTCTTGGTTAGGTAAATAATGCATGGAATCTTTTTAATCCCTAGTTCAATATATAAAGTTGGTCAGCTGAAGTAATATAAAAAAGGGATTGTGATTCCACTTTTATACGAGTAATATATGTATCACCACATTTATCACCTCTTTATATGATGCAAGAGGTGGAGCAGACAAATTTCTACGTTGACAAGTTTCTGAAGAAGGAATTCACATGATATTTGAGGTGAATTTCACATTGGAATGGTGAGAGGAAAAATAAAGAGTTCTATAAGACGCATATAACTTCTTGGGAGTCTCGATGATGGTGTGACTTGAAAAAAAATATGATTTTGAATTAAAGGTGCACACAATATCTTAGATAAAGTGCAATTCAAAATGAGAGAAAAAAATAAAAAAATTTACAAAGCAAATTCTAATTTACATGATACGTACGTTTTTGGGGATTGAATGATGAGTGACCTAATAAACAAATCTATAAAGTCTATTGGGTGGCCTGAAATGTTTTTTTAAAAAAAAACTATTGGGTCAAAACAGATAATACATGTCATGATATAAGTACGTCGATGAGATGTATTTATAGTAGTAAGATCGAAATTCCAAACCTTATAAGTTATAGACTTATTTCTATTTGATTTTGATAACATGATTATTTGATAAGCAACTAATCCTTAACTTCTTGCATGCGAAATCTTTTGTAACATGAAAGATGATGTCACATTATTGATGTGCAGTACTAAAATTAATCATCCAAGAGTATAATTGATACATAATCCAAAAGATGCATCATTAATGTATTCTTAGAATCCCGATTAGTTGCATTTCATTCAATCAAATCAACTAATTAATTAACTATTTGTTTAATCATTTATTACAAACCAAATTTCTTGAACCATACTTAAGTAGAATATTGTTTTTGGAAGAGTATTACAAATCATCACCTTCTTTTTGTTTATGCTTGGGTATAATATACATACATCCACTAGTATTATTAAGAGAAACAATTGGTTTGCTTGCCTCTTTATAAATTTGTTATTACGTTTATGTATTTTATAAAAAAGATCTTTATTTTTACACATAAGATATCTGAAAACATTTTACAGAAGATTATTGTTTGATCTTTTTCATGATTCAAATTTCAAAGTGTTATATTCACCCATTTTTCTTCCACATTATTTCACATATTTCATACATAGTATTAGTACGAACTTCTTTTATACATAATTGGACAAAGAATTGGTCAATTCACTATAAATAAACAGAAGAAACGACCAATTATTCTTTATGAAAATTGCTTTCTTGTGATGATGGATCCTCGTTCCTAAACAATCAAGAATCAACAAGATAGATCTATGTTGAACGATTTGTTGGAATTATAAACATCACAATACAAAACAAACAAATGTGAAGTTTATTTTGACACATACATATATCACTATATATATATTGGGAGTTGACTCAGTCTAGCTAGGTACCTGACCTATTTCTTTTGTTAATATATATTATATGTTGTGAAGGGAAGTCTTAGAGTAACTAATAAAGTTGTCGCAGCCATGTGATCAGGAGGTCACTGGTTCATATCATGAAAATAGTCTTTTGTAGAAATATAAGGTAAGACTACATCAATAAATTCTTCTGTCTACGATCCTTCTTCAAACTTCGAATATTGTAAAAGCATTAGTGCATCGGGATGTTGTCGTTTATTTTGTTAAATATATGTAGTGAATCTAAGAAGCAGTAACATGCCATATGGGATGTCCAAGTAGGATCCCACATGGCATAGGCCCATACTCATTCTTTTTGTTCTCTAACTTCCACATGGATTTGCCATATACGTATCACGCGGTTTCTTCATAATTAACCTCGTTGACTATATTCTATATTCGGAAGCCTACCATTACGTATATGTACTATTATTTGTTCCTATACTAGGTTTTGAACGCTAGTGTCAGTCCGGGCTTAATATATATTTTAAAAATAATTTAATTTTTTAATTATTGTAATTTATAATATTTTTTTATATTCAATTTAAGCGATACTGATATAATTTTAAGAGTAAATCAAATATCACTATTGAAGTAGCAAAACCGATACGTCTTGAATGACTCATAATAACTGATTAGAAGTGATATAGCAAAATTGATATAAAACATATTTGTGAAAATATTTTAAGTGGGCCTCATATAAGATGTCAAATTAATTTAAAACATCAAGAGTTAATTTATCATTTTATATTTATTTTAACTTTTTAATTTAATATTATTAATTTTTTAATACTTAGATGACTTATAATAATTACTTAGGAGTGATATAGTAAAATTATGATTGAAGCAGACATGTCATGGATATCTGTTTTACTTTTTTAAAAATTAAATTTTATTAATTTTTTAATACGTAAATGTCATATAATAATTAATTATGGGTGATATTTTAAGTGGGCCTCATATAAGATGTCAAATTAATTTAAAACATCAAGAGTTAATTTATCACTTTATATTATTTTTACCTTTTTATTAAATATTATTTATTTTTTAGTACTTAGATGATTTATAATAATTACTTAGGGAGTGATATAGTAAAATTACGGTTGAAACAGCTGAAACAGATATGTCATAAATATCTGTTTTACTATTTTTAAAATTAAATTTTATTAATTTTTTAATATGTAAATGTCATATAATAATTAATTATGAGTGATATAATAAAATTACGAAATAAGCAGGCAGTTGGAAGTTGACATGTCGACCGCCAGCTGCCTGCTTCCAACCACCCCCACTCACGCTTATATATAGCAGTAATATTCATCCCAACGTTTTGATTTTCTTTTTTCCATTATAACTTATACTTTCACTCTATGCTTGTTGGAGTTCTCAAAATGTACGAACAACATATCTAATGTAATATTGTGAGTGAGATTTTAGAACGATAGAATGTATACAAAATTTATCTATCTTGTGAGATGAATGATTGTTTTCTACGGACAATTGGCTAAAAATGTAATCTACCAGTAATTTGTATAAGTCAAATAAAAAGTAACGCACATTAATTATGATTTCTCCTAGCTACATTTTCCTCTATGTAGTTTAAATGAAGTTTCTAGAAGTGTTTGTCTGATCAGATAATGTAATTTAATGTAGATTAAATAATAAAAAAACGAAGGATTTAAGTTAAAATAGTTTCATTTTTCTATTGTTACTTTTTCTATTAAAAAAAGAAGAAGAGTAAGAAAAGAGTTGAATGTTAATTAAGTGTTATTGTTGAAGTATGTGGCTATCTCGTCTAATAGTTTGAACTATTAAAGAGAATATATGACTTTGATTATTTATAATTGTATTTTAATACGCCTCTTCACTTGCGAGCTTGATTCTTTTTTATGGGTGCATATGATTGTGAGATTCGACTCCAGAACCTCTATCTGCTCTTATACTATATAGAAGTATGTGATTATCTCATCTAAAACTTTATTATATAATTATATTTTCAACAATTATCCAAGCGAAGGTCGCTCTCAACGAAGCTTTCAACCTTATAGGTTTCATTTGAGGGACTTTGTATTGAACCGTTTAGCATCATGTCTTTATTAATTTTGCACATAGCTTTTATAATAAATGACAAAACCTTAGATTAATATAAGAGGGTCCCCTTAATAAAGAAAACATTTTCTGATTTTAGGCTGGGCCAAAAGGACCCAACAGTTACAATCTTTCGTGGAGTGTCCTTGGACTAAATAAAAGAGATTATCAGAGTTGCATGAAAAAATATAACTTTACTCTTTCTCTTTTAGGGGGTGTTTGGTACTAGAAAATGTGTTACAATTTTTTCTTATTTAATTGATTAAAATAATTTATAAAATACTTTTCTTTTAAGAAAATAAGGTTAAGAAAAATGACTTATCTAGTGGATTAAATAGGTATAAAAAAAAATTATAAGTGATATTTTATATACGGATTGTCTCCCCATCCGATCCTCTTGCACCTTGTACCCTGCACCCTTGTGTCTAGGGACGAAGCTAAATACAGGTTACAAGTTCGTTAAAACTAAAAGTTTTGATTCAAATCTTGTGTTTTAAAAAAATTCATCAAACATGTACAATTCATTATTTAAAATTAAAGAACTAATTTTGAATTCCTAAGCAATTCAAATTCTAGCTCCGTCTTTGCCACCACTCCTAAAATTCTGCAGCACACCCCAACTCGATCTCCGATCGCCCCACCCCATACTCACAAGTTGCACCTCCGTCATTATAGTATTTGTCTAAATTATATATAAATTACTTGTAATCTATTTATATACCAAACGTCATGATAAAATAAAGATGAAAACTATAAATATTTCAAAAAAAAGTAGTTTATAGGAAATTATTTTCCATTCATACCAAACACACCCTTAGTCTTCAACCCAAAAAAATTATAGAAAAAGATATGATATGATTGATTTCAGTTAGAAACAAATTAAAGAGCATATCATATTATGAATAGAGTTTTTCATTAAATTTTTTGGTCCCAAAACAAACGCAATGATAGAATAGTCTTCTTCTACATGTGCTTCTGTTCCCTCTTTGTACAATTAACTATAATCCAATAGTTTAGTTTTCACTATTTGGAAGTCACTGAACCACAAATATTCTTGCTTAATGGCTCAACCTTTCTTTTTCTTTGTTGGGAATAATTTTTTTATTTTTCCAAACGAGTTAATAAAAATTTAATGTAGAGCAATAACGTTACATTCCGTTTGATCATGAAATTTTTTCATTTTTTTTCGAAAACTATATAAGTTACTAAATTTTTGAGCTAGAGAAGGTAATTGAGTCCTGCATCAGTATGAAAGGTGTAATTTAATCTCTTTATATCGTTTTGAAAAACTTACATCATATGAGCTAACTTTTAAGATTGAGTTACGTTCAAGATTTATGATCTTATCACAGTATTTCTATAACTATACAAGTGTGTCATCATTACAGGTAAAACTAAAGGAGAATTTTAAAGCTAATGAATTTGCAAAAATAAAATGGTGTCATTCTTCTAAACAAACCAAAAAAAATATGTTATATTAAAATATAACAAGCTAATGGATACTCCTTCGAGTTTTGTAAGTTCTTACCTATCAGAATATCAACTATTACTATTAATTATTTCAATTTTCAAAGGAAAACCGCTTATGTTCTTTAATATCTCTAAGTTTGACTTGTTCCCAAAATAATTTATTTATTATTTGGACCAAGCAAAAAATAATTAGATCCTGGCCAATCAAATCACGTCTTGGTTCATTTTTAGACCTCACTAGCAGCAATTTGCTGACCAAACTCCATAAAACAAGCTTATTTTCATTAATTAGACGATGCTTTATATATGTACGTACTTTAAACAAGCATTAACACAACTCTATACAAAACAAATGCACTTGTCAACCTTCCAATTGTCGTATAAATTCAAATAATCTTCATGAATATATACTTATAAAGATATTGAGTGCAAATATTGAAAGGCATCTCCTTATAATAATAGTAGTTTAAATAATTGGTTTGCAGCTTAAGAAATGATCACTATGTCACATGACATTTTTGGACACCCCATATGTAAAGGATCTTGTTTTTTTTTTTTTTTTTTTTTTTTTTTAAATAATCATAACTAGAAAAGCCCTTTTAGTGGGGTGGGGGGTGGGGGTGCGTTTAAGAATGAGTTAAGGAAGCTCATGACCATTAAAATAGATCTAGGTTAGTTTAAGATTGTCTTAATTTTTAAGTACAATATAAATCAGAAAGTTGCATATGGAAATGTGACTAACACCATCATCAAATCTTCAAGTACATGTTATTCAAGATACTATTTACTTTTCATTACATTATACTAGTATTATTCTAAAAGGTAGGTGTTAATTATCTTTCAAAACTATAACATAACAAGACAAAATTCGTGTGTCTGAGTTTCTAACATTATCGATTCCAAACTCGAATAAAGGAGGATTTGAAGGTTGAGGTAGGCTATAACAGCAAGAGAAAAATTAGTTAATTTATGTTAAATCCTCACATTAAAAAATATATGCACTATTTTTTTAAAACATAGGAACCAGCAATGGATAAATTATTTAGCTAAGCAATAAAATTCATCGTTAATCTTATTTAGTGACGGATTAACGATCAATTATAAAACATTATGTTAACTACAAGCGGTTTGGCAACGAATTCGTGAAAAAATTCGTAGGTAAACATAATATTTTCTTTTTTGATTTGGAACTAAATTTCAACCTGCACATGAGACCTCAATTAATATAGTGAGAACGATTTTCCCTTAAAGCAGATTTCATCGGCCCCAACTTTAATATGTAGTGGTTGTTGTACTTATTGAGTTAAAAAAATTATTTAAATTCATTAGTGATTAACAAAGGATATAGTGAGATTTGGTGTTAGTTAATCAATTAATTAGCAATTAGATGAAGACATTCTTCTTACTCTAGTCTTAACCACTCTGGCGTATTACAGGTGTCTTCACCTTTAGATAGAGCTGGCAATCGCATGGTCCATTTCATTATTTTCACTATCACATGAATTATGTACTATTTGGTCAACTAGTAGGTAGTTAAATCTAAAATAAACAATTTTAAACATATTATTGTGAGTACGTAGTTCATAATGTACCTACCATTTAATTGTAGTACTCTTAGTAGTTCTTCAACTTAATTAGTACTAGTTGATATAGTCGAAAATAAAAAAAAAATTATTGATTTGACTTTAGGCACTTTGTTTCATTGAATAATTTCAATGATGAGCAAATCAATGTTCTTGATAGTAGCAATTCACTTATGCACCTATGTAGCTCAAGGCATCTTTTTTCCATTGTGGACTTTGTGTCTGTTATTTGATTTAGTTAGAAGTTGTTACCTTGTAATTCGAAATTTGACCCAATATTAAAAAGTAAGAAAGAAAATGGCATTTAGCCATCATTTGCAGAATGCTTATGTTAATAAATGCATCAAATTAATAAGTAGGTATACACATGGGAAATGTTGGAAAGAAGGCCACGGGGAAAATAAAAGAATTTGATTTAGAGATGTTGAGAATATTACCCACAGTTGTTGTGGGATGTAAGATATATACTCGTGATATTAACTAGATGTTTTAAATTTGAACTTTGTCAATCGCGATCAATCCCTTGTTAAGGGGAGTGTGACACCCGTGACGGAAGGTAGGTCATAAAGAAAGATCGACCGAAAACAAGAACTTCACATCGGTGATGGAAGGAATTCTGGGTTTTTAAAATATGACTTGAATAATTCTTCCCCTTGAGCTAACTTTTAGGTTGTGTTAGGTTCATAATTTTTTCATCATGATATCAGAACAGATTTCCTGATGTTGGAATCCCAAATAGATTATCCGCATCCCGCAAATTTCGGACAATGTCTGGGAGAGCATGCCCTTGGGACCCGATAGAGTTGGGCACGCAGAGGGTGATGAAAGAAGATTTCACGGCCGTGACAGACGGAGTCATAAGCTACCTTAATATGATTTGGGCAATTGCCAACTTGAGATAGTTTTTAGAGTTTAGTTATATATGTCAAGATTCGGTTGACAAACACAATATCTTAGACAAATCCATATTGTAATGAGTCGAGAAGGTGAAAATTTTTATGAAGCATAATAAAAATTCACATAATATGCGTGTTTTTTGGGCTCGATGATGACGTAGCCTAAGGAATAAGTCTATGATGTACGTGGGACCAAAGCGAATCATCCTTATCATAAACTTGAGGCATTGCAAAACATTTTATTAGTTTAGTGATATACCTGATATGAATTCAGATTAATCGAGTCAACAAACTTTGGATATTAAATGCAAAAAAAAAAAAAATAGAAAATGTAGGTTGTAGAAAGAATGAGGTTATTAATGTTGGGTTCGAAATTGAGAGGGCGTCATACGGAAGTTTAAAGTTTGCAAACAATAGGACGGTAATTCAGATGACAAAGAAAAATATACTAAATATATATATATATATATATATATATATATTGTTATGGTTTGGTCAAACGACCTACATATTAAAAATAATATTGAAAAAACGTAAAATTTATTGGGAGAAATCTCCCCCTAAACAAAGACTCTTTAATGACTACATTGTGGATGTTATTGTGTTATGGTATGAGAAGGGTCTTCTATTTATTTATAGATGTCCAAAATCTTTCCTCCAAGAAAGAGGTTAGCCAAATATGAAAAAGAATTATATTTTTTTCTTTCAGGAAAAGTAAAAGTAATTATGATAACTTTTATTTTCTTTCTAACAAAAAGTAAAACTTAAATATAGTAAGAAAATCAGAGCAAAAACTCTAACAATTAAGAAGTAAAAGAACAAGAACTGCAATTTGGAAAAAAGAAAGCATTCTCTGGTGTTTGAGATGCTCTACTATTATTTAGGGCACATGCTATGAACAGATAACTGTTGATTAAGAAATCCTTAACCACCCTTTCAATTTCAATTATTTAGTGCAATTAACATGATTAATTAATCAATTAGTTAATTATAGTTGATGAAGAATACATATATGTCCAAGTAAGCCAACGCCCATATTATGCTCCATATGGGTGTTATTACTATAGTTTGGTTTTCTTTTTAATATTTTATAATATTTTTATTATTAAAATATCGGTATTTAAATAGATGACTTTAATAAAGTGGGAGGATAGTGCATGTTCCTACTAACAGTTCTTTGTATCTCACCCTTTCTTATCATAAAGAAGGAACATAGCTTTTAATGAAGTTGATTTTTTAATTTTCTAATTTACAATTAACTTTTACATCAATGATTTGGTACGGATTGGTTAATTAGTTTTATTATTGAGTTGTGCTAACTCACATGACCACCTTAATTCTGCCTAAAGATCCAAACCTTTTTCTTCTGACTGATCAAAAGAAAGAGACGTGACCAAAACATATAAAGATTGACATGATCGTTCATAGGATCATATCTATGAGAAATTCAGAATATAGATATGATAGATCTCTCTCCTGTACAATTCATAATAAGTGATAGATATGATCGTACATATATAGATATGATCATACATATATAGAGATCATATTTATAGATAGATCTCTCTCCTGTACAATTCATGTATCGATCACTTATTATGAATGACTCATGTATTTCTGTCGATCGACAGTCTTGATCGATAATTGAGTTACAAAATCGGGTAGCTAGGAGGTTAATGCGGGTAAGGGTCAGGCCTGTCTTTTCAATCAATCTCTACGTGTTCAATGTAATTGATGGTGCGAAGGGTAGGAATATATTTGGTTGGGAGAGTATCCCTTTTCGTAACCATGATATTATAAATTGAAAATATAATAATGAGTGCTTGATATACTGACCGTTAAATTGCATTGATAGTGTAACAATTATATAAGCTTAATCCTATCTTAATCATACATAATACTTAAACAATAACAATAATTAAGGAGACAGATTTATATAGTTGCGGACTTGTAGTTGATTTTAGGGTATTTGAAAATGACACTACAATGGAAGAAAATAAGGGAAAGAAAATGTCTAGGTAGAAAGAATGGCCTTGCTATTTTGTTTTGCAGTTAAAAGAAGTTAAGGAAAGAAAAATAAAATTTCCCTTTTCCTATCTATTGTGTTTGTCAAATAGAGCAAGAAAAAAGCAATTTCCCTTCTCCACTCTTTTATGCTGCCCATACAAAAATGACAATACAAAGAAAAGAATGTGAGCAAAAAAAAAAAAAGGGATAAAAGCATTAATTCGTTCATTTACTTACTCCATCTGTCACAAATTCATTGGCGTATTTCACTTCTCGAGAGTTAGAGCTATAAGAACCTTGATTAATATTTTAAAACATATGTTTAATAATCAAACTGGCATGAGAAAGTTACATCTTGTAGTAATGTTCGTATAAAATATTCGGCAGACAAAGCATTAAAGGAGCAAGAGAATTGAAGTGTTTCGATGTAAATTGACATGCTGAGATCTTTTGAGATTCTTCAAGACTTCCAAAGTAGAAGAAAAAAAATGCTTGATTTTTCTATCTTGAAAAAGATAGGCTCACAATATATAAAGTGTACAAATGCAAGGGGGTCAAATCAATCATAGGATATACATTCATAAATGCAAAATAGGACACAAGATGGATATTTCAGATATATATATTAGTATTAATATATATCCCACAATATTATTATTCATTGAATTGAATAAGCTAAGTCACCAACATGAGTTGTGGTGCAGTGGATGGGGTTGTTCCACCCTTAACCAGAGGTCGAGGGTTCGATCCTGGGTATGGAGAAAACTCTGTTGAGAGCGCTGCCATTTTAATGGGCCCTGCAACGCGCAATTCGGGTTAGTCGGGCTCCAATGCAGACACCGGATGAGAAACCAAAAAAAAATAAGCTAAGTCATGAATGGCAAACTTAGCTAGGATATCTATTTTTGGTGTGCTTTTTAGTCACTTTAACTTCCAGACTTTGACACTTTCGGTGGACTTGCACACGTTTATTTTGGCTCATTAGAACTTTGATAAAATTAAATTACTTATAAGCTAAGGTCTTATTGCTACCATTATATATTGTTCAATGAACTTGGATCTTGTGCTTCTTTCTCGCATTTTCATGTTTTAATTTAGTGGATATAATTTTTAAAATTTACTGAGTTAATATATATTCTTATCTTTTGTGTTTGTTATTATGTTATCGGTTCTAAGCCGAAGGTCTATCGGAAGCAGCCTCTCTACTTCACCTGAAGTAGTGGTATGGTCTGCGTACACTCTACCCTCTCCAGACCCCACTATGTGGGGAATACACCGGGTATGTTGTTGTTGTTGTAGTACTGAATTAATGTATTGTTTTTACATATTAAGTGAAACTTTAATATAAATATAAGATTTGAGCTAAAGCTATTGAGTTTTGTCAAATTCGTAACTAAGTAAATGAGAGCCATGTGACACAACATCATTGGATTAAAAGATGTAATTTAGTTACACAACATCATCATGACCAATTAAAAAAGAATCAGCTAAAAGAGTAAAAAGACAAAAGTTGTAATTATAAGTTGAACAACTATAGTAGCATTTTCATTCTCCACGTAAAACCTAGAGAAAGTAAAAACACGTTTAATTCCTGCCCTATAAGATAACAGAAGCTCATATTTTCACTATTTCAATGTCCAACGATGTACTCTTTGCTGCCTAGCTAGGGGAGGAAAAGAAAAATACTGAAAAGTAACACACACTTTTGGTCCGTGGCGTGAGACATTTTGAAGAAAATCGTATAAATTTGGCTCAAAATAAATAATATTGTATGTAAGCTAGTAGTATATTATTTTAACTAATTTAATCCAATAAATCGATATTAAAGTAAGTGGTTCAACATTACAAAAATAAAAATGACAAAGTAAGTATAATGGTGCAGAGCACGATTACTACACTTACCATGCATGTCATGGTGCGTTTAAATGTTCGATCATGCGGATAACATACACACAATTAATCTTGGAATTTAGCGTATGAACAAAGTCCCTCATTAATAGTAGGAAAGGCAAAAAGTTACATAAAAGATGGAGAGATATTTTTAATGGTGTGAAATTTTAGAAAAATCACATATCATGCAAACTTGATCCAAAACGACTTAACTTAGTCCAAATAAGTTCGTGTTTTTTACTTTTTTTAAGAAGATATATAATTTTATCTAGTATATATTCTCGACCAATTCCTTCACATGCATAGAAATTAACACAAGATTCAAATTATCTGTTGTATCTCTATTTTATAAGCTCGTTAAGAAAATATTAATTAGGAGCTTTTTTATTATTATTTACCTCTATTTATGTCTTAATATATGGTTCCTTCATTAAATATTTATTCTACTGAGGTGTTTGTAGTGTTTAAAAATAATTAATGGTAAGAATATAATGAAAAATAATTATTTTTGTGTCAAACTTGTAAAATGACAATTTGAGATAATTATTTTTAAAAATCATGACAAATAATTTGAGATAGGGGAAAGTTTTAGGTTGGCACGATAAAACCTCAAAAATCAATATCCTAATTATGGAGATAACAAATTATTCATTTTCAAAATTAATTCTATGCTTTAATAGTATAATTTGGTAAGTGATAACTCATCTAGCTAATTTGGGCCAATCAGGTTTTCAACTAATTATCTAAGAGAAAATTATCCCCTATAGTATTATTAGATCTAAAATAATAAATTTTAGCAACACTTTTAGATAATTGCATTAATAGCAATTTAGTTACAAGTTATAGCAACTTATTAAAAGCTATATTATTTTAATTGTATTTTCAAAATTAGTTTTTAATTATATAATTTAAAATCAGTTCCATATTTATAGGGTTGTAATCAATATTCCTCTTAAATTGTGTATTGATAATTATGGTAAAATATATTCTCTTTCTCAATTTTAATACTCAACCTTTCAAAAATTTATTGAAAATTCTGATTCCATTAACTTACTCATATAATATTCATATTTTTCCCTTGAAAATACAAGATTGAAAAAAGTGGGTTTCATATAATATACATATTCTTCCCTTAAAAATACATGATTGGAAAAAGGTTGGTTTCATGATTGGAAAAAGGTTGGTTTCATATAATATTCATCTTCTTCATTGAAAAAAAATGGGTTTAACATAATATTCATCTTTTTTTCGAAAAACATAAAATTGATATATTTTGTTTTTTTCATTCTCCATTGTGAATTATGTCTAAACCAAAATTCGATTCTATTCCTTCGCGTAGAAGTCCTAGAATATTCAACCAACGATTTGTTCCATTGTGAATCATTATTCAACCAACGATTTGTTCTCTTCATCAGAAATTCTCTTTCTTCTATTTTTTCTTTTGTTCCTTAAAAATAATATGATATAAGGAGTATTGTCAATTTCTTTATTAAATACTTATTGTATGTAACAATAAAAGATATGTCAATGGATATTAGAGAAAAAATATTGAACAATCAGTTTTTGTTGGTAACAACATAAATAAGGATTTAAATATAGATCGTAATCTTTCATAAGAATAATATAGTGAAAATTATCTTGTATATACTTATTAAACTGTTTCGTGTATGAATTCTGTATAAAATCAGTATGAAATAAGTATAATGATTGCAGAAGTTGGTATAGAAATCGACTTTTATCAAATATTATACGTTATTATTTATTTTAGTGTATGAAATAAATATACAAACTTATATTTTTTGAATTATTTCATGTATGAAACGTGTATAATATCAATATTACATTCAAGGTTTATAAAATTGTTTCTTACATGTTATATTTATATGGAATAAGTATAATGTGATTGTGATATTCAATTAAGAAGATATACTTAATATTATAAATTGAATGGAATCAGTTTATAAAGTGTTTTCTTACATGTCACATTTTGTATGAAATAGATATATAAATTGATATTTATGGATTGCAATATTAAATTTAGGTGATACCAATTTACATACTCATTTTATACACTATGTGTTTCTCTCTTTGACTCAAGATTTTATCTCTTCTACTTTTGTATTAATTTAAGATTTAATGAACACTGTCATCTTTCATACTAGAAAAAATAATCACGATTCGTAATGAGTATAAAAAAAAGGTAGTATATGAAGATGGAAACTCTTAATGGAAGCACTAAAATAGGAGAAAAGAAAAATGGTTAGAGGATTTGGGGTGGATTGATATCAATAATTAAGTATAACTATATTTAAGGAAGCATTATTGCATATTAGTTGTATTAAATCTTTATTTTCCTTTTCAGTAATTACTTTTCTGTATTTTTTAAAAAAAGAAAAAAAAAACGTTTTTACTTTTTATAAGATTTGCTACGACTTAAAAAAATAAAAGTTATGCTATAAGTTGTAATTTTCTATCTAATAATTGCTATATACGTTTTTTTTTTCCAATATCTAAACATTGAGCAATGACAGCAAACAAATCTTCTGATTGGCCCAACTAACTCTCTTATTAATAGGTTCTGTTTGAATTAATTAATTATCACCACCACACAACAACAACAACAACAACAAACCCAGTATATTACCACTAAGTGAGGTCTGGAGAGGATAGAGTGTACGCAGTCCATACCACTACCTTGATATACTTAAATAGAAACCTTGTTACGTACCTCTTCTTTGAGTGATAATGATACTAGTACTTGTATATTTGTTCGGTAATGTCTATATCCTGCCTATAGTGAAGCTGAAGTGATTGACTGAAAATGGTTCAGATCGAAGTGGTGATTGAACATGGCGTTTATTTGATATTTCTGAATGAGAAATAAGATTACGTCCTTACGGTTAGTACATGATAATAATTACTTGATCCTAACAATATCTTTTAGGTAATTTATGCTTATAGTACTTGAATTCGCTATTTCAGAATTAGAGTGATTATGATAATATGTTTTATTCACCGTCTATAAATAATTAATAACGGGACCAATTATCACAGTTGCTTTTAGAGAAACTCATTTTAAGATGAAATAATTTATTTAATTCCTGTCGAAAAAATATGATTTTTGTTTTCTTCGCACAAGTCGAAAAAGTCACATGCAACTCCAATATTTTAAACGTTTTCAGATTGAGCAAGTGACTTATATAACCAACCAGAGGTGAAGCGGCAAGTATTCACTCGTTTTTATAGGTCCGATGGATACAAAATCGTCTTTGTTAGAAAACGTTTTACCTTTGATACAGATTTAATAATAATTGATCTCTTTAATATTGAAGGGGTTACAGCTGTATATATAGAGAACTGAAGAATAACTAATTACAGAATAACCCAGATGTATTTAATAATTATATATGTAGTCTATTATCCCCCCGCAAGCTGATCAGCGGTAACGAGGGGCAGCTTGGAGCAGAGAGACTGAAAAGGCTGTAACGGAAGAGGCTTGGTGAGAATATCAGCAAGCTGGTCAGTAGATGGGACATAGTGCGTGGCCATCGCTCCTGCAAGTACCTCATCGCGAACAAAGTGACAGTCAGACCCAACATGCTTCATACGATCATGAAGGACTGGATTTTTGGTAACACAAATAGTGGACTGATTGTCACAATAAATCTGTGGTTTCGTCGGGGGAATGCCAAGTGCATCCGTAAGGTATCGTAACCACATGGCTTCAGCAACACCCGCAGCCATGGCACGATATTCTGCTTCTGTGGAGGAACGGGACACTCGCGTTTGCTTCTTGGTGCACCAGGAAATCAGATTCGGTCCCATCATAACAATATATCCAGTAGTGGACTTTCGATCATCTTTGTCGTTAGCCCAATCCGAATCAGAAAAAACAGATATATCAAACGAGCCCTTTTGAAATAAAATTCCACAGTGAAGAGTACCTTGAAGATAGCGCAGAATGCGTTTCAAGGCCTGAAAGTGTTGTTCTGTGGGAGCATGCATTGATTGGGAGACTCGATTGACTGCATATTGGATGTCCGAACGAGTAACAGCAAGATAATGAAGTCCACCGACGAGGCTCCGATATAGTGTAGGATCGGCAAAGGGAGTATTCGGCCCTGGGGATTGGCGGACTGCCATGGGAGTGACCGCGGGTTTGCAGTCTGTCATTCCAGCCCGATTTAGAAGTTCAAGGGTATATTTTGTCTGATGCATCAATATGGTTCCCGATTTGCGGATGAGTTCGAGGCCAAGAAAGAACTCCAGAGGACCGAGGTCCTTAAGTTTGAAGTCACGATGCATAGCTTCAGTAATTTCAGTGATGAGTGATGACGAGCTGCCTGTAATAACAATATCATCCACATAGATAAGAATGATGACTGTCCCTCGAGAACAGTGAAGGGTGAAGAGGCTGTTGTCATGATGGTAGGTGCGAAAACCAAGACCCTGCAGAAAAGTAGAGAGACGTGTGTACCAGGCACGAGGGGCCTGTTTCAGGCCATACAGTGATTTGCGAAGCTTGCAAACATAGTGAGGACGGTTGGGATTAACATATCCCGGTGGCTGAACCATATAGATTTCTTCCTCAAGATGACCATGAAGAAAGGCATTGCTGACGTCTAGCTGATGAAGCGGCCAATCATAGTGAAGAGCAAGAGACAAGACCAGACGAATAGTCTGTTGCTTAACAACAGGGCTGAAGGTCTCCTTATAATCCACACCATACTCCTGATGATACCCTTTTGCAACCAGACGTGCTTTATAGCGAGAAAGAGATCCATCTGAATTTCGTTTGATGCGAAACACCCATTTGCACCCAATAGACTTTCGGTTACTAGGCAGAGATACCAAATCCCATGTACGTTGTTCATTCAGAGCCTGAAATTCCTCATCCATAGCTTGGCACCAGAAACTATTTTTGGAGGCTTGGTTGTAGGTAGTAGGCTCAGTTGTGGGATGTGCATCAAAGGGTATTTGAGTGTGGTAGGCTTTGGGTTTGAAGGTACCGGCCTTGGCTCGGGTTGTCATAGGATGAGTGTTGAGTGGAGGGTGATTAGGAAGGGGTGGTGGAGTTGTATGATGTGTGGGCGGGGGTTGGGTGGGGCTGCCGTGGGAGCTGGGATGTGCAGCGGTGGATGGGGTGGCTGTATGTGTGTTAGGAGTATGATGTAGGGAAGTGGTGGGTTGTGTGGCAGTCGGCTGGGTGTTCGGGTGGGAGGTTTGGGGTTTCGGGTGGGTAGTGGTGTAGTGGGGTACCGGGTTAGGTGCCGAGTGAGCCGGAGCATGAGCGTGAGAAAAGGACGGAAATAATGGCACAACGCCAAGTGGATTGGGGGAGTATGGAGTAGAGGAAAGACTTGTGTAAGGAAATTGTTCCTCCACAAAACGAACATGACGGGAAACATATGTTTTCTGAGATACAGGATCGAAACATTTGTAACCTTTGATAGTGGGATGATAGCCTAGAAAGACACAAGGGGTGGACCGAGGTTGAAGTTTATGTTGAGTGTGCGGACGCAACCAGGGATAAACTAGACACCCAAACGGGCGGAGATGGATATAGTCGGGTGGATGATTGTAGAGACGGGCATATAGAGTGGAGTTGGAGAGAGTGTGAGTGGGCATGCGATTTATGAGGTAGTTGGCAGTAGCAAGGGCATCAACCCAAAAGGAAACAGGTAAGGTGGAATCATGGAGGAACGCAACAACTGTTTCTATTAGGTGACGGTGTTTGCGCTCAGCAACGCCATTTTGTTCAGGGGTATATGGACATGAAGTGTGATGAAGAGCCCCTAGATTTTGAAGAAAAACACCAAATGCATTGTTGACAAATTCTTTGCCATTGTCACTTCGAAAAATTTTGATTTTGGCATTAAATTGATTTTGAACCATTCGGTCAAAGTTTACAAAAATAGTATAAGCTTCGGATTTAAATTTCAGAGGATAAAGCCAAGTGAATTTACTGTAATCATCAACAAAACAGATATAATAACGAAAACCTTGAACAGAAGGAACTGAGGTTGGACCCCAAACATCAGAATGAATTAATTGAAATGGCGCAGTGGCCTTGTGTTCAGACAGTGAAAAAGGTAAACGACAAGATTTAGACACTGAACAGGACTCGCAATGTAATTTTTCTGAAAAATTAAAACCTAAGGAAGATAAAATGGATTTGGTGATGGCGGATGATGGGTGCCCAAGCCGGCGATGCCAGGTTGACGAGAGAATGGCTTGACTCACAACAGACGGAGACCTGGATGGAAGAGTGTATAGCCCATGCTCACAGCGGCCCGTGTACCGCACCCGGTTCGTGGTATTGTCCACTATCTGGAAATTGGTGTCATTAAAAATGAGGGTGCAGTTATTTTCTTTAGTAAAGCGATAAACAGATAAAAGATTGGATGTGAGGGAAGGGACGTGGTGAAGGGTTGAGAGATGAAATTTACCATTTGGGGTATAGACATACCCAGAGCCGGTGTTTGTGATGGGAAGGGATTGACCATTGCCTACTGTAATAGTTTCTGAGCCATGATACGGATGAGGAGCTTGAAGTTGTGAATAATCCGACGTCACATGGGTGTTAGCACCTGTGTCTAGATACCAATCGCCAGATTGAGCGTTTGTGGACGCATGCATCGCCCTTGATCCTCCGGACTGGCTATTTACATTCTGCGAGTCATCATAACGATACCAACAATTAGCCGCAGAATGGCCCCGTTTAGCACAAATTTGGCACGTCGGAAGATCTCGTGTGGGCATCCGCTGGTTTCCTCGTCCCTGTCCGCGGCCTGACTGAAAGCCGTCCCTCGGTGGAGGCTCGCCTCTGCCTTGCTGCCCGGTGTTTCGACGGTCACCGCCGCCGCTGCCTCGCCCTTGGTTACGGCGATCGTCACCGCGACCCCTGACCGAGCCTCCGCTGCCAGCCGAGTAAAGAGCCGTGACGCCAGGGGTGGAACTGGCTTCTCCGAGCAGTAATTTGTGTTCCATGTCTAGATTCAATTCTTCTGCATTAAGCCATCCAGACAGTTGATTCAGAGTGATTTCGACAGGCGAGAGGCGAATATGTTGTTTGAGAGAGGAATAGCCAGCCGGAAGACCACGTATCACGGCATTCACCACGTCTCGTTCAGGAATAATCTCGTTCACAGCATCTAGGTCAGACAGAATAGAGGCCACATCATCAAGGTATTGAGTCATCGTCTTCGTTCCCTTCCGAAGAGTATGCAATTTGTCACGCAACTGAAAAATATGAGTCGTGGACACAGAGTTGTACCTTGTGGCTAGTGCGTCCCAAAGTGAAGCCGATGTGAGAAAACCCCGGGCGTGTTTGTGCACAGAGGGGCTAATAACTGCGAGAAGACAGGCTCGGATCTGAGTGTCTACGATCATCCACGGAAGGTAGTCGGGATTTGGGAGCTTGACGCCGTCCTTCTCGGCTGTCTCGGGCTGCGGCTTCTCCGCACCGTCAATCCATCCGAGCAGCAAGTTGGCTGCGAGGGCGGTGCGAACGTTAAGTGCCCAGGCCGGGTAGTTGTTGTCAGATAATTTTTCGGGGATGAGATTGTGGAGATTCCTGAGCAGTAATTTTACTCCAGACGGTAATTTTGACAGAGGATCAATAACCTTGTCCATGGCGCCGACCTACGGCGGAGGAGGGAGGCCGTGCGGCGTGGTGTAGACGGTGGCGGCGGCGCACACACGTCGGAAAAGAGGAGAGATTAGGGTTTGGGCGGAAGAAGAAACCCTAGCTTTGATACCATGATACAGATTTAATAATAATTGATCTCTTTAATATTGAAGGGGTTACAGCTGTATATATAGAGAACTGAAGAATAACTAATTACAGAATAACCCAGATGTATTTAATAATTATATATGTAGTCTATTAACCTTCAATGCGAGACTTCCCGGATTCCAACACTAATATGTCACTGGTAGAAACCCAAATATATAAAAGAAGTCTTGGATTACATGAAATAGCTAGAACAACAATGTTTGTGTATATGTTTATGTTAAATTACTGATCAACACTAGGATTTGTTGAAATAAAATCAATAACTCAAAACTTATAATGTTTATGATTTGATATAATTTGGTAATTTCTTTAATTCATATATCATGAATTAGTCAAACTCATTAGGAAATATTGTTGATCACATTGAAGTTCTTGAATAATTTTAATCAGAGAGTTGCTCTCCTTTCATCTTATCATCATATCAGAATCGGACTCATCTCAATTCTTGATTCAGCCCAAATTATTATAATAAATTCATCATGTAAAACGAAATAAAATTAACAGATAATGTAACAGGGATGTTTACATATTCACCACCATAGTCTTCTGAGGTAGCATTCAAAACTGTATCTTACATACAGTGTCAGTGTCGTAGCTACATTGACCTAAGAGTATTTACTCGAACGGCCTTGATTGAAAAATTATATTGTAGGTATAAAAAAAATAATATTGTGTATATATATATATATATGCTGAAAGAGTACAGTAGGTGTTAGAATTCTGGTAGGCTAATTTGCCAACATCAAATAATGGGGTTCAATTACTCCACCCCATATCACCCCCACCCCTCACCCCTCACCCCTCACCCCTCACCCCTCACCCCTCACCCTTCTGCAATCTGACTCAGATTCTTTATCTTTCACAGTGCTGAAAACTATATGTATGGGGAATTTATATGGCTGATCTGCCCTGCCCACCCCTCTCAAATGGGGCATCTGGTTACTTACTGGACAAGTTGCCTTCATTTTAGCCCACTGGATTTGTTTGTTATCTAACGCAACAGTGTGTGAATTATCATTTTGTTAATAACCTGTCCTTTCACATATAAGTATTTTAATAATAACATGATTAACAAAAGATTAAGACCTAGTTATTGTTGGGAAAATTGCTTGCTACAGTATTGATATAGAACTTAAATTAATAATAGTAAAAAAAAATAGTCACAATTTTTTTTATCTGTGGCAAGTCACTGCCTTGAAAGCAATTTCGGTTCGACGCCAATGCAAATCGTTCTAGTTGATGCCTCCCCAAGGTTCTACAACTACTTTCAAACGTATGCACTCGACGTGGCCCGAAAGAGTAGCTGCAAGAGTGGAGTTAATGTGAGACTTCGATTCAAGGAATTAACTCATACGTTAAGGAGAATTGAGAGTCCCAACAAATGAATTCATCTGTTGAAGGAGAAGTAAATTTGAGAAACATTAATGGCATTAACAAGCCATTATATCACTTCTGACAAAACTCTTTTTTTACTTTGTAACGTACTAGCTTTTTTCTTATTCTTTGTATTGTACAAATACTTGCGAATGATTAAGTTGTATGCTTAGAAATAACTTTTTTACCAAGCATAAGTTTATATTTTCACAACATTTCATAAGTTATGTCTCGCGCCCTTGAAAAGCTTATATCCTACTAGACATAAGTTCGATTGATTAAAGCAAAAATAAAAAATAACGCCATTTAAAAGACAAACCATGCAATTTCTTCCCTAATGATTGTTGGCACTGCGATTTCTGCACTAAAATTAATTACTGCAAGTAAATTTTTTATGTTACGCAAAATACACGTCGTGCCACTGCTCTCAAACCAAAACTAAATTTAATATCAGTACCAACTATTAAAATTTAACCAATCTAAATGAACGTTGAATCCAACTCAGTACTCTAGATCATATAGAAAGCACCCACCAATGTGAAAATTCAACGAAAAATACACTATTTTTACCCCTCCTTAATGCTCCTATCCTTTTAACTTTCTTAGTGACTCTGACTCAGTGAGAAGTGTTTTACCATCCGAACAACTCTCTTGTTTGAGGGAATGACAAAAAAAAGGAGCAAAACTTGGCTATAGGCACGAAAACATTTACTGCAAAATATTCATGATGGGCCAGGCAGGTACATGAGAAATTGAGAGGTTGATAATTGGTACTCCCACCCTTCCATAATAAGTGAATTAAATTATTGGAGTATTTTTTATGTTTCAAAATAAATGAATAGTTCATAATTCAAGGTAGATGTTGAAAAAAAAAAATCAAATTTACCCTCCTTTAAATGTGCATTGAGAGTGATGTATCATGTGTGTTTGATTTTTGAAGAGGGTAAAATTGAAAAAACATGCTTTTTTTTCTTAATATGTGTGTCAAAATCCAACAATTAACTTATTGCGAAACGGAGGAAGTATAATACAAACCCATTTACTCCAAGATTCTTCCAATCTTCCGCACAGTTAAATAAGTACACAATGATACTAGTTCAGCTGTTGGCACTTCAAAGAGTCACATAACTGTGCTATGAAGAGACAAATCTTTCGTTTCAACAGTCAGATGAGCAAATATGAGCTACACAACTCATCCAAGTACAATCAATTTCCACAAATACTTGTCCTTTCTACCAAACTAAGTGCCTTTTGAAACTGCCAAGAATTCTACTCTTACTACTACAAAATTCTACGTACAAGTTTAAGACCACGAGATTCAACAATCTCCCTATGTTTCATAAACTTAGAGCCCTTTCAAACTAAGGATGTTTCATAAACTTAGAGCCCTGTCAAACTAAGACACTTAAATTGGGACGAAGGAGTACCAAACACCAGGCATGTTCAACCAAAAATTTAAAACACCACTTAAATATAAAATTCTGCATGTAGTTGGTAGGAGAAAACTGACAAAAAAGATTGGCCCATTTTTCCCTAATAATAATTCTAATAATTCCCCTGAAACAGTGTCAATAATGCAAGCCATCGATGGCAATAAACAGGAAAATGTGATAGTAAGTACACATAATTGAGCTAAGGGAGTCTTAAACAACATTTCCCTACCAACCCAAATAATGCTAAATCTGTGAGAGTGTATGTCGCCTTATCCTGCAAAACTGTTTATACTATTTGGAACCATAAAAATGCATGCAAGATAAGAAATTAGCGATTCCAGATAACCACAACCCGATGAAAAATGTGGAGGACACATTTATTCATACACTAATAACAATTTCTCACGTGCGCACACATATTGAATCAAACGACAAGCTTGGGTCTAAAGTACATAACTTAAAAGAACTTCAACAAGCAATACACTTAAAACATTACTAAATTACCTCTAGAAGAACACAGTACACGACACACATTAGTTTGCAGACTCCAATATCAAATGGTTTTTTAAATAAGACACAAGATAAAGAGCTTAAAGGACATATATCACGCGAATATAAAGAAACACCATGTGGTAATTAGACATAGCATCTACCCATGCTTGCGCTGTCCGAGACCAACAACCAGCCACTTTTTATGCCTTTAAAAAGATTTAAGTTATGAACCCCCTTCATCCATCTTGTGTTTTCCTCTCCTATCAGTAATGCTGGATGGATAGCTTCAACCATCTGTAGATAGGCTAGTTTCTGCTCCGACACTTTTCCATAGCCCTTGGGGCTGCACATAAATGCGCAAAAGTTAGTGGCATGGTAACATGTATTCTGTTTGTGATCAATCATATCTTAAGATGCAGGAGTTGCCCATTGCAATCTTGTACGCAACACGTAAAAAAAATAACTAGACTTGCATAACCATAAGACTAAACGCATATTCATGGATTTATAAAAAGTTTATCTTTAAGTCTGCACAAAAATCAGTATAGGGAAGAACATCACTGGGTAAAGGAACTTCAGTGGAAATTCGTCGGGTACTTAAATACAGGACTAAATAGCAAACTGCAGATCATAGTATCATTAGCCAGCTGACTTTTGGAATCCCTTCCCCTTTTTTAGTGATTCAAAGCTGACTAATTCACTTGTTTCAAACAGCAACACCTGCATATCACTAACCATAGATGTACAATAGCTTATTGCTCATTTCGTTTTGGTTTTGAGTGTTCATTAACCATTTTCCTTCATTCCCAATCCTCCCATCTTTTACAGATGCAGGTGTGCCCTATAATGCATATGAACCAATCACCACCATCCTAAAGATGTCTAGCCTACCTTGATATCCTGAACATTTCTATTGCCAAGTAATAAAATAGTAAAAACTGAGGATAATCCAAACAAAGGTAGAACCAAAGATTTTGTATAAAAGACAGGTCACATTGCAAAAGACTTAACCCCAGCCCCAACCCCCCACTCACCCCAGCCCCAAAAAATAAAAGACATTGTGCATCTCGTTGACAATCATTCATGTTAATTAATATGTCAACCTTAATGACTATTTTGTACACTTCATCGAGATATTACTAACTCCTTTTCAAGAAGCGAGTTTTCCAATTTTAGGCAGAAGGCACGGTTAACAATTTAACAGATCCATAACAAATGTAGTTATGAAAGGCAAGAAATTCTCTCTTATTTAACGCTCTTTGGAAAAAGAACATCACGGTTATTCAGATAACTTCCATGATATATAGCTGGGATGAGTGAATCTATAAACCAGTATTTCACAACCTCGCTCTAATTATTCCTTCGGTGACATCTCATATTATATCAAACTGCCTAGGTAGTTTTGTTTCAGAACATAGAGAACTTCCATGATATATAGGTGGGATGACAGAATTTCTAAACCAGCATTTACTAACCTCTAATTATTTCTTCGGTTATATCTTTTTTATGTATCAAATTGCCTAGATAGTTTTGTTTCAAAACATGGATCATCACCAGGGTACATTGAAATCAAATGCACTTGTCTCAGCAAGTGACTAAGCATGTCAAAATACAAAAAAGGCATAAACCCTGAGAATAAGGTGGGAGAGATCAAGGACAAAATGGTATTTCTTTTACGTTTTGACAGTGTGGATGAAGTGGTCTAAAATGCAGAGTGAGCTCAAAAAGAGACACTCACCTAGACCAATGGCATCTGAACCTTTCATGATCCTCAGCCTCTTGCAGGTATCAATAAACATCCTATAACATAACAACATTAGGAATTGAAAAGCATGGTCATCATCAAATATACAATCTTCCAAACAGAAACTACATTAAGCATGATTTATTACAAGTATAATATGAAACTACTATACTAGAAATAGCAAAGAGCGACACTTAAGACGTACGCCATATAATTTTATATATAGTCAAAGGGAAAACAAATTCCAGAAAACAATATGTTCAGGTCAATCATTATTATAGTGGACTAACAGACTCAACGTTGAAAAAGAACAAAAAAGGGGGAGACAGAATGAGAGAGAGGGGGGATTAAAAGTCTGTTCATACATACTGAATCAAGCAGTGGAAAATTTGCAGAATCATGTTCTGCATCATTAGAGTATTCTTTTCTTGACAGTAAGATTAGAAATATCTAACAGTTACTAGTGTAAATTACATGGAACAGAAGCACTAATAATGGCACACATGAATGCAAGAGACGAATGTCACATAGATTATTAGGCTTAATTTCCCAAAGCAACTAGTAGCACAATCATTATCAACTCATCCTAGTAATATCTTTGAATCCCAGTTAGTGTCAAACCATTAGCATTATCAAAACATCATATTACTATACATGCTAGAGATAAGAATATGATAGTCCATAACTGAAGGCAACATAAATTCTCAATTGAAAAAAAGCCTTTCTACAACCTTCACCATGGCAAATCTTTTCATACTAGCAATACTTCCTAAAGAGAAACACATACAAATTGAGCCTCATAGTTTTGTGAAATGGTAAGTAGAGCCCTCAAAGTTCCTCGTGGATTATTAATCAGACTCCATTGCAATCAATCTCCTAAAGGTCTCTTTATCGATCAAAAAGTAATCTTCCTTGTAACATAAGGCCAAACCTGCCAGCACATCTTTATGGAGATGACATAATCTTTTTGCATATGACTGGTGGGGAAAAGGCGTAAGGCACAAAATGTGGTTCATTTGACCACTCAGCTATCTACTTGGGTTCAGTAAAAGATCGTGAATATCACAACTTTAGCCACCGTTTGTGAACCATACTACAATGCGGGGTTTCTCAATTCAGAGAACTTGTGTTTCAGACTTGAGATTTCCTTACTAATTGAGGAATCACTGGAGAATTATTGCTCTGTAAGCGTCGAACTACACAAGGACTGGTTTAACTTCCTTATGGTGAGGTTTGGCTAGTCTAATTATATTTCTGTACCTGGAGATGAGCTGTACTTATTATCAGTTGCACTGAGTCTAAATGTAAAACTAGATCCACATCAGGTGCATTGAAGAATTCTTCTTTTCTCAAAGGAAAATGCAAACAAACAAGAAATATATTGGCAAAAAGTGATGTAAACCATACAAAAACAATGCTAAAAAGAAAGAAAAATTGAGTTGAACTAGCAATAGCTTACTCCCAGGGGACATCACCGACTAGCATCCAGTCCCCATCCTTATCCTCGTACGTGAGTACGTATTCAGATCCATGAAGCAAATCCTTCAATTTACTCTCACTTAACATTTCCTTCCCAGGAGCTCCATGAGATCCATATTGACCTGACATAACAGGGAAATAGCAGTAACTCAGAATAAAAACTTTATAGTTTGAGCCTGCCAATCAAAACAATCGCTAAAACTATGAACCAGTCGGTTCTTCAAAATAGCTTACCAATAGTAAAACAGCTGAACATCTTTTCAAGAGCAGAAGAGAGTTCCTGGTATGCAGAATAGTTTCGGAGGTCCACTTTCCTCAAATATGGAGCACCATCCATGCTTACCTTAATGAAAAGAGCTGGTGATCCAGCCTTTCCATCCACCTCTTCGTTGTTCTTTGAGACAGAGGCTAATGTGTTCTTTCTAAAAGATCGAATGGGTGGCCAACCCACAACCTGAGCCCTGAAATTAAACAAACATTACAAATTATAGACATTTTTATAATTAAGTCCAAAAAATCTCACTTCTTTCTCCAAGCAGGAGCTACTCACTTTGTAACAGGAGCACCACTGCCCGCACGGTTTGAAGCCTCATTCACAGCAGAAGGCTTCTCTAGAACTGTACCCTGAGTATTTGCATCTTTCAGTTTAGGTGGTTGCACACGTGAGGTCTCCTTTGCATCACCTGCTTTCACACCTGAGTTTGATAGAAATTTTCCCTGTAGGATAGATTTAGTAACTTCAGATACGACTTTAACAGAAAATCAGTATCCTTAGTATTGACATGATTGTTCACCTCTGAGAATCCATCCATAGCGTCTGAAAATCCTCGTTTGTTGCCAGTAACAACGGTTTTCTGTGATACCGAGAAAGCAGTATCTTTGGCAGGGTGCAAGGGAAAGAGCAGCTTCTCATCAACCTTTGTAGAGCCCAAAGGACAAGGCTCTGTGCCCCGTTCGGGAGACTGGGATCCTGGGAGCCCGAGCCTGAGCTCCGTAGCCTTGAGATTTAATCCGACACCATTATTATCCTCTGATGAGGTGGAAATATTGCAGCTGTCCACGGACGAACAATCAGAAAGCCCCATATAGTTTCGCTCTTTAAGTGTTAATCCTTTTTGGCATATGCTTCCTAAGGAGGACGAAGAACCCAGTAGAGTAACATTACTCTGGCCCTCCTCCTCGCCAACACCAAGGAGTGGTGGAGACATCACAATTATAAATCACTTTAATACTTCAGCACTGCTTATTTCAAGTAAAGGAAATAAAATTATTAACACAACTCTATTCAATATCAGAAATCAAGTGCAATATTCTATATTAAAAAATCCATTCAGGATGCTTTGCGCAGCAAGTGTTTAACATATACTCTACAGGTACGTGGACATACAAGAGTTAGTGTGTCCGGCTGAAGAATCACAGAAGCAAATATAAAATCTAATCAGAATCATTTAAGGTGAAAGCCATTGTATATTTTTTAAAAAAAAATAAAAAGCTCTTTCCATTTATATCAAAGGAGTAATTAAGGAATTCTAGGTTCTAACACACCTCCCTCCTCGAAAACCACCCGAAAGAAGTCTCTTTCCCTAACCCAAAAAGACAAAGAATAAAGAGTAGTATGTTCTACAATCCTGGGAATGGAAGTACTAAGGTTTGTCATATGGTTGATTTCTCAAATGGCCACTCGACTAATAGTTATTGCCTCGGAAAGTCATTTTCTTTGTTTAAAGAAAATTGGAATCAAGAAAAAGCTTGACTTTCTGAAATAGTACCCATTAGCTAAGTTGAACGGACTCTTCACTTTCAATGCCACACCCATATCGGATTCTCCAAAAAAACACTACTTTTAGAGAATCCAACACGCACCCGTTGAGATTCTTGAAGAATCCAAGCAACATACACTATTAGCTGAGCAACCAGATGAGAAATCAACCCTAAGCAATATACAGCAAAGTAGATACTAGAAAGATAAACTCTTCTTGATTTGGGGGTGTGAACAATTAGCAAAGACCAGCATTATTTTAGCAGCAGGAAAAGAAACGAAAAGGAAGAATCTCCCCTCTTAAAGCAGCTACTTTCACCCAGAAAAAAAATAAGATAAAGAGAAAAACAAAGATCATAAGCTTTTCAAAAAAGAATATTCCCCACTTCAAAAAGAATCACCAGAAATGAAACTAACAAGAACCACCAACTAAACCTTACCCAAATACCTCAAAAAGACTAATTCTTGAATACAAAAAAAACACCCCCAAAAAACAAAGCAACCGAAAAAAAAAAAAACGACAAGACAAAAAAAAAAAAAAATCCTTCATTTACAAGTACCAACAAGTATATGCAGCTCAAACAAGAAAAACAGCTAATTTTAAGACAAGAAAAAAGGAAAACAAAGACACACTCAGCAGATCTACAATATAATACAAAACAACGTACAGATCACCCCTTAAACTAAAAACTTCACAAAAAACAAAAACAACAAAATTTCAAGAACATGCAAAGGAAATACAAACTAAAAGTCAAGATTCCAAGAGCTAAAAACCAAGATTCAACAGCTGAACAATAAATATTATACCTGTGAACCTCAAATTTGTGAATTTGATGTTGTAATAGAAAACCCAAGTAGAAATTGAAGAAAGAAAGATGAAGAAGCAACAGTAGAAGGAAGAAAGAAGAAGAAGAAGAAGAAGGTGATGGTGGAGTAGTGAAGTTTTTTTTTGGGTTGTAGAGAGAGAGAAAGGAAGAGAGAAAACTAAGGACCCTCCATTTGGCAGACAGTACCAAAAGCTTATTTTGCTGTCCTATGTGAATTAACACTCTATGCTTATTTATTTTTAAAATTATATAAAAAGCTACTTGTACTCCCAAAAAAAAAAATATTACAGAGATTTAAAAGGGAGGTTAAATAGTAAATACATATTCATATGGGATATAATATAGGGAAAAGGTCAAATTTACCCCTCTACTTTGAGAAATTAGCTAAATATATATTTCGTCATATTTTGAATTTAATTTTATCCTTACTGTCAGACTTTGGGGCTAAATTTACCCCTCTACTTTAGAAAATTAACTAAATATACTCTTCGTCATACTTTGGAGTTAAATTTATCCTTAATGCCATACTTTAGAGTTAAATTTACCCTTGTTGTTAAGAAAGTTTTCATATGTATCACTTTTTAATAGAAAACCTCAAATCAACGTTAAATATCCAAATTTTTAAAAATAAAATAAACCTTAATTTAATCCGTCTGATCTGACTCAAACCATAAATAAATATACCCCCTTTAGTTTTGTTGGCCAATTTTCAAACGAGATTAAGCCACTAGATATTTATCAGACATAGCTCATAAAAAATTAATTTGCATCAGTGTAAACACAGAAATATATCCCTCTATCAGTTCGTAGATCTACATTAGTGAAGAACTCATGAAAAATGGCACTTCACGATCTAATGCAATAGATTAGGCTCATTGGATATTTCTCTGGATGATTGAGTTAACAGGTCTCCCCATGTGCCAATCGGACATCTTTTCATTCATATATTTTTATATGCAATTTAGATCTTTACAAATTTTTATCATGTCATTTGCTCATAAAATCTATTCACTGGTTCTAGAATTTTGATGCACATAGAATTGCATACCAAATTTTAAAATTTGAACATAATCGAACAAGGGCAAAGTTTATAATAGACATTTTCTCTAGTTTCATGCTTCTCCGTTATCCCATTTCGTTTTAGGTTTTGTTCATGTGTAAACAACCTACCAGTGTTGCACGTTGAAAGAGAAATATTTTTGTTCGTTGGCAAAATTCGACCAACAAAACTGAGGGATGGGTATATTTGTTTGTATATTTTTTATGAGTCAGATCGGGTGAATTAGATTAGTATGTGGTTTATTTAAAAAAATTAGATAATTTAACGTTGATTTGGGCTATTTGTTAAAAGAAGGTTACAAGTGAAAAATTTCTTAATCATAAGGGTAAATATGGCTCCAAAGTATGAAATCGAAGGTAAATTTGACCTCAAAATATGACGAAGGGTATATTTAGCCAATTTTTCAAAGTATCGGGGTAAATTTGACCCCAAAGTATAATATCAAGGATAAATTTGACCACAGAATATGAGGAACAATATATTTAGCTATTTTTTCAAAGTAAAAGGGCAAATTTAACCCTTTTCCCTATAATATATACTCGATGTAATTCCATAAGTTGATTTGAGAAGACAGAGTATACAAAGGCCTTCAATTTACTTGTCTGTATCGGGATGTTATGTGGGTATTTGACCATGAAAACAAAAATTCACTTTAAAATTTTCAAAGTTGGAATTAGATTTCATTTTCCAATAAGTATTTTAAAAATATAGAGTATGATTTAAACATAAAATATAATTTAAATGTGGTTATTTATGAAAAAAAAATTGAAAGTAAAAAAATGTGAAGAAAGCATGGTTTGATATTTTCAAATTTCAAATACTTCTTCAAGTTTTATTTGAAATTTTTATGATCAAATATTAGTTTTAAATAAATTTTAAAAATAAAATAAAAAAAGAAATGAAAAATTCACATGATCAACCGTATGCTATTTATATTTACCTAAAAAAAAATATTTATGTTATTTATATTCTCATGATCAGACGTGTGTTATTTTACTACTAGACATTGAAGGATCCGTGCTAATATATTTTATTTTTTTTAATCTCAATTTATGTGACACAAATATAATTTAGATAATTAATTATTAAAATAATTTTAGTTTCTAATTATTGTGATTTATAATACTATTTCTTCTATTTCAATTTAAGTGATACCGATATAGTTTCAAAAGTTAACTTATGTGGCAGTTATATAATTTCGATAGTCAATCAAATGTTTTATGTTGACATATCGTTTTGTGTCTATTTTATGAAATATTATTAATTTTCTAATGCGATCATAATAATTAATTAAGGGTGATATAATAAAATCACGATTGAAGCAGCAAAGAACCCATGTCTTAAATGACTTATAATAATTAATTAGAAGTGATATAATAAAATTACTATAAAAAATACTTATGAAAGAAGCATAAATAGGCATCATATAAGACATCAAATTAATTTATTATTTTTTATCAATTTTATATTTTTTATTAAACATTATATATATTTTTAATACTTAAATAACCTATAGTAATTAATTTGGGGAAATATAGTAAATTACGATTGAAGCAGCTGAAGCAAACAACACAAGTAGGCATGTCGATTATTTTATATTTTTATTTAATATTATAATTTTTTTAATACTTAAATAACTTATAGTAATTAATTAGGGGTAATATAATAAAATTACGATTGAAGCAACTGAAGCAAACAACACAAATAGGCATGTCGAAGACGTGCCTGCTTATTGCCACTTATTATACTTAAATAACTTATAGTAATTAATTAAGGGTAATATAGTAAAATTACGATTGAAACAACTGAAACAAACAACACTAGCAGACATGTCGAAGACGTGCCTGCTTATTGTCACTTATTATATATAGTAATATATGGATTAAAATCATGGATGTAAAAACGTATGTTAATATATTTTCTCATGTTCATATTATATAATATTCTAATATTTATATTTACCTTAAAAAATAATTTCTAATATAATTAAAAACATATTGATTAATTTTTTAAAACAATTACTATCTTTATTTAGATATCTTTAAGAGATGTATGATATGTTCAAGATAAATGCAAAACAAAATATGAACTAAAGGAGATAATGATTAAGTTCTTAAAAAAATGAATATAAACATTTAATTGCACAATTTGATGTAAAGTTCGAGCATGAGTAAGTTTATTCTGCATGTTGATACAAAAATTACAATTTATAAGTTTTAAGTATCATTAAATTTATAGATTGTTTAAGCTATATGACTCTCAATAAACACATATATATATATATTAAAAAGTAATTTATTGTCCTAAAAAATATTTTCCTCCTCCGTATTAAACACATCCTAAAAAAAGTATTATTCAGATTCAAAAATTATTTTTATAAAAAATATTTCTCTACTTTAGTTAAACATTAAAATATATTTTCTGAAAAATATTTTTTCATTCATCAACCAAACATTAAAAAATATTTTCCATTCACCAGCCAAACAGAAGAATATAAGTAAGAAACCAACTTTTTTTTTATAAAAACATTTTGCTTCGTACCAAACACACCCTAAGAGGGAAAAGGATGGGAAAAAAGGAGAAGAAAAGGAAAAAGAAAAAGACTCAATTCTTCTTCCATAACAATATCATTAAAGTCAAATTTTCATTAAGGGAAAGGTTAAGCACAATTATGCCTTCTTAGCTTTTTGGATGGTCTAAAAAGAGTAAAGTTTGGATAATCTTAGAAAAGAAAAGGATGCATTAATTGAAGATAAATATGTTTTAAATCATTTTTAGTTAGTTCTGGTCAAAATTTTCCAAAAATTGGAAATACGTAATATCAATCGCTATTATATGAATTTAGCAAATTCCTAACTTGCACAACTGAATAATACAGTATAATTCTATCGTGTGTTTGTCAGTTTGTATTTATCCAAAAATAGTTTTAAATGAAAAATTTTAATTCGTTTTTAATGCAACATAATATGCAATTTGTCGTTGTACATTAGCCTTTCATTGGAAAAAAAAATGAGAGACGATGATGGCAACAACAGTAACAATAAATGAATATATATAATTTTATAAGTGAAATTTAAAAAGGATACGGTATACATACATTTATTCTATTTTATGATGATAGAAAAATTATTTCTGATAAACTCTCAATTTAAGAAAAAATTAAAAGAGAGTCGTAATAACAAGCAATGACATCAACAGAAAATAAAAAGATAATCAAAGCGAAAGAAATAATCAAATAGTATTGGAGATCTAATTAGAATAAACGTACAATTTAATAATAATACTAATACTCTTTGTACGAGAAAAAAATACACTCCTCACATCCTTTTATCATGAATCATGTCCTCGTATTGTATTTTAAATTTTGCTTATATATTCAAAAGTCAAAACAAATAAACCACTGAGTTAATGGTTTAAAATATACCTAAAATATCCTTATTTTTTGAATTTCATACATAAACTATTAAGTATGAATTTTCTATTTGAATTATTTCTAGCTAGTTAGCAAAACACACACAAACTATCAGTGACTCACTATCACCAACTAATTGTTTGAGTTTCATAACTGAACTTTCAGGTAGGAAAGTAAGCCATTAATAGTTTAAGTGTGTTTTGCTAACTAATTAGTGATAGTTCAAGTAGGAAACTTACGAACATGATAATTTAGATATAAAACTGGAAAAAATAAAAAATTTAAATACTTTATGTATATTTTTTTTACCTCTCACTCGTTAATTCTATTAAATTATTCTGTATTTAGGATTTTAATTAAAATTCATGACACACAAGGATATAGTGACCTTTTAGAATTTGACACTAGTCCTTCAAATTCAATTTCAAAAGTGTATTTGTGGTTGTAGTCAACAATCAACCTCAAAGAAAGTTGTATTCATAGTGCTTCTAGTCAACCTTTTATCCACATCTTCAAGAAAAAACTATATACTAAATTCAATTCTTTTTCCTTGTGCTGAAAAAAGGGGTTAAAACAGATAAATTTCTCTGTATATAGTACTACTAATTTTCATCAAGCATGAGATTGGAAGAACAAATTCAGGGCATTCCAATCATTTTCCTTTATTAATATTAGAAATTATTTTTTTTCCTTTTGATATTCGATATTTATACAGAATTTTAATTAAATTTAAATTCGCATTTAAATTTTTTTTAGATTAAAGATTAAAATGTTCTTTAACAAAAACAATCAAAAATCTCAATTTATAATGGGCGAATGCTCTCCACTAAAATATTGTGTCTAAATCAAAATCCTTCTCATTCTTGATCAGAAGTACTAAGTGAAAGTTCTGAATAAATTTGATAAAGAATATTTTACCTTATCATTGAATCTAATCCATACAAATCTGAATTAATTCCATCTAAATCAGGAAAATATTTCTATTACTATGATTGAAGAACCAAAATTCAGCAAAGGAAAATAAAAGAGCGTCCATGCAACAGATACAATTGACCTGACCAAAGTACACATACAAACACATACTGACACACATGTGATGAAGATGGATGATGGATCTACAAGAAAGGACCAAGAGTAGACAGGACAGATCCCCTCCCCCCACCCACCACCTCACCCAGGTTAGTTTCATGTTTCCAATTTTGTAAAAAAAATAGTTACCAATTTTGTCTAATTGTGGAGCCAGGAAAAAATTAGGAAAGTTTACCCAAAATAATTATTAATAACATTGATTCTTTATTTCTCGAGACGATGATCCATCGACTAACATTTTTTATTCGTTTAAGGTAGAGGTAAAATATGTGTATACGTTATCCTTTTCAAACTTCACTCGTAATAATAAGTCTATTGTCGTTTTTCCTAATAACTAATTCTATATTGTTCATTTCCACCCCAAAAAATCACTTGACATGAATTTCCAATCCACCAAAATGTCCTAAACTTTTTTAGCATTATTTCAGCCTTTATTTTCCACTCTTCAGAAAGAATTTATTACTACACATTTATATGATAAATTCTAATTGGCCAGAAACAAAAGGAGCTGGAGGACAAATAATTTTCTGGAGGAGTAGAGCTAAAAAAAAGAAGCATAATAATTATTAGTAGACAAAGAAAAGCAGGCCTCCTTTGGCCAATGCAACAATTTTCAACTACTCCACTCATTACTTCTCCTCTTTATCATTAAAATATATTTTACTATTTCTATTTTATATTACATGCTCAATTATAATTGAAACAGTTCAAGGATTGCTAAGTAGATTGCATAAAAATAGATATTAACAGTAGATATGTATTAGCAATATTAAAATTAGTTATATTGATCATTATGTTGATATTGTCTTTTATTGATTATTTGGTTTGTTTTATTGAATGAATAAGGTTGTATTAAACTAGAAATTACTTAATATGGTGTAATAAAATAAAAATAGTATTGATATTGTTAGTGTTGTGGTTTATTACGGAGTATTAGTTATACATTGATTCAAACACTACCAAACAGATGATTAAATAATAATAAAAGCTAATATTAATAGTATTATTTTTAATACCTCACACCAAATGCCCCTACTTAGCTATAATGGGTTTAAACATTTAATTATGTGTAATTTATAAGAACTGTAACTTATATTACTTGTATGTAATTTAATTTTTATTTTTTTTAAAAGTCTTTCATATTGATTCATTGAACTAGTCTTTAGTTCAAGGATAAGATATGCAGTAATTACAACGCATAAGTTGTAATACAAGATTCAATAATCACTGTATTATTCATTGCATCTGTTCTTTTAGTGGATTTTTGGTTTATTTCATTCAGAATAAAGAGGAAGGTGAGCCTAAGAGTAACTGGTAAAGTTGTCTCCATATGATCAGGAGGTCACGGGTTCAAGCCTTGGAAACAACTTCTGACAGAAATGCAAGGTAAGACTGCGTACGATGCATCCTTGTGGTGGGGCCCTTTCCCGAACACCGCGTATAGCGGTAGCTTTAATGCACCGGACTATTTTTTTTTTCATTCAGAATAAAGAGGTCGTATGCTAATTTTATATAAATAAAAATAAAAAATTGAAAGATGAAAACAAGGTCACTTTGGTTTTTTTGTTTGTTTTATCCTTGTATAAGTTAACTCAATGTCAAATTTGTATAGGTCAAAGTCCTACTTTTACATCCCATCGTATCGATCAGAAGGTGGCATGTAACAATTGAAATTTAAGTAACCAACATGGGTTATGATGCAGCGGTGGATTGCTCTATCCTTAATTAGAGATCTTAGATTTGAATTCTTGATCGGGAAAATTTTTTGTTGGAAGTGTTATCCCCATAATAGTTCCTGCAACGCGTGATCCGAATTAGTCGGGGCTCAACGCAGACACCGGACACCAGTAAATCCAACTCAATAACATCTAATTTAGGCATGGCTTTAATCAACGCTCACAAAGATAATTCTCATCTTCTAATAAGAATCGAAGCAACAATTTCAACATGCAGATAATACTCATTAACGAGAAGCGAAATTCATGTAATACACCAACATGGGTTGTGGTGCAGTGGATGAGGTTGCTCCACCCTTAACCAGAGGTTAAGAGTTTGATCTTGGGTATAGAGAAAACTCTGTTGGGAGCGCTGCCACCTTAATGGGCCCTGCAACGGGCGATCCGGATTAGTCGAGGCTCTAATGCGGATATCGAACACCGAATGGGAAACCAAAAAAAAAAACTCATGATTGCGTTGTATCTCGTCGAATTTTAATGGCAATAGTTTTATTACAAGTTTTCTTACAAAATGTATATCTCAAGATCTCGAATATAAAATGAAGGACTATTTTATCTGATGTTTGGTGTGAGATATAAGGATAAATAGTCCTAGAATAAAATGAAGTACTATTTTATCATATGTGTAGTGTGGGATATTATTTAGTCCCTGAATTATTTATCATTTACACCTAGTGATCGATGGGATAATTTATCACATATATATGGTGAGATAACTAATCCTAAAATTAATTATCCCAAGATAGCTAATCCAAAGCTCAATCTTTTCATGTCATAAGTACCCTTCCAATCAATCACATGGTGACTAAAATGGACCCATCACCCAAGTAAAATGTTTAAACCCAATCACAAGTCTAAAGGGTAGATTAGGAAATAGAGTCGCTAATTTCTGTTTATCATTAAGAAGACCTTAAAATAGAAAAGAAAAAAAAAAGATCCATGAATTTCGGCAACTTTTATGGATTTAATTGGAAAAAAATTTGAGTATTTGTTTACTTATTTATTAAAAAAAGAATACTATATGCTTAATGATATAAGTGGAACTAAATCATTGATCAAGCCTTGCAATTAATTGAGACCGCCGCAAAACAAAAATAAATAATTTACTTTTAGTTGTATAGTTGGTATGGTACCTAACTTTTAAAATTATATTAGCAAAAAGAATGTGCTCTAACAACCTAATTGCCACCAACTTATAAATTTCTTGTCTGTAATAAAAAAAAAATGGTACAATATAAAAGTAGCAGAAAATACACGAAAAAAAAAGGTAAAATTCTACTTGCATTCGGTATTTATATCAATACAATGAATTGCATGCCTATGTTTTTCTTGTTTCATTAATTATATAGCCAAATGAAGAGACTACTTTATAATTAATGAAATCCGATTGAAATTTTAGATTAATACATCATAATAATAATTTAATTGCTATTAAAATATTTCAATATATTCAACATAAGCATGATTTACACAAAAATATAATGACCCATAAATTACATATAGATCTCCTACGAGCTGGCTACTCTCCTCTGTTGACTTCAACCGGCGTTTAACTTTTTTCATATTTTATAAGAAATAAAATTAAAAAAAGATTATTGCCTTAATGTTACGAGTATAGTTAAAAATAATTATCTATTTTGAGCTTGAATTGAATTTTTGGATCAATAACATTTATTTTGAGAAAAAATTTAACCCAAAGATATATATAGTTAAAATAGAACAAAAAAAAAAGTAATATTCCTTTAGTTTTAGAATTGTTGTCATTTTTTCTAAAAATGTTTGTTTCAGTTTATTTGTTGTTTTTTAGAAATCAAGATAATACTATTATGATTTTTTAATATTATCCTTTCATTAAATGAATAAATAAAGTCTATATACTTAATTTTATAATTTTTAAAATATAATTAATAAGGATCATTTAATAAAATAAAATTTTAATAAATTTTTTCTTAAGAACATTGTGAAATCAACAAGAGTCAACTACTTTTAAATGAATAGAGTACTATTTTTTTGTGTTTAAATTTATTTGACCTATTTTTATTTTTAGTGTGTTTCAAAAAGAATGATTGTTTTCTTTTTATAGAATTTTTTTAATTCTAGTTTTTCACATGTCATATTTAAAATCGCATATATAAAAGTCATTTTAGTAGATATATCTTTAATTTAAAATCGTAAAATTTAAATATATTTTTCCGACCTCCCTGTCAAATTTAAAATAAAGCAACAACATAATCAACGTATTCCTATATAATGGGGGTCTGGAGAGGATAAAGTGTGTGTAGTCCATACCACTATCTCTGAAAAAGTAGAAAGGTTATTTCGGATAGACCGTCGACTCAGACAAAAAAGACAGTAAAGAAAGTTGTAATAAAACATGATGAAATGACAAAAATAAAACACCTACAGTGTAATATTATACACTATCTAACCGAAAGCACACACCTCGCTCAAACCTTCCTAACTAAAAATTTCAATCTACAAGTAAAACCCTGTGACTATTAACATGGTTATACCAAAGCACCTCTATAAACTGACTACAACTCACCCACACGCACTAACCCTCCAATCTAATTTGTGTCCACCGTGACTTTATTTTTATTAATGGCGAAATGATCTCATGGACCCCTGTACTTGTTCCCGTTTGTAAAGTGGACGCTTCTATTTAGTCCTTTGTCATCTAAAACCATTAACCCATCAAAGTCCAATATTTTGAACCTTTCTTATGCATACGTGACATTAAATTGTCGAGTTGGCAAAACACGTGTTTACACGCATTTTTTAAGCGCGTGATTCAGTATTTTTTATTTATAAAAATTTTTGAAAATTAAAAACTAATAATTAAAAATAAAATAAAATCCAGCCCCCTCACCTCGCCCCCCCCCTCTCCCCGTCCAACACCCACCCTTTATCCCCCCACCTCGTCCAACATCTCCCTTCCCCCAGCACCTCCTCCCTCCAACATCTTCTCTCCATCCCACACCCCTGTCTAGCACCCCCACCCCGTCCAGCATCTCCCCCCACCTCCCACCCTGTCCAGCACTCCCCACCTCGTCCAACGTCTTCTCTCCATCCCCGTTCAGCACCCCCCACCCTGACCAACATTTTCTCTCCATCCTCGTTCAGCACCCCTCACTCCGTCCAACATTTTCTCTCCATCCCCCCACCCCCACGCAACAACACCACTACGACATCAGTCAACCCCCCTCCCCCAAGCCGTCCCCGTTCCCACCCCTCACGCAACACCAACCCCAACCCCACGCACCACCACCACCAACGACCCTTTGCTCCTCCCCTTATGATATATAAATTTTATAATATTATCAATTATCAATTTATTATATAAATTTTATAATATTATAAAAGAGAGATGAATTTTTTAATATTATAAAATTTATAATCAATTTTATAAATTTATTTTTTATAATAAATTTAAAAATAATAATAAAAAATTATTGTAAACTTTTCTTTAATATTTATAATTTTAAATTATTTTTAAAAATAAAAAATCTATAAATTTTATATTAATATTATTAAAAGAGAGATGAATTTTATTTAAAAATAAAATTTTAATTTATTATTTTATTTTTTGTTTAATATTATTAATTAATAATTCAACAAATTAATTAATGAAGATATTATGGCATGTCAGTGACCTGGATATGGCATTTTGGGAATATAGCTGTCAATACGGGTTGGCCCAGCCCATACGGGCTTTGAGTTTAACGGGTCAGGCTGGGCTGACCCATTTAAATGACGGGCCAATAAACACCAAGCCCACGCTATTACTCTCTGGGCTGCGGGCCTCACGGGTCAGCCCACTTTTAAAACAATAATATTTTATAATTTAATTTTAAACTGTTAATAAACATAAATATTTATCACACAATAACACATAGTATTAACGTTTGTTAATCAAAAGGGAGCCAGAGCTCGAATCACCCAAAGTAGAAAGAAAACGAAGAGGTGGTACTACTCAATCGGAAACATCACGATTGAAAGTCGATGGTGCGTTGAGGGAGAAATAATGAAGAGGAGGCGGCTAACTGAACTATGAAAATTGGGAAAGTGAAGAGTAAAATGTACTTTTTATGTTTTAGTGGTAGATATTTAATTATTTTATTATTTATTAGATAGGAAAGTAGGAAACTTTCCGGTTTTCATTTTCTTTGTTAATAGAACCGGTCAATGGTCATCATTGGACTTGATTGTTTTTTAACTCTTTTATTATTTTTCAGTATTTTATTTTATTTTTAAATTATTTATTATTTGACTGACGGGCCGGCTCACGGGCTAGCCCAACCCACATTCCTCAAGCCCTACGGGCCATGGGCTTATCCGAGTCGGGTTAAAAAACCCTGTTCTTAATTGGGCTGCAAAAATTGAAGCCCACCCCATCAAATTACAGACCGGGCCGAGCTGATCCATCGGGCCTTGACCCATATTGACGGCTCTACCCCAGGCGAGTGACTACACTATCTTTGTCCTAGTCAGAATTTGAATGCTACATAGGTCGGTCAACGATTAAAAGATGCAAAGTGTTACTTTTTAATGGATTCAACGGTTCACATTATAAACATGTAAGTAAAAGTGTCCAACTTATAAAATCGACATAATATAGGGTTCATTAAATCATTTTACCTTAATTAAAGAAGCAGAAGTATTTTTTTTATTATTATCAAAATAAAATTATACTCTTATGTATTTTTTGGGGGAGGAGCTTGGGGTTGGGGTTGGGGTGGGGGGTGGAATGATAAGAGTTAATGAGTTGAGTAAGAGTTACGCAGAAAGCAATTAGTGAGCGAAAAAGGAAGGGGGACAAAGGAAAAACAGGCAGGGTTTATACTCCCGACAACAAAGCCCCTTTTCTTTTTCCTTTGTCTCCTACAGACCGCGACATATAACCCCCCTTCAACGCCCCTACATCAGCGCGTGTTATCAACGTGTTAATAATAAAACCCAATTCTGTTCAACTAATCTTTTAAAATCTACTTACTCCTTCCCTCTTATATTACTTGTTTAGTCGTTACAATTTAATTATTTAATTTATAAACTCAATTTTTTTTTTCTTATCTCTGTATTTAATATTTAATAATCATATATAGTAATAGTTAAATTTAAAATTCTAATACATCATTAATAAAATTAATTTAATAAAATATAGTTTTAATTAATTTTTTTTTAGGAATATCCATATTTAATTAACATAGACCAAGTACTTTATAGGAATCTATTCTTAGTAACACATGAATAAAAATGGAAGGAGCACTACTCAAAATTTATACTCCCTTATTTCAGTTTGCTTCACCTGTTTTTCTTTTAGTCTATTTAAAAAAAGTGTTTATTTTTCTTATTAACAATCGTTTAATTTTAATTCTTCACATAATATAATTAAAATTATAATATTAATAAGTATTTTAATACATTTAATTTAATATCATAAAATTAAAATTTTTTATTATTTTTTAAAATTTCATATATCAAATTAAATAGATCAATCAATTTGAAATCGGGGATTACTTTGCTATCAAGGGAGGTTGTGAGAATTGCACGCTCTATTGATGGGATTTGATGAGGAGCAGAGAGTTCTTGTTTTAGGTAAAATTAATTAAAGAATTAATTAATGTTAAAGGATTGAAGGGAAAAAAAGGGTGATTAATGATGATTAACTGCTACCACTAACGCACGCTTGGTCTTTTAAGCATGATGACATGCTATGTATATCATGCATTCTATGCCATGTCCTCTTCTGTTTGTTAGTTATGTACCTCCATCATCATCATCATCACAAGGATACACACACATACCATGCCTCTACAACCTTCGTCATTCTCATGTCATCATTCTTCTACTTGACATTTGGGGTAGAAAAACTTGTTAAATAGGTGAAAGACATAAGAAATAAATATGATCCTAAACTTGACATCAAATTATAATTTTCACCTTAAATTTTGATAATATACAAATAGAATCTTTAATTATTCAAAATCGGAGGTCATATTTAAAAAAGCTCATATTTATCACACGGTACCATGTCGTTAAAAAAGCTGACTTGGAGGGAGGTCATATTTGTGCAGTTTTGAATAGTTAAAGGTCATATTTATGCACCGTTAAAATTTTGTTTTTTGTGTTAAAACGATATTTTTTTTTTTTTTTTATTATTATTATTATTCTATTTATTTCTATAGCAACAACATCTAACTTTTTTTTAATTTATAAAAAATCTACTAGCAAGGATCAAACCCGCGCAGTAGGATGAAGGAAGCGTCCAAGAAGAGCAAATAACACCATTGGGCTATCTAAGTGTCTTGTTTCATGTGGTTCAACATTAATATACATACATAAATATAGATTTTCTACCTTATATATGCAACGTAATTTTTTTACCGAGGGGGTCGGGTGAACCCCATGGCAACCACGTAGGTCTGTTCCTGCGTTAATTTAATAACGTTAATTTAATAACATTTTAATAACGTTAATTTGATAACGTTAATTTAATATAATACTACTACTATTCTTAATAACGTTAATTTAATAGCGTTTTATTAAAACTATAATTTTTTTTTTATTAGTATAGTTTCATCTTTAATTTAATATTTAAATAAATTATATTTAGATATATTATATAACATAAATTCGCCCTCTGCTTTATAATATATATACATATCCGCGCGATTTTTTCGTATGAGGCTGACCCACCTATTTAATAAATCTTCAATATTGCGCTTTTTCCGCCATGACAAAAGAAATTAGATGTCATTTTCATCTTTGAGCCAAAAATAATGAAAAAATAATAGTGAAAAGTAATTTAAAGGTCATATTTGTGCAGTTTTAAATAGTTAAAGGTCATATCTGTGCACTGTCAAAGTTATAATTTGGTGTCACGTTTAGGGTCATATTTATACATTATTACTTGTTCTCTGTTTAAAAATAAGTGTTATTTTAAAATTTTAAAACAAAAATAAATTTTAAAAAAACATAAATTAGATTCCTTAACTTCCAAATTAAACACTGTGAGCCTATTCAAACAGGTTCCTAGTTTCAAAATGAAAGATGCGAACGAGTTTTAAGAAGATAATATACATAAATTTGTTATTTAATTTAATTGCATTTAGCATTTATATCCTCCAATGTTAGATGTGAATAAATATACACTTAAACTATTATAAAATTGAACGATTCGAAACACACATTTTATATAAAAAAATCTCATGCGTTTTGCCATGTAAGACGTGTGCATCGAACACAATTTGTCATATCAGATGCGTATATCTACTTATTTAACTTGATGATAATTTAAATATCTATGGTACGCACTCAAAGTTTGATGCATAGATCAAAATTAAGGCCAAATTAAATGATACGTTGAGTTCTTATGTCTTTAAGAAGAGCTTATGACTTTACCCTTGGTCAAATTTTAATTTTAATACATAGTCAGTTCCTAAATTTATCCGGATACTTAGACGTTCAAATTAAATATTTTATAATTGAACATCTCAACTCTTGATAAAGTGTTTCAATTAAACACGTTCCATTCATTTTTTATTTTTATTTTTAAATTGTGTGTTTTCATTTAGCTATTAAATAATTAAATTAACCACATAAAATGTGTCATCTCCTTTTAACTGTACGCATCAAGTTCAAGTAGGAAATGTACGGTAACGGCTTATTAAGGCTAATGCACGTAAAAGAGATAACATATTTTATGTGGTTAACATAATTATCTAATAAATAAATGAAAACACACAAGAAGAAGTTTCAAAATCTATACTAAAAGTGTCTAATTATAACACTTTATTAAGTACTTAGGTGTTCGATTGAAACAACTCTTAGTTCAACCAAACACTCCAGCAAAAATATATGGCTTTGAAACGGGGTAATATTATTATCAATAATTGATAACATGATAAATGTTAGTTCACTTGCTTCATTAAGTCAATGAAATTAAGTTTAATGAGTCAAGTGTTCATATATATGAAAATGACTTTAGGTGGCAGATGGAATGTTGTGGGCAAGTTCTTATGAATTTGGTCAACTTCCAACCTATATATAACTTACATGTTATATCCATATTACAATATTAGAAAGCGTGATAATTTACAAAGTATCTGAACATAACCTGGGACAACACATGGGCATGCAATATGAAACAAAATAAAAAAAAGGCCAGCCCGGTGCACTGTATTAAAGCTTCTGCTATGCACAGAGTCCGAAGAAACATTATGGAAAAATCTTTCCAGGGACTGCGCAAACAAAATGAAGAGAAATTAATAAAGTGGTAATTAGTTTGGTATGGTGGATTATATTGAGGTCAATTGGCAGAGAGACAAAGCTAACTTTTTAGCAAAAATGAAGGGTATTTGTGGCTGACAAAACTGTACAAAGTTGCCATGTTTTGCTGCAGAGTATAGAGGGACAAAATGAGTGTATTTTAATCACTATTTTTTAGATCATGAGTTATGCAAAATGCATCATAGGTATATAGGAATCATGTTAGAGTATTTGTCAAACTTGTTTTTGAAAATGTTTTTCTTTAGTCGAGGTTTATTGAAAATAAGTTGTACCTTAATAAAGGATAATATTTCCGTACATCTAAGGTATTGGTGAACCAACACTTTATACGTATGTCATTTGAATTTCTTAATTCATGACATCGAGTATTTGCACTTTAAATTTTATGACTCGACCTATACACTGTGATACTTCCTCCATTAGCGCCTCCTTTGGTGCAAGACGGAAGCAAGAGTTCTCGCACCTCACTTAATTAGGAGTATTATTTTCGTATGATGGTTAATTCATGGTCCTTGGTGGCAGAGCAACATTTATGTGTTCTGGCTCTGGGAGTGGGTTTCTCCTTTCTTTATTATGACGAACTCGGTTACTTCATCTTTTTCAAATCTCGTCTATTAAATTATATTGAATATATTATTTGTTGTTATTATTATTATTATTATTATTATTATTATTATTATTATTATTATTATTATTATTATTATTATTATTATTATTATTATGTTAGAGTATTTGATTAGTGGATCCCACCATGACCAAATACTCTTTGCAATATGTCTATGTATTCTAGTAGAAACTTTATAGAACTAGCACCACCAACAAGCTAAAGAAGAACTTAAAAAAGAAATAGAAGATCAATTTCAACTAGCAAATAAAGAGAAAAGGGAAGATTTCATCATCATTACATGTCTAAATTCCTTCCTTTTTATCTAAAAAATATCTCCTAATGTTACACAATTTAAATAAAAGAAAATGATGCTATAAATATCTTATATATATATAATATATATATATATATATATATATATATATATATATTATTTTTTTTGTAAAAGAACATTTGCAATGATACAATCACTTTAATTATTTTTCCTTTTTAATTTTGCAGAATTATATAAAAAAGGATAATTAAGTTCACTACGCCGAAAGAAGCACAAGAGACAAAAGTAGATAGACATAAAATATTATGAGCAACCTAAAGCTAGAAAGGTTTAGTATGGCATTGTGTGTATATTTTTATATATTTCATTTTCCTTTCTACCAAAAGGAAAAAAAAAGTAAAAAGTGAACACATTTTATTGCGCCACAAATTATATTCTTAGCATATGTTAATTGAGTTTTTTAAATGTCTACTTATTCCCTTTATTACAACATAGCAAAAATTAGAATTATAATGTAATTGTCATTCCCACTTTTTAAATGTCTACTTATTCCCTTTATTACAACATAGAATAATACTATCATTTATTTAGTAATATTTGAATTATTTTCCTTTTATAATTACTCCTGAACTTAATCGCCTTCACTTCTAGAGCATTAAATACTCATTCAATCACTAATAAATTTGATATTACAATTGAAATTTATTTTCTTAAAAAAACTTTTATCTTTTGTATTCGTTTCTCAAATCTTACATAGTTCAATCCAAGCTCGTTCTTGATTTAACTTTCATTGAAGAAGGAAAAAAAAGGTGGTTCACCAACTGCTACATTAATTAAAAGAAAATAAAATTATTGAATGTGACATAGTGTTTCCTTGTATGTATAAGGTAGATGGTAGTACTTAATTATTTACAGTAAAATATATAAATGGTTCTTAGAATTAATTAAGTCAAAACAAGTCACATTCCACACGTGTGCTATGCTAATTGCTGAAAGCAACACTTCAAAAATTTGACAAATCTCAAAATCCACACAAACTATAGTATATATAGGATTTTATTTTCTAAATTGGACCAACATTTCAAATAGTACAGCAGCCCATGCCCCCCCTTTCTAATTCTTTTATATCACCAGAATATGACTTGTTTGATGTTTCATTTTTAGCATTGTACTAATAATAACACATGTGTTTCTTGCTGTGATTATTTTGTAGGTCATATAAAAAAGACAATCAATTAAATGCCATTTATGGGTACAATTATATTTATTAATTTGACATATTTACTGATTTCTTAAGGATACACCACAATTACCGTCCGGCTTAAGTCGCTACCTACTTTCTGGAGGAGTCGTTTGATTGTTGATTAAAGTTACGCAGATACTAAGAATATATAAATTAATACAGAAACGACCCCTCAATCATGTATAACTTATGCTACTGTACGAGGGGGTCGTTTGATTGCTGATTAAAGTTATGAAGATACTAGGAATATATAAATTCATGTAGAAACGACCTCTCAATCATGCATAACTTATGCTACTGTCCGGAGGGGTCATTTGGTTGTTGTATAACTTACGATAGATTTTATGTGGGAATTATCTTTTCTCATTTTTATAGCCAAATAATTTATACAATCATGTATATTTTAATACATGAATAACTCTACTCTAACCAACAATCAAATGAGAAACGGCTCCTCAATCAATTAAAATAATTTATTTTCGATTTGCTTACAAGGCCACCTTAATTGGGAGGTATAAACTTATGGGCTTATGGCTATGTTAACTAATTTTTCCTTTTTAGGTATCACGGGTAAAATTTCAAATTAGCAATTTTTTGGATTTGTAACTGAAAAAACAGTCACGAATTTTAAAAATAGAAATAAAATGTATATATTTTATTCTTCTCAAATTTTATTTGTGGAACTTTTTCAGGTATATTGTTGGTTTTGTGTTACTTAGATTGAGAATTTATCGAAACTCAGAGACAATTTCTCTTATCTCCGTTATAAAAAAGATTAAAATAATATATACACCACTTTTCACATACTCCCCTGTTTCGAAATAGTTAGCCCTTTTTTTAATAATATTTATTTCAATTTAGTTTTTTTTTTTTATGAAATCAAGAGAATATTATAATGTTCTTCCAATACTCCTCTCATCATTATATGACTAAATATATTGTACGTGCTCAAATTTATATTCTAAAAGCGTAATTAATAAGATTAATTTGATAAACTATACTTCTAATAGATTTTTTTCTTACGAAAAATATTAAGTCACCGAAGATCAACTATTTTAATACGGAGGAATTAGTTGACTTGTTTAATTAGACCAAATACGTTGTACTACTACTTACCAATTTATGATGATGGATTTAATTGGACACATCTTTGGGTTCATTAAATTAGCATGGGGTTGGAGATGAGACATGATTGTTCTCTTCATGCGACAAATACATTTAATACCTTTGTCTTTCACTACCAAAAAGGATAAGCCTTGCATTCATAATATGTCTGTCCATAAGTAACCATGTTCTAATTCACACTACTACTTCCATAATCATAGAAATTCAACTTGCAATACTACTATTCTCTACTTTATTCACATTTATTCAGTTTTAATTTATCATTGATCATGAAGTATTCTTATCAATCATCACACTTTCATCATTCTCTTTAGTTTTCATTTTAAATGATTACTCTAATTAAAAAAAAAAAAAAAAAAGGTGGAAGAAAAACATTTTCCCTTGACTTAAAAATCTCCTCGCATTACATTAATTAACAAAAGAGCAATTGCACATTAGGCCATTCGATAAAAATACTTATATCCTCTTGTCAATACTCATAATATCTACATATATGTAGGCTGCCATGTGATCACGAGGTCATGGGTTCAAGCCTTGAAAACAGCCTCTGACAAAAATGCAATGTAAGACTGCATACAATACACCTTTGTGGTGAGATTCCAGAGCCTGCGCATAGCGGGAGCTTTTGCACCGGGCTGTCCATTTAAAAAAAAATATGTAGGCTATTTTTTCTTAATTGGATAACTATATGATGTCAATTTTCCTTAGAAAAGGGTGAAAAGAACATAAATCTCACTCAAGTGGGCTTGACAGGAATGATAGCGCCATTTGGGCCAGCCCATGAGAATATAAAATGGAGCTATTGTGTTTACAACTATGTGGCCCAAATAATTTCGCCTCAAATTCAACAGGAATGGTTGTGTTAAAGAAATTAAAATTTACATATATACACAAACTAAAGTTACCTTATAACATAAAATATCAATTTGGTAAAGTATTTATACAAAGAAAAAATTTCAGAAATATCAACTGTAGAGCTTTAATTATAACTTTTATAACAACAATTTCAAAATTACGAAAAATAACAATATGTATTTTGTATTTTAGTAAAAGGTTGCTATAAAAATACATATACAAATAGGATATCCGTTCCTTATTTAACTCTAATCAGTTAGAGTTAAATAAGAGATGAAACTGTTCCTTAATTTATGCCACATTTAATTAAATAGATTCCTTTACCTTATATGACTCTTTTATTTTTACCTCAACCATTAATTTACATCAACATAATTCAAATTCAAACAACGTTTTTCATGAGCAAAAAACTCAAAGGAAATTCAAAAAACAGAGTGCTTCCAATATTATTGATGATCGTCTGAAATTCTGAAGAAAATATTAAAAATACAATGCTCCAATTCCAGGTATCAATAAACAAACTTGATTCTGTTTGTGAATTTCATAAAAAAAATATTGCGAGAATTGCTGAAAAACTTGCAACAAAGTTATGTAACAACCGTGAAATTCCAAATTTGAGATTGTATATGAATTCTATCAGTTTTCGAATAAAATGTTCTGAGCGAATTATTTCTTTCAAATTCAAAGTTATACATGTCGTAATTTAATTTGAAATTTGAGATACAATTGTTGTACGATAAATTTAAATTTTAGTCGATGATAACTAGTATTCAAAAAAATTATTCCTGTTTGTTGGATTTCGTTTTACAATTTTGTATATACGAAATAGTTATTGTATAAAGTACGCATTTGATAAGTAATTTTATTTTTACTTTTTCTAGTGTTCTGAAAATTGATAATGGGAAACATCCCTGTTCTAGTTAAACACTCTGGTAGATGGACATATGAACAACAATATGAAGATTACATCAGTGATGCGATTTTATTAAGAATAAATGCTTCGTATAACCAACTCTACACCCTACTGGCTTCTCACATTGATGTAGATTTGACCTGCAAAAGTGTTTAATAGACTTATGCTGTCTATTTATGTGTTCACTGTCTGTTTCATATGTTTCCAGCTATATGTATTTATATTATACATATGCAGTATGTTTATGAAATCACTGGCAGTTACATATGTATCAAGCTATATGTACTTATAATATACATGTGCAGTCTTTTATTTGTGTTCACTGGGAGTTAGATATGGTTTCAGCTATGTATATATATTATAGCTATGCATTATGTTTGTGTTCACTGGCAGTTACATATGTTTCTAGCTGTATGTATTTATCATATACATATGCAGTACGTTTATGTGTTCACTGACAGTTTCATATATTTTCAGCTGTATGTATTTATAATATACATATGCAGTATTTTATGTGTAAAAGTCCTGTATTCTTATATGTATTTTTTCAATATTCAGGACATATATTTCCTTTGGCATATGGTGTACTTGATTCTAAAATTGATGCATCTTGGAGTTGGTTCTTTGAGAATCTGAAGGAAGCATAAGGTGAAAGAAAAAATGTGTGTAGTTTCTGATTGTAATGCAAGCATCATAAAGGTTGTTGGTGGTGTGTACAATGATGTACCACATTATGCATGTATGTGACATCTATGAAAAAATGTACTATAATATTGTTATAGTTTAAATGTTGCAGTTACAGTTTAAATGTTGATATGTTCATGATGTAGCATTATGTCAAAAAATAATTGCTTTATTTTTTCACTGATAATTATATGATTCTAAATTTTGATAAAAATATTTGATGTTATTGAACTTGTTATAGTTAAATTGTTGCAATTTTTTTACTGAACTTGCTTAACTTAATTCATTATGAATATATTATACAAGACATATAACATGATTAATTTATACCTAAGAAACTGAAAGCAACACTTACCAAATTTTTAATCTAAAAAAATGCATATGAGAATCTATTAAGTTCCTATGTCCATCTATAAAAACTAAGAATAAGTTAACATAATTTTATGTAATAAATAAAATTTAAAAATACATATAAAGACATATCAATTACGTAATCAAAACATTAAATACATATAGTTTTTTTTTTAAAAAATATATGCATTAATCATACATAAATATGCATTATTCATAGATATATACACATAATTGAAAAAAAATAATCTATGAATAACTCATAAATACATATGAATATCTGCTTATATACATATGTATTAAACTGGACAAATACATATACATATGCATAGCCGAAAAATACATATTCAGACAAATATATATATATATATATCCATAGCAGAAAATATATATTCAGACTCGTAAAAAACATATGCAATATTCATATATGCATATGCATTATGCATAAATACATATGCATTAATAATATATACATATGCATTATGCATAAATACATATGCATATCTGGAAAGAAAAACATGCATTACTTAAAATACTTATGCATAAAATGGAAAATACAAATGCATCTATGAAAAATACATATAGTAACTGAAATATACATATTAATTACTCAAAAATATATTCAAAACTGAAAACCACATATTCATATCGACATATGCATAACAGTAACATAAACTACCCACGAAAAATTCTATTTTATAGTTTTAACATCAAAAATCTAAATATCACATCAAATAAACGTTAAAATATTGACTTTCAACATTAAAGTAACATATGAAACCTATGAAATATTCAGCTAAATGTTAGTCCACCTAAAGTTAATTGTTGTCAAATACAACAAATTTAAAATAAACATCAAATATCATGCACTTCAGTATCTTTTGTTATCTCAATTTTCATAGGAGACCTCATTGGTGCTTCATTATCACTTTGTGCCTTCTCTTCTTCTTTCTTCGAACCATAATGCCACAACATTGAAGCATATCTCGTGCGAAGAAGATCTAGATCAAAGTCAACATTTGGAACACATTCACCAAAAGTAAGGCACTGAGCATATGTCATCATATATAACCACAATCCCTGCAAATACAAATATATATCTATACTGTAACAAATACATCTTCTATAATCCCTAAAATACAAATACATATCTTAAATTTAACAGATACATATCTTCACATTATAAAGACAAAAATACATATATGAATATATTGTCTATAAAATCTAAGATTACAAATAAAAAAATACATATCTATACTGTAACAAATACAAATCTTACAATACCAAATACAAATACATATCTACACTGTAACAAATACAAATCTTATCATTACCAAATACAAATACATATATATACTATAAAAATTATATTTTATAGCAATCTTGTCGAAATATACCAATCCGTCACATCATCGAAATATTCATAAAAACAATGGCCAAGTCTGTTCCTCACCGGATCTGCAAAATCAGCAAATCACCGACTAAAATTCAACCCCAGTGATCGATTCCGGCTAATACTCGCCTGTAAAACACCATTATTTTCGCTGTTGGTCACTATCACGGTGAAATATGCCGGATGGACCCTCCCTTCATTGAAAATTCATCAGAAAACGCCAAAATAGGCGGATCCAATCGAAGCCACCAGCCCACCCATCGTCGGAAACAACATCCCTTGGCTGAAAAAACACCCAAAAAATCACAAAACATCAAAACAAAAAAAAACGAAGAAGAAAGCAATACGAAAAAATAAAAAAATATAAATTATATGAAAAGATGAGATGCAAATACTATGGAGCACAATGTTTATCAACAGATTGAGAGATAAAAACGAAAAAAAAAAAAAAGATTCTCCACAACTATTCAACAAAATCCGTCATCTTCCAACATTTCTTCATATAATTCTAAAACATGAAAATTTAATATCTATCAAAAACCACAAATATCGTGTTATAAGCTACGATACTCGAATTCTCCAAAAATGTTGTCACACCCTTGTCGGATTCTCCAAAAATATTGTCACACCCTTGTTGGATTCTCCAAAATGCACTATTTTTGAAGAGTCCGAAGCAACATAGGTTATAACTCATGGTATTTAAGACTCTGTGCATTTCACTAGTGTCTAAATTACATCAAAGTCACAATTTTTAACATATTATCACTACAAATTCAGCCATATTAAATTGTACCAAGCAAAAATCAGCTCATTAAGTCAAAATAATAGCTATAAAACGAAAAAAAGGTTACCTAACAAAATTGATATGAATGCCAAGACTGCGATGAACAGCAGAGCAATCAATACATAAGAAGATCCCACATGTCATCGATGTCCAAGTTGGATTCTTAGCATTGCAATAGAAACACATCTAATAAAACAAATCAAAATTTGAAATTAAAAATCATGTAGAAAATCAACCAAAATTAACGAATCTAAAACAGATCTGAAGAAATTCTATGTAATCAACAACAACAAAAAAATCCAAAACGCAGAAGAATATGGAAAAAGAATGCCGAAAATAAATTACAAAAAAAAGTTATATGAAAAAGATAACATGCATTACCTGTAAAATCAAATTACCTTAATAGATAGAGACAATGTTTATCAAGAATTAGAGAAAAAAAAATAAAATTTGAAAAAAAAAAATAGCCGAAAAAAGATATTATCTGCAATATTGTGTCTGCCCCAAACTCTTTCCTCCACTTAAGCATATCTTCCCACATTGGAATAGTTTTCTCAACATTGAGATCTCTTGCCTTTAAGAATCTACACAAAATTAATGTTGTGGGGAATTGAAATTAATAAATTGGCGTGATAATAGGGTAATGTAAATGTAAAGTGGCGTAAAAGAGGGTAATGGATTAAAGTTACGCGCTTCTCAATAAAAAAGATAAAATATTGTTACTTTTGCTATTAGTTGTAATTTTGAGAAACTATTGCTATTAATTGTAATTAATGTCTTAGGTATGCTAATTTGTGTAATTTTCCTTATACAAATCCCAAACCAATTACATAAATCCCCCTTTTTTTTTAACTTTCTCTCTCATAAACCTTATACATCTAAAACACTATATTCTCTACCGTATTTTTCTCCCCATCCGCTCCCGTTACACACCCGATATTTTCTCCATATTTAAAAACTCTTTTTTCACGGCAAAATTCAAGTAACCTGTACTTGGAGGTTACCAATTTGTAAGTTTTGAAGCTTTAATTGATTTTATTGATTTACTTATTTTTTTTTTCAACTTTACCAATTTATGATTTTTTTCATTTATTCTCTGGATGCATGTTCATTTCTATGAAATTACTGTATTTTGCAAGTATATTCAAGTTTCGTAGTTTGATTTTTTCATTTTTCTCCATATACTACAAGTTAGATTTTTTGATTTTCTTAGTTTGTAGTTGCTTCTGCTTAATCAATATAGTGTAAAATTGGTAATGAATTCTCGTCCTAACTTTAGTTTAGGACTTAGTCAGTTAGATTCTCAAAAACAAGATATTTTCGTTGGGTTTGTTCCTGGTACATTTGATTACGAAGAACCCAATTTCGTAGATAATCGTTCAAAACATCGAAAGGATCCGACAACAATGAAGAAATTGAAGGAAGGGGCCAGTTCTAGATCGAAGAAGTCAGGTTCAAAAGCGGCAAGTAAGAAGAAGTTTGATGATTTTGATCGACCACGTCTTACGAAGGTATTGATTATACATTATACTTTACTTACTTTGGAACACTAATGTATAATATATTGGAACACATTAGTTATTTTGGTATACTAATGTATAATATTAGTATTCTGATATATATTTTCATATTTTATACATTAGAAGTTCTTATTACATATAAGAGACATTTTATCCTTTTTTTGTGGTATTATACAGTTAGAATGTCTTCATATTGTATAAGGTGTCATTATACAATTTGACAAGCTTATATGTCATATTTGTTTAAGGTGAAAATGTTTAGTCTGACATTATACATTTCTTATTTTCGAACACTAATGTATAATATTATTATTCTGATATATATTTCTCTATGTTATACAGTTCATGTTCTTATTATACATAAGATGCATTTTATGTTTTATGTGGTATTATACATTTAGAAAATATTAATAGTGTATAAGGTGTCACTATACATTCTGACAAGCTTATATGTCATACATGTTTTAAGGTGAAAATGTGTAGTATGTAACATTATACATTACTGCATTTTATTATTTAACTGTATAAGTTTCCCTCAAACATGTGTAATTATTGAATTATTTTATTTTTTCAGGGCATGAAATACCGTATTGATAAAGTCCCGGATTACCCATTGCATATCGGTAGCTTATGCAATCATGATTTTGATGAAGAAATAAAGACATTTTTTGGAGAAGATGTTTTAGGGGCATTTAGAAATACGATATTTGAGATTTTTCTCAACTTGCCTCAGTGCAACTAGATAGGGCAGATTTTAAAATGTATCCTTATGCTAGAAATCCAACAGGATATTAAGGACGAGATTCATGTGTGGGTGCAGGGGAACATCCTAAAATTTACGATGCTTGAATTTTCCATTATCACCGGTCTTAAATGCACCGGTGATATTGATGAGTATATGTATACTTCATCGGCGAAATCCGCTTTAATGTCGAAGTATTTTTCTGACTCCGTAGGTGGAATAACTAGGTCAAAACTGATAACACGTGTGAAGATGGAAAACTTCAATAACTCTAAAGATGCTCTGAACCTGGAGATATTATTCTTTGTTCATACATTTCTGTTTTCTCAGCATCGCGAAGCACCCATCAGTTTATCTCACTTCCAAATGGTTGACGATGGTCGGTACAGACACTTTTCATGGGGAAAGATTACATTTGAAAAGTTGATGAACTCCTGACGGTAGGATTTCAGAGTCACAAAACAGTTATATTCATGGGGTAGAATGCCACACATTCTAAATTTTTGGATGTTTGAGTATTGCTCTGAGGTAGATAAAAAAACTGCTTTGCGACGAAAAAACATTATCTCAAGAATACTCAACTGGTCTGTGGAGTGTACCAGGCCTGAGTATGAATCTTTTATGTCTGGCATGTTCAGTAAGGTAATTCTATAACCTGATAATTATTTTTATTTTCAAGTCAATTTATCGAAGCGCTAATATTTCATTTTGAAATTAATTTTTTCAGTATTCTTACAAGAATTTACAACCTCCAAGCGAAGAAGTTCGTACTTTAGATTTGTCTTTCTCCGAAGATTTTGAGATATTTGATTCAACATCTGCTGCTTCCACATCTATTGCTCCATCGTTGAAAAGGTCAGCCGATGAAGATCAACCGCGCGTTGTCACTGCAGCTGAAGACTTTGAAGATTTCAGCACTAGACCTACGTGGGAATTTCTAAGAAAGGCTGGTTTAGCGTTACCTTTATCACCTGAACAAGCATAAATGATAAGAAAGACAATTATGTTTTAGCAAGTTAGTCCAGGGGTGACGAATGGAGAGAAATATACACGCGCTCCTTTAGTACGTCATGTGTCTGGTATGTTTTCTAAAAATCAAAAGGAATCAACAGTTAAAGGAGAAATTGGTGTACCTGAATTTGATCATCGTCATCAAGGAGAAATTGGTGTGTCTCCTGAGCGTGACCAACTCAAGTCTGTTCCTTCATCTTCCACAACACCTGAAGGGACCTCTAAGTCTACTTTAGATGTGGAGCAGATAAAGACATACGTCAACACATATGTAAGTTAACTTTCTTATTCACAATTTTTCTTCTTGAAAAGCATGAGTTGTTTCTAATATATTTTTTTTTGTACGTTATAAGGTTGATAAGTAGATTACTGAGCTGAAAACACTAATCTCCAATATACCTACTGAGGTCTTTAAAGCTTTGAAGAAAGAAAAAAATAAAGAATCCCCGGGTATAAAATATTATTTTATTTAATTTTTTATTACTTTGATTAAATGCTTATACATTCGTATTATTCATGCTATATAGGAGGAAAAATTTGTTGATCAACAACAAGGTCCAAAAAAAGAATAAAAAAAATATGACAATCCATATAAGGAGAATTTGCCGGTACTTTTTTGTCAATTATGTTGGTGTGTTACTATAAATCTGTATAACTCTCATATCTAAAATTATTTTTGTTTGTTTTTTATACAGAATGAAGATGAGGACAAGAGACCAGTCATTGAAATAAAAAATGATGAACCATCAGTACTTCAACCTTTGGAAACAGAGATCCAAGAATGTGTATACACACATATTGAATGTCCAACAACAACTGACTTTCAAAGCGAACAGAAGGTATATTGAATGAATATTACGTATGCAAATATTAGTTATATAATAGTATTTCTGAATCACCTTTCGTATATATAAATGTAATGTGTTTTGGAATGAATTTTGATGTGTATGATTGACATTATACATATATATGATATGTATAAATATAATTATACATTCACACACATGCCTAACATATATCAATTTGTTATCACTGATATAAAACTGCTTTTCCTTCACCTTACTTTGATTAAATGTTCACATATGCACATTGTTATTTTATATAGGATGAGAATATGATCGATAAAGATGAAGGTCGTGAAGAAGAATCGAAAAACACGCATAGTACTGATATCGAAGATTTGTCGGTATATTTTTGTTACTCATGTTGGTTTGTTACTCCAAATCTGTATATATAAATGTACCACATGTTATTTTTATAAAAAGGGTTATAACGTTCTCAGCTGAATATCAATATGTTAAAACGCTTTCATTGGGGCTGTTACAGTATCATTATACATTCATTTAAATGTATAATAATATACATTACTAATAATACTCGTCTTTTCAACAGAATGAATATTCTTTATGACTATCCTCATACATATCTATGTTATTTACAATTGGTTATATAATAATATTTCTGAATCACCTTAGAAATCTTAAAATGTTATGTGTTAACAATTGTGTTTTGATGTCTGATTTTGATCTTATACATATATAGAATATGTGTATATAGATTTATACATTCACATGCAAGCCTTACAGATAACAATTTCAAATCACTGTTATAATTTTTTTTTTCATTCAACTTTATCTTACTCTGATTAAATGTTCAGACATGCTGATTGTTATTTTATATAGGATGGGCATATGGCCGATAAAGAAGAAGGTCGTAGTGAAGAATTGAAAATACAACACAGTCCTGATATGAAAGATTTGTCGGTATTTTTTGTCACTCTTGTTGGTTTCTTACTCCAAATCTATCTACATAAACGTACCAGCTGTAGACACCTAATTTTGTACCTCTCGAAGTCCAATTTTATTCATTTTTAGTTCACCTTACCATGTGTCCAACCCCATGTAATTATATCCCACAAAAATACAAAAATAAACAAAAAAAATACCTCTAACTAATTTATCCTATTCTAACAACCTACCCAATCAAAAGCTTCCACCTACCCTAACTACCCATATGATCCCCCCTCCTTTTGCTTGTCCACAAAGAAAGAATATATGGGGGACCCACCAAAATTCCCACATGATAACAAATCAATGCTCATTATAAAAGAAAAATTCTAAGAAGAAAAAGGGAGGCTCATTCTTTGATCATCATCTTCTCCACAATAACAAGAATCACCAAATAATCTTCCTCACAAGAACAAGAACAACAATGTAAAAAAAAAAGCAACCGGTGAACAGTAATCGGTGAACAGTGACCGGAGAACAGTACGGTGAACAGTACCGGTGAACAGTGACGGCGTGAAAAGTGACGGTTAACGGGTCATTATTTTTCGAGTTGGATTGTTGGCGTTAAGGTTCGGCTCGAGGTTTCCGGATGCGGACTCTCTTTATTCGAATAACATTGAGTTTAAAAGCTTCAAATTTAAGGTCCAATTCTTTCTTATCTTTTATTTAATTCTTATGTGATTGTGATTGCGTGTGATTCGATACCGTGGTTTGTTTGTTGATGTGAACTGTTGGTGATATTTGGGTGTGTGATGTGCTAAGCATGATTGGTGAATTTTCGTTATTCTCGATTGGTGGATTGTGTATTGAAATGGGTTAATCACGTGGTTAAAAATGAATTCAGGTGGGGATTAAAAATAGAGGAAAATGAATATTGATTAATTTTGATGTATTGATAATGTTAAACATGATAGAATTGTGATATGTTGAACTTGGTAGGCAAACGTAGGCCGGTTAGGCAAATTTAGGAATAACGATTTATTGGAGTGTTTGAATATGTGCGTGAATGGTACTTTCTACTTTATTGCACGAAAAGTTTAAATTGTACTCATTTGATCGGGGAATGCCCCGAAGGATTTGTATTGATTTATCCGGGGAATGCCCTGAAGTAGCATGTACGCAAAGGAGGCTCGTGATCAAGGCCCGGAATGTCGGGTGGAGTTTAGTTTAGGATTAGTTTAGAATAGAATAGGTTTTATATTTCAGCACCTCTTTTATTTTGGATTGTATAATTTGGATTGAACATTATTTTTGTTTGTTTTGAATTTTGTGTGATTTATTTGTTTGCTTATTTTTGTGTGTTTATGTGGTTTGTACATTTGTAATGTCAAATTAGCCGATACGCTCCACCAAGCGACCGTGGTTGAACCACGGGATCGAGGGGTGCCTAACACCTGCCCCTCGGTCAACAAAATTCCTTAGCCGGAATCTCTGTTCGTAAACCGGTTTACAGAGTCAAATGGTTTCGAAAAGGATTTTCCAATGGTGACTTGGCACACCATATTATGCCAAGTGGCGACTCTGATTTTGAATGTAAAAACAATCTATTTTCGGAACCAATCTTCATTTTGTCACTTTAATAAAAAACCCTTTCAAACCTTAAAATACATATCTTTTTTTGGAGTCGAAAAAGGGGTGTGACAGCTCTGGCGACTCTGCTGGGGACATATTTCAGAATCCGAGCTTTTTTGGAGTCGTATAGGCTTTGTTTGGCATTACGAGTGTATAAGCATTGTTTGTGATTTTTGTTTGTGTTTTCACTTTTGTGCATTTTCGTGCTCTGTGTTTACAATATTTATCCTATGTATTACCGCTTTATATCTGACATCATTTGCATAACCCGAGTCAATTCTTTCCGCAACAAGTCTCGGAGCGCACGTCGTGCGCAAGAACTCTAGTTGAGTCACCTTTTTTTTAGGGGGGGAGCCGTTGGATGTATGGAGTAGGTGGAAAGCAAATCAGCCACTATCGACCATATGCTCCCCCGAACGGCCTTGTTAGTAAACCACAACGTAGGTCAGCCTTTAGGTCATGCTTATGTGCATCATATTGAGACCTAGCGGGGCCCACTTGGTTCTTTGTAGGAGACTTACCTCTAACGCATCCCTACGTGCTAAATGTTGCATCTTTGAGGGTAATGGGGTCATTTGATGGACTGATTTGGTGAAAACATGTGTTAGAAGTAAGGTGCGTAGGCAAGAACTGTTGAAAAAAATAGAGAAAAAAGGGAAGTGAGTCAAAAAGAAGAAAAAAAAAAGAGAGTGTCGTAGCTTTTAGTGTTCTTTATGGCTTTTGTTCTTCACAATCCAGAAATTCAAAAAAAAAAAGATTTTTACCTTTTGCACTCATTTCTCAAAAACGAAAAATATCAAAAAGATTTTTCATTTGTCTCCTTTAGCATGCATTCATAATTCGAAATTTTCAAAAAAAATGATTTTTTTTAGCAGTTTTTATAAAAAAAAATGCAAAAAATGGTAGAAATTTGTACATTTCATGTAATGAAAATACCAAAAAGATTTTTTTTTCCTTCATAATTGTTGGTGTCAGTTTAGTCGAAGTGTCTAATTAAAAGAAAAAAAAACCTCAAAAAGATTTTATTTGTTTGTCTTTGGTTGTGCCCTTAAGTTAGGGTCAATCTGTTAGTTAATCGTTAATTGTCCAATCTGGAAGAACTACGCACCCCTGATTCTCCTCTCTCGGGAGTGAGATACGTAGGCAACCTATTTTAGGTTCGGGGATCTTATTTCAAAAATTCAAAAAAGATTTTCTTCACTCTTCATTTAGAGTAGGTGTCTCATGTACATCTTTAAAAGAAAGCAAAAAGATATATTTTTCTTTAATAGGTTCAAGTTTCATTTTCGTATGAAATTTAAAATCGAAAATCCAAAAATATTTTCTTCGGTAACCATAGATTTCATGTTGTACAGGAATCTGAAAAATTCAAAAAGATTTTCTTCACTCTTCACTTAGAGTAGGTGTTTCATATACATCTCTAAAAGAAAACTACAAAAAGATTTTTCTTTAATAGTTTCAAGTTTCATTTTCCTATGAAATTCTAAATCGAAAACTCAAAAAGATTCTTCTTTGGTAATCATAGATTCCATTTTTGTATAGGGAGTTTAAACCTAAAAAATGCAAAAAGATTTTCGTCAATTCTTTTGATAATTTGTTATTTTCTTTTCTTTTTAAAGTTTCAAGAAAAAGAAAAAAAAAGATTTTAATTGGCCATTTTGGCAAAACTTCACGAACTACGCACACCTGATTCTCCCCTTTCGGGGGTGAGATACGTAGGCGTCCTTCTAGGGTTCAGTGATTTTTCTTCAAGAAAAAAAAAGAAGAGGTTTTGAAGAAAAAAAAATGTTGAACTCTAACATATTTGTTACCTCTTGTTCAGTTAGTTTAAGGTGGTTGGTTTGTGATTTCCTGGCCGGTCCTCCATATCACACCAAATCAAAGGAAGGGTTAGTTGTGTCCAACAAGGATATAGAGAGTGACATCATGGATGAAACAAAGAGTCGGGAAATTGAGAGTTTAAAGGAAGAGAATTTGAGACTGAGACAACAAATGATGGGAATGTACCGAGCTTGGGCCAGTGGGCTGCCTCCACCTCCGTTCCCCACTTTTGACCCTGCAAATACCTTGAGTCTTTCACCAAAATCGCAAAGTCAGTTTCCTACTGTTGTTGATGCACCACAGCATGCCTCAGAATCCATTCCACGTCAAATGCACCTCAATACTTCCACCACTCTTTCTTTATCTCCTCAGTATAAGTGTACCACATTCACAGCACCACATACCGTCTGTGCTTTTGTTGCTCAACCTTCTACTAAGGCTTCCACTTTGTCTATCAATCCAACGATTGTGCTTTCCCAGTCCACTAGTGACTCCACGTTCAATATTGTTGATGATCATTGGTATACTCTTGAGCCTACAGTTAAGTTAAGTGAACCGCCAAAATTTTTTACTAAGAAGCCTAGCATGCCAAAAGAGCCAGAGAAAATGTTTGGGAAAGTGAAGAGTGTAGAAAATGATATGAAAAATTCCCCTGGACTTATGGGCTATGAAGATGTTTCATATAAAAACTGGGGCATGTCTTCAAGTGTTAACCTTCCTCCCAGCTTTGAGACATCAAAATTTGGGGAGCCTGATGGACAGAAGGATTCTGTGAAATATTCGGGACGACATTGCAATCAACCAAGAAAAACTGAAGGAAAGAAGAAGGAAAACGCACCTATTATCATGACAGGGCCAAAGCAGAGTTTGAGAGGTTCAACCCACCAATACTGTCAGCCTCAATACCGAGCTTATATATCAGATCAACATAACCACTTGCAACAAGGTTTTTTTCTCCGAAATCCATGAAATCCCATTCCACTTCCTCGATATCCTGTGAATAATGCACAATTGTATGCTCATCCATCTTCTATCCACAATGGCATGCCCCTGTCCCTCAACATCGTCCTCGACCCCCACAAATTTACCAAGGGACCTCTAAATCCAAATTTCATCCGAGGCCAGAGTTCGCAAAGAGGAGGAAGGAAAAAGATAATTTCACTCCTATTGGGGAATCCTATGCCAGTTTATTCCAGAGATTGGTACAACAGGGCATGATCACTCCTCTCCTTGGGTATACTCCTGACCCGCATTCAAGAAGCTTTGATCCTAGTGTGCGATGTGCATATCATTCTGATGTTCAGGGTCATAGTACTGAAGATTGTCGCACTTTGAAAAGAGAAATAGAAAAAATAATTCAAGATAAATTGATTGTGGTGCAAAACATTGGCCCTTCGACCATCCCACAGAGTTCTTCACCAGCACGCGGTACTGCACAATCTGTGGGAGGCAATGAGTTAAGCATGGGGATCCAGAGCTTATTTGTTGACGGAAATGTGTCTGATAGTGGTGGAAGCTCCAGTCATGTTGATATGCAAGTTAGTGGCTAAGATGTCAGGCTGAGCAATAGAGAAGTCACCCCTCTCCTTACCAGGAAGGGGTTTGGTAGTTTGTTTTGTTTTATTTTCTGTTCTCCGAATTATTTCAGGGTTGTAGTTTGGGATTTATCTTGTTTTGTCCCTTTGTCGTTTATGTTCAAACCCTTCTATCTTTCATTTTTATTAAATGGAGTGTCCCCTTTTTCTTTGTGTTTTAAATATGTTTTTTTTTTTACATAGTACATTTTATGTTGACTCTAGTGATATGATATGCTAGTGAAATTTACAGCTAGATCTTAACATCCAGTTTAAGAATGAACATTGAATCAGAGGGTTAAAGTTAGAAAAAGAGAGCATCTGAGGAAATAGATAGAGTGTTGGGGCATTTGGTGATCAAGTTGAAACCTTCTTTAAAAATTAAGGCTATTATTTTGAAAATCGTGAGAATAACTTGGTCATCAATTGAAAGACATGTCTTAATTAGGTCAAACAGTGTCTGCGTGATCCTATCAAGAGGAACAAGAAGAAAATTAGATCCACGAAGTCATGAGTCCTTCAGCATGAGGAATGTACAACAAAGTGTAGTTGTATGCTGGGCAAGTGTAGAAAAGAGGTGGCACACATGCTCGGGGCAAGTTAGTGTTGTAAAACATTTCATAAGTGATCTTGATCGAGCACTTTCATATTGCATGATATGTACTTGCATTTTCAAAGATTGATATGACGAAGGCATTTCATTCTGCCATCCAAACATCGTGTCATCCTTTGTTTACCCCATTTGAGCTTTAGTTTTATTTTTCTTTCATACACCTCTTTTGGAATCAATATAGTCAGCAAAGCTCGAAGAAAAAATGTCGAGCAAAACAATAGTTAGAAAAGTTCAAAAAAAAAAAAAAAGAGGAGAGAAAAAATGTGTCAAAAAAAAAGAGAAAAAAAGAGTGAAGAAAAATAGAGTCGGAAAAATCCCCCCCCAAAAAAAAAGAAAAAAAAATCAGAATCAAGCAAAATAAGCTGCCAGAACTACACATGACCTGATTCTCCTCTCTCGAGGGTGAGATACGTAGGCTGCCCTACTTAGGGCTCGGTCCAACCAAATAAACAATTTAGTGTCACCCAGTCAAAAGAAACTGGGGCATGAGTTAATCCTCATTGTTTGAGTCGATTCCAAAAGTTGTAAGTCCTACCCCACTTCAAGTGTCGTTTGGGCCCCATGCCATCCTTTCTTTCTAACCTTATCCAAAAGCCAAGTTACAACCAAAGAAAGACATTCAGATCAATCTTTGAGGATGTTAAGGCGGAGCATGCAAGGGATATGATGATGCATTTGGGAACTATTTGTCTTCCTCAGCATAGGGAATCAAAAGAGAAATAAAAATGAGAGAGTCTTATTGGTGAAAACCCTTACGGGCACCATAAGGCGATAGTGAGCCGAGAGAAAATGAAAGAAGCTTGTTGGCTAAAACCCTTCAAGGCGCCACTAGCCGAATGGGGTCTTAAATGCAATTTACCTAAGAAATCAACTCAGTTTCAAGGCCATTAACTCAACAACAATGGGTAGAAAGTTTGGATGAAAAGATCAAGCGGCTTAATCCAAAATGCATGGCATAATCATTAGTGTTGACTGTCATTTTTAGATGAATTTTTCGTTTCTTTGTTTTAAAAGGGGACATTCATTGTCTTTTCTTTCTTCTCTTTATTTTAATTTTATCTTTCTTGAGTCAGTTATCAAAACAAAAATTGTCATTCTTTTTTTTGTTTCTTGTCTTTGAGTCAAGTCCGTGTCAAAACAAGTGAGAAAAGATTTCAAAACTGGCTACTAGCTTCATCAATTGCACAGAGCAAGACAAAATCTAGCACATAAAAGAGACATGATTGTGAGCCAAAAAGGGTATGTAGAAAGTTTTGCCAACAGAGAAGTCGGGGAACTCATGTAAATGCCAAGGTTCAAAGGCCTATCTGAGAAGCATGTGAAAGCAGAGATACTGTGTTCGTTTCAGTCACTCTTAATGACCGGAGTTTGGGTCAATGATACAGCAAGTCAATGACATATGCTAATGGTTGGAAGCAAAGCTAAATGTGACGGGGGCAGGAGCAATTGCCTCAAAATCCAAAGCCACAAACTAGACACTATATTTTTTTTAAACTCACAAGTTTTCTTTGTATGTAATAGGAATACATGTTGCATTAAGATCAAGGATTTCAGAGCCTAAACATCAAAGGCCGTAATTTCTCACCTCAACAAATGTAAGAGGTAAGGTTGCTGCACAGGTTTGTAATTCAAGCAGCTTTGGTAAGGAGAAACACTTCATTGTTTTGATAATTCAAACAACATTGGTAAGGAAACACACTTCCTTGATTGGGTAATTCAAATTTTTATTCTTAGGTAATGCACTTCCTAATTTAAGTCTTGATTCCTATAAGACGTACCTTTTAGTCGAGTCATTCACTTTGACCCCTAGAAGACGTACCTTTTAGTCGAGTCATCCCCTTTGATTCCTAGAAGACGTACCTTTTAGTCGAGTCATTTCCCTTGATTCCTATTAGACGTACCTTAAAGTCGAGTCATTTCCTTTGATTCCTATAAGACGTACCTTTTAGTCGAGTCATCCCCTTTGATTCCTAGAAGACGTACCTTTTAGTCGAGTCATCCCCTTTGATTCCTATAAGACATACCTTCTAGTCGAGTCATCCCCTTTGATTCCTATAAGACGTACCTTTTAGTCGAGTCATCCCCTTGGATTCCTATAAGATGTACCTTTTAGTCGAGTCATCCCCTTTGATTCCTATAAGACGTACCTTTTAGTCGAGTCATCCCTTGATTCCTATTAGACGTACCTTAAAGTTGAGTCATTTCCTTTGATTCCTATAAGATGTACCTTTTAGTCGAGTCATTTCCCTTGATTCCTATAAAACGTACCTTCTAGTCGAGTCATCCCCTTTGATTCCTATAAGACGTATCTTTTAGTCGAGTCATCCCCTTGGATTCCTATAAGATGTACCTTTTAGTTGATTCATCCCCCTTGATTCCTAAAAGACATACCTTTTAGTCGAGTCATTTCTCTTGATTCCTATAAGACGTACCTTTTAGTCGAGTCATTTCCCTTGATTCCTAGAAGACGTACCTTTTAGTCGAGTCATTTACCTTGATTCCTAGAAGACGTACCTTTTAGTCGAGTCATCCCCCTGGATTCCTATAAGACGTACCTTTTAGTCGAGTCATTCCAATTAACTCATAGAAATTGCATTTCTTTATTTGGGATAATTTTCTTTTCAGTTTTGATGTGATTTTAGGAGCATGCCCGAACACAGGGCGAATAAATGGAAAACCAACCAACAAGGTGAAGATATTGAAAGTTAAACAGTTGATGAAATAGCAAGTCAGGAGCCCGCCTGCAGAACAGGGTGAAGAAATTAAAAACATAGCAACAAGTTGATAAAAATAGCAAGTCAGGAGCCCGCCTGCAGAACAGGGTGCAGAAGTTGAAAGCATGACAACAAGTTGATGAAATAGCAAGTCAGGAACCCACCTGGAGAACAGGGTGAAGAAATTGAAAGGCAAGCAACAAGTTAAAGAAATAGCAAGTCAGGAGCCCGCCTGAAGAATAGGGTGATGAAAGTCGAGTCAAGAACCAATAGAAGCTGTATAGATAGGATTTTTGTAATTTCATTTATGTTTTAACTTGTAATTTTTTTTTTTTGATGTAATGACGGAGCCGCGGACCGGAACCTCGATGGAACCTCACTCGACTCTCCAACTCGGTATAGTCCATCTCCCTCCAAAAGTTGAGATACTTGTCACTCGATCCTCTCATAATGTGAGTAGGTGGGATGTCTTAAGTCAAGACCCGGTTGTCCTTCTTCCTTCTGTTTCTTTCTTTGAATAATGGTCGGGTCAAAATTTGGTCTCGCTGTCTACTTCTTTGTCTGAAAACACTTTGTGTTTACATTCAAAGGGGGCATGATGTAGACACCTAATTTTGTACCTCTCGAAGTCTAATTTTATTCATTTTTAGTTCATCTTACCATGTGTCCAACCCCATGTAATTATATCCCACAAAAATATAAAAATAAACAAAAAAAATACCTCTAACTAATTTATCCTATCCTAAAGACCTACCCAATCAAAAGCTTCCACCTACCCTAACTACCCATATGATCCCTCCCTCCTTTTGCTTGTCCACAAAGAAAGAATATATGGGGGACCCACCAAAATTCCCACATGATAACAAATCAATGCTCATTATAAAAGAAAAATTCTAAGAAGAAAAAGGGAGGCTCATTCTTTGATCATCATCTTCTCCACAATAACAAGAATCACCAAATAATCTTCCTCACAAGAACAAGAACAACAACGAAAAAAAAAAAAGTAACCGGTGAACAGTATCGGTGAACAGTGACCAATGAACAGTACGGTGAACAGTACCAGTGAACAGTACCAGTGAACAGTGACGGTGAACGGGTCATTATTTTTCGAGTTGGATTGTTGGTGTTAAGGTTCGGCTCGAGGTTTTCGGGTGCGGACTCTCTTTATTCGAATAACATTGAGTTTGAAAGCTTCAAATTTAAGGTCCAATTCTTTCTTCTCTTTTATTTAATTCTTATGTGATTGTGATTGCGTGTGATTCGATACCGTGGTTTGTTTGTTGATGTGAACTGTTGGTGACATTTGGGTGTGTGATGTGCTAAGCATGATTGGTGAATTTTCGTTATTCTCGATTGGTGGATTGTGTATTGAAATAGGTTAATCACGTGGTTAAAAATGAATTAAGGTGGGGATTAAAAATGGAGGAAAATGAATATTGATTAATTTTGATGTATTGATAATGTTAAACATGATAGAATTGTGATATGTTGAACTTGGTAGGCAAACGTAGGCCGGTTAGGCAAATTTAGGAATAACGATTTATTGGAGTGTTTGAATATGTGCGTGAATGGTACTTTCTACTTTATTGCACGAAAAGTTTAAATTGTACTCATTTGGCCGGAGAATGCCCCGAAGGATTTGTATTGATTTATCCGGGGAATGCCCTGAAGTAGCATGTACGCAAAGGAGGCTCGTGATCAAGGCTCGGAACGTCGGGTGGATTTTAGTTTAGGATTAGTTTAGAATAGAATAAGTTTTATATTTCAGCACCTCTTTTATTTTGGATTGTATAATTTGGACTGAACATTATCTTTGTTTGTTTTGAATTTTGTGTGATTTATTTGTTTGCTTGTTTTTGTGTGTTTATGTGGTTTGTACATTTGTAATGTCATATTAGCCGATACGCTCCACCAAGCGACCGTGGTCGAACCACGGGATCGAGGGGTGCCTAACACCTGCCCCTCGGTCAACAGAATTCCTTAGCCGGAATCTCTGTTCGTAAACCGGTTTAAAGAGTCAAATGGTTTCGAAAAGGATTTTCCAATGGTGACTTGACACACCATATTATGCCAAGTGACGACTCTGATTTTGAATGTAAAAACAATCTTTTTTCGGAACCAATCTTCATTTTGTCACTTTAATAAAAAACCCTTTCAAACCTTAAAATACATATCTTTTTTTGGAGTTGAAAAAGGGGTGTCACACCAGCTGTTTAGGCATAATTAAATTTATACATTCATAAGTTTGTTTTATACATAACACATCCATATGTTTGCCTGTAGGATGATGTCAGTGACACAATAACAGAGTCTTTTCAAGACGCTGTAGATGCACTATTATTTGGTTTGTCAACACCTTCAACTACAAAAACATTGAATGTTGGTATACCAAATATAGTGATCGAAAGCCAGTGGAAGATTTCCGACAGTCAGTTTCTACATGATTTCTCGGATGCTCAAGTTAGAAAGCGTGAAGTCACAAACGTACTTGTAAAAAGGAATCGAAAGAAGTCTAGGATTTTCAGGTCATCATACATCACAAAATTTGGTTCTAGCTCTAAGGTTGAGGGAAATTTCGATACCGAAGAGAAGCAAATGTATGCTTTTGATGGTTGTACAATTTACCAAGAATCGCCTAACCAATTGATCCTCGATTACTCTCAGCTGCTTGAAGTAGGGTTACTAAAATATCATGCTGGCAAGTAAGTAATTTTGATTTTTTTTTAATTTTTGAGAATACTACGACTACATAAATTTTTGTGAAGTTTAATCCTTATTAATTTTGCAGGAAACAAACGGACAATCACTATCTTAAAAATGCTTCAAGATTAGGTTATCCTCAGTTGGACTTTGTCGTTGCATAAGCACAGTCAAAGAATTGGTTTTACTTGATATCGCAACGCAAAATATGGTGGAATAATGAGGTAAATTAAACTAAATTAGTTCCATATCATAAATGTGGTTACTGTTAGAAACTTTACTATAATACCATATAATACATGTAACTCTTTCAAGCTTGTGCTACTTTTAGAATCTACTATAAAAACTGACATCATACATTTGAAAATGATCTATAATTATGAAGTGTTATTTGAAGTACTATTACTGAAATCGAAAACATGCATAACTGTTAGTATTATTTAGCATATTGTATTAAGTAGAACTAATACAATCAATGTATGTTTCATAAATTATTAGTTATGTATAATAAATGTTCATACATGTAGCATCTTTTATTATTATATATCCAACATGAAGGAAAATCTTATGTATAATACCATGTTCCACTTGTTATTGTTAGAAACTAAACATTAACACGATATCATGCATGTTTTAATAGGTAGAAAAATGTATTTATTATTACAACATGCATTAGAATATTACATCATACATAGAAAATTTTGTATAATTACATATCATACATGTTGTGGCAATAATTCATACATTAATGTGATTGTCCAATACATAATAATAACTAAAGAATATGTTATTTTCTTTCAGTGTTTTACATTTTTTTACCATTTTTAACATGTATCACTTAGATGTAATATTCTATCACTTGAGAAAGAAATCAAAGCTGCAACAGTGTGATACTTATAGATAAACAACAACCAACTGCTTCTTCAAAATATATATCGACAAGACATATAGTCGATATTATCAAGTGGTTCAAATATATATCCACGCAAGAAGACTATGCAAAATCTTATGCCGTGTCTAAGAATGAAGACTCTATTACAAATACAATTAATGGATTCTGTATTCCTGTGGGATTACCATGGCATATGGTTGATGAGGTATATGTTTTTGTTAACTGTGGAAAAGAATTTCACTGGGTATTGACTGTAATTGTGTTAAAGGAGAGAGTGATACGTGTGTTGATAACGCTCAACTTACACGTCAATTTAGTGCAAGACAGTCGTCGTCAATATATTTATCCAACTTTGAAGTCGGGGCCGAATCCACAGGGAACAATATGAGTGGCGATTAAACTAGTTTGAAACTAAAGCTATAAGTTGAATTCAAACAAATGATATGAAAAGATAAAATGGGTTTTTCTGATGATAAAAAAATAATTGTTGGTCACTTTAGTTTCAGTGTTCGTAGTCAAGAGTTTATGAAAAACCAGAATTATGTTCACTAGGGATTTTGGTACTTGACAGATGCTACTAGTGGTTCAAGATTCTCACGGTAGGTAGGACAACAAGTTATCTTTATAGAAGTTATGCTTAAATGTCTCTCGACCTACTTAAGAATTCAATTACCTAATCCTCTCGAACTTAGGAAATTTGTATTCACTGCCCAGATTTTACCTCAGGTTAACCAACCTTGTTACAACGCTGATTATTAAATGGAGTATTTCCAAGTCCCTGTTGATAATTCACTTCCTACTATATTTGATTTCTTTCTCAAGCAAATCAAAGCAAGTGGTATCTATTATTTGAAACCAACAAACAATAATTAAAACATCAGAATCATCAAGGAGTCCTACCACCTTTCGAATCTTAAACACTCAACACCTTATCAAGACCTAACCCTAGATCCCATAATTCAGGTTAAAGAAATTTAGCCGCTCATTACATAATAATCGAAACACCTAGATGAATTCATGCTTTGAAAGATAAACTTACCACAAGATGAATGGAAACTAGAGATTCTCAGATTAAATCACAAAGGAAATTCCAAAATAGTGAATATAATCTCCTCCAAGTAATTACTTTCTCAAGACAAAAGTAGAGAGAGAAAATATCAAAGTATATTGCTCAAAACTCAATGTGCCGACCTCTCCAAGAAAATCCTAAACAAGGCTTAAAATAGTTCACCCTAAAAAAGGAAACAAAATAATAAAATTTCAGAAATCCCTCGGATTAGGTGACGATATTTGTGATAGCCTATCAGGAGGCTGACGACTTATCACAAATGTCGTCAACTCCTTCTTCAGTTTTGGCTCTTCCTGCTTAAGGCTGACGACAATATTGATGACTTATCAGTTCCTTGAAGACCTATCACAAAATATCGTCAAGGCTCTGCTTCAGTTCTCCTGTGCTGCCTTAGGCTGACGACATTCTTGACAACTTATTAGACCCTTGACGACCTATCACAAAATGTCATCACAGCTTTTAACTTAGGCCAATTCTCTGTCTACTGTTGATGATGAAGCTGATAGCTTATCATGGGGCTGACGACTTATCACAAATATCGTCAGCCACACTTTTCTTCAGATTTCAACTTCTTTGCTTCCATTCTTGTTGGTTCTCTATAATATCAGCTTCTACTGCAAAATCAAACATAAAACAATCAAAAATGATAAAAGTTGCTTAAGACTTTGTAATTATTCTTAGTTAAAAGCCTCAAATGTGTTAGCATCTGCTCACACATCAACACCCTCAACTTAAAACAATTGCTTGTCCTCAAGCAACTAAAACACAACATTACGATGCTTAACCAATAGACACATAAGATACCTATGACAGTTGATCATTAATTTTAGTTCAAAACACATTACCCTCTTCATTTTCAATCACTTTAAACCCATCTGTGTATATCCATGAAGATCAACAATGTGACATAAAGGAATCAAGATATGGCATCAACTTAGCAACAATAACCATGTTATATACAAATTACATTACCCAAACAAGTAGGCAACTAGCAATGCAACCGTTGTGCCCTTACAACAAAGAAGTCCCTTCTCATTCATATATGAAATCAAGCATATAAATGCAGGGACAGTCACGAGACACTCACTCTCAGTAAGAAGTTCCAGTCAATGTATGTCAAATACCATAAGCTTGCCCTTATTTTCATTACCGAAGCTTGCAGACAGTTAAGTTAGGATCACTATAGGACTTTTCTTCAGTTTATAATGTAGGCTTGGGGCTGGTATGATACACAAGGATATTTAAAGTAACTAAGCCTCCTTGGCACTACACTATTTTTTTGGGGGGTCTTACTTATCAACCTTTACCTTATTTCTCCCTTTCTTGATTAAGCAAATTCAGGATGGGTGTGGTCATTTAATCAATCATTTTCTCTTTTGTACAACTTTTCTTTTCTCATTCTTTTTCTACCACACCCAGCCTTGCATATATATATATATATATATATTATTACCCTTCTTCATACTCACTTTACATCATGCACCCCTATGATAGCCACCCTCAACTTAGGTTATTTGCCTAAGTCAAAGTGCACAATATCCAAGGAGGATTAGGGCCAAAACAGGTTTATTGTGATATAAATGAGAAGGTGATAGGTATAATAAAAAGAATAGGCATTCAGGCTCAAAATCAGGATCAAGGGATATTATTCACACATGGAAGGTCATTTAGGCTAAAAGTGGACTAATATCAATAACGGCCTATGATCCTTTCCTAACCGCTATCCTACAACCAAGGCAAGAACAACCAGGCAAGTTCTGGATTTAACACACAACAAGAACTAGGTAGCATCTCACACACACATGGCACAAAGGTACATCACAAGCTACTACCCATTCGGTTCATGCAATTGTTAGCAGTGATTATCATGTCCCTAATACTAATGCCATAAAAAGATTCACAATAGTCACATATAGATGCTCATCACACAGTTAACAGATAGACAATTGGAGAGGTATTTATCATTCCAAGAAAAATCAACAAAAATATGTCAACTATCCTAGATACTTATTTCCCCCCAGTTAACCATAACACATTACAAAACAAACACAATACACCTAAACATGCCGGCTCTACTAGGAACAAGACTCCAGGGAAAAGAGGCACGACAACAAAAACCCCAAGAGGACATCAACACCCACAAGTATCTCCACCTTCAACTTTAAATCATGCAATGCCCCCAATGCGTTAAACCAAAATGAGAGAGTTAGAAACATACTTGTGGCACCATAGGTGCGAAGATCTGATGTCAATCACATAATACAAATACAAACAACAAAATACCTTGGGTTGCCTCCCAAGAAGCTCCTAATTTAGTATCGCGGCACGACAACATTTAGTTATCCTTTATCCCTCCACTTTGACGATTTGAATTATCGGCCCATCTTTTGATCTTTACATCTTTTAGGTCCGTTGGGCAAATGTGAGGGCATGATAAGGAATATTCTATCACGCCACTTGGAAGACTTGAACCGCTTGCCTAATTTTGCATCGAACTTCCATGCGAGCTCATTAAGCAATAGTAAGGATCTTAAAAATCCACTAAATGGACATTGATCTTTAAGCTTCCTGGCCTTCAAGATTGGGGTTGTAGTATACCCTTTTGGAATGATAAACTCCAAAATATAAGAATTTTCTTTCTGATTTTCAAAATTCATCATTTGCTTGGGCGATTGGACTTTCATCACATCCACCAAGCATAATGTTGAAAAGTGGTTCGAATGAGGACTAACTCTCAATTTCGGAGTAGCATCCATAATAGTATATTTACCCCAAAATGGACTAGAATCTTCACAAGAATTGTGCTTGATTTCTTCTTTCGACTCTAGTATCATTTCCTTATCTTTGGCATCTTCGTTCATGAGTGGTTTGGTTGGTTGGGAAATCACCAAGGGTTTCTCAACATCAAGATCAACATCACTATAGGATTCTTGATCCTTATCTTCACACTCTTCGATTAGTCTAAATGATTCCACATACAAGATATCATCTAAACATAATGTAGAAGAGTTCTTTGGATGATTAACCTCGATATCCATCTCCCCTATCCTTTCTCTTTCCTTGTTAAATGCCCTAATGTCTTGACGTATATCACATATGATATCATTCGTTGTGTCCATACGATCTAACATTAGTTGAAGCATAGGTTTAATGCCACTCTTTCCGGTGCTTCATTCTTTTTTTTAATGACCAAAAGACCTATCAAAATCATAAGAAGAACTAGAATTTGGGTTAGCATAATGGGGGGAGGAGGCATTTGGGAAATAACTCTAATGTCCATCTTGACCACCAGATAAAGAACAATCATACTCCCGGTAGGATGGAGATGGTGCACACATCTCTCTCCGGGGAGCATATCTACAATCTTGCCAAAAGTGAGGTCGATCACAATATGGATATGGATCATCAAGATAAGATTTCCAACCACCAAGCTCATGTTCATTCCACGATGCCATAGTAATAAGTAAACTAAAATAAAAATATACCTAACACAATAAATAAATGAAAACTAAAAATATTTACAAGTTTGAATTCAAGAAAGTAGGCTAAAATTCCAAACCAACTCAATACGCCAAATTGTTCCCCGGCAACGGTGCCATTTTTGATAGCATTCAACTTACACGTCAATTTAGTGCAAGGCGGTTGTCGTCAATATATTTATCCAACTTTGGAGTCGGGATCGAATCCACTGGAACAATGTGAGTGGCTATTAAACTAGCTTGAAACTAAAGCTACAAGTTAAATTCAAACAAATGATACAAAAATATAAAATGGGTTTTTTGATGATCAACAAATAATTGTTGGTCACTTTAGTTTCAGTGTTCGTAATCAAGAGTTTATGAAAAACTAGAATTATGTTCACTAGGGATTTTGGTACTTAACAGATGCTACTAGTGGTTCAGGATTCTCACGGTAGGTAGGACAACAAGTTATCTTTATAGAAGTTATGCTTAAATGTCTCTCGACCTACTAAAGCATTCAATTACCTAATTCTCTCAGACTTAGGGAATTTATATTCACTGCCCAGATTTTACCTCAGGTTAACCATCCTTGTTACAACACTGATTATTAAACGGAGTATTTTCAAGTCCTTGTTGATAATTCACTTCCTACTATATTTAATTTCTTTCTCAAGCAAATCAAAGCAGGTGGTATCTATTGGTTGCAACCAACAAACAATAATTAAAACATCAGAATCATCAAGGAGTCTTGCCACCTTTTGAATCTTAAACACTCAACACCTTATCAAGACCTAACCCTAGATCCCATAATTCGAGTTAAAGGAATTTAGCCGCTCATGATGTAATAATCGAAAAACCTAGATGAATTCATGCTTTGAAAGATAAACTTACCACAAGATGAATGGAAACTAGAGATTCTCAGATTAAATCACAAAGGAAATCCCAAAATAATGAATATAATCTCCTCCAAGTAATTGCTTTCTCAAGCTAAAAATAGAGAGAGAAAATATCAAAGTATATTTCTCAAAACTCAATGTGCCGACCTCTCCAAGAAAACCCTAAACAAGGCTTAAAATAGTTCACCCTAAATAAGAAAACAAAATAATAAAATTTCAGAAATCCCTCGGATTAGGTGATGACATTTGTGATAGCCTATTAGGAGGCTGACGACTTATCACAAATATCGTCAACTCCTTCTTCAGTTTTGGCTCTTCCTGCTTAAGGCTGACGACAATCTTGATGACTTATCAGCTCTTTCGAGACCTATCATAAAATGTCATCAAGGCTTTGCTTCAGTTCTCCTGTGCTGCCTTAGGCTGACGACATTCTTGACAGCTTATCAGACCCTTGACGACCTATCATAAAATATCATCACAACTTTCAACTTAGGCCAATTCTCTATCTACTGCTGACGATGAAGCTGATAGCTTATCACGGGGCTGATGACTTATCATAAATATCGTCAGCCATACTTTTCTTTAGATTTCTTTAGATTTTAACTTCTTTTCTTCCATTCTTATTGGTTCTCTATCATATCAGCTTCTACTGCAAAATCAAATATAAAACAATCAAAAACGACAAAAGTTGCTTAAGACTTTGCAATTATTTTTAGTTAAAAGCGTCAAATGTATTAGCATCTGCTCACACATCATGTGTATGACTCATTGTCAAGTAAAAAGAAAAGTGAACCACCAAACGAAATCTAAAAGTTAGCAGTGATGCTCCCTACTTACTTGTCAGACAGTGATTTTTTTGAAAAGACAGAGCGAACTGACTGGTCAACACTGGAAGCGTACAAAGGAAAGCTTGGTCAGCAAACTGGTCATATCAGTCATAACCCATTAGATGTTGAATACATTTAATGCATTCCACAACAAGCATCTGATAGTTTGTAAGTGACTTTTGTTTATTTTTTTTAACATGTATAATCATGGTATAATTATTGAACATACTATTCCTTTATTTTATTATCAAATCAGGAACTGTTGGGTCTTTGTGGCTGCATACATAGAAATATTAAGTGAAGGGCAACAAGTGAATTCATGTGATTTTGATGTTGAAAGTCAACGTGCACGGTATGCTTTATTACTATGACATTACGGAGTGAAAAAGGCAGATAAAGGTTACACGAGTGATAATGATGATCCTCCTCGGCCAAGGAATAGTTATCTCTAATCAACCGATGAAAGTGCAATTGTTACGTTAGAGTAGCACCTTTTTATAACATTCTAATTATTTTTTAAGTAGTTGATGTTAAACAGTTACATACATTATTGTTTTTTTGGATGTTGGATTTTAATTTACATTTTATGGATGTCCTTTTTGTTCTTATACATATTCATCTTTTGAAGAACTGTTTTGCATTTACGTACACTTTATTGTAATATTACTATATAGTTTGATAGTTAATCATTGATAAGTCATCAATTTGACGACTTACTAGCATCTTTTAAGCCTAAATTATCATGCTTTTCCATTGATTTGATGATACACTCTTACTTAATGCTCATTTATATAGGTAAAAGTAAAAAGGGAAGATGGGTAAGTCATTCAAGTCATCAAGAGGTCAAATGTAAAGGAAAAAAGTCATTCTCTTTGCATCCGCTTCACATCTGCTTTGAAGTTTCTAGCCATATGCTCTCTATCTGTTCTCCATCCACTTTGGATTCGCTCAAGCAGATCAAGAACAGGGTGACAGTTTTGTAATTTTTATCAAATGTAGAGTTGGAGTTTAAAAAGAGGGTTTTAGCTCATTTTCAAGACCTAGCCTTCATCTTTTGAACTTAGCATCTCTCTTAGCATCTTAGCCTCTCTATTTTCATCTTAGCACCTATCTTTTCATCTTATAAGAATTTTGTACTAAGCTTGAATGAAAATATATGTTAGTGATTTTCCTTTGAAGATTTATTGAAATTCCAAGTTTGGAGCTACATTCTCTTTACTTCTCATGGATGAATTCAATGATAATGTTGGTATATTTTTACACTTTTTATATATGAGTAGCTAATTCTAAAACTTAGGGTTATGCTTGCTTATGTTGTGGTAGTGTATGCGTGTTGGCTAATTATTCTTCTAATTAGTTATTTGTAAAGGGTGTTGCATTTATTCCATGATTTAACTAAGGGTTGGGGGTTGCAAATCCCAACCACCCTTGATCCCATGTCATTCTTGAAAGAGGAGACATGGGTGAGGAATAAATGCAATCAATAACTTGATTCATTTCATTTAATGTCATCTCTTAGACATAAGGATGTCAATTGAGGCAATAGATGTGGAAAATTGTCACACTTGTGAGGTGTTCGAAAGAACCCATTTGTGAACTTTGGTGTTATGATTGAAAGATTGACACTAATACATTGACATCTAGCCTACCCATGACTTTTAGCTAAAAGTTGGATAAATTGTCAAGTATCCGTGCATGAACCCACTCCTAGAATTTCATAACCCCAAGACCTATTCTCAATTGAAGTCACTCTTAGCATTTTTCAACGTCAAGATAGTGCTCTAAAATTGAAGTAATTTTTACTACAAACACATTCAAACTAATTTTCCCATTTTACATTTATGTTTGTTTTATTTACATTACGGGTCACCTTTTAGTAGTCTATCAACACTATCGAGTTTTTAATTTCATGCTTTCACTCCTTGTGGATTCGACCCGAGCCTAAGAGTGTAATTTGAGCGTTATCAAAAATAGCATCGTTGCCGGAGAGTGAAACTATGTTTCACTCTTGTAGTGTTTTTAGTTACCTTAGGTTAGCTGCAGTGTTTTATTTTACATTATTTGATGTTTTTGTTCTTTCTCAGGTGTGCATAATATTATACACGATACTATGAGTCAACACGGTAGTCATACCAGGATGATTGTGGGTATCTTGAGAACGAGGATCACCTCGGTGATGCGGGCCGAGCTAGTGCTATTCGTATTCCACCGACGGAATGAAATGTATCATTTCACGTTACTAGCATGATGATTCACTTGCTTCAAATGAAAGATTTATTTGGAGTCCAAGCACATGAGGATGCTAATCTACACTTGACGAATTTTATTGAGGTATGTTCTCCATTTGACATGCCCCACATATCTTAAGAGTCAACCCGATTGGGTATTTTTACATTCTCTTTAATGGGAGAAACCATCTTATGGTTGAGGTCTTTTCCTGCGGGGTCTATCACTTTATGGGTTGGGCTCACGGAGGCATTCTTGGAAAGATACTTCCCTCCTTCTCGGATGTTGCAACTAAGGGATGAAATCATCAACTTTTGCCAACTTAATGGCGAACCATTATATGAGGCTTAAAAACGATTCAACAAGAAGTTAATGCAATGCCCAAATCATGAGGTTCCGTATTTAATGCTCCTTCAAATTTTCTATAGGACATTGGATTTATTGAATAAGACGGTAGCCGATAATGCGGCCAGGGGTTCTCTTGTTAGACTATCGTATGGTATTACATCAACTTTATTAGATAAAGTGGCCAAGCAATGTAGAGGGTGGCAAACAATATATACCGAGGTGGCCGTGGGGGCTCCCTCCGCATTTTTTGTGAGCCAAGAGCAAAAGAAAAAAGATAAAGAAAGAGATGCAAATATGGCTAAAGTGATGATGTAACTTGATCTTCTCACCAAGCATGTAATGGGAGCCGTTGCTTCTAAGAGTGCTAAATCTTATGATGATAAGGAAATGGAGTCCCTTGATGAAGAAATTCAGTTTTTGTCGGACCAATCAAGGGGTTCCCTCCATACCTATCAAAGGCAAGGTGGGAATCAAGATTGGAAGGAAAGAGATTGTGACAGAGATTGGCATGATATAGATCGTGATAGAGATCGGGAGTTGAGAGATGAGAAGAGAGATTATGATCGGTATGTACCTCCACATGATCGGGTAAAGGGTAAAGAGTTAAGTTCCATTGACCTAGATAAGCTCAAAAATAAAGATGTCCTTGCTCATATTTTAATAGTTGTTGAAGGGACCGACAAGATGGTGAGAGAAATAAAAGGTGACTTCTCACAACTAAATCAAATGGTGACATCTCACTCGGCCTCTATCAAGCAAATTGAAACTCAATTGGGCCAAATCTCGGCACAACTTAATGCAAGATCAAAGGGTGGATTACCTAGTGACACGGTTGTCAATACTAAAAATAATGCTCACATCAAGACTATTGTCACTAGGAGTAGTCGAACTCTTGGTAAAGATGTTGTTGATCTTGGTGAAGACCCCAATGAAAAGGCAAATGAAGAAAAAGCCAATGCAAAGAGAAAACAGCTAGAAAAACCAATTGATAATGATCCATATATATATATTTTTTCCCACACCTTAAACCTTCCTCTTAACCCAAAAAACCTTGGTGATTCCAAACTAAGTAAGTCTACATTAGTGGCGAAAAATACAAAGGGCAAGCCTATGGTTCTATTCGATGTACTTGAATTTATTTGTGAGAGTGAGTGAGAATTCTTTCTTTATTTGAGCTCCCTTAAGAATTGGAATGTCTTTGGTGTGTGGAGCTAACTCTTGCATGTGAGCGGTATCAGTACTTTTGGGTAGAGGGTGATGTTTTACTATCAGTTTGGGTAAATGAGTGAAATAAGTTGCATTGTGAAGATTGAAACAAATTTTGATGATTTTGTGTCTTATCTTAAGATGTTTTGTGATTTGGAAAATTCATTTGATACATCCTTGCTTCATAAATATGTGCTTATTGAAAAGTTTTTGTTTACTTGTTTCCATAACATGTGTGGAAAGTATTTGTAGAGTTTTGTTAGCTTATTCCTTTAGTATAACTTTCTTCTAGGTGGATTTGAGTAAATACCCTATCTCATTGAATTATTCTTGGTTGCTTGAGGACAAACAATAGTTTAAGTTTGGGGGGTTGATAGGTCGTCAAATTGATGACTTGCTAGCACCTTTTAAGCATAAATTATCGTGATTTTCCATTGATTTGATGATACTCTCTTACTTAATGCTCATTTATGTAGGTAAAAGTAAAAAAGGGAAGTTGGGTAAGTCATTCAAGTCATTAAGAGGTCAATTGTGAAGGAAAAGAACCATCCGCTTTGCATCCGCTTTGCATCTTCTTTGAAGCTTCTAGCCATATGCTCTCTCTATGCTCTCCATCCATTTTGGATCCGCTCAAGCAGATCAAGAATAAGGTGACAGTTTTGTAATTTTCATCAAATGTAGAGTTGGAGTTTAAAAAAAGGGTTTAGCTCATTTTACAAGACCTAGCCTTCATCTTTTGAACTTAGCATCTCTATTATCATCTTATCCTCTCTCTTTTCGTCTTAACACCTATCTTTTCATCTTAGAAGAATTTTGTACTAAGTTTTAATGAAAAATATATGTTAGTGATTTTTCTTTGAAGATTTATTGAAATTCCAAGTTTGGAGCTACATTCTCTCTACTTCTCATGGATGAAGTCAATGATAACTTTGGTATATTTTTACACTTTTTATATATGAGTAGCTAATTTTAAAGCTTGGGGTTATGCTTTCTTAGGTTATGGTAGTGTATGGGTGTTGGCTAATTATTCTTATAATTAGTTATTTGTAATGGGTGTTGCATTTATTCCATGATTTAACTAAGGGTTGGGGGTTGCAAACCCCAACCACCCTTGATTCCATGTCATTCTTGAAAGAGAGGACATGGGTGAGGAATAAATGCAATCAATAACTTGATTCATTTCATTTAATGATATCTCTTAGACATAAGGATATCAATTGAGGCAATAGATGTGGGAAATTGTCACACTTGTGAGGTGTTCGAAAGAACCCATTTGTGAAATTTGGTGTTATAATTGAAAGATTGACACTAATACATTGACATCTAGCCTACCTATGACTTTTAGCTAAAAGTTGGATAAATTTTCAATTACCCATGCATGAACCCACTCCTAGAATTGCATAACCCCAAGACCTATTCTCAATTGAAGTCACTCTTAGCATTTTCAACGTCAAGATAATGCTCTAAAATTGAAGTAATTGTTACTACAAACACATTCAAACTAATTTCCCCATTTTATATTTATGTTTGTTTTATTTACATTACGGGTCACCTTTTAGTAGACTATCAATACAATTGAGTTTTGAATTCCATGCTTTCACTCCTTGTGGATTCTACCCCAGCCTAAGTTGGGTTATTGTATTTACATCGATCGCTTACACCCATTCAAGAGTGTAATTTGAGCATTATCAATCATTTTGCCTTGCCTAATATTATATATAACATATAACAACAAATTACAAATTAATGTATTATTATATATGTAACAAATTGTATTTTTACCTGTTTGTAAATTCTGTAATAAGTTAATTATACATTGAACAGGTCTTTAATGATTTTAGAATTATTTATTAGATAACATCATACAAGTTGTCACACGTTCATGACTTAATTGAAAACAACGAAAATATTTAACAACATACATATTTATAAAGTATAACACTACATCGTATATTATAAACATACTTTTAAGGAATTATACATTTAATAATTAGTTTAAGTATCAGCCATTACACGTATTATTGGTAAGAAAATATGAGTATTTTATAATATCATACATACAACCTAACGTATAATCCATACTCATACATATAACACACAGTAGAAAGGCTATTGAATTTTAAACAAATTTTGTTACATAAATTTGCCATTTCTTACGTTGTTTAATCAAAAACTAGTAAAACCGGTCAGCTAACAGTCACTGGTTTTACTTTAACATCATACATGTTATTAAAGTATAATAGTATATCATACATCAAAGTATATAAGAAATGTTATGGGGTAACTGTGTAAAACACAGTATGTTACAATAACTATTTACTGTAATAGTTCCCAAATTACATAGTATATACACACATATAACTCCGTTACAATTATAAGTGATAAAGTAAAAAAATATGATCTTTGAAAACTGTATTAAATGATTATGAAAATGTCAAACATTGATTAATAACTAAACATCAGATAACAATTAAAAATATAAATTAAAGTTCTTCCAGCATATCAACAAAAACTAATTAAAATGATTATTCAATTAAAACCAAACTAAGCATAAACATTTATAACAACAAATTATCTTCTTCACAATTTTTTTGAAAAATGGCACGTCCTACGGTTGTGGCCTGCACGCCCACATTTACCGTAATGGTTTGAACTTGCAGTAAGTGATTCACTAGATTTCAAATGCCTTCCTTTCTTTGGCCTACCCGGAGGTCTTTTGTTGTCACGACCCGACCTGAGGCCCTAGCCGCGACGGGCATCCCGAACCACAAAGGCTCGAGAGACCCCTTTAGCCTGTCCACTAGTGATATTATCCGCTCTGGGTCCAAACCCGTACGGTTTTAAAATGCGTCACTAGGGAGTAAGGCTTGCTTACTTATATACCCAACATCCCTCCTGTGTTTTGCCGATGTGGAACTCCTTATCTTAAGATGGGGTGTCACATACACCCCCCTTATGGACTCAGCGTCTTCGCTGAGGTTTGCCCCACCTAATGAGATTTGCTTACACTCAGGATTGAGGTTTGCCTCGCCTTACCGGGATTTACCTACACTCAATTTGAACTCTGGACCACATCGACAGGGACGACATAGGAGCGACTCTGGTACCATTCTGTCACGACCCGACCCGAAGTCCTGGCTGCGACGGGTATACCAAACCACAAAGGCCCGAGAGACCCCATTAGCCCATCCACTAATGATATTGTCCTCTATGGGCCCAAGCCCGCATGACTTTAAAATGCGTTACTAGGGAGTAAGGCTTGCTTACTTATATACCCAACATCCCTCCTGTGTTTTGTCGATGTGAGACTCCTTATCCTAAGTTGGGGTGTCACATTTGTATTTGGGTGGCAAAACTTCTTCTTCATCAACAAATTGTAGAACATTCCGATCCTTAATGTCTGGCATAAGAACTATCAGGAGTTCATACGTCTTGACAATGGTGTTTGACCTATACAATTCTGAGTAGTAACAAGCATACTCTTTTACATCAATATTTTTACTCTTTAAACTGGCAATTGCGTGTGGACATGGTATTTCATCAATTTAATACCGGTCACAGTTGCACGTGCCACGATTAATATCAATAATATACTTCCTTCCTGATTCATATACACTGTACAAATAACTACCAACTGTCTTAACCTATTAAAAATGAATTATTTAATACAAATAATAACATAAATATTTATAACGAATATAAAAGACATTTAATTACATAATTATTCTAATACATATTGTTATCCGCAAAGATTTAACCCCATTATCAGTTAGAATTTCTTGAAATCTTCTCCCGAGTGTTGTGTTTGTATAAGATGCAATTTCACTGTTCTTATAATTCCATGCAACAAATAAAATTCTAACTTCTTCAAGGAAACCTAAAATAGAAAGTTCTCCAGCCTCTCCCAAGCAACCGTTAATACATTCGGCTATATTAGAGGTCATCATTCTACCTCTATTAACAGGGGAGTGACATTGAGACAATTTTTCATAACCAACTTCTTCCAGATTGTAACGACCACTACAAGAAATACAGTTTTTTTATGAGGACTTTCAGTGGCGACACAAACAGTTGCCACAAAAGCTAGCATTTCTGTGGCGACATATAAGGGTTTCCACAAAAGGTATAAGATTTAGGGGCGACCGTCAAAGTTGCCATTAATAGTGACATATTTAGTGGCGACTATGCGTAGTGATAACGCTCAATCTACAGCTCTCGTAGGAGTGTAAAGCGGTCGTTAGCAAATATAGAACCCAACTGGGTTGGGTATCGATCCCACAGGGAATAGCTTGGTCAACAAGTAAGTAAAGATTACTAGACTTTTAGTGCAAGTCTCGTAAAAAGGGGGGATTCTTTTCTTGCAAGTAATGTGAACAAAATAAGATCTAAAAACGGCAATAGCAAAGTAAAAAGAGAAAGAATGTTACGTTGGTTGTAAACAATGAGAATTGAAGCGTTGGGGTTATGTCCACCTTCTGAGGTATACGTCTCTATTGGCTATGAGTGTGTAGAATTCTGACATGCAATTGCTTATAGAGGATTGTAGTCGATGGTAAATCCAAGCGTCTCTGGACCTAAACAAGGACTATTTCACTTTAACTCTCTCGAGCTTAAAGCGTATCTAACGGTACGAATTCTCCAAGAGGTTAGTCCAGTTACGGCACTAGCTTTTTAATAGGAAAGGGTGTCCTACTACCTTGACATTATCTCTTTTCCAGACAAATAACTTTTCTCTCGAACAAGTTAAATGTTAGACTGGCGTATTCTTGCGTTTGCAACCGCAAAGAATGTAGATTAAGATGAAGAGAATAATGATATAAGCAATATACGTGCCTCGAACTCACAAACTCACAGCAATAGATAGTAACTCATTCGGCTTCCATAACCCCAACAGAGAAGTTTAGTTACCCATGAATGCGAAGGAGATCACGATTGTCATTGTTGTTATACCACAAGATTGAGTAATTTCGTGTAGCTTTGGTGGTAGGCGTGAGGCGTGAATTCCTTAGCAAAGTAACGATTCTCTTGTTGCGGAAATTAAGAATAGATGAATGGAAGAAGAAAACTAGAATTAATAGAAAGATTAGAAGAGTTGTAGAATTGTTTGTAGTGTAGAATAATAGAGGAGTAGAAGATGTGAGAAGATGTGAGGGATGGAAGGAAGTATTGTGTTCTCCCTCCTTCCTCCCTCCTTCCCCTAAATCTCTAGCATGATAGGGTATTTATAATACCCATATCCTACTCCTACTAAGCTAATGAAATAAATAACCAAATCCTACTAGACTAATGAAATCCTTAACCCAAATGTACTAGGTTAAGGTAACATTATCATAATCCACATAAAATAATGAAATACATAACCTAATTGTACTAGGTTAATGTATCATTGTCAAAATCCAGCTTTGTGTCTGTAAGTCCCCAAAGTCTTCAGAATTGCTGTTTTAGCCCGGGACAGATTTTCCATGCAGCAGTTTTGGTCCTTTAGGCGTCCAAACTCCCTTCCCTTCCTTCGTGAGCTTTCTTTAGCGTCAAGTAAGCCATAAAATGCTGAATTATGCATCATTTATACCTGAAACTTTACTAATCATGTTCTTTAGCTCATTTACAGGAAAAAGGACTAAAAGTGCATGAAATATATAATTTGTTCTCAAAACTAGGCTAAAATATGGGCAAAATATATTGATATAGGTGCGTAAATTCGCCTATCATCAACACCCCACACTTAGAGCTTTGTTTGTCCTCGAACAAACTATCATGTCCTTCTAAACATCAACTTAGGGTTTTACAGCAACAACACAAAATATTCGTCAAGACAAGCACAACAATTATCAACCAAGAGTAGCTTTCCGATTATAAGTAGAAACAATTTAACCTCAAGTATAGACTCGTGATGGTGATCAACTCGCATGCAAATGTTAAAGTGCATAGAATCATATACAACTATCCAAAACTTATCAACCATGTGTGTCTCACCATATAGTACCCATAATCACTCACAAATATAGCATATTTTTCAAACATGGGTATCAAAATGTCCTTGCTCTCAGTCTCACAAAGAATTCATATGTAGCGACTGATGACCATAGGCTTGCCCTTAATGTAGTACTCCACTAAATGTCGGAATGTTAAGATTAGGATCAAGTAGGTCTTTTGATGGTTGTAATGTAGGCTAAGGGACGGGTAGGACTATTTTGGCCAGGAATAGTGACTAAGTTCCTAAGCGCTTTAATACATCACTTTGTATCATTGACACTTTTTTTTCCTTTCAACCTTTCTTTCTTTTATTCTACCACCCTTGTTCTCCTCTTTTGTTTTTCAATTTTAAGCACAACTCGCTTTTCAGCTTTCTTTTCCTTTTTCTTTTCACAACATACCTCTTATGATAGCACTTTCTTTTTCATAACACATTCAAGCACCATTACAATTTATAGCATCATACTCACCCAATTTCCTCTTATGTTGTCACATGACTTTTTCACTTTAAAGCACTTAGGAGTTTGGATCAAATTACGGTCTTGAAAAAAATGGATTAGGCTTACATACAAGGTTGTCAAAGAAAATAGGCTAAAGGCTCAAAAGGGTTTAACTAGGATGATGTCCATGGGTAGGTAAAACTGAAGGTAAATAAATATAAGTTGTCAAAGAAATGCCTAAATCATATCCTAAACTTACACTCCTTATTTTCGCTTTGCATACATACCAGGCAAGTTCTAGCATCATCCACAATCATAGAATATACGATTATCTCACCCACACAAGGCACATGGTCGACTTGCTTGGAAGTAATATAGACTCTCGACCCAACAAGTGAAGGAATTTAACCACACAATATCACATAATGAGTCACAACTGGAGCCTAAACGTCTCAATGGTCACAATTGTAGCACATACTCTTGTTATAATCTCATGCTGCCTATCAAAATAATTTCATGCGAAGCTAGAAAAAATTTACTACTAAAAAAAATGAAACAAAAACAACGCAAGCAAACATAGATGCGATAGAGAAGTATAGCATACGATACCGCCACCCCACACTTAGTCGGGACACTGTCCTCAGTGGAAAATAAATACGAGGAACCTGGTTGGTCGGACTTATCCTCTATGTCTGGGGTCATACCCCTTGCATTGGAATCATCATCAGAGTCGTCATCCTCAGAAGTTCCTCATAAGTATCCCACTTAATTCCAAGCGTGAGTCGAGGTATTTGCAGCGAGGAGGGTTCTCCTTGCTCTTTTCGGCCTCTTTTCTTGCCTTTTTGTGAAGTGGTCTTGCTTTGGGTGCCATTGTACCTGAGACTTAAAAAAAATGTTCATGTTAGCATCATCTCGATGGATACAATCTATAAACAAGCAGTAGTGGCACCACCCCACACTTAGTTTGTTGGTACAGACTAGTGAAGTGAAAGTGGTCGATTACTCAGACTTCATCGACATACGTTTTAGGGGCTATATTCCAACAAGAAATTCAGATATGTAACACTTCTTGCAATCTTTGCAATACTTTCATGTTAGGTATATCAAGACTTCTTCATAGGGATTACATCATGGTATAGTTTCTATCAATAATCACAATCTCCTATGTCGGTAGGCAACTATAAGTCTTATTCCGATGAGCGAGACATCCCAACATGTAAGTATTCAAGTGACAAGAGCATGCAATGTTCATGACTATAGCAATTCCGCAAGTAGTATAATAATGCATCAAAATCAATTTCTAGTTGGAAACAAGTTAAGAGTATCCTAACGTTCATGTTCACTCACTTGGTTTTGTATCAACAATTCAAACACATTAACATCACCAATATTTCTTCAAGATGTAGCAATTCATAATAGACATAGCAACGTAGCACTTACGAAAAATAGATGAAGAACAAGAGAGTACTTACGTGATTGAAGCCTTTGGAGATGTTCTTGTGAAGTGGGAGAGCAAAAAGAAAAGTTTTGAGATGATTTGGAGAGTATATGCGGCGCCTAGGTCAAGTTTTCAATGTGTTTGTGTTTCAAGACTAAGTCTCCTTTATATAGAAAGAGAATGGGTCGGGTTTTGACCCATTTACAATCGGTTTTGGAGACAAAAATGCTACATATGCGGCGCATAATGCTTGGCATAGTCATGGTATATGCGGCGCATTGTCTATGGCATAATGGGACATATGCGCCGCATAGTCTATGGCATTTGTAGACATATGCGCCGCATAGTCTATGGCATATGAGATACTGAGACCAAATACCATAGCATAGGCGGCGCATAGTCAAAAGCATACCTAGGAATGGGCGGCGCATAGTGTATAGCACACTAGATTCCGAGACCTTAGGCTATAGGATAGGTTGTGCATCGTTCGTGGCCTAGTTTTACCTAGGCCTAGCCTTCCTCGATGCCTAGTTTGGCATGAGCAATGCTCAATCCATAGCCTTATGCATCACTATTCCTAACTTACCAACTTTACCATACAATGCGTCCAAATCGTCAATCTCTTCGTTGAATACCTTTTGCACCTATATTTGCTCAAAACAATAAAAACGATTAGTACGATGGGTTGCCTCCCACCAAGCGCCTTAGTTTTGGTCGTGGCACGACTCTTATTTTTGGATTTTCATTAATTAAAAACAAATCAAGTACTAGAATGAAAGAAAACGATAAATGATAAATGAAAAATGATAAACGATGGGTTGCCTCCCATCTAGCGCCTTATTTATTGTCGTGGCATGACATGGTTACCTCGAGTACTCAGACTTCGTCGAGGTAAATGGAGGATCGTTTTCTAAAAGGATTTAGACGACAATGAGGCTTACCTGTGGGCATGCGATCTTCTTCGAGATGGCTCATACATTTCCCCGGAGAGTCACCAATTATATCATCAATAGTCCAACCCATAGCTCTCTTGTATCTCCTCAGAGCAGAGATGAGAGCTTCTACGTGCTGTTCACTTAAATCATCTGCACTCTCCGGAAGTATATTTCTACTTTCCAAGAACACATACCTTAGATAATCGGGGAGCTCTTGCGATTCTAGTGTTGGTGTCTCGTTAATGGGAGTCTTCGCTGTTGGTTGATTCTTGAGATCACAATCCGGTTGCTTAGGAGTATAAGACTCTATTTCTGTTAGAGCACCCATAAGTTCTTCATAATCTTCATTATCCTCATGCTCAACTTTCAGTGGCGCAGCAGACAATGGCTCAACAGTAGGCTGTTTCTCTATAGATAATGCTTTCATATCCTCATGATGAACATCAACTACAGATAACTCATTCATATCGCTGGGCTGCTTCATGGCTTTGCATATATCAAAGCGGACCACTTCGTCATTAATTCGAAACAAAAACTCATTATCTTTCATGTCAATAAGCACACTTCCAGTTGCGAGGAAGGGGCGTCCCAAGATTATGGGAATGTCAGAATCCACCTCACAATCAAGAATAACGAAGTCTGCAGGAAAGATAAATGAAGATACCTTCACCAACACATCATTCAAGATACCCACAGGTCGTTTTACCGTCCTATCAGCCATCACGAGCCTCATATTGGTTGGTGTTGGATCTCCTAGCCCCAACTTCTTATAGACGGATAGTGGCATCAAATTGATGCTAGCACCCAGATCGCACAATGCCTTAGCAAAATTCATAGATCCAACCGTGCAAGGAATAGTGAAGGCACCAGGGTCTGCCTTCTTCTGTACTAAGGACCTTGTGGCAATTGCACTGCAATGATGAATATTATCTGCCGGCTCATAGGTTACTGCCCGCTTCTTTGTCAAAAGATCCTTCATAAATTTTGCATACCCAGGCATTTGTTCTAGTGCCTCCACCAACGGAACATTAATGGTCAGCTGCTTCAACATGGTCATGAATTTGCTGAACTTTGTATCATCCGCCACCTTCTTCAATCTTTGAGGAAAAGGTGGTGGTGGGTATGGAATTGTTCTCTCCATGGCTTTCTTCTCCTCTTGCTTCCGTTTTTCAGCTTTTCCAGGATGCATGTTGTGAGGAGTGATGTTAAGGACATTAGGATCGGCTGCTGCGGCATCTTCCCCTTTCGCCTTATCATCAATTTCCGCCTCTTTGTCAGCCACTTGCTTGCCCTTAGATGAGGTTTCCAGCACCTTACCACTTCGGGTAGTAATAGCCATGCATGACCCATCATTCCTTGGGTTTTGCACGGTGTTGCTAGGTAAAGTGCCAGCCTTTCTTTGATTGAGTGCTGCTGAGAGTTGGCTCAATTGCTGCTCTATTTGCTTGATTGAAGTGGAATGAGAATCAACTAGTTGTTTCATGGAGGACAAATCATTAATTACCTCAGTAACTCCCGCGCTCGTTGTTTCCACTCCTTTCAATAATTTAGCCATCATGTCTTCCATACTTCCAGAATTAGATGTGGTGGTATCACGTCTACCAGGGGGAACATAAACACCACTCTTTTCATTGTTTTTTCTCCAACTACCTTGGTCCTTGTTTCCAGAATTATCATAATAGTTCCGACCTTGGTTTCCTTGGGCATTCCCTCGGAAACCCCCCTGATTATTCAAGTAGTTGGCTTCTTCTTCCGAATCAGATTCGTCTCTTCCTTTTAGCGCCACAGCTTTTACTTTGTCGGTCTTCCCTGATAATAAATGCTTTGTAAGAAGATCCATCTGTGTTTTCATGTGCGCCATATCTTGATCACGTTCTTCTTGTCTTCTTCTTTGGTCTGCAGTAATGCCTATAGATAAAGTGGGGCTTGCTACCTCAGAATCCCTGGTATGCCAAGCTCTACTTTGTTTCGTCATGCGATCTAGCATATTTCTTGCTTGACCAAATGTGAGGTCCATAAAAGATCCTCCAGCTGCGTTATCCACCACTGGCTTAGTTATTGAATTCAAGGCTCTATACAGTATCTCCATGAGGTGAACATTAGTCATGTGATGGTTTGGGCATCTTGCTAGCTTTGTCTTGAACCTCTCCCATGTTTCATGAAGAGCTTCAGTGGGAAGCTGACGAAAGTTGCTGATTTCATCTCTCAATTGTGCCCTTTTGGAAGGCGGAAAAAATCTTTCTAGGAAAGCGTCTCTCAATTGCCTCCAATTTGTAATTGAATCAGGAGTCAGCCCATTCAACCATAGTGTTGCCTCCCCAGACAGAGACAATGGAAATAGACGTAATCGAATTGCATTCTGACCAACACCAGGATTGTCAAAAGACTTGCATGTAGAAATAAAGTTGATGAGATGCATATTCGGATCATCGCCTGCTAATCCACCAAACAATCCCTTGAGTTGCAATAACTGAATCATGGTGCTTGTGATGTTGAACTTGGCTCCGGGCGCTAATGGTGGTGGAATTATAGCTCCAGTGGCTCCGGCACCATCAAGATCATCATCATCATCATCGAACGGTATTTCACGTTGTGCATCCATTGATGTAGTTGAACAAAAAACCTGCAGTAAACAAAAACAAAAACTAAAAGTAAAAGTACGAGAATCTTTTACCAAAGGGTCTAGTAATTTTCACAAACTTAATTGACACTTGTATTCCCCGGCAACGGCGCCAATTTTTGATAACGCTCAATCTACAGCTCTCGTAGGAGTGTAAAGCGGTCGTTAGCAAATATAGAACCCAACTGGGTTGGGTATCGATCCCACAGGGAATAGCTTGGTCAACAAGTAAGTAAAGATTACTAGACTTTTAGTGCAAGTCTCGTAAAAAGGGGGGATTCTTTTCTTGCAAGTAATGTGAACAAAATAAGATCTAAAAACGGCAATAGCAAAGTAAAAAGAGAAAGAATGTTACGTTGGTTGTAAACAATGAGAATTGAAGCGTTGGGGTTATGTCCACCTTCTGAGGTATACGTCTCTATTGGCTATGAGTGTGTAGAATTCTGACATGCAATTGCTTATAGAGGATTGTAGTCGATGGTAAATCCAAGCGTCTCTCGACCTAAACAAGGACTATTTCACTTTAACTCTCTCGAGCTTAAAGCGTATCTAACGGTACGAATTCTCCAAGAGGTTAGTCCAGTTACGGCACTAGCTTTTTAATAGGAAAGGGTGTCCTACTACCTTGACATTATCTCTTTTCCAGACAAATAACTTTTCTCTCGAACAAGTTAAATGTTAGACTGGCGTATTCTTGCGTTTGCAACCGCAAAGAATGTAGATTAAGATGAAGAGAATAATGATATAAGCAATATACGTGCCTCGAACTCACAAACTCACAGCAATAGATAGTAACTCATTCGGCTTCCATAACCCCAACAGAGAAGTTTAGTTACCCATGAATGCGAAGGAGATCACGATTGTCATTGTTGTTATACCACAAGATTGAGTAATTTCGTGTAGCTTTGGTGGTAGGCGTGAGGCGTGAATTCCTTAGCAAAGTAACGATTCTCTTGTTGCGGAAATTAAGAATAGATGAATGGAAGAAGAAAACTAGAATTAATAGAAAGATTAGAAGAGTTGTAGAATTGTTTGTAGTGTAGAATAATAGAGGAGTAGAAGATGTGAGAAGATGTGAGGGATGGAAGGAAGTATTGTGTTCTCCCTCCTTCCTCCCTCCTTCCCCTAAATCTCTAGCATGATAGGGTATTTATAATACCCATATCCTACTCCTACTAAGCTAATGAAATAAATAACCAAATCCTACTAGACTAATGAAATCCTTAACCCAAATGTACTAGGTTAAGGTAACATTATCATAATCCACATAAAATAATGAAATACATAACCTAATTGTACTAGGTTAATGTATCATTGTCAAAATCCAGCTTTGTGTCTGTAAGTCCCCAAAGTCTTCAGAATTGCTGTTTTAGCCCGGGACAGATTTTCCATGCAGCAGTTTTGGTCCTTTAGGCGTCCAAACTCCCTTCCCTTCCTTCGTGAGCTTTCTTTAGCGTCAAGTAAGCCATAAAATGCTGAATTATGCATCATTTATACCTGAAACTTTACTAATCATGTTCGTTAGCTCATTTACAGGAAAAAGGACTAAAAGTGCATGAAATATATAATTTGTTCTCAAAACTAGGCTAAAATATGGGCAAAATATATTGATATAGGTGCGTAAATTCGCCTATCATCACGTAGGTCGCCACAAAAGGTATAAGATTTAAGGGTGATCGTTAAAGTCGCCCCTAATAGTGACATATTTAGTGGCGACTATGCGTAGGTCGCCATAAAAGGTATACGAATAGTGACATATTTAGTGGTGACTATAAAGTCGCGGCTAATAGTGACATAGGTCACCACAAAAGGTATAAGAATAGTGACATATTTAGTCGCGACTATGCGTAGGTCGCCACAAAAGGTATAAGATTTAGGGGCGACCGTTAAAGTCGCCACTAATAGTTACTATATAGTGGCGACTATGCGTAGGTCGCCACAAAAGGTTTAAGATTTAGGGACGACCGTTAAAGTCACCACTGATAAAACTCTCAGCTCGAGATATTTTACAACATTAGTTACAAATAAAAATTATTTACGATAATAATAAAAATATAGAATAATTAATAATATAAATTAAAAGGCCGAAAATTTCAAAATGTAAACCAAATTAAAAGTTAAAATTTTTATTTTGCATTGTTTTTTTCATAAAAAAATAAATTAAGTTATTTGTAAATATATTTTGGATATATATTTTATATATAGACAATCCACATTCATGATTTAAAAATGTACAAATTATTCTGGTACTTTTTAGTATCATTTTTTAAAATTTATTAATTCAAATACGATATTTTACAAAATTTTATTAATATTTATTATTTTTTTTTCACGTAAATATTCACACTCACAATTTACAAATATATTGTCTATTATTATATTTACTATTATTGTTATTGTTCTTGTTATTATTATCGATAGTTTTTATAATAATTTTGACGTAACATTAATTTATTTTAATAGGACGTCTCATTATTATGATGCTTATTATATTTTTTAAACTAGCAACCACTTTTATCCAATTTTTCTTTCTTGTATTTAATTTTTGTAGAGAGGTATTATGTTATTTATTATTTACCTAAATTTTGATGAATACAATTATTGGGTATCTAGTAAAAAATATTTTCTTTGTCCTACTTTATTAAAATTATAAAATGAAAAAAAAGGTCAATAACATACAAGAAGAAAATAAAAAGTGTAGTTACAATAGGCAACAACAAAATAAACTCATATAATCTTTCCACTTCATCTACATCCAGAACAAAAAAAAGAGTGAATAAATGGAGATTTGAGAGAGAAATTGAGAAAGAGAGAGGTACACAGAGAACAGTGAGAGGGGGGAGATCGGAGACGGAGAGAGAGGGGTCAGAGACCGGCGAGTCTTTGCCTGAATCTCGCCGGAAAAGAGGTCATCCACCGTCGAGAAACACCACCAGCCCCCTTCCCCATGTTTCCGATCAAACCATCGCCAGAAACGTCCCTTTCCTAAAACTTGATCAAAACCAGCTTCAATGCACTCCAAATCCCCTCAAAAACCCCCGACCAATATTCAACAAGAACAGTTGCCCCGTTCCTTTTTCGGCGACTATTCATCGAAAATCCATCGAAAAACAACATGGGATGGGTTCTGGTCTTTTCAGTTTGTGATTCTTGGTTCCATTTTGGCGAGGCAATGCAATGCAAAGAGCATTAGATCGAAGTTTGATTTGTTCGTTTGGTTGACGTTTGTTCGAGATTCCGGTGGCGACGCCGAACAAGTTGGATTTGAAATAAATTGAGGTCCATTTTTTATCTCTCTCTCAATTAATTTTAATTTTTTGATATTTTGGTGTGTTAAATTCACAGTGTGAATTTTGTTTTCATTGATTTTTTGAGATAGTATCACGATAGGTTGAAGTTGGTAGGCAAACGATTGGTCGGGTAGACAAACGTTAATTCTTGCTAATTCAGCTCGCTTATACAGATTCTGTTGCACAAGGCCTGCAACCAGATCAAATTATCTTCACAGATATTGCAATGAAACAAGAGCCTAGCGTTCACTGGACACTGTTGGTATCTTGGGTTTGAATGAATTATAATTTCTACCTTTTTCTGTCTGGCCTGCAGAAAGCTATGCCCGCACTTACTTTTCTCAAGCTTAGAAGTTGTGTCCGTTTGCAGTCCTTTTTGTGATTTGGGTGCTGTATGGTTCATTTTTGCATTTGAGGTTTGCTTAGTTTTGGCATATTAAGGCCTAACCACACCATCAAAGTTTTGTTGTTTCTATATTTTTCAGTAAATATTGTTAAAGTTGTGAACTTTATTTGATTTGGGTGTTGTTGAGGTTTTCTAGTTTTAGCATGTTAAGGCTTATTAACACCATCAAAGTATTTTTGTTTCTATATTTTCAGCATTAAGTTGTGAACTTAATGGGATTTGGATGTTGTTTTATTCATTTTGTCATGTGGGTTTTGCTTAGTTTTGGCTTTGAACTTTATGTGATTTGTTTGGTGTTGTTTTAATGATATCTAGTTCATTTTGGCATGTCGGATTTAGTTATTTTTGGCTGTGCACTGATTCAGTAACTGATCAGAAAAAAGATAGCATATTAAGGTCTAATCACACCATTAAAGTCTTCTTATTTTTATATTTTTTCAACAGGTATTCTTGAAAGTTGTGAACTTTTTGTGATTTGGATGTTGTTTTAATGTTGTTTTGTTCATTTTGGCATATGGGTTTTACTTAGTTGGCTGCATTACTAATTTCATTGATAAACGACTTTTGCCTTGGTTCTTCATTGAACAATAGCTTACCTAGAGAAGGCTTAGCTACAAGGCTAATTCTCAGCTCTTCACATCTGCTCTGCTGCTATTGGTTTAGTCTAGAATGAGCAAACCAGAATTTTATTTTTGGTTGCGGTTGGAGAGGTGTGGAGGGGCTTCTTATTCTTTGATAAACATATAATTTTTGTTTGCACAGATTATAAAAGTAAAGCAGATTCATATCTGGTTTAAGAAATTTTCCTCATTTCTGCAATCAATTTGCATAGAATAATAATATATATACAAATTTTGGTAGCCTTGTCAAGTTTATTTCCCCACTGAGTTTTATCTCGTTTCAGTGTAAATAACTCAATACCAAAGAAGATGGATCATATGTTAATGAAGTGGCAAGAGAGATTTGTGAGCAATTTTTATCGTTTTAACATTGTGTTGTTGAATCTATAGTCTAGTGAAGCCGTGTGGGACTCTTTCGATTCACTAGCATTGTTGCCTTGTTATTGTCTCATTTTCTTGTTCAAAACAAAAACTCAAAGTCTAGTGAAGCCGTGTGAGGCCTATTTCGATTCACTAGCATTGTTACGTTGTCTTTCATCTAATTTTCTTGTTCAAACACATAAACTCAGAGTCTAGTGAAGCCGTGTGAGGCCTATTTCGATTCACTAGCACCTTGTTGTTCATATTGTTGTTATTGTGTTGGTTGGAATCTGTTGATACACACATAGTCTTGTATCAATACGGCATTACAATATCCATTGTTGTAACGCCCTGTGAAGCGTATTTATATGTATTCTGGTTAGCTGACAGGTTTTTGATAGGCCTATTTACAAAGAAAACTCTGGAAGAATTTTTTGAAAATTTTGAGAGTTAACAGAATTTTAGGACCACATAATTGATAAAATGAAGTGGAAGTTAAGTAAATGATCTCATGAGTATCTTAGATAATTCTTAAGTAAATCCTTAAGAAAAAATGTGTTAGGAATTGATATGCTTAGCATGAATAAGTTTGGTGGTGTTAGCTGAATTGAGATCTTTCTTTTTTATTAGCCAGATCTTTTTGTTAGTTTCATTGTCCTTTTAGTCTATTTTGGTTTAACTAAGAGTAGTTAAAAAAGAAGTTCATTTCCTGGAAAACAGAAAAGGGCAGAATTTTTATTGAGTCAAAGTTCCTAAGCTTTCTTAATGTAATTCATCATTTGAGGAATTAAAAGTCTTATCATTTTGGAAGAGCCAGTCTGATAAATATGTTTTTATCCCCATTTGTAAGCTGAGTATTGAGAGAGATTACCACAGGGGGCAAACTAGTTTGTGCATTCTGGAATCTTTAATGTATTCCGTAGTATTTTAATTCAAAGAAATTGTTGTCATCTCTTTTACAAAACAACATTAAGATTTCTCAAATCATTTCTTGCATTTTAGCAAGTTAGAATTGAAACTTCGCTTTATTTTTTATTTCAGGGACAAGTAATTCATGATGGAAATTGTTAGCCATGAGAAGTTTGAAGATATTTTGTGATTTTCTTTCTCATATGTATACCACATTGATTTGTTACCCATTAAAAACTATATAATTCTCTTCTGGAGAAATATATTTTAATATCGTCTTTGTACCTTTAAGTACTATAGTTGTATTATTGGCAACGAAGTAGACAATATATAATTTATATTTTTTTTTGGGGAAAAAAGTGATTGTTAGTGGCGACCCATAGTTGCCACAAAAAAGTGAGTATTAATGGAGACCCGTAGTCGCCACAAACAGGGAGTATTAGTGGCGACCCATAGTCGGTGCAAAAAGTCATTTTAAAAAAAAAATTCAACCTTTTGTGGCGACAAAAGATCGCCACTAAATCATTGTTTTGTGGCGTATTTGCTTGCTTTTTTGTGGCAACTTTTGTCGTCACAGAATGTATGTTTTGTGGCGACTTACATAGGTCGTCATAAAATACTTTTAGTTACGGAAGTAATTGCTACGAACCTAATGTCGCTGCTAAACATATTTAGTGGCGACTTTTGGTTCTTTTGCGGCGACTTATGTCACCACTAAAAACAGATTTCTTGTAGTGGACCCGAGACTACCCCTTAGTCGTCACACGGTGCTTGGAACCACAAGTGATCCCAAGCTAACCCATGAACTGGCATACCGTTAAGCAACTGAATTATAACATAATAAATAGTTGTTCTGCTGTGCGGAAACATAATCATATTGAAAATCTAAATTAGATACAATACTGATAAAGCTTTACAATTTGATAAAGCTGAAGGATGAAAGTGAAATTACATGACTGACTCTGACTGAAATCTATGAAGCCTCTACTATACTGACTATAGAAAGCCGGGACATGCCTCCAACTACCACTAATCAATACACATGAAAGTAAATGAACTATACATGAAATAAAACTGTCTGGAGTTCCCGAAGTAGGAGAACTCAGCAAACGCTAGCTGGAATCTGCAACTGTCTGATCGTGATGTGCGGGCTACAAATGGTACCTACATTATAAAATAATGTAGCCACACAGACGTATATGTGGATCAGTACTTCTGGAATATACTGAGTATGCAGGGGTGAATGCAATAAGTAAAACTAATTTTATACGTAATCGTAAAACATGCATGCTAAGTGTAAGTAGACTCACCAATAGGCTGGAATAACTGAAAACTGAAATATCTTAAAGCATGAGTGATAAATATTCTCTGATAAGGTGGTTAATATCTACACTTAGTTTCTATAAACTTTACTTTAATGATATAAGTAGAACTGATCTGATTAACTGAGTGACTGATAGATGAATACTAGTCATGTAAGAATTAACTGGACTTAGTCTGAATAACTGGACTAAAACTGTAGAGCATTATACATATGAGGTAAGGACTGACTGAGTAACATGAAACAACTGAGCATGAATTCGTGAAAATTATATTATCTGAGAATTCAAGACAAACGTATAACATGATTTTGAAATAGTCTGTAAACTGAGGTACTGAAATACTGATAACTAAATAGCTGATAAATGTACCCTATGGTTAAGAAAACCTGAAACTAAATTGAGTTACTAATCTGATTACTGGACTGAGACAGTGACTGAGACTGTAACTAAGACGGTAACTGAGACTGTAACTAAGACTGCAACTGAGATTGTAACTAAGACTGTAACTAAGACTATACTGGAACTGAATACTGAGTTCTGCTAACTGAGTAACTGATAGCTGCGATTACTGATAACTGAGTTACTGTTTCTGACAGTTCTGATTCTGTAGAACTAAACTGAGTTCTATATTGAGCTGGGTGACTATTTCTGTCTGTCTTAATTTAATAGAACTGAACTGAGTTCCATACTGAGTCTGAAGCTGAAACTGTAACTGTGGGAGTGTTCATCTAATCAATATACCCCAATTATAAACTAATTTGGGGTCCAACCTATGACCTCATTTGGAAGAGTGTTAGCACCTTGCCAAGGGATACTAACAATGACTGTGAGTTAACTCTATTTGGCAGGAAGACATTTCGTCAACCCTCACTGGCAGGAAAACTTGCACGAGATGTATCAACCCTTATCTGGCAGGAAGATATCTCAACCTACGCTGGATACTTAGTTTTGTAATGTAGGGGTTGCTACTAAGGATCAAACCCTCTACTGGAAGGAATGCCCCTATCCCTGGGTTCGCTCGGTGTTGAATCCTACTCTCAACTGAATAGACACTGAACTGATCACTAGATTGTACTAAGCTTGACTGAACTATTACTGATAGTGCTAACTGACTGAACTGGACTGATTTCACTGAGTTTTGTTAAATGACTGAGTACTACTGTTCGTGACATCACTAAGATTATTCTTAAACTACTGAAATTCTAGGTAAACAACTAGATTTTGGGTATTGAATACCCCCAGGACTCGATAACATTAAAAGTAAAACATGACATGATCATAATAGCAGAACAATAGTTTCTTGTTAACAATGCTTTCATTTAGACATTTTATCAAACACTTAAGAGGCATAGAATTGTACATGAATGGGACCACATGATAACATGTCATGATCATGAACTTGAACATGGGAATATCTTAAACATGGGAGCATAGCATGATTACATAACTAAGATCATGAATTGGGGAATTCACATGTAATTCGCTTGAAATAGGACATGAGTGTTTCATCAAAACATGTAAAGTTCATAGCTTGAACGTAAGAATGTCTTAAACATGAGGGAACAATAGAGTTACATGGAAAATTTCATAGCTTGGGGATTCATCTTGAAATTGACTTAACATGATAAGAAAATTTCATCAAACATGTGGAAGGCATAAATTTAAAACATAGGAATATTGCTAAACATCATGAATTTAGGATGTATCATGGAATTTACTTGAATAAAGCATGGGAAATTCAAATTCATAACATGAGAAATTTAAAATCTTGCATGGAATCATACATGGGTTGAATTGAATTAAAAACAACATAAAAATATGATATTCAATCTTTCTTGAACATATAAAATATCATAATAATAGAAAATTCATTCTTTATTTAAGTTGAAAGGGTTTTTGGGCTCCATAGGTGAAAGAGGACCCATGCATGAACTACCACATACCTTAAAGCTTTAATCTTGAAGGAGAAACACAATGTTGAAATAGGAAACTTGAGTTCTTGCTTTTCTTGAAGAAAAATTGATGAAGTTCTTGATGTTCTTGAGGAGGCTAGGGCTTTTCTTTGAGAGAAAAGATGAATAATTGAGTGTATATTGCTTTCGGGGGCTGAAATTAAGTGTTATGGGCGGATTTGAGTGAGGGAAAGTGACCAAAGTACCCCTAGACCCTTTAGAAACTGAAATAACGTGTGAAGCAGTTCCGTAACGCGCTGGCCAATGCGTCGCGTCGCTATCGCGTCGGCTTACTGCCTCACACGAAAAATGCCATAACATTATGCTCGGGTATCGAATTAAGGCGAAATTGGTATCGTTGGAAAGTTAATTCAATTATCTACAATTTGGTGGATCTTGAGCTACAAAATTATACGTGTATAAAATGTTATACATGTTTAAAGTGGACCCTTGTAGAATCAAATACCAAACTTTGGACGAATCAAAGGCTCTAAGCTCAACTTGTTCTAAGTGATTATTATGAACATTTTTCACCTCAAAAGCAAATAAAACATGAGGATAAAGATCATAAAACTCATATTTGTTTGAGAATCAGTTAGATCATAGCTTATGCACGTAGGAACGACGGTTCAAGGACTAGCTAAAAAATGTGGGGTATTACACAGATATTCCTTAATTCTGTGATCAACCTTTGACATAATGTAATCAAAATCTTCTATTCTATAAGCTTTAGCCATGGAATAATAAAGGTCATTAAGTCTATCTTTGCTTTTTCTAAAATATTTGCAAATATTTTTTCATAAATGCCAAATACAAGCTAGATGGAGGACATTAGGATAAACTATGCTCACACCTTTTATAATACTCTCGTTTCGATCCGATACAACACACATATTGTCTCGTTCCCCAAATGCTTCCCTAAATTGATGAAAAAATCAAATCCACGAATTGTTGTTCTCCGAATCCACAACACCTTAAGCTAATGGAAGAATACATCCTAAAAAAAAACTAAAATAATATGTGTAGGTCCATAATATGTGTACTACATTGAACAGGTCTCTAATGATTTTATAGTTATGTATTACATAACATCATACATGTTGTAACTAGTTCATGACTTAATTGAAAACAACGAAAAAATTTAACAATATACATATTTATAAAGTATAACACTACATCGTACATTACAACATACTACTAAGGAATTATACATTTTTCATGAATGTGTCATTTCTTATGTTGTTTAATAAAAAACTGGTACATCCTAAACAAAAATAAAATAAAATAATATGTGTAGGTCAATAATATATGTACTGCTTTTGCAAGTCCATATTTTATTATACAAACAAGAGCAATGTATAATCAGTTCTAATACATACAAAATGTATAATGATCACAGAATTTTTTTTAAAAGTATTGTATAATACCTACACCATCAAGAGTGCTTGCCGATACAAATGTTCCTTTGTATGAACCGCTTAAATGAGCACCATCTACAACTAAAATAGGTCGGCAAAATTCAAAACCCCTTATCATGGGATGTAAGGCAATAAATAAGTATTTAAACTCGTTATCTAATGTCTTATGCATCCGAATGTATGATCCTGGATAAACCTGGTTTAACATATAGATATAACAGAGAATTTTTCGATATCCATCAGCTGGTCCACCTCTAAGAATCGCAATTGCCTTCTCTTTTGTCCGCCAAGCCATCATGTAGTTAATATTATCACCGTAAACAACCTTTATCTTTTCAATTATGTCCGCGGGTGTGTGTATTCTCTTGTAATTAATTAATTTTGATGCTGTAAATTCATTGACAAAAGCTGTTATCGCAATCAAATTATTCAGTACTCTATCACTCATACTGCATGTATGTTCAGAATCAAGTTTCTTTATCACAAAGATTTCAGAATGATTTATAGAAGACGCCTTGAGGACTCATTTGCAGTCTTTGTTACGACAGTGTAGTACATAGCTGCAAAAAATTTAAATATGTTGTCAATTTATTAATATACTTATAAAATTAATAATTTTAATAAAAATACTATAATTGCCCTGCTACAGTTTCATTATACATTCGTTCGAATGTATAATGACATATTATAAATTGTTAATTAAACAACTATTAAAAACACAACTTTCATCAACACAACAACTCCTTTAAAACAACAATTACAAAACAAAACATCCATTAAAGCATCAAAAAATAAAGATTATTTTTTTGTTCATACTTTTGTTTGTCAGATCATTTAGAAAAGGTGTTGAAGCCGTTCGATATCGCATATTTTTCCATTACCGATACCAGAGTTTGCTTATCCTTATAAAGCTGGTTAACCTTTATTTCAGTGTTCTTGCAATTAGTAATGAAATTTTTTACTTTAAATTCTGGAACGTATAATGAATACTTATTCTGCATTTCAACAACCGTTAAAGCAACAGAATCAGATTCACTACCTTCAATACACAGTACTTCCCCAGTTTCACTATCAAACTCGATATCCTTTTCGATTTGTCGAAAGTTGATATACACAACGAAAAATTAACAAGCCCCGTAAATTGTTTCTTCAACTCAATGTAAACCTTCACTCCATTAACATTCCTTATGATAATTGGAGAATAATTACCATCAACGATGTATTTAACTTTGACTTTTTTTAACATCGTCAATATTCAATTCCATCATGATCGGCGCAATCAATTTCAAAAAGTTAATACTTTCAAAAACAATAATGGCATCACTTTTGTATGATTTATAACTGATTTTCGACTCCCAGACACTGGAATGACGCAATAATATGGGGATGTTCATTTTTTTTTCTTTCAGAAATCAAGAAAGAAGACGACTTTTTTTCCTCAAGAACGTATATCAACAATGACGAAAATTAACAGTAATGTTTAAGAGTTTGTTTTAAATTTAAATTTCAGTTACTATATTAACTCATACACTACTTAATTATAGGTATTTAATGGCGTAATTTAAATATTTGAAAGATATTTTCTGATTACTATTTCCATAATTGTAGGCAAAATAGTTTTATCATACATCCCACCAATGTATAACAAATCCACGAATGTATAAGTACATTTTGTAAAATAGGGAGAGAAAAAACCTAAAGGGATTATCTGTAAATACTTTCATATTACACGGGATTTCTGTGGTTTACACTTAAAGAAATAGTACTTACTGGCAACCTTTTGGCCCCATCTTTAAAAACTAGTCATTGTTTTGGAATTTCAAATTCTAAAGACGAAACTTCATGACAATATTCTATAGTTTTATCTGTGATTTTTGAAACTTCATGACAGTAATTACATAATTTAAACAATTGGTTACAGTTTAAATAGTAGGTAAAAATGGCACGTATATAAACCTCATACCGCGAAAAGCTAGTCATGAAACGTCGGTTCCAAAATTAAGTTGGACTTGCATATAATTCTGGGAATTGGGCCTTCATAAAAACAAGTATAAATAACATATATATCAACCCTTTTGGAAGTAATTACACTCTCTTCTACTTTTTAATTACTTTACTCTGTCTCCCCATTAATATACATAACATAGCTGAAATATACATAGCATTCTGTGTATATGTTCGGATTTTTATAATATGTTTAGGGAGTTGAGATTTTTTGTAATATTGGAAACATAAGTTGTGTATTTGTGTAAAATGTGTATAAAAATTATAGAATTATTGTATAAAATATGTATCTGTATAAGATATATATAGAAAATGTATAGAATGTATATCTAAACTGCATAGTAGTTATATAAAATGTGTATAGAGACTTGATAATTATTGTATAGACTATGTTTTGTTGTATACGATCTATATAGAAAATGTATCATTGTTATATAGAATATGTATATGTATAGGATGTGCACATAGATTGTATCATTGTTATATAGCATTCTGTGTATATGTTGGGATTTTTGTAATATGTTTGGGGAGTTGAGATTTTTTGTAATATGTTTAGGGAGTTGAGATTTTTTGTAATATGTTTAGGGAGTTGAGATTTTTTGTAATAGTGAAAACATAAGTTGTGTATTGGGTCATAAGTGACTAAAGATGATTAGGTGACCCGACCAAAAAAGGAAAGGACACCCTGTTGCCCTTTTGGGAAATGTTTTTTACTAAAAATAGCCATTTCAAGTAATTTCACTAAATGAACAGTCGGCCCTTTTAATTTGGGCAAAATTCAGAAATAAAATATTTATCCCCTTAATTATGAGTTTCATAACAACAATTTCATAATTACATAATATAGCAAGTTGTATTTTGTATTTTTGCTAACTGTTGCTGTAAAAATACAAATACATATGATTTTTAATGCCCTTATGATCGATATGTATTTTGTATTTTTACAAACTGTTGCTACAAAAATGCAAATACATACATATGCTACAAAATGTAATTTGATAAAAGTTTTTTTTTTTTTTTTTGTAATTTAATATTTAAGTGTGCTACTTTATGTAATTTTTTTCCTTTTAATTTCATGGGTTGACCATTTTCAATTTTGGATCATTTCGGCCCATTTTTAAAAGTGGTTCAGTTTATTTTTGTTTTGCAACATTTTATTTTTGGGCTTACAAAATATGTTTTTTAAAAATAATTAAATATAATTGTATAGAAACGATATAATTGTTGTATAAAATGTGTATAAAAATTATATAATTATTATATAAAATATATATTTGTATAAGATATATATAGAAACTGTTTAAAATGTATATCTAAACCTTGTGTGTGTAAGGTGTTACTCAGTTCCCGTTCTGCATTGAATCTAGAACTTGCCCTGTTATTCTTATCATGGTCATTGGATAAGAGTTAGGAAAGGATCATAGGCCATTTTTTGTTTTATCCCACTTTAGATGCATAGTAGTTATATAAAATGTGTATAGAGACTTGATAATTATTGTATAGACTATGTTTTGCTGTATATGATCTATATAAAAAATGTATCATTATTGTATAGAATATGTATATGTATAGGATGTGCACATAGATTGTATCATTGTTATATAAAAATGTACGTTTATCGTTGTTGTATAAAATATGTTAATTTTTTATAGCAAATAAAAATATACTCATTTTGTATTTAATTGATAAAAAAGTTTAGCAATTACAACATTAAAAAATTTCAATTTAATTGTTTTAAAACTACAAAATTTAATACAACAACATATCGAGTGTATTCCCTCAAGTGGGGTCTTGGGAGAGTAAAATATACGTAGTTCATATTACTACCTCAGATGAAGTAGAGGAACTGTTTCCGATAGACCCTAACTTTGAACAAAAGACAATACAAAAAGACATATTAAAAATAGAAAAAAATTAGGGAAAATGCTCTATTACCACCTTGAACTATACACGAAAAAACTGAGACACACCCGAACTTTAGGAGGGTCCTATTACCCCTGGATTAATTAAAGTCATATTTTTGACAACCTTAGTACCTACGTTGCACATACCTGGCACACACGTATGCGTACGTGGACCCTTCAGTGTGTTGTGCCACGTATGTGCCATGTAGATACTAAAGTTATCAAAAATACGGTTTTAATTAGTTCAGGGGGTAATAGGACCTTTCTAAATTCGAGTGTGTCTCAGCCTTTTCACGTATAGTTCAAGATGATAATAGAGTATTTTCTCAAAAATTTATGTAATTATTTTTCGGTAGAATTGAAAACAATACAGAGAGCAGTATTTTTTTGCTAGAATTTAAAAATATAGTAGTAGAGAGCAGTTTTTTATTCTTTTAAATTTTTTATAAAGGCAATCCCTTCTCTCCCCTCCAAAAAATAGAATCAATTGCCGCCCGTCAATAGCCAGTGAAATGTATAGAATTTGGATTTTTAATCGCTGGCCATTCTCGTGTCATTTGTTTCAGGCGAGTGAGCAATTTTGTTCCTTTCCCAAAGGAATATTCAACATAGCCTAAGCTGACTTAGCATCAGTCGCAAGTAGAATGTAGTTATTACAATAACAACAACAATATATGCAGTGTAGTTTTACAAATTGGAGTCTGAAAAAGGTAGAGTGTCACTAGACCTTACCCCTATCTCAGAAGTGAGCTAGAGAGGTTGTCTTCGATAGACTCCCGACTCAAAATAAAAACAATCTAGAAAAAAATAGAATAGAAGTACAGAGACAATAGACAACAACAAAATATACAACAATAGAACCACACAATATAATAGATAGTAATAAACATCGAACATGAAACTATAAGAATAGTTCCACGACTATTAATAAGGGCAACAAGACCATACACTCATACTATAGCTACTAGTATGGACACACTCCTATCTACCAACCTTCTACCCTAATTTCTGTTCGCCGCGCCTTCCCATTTACATTTTGCCTATCGTTAAAATAACAGTGTGATCAAGTAAAAGTGATTGGTGGAACTATTATCTTTCAAAAGAAACAAAGAAAGTGCTTTTTCTTCAAGGAAATTTCATAGAATTTTCCATGCCAAGGCTTTAATCAAAGAGAATTTGCTTTCTCCAATGAATCCAATCCCAAAATGAAGGTAGGTAAAATGAATTTACACTTTTCTATGAAATTACTATTACTTAATTACAATTTTCTTTCTTCAAAAAAAGTGACTCGTGTCTATCTTGAAGATCTAACTACTCAATTTTTTCAACACTTTATATGATTTTAGATACATTGATTAATTAAATTATGTGATTGATTATCCAAAACAAATGAATGGTACTTTTTTAAATAAATTAACTTGATGGGTCCAACAAATCGTTTATAATATATATATATATATATATCTAAAAACTAATCATGAAATGAAGTGATTGAATTTTTCAAAAACAAATTAAAGGGATAATCCTTTTAGATTGCAAAGTCTAATTTTGAATCATGTTATCTAGGAGTAGCTTTTTATGGTCTTTGAAGAACTAGAGTAGCAATGCTGTGTGTAGCTTTATTTATCATAACACGTACATGTTTTAATTTAGTTCTAGTAATTATTGTTAATTGAATTAAATTATTGAGAAAAGACATGATTTACCCCTGGACTTGTCGCCTCAACTCACTTTAGCACATAAACTAAGCTTTCGTTTATTTACCTCCTTAACATCTTTAAAGTGTATTTATTTCACCCCTAATGCTGGCGTGACATTTTTTTTTTTTAAAAGGGGCGCGTTTAATATTTAAAAAATTATATGGTCCCACTTATTATATATATATATATATATATAAATCAAACCTTTTCTTCTTTAATGCCCCCCACCCTCCCTCACCTCTCATCCCTACCCCGCACCTCATACCCACACCCACACCCTTTTCTTCTCCGGTACATCATCAAACAACAATACCCATTACATAGACCTCTACCTCCAAGAATCTCATAAAGATTGAATTTTGTTGTTGTAGTAACTGAGGTTGATGATGGTTTAAGTATTGATTTGGTATGAACACTACTAATGTTTATAGATTGACCAAGAAAAGTTGATTTTTTAAGAGGTGGGGTTTGAATTTGAAGGCTTGAGAGTCGAAAAGAAGAAGAAGAAGAAGCCATATTTTTTTGATAGTTTTCAAGAATTTGAATTTGTTAAAAATGTAAGAGATGAAAAGTGTTTTGTAGAAATGGGAAAGTGTAATTTGTCCTTTTGAATTCTAACCACTAATCTGTTTGTGTTGTGATTGAATCGAACCGTTGTCGGCGATGTTGCGGTGGTGATTGAATTGGAATCGAGCCGCCGGTATTTTTTTCTCTCAAGGGTTTATTAACTTCAGGAGATTTTAGGGGGGGGGGGCGCAGGGGAGGGGGCGCAGGGTGGTGGGGGGCTACGTTAATTGTAAGGTAGGGGGTGGGGATGGTGGGTGGGGGTGTGTGAAGAAGAAAGAAGATAGGGGTGGGGGGTGTCTTTTTTATTTAATATATATAAATATATATATATATATATATATATATATTTATATAAATAAAATAGTATATATATAATTTTTTTTTAAAAAATTATATAAAAATAATATGTGGGGGATTAATTTTTTTTAGAAAAATAGTAATTTCTAACGTGGCAATGACATGGCTTCGACGTGGAGTTGACGTGGTGGTAATGTGTAGACGAGTGTAACACACTCTCCGTTGTGAGAGTGGTATTCAGTTTTGAGGGGTGAAATTAATACACTTTAAAAATATTAAGGGAGATAAATAAACAAAAGTTAAGTTTAAGTACTAAAGTGAGTTTGAAGGATAAGTTCAGGGAGAAAAAATGTCTTTTTCTCTAAATTATTAGAAGAAGATGTATATCTGATGAACGTGATGGAGCACTACCTTTTTCATTATTTAATTATTAGAATAATAGAAGTAATAATTATGCTTAAGTACACGTAGTCTGCTTAATTATATAAAGATTGAAGATTATATGAACAACAATGAAGAATGTGTTTTTGGATTTATATAGAACACACTTTAAAGTTTAAGCTGTCGTTTCTGGTTTTGGTTTTCTCTATCAAAACTGTGTGCTTTATCAACATCATCATCAGTTTCATTAGGAAAAATTGTACTTTTGGGTCATTAATTACATATATTATAGTAATCACTCTTTCACAGGTTCCCTTCATGTGCCTCATATATATGTAGGACCAAAGTTTTTTTTACATAATAAGCAATATATAAGATGTGTGAAATGACAAAACTAGTCTATTTTGACTCGTTTAATTCAGTTATTTAAAAGCTGAATTGATTTAGATTAAATATGCAAGTTAGATTATCTAATGAGAAATGTTGTTAGATCTCTTTAATTGTTTGATAGGTTGTATATTGCCATGATAAAAAAAGAAAAAATTATAGCAACAATAACAACATATTCAGTATAATTCCGTAAATAAATTATTGGATGAGTTGGATTATAATCGATTTGTAGTTAATTTTGATCCAATTATCTCAACTGAAATACTATATACATATGAAATACTTGTTGGGGAACAATAATAGTAAAATTTAATACTTCTGAATATTAAATAAATATTACTACGATATTATTTTAAGTGATATATTAATTATACTTGAGTCGTGCTAGGCACAGTCCTAAGAAACTATTTCAGCAGTGTGCAACGTTTCCTCAGGATTAAACAAGTACTTTCCTAATTAATTAGAGGATACAGGAATCAACAAAATTATTAGTACAAATACCAACAAGTTAAACTATAATAACTAAATCATGAAGTAGGATTATAAGAGAGAAACTAAAGAGGAAATTTAGAATATTAAAGATTGCTGTAAGGATTGAGAGAGTATTTATAGGTAAGACTTGTAGACACGTAATTTTTTCCCTCTTCGAAAATATTTTAATCATTTTTTTTTATTTTTTTTTATTTTTACCCACTTTACCATACTTTTGTTTAATTGATAATTTCTCCCCCCAAAAAATTAAAAAATAAGTAAATACATAGCATTTAACCACCTCATCATTTTTTATTTTATTTATTTATTTATTTATTTATTTATTTATTTATTTATTTATTTTGTCTTATCCCATTTAACAAATCCTAACAAATTTCATCTTCTTTTAAACATCCCAACAATCTCTCCAATTAAAAGTGGACACATCACCACCCACTATCCCACCCCTTACCTCATACCCCCTAGGCCCCACCCCAATTCACGTTGATTTTTTTTCCCCACATTTGAATGGACACTACAAGGGATAGGGGACCTTCCAGGAAATTGCCCTATAGGCACCTCATCAAATCACGGGCCCACCACTAACAGATTCACATCATCATATATGCATACACAACAATACATATAGGGGGGGACCACGAAGGTTTTCTTTCTGGTGAACAATATATATATATATATGTATTCCACACAGAAGCGGGGGCTTGGTCACTGGGAAATAGACATAGAGAGAGGCATACGGGAAGCAGAGAGGAGACTCATTTTTTTTATTTCGTTTCTTCTTCACCTTCAATTCACTGAAACACTCAAATACATAGACCAAAAATCTAGGACAACAGTAGCAACCCCATAATTCATTGAAAACTCAACTTAAACCATCTCTACTATTGAAAATCAGGATCGGATTGTTAAATCAGTTTGAAATCGACCTGTTTCGGGTTGATTTCGACCATTTTTAAGTTCAATTTTGAATATTCTCAGTTGTTTTCGTGGATTTGGTATGTGAATCGGACTACAAGTTCGAGTTTCGTATTGAGTTGATTCGTCGTTGTTGAGATTTTTGGTCCAATTTTGAATCCGTTTCTGTGATTAGTTTTGTATACGGGTCGGGTCCATTCTGTTGCTTTCCGTTTGATTCTTCGGTCTTCGTATTTTTTTGAGATTCTTAGTTCTGTCCGTCTCTGTTAATTCATTGAGGTCAGTAGCGGGTTTCTAATTTTGGGATACCAAGTTTGGAGTTGGTTCGTCGTGAAGGTGCTATTCGAGCTTTTGGATCTGTTTTTTCTAAAATATTATTATCAATGGAAGTCTATATTCAGAAGGTCCAATCCTATCCTTGCTCCCTTTAATTTTATGCAATCATGAATAATTCCTATGCTTGGTATGTTTGAATCTTGATTGTGTGTTGGGTGATTATGATTGTTTGATGTTGTCGATGCTATGATCATGATGCTTGGTGATTCAATTTCGGTGATATGAGAACGAATTGGAGTAATGGTGATGGTGTAATTGATAAAAACGAAGCTAGTGGGGGTGGAATTGAGAACTTGATAAAATGGTTAAATTAGATTAACTTGGGTTTATTTTTGTTTTGTTTAATTCGGAATAAATGAATATGGTATGAACCGTGATAGATTTATGCCATGTTGAAATGGATAAGCAATATAGGTTTGGGTAGGCAAAATTTAGGAATGATATTTTGGTTGAATGTTGGAATATGCGTGTGAATGTTTCTTTCTAGTTCATCGTATTTAATTCAAATGTATTCATTTAGCCGGGGAATGCCCTGAGATACATTGTATTTATTCACCGGGGAATGCCCCGACGTACTATGTTGGCGGAAGACGATCGTGATGAAGGCCCGAGGCATCGGGTAAAGCGCGGGAGTTAGTTAGGATTAGTGTAGGTTAGATAGGATTTATTCTCACACTTTTTATTCATTTTTGGACTGTATAATCGGACTGAACACTATACTTTGGATTTATTTTGTTTCGTGTGTTTGGGTGTTTGTTTATGTGTTTTATATGGTTTATACGTTCTTAGTGCCAAAAATTAGCTGATACGCTACACCAAGCGATCGTGGTCGAACCACGGGACCGAGGGGTGCTTAACACCTTTCCTTCGATCAACAAAATTTCTTATTCAGAATCTCTGTTTGCAAATCCGTTTCAAAGAGTCAAACGATTTTGAAAAGGACTTTTAAAGGTGACTTGGCACACCGAATTATGTCAAGTGATGACTCTGAATAAAAACGTAAATAATCCTTTTTCGAAACAAGAATCATCTTTTGTCACTCAATAAATAAAACCCTTTCGAAATCATAAAATAAATCTTTTGGTCGAAAAGGGGTGTGACAGCTGGCGACTCTGTTGGGAATTTTTTAAAATTCGAGCTTATTTTGGAGTTGTATCGGCTTAGTTTGGCACTATAGGTGTATAAACATTTTGTTTGTATTTTTTGTGTTATTGTTTATCATTATTGAGTGTCTACGTGTTTTTTGTTTATAGTTTTTACTTTATGTATTACCGTTTTATATCTGGCACCATGTGCATAACCCGATTCATTCTTTCTGCAACAAGTCTGTAGTACACGTGAGTACACGACCTATAGTTGAGTCACCCTTTTTCTAGGAGGGGGAGCCGTTGGGTTGTATGGAGTAGGTGGAAAGCTGTAGCAGCCACTATCGACCATACGCTCCCTCGAACAGCCTTGTTAGTGAACTCCAACGTAGGTCAGCCTTTAGGTCATGCTTATGTGCATCATATTGAAACCTAGCGGAGACTACTTGGTCCTTCGTAGGTGACTCACCTCTAAAGTATCCCTACGCGCTAAATGTTGCATCTCTGAGAGTAACGTGGTCATTTGACAGACTAATTTGGGGAAAAACACGTGTTAGAAGTAAAAGTGTGTAGGCGATTGAAAAAAAATGAAATGATGAAATGAAAAAGAAAAGAAAAAAAAAGAAGAAAAATGAGTCGGAAAAAAAAATAGATTTTCTTAGTTTTTAGAGTTCGTTATGGCTTTTGTCTTTTCACAATCCAAAAATCCAAAAAGATTTTTTTTACCTTTTGCCCCCATCGTCTCAGAAACATCAAAAAGATTTTCCTTTTGTTCCTTTGCAATGCATTCATAATTCGAAAACTTCAAAAAAATATTTTATTTAGGAGCTTTTTATAAAAGGAATTTTTTTTTTAAAAAAGGGATGGTTGAAGTTTTATGCATTTCATATAGCGAAAATACCAATAAGATTTTCTTTTCATAGTTGTTGATGTCATTTTTCTATGAAGTGTCAAAATGAAAACTCAAAAAGATTTTTTTTAACGTGATACATCGTTCGACTTTGGTTGTCTCTTAAGTCAGGATTTAGTTTGTCTTTTAATCATTAATTGTCCATTCTGGACGAACTACGCGTACCTGATTCCTGTCCTTCGAGGCGGGATACGTAGGCAATCCTCGGTGGGTCCGGTAGTCTTTTAGTTAGGTTGGTATCTTCGTACTAGCCACGGGTCATTTTGTTAGTTTTTGTGTCGTCCGGTCATAGCCAAACAAGCTTTTTTTTTTAGGTAAGGCCATTCGGTAGATTTGAGTTATATGTCGGTCTGTCCCTCCATGTCACACGACATTTTTCTAAGATAAAATCTCGAGGATCGGGAGTTCTTTGTCTTGTTTTGAATTTTGAGTTGTAAGTTTGGTTTGTTATTACAGGATGAAGCCTACAGGGTTTAGAGTCTTGATGGTTTCCCAAGTGCCCAAAAAGTTAATCAAGTGGTGGGGTACGTTTAACTACGCTGACAAGCAAGAGCTAATTAAAATATTAGGCGATCTTACAGAACTTCTGCATGTCCCACCCCATCCAGATCTAATAGATGCTGTGTTGACTTTTTGGGATCCTAGTAATTTGGTGTTTAGGTTCGGAGAGTGTGAAATGACGCCTACTTTGGCAGAATTATCTGGTGTGCTTTATTTGCCTTATATTGACAAAAGTATGATCCGTGCTCGGAATCACTCGGGCAATAGGTTTCTACAAGGATGTGGTTTAAAGAGTAACAACGGCCATTTGGGTTGTCTGAATCAATCATGGATTTCCTTAGACTTTCTATTCGCTAGATTCGGGTCCTTGGAAGGTTTTGACCACTTTTGGGATGAATTTTATATGACTAAGCAGAAGTAGGAAAGAAAGCGTCTTAAAGTCTTCACCCTCGCTCTGTTAGGCACTCTAGTGTTTCCGCCAGAAGAAAGGCGTATTAATACACGTTTGCAATCTGTGGTGATGGCTCTATTTTATAAGGATTAAAAAGACAAGGTCACTAATCAAAAGGACAAGGTCACTAATCAAAAAGACAAGTTCACTATCATACCCATGATCTTAACAGAGATATATAAGGCTTTAACCGAAGTGAAAGGGGGAATGAGATTTTTTTATGGCAGTAACCTCAGGTTGCGCTTTGATAAATTCTCGCTACCCGTTGGAGTCGATGCTTGGATTGAATTTATTGAGCCAAAAATCGAGGATAATATCTTGTGGACTTATCTATGGCTTCGCCCAAAGATAATCTTGTTTGGTTGTCAGATGCAGCTCTTTCTAGTTATGTTAGGGCTCAATTGCACTAGACCATACAGTCCTTCTAGGGTAATGCGCCAGTTGGGTAGGCTGCAGGATGTGCCACCGGTAGTGGATCTTCTAAAGGATGTTGAGTACTTCAAGGACCAAGCCTTAGGTGAGACCAAATACGAGCAGTTTTGGAAGCATGCAACAAAGCTAGGTGTGGACACTCTCAAAGAAAGTTTGGATAATTCGGGTTACACTTAGAGATAAGAGATCTGGATAGAGTCCATGCCTTAGGGTATCAGTAGGCTATTACCAGCGCAGCTTAGAGGGAGAATACAGGAAGAATGTATATTTGATGAATGTCAGGATGATGGTGCGGGGACCAAAGTGGAGGCGTTGAGAGTTCAGTTATCAGGTTTGCTCGCAACTGTGGAAAGGTGTCAGAACAGACTTTTCAGGTGCACTCCCCATGAGGAAGGAATACGTGCTAGAAACTTCTTCCCAAATATCAAAGCGTCCTTCCAAGATATGCTGCAAAGTTTTGGTGGGAGAAAGAGAATTCCACGGACAGGCCCATCTCAGCCAGGGTCATCACACGACGCACCAGTTTGAAAGATCATTTCTTATCTTTTGTTTAGTTTGAGTCCTTAATTTTCTGCCATTGTAGTGCTGTGTCTTTGTTCAGTCGATATCCAGTTTGTTTTAGCGTTAGGGTCTTTATAAGGAATGTTACGTATGTTGTCCTGTGGGTCTAGAGTGTTGTTTGGTCTTCATTGATTAGTTTTAAGGTTGTCTTATATTTTAAGTATGTTTGAGTCGTCTCTTCAATTAAATGTAGTGATGTTGCTTTGTTCTTTCCTTTGTTTGTTTTTCGCCAAAAAAAAACTTTAATTATGTGATATTTATGCATATGTCTCCCGAACTACGCAAGATCTGATTCATGTACAACATGATACGTAGGCAACCTACTTTTGGGTTCGATCTAATCATTTTGTTTCTTTGATTTTCCCCAATTTTTCTCTTTTAAAGAAAAACAAAAGCCATAAAGAATGATAAAAGGAAATGAGATAGCGAGAGAAGAAAAGAAAGAAAGAGCAATAAGAGAAAAAAAGAGGAAGAGAAGAGACTGATACAAAAGAAGGGAGAAGTGAAGGTGAAAAGAAGAAAGAACGAGGTGTGATAATGTAATGGGGAAATCGGGATGATGTTAAAATGGCCTCATTACCCTCAAAGGCCGGTAGAAATGTGCATGAACCTAGGATTTATACAATGTGATTTCTATGCTTGTTGCCTGACCTAATCCTAATGGGTTTTATCTTTGATGAGCATGTTCTTTCAGACAAGTGATGGTTTGTAGCACTCTGGCTAGTCATCCGTACTTCACTAGATCAAAAGCGAAGCTTGCCATGGCTAATAGGGAGATTGAAAATTCACTCATTGACCCAGATCAGGATCCCAGGGAAGAAAGTTCAAAATGCAATGATGAGTTATTGAGACTTAGACAACAATTGCTAGATCTGCACCAAGCATGGGCTAGTGGCATGCCTCCTCCTCCACTCCCTAAAGATCTTGGGAAAATCCCCAATTACCCACCGCTCTCTCAAGCGCAATTCTCTGTTCCCATTGAGTCACCGAAGCACGCACCAGGATTCACTCCATGGCAATATTACCATGGCACTTCTAGTGTGCCCCTGGCAGTTCCTCAACCAAGGCTCGTAACTCAGCCGACGCCACCGGCAGCGCCTGTGTTCGTGGCTCCGCCACCACCTGAGGTTCCCGCCTATACTATGCGTCCGACAATGGTACTCCCTCGGTCTGCTAGTGAGCCAGTATTGAAGGTTTCAGATAATTAGTATTATGCCCCGGAACCTACTTTGAAGATGAATGAACCGTATGGGTACACTCAGCCACTTGCATTTCCATTTGATACAGAGAAGCCTGTTGCAATGGAGGAACAAGAAGTCATGGCGTGGAAATTGAAAAGTTTGGAACAGGCCATGAGGAATTCGCAAGGAATCGGGGGTTGTAAGAGTGTTTCCTATAGAGATATTTGCATGTTCCTAGACGTTAACTTTTCCTTTGGTTTTAAAATGCCCAAATTTTAGAAGTACGCAGGGCACGGTGATCCCGTGGCGCATTTGAGACGTTATTGCAACCAATTGAGGGCTGCAGGGGGGAGAGAAGAGTTGCTTATGACTTTTTTTGGCGAAAGTCTTTCCGTTCTGACTTCAAAATGGTTCGTCGATCAGGATATTGACAATTGGAAAAACTGGGATGACCTAGATAATGAATTTGTGCAATATTTTCAATATAACGTCGATCTGGTTCCTGATGAGAAATCCCTGGTCAACATGAAGAAGAAAAGTACTGAAGGTTTTTGGGAATAGGTGATAAGATGACGTGAATAGGCCACAAGGGTAAAACCACCAATGAAGGAGAGTAAGTTGGTAGAAGTCTTCATTCAGGCACATGATGAGACCTATTTTCACCATTTACTTTCGGCGATGGGAAAGTCATTTATTAAAGTCCTAAAAATGGGAGAAATGAAAGAGGATGGAATCAAGACTAGACAGATTGTGAGTTTTGCCGCATTAAAGGCCACTACCCAAGCAATTCAAGGTGGCTCTGGAACTTTTGGAGGTAAAAAGAAGAAAGAGGACGTGGTGACCGTTGTATCTGGATCCCATTCCTATCCCAAAAGACCGCCTCGCCCCTATCACCAACCCCAAGCCCAAGTCTATGCCCAAGCTCCATATATTTCTCTCCATCATTACTATCCCCCACAAAACCCACTATATTTCATTCCACCACCCCCGTACCTAGTATATAGCGCACAACCATATGCTCAAACCCCTTCTTACCTGCAATGGCGTGCGCAAGCTCCTTAAAATCGTCCTTCAGCTCTTCCAAATTACCAAACCCCTCCAAACCCTCTTTCCAACCAAGGTCGGAGTATAAGAAACAGAAGGTAGCCAAGAATCAGTTCACACCTCTCAGGGGGTCGTATGCTAGTCTGTTTGATAGGTTGAGGAAGTTGAAGGTCTTTAGCCCAATTCAAGGAAGGCTTTTGAATCCACCACCGAGAAATCTTGATTATTCGTTAAGATGTGTATATTGTTCTGACATGCCGGGGCACAACATCGAGAAATCCTGGCATTTGAAGAGAGTTGTCCAACATTTAATTGATGCAAATCAAATTCTGGTCCAGTCCCCGAAAATTCCAAACATTAACCAAAATCCGTTGTCAACCCATGCTAAAACCAATATGTTGGACTTGATATACGATGGCAAAGAGTTATCGATGTGTTATAAGCCTATTGTCAGAATACAGACCAAGGAGGATAAATCGATAAATGTGGCAGATTTGTTGAAAGTAATATCATTATTCTAGGAAGGAATGAGAGAAGATAAGGTCCAAGAAAGCAAGGAAACCTGTGATTACGGTGCAAGGAGCCAGAAAAAATGTTGGTCTAAGTCAAGACAAGCCTAAGTTGATGGTGATAGGAGCTCCGGGTAAGCCTATCTTGACGGTGAAAGGAGCACTTGTGGCACCTAAAATCACCAAACCGGTGACCCAACCTCCGATAGTTGATACGAAAAAGATCCCCTAGAACTATAAGTGGACTGTGATGACTTATAGGTAGGGGGTATGACTCGGTCAGGAAGATGCTTCATGCCTGAAGGTTTGAGGAAGCCCAAGCCAGGGGTGAGTAGGTCTTCATCTCTCAAGAATCCTGTCACCAAAGAAGAAGCCGAAGAATTTTTGAAGATGAAATTGCCAGAGTATTCAATAATAGATCAGTTGAAGAAGACCCCTGCTCAAATTTCCCTCTTATCTTTATTGTTGCATTCCAAGGAACATCGTGATATTATACTGAAGGTATTAAACGAAGCGTACGTTCCTAGGGAGATTGTGATAAATAAACTTGAGAAAATAATCAGAAAAATCTTTAAAGTAAATCGAATCAGCTTCTCTGATGACGAATTACCAGTTGAAGGTACGAGGCATAGACGGAGTCTTTACACTACCGTGAAGTGTGAAGATTTCTACGTCACTCATGTTATGATTGACAGAGGTTCTGGCGCAAATATTTTCCCTATTTCTAACCTACAAAAATTGAACATCGGTGTCGAAAGGATTAGGCCGCACAATGTATGTGTCAGGGCTTTCGATGAGGCCAAAACAGACTCCATTGGCGAAATAGAACTAATGTTGCTTATAGGGCCTGTTGAATTTGCCATAGAATTCCAAGTGCTGAATATTGACTCCTCATACAATCTGTTGTTGGGAAGACCATGGGTCCAGAAAGCCGGGGCTGTTGCATCTATATTGCACCAGATGATCAAGTTTGAGCATGACAGGCAAAAAGTGGTTATTTATGGCGATGGGGATTTTTCCGCCCACAAAGATTCTCCCATGCCTCTTATTGAAGCAAATAGTGTAGAGAAGACATTTATCTATCAGTCGTTTAATACAGTATCGGTGGATCGTATTCTTGAAGGACAGGTTATGTCGGGACCACGATTGTCTTCCACTTCTGTCATGATGGTGAATGAGCTGTTGAAGTATGGATTTGTGCCAGGAAGGGGTTTGGGAGTGTCTCTGCACAATATAGTTCGTCTCATATATCCGAGGGAGAGCATAGGCACTTTTGGTCTGGGTTTTGAACCTACGGCTGAAGATCTGAAGAAGGCCAAGGAAAGGAAAAAGGAAACATGGTCACTCCCCCACCCAACGCCGCTGCTCAGTGAGTCATTTGTCAAGAGCGGTGTCACGAAACATGTAGAATTTGAATCTGGATTGGTTGATGACTTCTAGAACCTGTTGATTGAAGTTAACATGATTGAAGCAGTAGAAGGTACCAGTAAGGCAGATGTGCAGTTCATAGGCCCAGTTGTCCGTCTCTACAATTGGAAAGTCACTCCCTTCCTCTTCAGGAGGGAGTTTTGGTAGTTTATTTTGTTTTCTTTTCAGTTTTTTGAGTTATTCCAGGGTTGTAACTTGGAATTTAGCTTGTTTATATTCTGTTGCTTGTGTTTAAACCCTCTTATCTTTCCTTTTTAATGAAATGCAATATCCCTTTTATTTTGTGTCTAATGTATTTTATGTTGTGTTTTCTTTATACAATTCTCTTTATGCTGACTCTAATGACATGACATGCATGAAATTTTTTTAGCCTGATCTTAAAATCCAAACTAATCAATATATAATAAAGTAAGAGGGGGAATATGATGAAGAAGAGACATTAGAAGAAATAAGCAAAGAGTTGGAACAGTTTGAAGACAAGCCAAATCCTAATTTGAATAAAACTGACCCAATTAATCTAGGGTATCAAAAAGATGTTAGGGAAACTAAAATCACTGTACATGATTTGCCACAGCTAAAAGTGAGAATGGTTCAAGCATTAATTGATTATAAGGATATTTTTACATGGTCTTATGATGATATGCCTGGTTTAAGCACTAAATTAGTGGCTTATAAATTGCCAACTGATCCTGCCTTCCCCCCTGTGAAACAGAAGTTGAGGAAGTTTAAAACTGATGTAAGTATCAAAATCAAAGAGGAAATCATGAAAAAACTTGACGCCAAAGTCATTAGAGTGGCCCGTTATCCTACATGGTTATCCAATATTGTTCCTGTCCCAAAGAAATATGGAAAAATTTGAGTGTGTGTTGATTACCGTGATTTGAACAGAGCAAGTCTGAAGGATGATTTTCTGTTGCCCAACATCCATATTTTGCTGGACAACTGCGCTAAACATGAGGTTGCTTCTTTTGTGGATTGCTATGTGATAACGCTCAATCTACAGCTCTCGTAAGAGTGTAAAGCGGTCGGTTGTCAAATATAGAACCCAACCTGGGTTGGGTATCGACCCCACAGGGAATAGCTTGGTCAACAAGTAAGCAACGATTACTAGACTTTTTGTGCAAATCTCGTAAGAAGGGGGGTTTGTAATGTGTAACCAAATTATTAAAGCAAAAACTGAAAATAGCAAAGTAAAAAAGAAAGAATGTTTAGTAGGTTGTGAAACAATGAGAATTGAGGAGTTGGGGTTATGTCCACCTTCTGAGTTATACGTCTCTATTGACTATGAGTGTGTTGAATTCAGACATGCATGTGCTTATAGAGAATTGTATTCGATGGTAAATCCAGGCATCTTTCGACCTATTCGAGGATTATTTCACTTTAACTCTTTCGAGATTAAAGCGTGTCTAACGGTACGAATTCTCCAAGAGGTTAATCCAGTTACGGCACTAACTTTTTAATAGGGGATGGGACCCTACTACCTTGACATTATCTCTTTTCCAGACAGATAACCTTTCTTTCGAACAAGTTAAATGTCATACTGGCGTATTCTTGCGTTTGCAACCACAAAGAATTTAGATTAAGATGAAGAGAATAATGATATAAGCAACATACGTGTCACGAACTCACAAACTCACAGCAATAGATAGTATCTCATTCGGCTTCCATAACCCCAACAGAGAAGTTTAGTTACCCATGAGTGCGAAGGAAATCACAATTGACATTGTTGTTATACCACAATAAAGATTTCACGTTTGTAATGGTGTGGTAGGCGTTAGGCGTGAATCCCTTAGCAAAGTAACATTTCTCTTGTTGTGGAATTTAAGAATAGATGAATAGAAGAAGAAAAATAGAATTAATGGAAGAATGATTGTTTAGAACTAGAATGTCTTAGAAGTAGAATAGAATAGAATTGAATGTAAGAAGATGTTCTAAAATCTCTAGCAAGATAGGGTATTTATAATACCCATATCCTATTCCTACTAAGCTAATGAAATGCTTAACCAAATCCTACTAAGCTAATGAAATACTTAACCCAATTGTACTAGGTTAATGTATCATTATCCTAATCCTAATAAGCTAATGTAATACTTAACCCAATTGTACTAGGTTAATGTATCATTATCCTAATCCTAATAAGTTACTGCTAGTCCCCAAAGTCTTCAGAAATGTTGTTTTAGCCCGGGACAGAATTTCCATGTGCCATCTTTAGTCCTTGGCGTCCAAGATTGGCTTTTCTCCTTTCGTGAAGCTTTCTTTGGCGTCAAGTTATCCATGAAATGCTGAATTCTGCATCATTTATACCTGAAACTTTGCTAATCATGTTCGTTAGCTCACTTACAGGAAAAAGGACTAAAAGTGTATGAAATGTATAATTTGTTCTCAAAACTAGGCTAAAATATGGGCAAAATATAGTGCTATAGGCGTGTAAATTCGCCTATCATCAACACCCCACACTTAAAGCTTTATTCGTCCTCAAACAAAATATCATGTCCCTCTAAACATTAACTTAGGGTTTCATAGCAACAACACAAAATATTCGTCAAGACAAGCACAACAATTATCAACAAAGAGTAGTTTTTCGATCATTAGTAGAAACAGTTTAACCTCTAGCATAGACTCGTGATGGTGGTCAATTCATATTCAAAGGTTAAGGCACAAAGAATCATATACGACTACCCAAAACTCATCAACCACGCGTGTCTCACAATATATTACCCATAATCACTCACAAGTATAGCATATTTTTCAAACATGGGTATCAAAATATCCTTGCTCTCGCTCTCACAAAGAATTCATATGAAGCAACTGATGACCATAGGCTTTCCCTTAGTGTAATGATCCACTAAATGTCAGAATGCCAAGCTTAGGATCAACTAGGTCTTTTGATGGTTGTAATGTAGGCTAAGGGACAGGTAGGACTATTTTGGCCAGAAATAGTGACTATGTTCCTAAGCGCTTTAATACATCACATTGTATCATTAACACTTTTCTTTCAAACAACCTTTCCACTTTCTTTTATTCTACCACTCTTTTTCTCCTCTTTTGTTTTTCAATTTTAAACATAACTAACTTTTCAGTTTTCCTTTCCTTTTTCTTTTGATAACATACCTCTTATGATATCACTTTTTTTTTCATAACTCATTTAAGTACCAATGCATTCTAAAGCATCATACTCACCCAATTTCCTCTTATTTTGTCACATGACTTTTTCACTTTAAAGCACTTAGGAATCTGGATCAAATTATGGTCTTGAAAAAAATGGATTAGACTTACATACGAGGTTTGTCAAAGAAAATAGGCTAAAGGCTTAAAAGGATTTAACTAGGATGATGTCCATGGGTAGGTAAAAAGAAGGTAAATAATCATAGGTTGCCAAAGAAATGCCTAAATCATCTCCTAGACTTGCACTCTTTATTTTCGCTTTACATACATACCAGGCAAGTTCTAGCATCAACCACAAGCACAAAATATACTATTATCTCACACACCCAAGGCACATGGTCGACTTTATTGGGAGTAGTATAGACTCTTGACCCAACAGATGAAGGAATTAAACCAAACAATATCACATAGTGAGTCACAATTAGAGCCTAAATGTCTCAATAGTCATGATTTTAGCACAAACTCTTGTCATAATCTCATGCTGCCTATTAGAATAATTTCATGCGAAGCTAAGCTAAGAAAAACAATTAACTACAAACAAACATAAATAAATGCAAATGTGGATGGAGAAGTATAGCATGCAAATACCAGCACCCCACACTTAGACGGGACACACTGTCCTCAGTGGAAAATAAATAAGAAGAACCTGGTTAGTCGGACTCATCCTCTATGTCTGGGGTCATACCCCTTGCATCGGAATCATCATCAGAGTCGTCATCCTCAGAAGTTCCTCATAAGTATCCCATGTAATTCCAATAGTGAGTCGAGGTATTTGCAGCGAGGAGGGTTCTCCTTGCTCTTTTCGGCCTCTTTTCTTACCTTTTTGTGAAGTGGTAGCCTTATCTTTGCCTTGTCTTGCTTTGGGTGCCATTGTACCTGAGACTTAAAATAATGTTCATGTTAGCATCATCTCGATGGATACAATCTATAAAGAAGCAGTAGTGGCACCACCCCACACTTAGTTTGTTGGTACAGACTAGTGAAGTGAAAGTGGTCGATTACTCAGACTTCATCGACATACGTTTTAGGGGCTATATTCCAACAAGAAATTCAGATATGTAACACTTCTTGCAATCTTTGCAATACTTTCATGTTAGGTATATCAAGACTTCTACATAGGGATTACATCATGGTCTAGTTTCTATCAATAATCACAATCTCCTATGTCGGTAGGCAACTATAAGTCTTATTTCGATGAGCGAGACATCCCAACATATAAGTATTCAAGTTACAAGAGTATGCAATGTTCATGACTATAGCAATTCCGCAAGTAGTATGACAATGCATCAAAATCGAATTGAAGTCGGAAACAAGTTAAGATCATCCTAACGTATATGTTCACTCACTTGGTTGTGTATCAACAATTCAAACACATTCACATCTCCAATACTTCTTCAAGATTTAGCAATTCATAATAGACATAGTAACGTAGTACTTACAAAAAATAGATGAAGAACACAAGAGTACTTACGTGATTGAAGCCTTTGGAGATGTTCTTGTGAAGTGGAAGAGCAAAAGTTTTGAGAAGATTTGGATGCTATGTGCGGCGCCTATGTTAGGTTTTCAATGTGTTTGTGCCTCAAGACTAAGTCTCCTTTATATAGGAAAAGAATGGGTCGGGTTTTGACCCATTTAAAATCAGTTTTGGAGACAAAAAGTGACCATAGGCGGCACCTTTAGCTTTGCCTATGCTTGGCATAGGCGGCGCCTAATGCAAAGCCTATGGTGAGCATAGGCGGCGCCTAGTGCAATGCCTTTAGTGACCATAGGCGGCGCCTTTAGCATGGCCTATGAGATTCAGAGACAAAATGCTTTGGCATAGGCGGCGCCTATGCTATGGCATACTTGAGCATGGGCGGCGCCTATGCTATAGCACACTAGATTCTGAGACCTTGGGCTATAGTATAGGCTTTGCCTTGTTCGTGGCCTAGTTTTACCTAGGCCTAGCCTTGCTCGATGCCTATTTTGTCATGAGCAATGCTCAATCCATAGCCTTATGCATCTTAATTCCTAACTTACCACCTTTACCATGCCATACGTCCAAATCGCATCTGAAATCGATCTCCTCGTTTTATACCTCTTGCACCTACATTCGCTCAAAACAAATGAAAACGATTAGTACGATGGGTTGCCTCCCATCAAGCGCCTTAGTTTTGGTCGTGGCACGACTCTTATTTTTGGATTTTTATTTATCAAAAACAAAACACGTATTAGAATGAAAGAATGAAAAACGATAAACGATAAATGATGAACGATGGGTTGCCTCCCATCTAGCGCTTGATTTATTGTCGCAGCACGACATAGTTACCTCGAGTACTTAGACTTCGTCGAGATAGATGGTGGATCGTGACCACTATGTTTCATGACATGATGCATAAGGAGATTGAGGTCTATGTAGATGATGTGATTATTAAATCAAAGAATCAAGCTGACCATGTTAAAGATCTAAGGAAGTTCTTTGAAAGGCTTCGTAGGTATAATCTCAAGCTGAACCCGGCAAAATGTGTATTTGGAGTTCCATCCGAAAAGCTGTTGGGGTTTGTAGTAGCCGTCGGGGTATCGAATTGGATCCTTCGAAGATCAAAGCCATTCAGGATCTGCCGCCACCAAAGAATAGAACGGAGGTGATGAGTCTGCTTGGTAGGCTGAACTACATTAGTAGGTTTATTGCTCAACTCACAACCACGTGTGAGCCCATTTTCAAGTTGCTGAAAAAGAGTGTTGCGGTAGAGTGGACTGAAGAATGTCAGGAAGCATTCGACAAAATTAAAAGATATCTGTCAAATCCGCCTGTGCTGGTACCACCGAAGCTTGGTAGGCCTTTGATCGTATATTTATCGGTCATGGACAATTCTTTTGGTTTGTCCTAGGTCAACATGATGTCACGGGCAAAACGGAGCAGGATATTTAATATCTTAGCAAGAAGTTCACAACATATAAGGCCAGGTACACTCTTCTTGAAAGGACGTGTTGTGCCCTAACTTGGGTAGCACAGAATTTGAAGCATTTTCTTTCGTTCTACACTACTTATCTCATCTCCCGCATGGATCCTTTAAAGTATATCTTTCAGAAGCCTATGCCGACCGGTCGTTTGGCAAAGTGAAAAATATTGCTTACCGAGTTTGACATTGTATATGTGACTTGAACCGCCATGAAAGCCCAAGCCTTGGTAGATCATATTGCTGAGAATCCCACTGATGAAGAGTACGAGCCATTAAAGACATATTTTCCTGATGAAGAAGTGTTGTGTGTCGATGAAGTCGTTATAGATGTTGTTCCAGGTTAAAAGTTGTTCTTCGATGGAGCTGTCAACTTGAAAGGAGTCGAAATAGGTGCAGTTCTTATCTTTGAGGCGGGGCAACATTTTCTGGTAAAAGCGCAACTTTGATTTTATTGTACCAATAACTTGGAGGAATATGAAGCTTGCATTCTGGGTTTGAGGCTAGCTGTTAATATGGGAGTCCAGGAACTATTAGTGTTGGGGGATTCAGATTTGCTCGTCCATCAGATTCAAGGTGATTGGGAGACACAAGATTTAAAGCTAATAACGTATCGACAATGCTTGAAAGATCTATGTCAACGGTTTGTGTTTGTAAAGTTTAGGTATATTCCAAGAATTCACAATGAGATTGCTGATGCTTTGGCAATTTGTCTTCAATGCTCCAACATCCTGATAAGGCCTACATCCCAGTGCATATACAGAGTCGTGATCAACACCCACATTGTAATGCAGTTGAAGAAGAGCTCGATGGGGAACCTTGGTTCTTTGATATCAAGCAGTACATCCAGTCAGGAGAATACCCAACACATGCCACCATTGATCAAAAGAGGACTGTTACGCGTTTGACTAGTGGATTTTTCTTAAGCAGGGAAGTCTTATACAAGAGAACCCCAGATCATGGACTTTTGCGGTGTGTAGATGCAAAAGAAGCTTCGACAATCATGATGGAAGTTCATTCTGAAGTATGTGGGACTCATATGAACGGTTACGTCTTGTTAAAGAAGATTCTCAGAGGAGGTTATTATTGGCTTACTATGGAGAGGGATTCCATTCGTTTTGTTCAAAAATGTTATCAATGTAAGGTACATGGTGATCTGATACATTCTCCTCCCACTGAATTGCACGCAATGTCTGCTCCTTGGCCATTCGTAGCTTGAGGGATGGACGTGATCGGGCCAATTGAGCCAAAAACGTCAAATGGGCATAGATTCATTTTGGTGGCCATTGATTACTTTACAAAGTGGGTTGAAGCAGTAACTTTCAAGTCAATAACAAAGAAGGCGGTGGTAGATTTTGTTCATACCAACATCATTTGTAGGTTATTCCAAAGATGATCATTACAGACAATGATGCCAATCTCAATAGTCACTTGATGCAAGAAGTGTGTCAATAGTTTAAGATCGCACATCAAAATTCCACTCCATATCGTTCGAAGGCAAATGGCGTCGTGGAAGCCTCTAATAAGAATATCAAGAAGATACTGCGGAAAATGGTACAAAGGTCTAGACAATGGCATGAGAAGTTGCCATTTTCATGGGTAGGTTATTGCACTACTGCTCGCACTTCAATAGGGGCAACTCCATATTTATTGGTGTATGGGACAGAAGCAGTCATTCCTGCAGAAATTGAAATTCCCTCTCTTTGAGTCATTATGGAAGCAGAGATTGATGATGATGAGTGGGTTTTTTTATTAGAACAATTGAGCTTGATTGATGAAAAAATACTGACGTCGGTATGTCATGGCCAACTATATCAGAAGAGAATGACTCGAGCGTATAACAAAAAGGTATGCCCTAGGGATTTTGAAGTTTGTCAGTTGGTATTAAACCGTATCCTCCCTCATCAAGTTGAAGCTAAAGGCAAGTTCTCCCCAAATTGGCAAGGTCCCTTTATTGTGAAGAAAGTGTTGCCCAATGGAGCCTTATATTTGATAGATATCGAAGGCAAGATGGCAGAAATGGTTATCAATGTCGATGCGGTCAAAAGATATTATGAAAGAAATATGATCGTAATTCAACACAAAGCAAAGAAAGTCTATCAACCGACAGGCTGCAGGATTCGTGGGAGTATTCAGATTTGGAAAAAGGTGTCTCAGAGGCATGGTAAAATGGAAACTCATTATTCGAGTCAGAACTCATTTCCCTCAATCTGGATCCGGGTCAATGACGCGACAAGACAGGGGCAAATGTCAACAATATGAAATAAAGATGAAAGGAACAAGTTTTGCAGCAGATGTCTGGAAAGCCAAAGTGCTGCAAACCACCACTAAGTTTTTAACTAACAAAATTGTCTTTGATGAAACAGGGGCAAATTTCTTTTCAGCAAGTTCAGCTACCGTTGGGAAGGCATATCTGGGATTTTACTTTCTGTTCAGGACCCTCCTGGAAAATAAAATTTTACTTTCTGTTCAGGACCCTCTTGGAAAATGGGATATTACTTTCTATTCAGGACCCTCCTGAAAAATGGGATTTTACTTTCTGTTCAGGACCGTCCTGGAAAATAGAATTTTACTTTATGTTGAGGACCCTCCTGGAAAGTGGGATTTTACTTTCTGTTCAGGACCCTCCTGGAAAATGGGACTTTACTTTCTGTTCAGGACCCTCCTGGAAAATGGGACTTTACTTCTGTTCAGGATCCTCCTGGAAAATGGGACTTTACTTTCTGTTCAGGACCCTCCTGAAAAATGGGACTTTACTTTCTGTTCAGGACCCTCCTGAAAAATGAGATTTTACTTTCTGTTCAGGACTCTCCTGAAAAATGGGATTTTACTTTCTGTTCAGGACCCTCCTGGAAAATGGGACTTTACTTTCTGTTCAAGCCCCTCCTGGAAAATGGGAAAATGGGATTTTACTTTCTGTTCAGTGTAGACACCTAATTTCGTCCCTCCCCGATATCGTTTTACCTATTGTTTACCCTATCCTACCGTGTACCCTCACCCGTGTGATAATCCCTCCACAAAATGACAAAAATAACTAACCCTATCTTATCCTAACCACATACCCAATAAAAACATAACACCTCACCACTACCCCTACCCCACGTTACCCCACCCACCTCTCTTTTCTTGTCAACAAAGAAAAGACTCAACACAATATATACCCACACATACACATAAAAAAAGGGGGAACAAAAAAAAATAAAAAATAAAACCAAGATCAGAACTCGACTCTCTCTCTTCATCTCCTTAACCTCCGTTCGCCGCCCTCTCTCGCCGTCGCCGGCGAGACCCCCCCTTCTAAGCTCTCTCCGGCCAGTGACCAGCGAAACCACCGTCGTCGCCGCCGTCTTTCTATCATTCCGGTGACAACAACGCCGCTTAGATACGTCGGTTCCCGCCGTCAGCGACCAGCACCATTCGCTGGCCAAGAATCGGCCAGCTCCGGCCGCGGTGCGTCGGTCAGCTTCGGCCGCAGCTCAAACCGGCGACTTCTACGACGAAAAATAGTGCCGAGACCAGCGCCGGCAGCGGGGGAAACCACCATCGGAGAAGGCCCAGTGCCGCCGTCTCCCCGTCACCGGAGCTCCCGGATCCCGATCTGCGTTGGGTTTTGGTTTTCTGTTGTTTGTTGGTTGATCTTGGTTTCATTTATTTCTTGGTTCGTCGTCGATAGCGGATCTCGAGTCGTCTTTATCGAATCATGTTGTCATTCTCGGTTGTGTTTTCGTATATAAAGATTGTCTTCACTGGTTTTTGAAGCTGTCCGGTTATTATTTTAATACCGAGTTTGGTTTGTTCGTCGTGAGGTTCTCCGATTGAGTTTTGGTCTTCGGATTTCTTATTATCGACAAGGATCAATTTCATCGAGGTCCATTTCTTCTAACCGAATCTTTAATTTATTTTTGACTTTTTATTAATGTTGTTGGTATGGATGATTTATTTGTCGTGTGTTTGGTTTGAATCTTTATTGTTTGTGTTGCGTTTGATGTTGGTTTCGGATTATGAGATGTGATTAAAAATCGAGGCATGCACTAATCATGTGGTTTAAAGGGAATTCGGGGCGAGAGTTAAAAAAAGAAATCGTTAAAGTGAATTAGGATTAATTTTGATTTGTTTTTGTTTCGATTCGTCGTTATTGTTACTTTTATGTCTAATTATCAATTTCGTGGTAGTATCATGGTAAACCAAGCGGGTAGGCAATCGTAGGTTCGGGTAGGCGAAATTTAGGAATAAGTGTTTCGTTGGATATTGGAATGTGCGTGTGAATGTTTTCTTTTAGTTTATCGTGTTTAATTTGGATGTATTTATTTATCCGGGGAATGCCCCGAGATCGCTTGTATTTGTTCACCGGGGAATGCCCCGACGTATCATGTTGGCGGAAAATAATCGTGATGAAGGCCCGCGGCGTCGGGTAAGGCATTGGAGCGTAGTCTAGATTTAGTTTAGATTAGGATTTATATTTTCGTATTTTTTTTTGGACTGTATAATTGGACTGGACTTTTACGTTTTTGGACTGTTTTGCTTTATTTATTGTTTGATCATTTTGTGTTCTTTTGTGTGGTTTATACATTTCATAATGTCAAAATAGTCGATACACTCCACCAAGCGACCGTGGTCGAACCACGGGATCGAGGGATGCCTAACACCTTCCCCTCGGTCAACAGAATTCCTTAGCCGGAATCTCTGTTCGCAAACCGGTTTAAGAGTCAAATGGTTTCGAAAAAGATTTTTCAAAGGTGACTTGGCACACCGGATTATGCCAAGTGGCGACTCTGAATAAAAAATACAAATAATCCTTTTCCGAAACAAATTTTTCATTTCTTGTCATTTAAATAATAAAACCCCTTTCAAACTTTAAAAATGTATCCATTTTTTAGAGTACGCGTAAAAAAGGGGGTGTGACAGCTCTGGCGACTCTGCTGGGGACGTTTCAGAATTCGAGCTTATTTTTTGAGTCGTATCGGCTTTGTTTGGCATTACGAGTGTATAAGCATTGTTTGTGATTATTGTTGTCATTGTTTTCACTTTTGTGCGTTTTCGTGCTCTTTGTTTATAGTATTTATCCTATGTGTTACCGCTTTATATCTGTCATCATGAGTCCATCCCCCCGGCCTTCTTTCTGCAACAAGTCTCGGAGCGCACGTCGTGCGCACGAAATCTAGTTGAGTCACCTTTATTTTAGGGGGGGAGCCGTTGGATGTATGGAGTAGGTGGAAAGCAAAGCAGCCACTATCGACCATATGCTCCCCCGAACGGCCTTGTTAGTAAACCACAACGTAGGTCAGCCTTTAGGTCATTCTTATGTGCATCTTATTGAGGCCTAGCGGGGCCTACACGGTCCTTTGTAGGAGACTCACCTTTAAAGCATCCCTACGTGCTAACTGTTGCATATTTGAGGGTAAGAATGAATCAAAAGGAGTGTCGAAGTTTATTTTAGAGTTCTTTATGGCTTTTGTTCTTCACGATCCCAAAACTCAATTTTTTTTTTTTTACGTTTTTGCATTTATCTTCTCAAAGTACCGTAAGTTCAAAAAAAAATTGAATGAAAAAAAAAGAGGGTTTTATTTGCTTTGTCTACTTATCTGTCAAAAACAAAATATCAAAAAGATTTTTTTATAATTGGTGGTGTCAGTCTTAGTTGAAATGTCTAGTTGAAAATCCAAAATGTTTTCACTCGTTTGTTTTTGGTTGCCTCTTAAGTTAGGGTCAATTTATTAGTTAATCGTTAAATGTCCAATCTGGACGAACTACGCACCCCTGATTCTCCTCTCTCGGGAGTGAGATACGTAGGCAACCTATTTTAGGTTCGGGGATCTTATTTCAAAAATTCAAAAAATAAAATAAAAAAATTCCGCTCTTCATTTAGAGTAGGTGTTTCATATACATCTCTAAAAGAAAACTACAAAAAGATTTTTCTTTAATAGTATCAAGTTTCATTTTCCTATGAAATTCTAAATTGAAAATTCAAAAAGATTCTTCTTTGGTAATCATAGATTCCATTTTTGTATAGGGAGTTTAAACCTAAAAAAAAAAAAAATGCAAAAAGATTTTCGTCAATTCTTTTGATAATTTGTTATTTTCTTTTCTTTTTAAAGTTTCAAGAAAAAGAAAAAAAAAATTTTAATTGGTCATTTTGGTAAAACTTCCCGAACTACGCAAGATCTGATTCATGTACAACATGATACGTAGGCAGCCTACTTTTGGGTTCGATCTAATCATTTTGTTTCGTTGTTTTTCATTATTTTTCCTCTTTTAAGAAAAACAAAAGCCATAAAGAATGATAAAATAAAGGTAGATAACGTGAGGAAAAGAACAGATATTGATACAAAAAAAAAGTGTGTAAATAAAATTGGGATGATGTTGAAATGACCTCGCTACCCTCAAAAGCTGGTAGATATGAACATGAACTTAGGGCAATTTTACCAATGTGATTCCCATGCTTTTGGTATACCCTAATCCTAACGGATGTCGTCTTTGATGAGCATGTTCTTCGAGATAACAGTGGTAGGTTTGCAGCACTCTGGCTAGTCACCCATACTTCACTAGGTCCAAAGCAAAGCTCGCAATGGCTAGCAGGGAGATTGAAAATTCGCTCATTGACCCGGATAAGGATCACAGGGAAGAAAGTTCAGAACACAATGATGAGGTAGTAAGGCTCAGGCAACAATTGATAGATTTGCACCGGGCATGGGCCAGCGGAATGCCTCCTCCTCCGCTCCCTGAAGGTCTTGGGAATATATCTAATTGCCCACCGCTCTCTCAGGCACAATTCTCTGCTCCTACTGAGTCACCTGGGCACGCACCAGGATTCACTCCGCGACATTATTATCCTGGCAATTCTGGTGTGCCCTTGGCAGCTCCCCAATCAAGACCAGCTGCTCAGCCAGCGCCACCGATCACACCGGTATTCGTGGCCCCGCCACCACAAGAAACTCCCATATACGCTGTGCGTCCCACAATGAGGCTTCCTCGGTCTTCCAGTGAGCCAGCACTGAAGGTTTCAGATGGTCAGTATTATGCTACGGAGCCTACTCTGCAATTGAATGAACTGTATGGGTACACTAAGCCGCCTGCATTTCCATTTGATACGGAGAAACCTATCGCAACGGAGGAACAGGATGTCATAGCCCGGAAAGTGAAGAGTTTAGAGCAAGCTATGAGGAATTTGCAAGGAATCGGAGATTATAGAAGTGTTTCCTATAAAGACCTGTGCATGTTCCCAGACATCAACCTTCCCCCCGGTTTTAAGATGCCTAAGTTCGAGAAGTACGCAGGGCACGGTGATCCTGTTGCACACTTGAGACGTTATTGCAACCAGTTGAGGGCTGCAGGAGGAAAGAAAGAACTACTCATGGCCTTCTTTGGCGAGAGTCTTTCAGATCTGGCTTCAGAATGGTTCATCGATCGGGATATCGATAAATGGAACAGTTGGGATGATTTGGCTTCTGAATTTGTTCAACATTTTCAGTACAACATCGACTTGATTTCGGACGAAAAATCTTTGGTCAACATGAAGAAAAAGAGCACTGAAGGTTTTAGGGAATACGCTATAAGGTGGCGTGAACAGGCCGCTAGGGTAAAGCCTCCAATGAAGGAAAGTAAGTTGGTAGAAGTTTTCATTCAGGTGCAGGATGAGACCTATTTTCAACATTTACTTCCGGCAATGGGAAAGTCTTTTATGGAAGTCCTCAAAATGGGGGAGATGATAGAGGACGGGATTAAGACCGGTCGAATAGTGAGTTTTGCTGCATTAAAAGCTACCACACAAGCGATTCAAGGTGGATCTGGCGCATTTGGAGGAAAAAAGAAGAAAGAGGATGTTGCGACTGTCGTAGCCGGAACCCATACTTATCCTAAAAGGCCACCTCGCCCCTATCCCCAATCCCAACCCCAAGTCTACGCCCAAGCTCCATATATTCCTCCCCACCATTACTACCCTCCACAAAATCCTTTATATTCCATTCCACCACCCCCTTACCCAGTATATAGTGCGGAACCATATGCCCAAACCCCTTCTTACCCGCAGTGGCGCGCGCAAACTTCACAAAATCGCCCATTCGCTCCACCAAATTACCAAAACCCCTCCAGACCCAGTTTTCAGCCTAGGCCTAATTATAAGCAGGAGAAAACGGTCAAAAATCTATTCACACCTCTTGGGGAGTCATATGCTAGCTTGTTTGATAGGTTGAGGAAGTTGAAGGTTTTAAGCCCAATTTAAGAAAGGCTTTCAAATCCACCACCAAGGAATCTCGATTATTCTTTAAGGTGTGCGTACTGTTCTGATATGCCAGGCCATGATATTGAGAAATGCTGGCATTTAAAGAGAGCTGTCCAAGATTTTATTGACACAAATCAGATGTTGGTCCAAGCCCCGGAGGGTCCAAACATTAACCAGAATCCGCTGCCAACCCATGCTGAAGCCAATATGTTAGAATTAATATATGATGGGAAAGAGTATTCGAGGGGTTATAAGCCTATTGTCAAGATACACACCACTGAGGAGAAATCGGTGAATGTAGCGGAGTCTTTGAAAGCAATGTCATTGAGCCAGGAAGGAATGAGGGAGGATAAATCCCGAGAAAGCACAAAGAAGCCCCTGATCACAGTACAAGGCGCCAGAAGGTATGGTGATTCGAGTCAGGATAAACCTAAGTTGACAGTGGTGGGAGCTTTGAGTCAGCCTATCTTGACGGTGAAAGGAGCACTGGCAGCGCCTATTGTCCTCAAACCGGTGACCCAACCTCCGATAGTTGATACGAAAAGGATTCCCTGGAATTATGGGCGAACTGTGATGACCTATCACGGGAAAGAAGTTATGAAAGATGTAGATGAGGTAGGAGGTTTGACCAGGTCAGGAAGATGCTTCCTGCCTGAAAGCTTAAGAAAGTCTAAGCCAACGGTGAGTGGACCGTCGTCTATCAAAAAGCCTATCACTGAGGAGGAAGCCGAAGATTTTTTGAAAAAGATAAAATTACCAGAGTATTCAGTATTAGACCAGCTGAAGAAAACCCCTGCTAAAATTTCCCTTTTATCTTTGTTGTTGCACTCCAAGGAGCATCGTGATGTTTTGCTGAAGGAATTGAATGAAGCATATGTTCCAAGGGAGATTACAATCCACCAGGTTGAGAAAATGGTGGGAAAAATCTTTGAGGTGAATCGTATCAGCTTTTCTGATGATGAATTGCCTGTTGAAGGTACAGGGCATAATCGGGGTCTTTACATTACAGTGAAGTGTGAGGATTTCTACGTCACTCATGTTATGATTGATGGGGGTTCAGGTGCAAATATTTACCCTATTTCTACTTTGCAAAAACTGAATGTTGGTGCTGATAGGATCAAGCCCAACAATGTATGTGTTAGGGCTTTCGATGCTGCAAAATCAAATTCCATTGGCGAAATAGAACTAATGTTGACCATAGGGCCTGTTGATTTTGCCATAGAGTTTCAGGTATTGAACGTAGAATCCTCTTACAATCTGTTGTTGGGAAGGCCCTGGATCCACAAGACCAAGGCGGTTGCATCTACGCTGCACCAAATGATTAAGTTTGAGCATGACAGGCAAGAAGTAGTTATTCATGGTGAAGGAGATTTATCAGCCTATGAAGATTATCCTTTGTCCTTTATTGAAGCAAATAACGTAGAGGAGACATTCGTCTATCAAATTTTTAATACAGTGCCAGTGAGTCGTATCCCTGAGTGGCAAGCTATACCGGGACCGCAATTGTCTTCTGTTTCTATCATGATGGTGAGTGAACTTTGGAAATACGGATTTGAGCCAGGAAAAGGTTTGGGAGCATCTCTGCATGGTATAGTTCATCCCATATGTCAGAGTGAGAACGTGGGCACATTTGGTCTGGGATTTGAGCCTACAGCTGAAGATCTGAAGAAAATCAGGGGAAGGAAGAAGGAAATATGGTCACTCCCTCGCCCAATGCCATTACTCAGTGAGTCATTTCTTAAAAGCGATGTCGCGAAGCATGTGGAATCTGAAGTTGAATTGGTGGGTGACCTCCAGAACCTTTTTATTGAAGTTGATATGGTTGAAGCAGGAGAAGGTACAAGTATGGCAGATGTGCAATTCATAGGTCCAGCTGTCCGGCTCAATAATTGGGAAGTCACTCCTCTCCCCGTAAGGAGGGAGTTTTGGTAGTTTATTTTGTTTTCCTTTCTGTTTATTCGAGTTATTTTAGGGTTGTAATTCAGATTTTAGTTTGTTTATGTTATATTGGTGTTTTCCTTTCTGTTTATTCCCTTCTATCTTTTATTTAATGAAATGCAATGTCCTTTTTGTTTTATGTCTAATATAGTTTGTTTTTCTTTTTTACACAGTTCTCTTTATGCTGATTCTAATGACATGACATGCGGAATTTTCAGCCTGATCTTAAAATCCAAAATAATCCAGATGTAATGGAGCAGGATGAGGAATATGATGAAAAAGAAGCATTAGAAGAAATAAGCAAAGAGTTGGAACAATTTGAAGACAAACTGAATCCTAATTTGAATGAGACTAAGCCAATAAATCTAGGGGATCAAGAAGATGTTAGGGAAACTAAAATCAGTGTACACGTTTTGCCCCAGCTAAAAGATGAAATGATTCAAACGTTAATGGATTATAAGGATGTTTTTGCATGGTCTTATGATGATATGCCTGGTTTAAGCACTGAATTAGTGTCTCACAAATTGCCCACGGATCCCGCATTCCCTCCTGTCAAACAGAAGTTGAGAAAGTTTAAAACAGATGTAAGTATTAAAATCAAAGAGGAAATCATGAAACAACTTGAAGCCAAAGTAATTTGAGTGGCTCGTTATCCCATGTGGTTATCCAATGTTGTTCCCGTACCAAAGAAAGATGGCAAAATTCGAGTGTGTGTTGATTACCGCGATTTGAACAGGGCAAGTCCAAAAGATGATTTTCCACTGCCCAACATCCATATTTTGCTAGACAACTGCGCTAAACACGAGGTTGCCTCTTTTGTGGATTGCTATGCCGGATATCACCAGATCATTATGGATGATGAAGATGCGGAGAAGACATCTTTTATCACACCATGGGGAACTTATTATTATCGGGTGATGCCGTTCGGTTTGAAGAATGCTGGAGCAACATACATGAGAGCCATGACCACTATGTTTCATGACATGATGCATAAGGAGATTGAGGTTTACGTGGATGATGTCATTATTAAGTCAAAAAGTCAGGCCGACCATGTAAAAGACTTGAGAAAGTTCTTTGAAAGACTTCGCAGGTATAACCTCAAACTCAACCTGGCAAAATGTGTATTTGGAGTTCCATCTGGAAAGCTGTTGGGGTTTGTGGTCAGCCGTCGGGGAATTGAATTAGATCCCTCGAAAATCAAAGCCATTCAGGATTTGCCCCCGCCCAAGAATAAAACGGAGGTAATGAGTTTGCTTGGTAGACTGAACTACATTAGCAGGTTTATTGCTCAACTCACAACCACTTGTGAGCCCATATTTAAGTTGCTGAAAAAGAGTGCTGTGGTAAAATGGACTGAAGAATGTCAGGAAGCGTTCGATCGAATCAAAAGATATTTGTCAAATCCGCCCGTGTTGGTACCCCCGGAGCCTGGTAGGCCTTTGATCTTATACTTGTCAGTCATGGACAATTCTTTCGGGTGTGTCCTGGGGCAACATGATGTCATAGGCAAAAAAGAGCAGGCTATTTACTATCTTAGCAAGAAGTTCACCACTTATGAGGCCAGGTATACTCTTCTTGAAAGGACGTGTTGTGCCCTAACTTGGATAGCACAGAAGTTGAAGCACTATCTCTCATCCTATACTACTTATCTCATCTCCCGCATGGATCCTTTAAAGTATATCTTTCAGAAGCCTATGTCGACAGGTCGATTGGCAAAGTGGCAAATTTTGCTTACCGAGTTCGACATCGTATATGTGACTCGAACCGCCATGAAAGCCCAAGCCTTGGCAGATCATCTTGCTGAGAATCCCATCGATGAAGAGTACGAGCCATTAAAGACATATTTTCCTGACGAAGAAGTGTCGTGTGTCGATGAAGTCGTTATAGATGTTGATCCAGGTTGGAGGTTATTCTTCGATGGAGCTGTCAATATGAAAGGAGTCGGAATAGGTGCGGTTCTTGTCTCTGAATCGGGACAACATTTCCCGGTAATAGCACAACTTCGATTCTATTGTACTAACAATATGGCAGAGTATGAAGCCTGCATCCTTGGTTTAAGGTTAGCCGTTGATATGGGAATCCAAGAATTATTGGTGTTGGGAGATTCGGATTTACTCGTCCATCAAATTCAAGGCGATTGGGAGACGCGAGATTTGAAGCTCATCCCGTATCGACAATGCTTGCAGGAGCTATGCCGACGATTTGTGTTAGTAAAATTTAGGCACATTCCAAGGATTCGTAATGAAATTGCTGATGCTTTGGCCACTTTGTCTTCAATGCTCCAACATCCTGACAAAGCCTACATCGATCCAGTGCATGTACAGAGTCGTGATCAGCATGCTTACTGCAATGTGGTTGAAGAAGAGCTCGATGGAGAACCTAGGTTCTTGGATATCAAGCGGTACATTCAATCAGGAGAATACCCAACATATGCCACCAACGATCAAAAGAGGACTCTTAGGCGTTTGGCTAGTGTATTTTTCTCGAGCGGGGGAATCTTGTATAAGAGGACCCCAGATCTGGGACTTCTAAGGTGTGTAGATGCAAAAGAAGCCTCGACAATCATGGTTGAAATACACTCTGGAGTATGCGGGTCGCATATGAACGGTCACGTCTTGTCAAAGAAGATTCTTCGAGCAGGTTATTACTGGCTTACTATGGAGAGGGATTCTATTCAGTTTGTTCGAAAGTGTCATCAATGTCAGGTGCACGGCGATCTGATACGTTCTCCTCCTGTTGAGCTGCATGCAATGGCCGCTCCATGGCCGTTCGTAGCTTGGGGAATGGATGTGATTGGACCGATTGAGCCGAAGGCATCAAATGGACATAGATTCATTTTGGTAGCCATTGACTACTTCACAAAGTGGGTGGAAGCAGTAACTTTCAAGTCGGTGACAAAGAAGGTTGTGGTAGATTTTGTTCATGCCAATATCATTTGTAGATTTGGAATTCCTAAGATGATTATTACAGACAATGCTGCCAATCTCAATAGTTATTTGATGCAAGAAGTGTGTCAACAGTTTAAGATCGCACATCGAAATTCTACTCCATATCGCCCAAAGGCCAATGGTGTTGTAGAAGCCGCCAATAAAAATATAAAAAAGATACTGCGAAAAATGGTACAAGGTTCTAGACAGTGGCATGAAAAGTTGTCGTTTGCATTGCTAGGTTATCGCACCACTGTTCGCACTTCAACAGGGGCAACTCCATATTTATTAGTGTATGGGACAGAAGCAGTCATCCCTGCAGAAGTTGAAATTCCTTCTCTTCGGGTCATTGTAGAAGCAGAGATCGATGACGACGAATGGGTAAAAGCCCGACTGGAACATTTGAGTTTGATCGAGGAAAAAAGGCTAACGTCTGTGTGTCATGGCTAGTTGTATCAAAGGAGGATGGCTCGTGCGTATAACAAAAAGGTCCGTCCCAGGAATTTTGAAGTTGGTCAGTTGGTATTAAGACGTATCCTTCCTCACCAGGTTGAAGCGAAGGGCAAGTTCTCCCCTAACTGGCAAGGTCCCTTCGTTGTGAAGAAAGTGTTACCCAATGGAGCCTTATATTTGACAGATACTGAAGGCAAAATGGCAGAAATGGCTATCAATGCTGATGCGGTCAAAAGATACTATGTATGATATTTGATCCTTTGTTTGAGTTTATTGCATGTTTAGTACTTGCATTTTTTTAAGATGATATGATGAAGGCATTTTATTCTTCTATCCAAACATTGTGTCACCCTTTGTTTACCCGTTTGAGCCTCGTTTATTTTTCTTTCATATCCCTCTTTTGGAATCAAAATAGAGTCAAAGATAAATGTCAAGAAAATAAGAATAAAATAAAGAGTTCGAAAATAAAAGAAAAAAAATCAAATCAAAACAAAGAACAAGCTGATGGAACTACGTGCGACCTGATTCTCCTCTCTCGGGAGTGAGATACGTAGGCTGCCCTATTTCGGGCTCGGTCCAACCAAATAAAGATTTAAGATTCACCCAGTCAACAAAACTGGGGCATGAGTTAATGCATTGTTTGAGTCAATTCCAAAAGTTGTAAGTCCCACCCCCACTTCAAGTATCGTTTGAGCCTCTTACCATCTTTTCTAACCTTGACCAAAAGCCAAGTTACAACCAAAGAAAGTCCTTCAGATCAATTTTTGATAGTGTTAAGGCTAAGCATGCAATGGATATGACGATACATTGCGAAGTACCGCTTATCTCCCTCAGCATAAGAAATCATGAAAGAAATACAAAAATGATAGAGTCTTATTGGTGAAAACCTTTGCAGGCACCATAAGGCGATGGTGAGTTGTGAGAAAATGAAAATGAGAGAGTCTTATTGGTGAAAACCTTTGCAGGCACCATAAGGCGATGGTGAGTTGAGAGAAATACAAAAATGAGAGAGTCTTATTGGTGAAAACCCTCACGGGCACCGTAAGGCGAGGGGGAGTTCAAGAGAAAAGTGAAAAGTGAAAAGAAAGAGATTTGTTGGCGAATATCTTTTTAGATGTCGTCAGTCGAATGTGATGTATGAGTCCAATAGATTTGAAGAAGCGGCTCAACGGCAAAGTCACAAACTCGACAACAAATGGGGAGTTTTGGATAGGAAGATCAGGCAGCTTAATCCTAAATGCATGTCATACTCATTGGAGTTGGTTGTCATATTCAGATAAGTTTTCTTTTTGAATATGGGACATTTCCCTCTTTCTTTCATTTACATATTCATGCTTTATGTTTTTTTTATGTCATTTATCAAAATAAAAGTCACCATCATTTCTTTACATTTTAAGTCAAGTCTGTGTCAAAACAAGCAAGAAAGGATTTAAAAATTTACTACCAGTCTTTCCAATTATATGAGGAAAAGCCAAGGAACAACACAGAAAAGAAATATGATCGTAATTCAACACAAAGCAAAGGAAGTCTATCAACCGACAGGCTATTGGATTCGTAGAAGCATTTCGGATTTGGGAAAAGAGTGCACCTCAGGGGCATGGTAAAAATGGAAACCCATTGTTTGAGTCAGAACTCATTTCCCTCAATCTGGATCCAGGTCAATGATGCGGCAAGACACGACAAGTGTAGCAATTTGTAACAAAGATGAAAGGAATGAGTGTTGGGCAGATTCCTGAAAAGCCAAGATCTGCAAGCCACCACTAAGTTTTTAACTGACAAATTTTTCTTTGATTGAAACAGGGGCAAATTTGTTTCACTTGATTCAGCTACCATTGGAAATGCATATCCAGGGATTTTACTTTCTGTTCAGGACCCTCCTGAAAAATGGGATTTTTACTATCTGTTCAGGACCCTCCTGAAAAATGGGATTTTACTTTATGTTCAGGACCCTCCTGAAAAATGGGACTTTACTTTATGTTCAGGACCCTCCTGAAAAATGGGATTTTACTTTCTGTTCAGGACCCTCCTGAAAAATGGGATTTAACGTTATGTTCAGGACCCTCCTGAAAAATGGGACTTTAATTTCTGTTCAGGACCCTCCTGAAAAATGGGACTTTACTTTCTGTTCAGGACCATCCTGAAAAATGGGATTTTACTTTCTGTTCAGGACCCTCCTGAAAAATGGGATTTTACTTTCTGCTCAGGACCCTCCTGAAAAATGGGATTTTACTTTCTGTTCAGGACCCTCCTGAAAAATGGGACTTTACTTTATGTTCAGGACCCTCCTGAAAAATGGGATTTTACCTTCTGTTCAGGACCCTCCTGAAAAATGGGATTTTACCTTATGTCCAGGACCCTCCTGAAAAATGGGAATTTACTTTCAATTCAGGACCCTCCTAAAAAATGGGATTTTACTTTCTGTTCAGGACCCTCCTGAAAAATGGGACTTTACTTTCTGTTCAGGACCCTCCTGAAAAATGGGATTTTACTTTCTGCTCAGGACCCTCCTGAAAAATGGGATTTTACTTTATGTTCAGGACCCTCCTGAAAAATGGGATTTTACCTTCTGTTCAGGACCCTCCTGAAAAATGGGATTTTACCTTATGTCCAAGACCCTCCTGAAAAATGGGAATTTACTTTCAGTTCAGGACCCTCCTGAAAAATGGGATTTTACTTTCTGTTCAGGACCCTCCTGAAAAATGGGTCTTTACTTTCTGTTCAGGACCCTCCTGAAAAATGGGATATTACTTTCTGTTCAGGACCCTCCTGAAAAATGGGATTTTACATTATGTTCAGGACCCTCCTGAAAAGTGGGATTTTACTTTATGTTCAGGACCCTCCTGAAAAATGGGACTTTACTTTATGTTCAGTACCCTCCTGAAAAATGGGATTTTACTTTTTGTTCAGGACCCTCCTGAAAAATGGGATTTTACCTTCTGTTCAGGACCCTCCTGAAAAATGGGATTTTACCTTATAGCCAGGACCCTCCTGAAAAATAGGAATTTACTTTCAGTTCAGGACCCTCCTGAAAAATGGGATTTTACCTTCTGTTCAGTACCCTCCTGAAAAATGGGATTTTACCTTATGTCCAGGACCCTCCTGAAAAATGGGAATTTACTTTCAGTTCAGGACCCTCCTGAAAAATGGGATTTTACTTTCTGTTCAGGACCCTCCTGAAAAATGGGACATTACTTACTGTTCAGGACCCTCCTGAAAAATGGGATTTTACTTTTTGTTCAGGACCCTCCTGAAAAATGGGACTTTACTTTCTGTTCAGGACCCTCCTGAAAAATGGGATTTTACTTTCTGTTCAGGACCCTCCTAAAAAATGGGATTTTACTTTATGTTCAGGACCCTCCTGAAAAATGGTAATTTACTTTCTGTTCAGGACCCTTCTGAAAAATGGGACTTTATTTTCTGTTCAGGACCCTCCTGAAAAATGGGACTTTACTTTCTGTTCAGGACCCTCCTGAAAAATGGGATTTTACTTTCTGTTCAGGACCCTCCTGAAAAATGGGATTTTACTTTATGTTCAGTACCCTCCTGAAAAATGGGAATTTACTTTCTGTTCAGGACCCTCCTGAAAAATGGGACTTTACTTTCAGTTTAGGACCCTCCTGAAAAATGGGACTTTACTTTCTGTTCAGGACCCTCCTGAAAAATGGGATTTTACTTTCTGTTCAGGACCCTCCTGAAAAATGGGATTTTACTTTCTGTTCAGGACCCTCCTGAAAAATGGGAATTTACTTTCTGTTCAGGACCCTTCTGAAAAATGGGACTTTATTTTCTGTTCAGGACCCTCCTGAAAAATGGGATTTTACTTTCTGTTCAGGACCCTCCTGAAAAATGGGATTTTACTTTCTGTTCAGGACCCTCCTGAAAAATGGGACTTTACTTTCTGTTCAGAACCCTCCTGAAAAATGGGACTTTACTTTCTGTTCAGGACCCTCCTGAAAAATGGGACTTTACTTTCTGTTCAGGACCCTCCTGAAAATTGGGATTTTACTTTCTGTTCAGAACCTTCCTGAAAAATGGGATTTTACCTTTTGTTCAGGACCCTCCTGAAAAATGGGAATTTACTTTCTGTTCAGGACCTTCCTGAAAAATGGGACTTTACTTTCTGTTCAGGACCCTCCTGAAAAATGGGACTTTACTTTCTGTTCAGGACCCTCCTGAAAAATGGGATTTTACTTTCTGTTCAGGACCCTCCTGAAAAATGGAAATTTACTTTCTGTTCAGGACCCTCCTGAAAAATGGGACTTTACTTTCTGTTCAGGACCCTCCTGAAAAATGGGATTTTACTTTCTGTTCAGGACCCTCCTGAAAAATGGGATTTTACTTTCTGTTCAGGACCCTCCTGAAAAATGGGACTTTACTTTCTGTTCAGGACCCTCCTGAAAAATCGGACTTTACTTTCTGTTCAGGACCCTCCTGAAAAATGGGACTTTACTTTCTGTTCAGGACCCTCCACAAAATGAGATTTTACTTTATGTTCAGGACACTCCTGAAAAATGGGATTTTACTTTATGATTCAGGACCCTCCTAAAAAATGGGAATTTACTTTCTGGTCAGGACCCTCTTGAAAAATGGGACTTTACTTTCTGTTCAGGACCCTCCTGAAAAATGGGATTTTACTTTCTGTTCAGGACACTCCTGAAAAATGGGATTTTACTTTTAGTTCAGGACCCTCCTGAAAAATGGGAATTTACTTTCAGTTCAGGACCCTCCTGAAAAATGGGATTTTACTTTCAGTTCAGGACCCTCCTGAAAAATGGGAATTTACTTTCAATTCAGGACCCTCCTGAAAAATGGGAATTTACTTTCTGTTCAGGACCCTCCTGGAAAATGGGACAATGCTTTCAAAAAATGAAATACTAATTATTTATAATTCTTGTTTGGGATAATTTTCTTTCTAGTTTTAATTTTGAGTTTCAGGAGCCCGCCTGAAGCACTGGGTGATGAAATAGCAAGGCAGGAGCCCGCCTGAAGAACAGGGTGATGAAATAGCAAGTTCGGAGCCCACCGGGAGAACAGAGTGAAGAAAATGAAAAGTCAAGCAACAAAGTGATGAAATAGCAAGTCAGGAGCCCGCCTGGAGAATAGGGTGAAGAAACAAAAGAGTCAAGCAACAAAGTGAAGCAATTGAAAGCCAAGCAACAAAGGGAATAAAATTGCAAGTCAGGAGCCCGCCTGGAGAACAGGGTGATGAAAGTCGAATCAAGAACCAACAGAAGCTGTATAGATAGGATTTTTGTAATTTCACTTATGTTTTTACTTGTAATTTTCATTTTGATGTAATAACAGAGCCGCGGACCGGAACCTCGACGGAACCTCACTCGACTCTCCAACTCGGTATAGTCCATCTCCGTCCAATCCTTGGAGATACTTATCACTTGATCCCTTCATAACTTGGGTGGGTAGGCTTTCCTAATTCAAGACCCAGTAGTCCTTCGTTCTCCTGTTTCTTTCTTTGAATAATGGTCGGGACAAAATTCTATCTCGCTGTCTACTTCTTTGCCTGAAAACACTTCATGTTTACATTCAAAGGGGGCATGATGTAGACACCTAATTTCGTCCCTCCCCGATATCGTTTTACCTATTGTTTACCCTATCCTACCGTGTACCCTCACCCGTGTGATAATCCCTCCACAAAATGACAAAAATAACTAACCCTATCTTATCCTAACCACATACCCAATAAAAACATAACACCTCACCACTACCCCTACCCCACATTACCCCACCCCCCCTCTCTTTTCTTGTCAACAAAGAAAAGACTCAACACAATATATACCCATACATACACATAAAAAAAGGGGAAAAAAAAAAAAAAAAACCAAGATCAGCACTCGACTCTCTCTCTTCATCTCCTTAACCTCCGTTCGCCGCCCTCTCTCGCCGTCGCCGGCGAGACCCCCCCTTCTAAGCTCTCTCCGGCCAGTGACCAGCGAAACCACCGTCGTCGCTGCCGTCTTTCTATCATTCCGGTGACAACAACGCCGCTTAGATACGCCGGTTCCCGCCGTCAGCGACCAACACCGTTCGCCGGCCGAGAATCGGCCAGCTCCGGCCGCGGTGCGTCGGTCAGCTTCGGCCGCAGCTCAAACCGGCCACTTCTACGACAAAAAATAGTGTCGAGACCAGCGCCGGCAGCGGGGGCAAACCACCATCGGAGAAGGCCCAGTGCCGCCGTCTCCCCGTCACCGGAGCTCCCGGATCCCGATCTGCGTTGGGTTTTGGTTTTCTGTTGTTTGTTGGTTGATCTTGGTTTCATTTATTTCTTGGTTCGTCGTCGATAGCGGATCTCGAGTCGTCTTTATCGAATCATGTTGTCGTTCTCGGTTGTGTTTTCGTATATAAAGTTTGTCTTCACTGGTTTTTGAAGCTGTCCGGTTATTATTTTAATACCGAGTTTGGTTTGTTCGTCGTGAGGTTCTCCGATTGAGTTTTGGTCTTCAGATTTCTTATTATCGACAAAGATCAATTTCATCGAGGTCCATTTCTTCTAACCGAATCTTTAATTTATTTTTGACTTTTTATTAATGTTGTTGGTATGGATGATTTATTTGTCGTGTGGTTGGTTTGAATCTTTATTGTTTGTGTTGCGTTTGATGTTGGTTTCGGATTATGAGATGTGATTAAAATTCGAGGCATGCACTAATCATGTGGTTTAAAGGGAATTCGGGGCGAGAGTTAAAAAAAGAAATCGTTAAAGTGAATTAGGATTAATTTTGATTTGTTTTTGTTTCGATTCGTCGTTATTGTTACTTTTACGTCTAATTATCAATTTCGTGGTAGTATCATGGTAAACCAAGCGGGTAGGCAATCGTAGGTTCGGGTAGGCGAAATTTAGGAATAAGTGTTTCGTTGGATGTTGGAATGTGCGTGTGAATGTTTTCTTTTAGTTTATCGTGTTTAATTTGGATGTATTTATTTAGCCGGGAAATGCCCCGAGATAGCTTGTATTTGTTCACCGGGGAATGCCCCGACGTATCATATTGGCGGAAAATAATCGTGATGAAGGCCCGCGGCGTCGGGTAAGGCATTGGAGCGTAGTCTAGATTTAGTTTAGATTAGGATTTATATTTTCGTAATTTTTTTTGGACTATATAATTGGACTGGACTTTTACGTTTTTGGACTGTTTTGCTTTATTTATTGTTTGATCATTTTGTGTTCTTTTGTGTGGTTTATACATTTCATAATGTCAAAATAGTCGATACACTCCACCAAGCGACCGTGGTCGAACCACGGGATCGAGGGATGCCTAACACCTTCCCCTCGGTCAACAGAATTCCTTAGCCGGAATCTCTGTTCGCAAACCGGTTTAAGAGTCAAATGGTTTCGAAAAGGATTTTTCAAAGGTGACTTGGCACACCGGATTATGCCAAGTGGCGACTCTGAATAAAAAATACAAATAATCCTTTTCCGAAACAAATTTTTCATTTCTTGTCATTTAAATAATAAAACCCCTTTCGAACTTTAAAAATGTATCCATTTTTTAGAGTACGCGTAAAAAAGGGGGTGTGACATTCAGGACCCTCCTGGAAAATGGGAGTTTACTTTATGTTCAGGACCCTCTTGAAAAATGGATTTTCACTTTCTGTTCAGGACCCACCTGGAAAATGGGAATTTACTTTATGTTCAGGACCCTCCTGGAAAATGGGACATTACTTTCAATAAAAAATGAATGAATGAAATTTTTCTTTATCATAATCTTCGTTTGAGATAAAAAAAATTTATCTTTGATTTTGGTTTCAGGAGCCTGCCTGAAGAACAGGGTAATAAAATTGAAAGTCAGGAGCCCGCCTGAAGAACAGGGTCATGAAATTGAAAGTCAGGAGCCCGCCTGAAGAATAGGGTGATGAAAATTGAAAGTCAGGAGCCCGTCTGAAGAACAGGGTGATGAAATTGAAAGTCAAGTAACAAGGTTAAGAGATTCAAAGTCAAGCAACAAGGTCAAGAAGTTGAAAGTCAAACAACAAGATGAAGAGTTGAAAGTCAAACAACAAGTTGAAGAAATTGAAAGCCAAGCAACAAGTTGAAGAAATTGCAAGTCAGGAGCCCGCCTGAAGAATAGGGTGATGAAGATTAAGTCAGGAGTAAAAGAAGCTGCATAGATAGGATTTTTGTATTTTCAATTATGTTTGGACTTGTAATTTTTATTTTTGATGTAATGACAGAACTGCGGACCGGAACCTCGATGGAACCTCACTCGACTCTCCAACTCGGTATAGACCCTCTCTTTCCAACCCTTTGAGATACCTGTGACTTGATTGCCTCACAACTTGGGTAGATAGGTTGTCTGTCGAGGCTCGGTTATCCTTTTTTCTTCTATTTCTTTCTTCAAATAACAACCGGGACAAAATTCTGTCTCGTTGTCTACTTCTTTGTCTGAAAACACCTTGTGTTTACATCCAAAGGGGGCATGATGTAGACACGTAATTTTGTCCCTCTCCGAAAATATTTTAATCATTTTTATTTTTTATTTTTTATTTTTTTTATTTTTACTCACTTTACCATACTTTTGTTTAATTGATAATTTCTCCCCCAAAATATTGAAAAATAAGTAAATACATAGCATTTGACCACCTTATCATTTTATTTATTTTATCTTTATCCCATTTAACAAATCCTAACAAGTTTTATCTTCTTTTAAACACCCCAACAACCTCTCCAATTAAAAGTTTACACATCACCACCCACTATCCCACTCCTTACCCATATACCCGCTAGGATCCACCCCAATTGACGTTGATTTTTTTTCCCACATTTGAATGGAAACTACCAGGGATAGGGGACCTTCCAGGAAATTTCCCTATAGGAACCTCATCAGATCACGGGCCCACTACTAACAAATTAACATCATCATATATACATACACAACAATACATATAGGGGGGACCACAAAGGTTTTCTTTCTGGTGAACAATATATATATATATATATATATATGTATTCCACACACAGAAGCGGGGGCTTGGTCACTGGGAAATAGACATAGAGAGAGGCATACAAGAAGCAGAGAGGAGACTCATTTTTTTATTTCGTTTCTTCTTCACCTTCAATTCACTGAAACACTCACATACATAGACCGAAAATCTAGGACAACAGCAGCAACCCCCTAATCCATTGAAAAATCAACTTAAACAATCTCTACTTCAGAAAATCAGGATTGGATTGTTAAATCAGTTTGAGATTGACCTGTTTCGGGTTGATTCCGGCTATTTTTTAGTTTGATTTTGGTCTGTTTGGGTTTGGGTTTGGTCTGTTCGAGTCAATTTTGGTCTGTTTGGGTTAGTCTCATTTTGCTCGGCGGTTTGTGTTGAATATTCTCAGTTGTTTTCGTGGATTTGGTATGTGAATCGGACTACGAGTTCGAGTTTCGTATTGAGTTGATTCGTCGTTGTTGAGATTTTTGGTCCAGTTTTGAATCCATTTCTGTGATTAGTTTTGGATACGAGTCGGGTCTATTTTGTTGCTTTCCGTTTGATTCTTCGATCTTCGTATTGTTTTGAGATTCTTAGTTCTGTCCGTCTCTGTCAATTCATTGAGGTTAGTAGCGGGTTTCTAATTTTGGGATACCAAGTTTGGAGTTGGTTCGTCGTGAAGGTGCTATTCGGGCTTTTGGATCTGTTTTTTCTAAAATATTATTATCAATGGAAGTCTATATTCAGAAGGTCCAATCCTATCCTTGCTCCCTTTAATTTTATGAAATCATGAATAATTCCTATGCTTGGTATGTTTGAATCTTGATTGTGTGTTGGGTGATTATGATTGTTTGATGTTGTCGATGCTATGATCATGATGCTTGGTGATTCAATTTCGGTGATATGAGAACGAATTGGAGTAATGGTGATGGTGTAATTGATAAAAACTAAGCTAGCGGGGGTGGAATTGAGAACTTGATAAAATGGTTAAATTAGATTAACTTGGGTTTATTTTTGTTTTGTTTAATTCGGAATAAATGAATATGGTATGAACCGTGATAGATTTATGCCATGTTGAAATGGATAAGCAATATAGGTTCGGGTAGATAAAATTTAGGAATGACATTTTGGTTGAATGTTGGAATGTGCGTGTGAATGTTTCTTTTTAGTTTATCGTATTTAATTCAAATGTATTCATTTAGCTAGGGAATGCCCCGAGATACATTGTATTTATTCACCGGGGAATGCCCCGACGTACTATGTTGGCGGTAGACGATCGTGATGAAGGCCCGAGACATCGGGTAAAGCACATGAGTTAGTTAGGATTAATGTAGGTTAGATAGGATTTATTCTCATATTTTTTATTCATTTTTGGACTGTATAATCGGACTGAACACTATACTTTGGATTTATTTTGTTTCGTGTGTTTGGGTGTTTGTTTGTGTTTTATGTGATTTATACATTTTTAGAGCCAAAAATTAGCCGATACGCTCCACCAAGTGATCGTAGTCGAACCACGAGACCGAGGGGTGCTTAACACCTTCTCCTCGGTCAACAAAATTTTTTAATCGGAATCTCTGTTCGCAAACCAATTTCAAAGAGTCAAACGATTTTGAAAAGGATTTTTAAAGGTGATTTGGCACGCCGGATTATGCCAAGTGGCGACTCTGAATAAAAACGTAAATAATCCATTTTCGAAACAAGAATCATCTTTTGTCACTCAATAAATAAAACTCTTTCGAAATCATAAAATAAATCTTTTGGTCGAAAAGGGGGTGTGATAAGACTTAGCTTTTCAAGTACGCCTCTTGATGGCTTTCAAAATAAGTTTTCTCAAGTATATCTCTAGATGACTTCCAAAGTAAGCCTTCTCAAGTATATCTCTTAGGGGTCGTTTGGTAGTGTATAAGAACAATGCAGAATATAGTGTATTAATAATGTTTGCATTAACAATGCCTGTATTAGTTATGCTTGTATTAGTTATGAATGTATTATTTCTTATACATTGTTTGATTTGATGTATAAGAAATAATACATCTTATATAAAATCTATAAAAGAAATGTTTGTTTACAAAAATACCCTTCTTTGATTTTGTACACTTTTTTGCAACAAATTTTTTTTGTCATCTCAAACATAATTAGTATTGTTTAACTAGTATATAGAGGTTTCGGATTAATTGCAAGACCTTCGTCTTGGCGCATGAAATATTACACCAACAGATTAACATAGTTGAAACGAAAATAAAATATAAGATGTAAAATTAAGAAATAGTCTCATTTTTTTAAATCTTTTTAAAGACCCTCGAAGCAAAGCAAAAATATGTTACAATTATTTAAATTAACTATTCATTGTTGTAGATTAAAATGGTGGGAAAAGAAATTGTGAAATATTTTGAAAAGATTCACAATTGAAAATTAAAATGGAGGAAAATGGAATGATGAAATATTTTGGGAGAAAAATTAAGGGGTATTAAGGTCATTTAATAAGTTAATGCATGTGTTAAAAGACATTGTATTACTGATACATAGGAAATGGAGTGTATTACTAATACACACTGCAATACACAATAGAGTGTATAACTAATGCTTGCATTAGTTATTCATAGGCAAAAAATTGTACCAAACAAAGTATTAGTAGTACACATTAACTAATGCATGCATTATATTTTTCAATACACTCTACTAAACGATCCCTTAATGACTTCCAAAGTATGCCTTCAAGTGACTTCTAAAATACATTTCAAGACATGACTTTATCAATACACTTCAAATGTAAATTATTTTGAAATAACTAAATAATTTTCCTACAATACTATGGATGATTGAGCAACAAGAAATGTCAAGGTTCCAGTGGCAAATGGCATGCATTAACAAAGAAAAATTCTGTCAAGTTCCATTCTTCGGACAAATTGATGAATAATTACTACTAAAGAATGAGGCATCGTGGATGAGTTGCTACTTTCTTAATTAAAGATAACAATTTTAAGCTTTGAATATTAAAAATCTTTGATAGAAAGTGCTTGCGAATAGAATCTATCCGTAAGAATTTAGATTAATCGAACTTTAATATAAATATCAAACACCGAATGAAAAAAAAAAAAAAAAAAAAGAGACAAAGTGATGAATAGTCATTACTATCAAATAGTAAAGGATAGTCATTACTATCAAATAGTAAAGGATATGGTATCGTGGATGGTGTTAGAATTTGTCTTGAATTTCTTACTTTTACTTGGTTACTATCAAATAGTAAAGGATAGTCATTACTATCAAATAGTAAAGGATATGGTATCGTGGATGGTGTTAGAATTCTTTGTAGGAAATAATCTATTCCATAATTGGTTAATTCTTTTTGTACCTCTATAAATAAGAAAACCTCCAACATAACACAATAACATCCATAATGTAGTCCTTAAAGATTCATTAGGCGGGGGGGGGGGGGGGGGGGGGGCTTCTCTCGGTATGTATTATGTTTTTTCCAATACTAGTTTTTAACACGTAGGCCATTTGACCAAATCATATCTATAATATATTTTTTAGTATTGTCACACCCCCTATTTTACCAAAAAGAATTAGATTTTAAGATTGAAAAAGTTTTTCATTATTAAGTGAGAAAAGAAAATAATTTATTCCGAAACGAACTTTTAATAATCAAAATTGAGAGTCGCCATTTGACATAAATCGGGTGTGCCAAGTCACAATTGAAAATCCTTTTTCAAAATAATTTTGACCCTTTAAACTGGTTCACGAACAGAGATTCCAGTTAAAGAATTCTATTGACCGAGGAGAAGGTGTTAGGCACCCCTCGGTTCCGTAGTTCAACCACGATCGGTTTGTGGGATATATTGATTCTGTTAGGGTAAAAATCAAGTGAGGTAGGGGAGGGGAGTCTAGGGGTAGGGGGTTGGGTATGGTAGTGAGTAGGGGTGGACATTCGGTATTCGGTTCGGTATTTTTAAAGTTCAAGTTCGGCAATTCAGTAATCGGTATTTGAACATAGATACCACATACCATACTTATAAACATCGGTTCGGTAGTTCGGTAATCGGTAAATTAAACTTCGGTTCGGTACAGTATTTGGTAATACCATATTAAAGTTGGAGATGTGCAAATGTATGTTTAAACTTCAAAGAGTATATTTAATTGAAACTCTATTTAGTATTCTTTTTGTTACTTTTTACGAATATATTACCAAGGTCCAAGAGATTCTTTGGGATGACTAGTACTATTGTCTATTGGGTTGGGTTAGACACACACACATATATATATATTTGATATTTGATAAATACCGAATACCAAATGTCATTCCCTGTTTTCGCCAAGGTCAACCAAAACATGACTTATTGGACTCTAAAGAATTGAATTTTTTTACAGAGTCGCCACCTAATTTTTAAAGAAAAATAAGGAAACCTACTTATTTGTTGATACATATGATTAATATTTTAGTCTGCGAAAACCTATTGAGACTCTAGGTAAGGGTTCAAATTATCCCGAAGGGAAGGGGTTAGGCATCCTTCAGGATACACAAATGTGGTACCAGGCTAGACTAAATTTATCAATGAGGGAGGAGGTATAAATATTTAAAATAATGTAAAAGCGTATGTGTATTAAGTATAAAATAATTCTTTTGAAAAAAAAAACATAAATGCTTAAAACCATGTAAAAGTATATGTATATTAACTATATAAATAAAATCTATTGTTATAAAAAATATGTAAAAGATATGTATAAAATGTATAAATTACATGTGAAAAAGAAATGTATTTTAATGTGTCACGAAAAGAAAAGGTATTTACAAGTAATATTTTTATTTGATTAAAATTACAAAAAGGTAAAATTTATTTGAGATGAAAAGGCTACATAATACGTGAATACTTGATTAACTTGATTCTTTTATGTAAATATTAACGGCCTAAGTTTTGCCTAAAAGCGATAAAATTATGTAAATAAAGAATATCTTCGCCCGGCACCCAAAAAAGTAAAGTTTTCACTATCTTTTATCTTTATGTACAATTACAAATAAGAACTAAACTACAAACATAAAGATCGAGAATAATGTATAAGTGCTTGATAAAATAATAAAATGAACAAATAATTATTAAAGTAAGTGAAATTATGTGCACACATGTACATATAGGTGTATATATAAAAATAGAGTTTTGTTATGAAGTGGGCTCGGATTAAGTTTTAGACTCGCCATGGCTACGAAGTGATTGCTCGACTAATCGGTCGTCCTAAATCGCCTTGCCACGATACGAATCACAAAACCTTTTGTGTTGTCGTGATATTTTTAAGATTTCGTCATCGCCCAAAATATTTAATTTTTTATTACGTATTTATATACGTAATAACCTTCTTTTATTTGTGGAGGCCTCAAAAATCGACGGTAATTTTTTCATTGGCCAAGAATATTTATTTTGACATAAAATAGATAAATTTGAGAAAATAAAGTCCGTCTTTTATAATGGGGTGGCCTCAAAAATTCGACGGAAACATATTTTCATCGGCTAAATAATTAATGGTATTTAATAACAATGAAAAATGATGCAAAATTAACAAAGTCACTGAACGCATAGCAAAATCATACATAGTAATTCAAACGATTATCAATGATTAAAATAATAAAATGATAAAAAGGTCAAAGTTAATGAATAAAAATGATGTAGCCATGACGAAGTAATTGAAAATAACAAAAATAGAGTAAAATTCCTAATTGTATAACAGAGTAATGAAATAAAATAGAAATAGTTCAAACATGATTGAGAAATGTGAACATTCACTGAGAAGTGATAATAACCGTCATTAAGCATCCATAAATAAAGAAATACGAAAATATATTCACATAAAATATCAACCAACAAAACCCTTAAAAAATATAAAGAAGATTGATGAAAATGGATAAAGGAAAGAAAGTCACTGGAACACAATGTTTCGGCCATGGACAGTAAGAAAATATGAATAACAACAACAACACTTGAGAAATATATATATATATATATATTTATATATATATATATATATGTAACCAACATATCCCTAGTAAAAATGGTGGAATTTCATCAAAATGGGGAGCAAAAATTTAATTTATTTTTATGTGTATTTTTGGGAGAAGGTGAGAGTTGCCTCGGTGGAGGATAAGTTGCGAGAAGTGAGGATACGTTGGTTCGGGCATGTGATGAGGAGGGGCCCTGATGCTCCAGCGCGGAGGTGTGAGACTCTGGCTATGGATGGTTTTAGGCGGGCTAGAGGTAGACCGAAGAAATATTGGAGGGAGGTTATTAGGCATGATATGAAGCAATTACAGCTTACAGAGGACATGACCCTTGATAGGAAGGTGTGGAGGACGCGGATTAGGGTAGAGGGTTCGAGGGTGGGAGCACGACGATAGTAATAGGGGAGTGCTCCTTTGGGTCTGGAGTTTCTGGTTCGTAGTGTTGGGGCTTTAGTTTTTGGGGTTAGTGGCGTTAGCTTTTTTGCATCCCGTACTAGTTTATTATGCACTTATCTTTTGTGTTTGTTATACTGTTAGTTTGTTTTGTGTACCATACTAGTTTGTAACCGCTCACTTTTTGTTTTTGTTATACTATTATTGGTCCTAAGCCGGGGGTCTATCGAAAACAATCTCTCTACTTCTCTTGAGGTAGTGGTATGGTCTGCGTACACTCTATGTGTTATTGTCCAAAGAATAGTGTCATTGAGTTGTCATTGTCAGATGTGACAAAAAATTATGTGTAGTCATTGTCGGATGTGACAAGACATCATTGTGTAGTCATTGTCTGATGTGACAAGACATTATGTGTAGTCGTTGTCGGATGTGACAAGACATTATTGTGTGGTCATTGTCGAATGCGACAAGACATCGAATTATTATACTGTGTAAAATTAATTGATCCGACTTAGCATTTGCGGACTGTAATAAAGAATCCAGAAATTGATATGTAATTAAAAAAATAAAATATTAAAAAATATAATTAATTTGAAAAATGATAAGAAAAAATATGATGTCATGTCGTGTACGCGTGCAGATAATTGTAAAATGTTAAAAATGATAATAAATTGATAGAAATCCTAATATAAGGAGGATCATTAATAAATTATGAAAAGTAAAATACGACAACAAATTGATAAAAAATCTAAAATAAAGATGATTATCAATAATTTGTCAACAATTGTAAAAAAGATGTGAAAATTATATTTTGTGCCCTTTAACGATCAGGAATCCTGAAGACGTTAATTTTAGGCACGAAGAGCAAAAATTGGGTGTCAACACCAAACGATATTAATATCTTGTACCAAACCCAATCTCGAATACCGAAATATTAAAATTTTACACTCAAATATCATATCAAATATCGAATTACCGAATATCAATTACCAAATATTTTGATTCGATTCGGTAATTCGGTTTTTGATATTTTATGTCCAACCCTAGTAGTGAGGTGGGTAGGAGTGTGAGTGGTAAGAATAAAGTGAGGTGGTTCAATTTGATTGGGTGGGGTGTTATGTTTGTTAAGAAATTGATTATTTTTGTTATTTTATGAAAAATTATTAAAATGAGGTAGGGTGTATTATAAGGTGGGGTAAATGAGTAAATTCGTCTTTCGGGAGGGTGAAAATTATGTATCTACATCATGTCCCTCTTTGGGTGTAAACACAAAGTGTTTTCAGACAAAGAAGTAGACAACAAGGCAGAATTTTGTCTGGACCATTATTCAAAGAAAGAAAAAAAGGAAGGAGGGCAACCGAGTCTTGATTTTGAGCATCTACCCATCTCAGGTTATGTGGGATTCAAATCACATGTAGTTTCAAAGGGTTGGCAGGTAAGAGACTATACCGAGTTGGAGAGTCGAAAGAGGTTCTGCCGACGTTCCAGTCCACGGCTCTGTCATTACATCCAAAATAAAAATTACAAGTTAAAAAGATGACTAAAATTACAAAAATCCTATCTATGAAGTTTCTTTTGGACTCTTGGCTTGAGTTTCTGATACTTTTAAAATTGGCAAAAGATTTGATCTTCTTTGGGTTGAACTTGAGAATAGATTCGTTCTCCATACAAAATTTGATATGGGAGATGAACTAACAAATTGACCATGTTCTATCGGTGGCACTTCTGAATTTGACCGTTCATTTGAAAATCTTCACCCTATTCTTCAGGCGGGCTCCTGACTTACAATTTCTTCATCTTGTTGCTTGAATTTCAATTTCACCACTCTGTTCTTCAGGGGGGCTCCTGGCTTGCTGTTTTTTAATCTTTTTATTTTTAATTTCATTACTCTATTTTTTGAGCGGACTCCCGACTTGTAATTTCCTCACTTTATTGACTTTCAATTGCTTTACCTTGTTGCTCGACTTTCAATCTCTTAACCTTGTTGGTTGACTTTAAATTTCTTCACCCTGTTTTTCAGGCAGGCTTCTGACTTAAAATTTCATTACCCTATTTTTTAGGCGGACTCCTAACTTGCCATTTCATCACCCTGTTTTCAGGTGGGCTCCTGACTTGCAATTTCACCATAATGTTCTTCACGCGGGCTCCTGACTTGCCATTTCATCACCCTATTTTTCAGGTGGGCTCCTGACTTGTAATTTCACCATCCTGTTCTTCATTCGGGCTCCTGACTTGCCATGTCATCACCTTGTTCTTCAGGCGGGCTCCTGACTTGTAATTTCATCACCCCATTCTTCAGGCGGACTTCTAACTTTTAATTTCATCACTCTATTTTCCAGATGGGTTCCAGACTTATAATTTCATCACCCTATTCTTCAGGTGGGCTCCTGACTTTCAATTTCATCACCTTAATCTTCAGGCGGGTTCCTGACTTTCAATTTCATTACCCTGTTCTCCAGGTGGGCTCCTGACTTGCAGTTTTATCACCCTGTTTTGCAGGCGGGCTCTTGACTTTCTATTGTTGATTTGCACTTCCACACCCTGTTTTTCAGGCGGGGCCTTGAAATTAAAGTAAAAACCAGACAAAAATTATCTCAAACAAAGATTATGATAGAAAAATATTCCATTTATGAAAAATAAAATCACATTTTTCAGGAGGGTCCTACAGTGAAGTTTCAAATAATAGAAATTAAATTTTCTTTTTTCCCTAATTTATCATCAAAAGCTTTTGTGGGTGTCAAATTCAATTACAACTACTTGCAACAATGCATAATGCAAAGATGAATCATGATTATAATCAACAAATGCACCCTTTTGAGGATAAAATTGAATGAACGAAACCAACAAGTCCCACTCTTATGAGTGAAAGTGAAAGATTCTTACTAAAAGTGCATCTTTTAGGATTAAAGGCTCAAATTAGAAAGTGCACCTCTTAACTATGACACATGAAAGACCCAAATTAGAGAGTGTGTCTCTTAAGGGTACAAGATGATGAGTTTCACCATAATTATGATTACCAAACCTGTAAAGCAATACTCCTCTTGCATTTGCAGAAACAAGGATTTGCACCTCTGGATATTTGTGCTTTGAAGCCTGCGATTAGAAGGTAGCAATTGTTCCTCTTTCATACAAAAAAAACTTGTGAGTTTAAAACAGGGTGGTTGGCTTGCGGCTTTGGCTTTTAAGGCGATTTCTCCTTCACTTGTCCCATTAATTATGCTTTCAACTAATGGCATATGTCATTGACTTGTTGCTCAATTGATCAAAATTCAGATCATTAAAAGTGATTTTGAAACAAACACAATATCTTCATTTCGTCATGTCTCTTAGATGAGTTCTTCAAACCTTGGTATTTCCATGAATTTCTAAAATTATTTTCCGATAAAACTTTCTGCTTGTCTTGTTTCAACTTACGATGATGTTTTTATCATATGCTGACCTTTTGTCTTTCTTTGTGCAATTGAAGAAGTTGGTAGCCAGTTTTGAAATCCTTTATCACTTGTTTTGATATTGACTTGACTCAAAGACATGAGAAAAATAATTTTGTTCAAATGAAAGACTCAAAAAGACAAAAAATAGAAATATAGATAAGAAAGAAAGAAAAAATGTTTGTCCCTTTTTGAAAATAAAGAAAAGAAAAGAATTTATTTGAAAATGACAATCAATTCTAATGATTATGCCATGTATTTTGAATTAAACTGCCTGATCTTTTCATTCAAACTTTTCACCAATTATTATTGAGTTAATGATCCTGAAACTAGGTTGCTTCCTTAAGTCAATTGCACTTATAGACCTCATTCGGCTAGTGACGCCTTGAAGAGTTTTCGCCAACAAGCCTCTCTCATTTTCTTTCTCTCAACTCACCATTGCCCTATGGTGTCCGTGATGATTTTCACCAATGAGACTTTGTTGTTTTTATTTCTTTCAACTCAGAATCATCTTACGGTGCTCGTGAGGGTTTTCACCGATAAAAATCTTATTGTTTTTATTCTCTCAACTCAAAATCATCTTATGATGCTCGTGAGGGTTTTCACCGATAAGACTTTCTCATTTTTATTTTCATCAACTCGCCATCACCTTACGGTGTCCGTCAGGGTTTTCACTAATAAGACACTCTCATTTTTATTTCTTTCCTGATTCCTTATGCTGAGAAAGACAAGTAGTACCCAAAATCCATCATCATATGCATTACATGCTTAGCCTTATCACTCTCAAAGATTGATCTGAAGGTCTTTCTTTGGTTGTAACTTGGCTTTTTGATAGAGTTAGAAAGAAAGGATGACATTAGGCCCAAACGACACTTGAAGTGGGGGTGGGACTTACAACTTTTGGAATCGACTCAAACAACAAAGATTAACTCATGCCCCAATTTTTTTACGAGGTAATTTTAAATTATTTACTTAGTTTAACCGAGTCCAGAGTAGGGCAAACTACGTATCTCACCCCAGAGAAAGAAGAATTAGGTCACACGTAGTTTCAACAACTTGTTCTTTTGCTTAATTTTGATTTCTCTTTTTTTATATTTAACTCACTCTTTTGTTTCTTTGGGACCTTTCCGACTCTATTTTTCTTGACACTCTTCTCTTTTCTTTCTTAGGACACATTTTCCCTTTTTTATTTTTGAAATTTTTTCTGACTTTATTCTTTTGCTCGATACTTTCCTTTTGAGCTTTGATGACATTATCTTAATTTCAAAAAAGGGTAATAAAAGAAAATAGAACAAAAGCTCAAATGGGGAAAACAAAGGATGACACAATATTAGGATAGCAGAATGAAATGCCTTCGTCATATTAATACTTGAAAATGCAAGCACACGTCATGCAATATGAAGTGAAAGATAAAGGTCATTTGTGACACTTTAACAATACTAACTTTAACTAAGCCCGTGCATCACTACTTCGTCTGCATTTGTTCAACATACAACTCCACTTTTGTTGTACATTCCTCATGTTGAATGACTCATGATTTCGTGAAACTGATTTTCTTTCTATTCCCCTTGACATAGGATCACAAATTCACTCTTTGACCTAATTGAGATATGTCTTTCAATTGATGACTAAGTTATTCATGTTATTCTTAAAATAATTGTCTTGATTCTTAAAGAAGGCTTTAACTTGATCACGAAATGCCCCAACACTCTACCTATTTTCTCAGATGCTCTTTTTCTAACTTTAGCCCCCTGATTCAATGTTTCATGATTAAACTGAATTTCAAGATCTAGCTGAAAATTCTACAGGCATGACATAACACTAGAATCAACATAAAATGTATTATATAAAGAAGACAAACAAATAACTTAAAATAAGACAAAACAACAAGGACACCACACATCCATGAAAGTAAAAATATAAGGGTTTAAACAAAGGAAACAAAACAAGATAAATTCTGAATTACAACCCTAAAATAATTTAAAAAACAGAAAGGAAAACAAAACAAACTACAACAATCCTTCCTGGTAAGGAGAAGAATGACTTCCCAATTGCAGAGCTTGACATCTTAGCCACTGATTTGCACATCACCATGACAAGATCTTTCACCATTGTCAATATTCTTCACCATAATTGATTTATCTTGAATCATCTTTTCTCTTTCTCTTTTCAAAGCACGACAATCTTCAATACTGTGACCCTAAACATCAGAATGATATGCACATCGTACATTAGAATCAAAATTTCTTGAATGTTTTTTAGGACTATACACAAGGAGAGAAGTGATCGTGCCTCATTGTACTAATTTATTGAACAGACTGACATACGATTCGCCAATTGGTGTGAAACTATCCCTAGACTTCTGCCTTTTTTCATTATTTGACTTGGATCAAACATCAGGCCTAGAAAGGCTATGATATGTTTGTGGAGTTGGAGGATAACTCTGAGGAGTTGGTGCGTGCCATCGTGAGTAAGAAGGGGGTTAAACATATGGTTGGCACTATATACTGGGTAGAGAGGTAGGGAAATAAAGTATAATGAATTTTAGGAGTAATTATATAGAACTTGGGCTTGAGATTGAGGATAACAATGACGTGGTTTTCTTGGACGTGCCCGTTGTCCAACTACAATAGCAATTGCATCTTCCTCATTCTTCTTTCCTCCAGTTTCCCTTAATTGATTGCAATATCATCCCAAATATTTCATGGATTCCTTGTGTACATCATGCTCCTCAAATTATGATATCTAAAGGCTTGGAGGAAGGTTAACACTTAAAGACATGCCTGGATTTTTATATAAAACATCTTCTTTACCCGCAAATCCTAGGGAATTTTTCATAGCATTTTCTGCGCTCTTAATTTTTCCAACTATTTTCTTTGATTCTTTTGGAACACTAGGCTTCTTGTTAGGAAATTTTGGTGATCCGATTAACTTAAAAGAAGGCTCAGGAGTATAGCAATGATCACCAAGAGTATTGAACATGGGTTCACTAGTAGCATGGGAAAGTACAACCGTTAGGTGGATAGCCAATGTGGAAACCTCAGTAGATGATCGAGCAATAAAATCACAGATGACATGTGGTGTTGTGAATATAGTAGGCTTTTACTGAGGACATAGAGAAAGAGCGGTAGAAGTGTTGGGATGCAGTTGACGTGAAATTAATTTTGAGACATATTGTGGTACATCAACATTTATTTTATTACAATCTAATTGGAACGTTACTGCCTCTCCCTTCTGAAGGTTATTGCCTCTCTAACGTTACACTAGAAACGGTCACTTGGACTGACCGGCGACTTCGACTCTGACGCCGGCGACGGCGTTGATGCGTCGGCACAGGTAAGGTCCACTTTCTCTCATTCTTTCTCTTCTTTCTCAGTTCTCTCTCTTCTTGGCTTTCTCTCTTCCGAGTTTCTTTTTTATCTAGCCACTGCTTTCATCGATGGAATTAGGGTTTCTGCCGGCTCAACTACGATGACGGTATAGAGGGCAGCATCGGTCAGAACAAGTTATAACAGTTGGATCGACATTAACCGGTGATCAGCTTCCGATAATCAGCAATGAGATGCTTCGATGATATTCCGACGGCCTCTTTTCGGCGACCCTATTCCGGTAACCAATTTCGACACCAAAATTTCCATTACCAGCAATCGCAGGAGTACCCCGGTGACATCTGAACCTTATTATTTAGTTACCCTTTACAGTTTAGTTTCTCTGTTTGTTTTTTCATTTCTTTCGATTTCGTAGGATTATAGTTGTGCCTGGCTTGCTTGCTTATTGGTGGATATTGTTGTGTTGCCCTAATTGTTAGGTCGGATAGTGTATTCTTATGCGTGCCTGCGATTTTCCTACTGTTTTCTTTCTGTTACTTTGGTTGTGTATCCATCTGTTTGTTGGTTGTTTTGGGGCTTGGTTACGATTATTGAGTAGTGGTTGTGGGGGTTGATAATGGAATAGGGTCATGTCCGAGGGGTTGGGGTTGGCGGCAGGTTTGGGAGGAGGTGAAGAGGGGAGGGCAGGGGCAGGTGTGGGGCCTAGGCGAGGTATTTAGGCTAGTTCGATAAGGCGTTGAAAAGGTAGGCGAGAGGCAAAAGGAGATAAGTTGAGGGTTGGGTCTTGGAACATAGGGACCCTTTAGGGTAAGTACGTAGAGTTGGTGAAGATTCTTAAGAAGAGAAGGATTAATATTGCGTGCGTACAAGAGACTAACTGGGTAAGGGCTAATGCTAGGGATGTGGATGGGTACAAGCTGTGGTACTCAGGAAGTAAGAGGCATCGAAATTGAGTGGGCATCATAGTGGAAGAGGAGCTTAGATGGCAGGTGGTAGAGGTTAAGAGGGTCACTGATAGACTGATGACGATGAAGTTGGTCATTCAGGGATTTACCCTGCATGTGTGTAGTGTGTATGCTCCGCAGGTGGGCTTGGATGTGGAGGTGAAAGCGAGATTTTAGAAGGCTTTGGACAAGATGGTGAGAAGCGTGCCTAGCTCGGAGAAGATCATCATAGCGGGGGACTTCAATGGGCACATTGGGGATTTTACCGGGAGGCTATGACGAGGTTCATGGAGGTTTTGGTTTTCGCATTAGAAATAGGAAGGGGGTTGCTGTGTTGGATTTTGCGAGGGCCTTTGGGCTGGTGGTTGTGAATTTGAGCTTTCCGAAGAAGGAGGATTACCTGGTTACCTTTCGAAGTGCAGCAACTAAGACTCAGATTAATTTTCTGCTGCTTAGGAAGGGGGATAGGGTTTTATGTAAGGTCATTGCGAGTGAGCATCTTTCGATGCAGTACATGCTTCTGGTGATGAACTTGTTTATCAAGAAGAGAAAGAAGAGTAGGGTCAGAGAGGGTCGACCCAGGATTAATTGGGGTAGCTTAACTCCAGTTAGTGCATTGGAGATCGAGGAGAAGGTGGAGGGAATGAGGGTGTGGAAGTGTAGGAAGGACATGGATGTCATGTTGGATAAGGCTTCCAGTTACATCAAGGAGATGACTAGAGAGGTGTTGGGTGTCTCGAGGGGTCGGGCAGGTCGGCATAAGGGGGACTGGTGGTGGAATGAAGAAGTTAAGAAGAAAGTGAAGATTAACAAAGGGGCGTATGTGAAGTTGATTGAGAGTAAAGACAAAGAGGAGAAGCGAGTGAATTGGGAGGTTTACAAAGTAGCAAGGAAAGAGGCTAAGTTAGCAGTTACGGCTTGTAAGACAACAGTTTTTGAGAGCTTGTATGCGGGTTAGAGGAGAAAGGCAAACAGGTTGTATAGGCTGGCTAAGGCTAGGGAGAGGAAGGGTCGGGACCTCAATCAAGTGAAGTGCATTAAGGGGGAGGATGGTAGAGTTTTGGTGGAGGATGTTCACATTAAGAAGAGATGGCAGGAGTATTTTCATAGACTTAAAAATGAGGAGGGGGACAGAGGCATTATGTTAGGGGAGCTAGAGCGCTCGCAGGAGAGCCGTGATTTCAGTTACTGTAGACGTTTTAAGGTTTAGGAGGTCAGAGAGGCTATTCGTAAGATGTGGAGGGGTAGGGCGACGGGGCCTAACGAGATTCCGGTGGAGTTTTGAAAGTATGCAGATGGTGCAGGTTTAAGGTGGTTCACTGATTTGTTTAACGTCAATTCTAAGACAGCGAGAATGTTTGAGGCTTGGAGATGGGGTACGATGATTCCGTTGTATAAAAATAAGGGTGATATTAAGAGTTACAACAACTATAGGGGTATTAATCTGTTGAGTCACACTATGAAGATTTGGAAGAGGGTGGTTGAGCGAAGATTGAGGTGGGTCGTGTCCATTTTGGAGAATTAGTTTGGTTTTGTGCCTGGTCGCTCGACGAAATAAGCAATTCACCTGGTGAGAAGATTGGTGGAGCAGTATAGGGAATGGAAGAGGGACTTGCACATGGTGTTCATCGACCTGGAGAAGGCGTACGACAAAGTACCTAGGAAGCTTCTTTGGAGATGGTTGAAGGTGAGTGAAGTTTCGGTGGCGTATGTCAGAGCTATTAAGGATATGCACGATGGTGGGAAGACTCGGGTGAGGACGTCAGGAGGAGACTTAGGGCATTTTCTGGTCGAGACAGGTCTGCATTAAGGATCGACTCTTAGCCCGTTCCTTTTTGAGTTAGTGATGGACGTGTTGACTTGGAGTATTCAAGGAGAGGTGCCTTGGTGTATGTTATTTGCGGATGATGTAGTGCTGATCGATGAGACGCGGGGAGGTGTGAATGAGAAATTGGAGGTTTGGAGGCAAACCCTTGAATCTAAGGGGTTCAGGTTGAGTAGGTCCAAGACAGAGTATTTAGAGTGCAAGTTTAGTGACTTGAGTCAGGAGGACGAAGTGGTGGTGAGGTTGGATTCCCAGGATGTTCACAAGACGGATAGTTTTAAGTATCTGGGGTCTATGATTCAGGGGAATGACGAGATTGACGAGGATGTCTCTAAGCGCATTGGAGCAGGTTGAATGAAGTGGAGGCTCGCCTCGGGAATATTGTATGATAAGAAGATGCCCCTTAAGATTAAAGGAAAATTCTACAGAGTGGCAGTCCGTCCGGCCATGCTATACGGAGCGGAGTGTTGGCCAGTCAAGAACTCTCACATTCAAAGATTAAAGGTGGCGGAGATGAGAATGTTGTATTAGATGTATGGACTTACTAGAGGGGATAAAGTTAGGAATGAGACTATCCAGAAGAAGGTGAGAGTGGCTTCAGTGGCGAAAAAAATGCTAGAAGGATAGTTGAGATGGTTTGGGCATGTGATGAGGAAGGGCACGGATGCCCCAGTTCGGAGGTGCGAGAGGCTTGTTGCGGATGGCTTCAGAAGGAAAGAGGTAGGTCTAAGAAATACTGGAGGAAGGTGATTAGACATGACATGGAGTAGCTTAAGCTTACTGAGGACATGACCCTAGATAGGAAGGTGTGGAGGTCGCGGATTAGGGTAGAAGGCTAGTGTGAGAGTGTGGGTTATAGCAAGGTGGTAGGGGAGCGCTTGTGTAGCCGGATTAGTAATCCTAGGTTTGTATCCTTGAGTAGGAGCCTCTAGTCAGGAGTGTTTGGGTATGGTGTGTGTCTTTGGTCTGGGAGTGTAGGTTACTACTAGGTGGGTGTCCTCTTTCTGATGTCTTATTGCGAATTATTAGTATTTTGCTTATTTTCGTATTTCTCTAATATTTATTTTGTATTTTATGTTTATTATTTCTTATTTCGTATTTTTTTATGCCATCCATCCGGCTTCATGTTTCATTACGGCCTTGGTGTACTATTTCTCTATCTTGAGCAGGGGATCTATCGGAAACAACCTCTCTACTTTTGCGGAGGTAGTGGTATGAACTGCGTACATCTTACCCTCCCCAGACCTTACTTTGTGGGAATACACTGGGACTGTTGTTGTTGTATTGTGGTACATAAACAACAGTAGAAAACTGTCTTTGTGATTTTGATGAAAAACTCAAGGTATTTGCATGAACAATAGCGGAAAATAGAGGAAGAGACAACCCACTAGCCCAATCTCGGTGCATTTCCGTCATTTGTTGCCCTAGTCTTCTAATCCCTTGCTTTAAACTCTCATTTTCCTGACTCTTTATTTGATCCATGATGTCACTCTCTATATCCTTGTTGGACACAACTAACCCTTTCTTGAATTTGGTGTGATGTGGAGGACCATCTACAACGCCACAATGCCACAAACCAACCACCTTAAACTAACTGAACAAGAGATAACAAATGTGTTAGAGTTTAACACTTTCTCAAAATCTTTTTATTTTTTTATTTTCTTTGAAAAAGATCACCAAATCCAAGAAGCGTGCCTACTTATCTCACTCCCAAGATAGGAGATACAGATGTGGGTAGTTCGTGAAGTTTCGACGCAACATGGCCGATCAAACTCTCTTTATTTTTCTTTTTTTTGAAACTTTGAGAAGAAAAGAAAATAAAAAAATTTCAAAAGAATTGACGAAAATCTTTTTTTAATTTTTCAGTTTTAAACTCCCTATACAAAATGAAACCTATGATTACCAAAGAAAAATCTTTTTGAGTTTTCGATCTTGAATTTTATATGAAAATGAAACTTGAAACTATTAAAGGAAAATCTTTTTGTAGTTTTCTTTTAATGATGCATATGAAATACCTACTCTAAATGAAGAGTGAAGAATTTTTTTTTGGATTTTTTAAATAAGATCACCGAACCCCGAAAGGACTGCATACATATCTCACTCCCGAAAGAAGAGAATCAGGTGTGCGTAGTTCATCTAGATTGGACAATTAAGGATTAAGTAACAAGCTAAACCTTGACTTGCGTGGCACGATCAAAGATAGACGATGAAAAACATCAATAAAATCTTTTTGGGGGTTTTCAATTTGACACTTCACATAAAACCGACACCAACAACTATGAAAGATAAATCTTTTTGGTATTTTCATTATATAAAATATACAAAACTTCTACCATCTTTTTAAAAAATTTCTTTTATAAAAAGCTCCTATCAGAAAAAAAACTTTTTTTAAAATTTTTGAATTATGAATGTTTGCTAAAGAGACCAAAAGAAAAATCTTTTTTTTTTTGAGAAAATGAGTGTAAAAGGCAAAAAATCTTTTTGGTTTTATTGGATTGTGAAAAAAAAAATCATAAAGAACTCTAAAAACAGCGAAATTCTTTTTTTTACTCACTTTTTTTTCAATCTTTCGTTGCCTACACACTTTTCTTTAATTCTGGCATAATTTTTTTCCAGACCAGTCCGTCAAATGACCCTGTTACCCTCAAAGATGCAATAATTAGCACGTAGGGATGATTTAGGAGTGAGTCTCCTACAAAGGACCAAGTGGATCCCGCTAGGTCTCAATATGATGCAGATAAGCATGACCTAAAGACTGACCTAGGCTGAGGTCCACTAACAAAGCTGTTCGGGGGTGCATATGGTCGATAGTGGCTGCGATTGCTTTTCACTTACTCCATACATCCGACGGCCCTCCCTCCTAAAATAAGGGTGACTCAACTAGAGTTCATGTATACGACGTGTACTCCAAAACTTGTTGAGAAAGAATTGACTTGGGGTGATTCATATGATGCCAGATATAAAGCGGTAACACATAAGAGAAAACTATAAATACGTAGCACATATGCATTCAACAAAATGATAAAACAATAACACAAATAATAACATAAACAAAATGTCTATACATCTATAGTGTCAAACTAAGTCAATATAACTCCAAAAAATAAGCTTGAATTCTAAAAAATCCCCAGCAGAGTCGCCAGAGCATGTCACACCCCCTATTTTACCAAAAAGAATTAGATTTTAAGTTTGAAAATATTTTTTTATTATTAAGTGACAAAAAAAAAAAAAATCTGAAAAGGACTTTTAATAATCAAAATTGAGAGTTGTCATTTGGCATAGATCGAGTGTGCCAAGTCACCGTTGAAAAATCCTTTTTTAAAAAGATTTTGACTCTTTAAAGTGGTCCACAAACAGATATTCCGGTTAAGGAATTCTGTTGACCGAGGGGAAGGTGTTAGACACCCCTCGGTCCCGTGGTTCGACCACGGTCGCTTCCTGGGGTATATCGATTCTGTTAGGGGGGGGAAATGAGTGAGGTAGGGGAGAAGGGTCTAAGGGTAGGGGTTGGGTAGGGTAGTGAGGTGGGTAGGAGTGTGAGTGGTTAGGATAAGTTGAGGTGGTTAAATTTGATTGGGCGGGGTGTTATATTTGTTAAAAATTGGTTATTTTTGTCATTTTGTGGAAACTTATTAAAATGAGGCGGGGTGTATGATAGGTGGGGTAAATGGGTAAATTCGGCTTTCGAAGGGACAAAATTATGTGTCTACAAATATGTTTTTCTTCGTCATCTGAATTATCGCTACTATAGTTTACAAACTATTAACTTCCGCATGACGCCCACTCGATTTCAAACTCAACAAATGGATTGTTTCATTCTTAATTAAAGATCTCAGTTTTAAACTTTGAATATGAAAAAATTGTTAGTAGAAAGCGCTATCTTTGAATGAGTATCTGGTGCAAATTCAAATGAGTTGAATTCAGATATAAATATGAGACACCTTATAAAAAACACAGAAAGACAAAGAAGCAAAGTTGATGAATAGTTAAATGAGATATCACTATCACATTCTTAAAACTCCTTGGTCGTTACCCTCAAAAATAGAAGCGTGTCACAAAATTGGGCACGGTCCTGCAATTTACACCCTATATCATTGCTCATTAACATCCAAAATTAATGTTACTATCAGTATACTAATGCTTAGAACTTGCGCATGGCTCTAACACTCCATTTTTTGAAATTCCTTATAGCAAATGATTCTCATCGATCACTTTATATTATCATATAATAAAGCTATGCTTGTAATTTATGATATTATCTTACTTTTCATACTTTTATTAACGATACTAGACTTACTTTTCTTATAGTTTACGATATGACGTTGCCTCCCTTATAGTATACGATATTAAGACAAAACTCATATAACAATAATGCGAAGATGAAATATCAAGTTCAAATGTTTGCTTGACGTCTTGTTAATATTATGCTTCGGTTTCTTCACTCTTATTATTTTCTTGAGTTGATATTTTATCGGGGACAATGTTTTTGCCTTCCAAGTAGCTAGGGATAAAACCTGCATATAGATTATCCTCTGTAGACCCTACTAATCGTAGAATTACATCGGCATGTTGTTGTTTTTGTAAATGTTGCCTTGGCCTCGACAACTTTTGTCCGAATGTCGTTCCTTTAGTTTATCTTATCAATGGAGTGTGGATGGTGTTTATTTTAGGCATAAAGTTTCTCTTGAACTCATTTGTCCACGTCTATTGTAATGCCACTTTTTAATATATATTTTTTTCTCTTTAGCTAGAATTTCTCATATAACTTGTTTTTCCCCCTTCACGAAGCTAACAAAGAACGTCTCCATGAATAAAATACATAAGCCCTTATCGTCGGGAGAATATAACATCGTATTCAGAGGCAAGTTCAAAATTTAAAAACGATGCAGACAGATATTGGTATAGACATCGAAATTTTATGGACTCTAAAGACTTCAATTTCTGTTAGAGTTCTTGGAGGCTACTTTACCTTAAATCTAACTTGGAGGCTACTCTATCCTAAATCCTGAATTATGCTGCAAATATTCCTTAAAAGGCATCTTGAAAGTCCCAATAAATTCATGGGATATTCATAAAGATCAAAAACCTTCTCTTCTTGATGTACCAGGGGCGACTCTACCTCTTAAAGAAATAGACGGCCGCCTTAGGCCCCAAAATTTGAGGGGCCTCATTTTTACGATAATATATTAAGATTTTAAAAAAAATTAAACATTATTTATAGAAAAATAATTTTTTTATATAAAAGAAATGAATTATTAGAAGAAGTTCATATATCTAGAGTATTATGTCTCAAGAAAGATTAAATGTATTGATTATATTATTACTTAAAAAGGAATAATTAGAAAAAATAGATTATATAATTTTGAAATAAAAAAAATAATTAGAAAAAATTGATTATATAATTTTGAAAATAGAGTTATTAAATAAAAAGTTATTTTTTCTTAAAAATTTAAGGTCTTTGTTTGATTTTCGCCTATGCTTGAGCCGCCCCAGCTACAAACCCTCCTTTTATGGAGATCAAATTCAAATATTCCTAGTTTGAGAAATACATCATTAAATGCCCTCGAATTACGGAGGAATCCATATCAAATTCAAATATGCCTACGTTCGAGAAATACGCCACTAACGGACCTCGAATTACGGAGAAATTCATATCAAATCCAAATATGCCTACGTTCGAGAAATACGCTACTGACGATCCTCGAATTATGAAGAAAATCAAAAGAGAAGAACCAAGGAAGGAATAGATTTGTACCTGCATGATTTATCAATAAAAATTCTTGTTTCTTCGTATTTTATTTGTGATTGAAATTTATTTATCGGAAACAATTGGCAAAACTTTGGTTGACATTATAGTGAATGTGACACATATCGGATTCGAAGAAGCCAAGTCAGAGCTAATAAGCAAAGGAAATAAATTTCAACCAGTGCATCTAACTAGCTGTTACATATTGTAGACTAATTGCTTTTGATGTACTTTTTTATAAATATCATGTATGTCCTCAATTTTTAATAACTAGTAAAATAATCTAAATTAACTTTTACAATTTCACTATAATATAAAAAGTAAATAACATTACTATTGAACATTGAAACCAAACACATGAAGCCATGCTTTCGTCTTCAATAACCAAGAAATGGCACACAAATGAGATCAAAAATCGAAAAACTGAAACTTATACATACGTAACATACATACGTAAATGGTAAATAAACAAGCAAAACTAAAACCAAGAACCGATTATTCAATTCTATGATTCGAAACTTTGCAACTCCAAGAAAACCATTATCACAACAAATACCTGAAAGTTTTATCAAGATTCAGATGGATAAGCTTCAATTGTAGTTGGACATTAATTTAGTTGGTGGTTTTTGTACAAAATAAAAAGTTTGGGTAGTATATAAAAATAAAGTGAGAGGAAATATTCAATTCAAAAAGTCAATACACCTCAAGATAGGGGTATGTAAAAACCGAACCGACCGATAAACTGAACCGATAAAAATGTTATTGATTTATTGTTATTAGGTTAACGGTTTTTTAATGATTTTATAAAAAAAAATTATTGGGTTATTGGTTCGGTTTGATTTTTCGTATTGGGTTATTGGGTAAACCGATAACCCAATAAGAATATATATATATATATATATATATATATATATATATGACTTATTACATGTTTCTCTACAAATTAACAAACCTATTATTTCAATTATACAACTCTTAATTTTTCCTAACAACATTTAGTTCAAAATTGAAGATTTTTGTAAATTAAAACACATTATATAGGATTTTTGTTTACAACTAAGATTCGATTTTTTTCATGTTAGTTACTACTATTTTTATTTTATGAGTATTTTCTTATCGGTTAAATCGAAAACCGAACCGTTAAGGACTAAAAATCGATAAACCAAAAAACCGATAAAAAAAATCTTATTGGTTTAGCATATTTAAAAACCGAAAATCGATAAACTGAACCGATAATATGTAAAATCGAACCGACCGATGCACACCCCTACTCAAGAGATGTTTTTCAAAAAATTAAAAACTGTAAAAACATTTAAATATTTTGAATAATATTTATGCCCAACGTCTACTAAGATTTTTTAAATTTACCCATTATGATTCTAGATTATGAGAATTCATGATTCTATTATTCATGAATATTATTTTATTAAGTTTTATTTTATGTACAAAATATTTACGTTCCGCTTTAGTTGAACTCAATAGAACATAGTGGAAAAACTTGTTAGAAAATACTATCAATTTTCTTAGTTTCTCAAATAAAATTTCTCTGTCTCACTTCATCGATGAACAAAACCCAATTAGTATTTTTTTTTTTTCTTTTTGCATTGATATAAGCCACTGAGAAAAATCACAAAAATCTACTACAACTTCCCACTTTGATGAGGAAAAAAAAAGATCCTAACTTGTGAAAAGGCACAGATCCAAAGAATCTACCAAGTAAACAACAAAAAAATAAAATACATCAAACTTTTTTTTTTCCTTTATCTCTTCTAGATTTAGTCCATATGGCCTACAAACACCTTCCTCCATATCCTGCATTTCTGAACAATGCTTGTTTTATGTCTTCTGAACTCACAACTCCTCCCTGCTCCATTCCCTAATCATCAAAAATAAAAAAAGATCAGAAAAAGATATCGAAATAATTTGAATGCAATTATTGATTAATATCTAAATAATTTGAAGTTTATGAATTTTGAGTTTACTATTAAACTGATAACTCGGTTTAGTTACTTACTGCCTTCGGAATGAATCTAAGTAAAAGTTCTTCTGAACTAGTACCTACTACCTACTGTACTGAATTTTCACATAATTTTTTGAAACCTAAAATTATAAAAAGAAGATGTGCATTGAATTTTATACCTCAGAACAAGAAGCTTGCATTGCAAAATCACTAAAGGAGCTTATTACACATTGTTGAAGCTCTAGGCCTAAGGCTTCTAATGTGGTCACTGTTGATAACAAAAGACCAGGTTTCCCTGCACAACATATCTCCACTTTTGTGTCAACACCCCTCCTTTCCACATCAAACTACAAAAAGAATATAAAATTAATTAGATCGAGACGGATTTAAATAAAGCGACATATAGATTCATATAATCGACATTACTTTGTTTGGGGTTTTAGGCGTAAATAGATATTGTTGCTGTAACTAACCTTAGGTGAATTTCTCACAAGCATCTCATTGGGTTTTACATCTTTGAAAATGCTCATCAAGCTTAGTTGATTTGGTTCAAGTTCCATTTCTTCTTGCAACTTGTTGATTTTCTCTAGTAGCTCCTTCATGTAGTCTATAGTATCCCCAAGTATTGAAGTTCTGTCCATCTGTAAAGGGTAAAATATTAAATTAACATCAGAAAAATTACAATTGATATTTTTATCAGGTTACCAAATATTACTACACATATAATCGAACTCGATGAATTAACCTAAATAGTCGCCATTTCAATTAATAAAAATGAGGGTTAAAGTTAATTACCTTGCTAATCTTGGGAACAACTGATCTAAGCATAGAGAGTCTATCATTAAGCCTTTTTCTTCTTCTTCTCTCAGCCATTAAATTCTTTGAAGGCTGTCCATCAATTTTCTTTGATTTTGTTTTTCTAATTTCTGGACACAAACCAATATTGAAACTTGTACCTCCAGCTGCTGCTGTTGTACCTTCACACGCTTGAATTTCCTCCAATTTGCAAGGAATAACAACATTGTTATTATGGTTAGTATTTTTATTATTATTCCCCATTTCCAAATTTTGGAAACTATAGTTCCCAACTTCATCATCCAAAATTGATGAAAAATCTTCTTGAGAAGGGAATGAAGATGTATTATCAGTAAGCTCTGGTGGAGACAATTCATCACAAAATGGGCTATAAAATGAATTTATCAAACTTTGGTTGTCAAATGGCAAATTACATGAATACCCTTCAAAAGAATTAGAAGTAGGAGAACAAGAAAGTGGAATATTATTATTGTCAACAAAACATGATGAATCATAAGTAAGGACATTGTTGTAAAAATCAGACATTTCCATAGGGACAACACTTGTAGTATCCCATGAATCACTTCTTAGAGATAATAATTCTTCTAAGGAGCTATTCTCATTGTAATACTCCATTTTTTTTCTCTATGGAATTTTGTGGAGAAAAAAAAAAAAGAAGTTTTTGGAGGGTAGTAATGTAAAGGAGGGACTTTGATGAAATGAAAAGTTGCAATAAAGTGGAGGATATATATAGGAGAAGAAATATTATATAGTAATGTTTGGGGCATCATTATTTGTCATTTGCCACCTTAGCCTCAGACTAATAAATTTGGAATTTGTGTTAATGTAAGGGCAAATTGTTGAAAAGGGACCTACCATCTCTAGAATTATGGTTCAGAGAGTACTATTGATTTCTTACATCAATGAAAGTCAAATTGAGGTAAATTTTCTTCTTGCCTAATGGTCAATAAAGTAAGTTGACAGTCTTGAAATCTCAAATATAATTTTTAGCTTAGGCTATTAAAACTATGTGGGGGGTTTATATGAGTAGCGGAATCAAAATTTTTATTAAGAGGTTCAAACAAATAACTAAGCATGTTAACAGAATCTTAAAAATAAACGGGTCGAATTAGATATAAGCGGGGCGAATTTAATTTGAGCGAACTAGACGAAGTTCATCTCTATCTCAATATGAATAATAAAACGGGGAAGTTAAACTTCTTTATTTTGATCGTGCTTCAAGACATACAATCTTTAAACTTTTTAAAAATATTTTACATATTTAGAAACTACATAAAAGTACAGTAAGTTATCAAAATTGTACTTTACGTTTAAGTTATTTATACATTAACATGATAGAACTAATACTATTTTTTTAAATTTTAAGGATAAAAGATGTAAATTGTTTTAAATCAGTCAAAATAGATAAACAACAAACAAAAGTATGTAGTATAATTTTGTGAAAAAATAAACAAAGAAGTAAATCATCAAATTAGTAACCATAAAAGTGAGAGAGGAGAAAATAAAGGGGATAGAACAAGTCAGAGAGAAGAGAAAACAAAAGGGGACGGATCGTAGCAGAGCAAGAAAGTAATTAGGGATTTAATCCAAAAGCTAATTCAAAAGATTGAAAAAAACGATGTTATCCAGACTCGAACCCACACGGATTGAGAAATTTTACACCCCTTCACCACAGAATCAGGCTTTAGCCTTGTATTAAGGGGTTTCAGTACTTAACATATATATCGTAAATCAAAATTTTGATCCTACATATACAATGTAATTTTTTGACGAAGAGGGTTCGCCCATGATTTTCATCTATTCAAGTCTTGATGGATTAATTACTCGATACTTAATCTGATGGAAGATAACAACTATCCTATGAAATTAGTCGAGTTGTTCGACTACGGTTCAATAAGTTTTGATTGTTGAATCCATTATGCATAGATTATAAGATTTCCTTAATTATGAGTTTTTTTTTTTAATTGGGATTTTCAGGTTAAACTATGACTAAAAGCATTTTTCTTTTTATTCAAAAAACTATGGTCCATTAGATTTAACATGTGACACATGAAATAAGATCAAAAAGGGTAGTGGAAGAAATTAAGAGAAGCGAAAATGAAGATTAGTTAAATCATAAATACCGAACATGCAATATTATGAAAATGGAAGAATTTCTCTTAGAAATTAAAAGATGTTTCAGTGTCTGATTTTCAATTTTATCACGATTTGTTTTAGGTCATAAATTTTTTCATTAATTGATTTATATGTAACTTTCGTGTCCTATTAAACATCATATTTGGAAGGGTCCTCTGAGAAAATCGACTCACGTTTGTGTATGCACAGAAAAAGGTGGGGGGTTCACCTTGTCAGGTTCTTTATATGCATAAATGTCTAGGGAATTAATTGCCATATAAGCAGTACAAAGTAATAACTAATTTTATTTTTTGCTCCAAGGGCATAGTTTAATGGTAGGAAAGTAGGTCTCCCATGTAGAAAATTTGGGAGCGAATCCAGTTTTCGTTTGTTGTGCGATCATGAGCTTATCAAGGGATTTGCCTAGTGCGATTTTGCATCTCTAATGTAATGTTACCGTAAAATGCTCACCACAGATTATTTGTTCAGATCCAATGAATTTTTCAAACGGTTATATATATATATATCTACTTATTTATTTTCAGGAAAACTTATACATTGCACGTTAAGACATGCCAATAGAAAAAAGTCTCAATACTTTTTGGCCTTAGCTGTGAAATTTCAAAATAGTTGGTAGGCCTCTTCTATTCTTTCTCTAAACTACCTTTTAGTCAAAATAATCCCTTTTAATTAGTTTAACTTTTCATTTATTAATTAATCATGTTCTCAGTTGTCACTTGTCAGGATTTTGATTACCCCTATTTAAGGGCGGGTATGATATTGTACAAGATATTGAATTATCATATTGAAATGAAATTACTGTAATTTCAGTATAATAGTATTTGTAGTATGGTACTTGGTATGTATTGAACTTGTTTTTTTTTTTTAGCTTTTGATATTTATAAAAATAAATAGTGAAATATTGAATATCCTATTAAAATACATAATTACATATACAATTCAAATATATTATTACGATACTAGTTAGCTGATATGATATAATCGAGACATTTCTTTAAAAACCAAAGTCATAATTCTTTGTTATATGAGTATATGTATAAGATCGAAGCCGAACAAATTATGATTATGAATTTACCGCTTCCGAAAATATCGTAATCAAACTTTGCTGCTGAAACATACTAAATTAATTTAGTTTGATAGTACTATAATCTTATTAAAATTATAAAACCGAAATTTTCAACATCATACCATACTGTTACCATCACTACATACCTCCTTTCCATTCCTTGTTTTCCCTTTAAAAGAAATCTGGGGGCAGTACTTAAAACTACTTATTATAAGTTGGTTTTAAAGAAAACTTCTATAGGGAACATAAATAATATACGTACTTGAAAGTAATTAGAATTACTATATATTATGCTAATTGAATCTACAGTAATTCTCAATCAATTAAAATTTGGCTGATGTTAAGTGTCTTATCGAGGTTAAGAATATATCATTACTGAACAATCTAATATTTTTAACACTATTTTTTTGGAGTAAAGTGGTCTATACATTTTGGATTTTTCATTAGAGAACGTTTCTGTAGTCAAGGTCAGGATAATCTTGTTTTGTTAGTAGTTTAATTATGTGATTAATTAATACTAATTGAATGAAAGAATATTAGTTACTTTATTTATCAACTAGTTAGCTTTTTGTACTTGGATAAAATCAAATCTAAAAAGAATAAGAACAACAAACTGCAGGTGACGACAAGACAAATTGCTAAAGGGCCATATATATTAATTGCATGGCCTTATAATGACAATCATCACGAACCTATGTTCCCACCCGTTAGTGAAACCTTCTTTTTACGTAACCATCGATTATTCGAAACTCACTATCTCGATCAATTTAAATTTATATTATGTAGGAGATATTAAGGGGTAATCGCTCTCCATTTGATAAAGAAATGGACCATGGTTCTAACTCAACCTCAAAAGTCAACTCATGAGGGAGGATTGCCCAAGACCATATAAGGAGACCAAAGACCCTTTAATCCACCGATGTGGGACTCCAACACCCCCCCCCCCCGCAAGCCCAAGGCTGGACCATCTGGAGCGTGGACAATATAAGACGAGGACCCTTTAACCCACCGATGTGGGACTCCAACACCTCCCCCGGCACGCCCCCCCCCTCGCAAGCCTAGGACTGGACCATCTGGAGCGTGGACAATATAAGACAGGGACCCTTTAACCCACCGATGTGGGACTCCAACACCTCCCCCGGCACGCCCAGGGCTGGACCATCTGGAGCGTGGACAATATAAAACGGGGGGCCAACATCGGAAACAATGAACTGGGTGGGTCTGACTCTGATACCATGATAAAGAAATGGACCTTGGGCCTAACTCAACCTCAAAAGCTAGCTCATGAGGGGAGGATTGCCCAAGACCATATAAGGAGACCAAGGACCCTTTAACCCACCGATATGGGACTCCAACACTATTAAGGTTTTTTCGTTCTTATGGGTTATGGCTCAATCCCTCACATTCCTTAGTAGTTAGAAACTGAAATCTAGATGATGTTTGATCATCTCATCTAAAATTTTCAGATATTTGTGAGATCATATATACATTTCTTTAATTAATCATGTCTTCAAGACACACCTTCATGTCTGATGCTCATGATTCTTTTCAGCAGTCAAATATGTGAAAATTATTTTTTTTTCGGTAATGAATGTTGGTGAGACTCGAATTCAGGACCCCACCTACTCTAGATATCATGTTGAAGTGTGTGCGACTATCTCATTTAAAAGCTAAAGTTATGAAAAGAGAATAAATAGTACTCCCTCCGTTTCATAATAAATGAATTGTTGAATTTTGACACACATATTAAGAAAAAAACATTAAAGACATAAATTTAACCCAACTTTCCATTTTTACCCTAAAAAAAAAGAGTTAACCTTGTAATACCTTTTTAAAAGTTAATTGGTTGTCAAATCATAAGGGCAAATTTGGAAAAAATTCAATGATTCAATTATTTTGAAACACCAATAAATACCCCAACAATTCACTTATTCTGAAACGGAGGGAGTATGTAATTATGTCTTTAGCAACAAGTTGTATGTTATAAAATCACATCTACACCATATTATTTTTATAGCTATCTTTTTAAGCTCGTCTTTAGTCTTGTTTCTGCTGAACAAGGATGGCAAGAAATTAGAACCTCTATGGGGTAGTATGATTAGTTAACCATATACAACTTATCCTAATCCAGGTTGTGATAATCATAGAAGAGTTGTGGTCATTTTAATGCAACAAAAAAAACCTTAGGGAGAATCATAGCCACATGCTACAAGTTCGTATATATAATGAAGGGATAAAGTGGCTAAAAGGATAAAACTTTGGACACATGCACCTAGGATATATACTACTCCCTAGTAGTACAATTTTAGGTCAATGCTCTATGCTATAAAGAGAAAAGAAATAATGAAGAAATTATACACACAAAAACCTTTACGAGAACATGTATGTAAATTCATACATATTACTATATAATAAATGCTCATGAAGGTACATATTTATATTAGTCCATGAAACGAACACGTACACATATTGGTGTGCATCAGTGGGTGTATTTTTTGTGACGCCCATGATAGAGGACGGGTTTATGAGGTGCGGGTCAATGAGCAGGACTAGCACGTGTGTGTGGATGATCAGAATAGTTACCCTTTTGCCCAATTAAAACACTTGTTTGTGTTAGTTATTTGACGAAGTGATCAGGAATATGAGTGTTCACGTAACTTAGTTCGAAAGTTAGCTCATATAACTATTGGATAATAAAATTTTTGAGGCCAAAAAATAAATAATTGAGACAAGAAAATATACTGCAATAATCAATTTATTGATTTCAACGCGGGTGTTACAATCTCTATGAATCCTCTGATTCGTTTTTTCAAATATAAATTCAAGGGCTTGACTTGTGGCTTTTGAGCTTGTTCTTGAATATTGCGGTCTTGATCTTCAATCTTGATGAACTTGATTTGAATGTTTGAGCATGCGGCATTTGATCCACGAGTTTTCTCTTACTACTTGTTAGAGTTCTGGGATTTCTTTTCTGTATTATGAAACTCATATTTATAGTTGTGGAAAGGGAAGAGTCATAATGAAGATGGACTTTCTCTGAACAATCAAATTTAAGTGGCGTGACGCCTTTTATGGGTTTTTGATGTCACTAGGCCTGTTGCATCAATTTGACATGTGACATAGTCCTATTGGCTCTTTCATTTGACTTGACATGCCACGTCATTTGACACGTGACGCTTATATGAGCCTCTAGAATATGACAATATCTTGAGTTTAGCAAAGTGGGTTCATCATTTGTAGCCCAAATTAATGGACTAGCCCAATAAATATTGAACTTTATTAAATTCATATGTTTGAATTTAAATCATTAATTCAATTATATTAATCCGCAGTATTTATTTAGGACTAGTATATTTTGAATTTGTAGACACCTAATTTTGTCCATTCCGAAGTCTAATTTTATTTATTTTTAGCTCACCTTATCACGCACCCTCACCCATGTAACTATCCCTCCATAAAATGACAAAAAATAACAACCCCTCACAATTTTTATCTTATTTTTTAAATTATCCTAACAAACTTTATCCTGATCACCTACCCTAACAACCTACCTCACCACCCCATACCCTCACCCCTACCCCCATCTACTCCCCTTTCACGTGATTCCCCATTTTTCCTTTCACAATTATACTACATTCCAAAGAGAGTGGAGCCCAGGGGATATTCCCTTTTCATCTTTATCCTTCCAAATTGATAGAGGGCCTACATATCATGACTCACCTAGATGGAATTGATTCCATTCCCACACACTCACTTATAGATATATATAATAGACAATCTCCATATTCACAGGGGAGGAAAATATTATCATCATCTTCAGAGAGACATAATTTTGGCTCTCTTCTTTTCTTCTTTCCGCAACACATGCACAGACACACCCTAAATCGCACTCACGCATACACACAGAAATTGGGGAGAGAAAGAGAAACGCGGAGAGCAACCAAGAGAGATGAGAGATTCAAGAGAGGTAGAGAGAGATCTGCGTGAGGAAGAAAATGAATCGAGAGAGAGTGTTGTCCGGAAGAGCTGAAATCGATGAAAAGATCGAGAACAATGAGTGGTTTGAATGAGGGAAAACTGGCAGATTCGACTGCTTTTCATCGTGCTCCATTTCAATTTGCGGTTTTGATGAGGTCTCGTTCATGAGCTCCGATCCATCGCAAGTTGTCGAAATAAATTCATCAATTGAGGTTTCCATTGAAATATCACACTGGTAACTGGTTATTGTTCGTCGAGGGGTTGTTGTTCGCGTCTAGTTACTGTTCCGACGATACAATCATCGAAAAACATCAAACCATACTGAAATCCGTCAGAACGGGTTGATTGGGTCGTCCTCGGGCTGATTCCATTGGAGCTCAGTTTCTATCGGTTTTGGTTTTCTTTTGCTGGATTTTGAGGGTTTCGGGATCTTTTGTTTCCTGATTCGTTGTCGACGTCGTGCTTTGGGGTCCTCGTGATTAAATTGTGCCAATATTCAGAATTTGGGATTTCATATCGAGGTTTTCCTTTAGGTTTGCAATCTGTTCGATTGGAAATTCGGAACACTGATTTGGTGTTGTTCGTGGTTGGGGTTCCCGTTCGAGTATTTTGGTTTTTGGACTTCTTTATTATCTATGAGAACGTTCTATTGAGAGTTGGAGTTCGTCACTGTTGAGGTTCGGTTCGAGGTTTTCGGATGCGGATTCTATCCTTTCATTGAAGTATTATTGAATTTCAAAATCTTCGAATTGAGGTCCAATCCTATTCCCTCATTCTGTTAGTTCATTATTCATTATATTCGGATGCATCAAATTGCGTGTTATATCTTGTTTGATCTGTGTTGGTGGTGAATCTTTAGTTGTTTTGAATCGTGAATTAATTGGGGGTGGGGTGAGAATTGAAAACTTGACATAATTGGTGAATTTTGGTTAGTTTGATTCATTGGTTGTTTGACTTGAAATGAACGTTAATCGAACTTGGTAGTATCTTGATACGTCGATTGGTTTAGGCAAACATAGTTTGGGTAGGCAAAGTTTAGAATTTGTGGCTTCGGTTGAATGTTGGAAATTCTGTGGAGTGTTTGAAATTTGTTGAATAGTTTTATTTTCCCGCACTAAAAATGTATTCATTTGGTCGAGGAATGCCCCGAGGTATCTGTATATATTTATTCACCGGGGAATGCCCCGAGGTATCCTGTACCCGGAGGATGTTCGTGATAAAGGCCCGAGGCGTCGGGTAGAGCATTAGTCTAGAATTAATTTAGAATAGGATTTATTTTTACGCATTTTTCTATTTTTCGACTGTATAATTGGACCTGACACTATATTTCGGATCCCTTTTGTTTTTGTTTGTTTGTTTGATTGTTTTACATGTTTTTGTGTGGTTTGTACGTCGTAGTGTCAATTTAGCCGATACGCTCTGCCAAGCGAACGTGGTCAAACCACGGGATAGAGAGGTGACTAACACCTTTCCCTCGGTCAACAAAATTCCTTAGCCGGAATCTCTGTTCGCAAACCAGTATTAAAGAGTCAAAACCATTTTGAAAAAGGATATCCATGGGTCACTTGGCACACCCGATTTATGCCAAGTGGCGACTCTGAGTTTTGATTGTTAAGAATAATTCTTTTTCAAAACAAATTTTCATCTTTGTCACTTTAATAATAAAAACCCTTTCGAACCCAAAACGAATCTTTTTTTCCGTTAAAAAAGGGGTGTGACAACTCTGGCGACTCTGCTGGGGATTTTTCAGAATTCGAACGTATTTTGGAGTCGTATCGGCTTTGTTTGGCATTACGAGTGTATAAGCATTGTTTGTGATTTTTGTTTGTGTTATTGTTATCACTTTTGTGCGATTACGTGCTCTTTGTTTACAGTATTTATCCTATGTGTTACCGCTTTTATATCTGGCATCATGTGTCTACCCCCAGGCCTTCTTTCTGCAACAAGTCCGTAGTACACGTGTTGTACACGACCTCTAGTTGAGTCACCCTTATTTTAGAGGGGGAGCCGTCGGTGTTATGGAGTAGGTGGAAAGCAAAGCAGCCACTATCGACCATACGCTCCCCCGAACAGCCTTGTTAGTGAACCCCAACGTAGGTCAGCCTTTAGGTCATGCTTATGTGCATCATATTGAGACTTAGCGGGGCCCACTTGGTCCTTTGTGAGAGACTCACCTCTAAAGCATCCCTATGTGCTAAATGTTACATTTTTTAGGGTAATGTGGTCATTTGACAGACTGATTTGGGGAAAACTTGTGTTAGAAGTAAAGTGAAAAAAAAGGAGAAAAGTGAAGTGAGTCGAAAAGAAGAAAAAAAAAAAGTGTCGTAGCTTTTAGTGTTCTTTATGGCTTTTGTTCTTCACAATCCAAAAAAAAAAAAATTCAAAAAAAAAGATTTTTACCTTTTGCATCATTTCTCAAAAACGAAAATATCAAAAATATTTTTTCTTTGTCTCGTTTAGAATGCATTCACAATTCGAAAACTTCAAAAAGATTTTTCATTCATGGGAGTTTTTATAAAAGAAAAATGCAAAAATTGTAGGAGTTTTGTACATTTCACGAAAATACCAAAAGATTTTTTCTTCGTAGTTGTTGGCGTCATTTTTATCTGAAGTGTCAATTAAAAAACCAAAAAGATTTTATTCGTTTGTCTTTGGTTATGTCTCTTAAGTTAGGTTCAATCTGCTAGTTAATCGTTAATTGTCCAATCTGGACGAACTACTCACCCCTGATTCTCCTCTTTCGGGATATGAGATACGTAGGCAGCCTATTGTTGGTTCGGGGATCTTATTTAAAAAATTCAAAAAAGATTTTCTTCACTCTTTATTTAGAGTAGGTGTTTCATACATATCTTGAAAAGAAAAAAAAAAGAAAAAAAAATTCCTCAATAGTCGTAGGTTTCATTTTTTGTTGATCTTATTTCAAAAATCCAAAAAGATTTTCTTCACTCTTTATTAGAGTAAGTGTTTCATATACATTCTTTAAAAGAAAACTACAAAAAAGATTTTTCTTTAATAGGTTCAAGTTTCATTTTCATATGAAATTCAAATTTGAAAATCCAAAAAAAGATTTTTCTTTGGTAATCATAGGTTTCATTTTGTATAGGAATTTTAAACGTGAAAATGCAAAAAGAGTCTATTCTTTTAACAATTTGTTATTTTCTTCTCTTTTTAAAGTTTCAAGAAAAGAAAAAAGAAAGGAAAAGTTTAATTGGCCATTTTGGCAAAACTTCACGAACTACACACACCTGATTCTCCCCTTTCGGGGGTGAGATACATAGGTGCCCTTCTTGGGTTCGGTGATTTTTTCAAGAAAAAAAAGAGGTGTTGAAAAACTGTTGAACTCTAACCATTTGCTATCTCTTGTCCAGTTAGTTTAAGGTGGTTGGTTTGTGGCATTTTGGCTGGTCCTCCATATTGCTCCAAGTCACAGAGGAAGTTATGACCAACAAGGATACCGAGTTAGTTGTCACTGATCAAATAGGGAGTTCGGGGAATGAGAATGTAGGACATAATGAAGAGATTACGAAATTAAGGCAGCAAATAATAGAAATGCATCGAGCTTGGGCTAATGGGTTGTCGCCTCCTCCAGTTCCCACGGATAATCTGGAATATCTTTCTAGCTTTCCTCCCGTGTCACATGCACAATTTCCCATTTTTGTTGATATGACACAACATGCATCAGGATCGACTCCGGGGCAACAATATCCAACCACTTCCAATGTTTATTTCCTCACTCCCCAATCCAAGACTACCACATACTCGGCTCCAGCTGTTGTTCATGTTTTTGTTGCGCCACCCCCACCTCCTACTTTTGATGTTCATCCACAAGTTGTGCCTCCCTACTCTACAAGAGAGTCTGCATTGAATATTTTTAGTGATTAGCATTATGCTCTCGAGCCTACATTTAAATCGACTGGTCCTTACGATTGCCCTCAACCTCCTGAATTTCCTCCTAACACTGAGAAGCCTGTTATGACAGAAGAACAAGAGAAAATAGCCAGAAAATTGAGAAGTTTGGAACTGACTATGAAAAAATTACAAGGACTTGGGGGGTACCAAAGTGTCTCATATAAAGATCTGTGCATGTTTCCTGGTGTACATCTTCCTCTTTGTTTTAAAATGCTGAAGTTTGAGAAGTATGATGGACATGGCGATCCCGTAGAACATTTGAGACGCTATTGCAACCAGCTAAGGGACGCTGGAGGGAAGGAAGAATTACTCATGGCATATTTCGGTGAGAGTCTTTCAGGTCTAGCTTCAAAATGGTTTGTTGACCAAGACATTGACAAATGAATTAGTTGGGATGGCCTAGCTAACAAATTTATGCAAAAATTTCAATACAATGTGGAGTTGATCCCTGACGAAAAATCCCTAACTAGTATAACAAAGAAGAATACTGAGAGTTTCAGGGAGTATGCGATCAGATGGCACGAACAAGCTACTAGAGTAAAACCGCTAATGAAAGAAAGCAAAATAGTGGAGGTGTTTATTCAAGCGCAGGACGAAACATATTATCAACACTTGTTACCTGCATTAGGCAAGTCATTCATTGAGGTCCTTAAAATGGGGGAGATGATAGAAGAAGGAATTAAGACTGGTCGCATTGTGAGTTTTGCAACATTGAAAGCGACCACTCAAGTAATTCAAAAGGGTTCAAGAAATGTTGGGGAGAAAAAGAGTGAGGAAGATTCATCTGCAATTATAGTTGGACAGCAAGAAAGGTCAAGAAGACCACGTCGTCGTCGATCTCAGGCTCAAGCTCAAGTTTATGCCCAGGCTCCACATAATCACTCCCAAAATCCATTATACTTTGTTCCTCCACATCCATATCCAGTGTATAATGCACAACCACAAGTTCAACCCTCATCTTACCCACAATGGCATACCCCAATGCCCCAGAGTCATCCTCTAACTCCACAAACATACCAAAACCTTTCTAAGCCAGATTTTCTATCCAAGACAAACAATGAAATGAGGCAGAAGTCGAGAGATAGCTTCACACCAATTGGAGAGTCATATGCCAGTTTATTTCAGAGATTGGTTCAGGAAGGAATAATCACTCTTCTTCTTGGGCACACCCTTAATCGACGTTTAAGAAATTTTGATCCTAACGCACGATGTGCGTATCATTCTGAGTCTCAGGGTCATAGTATTGAAGATTGTCGAGATTTGAAAAGAGAAATTGAAAAGATGATTCATGATCGATCAGTCATGGTGCAAAATATTGATAGTGAGGGAAACTTTAGTCATACTGATATGCGAACCAGTGGATAAATGTAAGGCTGAGCAATTGAGAAGTCACCCCTCTCCTTACCAGAAAGGGGTTTGGTAGTTTGTTTTATTTTATTTTCTGTTCTCCAAATTATTTCAGGGTTGTAGTTCGGGATCTGTCTTATTTTGTCCTTTTGTTGTTTATGTCCAAACTCTTTTATCTTTTGTTTCGACTAAATGAAGTGTCTCATTTTCATTTGTGTTTAAATATGTGTTGTTTGTTTGTTTTCTTTACATAGTACATTTTGTGTTGACTCTAGTGATATGACATGCTAGTAAAATTTTCAGCCAGATCTTAAAATCCAGTTTAAGCATGAACATTGAATCAGAGGGTTAAAGTTAGAAAAAGAGAGCATATGAGAAAATAGATAGAGTGCTGAGACATTTGGTGACAAGTTAAGGCAATTATTTTGAGAATCATAAGAACAACTTGGTCATCGATCGAAAGGCAAGTCCTAATTAGGTCAAATAGTGGATGTGTGATCGCTATATCAAGAGAAACAAGAAGATAAGCAGCTCCACGAAAGCATGAGTCATTTGATGTGAGGAATGTACAACAAAGGTGGAGTTTACAGAAGAAGTAGTGACGCACAGACTCAATCTGCTTAAAAAGATGTCGCAAATGATCTTCATCTCTCACTTCCAATTGCATGTTATGTACTTGCATTCTCAAGGATTGATATGATGAAGGCATTTCATTCTGTTATCCAAACATTGTGTCATCCTTTGTTTACCCCATTTGAACCTTAGTGTTATTTTCTTTCATACCCCTCTTTTGGAATCAATATAGAGTAAGCAAAGTTCAAAGAATAGTGTCGAGCAAAAAGATAAAGTCAAAAGTTACAAAAAAAAGACAAAAATGTTTCCAAAAAAAGAGTGTCAAGAAAAATAGAGTTAGAAAAAAAGAATCGCAAAGTGAAAAGAGCGAATAAACATAAAAAAAAAACAGATCAAAGTAAGAGGACAAGCTGCCAGAACTACGCATGACCTGATTCTCCTCTCTTAGGGGTGATATACGTAGGCTGCCCTACTAAGGGCTCGGTCCAACCAAATAAACAATTTAGAGTCACCTAGTCAAAAGAAACTGGGGCATGAGTTAATCCTCATTGTTTGAGTCGATTCCAAAAGTTGTAAGTCCTACCCTACTTCAAGTGTCGTTTGGACCCTATGTCATCCTTTCTTTCTAACCTTATCTAAAAGCCAAGTTACAACCAAAGAAAGACCTTCAGATCAATCTTTGAGGATGTTAAGGCTGAGCATGCAAGAGATATGATGATGCATTTGGGAACTATTTGTCTTCTTCACCATAAAGCGATGGTAAGTTGAGAGAAATAAAAATGAGAGAGTCTTATTGGTGAAAACCCTTACGGACACCATAAGGCGATAGTGAGCCGAGAGAAAATGAAAGAAGCTTGTGGGCGAAAACCCTTTAAGGCGCCACTAGCCGAATGGGGTCTTAAATGCAATTGACCTAAGAAAGCAACTCAGTTTCAAGGTCATTAACTCAACAACAATGGGTAGAAAGTTTGGATGAAAAGATCAAGCTGCTTAATCCAAAATGCATGGCATAATCATTAGTGTTGACTGTCATTTTTAGATGAATTTTTCGTTTCTTTATTTTAAAAGGGGACATTCATTGTCTTTTCTTTCTTCTCTTTATTTTAATTTTATCTTTCTTGAGTCAGTTATCAAAACAAAAATTGTCATTCTTTTTTTTGTTTCTTGTCTTTGAGTCAAGTCCGTGTCAAAATAAGTGAGAAGAGATTTCAAAACTGGCTACCAACTTTTTTAATTGCACAAAGAAAGACAAAAGCTAGCACATGAAAGAGACATTATTGTGAACCCAAAAAGGGCATGCAGAAAGTTTTGTCAACAGAGAAGTCGGGGAACTCATGAAAATACCAAGGTTCAAAGGGTTTATTTGAGAAACACGACAAAGCAAAAATACTGTGTTTGTTTCAGAGTCACTCTTGATAAGCTGAGTTTGAGTCAATGATACAGCAAATCAATGACATATGCTAATAGTTGGAAGCAAAGCTAAATGTGACGGGGGCAGGAGCAATTGCCTCAAAGGCCAAAGCCACAAACTAGCCACCATGTTTTTAAACTCACAAGTTTTCTTTGTATGTAATAGGAATACATGTTGTATTTAGATCAAGGATTTCAGAGCCTAAACATCAAAGGCCGTAATTTCTCACCTCAACAAATGCAAAAGGCAAGGTTGCTGCACAGGTTTGGTAATCAAAACCATGGTAAAACTCATAATTCAAGATCTCTAGGAGACGCACTTCCTTGTTTTGGTAATTCAAGCATCTTTGGTAAGGATACGCACTTTATTGTTTTGATAATTCAAACAACATTGGTAAGGAAACACACTTCCTTGATTGGGTAATTCGAATTTTGCTTCTTAGGTAATGCACTTCCTAACTTAAGTCTTGATTCCTATAAGATGTATCTTTTAGTCGAGTCATCCCCTTTGACCCCTAGAAGACGTACCTTTTAGTCGAGTCATTTCCATTGATTCCTATAAGACGTACCTTTTAGTCGATTCATCCCCTTTGATTCCTATAAGACGTACCTTTTAGTCGAGTCATTTTCCTTGATTCCTATAAGACGTACCTTTTAGTCGAGTCATCCCCTTTGATTCCTATAAGACGTACCTTTTAGTCAAGTCATCCTGTTTGACCCCTAGAAGACATACCTTTTAGTCGAGTCATTTCCCCTAGATTCCTAGAAGACGTACCTTTTAGTCGAGTCATTCCTATTGATTCCTATATGACGTACCTTTTAGTCGAGTCATTCCCTTTGATTCCTATAAGACGTACCTTTTAGTCGAGTCATCCCCTTGGATTCTCATAAGACGTACCTTTTAGTGGAGTCATCCCCTTGATTCCTATAAGACGTACCTTTTAGTCAAGTCATTCATATTGATTCCTATAAGACGTACCTTTTAGTCGAGTCATTCCCTTTGATTCCTATAAGACGTACCTTTTAGTTGAGTCATCCCCTTGATTCCTAGAAGAAGTACCTTTTAGTCGAGTCATCCCCCTGGATTCCTAGAAGACGTAACTTTTAGTCGAGTCATTCCTATTGATTCCTACAAAACGTACCTTTTAGTCGAGTCATTCCCTTTGATTCCTATAAGACATACCTTTTAGTCGAGTCATCCCCTTGGATTCCCATAAGACGTACCTTTTAGTCGAGTCATTCACCTTGATTCCTATAAGACGTACCTTTTAGTCGAGTCATCCCCGTTTGATTCCTATAAGACGTACCTTTTACTCGAGTCATCCCCTTGATTCCTAGAAGACGTACCTTTTAGTCGAGTCATTCCCTTTGATTCCTATAAGACATACCTTTTAGTTGAGTCATCCTCGTTTGATTCTTATAAGACGTACCTTTTAGTCGAGTCATCCCCTTGATTCCTAGAAGACGTACCTTTTAGTCGAGTCATTCTCTTTGATTCCTATAAGACGTACCTTTTAGTCGAGTCATTCCAATTAACTCATAGAAAATGCATTTCTTTATTTGGGATAATTTTCTTTTCAGTTTTGATGTGATTGCAGGAGCATGCCCGAAGCACAGGGCGAATAAATGGAAAACCAAACAACAAGGTGAAGAAATTGAAAGGTAAACAGATTGAAAATAGCAAGTCAGGAGCCCGCCTGCAGAACAGGGTGAAGAAATTGAAAGCATAGCAACAAGTTGATGAAATAGCAAGTCAGGAGTCCGCCTGCAGAACAGGGTGAAGAAATTAAAAGCATAGCAACAAGTTGATGAAATAGCAAGTCAGGAGCCGGCCTGCAGAACAGGGTGAAGAAATTGAAAGCATAGCAACCAGTTGATAAAATAGCAAGTCAGGAACCCGCCTGGAGAACAGGGTGAAGAAATTGAAAAGCACAGGAACAAGTTGATGAAATAGTAAGTCAGGAACCCGCTTGGAGAACAGGGCATGGAAATTGAAAGGCAAGCAACAAGTTATAGAAATAGCAAGTCAGGAGCCCGCCTGAAGAATAGGGTGGTGAAACTCAAGTCAAGAGTCCAAAAGAAGCTGCATAGATAGGATTTTTGTAATTTTATTTATGCTTTAACTTGTAATTTTCATTTTGATGTAATAACAGAACCGCGGACTGGAACCTCGATAGAACCTCACTCGACTCTCCAACTCGGTATAGTCCATCTCTTTCCAATCCTTTGAAATACCCGTCACTTGATTCCCTCATAACTTGGGTAGGTAGGATATCCTAAGTCAAGACTTGGTGTCCCTCCTTCCTTCTGTTTCATTCTTTTAATAATGGTTGGGACAAAATTCTGTCTCGTTGTCTACTTATTTTGTCTGAAAAACTCTTTGTGTTTACACCCAAAAAGGGGCATGATGTAGACACCTAATTTTATCCATTCCGAAGTCTAATTTTATCTATTTTTAGCTCACCTTATCACGTACCCTCACCCATGTAATTATCCCTCCATAAAATGACAAAAAATAACAACTCCTAACAATTTTTATCTTATTTTTTAAATTATCCTAACAAACTTTATCCTGATCACCTACCCTAACAACCTGCCTCACCACCCCATACCCTCACCCCTACCCCCATCTACTCCCCTTTCACGTGATTCCCCATTTTTTCTTTCATAATTATACTACATTCCAAAGAGAGTGGAGCCCAGGGGATATTCTCTTTTTCTCTTTATCCTTCCAAATTGATAGGGGCCCCACATATCATGACTCACCTAGATGGAATTGAATTATATTCCCACACACTCTCTTATAGATATATATATAATAGGCAATCTCCATATTCACAGGGGAGGGAAATATTATCATCATATTCAGAGAGACACCATTTTGGCTCTCTTCTTTTCTTCTTTCCGCAACACACGCACAGACACACCCTAAATCGCACTCACACATACATATAAAAATTGAGGGAAGAGAGAGAAACGTGGAGAGAAACCAAGAGAGATGAGAGATTCGAGAGAGGTAGAGAGAGATCTGCGTGAGGAAAAAAACAAATCGAGAGAGAGTGTTGTCCGAAAGAGCTGAAATCGATGAAAAGATCTAGAACAATGAGTGGTTTGAATGAGGGAAAACTAGCAGATTCAACTGCTTTTCATCGTGATCCATTTCAATTTACGGTTTCGATGAGGTCCCATTCGTGAGCTCCGATCCATCGCAAGTTGTCGAAATAAAGTCATCAATTGAGGTTTCCATTGAAATATCACACTGGTAACTGGTTATTGTTCGTCGAGGGGTTGTTGTTTGCATCTAGTTACTGTTCCGGTGATACAATCGTCGAAAAACGTCAAAGCATACTGAAATCCATCAGAACAGGTTAATTGGGTCGTCCTCGGACTGATTCCATCGGAGCTCAGTTTCTATCGGTTTTGGTTTTCTTTTGCTGGATTTTGGGGGTTTCGGGATCTTTTGTTTCCTAATTCGTTGTCGTCGTCGTGCTTTGGGGTCCTCGTGATTAAATTGTGCCAATATTCGGAATTTGGGATTTCATATCGAGGTTTTCCTTTAGGTTTGCAATCTGTTCGATTGGAAATTCGGAACACTGATTTGGTGTTGTTTGTGGTTGGGGTTCCCGTTCGAGTATTTTGGTTTTTGGGCTTCTTTATTATCTATGAGAACGTTCTATTGAGAGTTGGAGTTCGTCACTGTTGAGGTTCGGTTCGAGGTTTTCGGATGCGGATTCTATCCTTTCATTGAAGTATTATTGAATTTCGAAATCTTCAAATTGAGGTCCAATCCTATTCCCTCGTTCTGTTAGTTCATTATTCATTATATTCAGATGCATCAAATTGCGTGTTATATCTTATTTGATCTGTGTTGGTGGTGAATCTTTAGTTGTTTTGAATTGTGAATTAATTGGGGGTGGGGTGAGAATTGAAAACTTGACATAATTGGTGAATTTTGGTTAGTTTGATTCATTGGTTGTTTGACTTGAAATGAACATTAATCGAACTTGGTAGTATCTTGATACGTCGATTGGTTTAGGCAAACATAGTTTGGATAGGCAAAGTTTAGAATTTGTGGCTTCGGTTGAATGTTGGAAATTCTGTGGAGTGTTTGAAATTTTGTTGAATAGTTTTATTTTCCCGCACTAAAAATGTATTCATTTGGCCGGGGGATGCCCCGAGGTATCTGTATATATTTATTCACCGGGGAATGCCCCGAGGTATCTTGTACCCGGAGGATGTTCGTGATGAAGGCCCGAGGCGTCGGGTAGAGCATTAGTCTAGAATTAATTTAGAATAGGATTTAGTTTTACGCATTTTTCTATTTTTGGACTGTATAATTAGACTGGACACTATAATTCGAATCCCTTTTGTTTTTGTTTGTTTGTTTGATTGTTTTACATGTTTTTGTGTGGTTTGTACGTTGTAGTGTCAATTTAGCCGATACGCTCTGCCAAGCGACCGTGGTCAAACCACGGGATCAAGGGGTGCCTAACACCTTCCCCTCGGTCAACAGAATTCCTTAGCTGAAATCTCTGTTCGCAAACCAGTATTAAAGAGTCAAAACCATTTTGAAAAAGGATATCCATGGGTGACTTGGCACACCTGATTTATGCCAAGTGGTGACTCTGAGTTTTGATTGTTAAAAATAATCCTTTTTCGAAACAAATTTTCATCTTTGTCACTTTAATAATAAAAAACCTTTCTAAGCCAAAACGAATCTTTTTTTCGGTTAAAAAAGGGGTGTGACAGAATTTAATTTAATCCAAATTTCGTATGGATTTAAATTTAATAAAATTTCATTGTCCACAATAACGCTACTCATCTAAGATCATATAAAATGACCAAACTATAATATAACACTCACATCGGTTTAAAACTCAACAACCTCTATTTTTAGAATTGAATATAAGGAGCGTGAACAGTATAGTATATGAATTCTAATATCTTGTAAATCAACAAATAGGATGAACCTATACTCGTTAACTCTAGTGCCAAACATGATAAACCAAAAAATAGATTATAGATCTACTAAACTTCAAATATTAGCTCATTTGAGGTTTTTCTCCGCCCCCCTCCCCCTTCTAAAATCACGTAGAGAGACAAGAGTTTACCAATTAAATCTCGAGCTAGAATTTTGAATTTATATGTTAATTTTCTAGAAATGGAAGTTAATGGGTTTATGATAAGCTATAACACAAATATAAAATCGTGTAAAAGCTACTGAATTTTGCAGAATCGTAGATGGGATGCTAGCTCAAACAACAATATGTAGAGAGATCTTTTAGTTAAAATGCCTTATACAACTGTTTCTACATGGATTTGGAAAAAGTGAAAATCACAAGTAATAGGAACACATGCAGACGCAAAGTGGACGAAATTTCCCAAGTGCGAAAGAGTTGAGATATATAAGTTCTACGTACTACAAAATTTAGTACGTACAAATGATTGATTATAAGGTCATTATCACTATTCTCCTGCTGGATTTTTTCATTTGTACGTTATGAAGGTAATATGAAGGTTCCTAATTGAAGTATCCTAAACCTAAACAATAAAATAATAGTCGATCCCTTGAGGTAGGACCGTTTATGATTCAGTTGGATACACGTGGCACTCGAAGAGGGTGCGATGCAATGTTCGAGAGAATAGAACCCTCGGAAGGTATCACAGTGGTAGAGTTAGAATTTTCATTGAGGTGGTTCAGAATTAAGTAAATGTATATACGAACTAACCGAAGAGGGTGTAAAATTTCATAGAAGGAACTGTCAATTAGAGTTGATACAGAGAAGAAGAAAGTAACCGTTTTATTGAATTATGGGTGTCAAATGGGCCGGGCCGGGCCAACCCGGAACCGGACCTTCCTTTTTAACTGGGTCGAGGGCCGGTTTGGACGCTATCCGGGCCGGGCCGAGCCAAACAGTAAAAAAAATAAAACCCACCCTAACCCGGCCCACTTAACCCAACCCGGTCAAGCCCACCAAAACCCGGTCAAACCCGTTTAAAAAATAAATAAAAAATCCAATATACACTACATACACTCCAATATACACTATATACACTCCAATATACAATATATATTTTTAAGAAAATATATAAACAATTATACATATATACGTACCATTCAATATATAATTATATATGACTATACGTACTACTTTAAATAAAACATATGCTATAATAGTGTAATATATATATACACACTACAATATATATATATATATATATATATATATATATATATACTAATTTATAAAACATATACACATGTATACGTTAAATATATACTACTTTAGAAGATATATACACATATATATGCACCATTCAATATATATGTACTACTTCAAATAAAATATATACTACAATATACATATATATATATATACAACAATATGTATATATATATAGTTACATACTAATTTATAAAACATATACACTTGTATACATTAAAGATATACGTTTATAGAAGATATATACACATATATACGCACCATTCAATATATATGTACTACTTTAAATAAAGTATATACTACAATATATATATATATATATATATATATATATACTTACATACTAATTTATAAAACATATACACTTGTATACGTTAAATGTATACTACTTTAGAAGATATATACATATATATACGCACCATTCAATATATATGTACTGCTTTAAATAAAATATATACTACAATATACATATATATATACAACAATATATATATATATATATAGTTACATACTAATTTATAGAACATATACACATGTATATGTTAAAGATATACGTCTATAGAAGATATATACACATATATACACACCATTCAATATATATGTACTATTTTAAATAAAATATATACTACAATATACATATATATATACTACACTATGTATATATATATAGTTATATACTAATTTGTAAAACATATATACTTGTATACATTAAATATATACATCTGTAGAAGATATATACACATATATACACACCTTTCAAAATATATGTACTACTTCAAATAAAATATATACTACAATATACATATATATATATACACTACAATATGTATATATATATAGTTATATACTAATTTGTAAAACATATACACTTGTATACGTTAAATATATACGTCTAGAGAAGATATATACACATATATACACACCATTCAATATATATGTACTACTTTAAATAAAACATATACTACAATATACATATATATATACTACAATATATATATATATATATATATATATAGTTATATACTAATTTGTAAAACATATACACTTGTATACATTAAATATATACATTTGTAGAAGATATATACACATATATACACACCATTCAATATATATGTACTATTTTAAATAAAATATATACTACAATATACATATATATATACTACAATATGTATATATATATAGTTATATATTAATTTATAAAACATATACACTTGTATATGTTAAATATATACATCTGTAGAAGATATATACACATATATACACACCATTCAATATATATGTACTATTTTAAATAAAATATATACTACAATATACATATATATATATATACTACGATATGTATATATATATAGTTATATACTAATTTGTAAAACATATACACTTGTATACATTAAATATATACATCTGTAGAAGATATATACACATATATACACTACTATAGAAGATATCCAATTTATAAAACATATACACATGTATATGTTAAATATACACTTCTATAGAAGATATATACACGTGTATACGCACCATTCAATGTATATATACTACTACTTATAAAATATACTACATTATATATACATTACAATATATATAGATACACTTATATACTAATTTATAAAACATATACACATGTATACGTTAAATATACACTTCTATAGAAGATATATACACGTGTATACGCACCATTCAATGTATATATACTACTACTTATAAAATATACCACATTATATATACATTACAATATATATAGATATACTTATATACTAATTTATAAAACATATACACATATATACGTTAAATATACACTTCTATAGAAGATATATACACAAATATACAAAACATATGCTACTTAATATAATAAATTAATAATATTTGGTAGTAAATTAATAACATATTAGAAGTAAGTTTTTAATTTAAAGTAGAAAACTAGAAATTCAATTTAAAATTTTAAATCGTTAAATGAAAAAATATAAAAAGCAAGGACTAAGGAGTGAATGAATTTGGAGAATTTTATTGATTGCAAAATGATCCAAATTTATAATTTACATGAATGAAAAATCTATAAATTATGCATCATTTTTTCCAACTCATTCATGTTAATATTAATGGGAACTTGCATAGGATAGTCGAAGTTAACGGGGGCAAAACCATGCATTGGACTTGATTTTTCTGAGTTCTCTCGTGAAGTCATAATTTCTTCAAGTTTCAGCTCGTCGCTCGGCTCCGGTTCCATTCCTTGGTTTCTTCTTTACGCTCTAATCCAATCTCTGAGGCAAACTAGAGGATTCATTGCATTGCTTCCCAATGAGTATCGGTTGTCTCCAAGCTGTTGTCGTCCCTGACTAAAGGCGCTCTCTGATGCAACGGTTGACATTGCAACATTCAAGATATCTCTAGCTAATCTTGAAAGCACAGGATATTGTGTTTCATTACTCCTCCACCAATCCAACGTGTTGATCTGTCGTCTGCGATCCTCTGGTGCCATCCGAAGATAATATTTCAGCTCTTCCCGATAAGTTGATGTGTAAGTTCTCTCATCAACACTGGTCCAACAATTTAAATCATAAAACGAATCAGAAAAAACACTATGTGCCGGCCTTTTAGAAGATGATGGCTCCTCGGGAGGATGAGGAGCAGCAGTTGGAGTGATATTTGTAGGTACGGCTAAATCAAATAAATCAGTATAGTGATTATATAATTTTTCAATGTAATCCTTTGCATCAACCGTAGCCGTCTACAAATCAGGTTGTACTTGTTCAGAATCATGGTTAGTATTTATTTCTAAGTTAGTATAAATAAGAGTACTAAAGTGACACATATTATTATATTTCATGAACGGATTTAGCATAGCACCAACCAAGTAAATAGGGGGAATCGGGAAAAAAATATTTTTTAAATTTCGTAAACATGGCGCCAACAGCTTCTTTATAATCTTCTTTATTTTTATATTCTTTGAGCAAACCAGAAATATTGGCTATATATGCCAAAATATTACAAATAGTAGGATAATAAGCACCAGAAAATTCAACCGTAGCTACATAATTTTTTTAAAAAAACTTAACAAGATCATTAATTACAACCCAATCAGAATTATGTAGCATGCAATCAGCAGAATCAGCAAATGAACCGCAATGTTGGTTAAAAGCTAGTGTAATAGGAATTCTATATTTATAATAAGTTTTTAAAAATTCATACGTAGAATTTCATCTAGTATCAATTTCCTCAGGCATCAAAATCGGTGTAAGTCCATTTTCTTGACATTTAACTTTAAATTCTCTAATTCTCGATCTACGATTATTTCCTTGAATAAAACCAACAGCAAGGCGAATTTTTTCAATATAAAACTCAAAAAACTCAAGACCATCTTTTACAATTAAATTGTATATATGACATGCACACTTAATATGAAAAATTTCATGCAAGGGCGGAGATAGCATAGATTTTAATTTTTTTTATAGCAGTGTTGTTGTTAGAAGCATTATAAAAAACAATACATAAAATTTTATTTTCGATACCATAATATCCAGCAATTTTAACAATAGAATCAACAATAAATTGTCCAGTATGTTTACGATCTTCATCATATAAAAAAGTAAGAATACGTTTTTGCATCACGAAATTACTATCCATCCAATGACAAGTAACGGTTAAATAATCATTTTTATTTACAGCACGACCAAGATCAGAAGTTAAGGACAATCTACATTGAATATTTTTTAACAATGTTGATAAATAAAAATAATATTGTGAATGAAGTCTAAAAATATCAGACCGACAAGTAGTTCTAGGAATACCGTTAAACATAGGATTATAAATTGTTTGTATATAACGAATAAAGGCATCAGAAGAAGGAAAATTAAAAGGCAAACAACCCCCAACTACCATTTTAGCTACTTCTTCCCGGTCCCTCAACTTATTATACTTCTTCGCTACGTGACCGGTTGTTGGGTCCATTTTAGTTTGTGTTGGCCCACCAACATCCCCACCACCTTTTGCAATATTTAACTCTCTTTTGTGATCTTCAGCTATATGTCTCATTAACGTACCCGTACCCCCTTGCTTGCCTCCACTTCTATGCTTATATATTTGTTGACAAATATTGCATTGCACCTCAATATCTGATAAACGTTCAAAAAATTACCATGCAATACTAGTTCTTTTACGAGGTCTTGGGGCACTGGGAGGACGGGGAGGGAGATTAACCGATTCAGATCTAACGTTAGTATCTCCTACTGCGGGTGTCTCAGCAATATTTTTATTATCTTCGTCTAAATTAACTGCATCTACTTCATTTTCTTCTTCTATACCGTAATTTTTCTGAGCTTCTACATAATCCATAGCGTGAGCACCTACACCTATTTCTTCCTCAAAAGGTGTACCAAGCGGTACCGGAGGCGAAGGCACACGGGTATATCTATTACTTGAACTACTTCTACCGCTAGTAATTGACTTTTTACTACCACTACCGTTTCTGGGACAAAAAATTTTAACACCTTTAGTAGCGAGGTTTCTTAATTTATCCATAATATAAATTAAATTAAACTAAAAATATTCAAAATACACAAATATAATAAAATTAAATATTAAACAATTAATACAATAAATAAAAATTAAACGTAAGAGATGGAACGACAATACCAAATTTTAGAAGTATCCAAAGATTGCGACTTTAGAAACTTCCGCTCGTACTTTGTAAACGAAAAATTAAAAAATTAAAGTGAACACTTTAAAAAATTAAATATATTGAATATTTGAGAATTGAAATTTGACAGAGAATGAGATTTGAGAGAGTGAAAAATGATTTGAAGTTGTAGGGTATTTATAGAATTTTTTTTGGGATTAAAAAATATTTTTTAAAGTTAATTTTTTTTTTTAATAAATGGGTCCAAACGGCTAGTTTGGCCCAAAAACTTTTTTTTTTTTTAAATGGTATCCGGGCCAGGCCGATTAACCGGCGGGCTTGGACCAGGCTTGGTCCGGGCCGGATTAGCCAGGCCCATTTTAAAAAAATAACCGGCCCGGGACCCGAAACCCTAAAGCCCTAGGGCTTATCGGGCCGGCCCACTTGACACCCATATATTGAATGAAGCTTAAAGCCAAAACTCTACATTTAGTTGTAATATATACACGTATTTTTTTTTTGCTTCTTTATATCTAACTAACTTCAATTAATGTAGCCACTAAATGGCCAACTGGAAGTAACTAACTGTCCAGTTGGCAATTAATCGATTGATCCTCAACACCCCTCTTCAAGCTGGGCACACTGAATATGTTGATTATGCCAAGCTTGGATAAGAGATGAAAATGTTGTAGACTGCTCAAACTCTTTGTCAATAAATCTGTCAGTTGTTCAGAAGAAGCTAAGTAACAAGTGTTGATTAATCTTTGCTGAAATTTTACTCGGATAAAATGATAATCTATATCAATGTGTTTAGTACGCTTATGGAATACGGGATTAGCTGCAATTTGCATTGTTGCTTTGCTATCACAGTAAAGAGGAACAAGCAGCTGCACATCTAGATTCAGCTCTTCAAATAAATCAACTAGCCATACAATTTCAGCTACTGCTGAGGCTAGGCTTTTGTATTCTGCTTCAGCAGAGCTCCGTGATATAGTAACTTGCTTCTTTGACTTCCAAGATATCAAAGAACCTCCCAGTTTAACTAGATATCCTGTGATTGACCTTCTAGTATTGGGACAACTAGCCCAATCTGCATCGCAATACACCGTCAGTTGTTGTGAGGGATTGGATGACATAAAAATGCCTAAACCTGGACAATGTTTGAGATATCGGACCACCCTTATAGCGGCCTCCATGTGAGATGCCTTTGGATGGTGCATAAATTGACTTAGACATTGGACAGGAAAGCAAATGTTTGTCCTTGTAACTGTTAAGTAAAAAAGTCTACCAATGAGTCTTTGATAACTGCTAGGATCCTGTAAAGGTGGATCATTAGATGTACTCCCAATGTATTCATCAAATTCAATTGTGGTGAATTTAACATTAATTTCCATGGGTGAATAAACTGGCTTAGCTCATGATAGTCCAAGATCAGAGATTAATTCTAAAACATACTTCCTTTGGTGCATCACTATTTCGGTTGAATTTTGAGCAAACTCACAACCAAGAAAAGAATCTTAAATCTCTGAGATCTTTGATCATAAAATTGGTCTGCAAAACTTGTTTTGTTTCTAGAATTAACTGAATATCATCACCTGTTACCAACAAATCATCAACATAAACAAATACCACGACTATCTTCCCCGCCACCTTCTTCGTAAATAATGAGTAATCACGATGACTTTGAGTAAACCCCATTGTTATTAAGGCAAAAGTGAGCTTAATGTTCCACTATCTAGCTAGAGGCTTGTTTAAGTCCATACAAGGACTTGAGCAACCTGCAGACCTTTTGTGGATCACCATCTGTATTGAAACCTTGTGGGACAGTCATATACACTTTCTCATTCAAATCGCCTTGTAAGAAGGCATTGTTAACATCCATTTGGTGTATTTTCCATCCTTGAGTTGCGGCCATAGAGATTACAGTTCTTACGGTAACTATTTTTACAAAAGGTGAAAAAGTCTCTTGAAAATTCAATCCCTTTTTTTGGTTGTAACCCTTAGCAACAAGTCTTGCCTTGAACTTATCAATGGTCCCATCTGCCTTGTATTTGATTTTATAAACCCATCTACATCCAATTACCTTTTTCTCTTTAGGTAATGTGACAAATTCCCAGGTTTTATTATTCTGCAAGGCTGTAATTTCTGCTTGCATTGCATTTACCCATCTACTGTTAACAACAGCTTCATCATAATATTTAGGCTCAGTTTCCAGAGAAAATTTTAAGGCAAAACTTTGATATGATGAGGATAATCCTACATAAGAACCCACATCAGAAATAGGATACTTGCAGTGCTGGGCACTTCTAACATTCCCTGGCTTCGCATAGTCTTTAAGCCAAATTGGAGGCCTCACAGTACTGCCTGACCTACTGGTAGGAATAAGAACATCATGCTTAATATGAGGATTTGGTGTTGCAGTTGTGTGTTGTGATGCAACTTTAGGAACCATATCAGAAAGAACCACATCTGGTGTAGAGTCATGTACCATATCATTATATGAATGAAGTAGGCTATCATCTAGAGGAGCAGTGGCAAGATGAGGTGTAAAACAATCAATGTTGAACTCAGATGTATCAACATATGACTGGAATGGAAAAACATGCTCATTAAACATAACATTTCTACTCACAACTATGTTGCGAGTGTTTAGATCAAACATTTTATATCCTTTGCGATGAGAGTTGTATCTAAGAAGGACTGACTTGATAGCCCTGGCAATGAACTTATCAGGTTTGGACAAGTTAGTTGCATAACATTCACAGGCTATCACTCGAAGATGTTGTAGATGATAAAGAAATGGAGCCACTAAATGACCAGCTGGAAGTAACTAACTGTCCAGCTGACAATTAGTCGATTGATCTACAATAGAGGGTTCAACATCTATTGTACATACATAAAAAATATTTTAAAAATATAAAAATTGTATAATTTTCTGTCGAAGAGAGTTCGACCCTATACGAAAGGTGACTCCTTTTTATTTGCCTCAATATAGTGCTAATATTTTTGATCATATAATTCAGCACTGAAATTTGCTCTCAAGGTCACAAATCATGTGGCAATATGATTCGATAGAAACGCATAAAGATTATTAATCAACTACGCTAGTCTGCATAATTTACTAATCGTACTTACGTGCTGTCACATAATTTCCTAGTTGGAGTGATTTTTTTCTTTCAAAAGATACTTTATTTATTTAACAAACATCCTTATTGGAAAGATGAACAATCTTCAACACAAGATTAATTCATCCCTCTTCTAATTTATCAGGAATACGAATATTCCAATTATAAGTTAAATAATTGGAAGGAAAAAATAATCTAAACAGATATGAGAATTGGAATCTTTGAAAAATCAGAAACAGAGCGCAAACACTGCAGACGAATATGCATATATTTCCGGCCTACGTACCCCCAAAAGTTGGGTACCTTCTTTGCATAAATCCAAATTCCTTATAGCTTTAGCTTATTTCAGGTTTATTGAAAATAATAATAAGGAGTAATAAATGTATAAGATATATAGTTTATTAAAGTATTCTTATTTATTAGATTTTTTTTTTAGAATTTAGCATTGAAGAAGTAAATCGACACTATCACTTTGGGGCAAAGGGAGTACAAAAATAAAAATGATGATATGCAGACTCTGAATTTTTCAGTTTATGTAGATTGCATATACTTGTTAATACAACATGTTTAAATTGTTGATTTCATTTTTTAAATTTATTTATTTAAGAAATGAAGACACAGAGAGCTGTATCTTGAAACTAAAATACAACATGTTTATGTGCTACAATATATGAACGTGTTCCGATAATGGTAAATTGCCTTACAACGTCAATAATCAATTACAAAGGATTTAAACTATGCATATAGGTAACGATTTTTTTACGTCATCAGTACAATTCAAATTGTTATAGCAAATTATACATCATTCATTCTAGATTATCGATCAATTTTAAATTAAATTATTGAATCAAAATGATAATTATTCTGTAGGTTACTTAGTTGTATAAAACATTCTTTTGCCACCAGTACATGGAACTTAAATTTATTGTAAGAACAAAAATCAACCAATACTTTAATTTGCTTAGTTTTTTTTTTCTAGTCTAAACAACTGACTAGATTATTCCACCTTTAACAATTTGCTGTACCAATAGATTTTAATTAAGAGGCACAATTTATGTTTTTAGGCGGTGAGCCATCTCCCTTCTTTACTTTTTTTCTTTAATCTTCTTTCGGAGCTTCCAACTTTTTTGCTTTCTTATTGATTCGAACTCACAATCTTAAAGTTTGAAGAAGAAAATACATACCATCCGATCAATCTTTCTTGTCAGGAATTTACAGTTATATTATTCATGCAACAACTTTTAACACTTACTTAAAATGTAATAATTATACCTCAATTCGAAATAAGTTAGGGCTGACTATGCAAATGCTCACTATTAAGTCTGTCAATTTGAGATTATCTTAGTCCATTATCATAAAATGGCTAGTTTTTCTTTATTGTCAACCTATAATAATTATAATTCTCCTTCTTTATTCGGACTTGAAAACTTCAATTAATTTGAGCAAGCTCATTTTGTTTTCTCTTGCTTTGTCAACCATCAATGTGTTTATTTTTCAAACTCAGAAATTCAAAATGCATAAACATTTCAATGTTAATTAGTTGTATTTACTCACAAGTCACAACTTGAAGAATTTGCATGTTTGTATTTATTCTACGTGTCTTTATCAATCGTGAAATATTGCTAACACGTTTGAAACTTTTACAAGCATAATATATAATATATATACACTAATTAAAGCTAATGTGTTTACCAAAAAAAAAAAAACTATTTATTGTAATTACATACTCTTTCATCTCAAATTAATTGTCATATATATATATATATATATATATATATATATTTGCTACCTAACAAAGTAACCATAATTAACAATGAGTACAAAATACCTAGAGATGAAATTAGCAAAAACCAAAGACTATATTCTATGGCTAAACATTGATATTTTGATTAGATCCATAAAAAATGATATATTTTATTACTTATTAATAATTTCACTTTAAAATATCTTAATTATTTTTAATAAAATAATTTATATCCATACAAACACTTTATATTCATTCTAAATCATAAATTTCAAAAAAATTTATTTTATTTTATTTTATTTTTAAATATCGTATCAAATCAAACTAACTCACATTAAATAATAGCGACAATAAATAACTACCATACATTTTTACTCTTCTCCAAACCAGGAACTGAATAAAGAATACAACTTAGACAGCCCACAAGATTAAATCATAAAACCACTAGCTGCACATGTGTATATATATTTTTCTCTCCCTACGATATATAGGCTTTTAATTTGGCAGCTAGTATTTGGTTTTTAGCTTCTCTTTCTATGGCTGAGATTTAACTGCTACAGTAATTTTATACAACTTGAAAAGTACAATTCTAATATACCAAAAACATCAAAAATTAATAAAGAAAAGAGTGTGCCCTTTTCTGTTGAAAATGTACTCACTGTCACGTTGCCCTTTTATGACAAACACTTACCTAACTACATAACATAATTAATTGATTGGACGACTTCCATCTCATACCATCCAATAAATCAACTTGAAAATAATTTGTAAAAAGAGAGAATAGCATTTAAGTTACCATCATGGGTTGTATATATTGCAATGACGGAGTGTTCAACCTTTAACTAGAGGTCTTGAATTCGAATTCTAGGTACGAAGAAAATTCTATTGGTAGTAAAGCTCTCAGAATGAGCCTTGATTGTGCGCGATCCAAATTAGTCGGGCTTAGTTATATATATAGATTGTTGTTAACATGTTAGAGCCATGGTAGTAGTTACACATTCGATAGAGCTAATAATTTTTATTCAGATCTTGATTTATGTTAGAAGTAATTTTTTGATACGCTACCACAATAATAAGTATGCATTATTTGAGATTACAAATTATTTGATAAACTAAGAAATTTGTCATCCTCACACATCAGAAAGTAAGAAATTTTAAACTTTTGAACTCATCTTTATCAATTATAGCAAATAATGCATTATTTTTGAGATTACAAATTAATCTTAAATTTTAAGAAATTTTACAGGTAAAAATAGTACTAGAACTAAATTTTAGTACAATGTTTGGGTGTTATGCATCTTATGCAATATTATTTTTACACGTAGTAAATCTTGATAGTTTAATAATACATGAATAGCACTATTTTTTTCTAATACAGCTTTTTTATTTAATACTTATAACTTCTACGAAAAAAAATGAATATAACATACAAACGGTCAATATAAAATAATGTATTCTACACTATACTATTCTTATTTCTTATGCACCTACTAAACGAACCAAAAAAAGTACACACATGCTTGGTTGTGAAGACTAGTACAGTTGAGTTGAGTTCAGTTCAATGATAATACAATGAAAAGGTCCTTTTGGTTTTATGTTTTTTTTTTCTTCAGTTTGCTTTTTCTTCTGAAATCTTCGTTATTGGCTGTTAGTGTATGTCTTTTTTTCACTGATTTCAGAAAATTTTGTGTTTTGAGCCTGAAATGAGAAAAATACATTTATTTGTCCAAGTGTCTCCTCACTAGTCTTTTTCTGAAAGAAAATTGAGGTTAAAAGTGCAAAAGATTAAAAAAATAGGTTAAACAGAAACAACATAAAAAGAAGAGTTGTGAGACCGACCCTATATATCTGCAAAACAGGTCTTAAAAAACAAAAATATGAATAGTAAATTCTGTGAGTATTGATGGTCACTTCACTATTGTAATTACTTCTCACAAATTGACACTTAGCTTGTTTTAATTTGCTCATTTTGCTGAATATTTGGATTCTTTCATTGCACTTGGAACCCTAAAAAATAGCTAGGGATAGCTAACCTTGATTTAAGTCTTTAAGTTATACACGTGCCAATCAATATAAAGAATTTTTTTTCGATCATCAAAATCCTTTTACCCGTTATAACAAATAGCAAATCGTATTCTTTAAGATTATAAATTTCATATTTTAAGAAAACATTAAGCTACTACTGTAGAAAGTTTGACGGTACATAAAAACTTAAATTCTTAGGTTAGTTACTTTTTTTCTTCGTTGTTGATAAGGGAATCACGATTGCTATCCTTCGAATGCGCATATGATAAACCCCGATTGCTACTTTTTGGATGCGCATAAGCAAACCACTCAAATCGCAAAGAAGAGGTAAACCACACTTTAGTTACTATTGCTACTATTCTTTGTAGCATAAACTGGGAAAAAACTTATCCGCATCCGATGTATATGCCATGTCAATACATGCATGACATGCGTTCGAATTTAGAGTTCGTGTTACTTAATCATGATTAACTAGCATGTATTTTACTTCATTTAATCACTTAACTATGATGAATTACATTAATTAGTTTGGTGTATACCGGGTGGTGATAAGTTTCTACGTCCATAAACTCATATATAGGAGCTAGGACCAATGATTAGTGATCGACTTTGAGTTTCCACTAATTCCACCTTAATTAGCACGATAAACATTCCCCATTATTACCAGCTTTCATGCAATGAAAATCTTTAGTTTAAATTGTTGGTTTCTAGTGTAAACACTAGAGAAGAACAGTTTAACTTCTACTTGTTTTATTATTAACCTGAAAACAAGATAAGGTGATAAGGAAATTTTATAGTAACACGTAACTAAAATTGCATTAATAGTCAAAAAGATTTTCAATACACAATTGTCCCTAGCATGTGAAACCATGTGATTATTTTCTTTCTGAGTTTTAAGATCTGTGTACTGTTAATATTTTTACACTATCGAGTTAAATTTACAAACAGTAATAGATAAATTTGCACGGCAAGCTTGATATATAACCCGAAAAATACGAAAATTAACATGTTATAACCAGTTACATCGACCTCGATGATATAAGAAAAAGTTTACATTGGTGTTGTATATATATAACTTAAATCCTTTTTAAAAAGTTTTCTTTTTGTTGGTTTCTCATCCAGTTTGTGAATCTTTTTTTGAAGCCCGACTAATTCAGATTTATATCAAAAAATTCCACCGTGAGATAAAATACTCTACTAAAGATGATTCAATTCCCGAAATTTGAATTCAAAATCTTTAGTACTATACATACATTCTAATTTAGGAAAATGAGAATCAAGAAAAAGGAAACTGAACGTATAATGCTTTTTCCAATCAATTCTGTCATCATTTGATCAATCAATGGAAAAATTTAAAAAAACATGGCAGAAACAGATCAAATCAGTGTTAGTAGTACTATAGAATTGAGCCAATGGTTTTTGTTACCAATAATGTGGGATGATAAACTAGGTAGTCCATGGTTTTGAGATTTGTATTTTAGCTTCCAATTAATTACTCAACCATGGGACTAATTGACAAAACGACAATAACTTCATTTTATCTATGTTGAAAAAGTCATGGCCTATTTTCTTAAAAATTAAGAGGTAGAGGTGCAATGAACTAACTCAAAAGAACAAAGATTTGAGTTAACAGGTGCAATCATATATACTTTCAATGTAAGTCGAGGATTGTGATGGAATAGTCAGGATCCCTTATTCGTAATTCAAAATTTCGCATTCCAATGTTGAAATGGAACGGGACATGGTAGGATGAGTCTTACATAACACACATGGATTTGGATTGATCTTTATCTAAACGAGAGTATCGAACACTGAGTGACAAATCAGAAAAAATAAATGTTTATAAGCTAGGCACTTTTCATGTTGAGTATCCCACATTGTAAAAAGGATAGGTAATTTATCTGATTTTATGGACTTAGGCAATCATTCCCTCACGAGCTAGCTTTTGAGGTGTGGGATCCAATTTTACATGATACTACAGTACTTTATAGGAAAAAATACATAAAGTAGCATACTTAAGTATTAAATTACAAAAAATAACAACACTTTTATCAAATTACATTTTGTAGCATATGGATTTGTATTTTTGTAACAACAGTTTGCAAAAATACAAAATACATATCGATCATAAGGGCAGTAAAAATCATATGTATTTGTATTTTTGTAGCAACAGTTTGCAAAAATACAAAATACAACTTGCTATATTATGTAATGATGAAACTGTTGCTATGAAACTCATAATTAAGGGGATAAGTATGCTATTTATGAATTTTGCCCTACTTTATGTACTGTTTTTCGAAAAATAGCCAACTTTTGAAAATTCTTTGAGAAGTAGCCACTTTAATACGGAAACATCAAGATAGTATCATAGATTTCAAAAATTAACTATTTTTCAGTGACTTAAATTTTGGATACTTTTCAATTATAGGCTTGAAAAATGGCTATTTTTTTAATCTAAAAAGATAGGCGAGCGTTGCCAATATTCTTAGGTGGAATACATTGACACCCTTTTAAATTTGTCTATGACTTGTGTTCGACACTCAAACTACAACCTGCTCTGATTGAATACTCGAAACACATAATAACGTTTTTTCAATTAATCAATCTGGCTCAAATTTTAAAAAATCTTCTGTATGTATGTGTTCTCAAACATTCATTAGACAGATATATAAACCACTTAATTAAAAATTAAAATAATAACAACGGAATTTACGTTTCACCCCATATTAGATGGGCAAAATTCAGAAATAGAATACTTATCCCCTTAATTATGATCAGTTTCATAATTACATAATATAACAATTTGTATTTTGCATTTTTACAAACTGTTGCAACAAAAATACAAATACATATGATTTTTACTATTCTTATGATCGATATGTATTTTGTATTTTTGCAAACTGTTGCTACAAAAATACAAATACATATGCTATAAAATGTAATTTGATAAAAGTGTTGTTATTTTTTGTAATTTAATACTTAAGTATGTTACTTTATGTATTTTTTCTTTAGATCTTAGTCTCTTAGATAAAATACCCGTCCTCACGCCCGCAACCTTTCATTTGAAACACTAATCAATATTGCATAATCCCACTTGTTGCCTTATTGGAGGCCCTATAATTAAACCACACACAAATTCTAACTGCTCCTCTTAAACCTAGAATTAATATTCAAATTAGTGTTTAATTAGCTAGTTGATCGACATTATATGGATTTGTTCGTTGCATGTTTGATTTGCATCACCCAAGTAGTCAAAAGTTTTTGTTTTAAATTTGTATCTAATCCAACTTGAACATGTAATTGCCAATTTATCTTTGACTAATCAGCTAAATGTGCAATGTGTGGAAGACATTATATCAACAATTTATAAAATTATTTTATTTTAACATTATATATAATATAATAATTAGCAAAACCTTGATTCATGCAGGAAATTTACACCAAAATTGGGTATTGGGTCATGCATTATATGTGTTTGGATACGTCAATCAGTCTAATTGTGTGACGGTGTGTAGGCTCAACCCAATAAGTCTTGTAATGAAAAGACACATTAGGATGGTGAGTGCAGGCTCAACCCTATAGGTCCTGTAATGAAAAGACACATTAGGATGGTGAGTGCAGGCTCAACCCAATAAGTCCTGTAATAAAAGAATGCATCAGCATTGTGAGTGCAGGCTCAACCCAATAAGTCCTGCAATAAAAGAATGCATCAGGATGGTGAGTGCAGGCTCAACCCTATAGGTCCTGTAATGAAAGGACGCATCAGGATGGTGAGTGTAGGCTCAACCCAGTAAGTCCTGTAATGAAAGGACGCATCAGGATTACTCCATAACATCTATTGTTTGTGATAGTTGTCCGACTTATGTTGTTGTATTGGGCAATTGAGATGAAAACCTAATACTTCATCAATTAATCCGCGGCATGGGTCTAGCAGATATACAATTATCCTTATTATTAATCTAATTTATTTTTGTTCCATGATATCATATAGTTGATCCTGATTTTTGTTATGTTAATATTCTTCCAATAAAAACTTCTAACGAGCATAATTATGATTCGTATAAGTTATAACTGGAAGAAAATAACATTATTTTATGCAAAAAGGTATTAATAAATTATAGATCATTCGTATTTGTTGACTGTGGACAGGAAAATCTTTCTATGTTCATGGTCGTTTGGTGGCTATACCAATATATGTTTTTGGTCTTAATTTTTATTAAGAAGATACACTCTGGATTAAATATATAATACCTCGAGGAAAATGTAGAATTATGGGCAAGTAATTCGTACTACATAAATAGTTGTTCATCAAAATAATATTCAGCAAATATATAGCTAGTATCTTTTATCTATTAATGTATAATAGATATATGTAAAATATACATTTTTGATATAAAGGTATTGAACTTATAAATTACTTTGAAGATCTTTACGTGTATAATTATAAGAAATTATAATTATCTTATTAAAATTGAGGCAATTCGCACAAATTAATAATTTGAGAAACAAAATCCAATTGCTCAACCACTAAACAATCTTTTCAGAAGTTAAACATGAAAATTAGAACTTTTAATTGTTATTAGGTATTGGCTGTTTCATAGTATCACTACAATGAAATCTAACCTTAATCACCTCAAAGAATTAAACACAGAGCTTGAGCAATATTTCACTGAGAAATCAGTTTTTAATTAAAAAGGACAAAGTAATCTTCAAATCTAATTAAATAGGGTTCTCACAAGACCTCTCTAGCTAATTAAACAATTCTTATATATATTAAAACTTTGAAGAGGTGCAATATTTTAATTGATAGTTTCCTCCTAAATTGGAGACAACTAAGATTTTATATATATATATATATATATATATATATATATATATATATATATATATATATATATATATATTAAAATCATTTAATTTGAACCAACATAATTTCTTAAATAAATCAAATTATTTTGGCTAGTCACAAGATCTTGTATGTTATTCCAAACTAGCATTTTCCTGCCATAATCTGCTTAGCTATCATTTGACTGCAAGTTTGCTCTTCAGAAATGCATTTTTATTTTTAAATAACAACATGGATATAAAAATCATCTCAATATTTTCAAGTTTCAACAATGATATTTTAAAAGACACAAATGATTAATAGGAAATGAGTATTTCTTAGTTTCCCTGTAGAGCAGGGTGATAAGAAGGAAAAGATGAGTAAGAAACCCATATATATATATATATCTTTAATAATTACATGTTGTTTCTTTTTGGTTTATTTAACTTGAATTGAGCTGGTTAACTCTAATTAACTTATGGGAAACCTTGCTACAATATTTAGACATTTTTTGGTTGACATATTATATATAAAAAGTACTTTTTTATTTGTTCTATTCTGATGATTAAATGAATTATAAGAAAAGAAATTAAAATTTTTATACTTTGTAAAGGGACATATCATGATAAAATATTATTGCCGTTGCGTAGTCCAGCTAATTTTCTATTTATGGTTACTATAAATACAGTTATTTTCTATAAATTATATAATGATCTCCCTTCAAAATTAGGTAAGTTACTATTTCTTTTTCCTAAGATTCAGGAGAGATGTAAATTATTAATTCATCTTCTAGTGCTCCCTCGTCTCATATTAGTTGATCATCTTATTAAAAAAAAAATAAAAAAAATTAGTTGATCGCATACTAAATCAAGATATTAATTAATTAAATTTTTTCCGTTTTGCCCCTATAATTAATATACTCTTTTGAAGTTTAAACAAATATCTTTATATCCATTGATATAGATAAAGGTTATATAGCAAAATTAATTAATCCATTAGTGATTTCTTAAGTATCGTATAAAATGAAAAATGTTTAACTAAAAACTAAGGGAATAGTATAAATTGATAATTAATAACATAATAATTCTGCATGGCCCTAATGCGAAAGTAAATTATTTACAACTACATGTACGGACGTACCTAAGGATATTGCTGGGCTATTTCCTAATTAAGATAGCGTAATCAACTTTAGATACTTCAAATAATTATACTTTTAAAAAATAAAAATGCTGGATCTACATGGGAAATAGACTAAGACGTTAATAACCAGAATATCTTTTTTTGTGTGTGTGTTGGATGTGGGGGGTGGGGGGTGTTATTTTCCACAATACAGGTACGTAGAATCTGTATAACAGAACAACAACTTCAACTCGAGTTCAAGTATGAACAAGAACACAATGAAGTATTAAATACCCTCAACACAAGATCAAAAAGACCTTTCCAAGAGGTGTATTTATTTTTCAGAAAATAAAGATGAAATAGAAATGATTAAGGCCAAGTCGTCCGAATTCACGGATTTTCCTTAAGGAATAATTCCCCTCACTGTACCCGAGGTTATGGAATCTTCCTCCCAGGATAAAATGACCTTCAATCCGACAATAGCGGTACCTCAAATAGGAGAATTCTTCGAACACACTCACGGTTTGAATGATCACACTTAGAGTATTTTTAAGAAGAAGTTTTTGTAATCTTAAAATTTGATGCCTTAACCTGTGGAAGAAAGCAGGTTATTTATAGCCACAAAATGCTCTTTTGAAAAGGTGGCATTAGTTCATATTAGAGGTGTGTGACTCTTCCTGAAAATGCATGTCTATTCACTTAAAACAATGCAGTAAATTTCTGAAACAGTGCACTGGTTCACTGAAACAGTGTGTATTTTCGTTGAAGAGTTGCAACTTTCAGAAACTGTGCAATCTTCTGTAACAGAAGCAACAGTCTAAAACAGTGCAACCTTCTGTAACAGAAGCAACAATCTGAAACAGTGCAACCTTCTGTAACATTATTTCAAACAGACGCATCAGTTTTGAAACACTGTTACTGCGTGTATATATATAAATGGAGGCCGAAACAGTGCAGAAAATTTTTACTGCATATTTCCTTGGCATTCTTCGGAATTCAAATAAATTTTGTCCAAAATATTAGATCTCATTGATCGATAATTTGCCAAATTCAAATCCAAGCAACGACAACGGCACGAGGCATCAACTATTTCTTGCCTCACTTGCCATGTGGAGTAAGTGTTTCTCATTATAAACACTCTCAAGTTCTCTTCTTCCACCAATGTGGGAGAAAGAGTAAACTTGCCAAAATTGAGTACACTTTCCATTTTTGGTGTTAACTCAATTTTTCTCTTCCACTTGATTTTTTCATTTTCCATTCAACACACTTTCATTACTATGAACTCAACAGGGGGCGGGGGCGGGGGCGGGGGGGATTTGTAAAAGAAAAAGAGTACTAGGATATATGAACGTGTGGTAAATTTATCCCTTTGAAACATAAAATTAAAAACAAATATCCAAAGAGCAATGTATAAAACTGTGCTAATGTTGAAGTTGGGTAAGGTTTTTGATCTGATAGGTTGCAACTAAGCAATATACATATATTATATGTGTCCATTAATTTTTTGCATGAACATATATTTAAGTTGTATTTACTTATGAAAAGCGAACCAACAAGTAATGAACATAAAATAGCATGTTTTGTCCTTCGATTAAGCTGGTCTTTAATTTTATTGTATTTTAATCTTTGCCCTTTTAACGGTGGAACTTATGCCGAGTGAGGCATAAGTTCTTTTGGTCGTGTTTGGATATAACATGTAGGATATGATGATATTGTTTACTGTGGATTTGGTGCAGTTGAATTTGTAGGTGAGTCAATAGCACGCGTTACGATTTAACCTTATTTTGCTTTTGATTTACTTGCAGCTTGGTCACATAACTTGATATAAAATAAATGAAATAAACAAAACAAAGCAAATAAATCTAGGCGAGCGCTATGGGAATGATCCGCCGTGACTGACATTCTTACCCCCCTTGCCTTCAAAGAGATCTTTACCTCAACAGGTGCTATGTTTCCCATGCCTATTAGGGACAATGTGCAAATGACTCTGTAATGGAGGCACTATGTTAATGGTTCAGGCTCTTAAATCCAAAGTCCATATATTTTATTTTGGGCCCAAAGTAGGAGATTAACTTTGAAATATGAAGTTTCCAAGCTACCTTTTGTCTTGGGCTTATTTTTGGGCTTTTCAATTAGAGTCACTTATACAATGTAAGTAGGCCTGCACAACAAGCCTATTGATCTGAACCGAGTCGATTCATGACTTATGACTAGTTATTTGAATAACTAGTCATGAATCCACTTGGTTCAAATCAATAGGCTACAATTATTCAAGAATCAAGAATCGACTTGTGAATTACTTAATGAGGTTTGTTGTGCAGAACTTTTCACTTTCATTTAATGAGATTCTTAAGTACTTACACATTTTCTAGTTAATAATTTAAGAATAATTCAAAGGGTAATAATGAAAAATAGTCTACAATTAATGTCCTTAAATTTTTTTTCTTAAAAAGTGTGTCATATCCCATCAATTCACTTAATATGGAACGGAAGGAATATATGCGAGTTGTTTGATATTTATTAATTTTTTAAAATATTTCATCCTAGAGGTAGATGGATATTTTGGGATTGAGCTTCCTTCCATTTTCATTCTCTCCATTTTCCGGAAGTTTCGACTTTAGATAAGAGGCATATGACATGAGTTAAAATGAATGGTTAAGATTTGACTTATAAATATTTTATATATTTGCTTTCAAAATTTTTAGTAATTCCATAATTATAACTACAAAATTATTTTATTCATAGATATATATTTTTTTTAAAATTCTCTTTCTTCTTACTTTTTTTTTTTCTAACCATAATTTAACTAGAAAAAAAATTATTCTATGATTAAAAAAAATATTCTTTGGTTAAAAAAATCAATAGATACACCCTTATCATTTTAAAACTTTATTATTACTCCCTTTTCAGAGTTTTTTTAACTCTTATCATTTTTCCTCTTTGTCCAATAAAAAAAAATTATCTATAAGAAAAATTAGCAAAGCCAAAATCATGACGACATTAATTTTTTCTTTCATAAATATGAATCTTTGAGTAGTAAATTATTATAATAATACAAGCATTATCGATATTATAATAAAAATACTCAATTAGCATAATAAAAAAGAAACTTGGTTATTAAAAATATTGAAGTTCACCATTTATACTCATAACTAATTTTAAAGAAAAAGTATCTAATGGTTAAAATGAAATCAAAAAATTAACTTAAAGAAGTTGGAAGATAGACGGTGAGTATGAAAATAGAACACAACGTAGAAAAAAAAAACATAAATAGAGATAATTTTTTCTTAAAAGTATATTTGTGGATAAAATAATTTTGTAATTCTAAGAATTGTTGAATTACTAAAATTTTGGAAGCAAATAAGTAAAATATTTATTGTTCATATCATAGTTAGAATCTTAGTTTAATCTTAACCATTCATTTTAACTCATTTCATATGTCTCTCATCCAAATAAGAATTTAAGGAAAATGGAGAAAATAGAAATGAAGAGGAGCCGAATCCGATATTTTGAGACACATGGTGATACCTTTACTTCAAAACTAATGCCTGAAATTCAATCATCCAATTTTTTCTTGCTAAAAATCCTACAATTTCAAACAAAATGTCATAAGGTTGCTTGCTTCCAAATTACTAAAACCATAAAAATAATGGAAAGAGGCTCCTCTCCAGTATAGCTAATGGAGTTCATCCAGTACCATGCTAATCTAGTTACCCTGTTCATTCAAATCTAATGATCAATAGTCATTAATTAAAATATACCCCCTAAATCATGGTTAAACTCATTAGTGCTCTATTAATATCCTTACCTTATTGGGTAGCCTATACGCAAGGCAAAACTCTTGCTGGAAATTTAATTTTGATTGGAAAAAATCTGAAATATTGCTGATTTTTTTTTTTTTTTTTAAACATTTCATGGAATCCTAGCTTGTAATCCAATTTTACTTTAAAAGTTAAATTTCCTGTTCAATATGAATAATAGAAATTCCTCACTTATTCTAGGCAATGACTATTTTGTTTTAGATATACATATGTGCGTATATTTACGTTTCATATTTTTCTTATTCTCTATTATCTATATAAATAAATAGATTTTTATTGTCATTAATTAAATATTTTTAGAATTATTACTTACAATATAAATAAATTATTTTATAAAATATACTTTTATTTTATCAATTACTATTGTATTATCTGTGTTGAAATATATTTATAAGGTTATATCACCAGTTATTTTCACTTGTATAACTAAAACTAAAACTAAAATTTTAATTTTATTATTAATAACATTTATTTTTTTATTCTGCTCATTTATTTCATTTAGAGCATCATTAACTTATATATTCCAGTAGTACTTCCCATTTTTTGTCTAAAACAATACTTATTGTTTCTATAGAAAGCTTATTTCTTACACAAATTTAAGGGTGAAAAAATAGCATCATTTAAATATATAAATGAACCGATCCCCAATTTTGTTGTATGAACTCTTCACTTAATTTTTTTTTTAAAAAGGAATTAATTCCAACAATTTTTTCGCAGGCATAATGTTACTGAGAAGGAAAAGATATTAATAGAGCACTAATGAGTTTAACCATGGTTTAGGAGGCATATTTCAATTAATGACTATTGATGATTAGATTTGAAAATGAACAAGTGTAACTAGATTAGCGTGGTACTGGATGAACCGGACACTAGTGTACTGGAGAGGATCCTCTTCCTAAAATAATAAAGCTAACTTTCTTAGTTCCTATATTTCCAAGACTATATATAGTAATAAAATTCTATATATCAGAAAGAGAGTTTCATTGGATTATATCATTGGCAAGCAGCAAGTCGACGTGAATCTTCATTGTATTTGTCACGAACAATTGTGAAATAGAACGTTGTGTTACAATAACAAAACAAAAACTTCAGTATTATAAATTCTTTGCCCCCTTTTAAGTAGTATTTCATCCATAACACTCAAATGCAAATAGTATATTATAGAGAAAATTAAAATGGCATTGACATTATTCAATTGGAAGCTTGGTTTTGCAGCTCTACTGGTGTTGTCAATGTGTGTGTGCTTCTCATGCCATGTCTCGAGACTTGTACGAACATGAGCAATGGATGGATCGATTTGGACGAGTGTACAAGGATGATGTTGACAAGGCAAAAAGATTCAAGGACAACTCATTAATTGTCCAAATAATGTATTACAAAATAACATGAATTCTATTCCAACTTAGATTACGTTGGATTAAACTAGTCTAAAAATACTCTTAACGTGGTATCCTATTATTCGCTGTGGATCAAAATCGCATTGTTTTTCTGAAAGTGTCTCACTTCATTAAGCAATCCTAAGTGTTATATGTAGTTTCTTAATCTTTTCTGTTACTAATTAAGACTACTTTATTCACATACCCAACAATCACTCTTCATCTGAGAATTTTATGACAATTAAAACCTGAAACTAACTTCTTCTTGTACGAGTAAGCCAGTGATATTATCACTCAAATTTTGTTCTGTTTGATCTCTAAAAAGGGAAAAAAAAAGATCAAAAAGAGAGGGACAGAGGAAACTTTTGGATGCACCTAAAAATGAAATTGGTAATGAGAGCAATAATAAAAACTAGGAAAGAGGTGATGGAGTTGACAAGTTGCTACGTTGGGCATGGACCAGCCATTCAAATAGCAACAAAATAACTCACAGCTAGTAATGTGCTTACTAGAATTGTTTACACAATTGAGGAGAAAAAAAATATACACTTGACTCTTTCTCTAACAGTTTATCTGAATCTACGTTCTTTGGATTCTTTAAAAATATCAACTAGAATTCAAAAGTGGTGTATTTTTAAAAAATTCGATACGAGTGCGACGCTATTTTTGGAAAGTTCCGGCAACTTAAGCCTGAATATTGCTTACCATTGTTAGGGGTCGTTTGGTACGTAGCCTAAATTATTCGGGATTATAATTCATGGACTATTTTTACCATATGAGACGTCGTATAAAATAATCCCATGATTGATGGGATAAAATGGATTATACCAAGATTAAATTTGCTATTCTCTGTATTCATCTTTACTTGTCCATATTTTTATTTTAGAATGTCCAACAATACTTGTATAGTTTGCAAAATCAATGGTTAATTTACCTTGTTCTATCTTTTTTATCCTTAACATTAAATACAATTCATTATCTAATAAATTTTTCTAGCACTAAATTTATTATATTCAAAGAGTAATATAGTTGAATTACCCCTATCATTTACTTTTACTGCTTCTTGATTCCTGTGTCAATAGTAAAGTGAACAAGTACAGATAAACAGAAGGAGTATTAGTTTTATATCATGTTTGGTTGATGAAATAAATTAATCTCGATATAAATTTATACCATCAACCAAACATGATATAAATTTTATTCATAAGATATTTCACCTTATAGTATCTCCTATCAGACGATCCGTTATAGCTTAATACTAGTACTATACAAAACATATAATATATTAATATAATACAAAAATAGGTTCTAAAGAGGGTCATTATAGAGAGGTGTGATTATAATACTTTTATACTCTCACACGAGTAATTCAATTTACAAGTGGATATTTTTTTCTTTTTAAAATTGAAATAAAGAGAGGAGGTGGTCAATAAGAGTGAACCTTACAGAGGGACATATTAATTAGGTTCAACACATTTCCTAGTTTCTACTATTATTGACTATTCTAATTACGTACTAATCTTGGAGAAAACTTCTTTGACCAATAGAGAGATTTTACTCATGGATTAATGCAAACAACAATTATATATACTATTCAAATCACTCACATGGCTAGAAATTGAACACCTCTCTCATGCAAATTATAATTTAAATAACTACTCGTATTAGTTTAATGACACGATTCATTATTTTAACTTAAAATTGAACTGGGACTAAAGAATTTGAAATCGTAAAAACAAGCTTCAATTTTCTTTGAAGTAAAAAATTACGTGTCAATACAATTTCAATATATATATATATATATTTCAAAATTCATCGAAATATGTCTATTTAGCGATCCCAGCACGATATTTATATCGAATCAATAAATGCATAATAATATATATTTATACTCAGAATATTATTTTACAAAATGATAGTAACTATAAATCATTCAATTTTTTTTATTTTTTTTTAAAGTATCTAAATAAATATTGAGACCCGTTTAAATTTGAATGCTTAAGCGCTTATTTCTCACAAACTCCCAGCGTTCTTTTTCAATGAGCAGCCGAGTTACGTAACTGCTAATATAAAGGGCTGGGGAATTTTATTACAACATCCATTTTATTGGACTCCCATATACCAACGTGACCCCTCTCTCTCTCTTTCTCTCTCTCTGGGTTTTCTTTGTTTCACTTTCTCAGGTAAGATTACTCTCTCTTTCTCCTCTTTATTTATATTTGTGGATTTGATTTGAATTGATACGCTTACATTTTTAGTTAATTTTTTCATTTGTTGTTTTGAGATTAGATAGTTGTTTCCTTTTTTTCTTCTTTCTATTTTATTTGACTTGTCGATAAATTTCCTTATATGGCTAATATATTTCATAATAATAAATGCGACGTCGTTGTTCTGATTTTTTTGATACTAGTATTACGTTTACGAACTTTCTTAACAACTCACATTTGTAGTTTTCTTTAGCTCAATTGTTGAAGGGAAGCATAAAATTGTCTATTTAAAGAAATTAGATAATTAAAGATGGCAAAAAAAAATGAAAAAGAAAATCAGTGAAATTGTATTGTTCTAACTTTTGGGTTGTGCTCATGGGGTCCAACGTCGATTTAGTATGGTATCAGAGAGAGATTGTGGGGTGGAAATGCCCATGGTCCCGGGCGATTGAAGGGATGGAAATACCCCATGGCGGACCTAGAATTTAGGAGTTGTGGGTGCTCGGAAGGTTCGAACACATATGTTGATGTCCAAACCCTTTAAAGTTCCGCTTAGAAATTAAAACACTTAGCAATATTCTTGGTTTACTGGGTATTTTTCTAAATCTTTATGTCAATTTTAATACATTTTTAATATAATCATACCTAATCTGCGTTGAATTTAATGGGTGCCGGAGCGCTACAAAATTGGCCATAGATCCGCCCATGGAAATACCACGGTCCGTGAATGTGGATGCTCCAGTATGGGAAAGAGTCTGGGCGTGAGCTGTGGGTGTTGAAGAGAAATATCACATCGGCTAGGGATGAGATCCGTTGGCACAATATATGACTTGGGCAATCCTCCTTCGTTTGAGCTAGCTGGTAGGAAGGTATCATTTGATTAATATGAGGATTCTTACTTTTCGTGGAGGACGGTATGTGGTTGACTGATGTTGTCAGTTGCCATTTAGCTATTGCATTTCTTTTCCTGATAGCGGGTCACATGTATAGGACCAACTGGGGTATTGCTAATGGACTAAAAGATGCTTTAGAAGCTCAAGTTGCCTTTACATGTCAGGGCCACAAGAAGTGCATTTGTTCTTTTGGAACTTTATTCTTTTGTAATCTTAGCCTTTTTGGCTTTTGGCTGCTTAAAAGAAAAGCTACTCTGGTTCCACATGTGTTTGTTATTTGTATCTACACTTTCTGAGATTACGAATTTGTGCTTCTTCTTTTGTAGATAAAAATGGAAGGTTCGTTCCAATTAAACTGAAATTGTTCCCTTGGTTAATACGGTTTTATTGTTTTCTGTTGATTCATGAGAACTACATCTTTACCTTGACTTTTCTAATGTTTGAATTGATACCGTTGTTTCTGGACTGCATTAATCCTGGTGATGAATTTTTCAACTTGCCCCACTTAGTAACTTGTTTATCTTGTAGTGACTAAATGCAGTTTCATCATATTCCGTGCAGTGTAAAAGCAACTTATAGGCCTCCAGGTGAGGAAAGAAAAAAATTGAACTTGTTGTATTTTGATAAAATACTGCTGCTTGATAGTAATAATTTTGGAGGATGAAAAGATTCAATCCACAAATAGTTGTGCGCTTTCATTGCCATACATAAATGTATTAATGTATCTGGAACAACAAGTCTCTTAACAGCCCATATGCCTTAGGCCCTTAGCTACGTGAACAAGTACAATTAAGAAATTGTACCGACTACTTGCCACATGATGTTAAATATTATATGTTGCAAATGAATTTCATGGCGTACATTGTTTATGATCGGTTCCACTAACCAGGCTTCACCACCTGATCTCCTCATTAGGAAACTCAAAAAGAAATAGCATATACCAATGGTGTTCTGTATGTTGCCAATGTTTTTATTGGAAAAAGAGTGCAAAGAAAGTTTAAGTTACTACAGGAAATTTATTCCCTGTCAACAACTCCTACTTCTCTTTCATCTCACAAGACTAGTGCTTACTATTGCAGTCTTGCGTTTTAATTTGTAAAGTTTGCTTATGGTTCTTTATGGTATGTTCTTTTGCTTTGAATTAACAGATCACTGGTCATGCTTTTGTAATGATTGCTTTCACATATAACATTCTGCAATCTTGTCATTTTCTTGGGAATTGTTGATCTCTCCCTTTGTCTCCTGTATCTCTCTGTCTCTTATTTGATATAGATGTTACTTCACTGAAGATTTCGCAATACTCTTAGTTTGGGATATCAGGTCATTCATATTTATTAATCTGAAACATGTCAATATTTTCCTTTTGGTAGTTTTTTATCACTTCATCCCAGTGTGTGTTATTTCAATAATAGTAAATATCGATCATGCTTGCTCATGCAGATATGGACGTCTCTGGAGGTCAAAGTTTGTATCCTTTACACCGTTGCAAAACTGTACACCTGGTTTGTCACTCATCTTGCCTGTCTTAGCTGAATGTGAAAATTTGCTGTAAAAATACTCAATGAATAGTATTGATCCTTCCTAGTTAAGATTTTTGATTTTATAACTTTCTTTCTGATAAGAGTTTTGGACTATAATGACTCTAAAATATGTAGGTGAGGCATGCTCAGGGGGTTCACAATGTGGAAGGAGAAAAGGACCATAGCGCCTACCGATCTCCACACCTTTTCGATGCACACCTTACTCCTCTTGGTTGGCAACAGGTAATATATAGTTAGACATGGCTACCTTTCTGTCCAATTGCTAACCGAAAATATTTGCTTGGACAAATATTTTTATTTTGATAAAGAACTTGTCTAGTGCTAGGTGTCTTTTAGGTGAGGATCGTCGTTGTCCAATGACAATGGTGGACTTCAAGAAACTGCATTTTGTTGAAGTCTTTCCCCCTGTCCTTTTCCTAGCTTTTGACTTTAGCTTAGAAATGTTATCCATAATAGATTCCGACTACAAGGACCGAATTGATTATCTTCTTGCATAAGGATAATAGCTGTCACTTCACACTTGAACCTTTTTTTTTTTGCCATTAAGGAACTTAGTTTTGTGGTTTCATCTGGTCTCTTTCAGGTAGACAATCTACGGAAACATGTTCACGCATCAGGAATTTTTAAGAAGGTGGAATTAGTTATCACTTCTCCTCTATTGAGGTACATGCTATGTTTTATATCTTGGTATCAATAATCTGTGACATCTTTGTTTTTTCTTCTCATAACATGTTATGAAAGTTTCACCTTTTTTGGTAACATGTGAACAATCTTATGCTTTTGATGTTTTTAAGCAGCACTGAATTTCTTGAACTTAACATAGTGATATCATATGTCTTGAGCTTAGTGAGGCCAGAACTGGGTTGTGCCTGTGGTATATGGCTTACATGAGAAGTACAATTCGTGTTCCTGGGGTATCATATGCAAATAGGACGCATTATTCATGAGATCATTTCCCATATATCTTTTAAATGATTACATTTCTGGTGAGAGGGATTAGTTGGGGGCTTTTCGGCATTGTTGAAGGTAGAAGGTAGTTTTATTTTAAGAGGTCTGCATGCATGTGACGACTTAGATCATGCTTTCTCTATCTATTCTGGATTTGTTAGCTGCAATTACCTATTTTGGAGCCTCCAACTCTGGTGGTCTTGCATTGTAGGTGTATGCAAACAGCAGTTGGAGTTTTTGGTGGAGAAGGTTACACAGATGGAATAGACGTTCCCCCTCTCATGGTGACGGATGCAGGAGAAAGTAACCATCCAGCAATTTCAAGTTTAAATTGCCCTCCCTTCATTGCAGTGGAGGGTTGTCGTGAACACTTGGTAATGTCATCCTAAAAATTACCTTACTTACTGCCAAAGTGTTAATTGATCTGTAAAAATGCATATCAATTATGTGAAATAATTTACAACAACTTGAAGCATTTGAGCTATCACCTGGCGTGAGAGTCCTGTGTGGTGTCTTGCTAATTATTACTGAAGACTGGTATTGGCATTAAAATTTCATCAAATATAGGGGATATTTAGAAGCAAAATAAGGTGGTTATGACAAAAGATTATGGCCTTGAAATTGCTTTGATGGTGCTGCTTTTTCTTTTATTTACATTGATGTTTGTGATCCTTTTCATTTGGTATATACTCTTAGACCTTTGTTAGACTGCATAAGTCCCTGATTAATTAGTCCAGAACAAGATTGATAAATATTTCATCATACTCAATAGCATTGTTAATAGCTCGAATCAATACGTTAATCACATCTCGTCATGTTCATGCTTATCCATTTTTTGTGATGACTTAAGATCCAAAAGGAACTCCCTGAAGTCTATCCGGTAAGTAATTAATGCAAAATAAGGGAAAGCCCATTGGGCTTTATTGGATATATGTGGCTTGACATTTAGTGAGGATGTGGCATGATCATTCCCTCGAGTTACCTTGAACAAGTGGGTGGCTTGTTTCTCTTATGTTCCACGGAGTCTTCGAGCTGTATTCCATTTAGGTTGGCTTTGAATAGATTGTTATACTATAAGGAGGAGAAGTCATTTAACTACTGGTTTGAAATTTGATTATAGTGTATTAGTTTGTTGGTAAGATGTCAAATAAAGTTTAGAATGATCTAAAGTAATTTTTTTATATTAGTTTGAATTGTTGAAGCGGAAAACTTTTTTTCATCTAGGGAAGAGATCTACTCTTTTGGGGATGAACCAAAAAGGTAAGGCTCGGTGTTAGTGGGACGAAGGGAGGTTATTATAAAAAACTGTAGAAATTCACTTTTTAATGTTAGAATACAAGAAGTTTATTTGTTTTATGTGTTGCAAAATGCAGGGAGTTCATTGGTGTGATAAGAGGAGAAGCATTAGCGAATACAAACCTCTATTTCCTGCAATTGATTTTTCCCTGGCAAGTACTTTGGCTCTATTATACTTGGAAAATACTCAGGCTAGCTTTAGTTTTTTGGTATGATTTACCTGCTGCAACATACTTAAGAGTTTTCTCATTGAATAAGGTTCACTTTGATTTTCCCAGATTGAATCTGATGATGATGTTCTCTGGAAGCCTGATGTTAGAGAGTTAAATAAAGACGTTGCTTCCAGAGGAATGGAGTTCTTCAAGTGGTAAGTGCTGCTGTGTAGAATAAGGCTTTTGGAAAATTCATCTTCTGGAAGTGTTACTGTTCAAGCAAGGTTCCTAAAGCAGATTCCAATGTCCTATTTGTTCTTATACTGCTACAGGTTGTGGACACGGAAGGAGAAGGAGATTGCTATTGTTACACATAGTGGATTCTTGACTCATACCCTTGGTGTATTTGGTAATGATTGTCATCCAGATGTGCAAAGAGAGATACGTAAACGGTAAGTTCTCAACTCAATGGTGAACCAATAGGCTGGAAATTCGTTTGATCACATTGTAACTCCAATTGTTGAACTAACATCAAATGACCCAATACATGATAGATGCCTGATGGAACTCTAAATGCTATCACCTAAAGATGACAAATTAGGGAAATACAAATAAGGACTGAACTTGACTGCACTTTTATCTCTCTGGTCTGCCTTATGCATATAGATATAAAAGGGCCATCTTTCTACTAATTGATGTCTCTGTCTCGCAAGGACATGTAGCAAGTCATAGAATGTGGTTGTTAATCAAGTTCGCCTTATTGACTATGGCGGTTATCTTCATGCTGCATTCACTTCCTTCCTGTAGATTAATACGGATCATCATCATTTCCTCCCACTTATCCTTCCTTGTGGCTTTCTTTCTTCAATGTTCTAAGGGAAGTAGAATACATCAATACAAGCATGCATATATTTCTTTGGGGGTTTTGATTTTCCCTAGCTCAAGCTTCAACCGTTGTTTCAGATTTTGGTAGGAGAGTTAAAATTATGTTTGCAGTCAGCGCTCTCCATTTTTAGATATAGTACATTGTTTCAGCATTTTCTTTGTGATAAAACGTTATACTGAAAAGTGGTGACCACTTTAATCTTTTGATGTTCTCATCTCATGTGCAGATATCAGAACTGTGAACTTCGGTCCATGGTTATTGTCGACAGAAGGTTTGTGTCTCTAAAACCTGTTGAACCAATCTATCTCCATATTTTTTGATTGCTGCTGACTTTGCTTCTGTGCAGCATGATAGAGTCGGATTCTTCAGTAACTGATTATCCAGGAAAAATTCCAAGTGGAGAAGATGCACCAAGTGACGATACATGTAGTGATCAACCAGACGAATTGCCAAACTGATGATATTCCTGGCAGTGGCAATAAAAAATGATTCGCGTTTGGGTTGCTTTTACGATTCTTTCAAAGTAATGTATTACAGTATTAGATCATCTCATTTGGAGCACTTTGTGGCTGACCATGAATTTGTCAGATTCTTGAGAACGTAGACAGGCAAATTAGTTGTCTGAAGGTACAAGCAAGTGCTTTGATGCCTTACGAATTATCTGTTGTAGTTGTCCAAATCACATTTCATACACACAATATAATTTGTGTTGTTATTTTTCACTTGATAAAATACCGGGGGTATGCATACATCCTGCCCTCCCCACATCCTGCTTGTAAGTACCAGGTTTTCAGACTTTCATGTAGCATGTTTCTAGCTACATTCTGTTTTTGTAGAATTTTGGTCATTTGTCAAGCTCAGCATCATGCTTCCTTGGGACCCTAAATGAATTCGTCTCATTTGCCTAAATTATGGTGATGTATCTCATACATATGTTGGTGAAAGGTAGTGCATACTCCATAGATTAGTCGAGGTGCAGGCAAATTAGTTTGGACATTGAGGTATAATTTGGTGCACCGTCGGTGTAGTTTTTTTTTTACACCATCAGGTGACTTTTACCTGTTGTAGCAGGTCATTCATTTTTATATTTTTACCTGTGAAATGAATAACTTACTACAACAGGTAAAAGTTACATGATGGTGTAAAAAAAAAACTACACGGTGCACCAAACTTAAATTCTAATATCATTGGTACGTTTCGTGCCTAACCTTTTGGTGAGGATTTGTCTAGTTACTACCTATGTAGCACACTTGCAAACAAAAGTAGCTCAAGAATGCACATCATTTTAAATGTTGAAAATTCTCAACATTCGATTTTTATCAATCCCTTCTACAATTTCCTAATCCTGGTCTCCTCTCTCTCTCACACACACAAACAAACAAACAAACAAAAGAATAATCAAGTCAATCAGCTTCTCTACAACCCTAAAATTTCTTTTTTCTATGGTTAATTACTTATATCTCAAGTTCTCTTAGTAATTTCGTCAATACTAATTTATACTCTTAAAAGTTTATTGCAAATGCAGTAAAATTAGCTCTAGCCAGCTTGTTTCGTTGGAAGAAATCAGCTTAATGTAGGATTGAAAAAAAAAAAAAGGGCGGCCGGTGCACTAAAGCTTCCGCTATGCGTAAGGTCGAGGGACAGGGCCCACCACAAGGGTGTATCATACACACTCTTACCTTGCATTTTTGCCAGAAGTTGTTTCCTTACTCCAAGACTCCCCTTCCCAGCTTAATGTAGGACTATCATATGAATATTCGCTGCACCAATGACAGCTCGTCGGGCGTAGTTCATGAATGCTTAGGTATCCTTTATTTTCTATTTTCGGGACTAGTTGATTTGGCAGGTAGCTAAAGTGTCTTTTGATGCCAAGATGGTGTATTTTCAAGGCATATAGACACACACCAAAAAAGAAAAAAAAAGATTGATGTGGACACAATTGGGCAAGGTTCAATTCTTAGCTGTGTTAGTTAACCAACTCTTAAAGCATCAGCCATATCATAGGTCATGAATCAAATTGACATCCCTTGGATTTTTTCAAATATAATATTAAGGTCTGCATATAAACACATTGCAATTAAGGTGCATTATTTCATCATGTCACGTTGATATAGACATCCTTTTGATACTAATCAATTGATCACACATTCAGCTTGCATAAATAAATAGAAAGCAACGAAATTAATAAAAAGTCTAATTCACTTCAAATCAACTCATAATACCAATCATTTTACATTCAAATTAACTTTTGTTCAACACTTAAAAATGTTCAAACTGCAAGTCTGTAACATACATAATACTATATACTGATTAATTATGATAATTAATGAACATGTTAATCTTTATAACTTTATTATTTTCGTACTTGAATGATGTTATTTTTGATAATTGTTCATGAGAGGACATTTTGTACCCATTGTGACTGGCTCTAAATTCTTCATTTGTCAAATCAGCAAATTGATTAATGCCCAATTTGTAAGGTCGAGTCCCAGCCTTGTTGACAAATCAGCAAAAAGATTTTTCCCACACGAAGTTTGTGAATAAGCGAATGTATGATAATGAGCGAGGAGTATTTATCTTTCTACTAAACAGGATAGATTGAACTCAAAATTAATTAGTTGCTTTTTTGTGAATGTCAACGAAGCATCTCAAATAACTTGCTCCCGGTTGTTGCAATTCACAACAATGTGCCTCTTAAACTAATTAAAGAAAGAATTAAGTTTTCACAAAAGCGCGATATATATCTCATCGTTGCTCTATTATTTGTTGGAAATCAAAGGAAATATGTCAAAAGCAATAACAGAGCTACCAAAATGTGAACTTAATTAACGTATGGTGCAGTTAGTGCTTGTAATTTTCTTGCACTGTCTCACTGTACAAACAATGTATAACTAATACTATGGTTTATAATCACTTATATACCGATCAACAATAATTAACGTGAGGCATGATCCATGTTGCTCTAGTTTATTAGGTACTATACATTTTATAATTCTTTTCCCCTTAAAGAGTCATTAAAAGGAAATCAAAAGCTTTATTGTTTACTCTGTTGAAATTTCAAGGTTGAACAAGTAGTAGGAACGACGGCAACAACATACTCAATGCAATTCCATAAAATGGGGTGAGGTCTGTTAAGGACAGAGTATATGAAAACTTTATCCGGCACTTTGAAGGTAAAGTTTTAGATAGACACTCAACTCAAGAAAAACAGTTCAAAGTCAGGGGCGACTCAAGCATATTTGTGGCCTAAGGCCAAAATCGACGGAGGCCTCAGGTTTTTAAGATTGTTTTTTATAAAGTCTATTCTTAAAATTATATAATCTATTTCTTCTAATAATTCTTTTATAGTTAATTATATAATCAACACATTTAATTTAATCTTTAGTACTCCAGATATATCAAATTCATTCTAATAATTCTTTCCTTTATATAAAAAAATGTTTCTGTCTACACAAAATATTTAATATTTTTTTTTTAAAAAATCAATAATATATTATTGCTAAAAAGACGAGGCCCCTCAAATTTGGGGCCTAAAGCGGTCGACTTTTTTCTAAAAGGGTTGAGCCTCCCCTGTTCAAAGGATACTGTACAGAAAGAAGAAATAACAGAAACAAAATCATGATAAAATACTACTAAAAGTATGACAAGTTATTCCGAATAGATAAATGCAGTAATCGAAGTACAAAAAACTGCAAATACTAATTAAAACTCGAAGGACAAAGAAATTACAAAAATGATACTATAACCTCGTATGAAAAGATAAGCGAGACAACACTCATGTATAATCAGAAACAACGTGACTACTAGATCTCCCAACACGACTAAAGGTGCTTTTTGTGATACTAGAAGGAAGCAAACCCTGTTGACAATAATATATAGCAAGTGTAAGCTCAAAGGGTAGTTGCAGTCACAGTGTCTTCTCACAGGAAGATGATGTGGGGAAGAACTACCATGCACATGGGTCATGGGTAGTGTCATTACATTAGTTGGCTAAGCACACAACAACCAATGATCACCCCAAATTAAATATTGCATTACAAACAACACATGCATGCACTCAAAATATATATGTCCAACCCAATTATGTATCCTATTGTGGTAAAAACTTTTCTCCTTTAATGCTTCCATATATTGTTTACCCAAAAACAACTAAGCTTTATGCACTAAATAAAAGTTGGTCTTCTTATCTAATTATATATGTTATTGTGCAACTATAATCAAATAATATTGTTTAACCATTAGCAAAGTATAAATTGTTTTTATAATATTGACCTAATTACTTTTCAACCATTAACCTACAACAAATTGCTACTTTTCACGAAGTAATTTTAACCTAAATTGTTCGGACTTTTCAAAATAATGTATTTTTGGAGGACCTAATATGAAAGCTACGATACTTTTGGAAAGTTCGGAGCGAGATATGTAATTTGAATAACAACAAAAATAATTTTTAAAATACTCAAATATTAAAAGCTTAACCAGACTACTATATTCAACTGCTTCAATATTTATAAATTGTAACCTAACCCAATTAGCTCATCAAAGAAAAACAAAAATAAAATGGAAGCACCCTCATAATTAGTCTCACAATTGAAACATTTGATAAGTGACCAGGGAGCCCCACCATGAAAACGAAAAAATAAATTGCACAATTCCATCCAATATGGCACCCTCATCATCAATTACCAAATCTTTTCCAAATTATCCAAGCTTCTTTTTCTATAGTTTAATAATTATAAGGAATATTGAGCTTTGATATAACTAATAAAATTAATATCATATGATTTAAAAATTATAGATTCGAACTGTGAAAATAGCTACTCGCAAAAGTTGCATAATATATATAATACACGATTGCATATAAAGATCCTTCTGAACCAACGTTTCATAAATGCTTCGTGTATCGAAATTATTTTTTTTTATTACAAGGATATGGAGTTTTATCATTTTATAAATCCAATCAAACAAAAAAAAAATCAGAGTATATCCAGAAACCAAAAGACAACTGTCCCCCCTTATATATTTGCTGCAGCGTCACCATACTTCACCCACCCGTCGTGCTTCTATTTGTCCATTACTTTTCTCTTTAAGCATTTCTTTTTTTTTTTCTTGACCCTACTAAAATCCACCATAGATTAATTATTTAATTCTTTTTAGCTACTTACAAATTACAATTTTCGATAACTCCAAAAAGCGCCCTAAAAGTAACGTTATTAGTTACCTACGATAAACTTTGAAAGTTAATTTAGTGATATTAATTTGGTGTAGCCTAACGGTTATTAAAGCAGTAACTTTGAAAGCAAAAGGGATCGAATCTAACACTACGAATATGTGTTAGCTTAAAAAAAACATGTTAGGTTAATCCCACTGTCTTTGTATGGGTTGAACAAATAACACTTCACATGTAAATTCCAAATACTTAAGGTCGTTTGGTAGTTTGTTTAGGGTGTGTTATACATGTATTAACAATAAAATTTGCATATTAATTACATATTTGATATTAATTGATTATAGGTAAGTTATTCATATATAAATCTGATATAATTGTTACTTTGCAATTTTAAAATCTACATAATTAATAATAAAATAAACCTGTTTGGCCATAATTTTCTTCCAAAGCAAAACCAGTTTGGACTTGCATTGTGATGACTTATCACTAGAAAACTTGAAAAGAGTGACAATAAAAATCCCCTCATAAAACATCAACTTTTAAAAATCATAAATACATAACTTTAATTTTTAAATTTCAATTTTCATATTAATTAAAATACTAGGAGTAGTTTTTACTTCCTACAATAAAATGACCACTAAAGAACAAAGACATCATTTGAATTAATCATAAGTCTTAAGTTAACAATTTCGAATTTATAATTTTAACTTATTTTTATTATATTAACGTAAGAAAAATATTTTTTAATTCAAATGGACTCAAATCTTTCGTTCACGCCTCAGCAATCGGTGCCTTGTTATTCCAACAAATAATACCACGTGGACCCACCTGAAGTACCTTGTCCCCACTATTGGGACCCACTTGACCTCCTCAACTCAATCAAAATGAAATCCACCCCCTACTATTTATTTCTTCCCTATTTTTACAACTCCCAAAGTTCCCATGGCTTCTCAATATTCTTCAATTTCTCTATAGTCCTCCAGAAAAGTCCCCAAAAATAATCCATGGAGAATTACTCTTATTCTTCTTACCCAGATTCCGTAAACTCATCCCCACGTTCTCGTGAAATTGACTGTGACAACGCTTCATGGGATGATCAACAGCCACCAGCTAATTACAAAGTCAAATTCATGTGTAGTTATGGCGGGAAAATTCTACCTCGTCCTCATGACAATCAGCTCGCGTATGTTGCCGGTGAAACTAAAATTCTCTCTGTTGATCGTAATATTAGGTTTTCATCTCTAGTCGCGAAGCTCTCTTCGCTGAGTGATTGTGATGTTTGTTTTAAGTATCAGTTACCTGGGGAGGATCTTGATGCATTGATTTCGGTAACGAATGATGAGGATTTGGAGCATATGATGCTTGAATATGATAGGATTCATCGAGGTTCGGTTAAGCCTGCTAGGCTTAGGTTGTTTTTGTTCCCGTTGAGTACTCCTGCTACCAGTACTTTTGGTTCTACGGACTCGAAGAGTGAGAGTCAGTGGTTTGTTGATGCTTTGAATTCTGTTCAGTTGCAGAATTTGGATGTTAATTCACCGAAATCTGTTTCGTCGGCGGTGGCGGCGGCGGCACCGGTGAATAACAATCCTGATTTTCTGTTTGGATTAGAGAAAGGAGTACAAGGTCAACAAAATCCAGCTGTGAAGCTTCATGATTCAACTCCTTCACCTCCGGCTCCGGCACCACGACAACCTGTGGTGGTGCCGGAGGTGTTCCATGCCGGTGGTGGTTCCGATGCTGGATCGGAAGACCGGCAAGTTATTGGAGATAATATCGATTATCAGAGACAAATTCATGAAATCCAAAGGATACAGCAACAGCAACAGCAACAGCAACAATCTATTGCTAGAGTGTATTCCGGAGAATACTATCAGCAGAGAGCGCCGCAGCAGCAGCAGCCACAGGCCGCGGCGGCTGTGCCGGTAACAAATCCGTCAAATTTCTGGCCAGAAAGGCATATGACAAGTGGACCATATCCTGCAACTGCAGTGCAAACTGATCAGCAACCTGTATATATAGTTCAAACACCAGCCGGACCCGCCGGAATTTATCAAACTCCGGCGGGTATACGACCGGTGACCAGCCAAGTAGGTGCTCCTCCTCAGGGTTATTACGGCATGCAGCGTTTAGTACCGGAGGTTTACCGGGAACAGCCGGTGTACGGCGGAGTTCCTCCACAGCCAACAATTCAGCAATCGAAGATCGGAGGAGCTTACACGTCGGAAAATATGAATATACGTCCACACACGCCACACGCGCCGGTGGAGCCAACGTATACACAAGTTGGATATGATGCTGTAGGGAGACAGGTTTATTATACTGCATCGCCGGGTGTTATGCAACAGCAAATGCAGCATCCGGCGGCGATGGCGGCGGCTGCCGCCGCTGCAGTGGCGGTGGATGGGAGGCAGAGTGGTGGCGGGTTGAATCCAGAGGGTAAAATTGTTGGCAAGCCATGAAGCTTTATCCTTAATTAATCTTGTTTTAAGTTAATTAATTTTTAATTAAGTGAAAATAGTATTTTTATGAACTTTGCGGCTGGCTATGGTTGTGTGTTTAGTATTTTTTTTGGAAATGTTTTCATGTAATGTAATGTTTAATGGGATTGGGATATGTAAGTGAAAGATTATTCGTAAATGGTGTTGATTAATTTAGCACAAATCTAGACCAAGTTCGAGAAGTTAAACACTTGCTAATGTAGCACACTTATAATTGCTAATCTTACAAGAATATATACATCCTTGTACATATGTTATGATGTAAACAATAGTAAGTGGTGTAGAAAATATTCTAAGCAATTAAAGTAAGCTTGATCTAGTGTGATTCGGTGAGACTTAAAAATTTTCAATTTTTATTTCCAGAAACAAGAATAAAAAAATATTAATTGATTGTACAGAGTGCACAAAATTTAAATTAGTACTACATGATAGTTAGATTGTTAGACATGTTGAGTGTGAATGCCTGATGATAGTCAATGATACTCTCATGTCAATATTGTTACGACGGTGACATATAATTAAAGCTGAACAATTCATCTCATTATCTTTGAAAAATTATGATTATAGAGAATTTTAGTTAGAGAATTTAAACTTTGTAAAACTATTTAAATATATCCTCCGTTAAAAGTTTAGCTCATCAATGTCCTTGTCGTTTAAGTTTTGGGCCATATATACCCCTATTGTCAAGTTTTGGGTCATATATATATATACCCCTGTTGTTAAGTTTTAGGTCATATATACCCCTGTTGTCGTTAATTACTTTTAAAAATTTTCAACCTCCTTTTTCCTTTTTTTTTAAGAAATCATATTTCCACATTACTTTTTAATTGTCATATCGCATATAATTAAATTCACACGTTCTTCTATACATTAACCATCCGTCAAATGCTCTCATCTACCTTATAATTTCTTTAAATTTTCTCTAATTTACCGAAATTTCTTTATTGTGTGTTTTCAATGCTTGCATAACTCCAAGAATAATCAAGTAAAAAATGAAAAAAGTCAAGAACACCCCATAAAAACTCAATGCACAATTGCGATAAAAATCAAGAATTAAAGTACTTATCAACTGCAAATTATTTTAGTATCATATCAGCCGACTTCATCTTTTACATCACAGTCAATTCCAACATCAAGAATAAGAAGAATAAGAAAACCCCACGTGAGAAATTGGGATGTAGAAGTGTAAAAGAGGTAACTCATATAGACACAACAAAAACAAGTTATCAATTAAGAGAGTATCTTTTATAGGTACGTATGTATGAGAGAAACGGTTATGCAAGAATCTAAAAATACAACAAAAAAGTTTTGATAAATTTGAGAAAATCCAAAGAGATTGTGAGGTATATGAGAGCATTTGACGAGCGTTTAATGTGTAGAAAAAGAAGTGGATTTAATTATATGTGATGTTGCAATAAAAAACTGATGTGACAAACATAATTTTTTAAGAAAAAATAAAGAAAAAGTTGGTTGAAAAATTCCAACAAAGCAATTAACGGCGAAGGGGTATATATGACCCAACTTGACAACAAGGGTATATATGATCCAAAACTTAACAACATGGGTATATATGTCCCAAGACTTGGATGACAAGGGCATTGGTGAGCTAAACTTTTAACGGAGGATATATCTGAACACTTTCGCAAAGTTGGGCATATTTGACCCTTTTCCCTTTTAGTTATTTTATACATACTTGTATAGATTATTATTAAGACGGATACAAAATTTTATACTTGTATAGATTATTAAGCAGAATATAAAATTTTAAATAAAGTTAAATTCGTTCAAATTAGAAGTTATACTCTACTCTAACTCTGCCCTCTGCCCTGATTTTAATCATGATAAGACATGTACGCTTAATTAGTTCGAATAAGAAGTTGTTAGATATACAAATAAAGTTAGGACACTGAAAATCGAAAGATGTTAAACAAAAAAGAATCATATATAAAGCATAAAAATATTTTTAATCTTCTGAAATTTTAAGAGAATAACCAGTTAGCTTAAGAATAATTTCGTTGTGAAGGTCTAGCGTAGATATAAAGCACCTTTCAATCTTGTCTGATTCTACTAAAATTAGAAGCATCTACATGGAGTTGTGTTTTTTTTTCAAAAGCAAGTATTATTATTGAAAAAAGTAATTAATCGAATTAGTTAGTAGGTATCGTACGTAGGATTTTTACTTTTCTTCCTTTCCATACCAATGAAAGAAATAAAGAGTACCAAATAACTAAGTTCATTGGATAACATTATTCCAAAAGGATAATACGATTGTGATCTAACATGTGAAGAGTTCCACATCATTTCTTTAACTAACGAATGGTATCTTTAACAAAGACTTAAAAAATCTTCACTTTTAATCCAACTAACTTCTGAAAAGGTCAAACACGACAGATATCTCAACGTAATATGATCTTTTATTTTAATATCTTAATTTAATTGTGTTCATTTTAAATATCTGTCAGTCATTAACTGTGTTAATTTGACACTTTTCACTGATATGGCATGGCATATGACATACTCATCATGAGAGCGTAAAACTTTTTATTTATTCGAAAAAAGATTAAAAGAATATACTTTTTCTTCATTTTTTTGACCGTTTTGTTCATTATCATTTGTTGGTCTTCCAACACCATAAATTCGTCGGAATTATCATCACCATCGTCATTGATGATATACTTGTTTAAGCTCATATACATAAATCCGTCGGTATCACCATTTTCTTACTCTTCCGTCGAAATTTTAGCTTCGATCAAACTCTGCAAATTCTCAAATTCTAGTTCTTCAAGTAATGAGAAGTTAAAACCTCAAGCAATTACTGAAATTCTTTAATGAGTTCTTGAAAATTTTCAAGATAACAAAGATTTTGCATCGCTAGAGTTTCAAAAATTCTTCAACTGAATGAGTTTCATAAACTTTGGCCACCATTGCTTTGCCGGAGTTTAAAGTAATTCCAATATTTTTTGCTTCGATTAAATTAATCGAAACAAAAGCAAAAAAAAATGAAGAAGGAAGGGGGACTGTAACGGCGTTGGACCGAAAAATGAAAACCGACGAAAAGGAGGAACAAAAGAGGCGGAGGGGGTTGTTCATTGTTTTTTTTTTAATTATAATTTATTTAAAATTATTATTTTACTCAAAAATGTCACATCTTTTTTTTTAATTGGTCGTATGTCATGTCATCAAAGTGTGTATTACACACACTTATAATATCAGCTGATTGTAAGAAAAATGTCAAAATGACACAATTAATAGCTGATTTAGGCGTTTAAAATGAACACCATTCACTTCAAGTGTTAAAATAAAAGTTCGTATTAAATTTAAGAGTAGATAATATGTTTGACCTTTTGAAAATGAATTAGATTTCAAGATTCAAAACATAGCCACATCACTCAGCTTCAAGAGTTGTAGCTCTCTCTTTAACGTAAGCTTTTGTTGTACTTGATCGAACATTGATTTATTTACCTACGAAACTCATTTTATCAGTTCTCATTTACTATATTAGAAAACGAAGTTGCTATTGACATTATTTAATATCGGATTTTTAATGTAAATGTTTGTTGTTGCCACACGGACTTTGCTCTCTTATTCATTCTCAATGCATTCCTCTTCTACATAAAGAGAGGTTATGCATGGCATAAGTAATGTAAGAAGCAGACACGAGTGTATTACAATTTTTAGTTATTAAAAGAGAGTTTAATAGTTAAAGAGAGGTGTTATCATTGTGGAGCTTTAAACTCAATTCTTGTCCAGAGTATTGAGTTATATTGACTATAGGATGTTGTATCCTGGAGGGGACAAGTCGGAGAGTGTTACTGCTGGACCAGAGAAACAATTGCCGCAGTGGGCTTAAAATCTCCTTAAAGAGTGCGAGATATCCGCGCCTCAGCCATAGAAGAAGAAAACAATATTTTTCTTTATTCATTTTTAATCTTCAGTTGTAATATTATTGCAATTTATTGTACTTATCACCAACAATTTTAAGGAGATTCAAATGGCAACAACTGAAAATTTCGCGGATGTCAAGTTGGGAGATCTAAACAAGCCATTTCGGTTCAACAGTGCTCACTTCAAGAGGTGGAAGGATAAAGTATTTTTCTACTTAAGTCTTCTCCATGTTTCTTATGTGTTAACGGAGAAGAACCCAAACAAGGTAGATGACTCTTCCATGAGCGATGAGGAATACATTTCTCATCAAGAAAAAGTGGAAAAATACAATAATGACTCCTATAAGTGTCGTTACTTTTTACTTAACTGTCTATCTGATAATTTTTATGATTATTATGATAGAACTTACTCTAGTGCAAAGAAAATTTCGAAATCCTTGCAGAGTAAGTATGACACTGAGGAGGGAAGAGCGAAAAAATATGCGGCTAACAGATTTTTCGTTTCCAAATGGTGGATAATAAATCAGTAGCAGACCAAGCTCAGGACTTTATAATGATTGTTGGCGAGCTCAGGTCCGAGGAAATAAAAATTGAAGATAACCCTATTGTTTTTGGCATAATTGATAAACTTTCACCTTCGTGAAAGAATTTCAAAAAACTATGCGCCACAAGCAAAAGAAAATTTCACTTGAGACTTTAATAATGAGAATCCGCATGGAAGAAGAGGCAAGGGGCCAAGATGCACTTATGCAAACAGAAGAGAACAACATCACACCGAAGGTAAATTTAACTTCAAGTAATGCTACCCATGAACCTAACAAAAATATTGTTTTGAAGCCTAAGAAGAATAAATTCAAGAAAAATAATGGTAGACATCTCAATAATAATAATGGTGAAAATAACCAAGCAAAAAATCAACATGAACAACAAAAATGACCATGCTTTGTCTGTGGCAAGAGTGAGCATATTGCTCGATTTTGCAAGTTTCGGAAACGTGGGCCTACACCTTAGGCAAACGTTACCGAAGAACCATTTGTGGCGATGATAACAAACATATATATGGTGGAGAATGTTGATGGATGGTGGGCTGACTCTGGTGCAAACCGTCATGTCTGTTATGACAAAGACTGGTTTAAAATTATAAAAAATTTGAGGAGCCCAAAACCATCATGCTTGGAGATTCACACACAACTAAATACTTGGAGTGGGAGATGTCAAATTGAGATTTACTTCTGGAAGGGTATTAATCTTAAAAGATGTACTTTATACTCCTTCCATGAGAAAAAACTTGATGTCTAATTTTCTTATTAATAAAGCAGGCTTCAAACAGATAATTGAATCTGATCAGTATGTAATTGTGAAAAATAATATTTTTGTGGGGAAAGGGTATGCATGTGATGGTATGTTCAAGTTGAATGTTGAAATGAATAAAACATCTACTTCTGTTTACATTCTTTCTTCTACTAATTTTTGGCATGCTCGTTTGTGTCATATAAATGAACGTTATGTGGGAATCATGAGTAGTTTAGGATTAATTCCAATGATCAAAAAGAATTTTAAAAAATGTGAAGCTTGTAGTAAAGCTAAAATCACAAAAAGGCCTCACTTCCATGTTGAAAGAAAAACTGATTTATTAGAATTAGTTCATAGTGATATTTGTGAACTTGGTGGAATTTTAACTCGTGGAGGAAATAGATATTTTATCACTTTTATTGATGATTTTTCTAAGTTTACATATGTTTACTTAATGAAAAATAAAAGTGATGCATTTGAGAATTTTAAAAATTTTCTCCATGAAGTTGAAAATCAGTTTAATAGAAAAATAAAAAGAATAAGAAGTGATAGAGGCCGAGTCACTTGAGTTCAATTCTTTTGTAAGATCATTGGGTATAATTCATGAAACTCCTCCTCCTTATTCTCCTGCATCTAACAGTGTAGTGGAAAGGAAGAATAGAACTTTTGTTGAGTTGACTAATGTCATATTAATTGAGTCTTGTGCACCTTTAAGTTTTTGGGGTGAAGCTCTTTTGACTGCTTGTTATGTGTTGAACCGTGTGCCTCATAAAAAGATGAAATTAACGCCTTTTGAATTGTGGAAAGGTCATAAGCCGAATTTGGGATATCTAAGAGTTTGGGGTTGTTTAGTCTATGTGAGGTTAATGGATCCTAAAATCTCTAAGTTGGGTAAAAAAGTTACTACTTGTGCTTTTCTTGGTTATGCTTCTAATAGTACAACCTATAGATTTTTTAATCTTGAAGATAGCGTGATAATAGAATCAGGTGATGCTATATTTTATGAAGATAAATTTCCTTTTGATTCTAAAAATAGTGGGGTTCATGGGACTAAAGAAAATATTTTGACACTACCTAGTTCTTCTACTTCTACTTTAAATAATAAAGAAAATGATGATTTTGAGTTAAGAAGAAGTAAACGAGTTAGAGTAAAAAAAGACTTTGGTCCTGATTATTACGTTTTTTACGTTGGAGAAGACCCTATCACTTTAAAAGAAGCTTTGTCTTCACATGATGTTATTTTTTGGAAAGAGGCTGTAAATGATGAAATGAAATTGATAATTTCTAATAAAACTTGGAAGTTAGTTGATTTACCACCGGGTTGTAAAACAATTGGATGTAAATGGGTCTTACGTAAAAAATTAAAAACCGGATGGATCTGTTGATAAATATAAAGCTAGGCTTGTGGCTAAAGGTTTTAAACAACTAGAAGGCCTAAAATTTTTTGATACTTTTTCACCGGTAACGAGAATTACATCCATTAGACTTTTAGTCGCTATAGCGGCAATTTTTGATTTACAAATTCATCAAATGGATGTAAAAATTACTTTTTTAAACAGAGACCTAAATGAGGAGATTTACATGGAACAACCCGAGTGTTTTGTTGAGGCTGGCCAAGAAAGCAAAGTGTGTAAACTTAATAAATCCCTATATGGCTTGAAACAGTCACCAAAGCAATGGTATGAAAAGTTTGATTCCTGCATGATTGAAAATGGGTTTAAAATAAATGAGTGTGATAAGTGCATATATCATAAGTCTTGAAATAATTGGCATGTTATTATTTACCTATATGTTGACGATTTATTGATCTTTGGCTCTAACGTGAATATTATTGATGAAATTAAAAATATTCTTAGAAGCCATTTTGAAATGAAAGATCTTGGTGAGGAAAATTTTATTCTAGGAATAAAAATTACTAGAACATGTGGTGAAATTTTTCTTGACCAGTCACAATATGTTGAGAAAATATTGAAAAAATATAATTTCCTTAATTGCAAGCATGTTGTAACTCCATTTGATTCTAGTGTTCACCTGTTTCCTGTTGAGAGTGAAATTGATGTTATAAATCAAAAGAATATGCTAGCATAATCTGAAGTTTGAGATATGTGACTGATTGCACTAGGCTTGATATTGTATATGCAGTAGGAGTACTTAGCAGGTTTACTAGCAAGCCAGGTAATAAACATTGGCATGCTATAAACAGAGTAATGAGATATTTAATTGGAACAAAAAATTGAGGTTTGTTCTATACTAAATATCCTATTGTACTTGAAGGCTTTTGTGATGCGGATTGGAATACTTTATCAACTGATTCCTTATCCACTACTGGTTATGTATTTTCTTTGGGTGGTGGTTGTAGACACGTAATTTTATCCCGTCAAAATATTTTTTATTACGTTATCACACAATTTAACCCCCATTTTTATAATTTTCCACAAGAAAAACAAATAAAATAACCACTTCATTTTATTTATTTATTTATCTTTGCCTTTATCCAAATAACTAATCCGAACCAATTTTGTCTTCTTTTTAAAACCTCCCAACAACCCCTCCAATTAAAAGACAACACCTCACCTACCCCCATACCCCTACCCTCACTACCTACCCACGTGACCCCTTCCTATTACTTGTTCACAAAGAAAAAAGGAGAGAAGATAAGATCTTTTAAAATGAAAGGGGTCCCACGAGGGAACCTTCCAGGAAAATGCCGAAGGTACCTTTTTTTTTTTTTGATGATATACAGGAGGGACCAAGAAGAATTGACTCCATATATATACATACACTCTCCAATTTCCATTCAACTGGATATACACAATATTCACGAGAGGAGAGCTAGAGAAACAAAAAAACAAAAAAAATGCCATTTTTTTCTGGTTTTCTTCTTAATCACGAACTACACACAAAAAGGGAGTGATCGAGAGACAAAGAGAGAATCAGGGAGAGAGAGAGGAAGTAGGTTTCGCGAGTGGGTTACCGTTCCGGCGACGTACTCGCCGGAATCCCATCGAAGTCATCACTAAACTCATCAGAATCCGGCCAGAATCTCTCATTTTCACATCGTTAGCTATTTATACTAAGATTTTAGATTACTGTTCGTCGATTGGTTGGCTGGTTTGCGTCTAGTTTGTCGCCGAAATCAGTCCGGTTTTGAATCAGTTTTTGCGATTATTTTTTGTACGGGTCAGGTTTATTCTGTTGGATTTTCTCTCATTTTCTTGGCTTTTGCACTGTTTTGGGATTCGTAGTTTTGTCCATTTCAGTCAATTCGTTGAGATCAGTGGCGAGTTTCTATTTGGCGATACCGAGTTCGGAGCTTGTTCGTCGTTGAGGCTCTATTCAGGATTCGCTAATTCGGGTTTCTTTAATTCTATATTATCTACTAAATCGACTTTTCAAAGGTCTATCCCTTAACTCTACTCTTTGAATTATACCGAAGTTGGTTAATATCGTAATTTTGTGATGTGGTTTTGAATATTTGGAGTAAAATGTTGATTGTTGTTGTGGATGTGAATGATCGGTATGCTTAAATATTTGAATCCTTGTTTGGGTATGTGTTAAATATTGATTTTGGATTTCGAAGAAGTAAGTTGATAGTCGAATTGGTTGTTTGGGGGTCGGGATCGAAAATTGATAGTCGAATAAGTCGAAGGTTGTTTGTTTTGATTCATTACTGAATATTGTTGAATTGGATAGGATCATGATTATGCCATTGAATGAATAGGTAAAAATAGGTTTGGGTAGGCAAATATTTAGGAATAAATATTTGCTCGTTGAATTATTAAATGCTTGAAATGCGTGTTGAATTATTTGGTTTTATTGCTTTTGGATCGAATATATTATTTAGCCGGGGAATGTCCCGAGACACATTGTATTTATTCACCAGGGAATGCCCCGACGTACTATGTTGGCGGAAGACATTTGTGAGGAAGGCCTGAGGCGTCGGGTAAAGCACAGGAGCGTAGTTAGAATTAGTATAGATTACATAGGATTTATTTTCACATTTTTCTATTTCGGACTGTATAAATTGGACTGGACACTATATTTTGATTCATTTTATTTTGTCTGTTTGTTTGCTTGTTTTACATTTTTTTGTGTGGTTTGTACATTCATAGTGTTAAATTAGCCGATACTTACCACCAAGCAACCGTGGTAAAACCACGGGACCGAGGGGTGCCTAAAACCTTTCCCTTGGTCAACAAAATTCGTTAGCTGGAATCTCTGTTCGCAAATCAGTTTAAAGAGTCAAAATATTTTTTTTGAAAAGGATCTTTCAAAGGTGACTTGGCACACCGAATTATGCCAAGTAGTGACTCTGAAAAAAAATGTAAATAATCCCTTTTCAAAACAAAAACCTTCATTTTGTCACTTAATTCTTTCGAACCTAAATTATATCTTTTTGGTTAAATAAAGGGGTGTGACAGCTCTGGCGACTCTGCTGGAAACTTTTTCAGAGTTCGAGCTTATTTGTTAGAGTCGTATCGGCTTAGTTTGGCACTATAGGTGTATAGACATTTTGTTTGTGATTATTGTTTGTGTTATTGTTGTGCGTTTTCGTGCTCTTTGTTTATAGTTTTTATTTATGTGTTACCGATTTATATCTGGCATCATGTGCATAACCCGAGTCATTTTTTCTGCAACAAGTCTGTAGTACACGCTGTGTACACGACCTATAGTTGAGTCACCCTTATCTTAGGGGGGAGCCGTTGGCTGGTATGGAGTAGGTGGATAGCTAAAACAGCCACTATCGACCATACGCTCCCCCGAACAGACTTGTTAGTAAACCCCAGCATAGGTCAGCCTTTAGGTCATACTTATGTGCATCATATTGAGACCTAGTGAGGCCCATTTGGTCATTTGTAGGAGACTCACCTCTGACGCATCCCTACGTGCTAAATATTGCATCTTTGAGGGTAATGGGGTCATTTGACGGACTTATTTGGGGAAAATATGTGTTAGAAATAAAGTGTGTAGGCAATGAAAAAGTGAGTAAAAAAAAAGAGTGAAAAAAAAGAGTTTGGTAGTTTTAGAGTTCTTTATGGCTTTTGTTTTTCACAATCCAAAAATTCAAAAAGATTTTTTACCTTTCACACTCATTTTCTTAAAAATACCAAAAAGATTTTTCTTTCATAGTTGTTGATGTCAATGTTATGTGAAGTGTCTAATTAAAAAATCCAAAAAGATTTTATTTCTCATCGCCCGTCTATAATTGTGTTTCTCAAGTCAAGTCTTAGTTTGTTTTAATCCTTAATTGTCCAATCTGGACGAACTACGCATACCTGGTTCCCGTCCCCCAGGATGGGATACGTGGGCAACCCTCGGTGGGTCCGGTAATCTTTATTTTAGCCTTTGTCTTAGCCTTAGCCTAGGTCTTTCTCCTCTTAATTTAGTGTTGTTAGCAGGTCTTAGCCAAGTAGGTTGATTTTATTCAGTGATATTGTTCGGCGAATTTGAGTCATAAAGTGGTATGTCCCTTCGACATATGTCCGCGTCAAATTCCCAAGGGTTGGGAACCTTTCGTTCCTGTCGAATTTTTGAGATAATATCTTATGTGTAATTACAGGATGGATCTTTCCACAAAGTCCAGAGTCCGGATGGTTGGCAAGGTGCCCAAAAAGTTAATCAAATGGTGGGGCACATTTAACTACGTCGAGCAACAGGGGTTGGCAAAGAAGTTAGGCACTCTCACTTCCCTCCTAGATCTTACGCCCCGCCCAGACCTGATCGAGGCTACATCGACTATTTGGGATCCAAGCTGTTTGGTGTTTAGGTTTGGAAATTGTGAAATGACGCCTACTCTGGCAGAGATATCTGGTTTCTTTAAGTTGCCTTACATTAAGAAAACAATGATTCGGGCACGGACTCATTCTCCCACACGATTTCTTCATAGTTATGGTTTAAAGGTCAATAACCACTTGACGTGCTTTAACCAATCTTGGGTCTCCTTTGATTATTTGTATGCTCGATTTGGGCCTTCAGACGGTTTTGATTGCTTTTGGGATGAGTTCTATACAACCAAGGAGAATTGGGAGAAACGTCGTCTAGTCTTCACTCTCGTCTTGTTGGGCATTTTGGTCTTCCCATTAGAAGAAAGACGGGTTAATACTCGCTTATAGACTGTAGTGATGGCCTTATTTCATAAAAATTTAGGGAAAACATTCACACTCATACCTATGATCTTGACAAAAATATATAAAGCTTTAATCGAGGTGAAGGACGGGATGAGATTCTTTGAGGGAAGCAACCTGATATTGCAATTGTGGATAATGGAGCACTTGCATGAGCCTTCTTTGATTAGGTTGGATGTGATTGATAATTGTATGCCTGAGCGAGTGAACGCCATGAATCAGAGAATGTGTTTTGATAAGTTCTCGTTGCCGATAGGGATTGATGCTTGGATTGAATTTCTTGAGTCAAGAACTGAAGACAATATTTTGTGGACCTATCTCTGGTTTCATCCAAAAATAATCTTGTGTGGTTGTCGGATGCAACCTCTTTTAGTCTTGTTAGGAATCAATTGCACCAGACCGTACTCTTCTTTTAGGGTAATGCGCCAGTTGGGTAGACTGCAGGATGTTCCACCGATAATGGACCTTCTGAAGGATGTCGAGCATTTCAAGCCTTAGGCGAAAGTAAATACGAAGAATTCTGGAATCACGTAATAAAGAAAGGTGTGGATACTCTCAAAGTAGGTCTGGATAATCCAGGGTACACTCAAAGATATGAGATCTGGCTGCAAACCATACCTCGGGGTATTAGTAGGCCATTGCCCTTGCAACTTAGAGGAAGAATACATGAAGAATGCATTGTCAATGACAGTTAGGATGAAAGTGTGGGGGCCAAAGTGGAGACATTGAGATTTTAGTTATCAGATTTGCTCAAGACTGTAGAAAGGTGTCAGAATAATCTCTCCAGGTGCACTCTCTATGAGGCGGGGATACGTGCTAGAAACTTCTTCCCAAATATCTGGGTGTCTTTGCAGGATATGCTATAGAGTTTGAATGGGAGAAAGAGAACTTCACAGACAGATCTATCTCAGCTAGGGTCATCCCACAGTGCACCAATGTGAAGGAGCAACTCTTATCTTTTATTTAGTTTGAGTCCTTTATTTTTCTGTCCTTGTATTGTTGTGTCTTTGTTCAATCGGGGTCAAGTTTGTTTTAAACGTTAAGAGTCTTTACTAGGAGTATTGCGCATGTTATCTTATGGGTCTAGAATATTGTTTAGTCTTTGTTGATCAGTTTTTAAGCTTTCTTAAACTCGAAGTTTGTTTTAATTGTCTCTTTTATGAAATGTAGTGAAGTTGCGGAATTGTTTCCTTTTGTATGTTCTTTCTAAAGAAAATAAAAAAATCTTCAACTTTGTGGTTTTATGCATGCATTGCCCGAACTATGCAAGACCTGATTCACGTACAACATGATACGTAGGCAACCTACTTTTGGGTTCGATCTAATCATTTTTTTTTATTTTCCCCAACTTTCCTCTTTTAAAGAAAAACAAAAGCCCTAAAAAATGATAAAAGGAAATGAGATCGCGAGAGCAGGAAAGAAAGAAAGAGAAATAAGAGAAGACAAAAAGAAGAGAAAAGACTGATGCAAAAGAAGAGAGAAGTGAAGGTGAAAAGTAGAAAGAACGAGGTGTGATAATGTACTGGGGAAATCGGGATGATGTTAAAATGGCTTCATTACCCTCAAAGGCCGGTAGAAATGTGCATTAACCTAGGATGTATACAATGTTATTTCTATGCTTGTTGTTTAACCTAATCCTAACGGGTTTTGTCTTTGATGAGCATGTTCTTTCAGATAAGTGGTTGGTTTGTAGCACTCTGGCTAGTCATTCGTATTTCTCTAGATCAAAAGCGAAGCTTGCCATGGCTAGTAGGGAGATTGAAAATTCACTCATTGACCCAGATTAGGATCCCAGGGAAGAAAATTTAGAACGCAATGATGAGGTATTGAGACTTAGACAACAATTTCTAGATCTGCACCAAGCATGGGCTAGTGGCATGCCTCCTCCTTCACTCCCTGAAGATCTTGGGAATATTCCCAATTGCCCATCGCTCTCTCAGGCGTAATTCTCTGTTCCCATTGAATCACCGGAGCACGCACCAGGATTTACTCTGCGGCAATATTACCCTGGCACTTTTAGTGTGCCCCTGGAATCTCCTCAACCAAGGCCTGTGACTCAATCGGTGCCACCGGCAGCGCCTGTGTTCGTGGCTCCGTCACCACCTGAAGCTCCCATATATACTGTGCATCCGACAATGGTGCTTCCTCAATCTGTCAGTGAGCCTGTATTGAAGGTTTCAGATAGTCAATATTATGCCCCGAAGCCTACTTTGAGAATAAATGAACCGTATGGGTATGCTCATCCACCTGTATTTCTATTTGATACAGATAAACCTGTCGCAACAAAGGAACAGGAGGTCGTAGTGTGGAAATTGAAAAGTTTGGAACAAGCCATGAGGAATTTGTAGGGAATCGGAGGTTATAAGAGTGTTTCCTATACAGATCTTTGCATGTTCCCGGACGTCAACCTTCCCCTCCGTTTTAAAATGCCCAAGTTCGAGAAGTATGTTGGGCACGGTGATCCCGTGGCACATTTGAGACGTTATTGCAACCAATTGAGGGCTGCAGGGGGAAGGGAAGAGTTGCTCATGGCTTTCTTTGGCGAGAGTCTTTCTGATTTGGCTTCAGAATGGTTTGTCGATCAAGATATCAACAAGTGGAACAACTGGGATGACTTAGCTTCTGAGTTTGTGCAACATTTTCAGTATAACGTCGACCTGATACCTGATGAAAAATCCTTGGTCAACATGAAGAAGAAAAGTACTGAAGGCTTTCGGGAATACGCGATAAGGTGGCGTGAACAGGTCGCCAGGGTAAAGCCTCCAATAAAGGAGAGTAAGCTGGTAGAGGTCTTCATTCAGGCACAGGATGAGACCTATTTTCAACATTTACTTCCGGTGATGGGAAAGTCATTTATTGAAGTCCTAAAAATGGGAGAGATGATAGAGGACGGAATCAAGACTGGATGGATTGTGAGTTTTGTCGCATTAAAGGCCACTACCCAAGCAATTCAAGGTGGCTCTGGAACTTTTGGAGGTAAAAAGAAGAAAGAGGACATGGCGACCGTTATAGATGGATCCCATCCCTATCCTAAAAGACCGTCTCTTCCCTATCACCAACCCCAAGTCCAAGCCTATGCCCAAGCTCCATATATTCCTTCCCATTATTACTACCCTCCACAAAACCCACCATATGTCATTCCACCCCTCTTTTCATTTATTTGCCCTAGAGTTTTAAGTATTGAATATAGACTCCTCTTACAATCTGTTGTTGGGAAGACCATGGATCCACAAGGCCAAGGTGGTTGCATCTACATTGCATCAGATGATCAAGTTTGAGCATGACAGGCAAGAAATGGTTATTCACGGTGAAGGAGATTTTTCCGCCTACGAAGATTCTCCCTTGTCTCTAATTGAATCAAACAATGTAGAAGAGACATTTGTCTATCAAAATTTTGATACAATGTTAGTATATCGTATCCTTGAAGGACAGGTTATTCCAGGACCATAATTGTCTTCTTCTTCTGTCATGATGTTAAATGAAATATTAAAATATGGATTCGAGCCAGAAAGGGGTTTGGGGGTGTCTCTGCACGGTATAGTTCGTCCCACATGTCCGAATGAGAACATGGGCACTTTTGGTTTGGGATTTAAACCTACGGCAGAAGATCTGAAGAAGTCCAAGGGAAGGAAAAAGAAAACATGGTCACTCCCTCGCCCAGTGCCCCTACTCAGTAAGTCATTCATCAAGAGCAGTGTCGTGGCACCTATAGAGTTTTGAGCTGAATTGGTTGATGACTTCCAGAACCTGTTGATTGAAGTTGACATGGTTGAAGCAGAATAGGGTACCAGTAAGGCAGACGTGCAGTTCATAGGTCCTGAGGTCCAGCTCAATAATTGGGAAGTCACTCTTCTCCCCGTCAGGAGGGAGTTTTGATAGTTTATTTTATTTTTATTTCTATTTATCCGAGTTATTCCAGGGTTGTAATTCGGAATTTAGCTTGTTTACATTCTATTTTCATTTGTGTTTAAACCCTCCTATCTTTCCCTTTTAATGAAATGCAATGTCCCCTTATTTTGTGTCTAATATATTTTGTTTTCGTCTTTTTCTTTATACAGTTCTCTTTATGCTGATTCTAATGACATGACATGCATGCGGAATTTTCAGCCTGATCTTAAAATCCAAACTAATCAAGATATAATGAAGCAAGAGGGGAAATATGATGAAGAAGAGACACTAGAAGAAATAAGCAAAGAGTTGGAGCAGTTTAAAGACAAGCAGAATCCTAATTTGAATAAAACTGAGCCAATCAATCTAGGGAATCAAGAAGATGTTAGGGAAACTAAAATCAGTGTAAATGCTTTGCCACATCTAAAAGATGGAACGATTTAAGCATTAATTGATTATAAGGATGTTTTTGCATGGTCTTATGATGATATGCCTGGTTTAAGCACTGAATTAGTGGCCCATAAATTGCCAACTGATCCCGTATTCCCCCCTGTCAAACAGAAGTTGAGAAAGTTTAAGACTGATCTAAGTATCAAAATCAAAGAGGAAATCATGAAATAACTTGAAGCCAAAGTCATTCGAGTGGCCCGTTATCCCACATGGTTATCCAATGTTGTTCCTGTCCCAAAGAAAGATGGTAAAATTTGAGTATGTATTGATTATCGTGATTTGAACAGAGCAAGTTTGAAGGATGATTTCCCGATGCCCAACATCCATATTTTGCTGGACAATTGTGCTAAACATGAGGAAACCTATTTTATGGATTGCTATGTCGGATATCACCAGATCATTATGGATAAGGAAGATGCAAAAAAAATGTTATTTATCACACCATGGGGGACTTATTATTATCGAGTGATTCCATTCGGTTTGAAGAATGCTGGAGCAACATACATGAGAGCCATGACCACCATATTTCATGGTATGATGCATAAAGAGATTGAAGTCTATGTAGATGATGTGATTATTAAATCAAAGAGTCAGGCTGACCTGTTAAAGATTTAAGAAAGTTCTTTGGGAGGCTTCGCAGGTATAATCTCAAGCTTAATCCGACAAAATATGTATTTGGAGTTCCGTCTGGAAAGCTGTTGGGGTTTGTAGTCAGCCGTCGGGGAATTGAATTGGATCCCTCAAAAATCAAAGCCATTCAGGATTTTCCCCCGCCCAAGAATAGGACGAAGATGATGAGTTTTCTTGGTAGATTAAACTATATCAGTAGGTTCATTGCTCAACTCACAACCACTTGTGAGCCCATTTTCAAGTTGCTGAAGAAGAGTGTTGCGGTTGAGTGGATTGAAGAATGCCAGGAAACGTTTGATAAAATCAAAAGATATCTGTCAAATCTGCCCGTGCTGGTACCATCGAAGACTGGTAGTCCTTTGATCTTATATTTATCAGTTATGGACAATTCCTTCGGTTGTGTCTTGGGTCAGCATGATGTCACGGGCAAAAGGGAGCAAGCTATTTATTACCTTAGCAAGAAGTTCACAACATATGAAGCCAAGTACACACTTCTTAAAAGGACGTGTTGTGCTCTAACTTGGGTAGCACAGAAGTTGAAGCATTATCTTTCGTCCTATACTACTTATCTCATCTCCCGCATGGATCCGCTGAAGTATATATTTCAGAAGCCTATGCCAATGGGTCGATTAGCAAAGTGGAAAATCTTGCTTACCAAGTTTGACATTGTATATGTGACTCGAACCGCCGTAAAAGCCCAAGCCTTAGCAGATCATCTTGCTGAGAATCCCATTGATGAAGAGTATGAGCCATTAAAGACATATTTTCCTAATGAAGAGGTATTGTGTGTCGATGAAGTCATTATAGATGTTGATCCAGGTTAGAAGTTGTTCTTTGATGGAGCTGTCAACATGAAAGAAGTCAGAGTAGGTCCAGTTCTTATCTCTGAGGCGGGGCAACATTTTTCGGTGACAACGCAACTTTAATTTTATTGTACCAATAACATGGTAGAATATGAAGCTTGCATTCTTGGTTTGAGGTTAGCTGTTGATATGGGAGTCCTAGAACTATTAGTGTTGGGGGATTCAGATTTGCCCGTCCATCAGATTCAAGGGGATTGGGAGATGCAAGATTTAAAGCTAATACCGTATCGACAATGCTTGAAAGATCTATGTCAACGGTTTGTGTCTGTAAAGTTTAGGCATATTCCAAGAATTCGCAATGAGATTGCTGATGCGTTGGCCACTTTGTCTTCGATGCTCCAACATCTTGATAAGGCCTACATCGATCCAGTGCATATACAGAGTCGTGATCAACACGCTTATTATAATGCAGCTGAAGAAGAGATCGATGGCAAACCTTAGTTCTTTGATATCAAGCAGTACATCCAGTCAGAAGAATACCCAGCACATGCCACCAATGATCAAAAGAGGACTATTAGGCTTTTGGCTAGTGGATTTTTCTTGAGCGGGGGAGTATTATACAAGAGAACCCCGGATCTGGGACTTTTGAGGTGTGTAGATGCAAAAGAATCTTCGGAAATCATGGTTGAAGTTTACTCTGGAGTATTCGGGACTCATATGAACGGTTATGTCTTGTCAAAGAAGATTCTCAGAGCAGGTTATTATTGGCTTACTATGGAAAGGGATTCTATTCGATTTGTTCGAAAGTGTCATCAATGTCAGGTACACGGTGATCTAATCCATTCTCCTCCTACTGAGTTGCACACAATGGCTACTCCATGGCTTTTCGTAGCTTGGGGAATGAACTTGATGGGACCGATTGAGCCAAAAGCATCAAATGGGCATAGATTCATTTTGGTGGCCATATATTACTTCACAAAGTGGGTAAAAACAGTAACTTTCAAGTCAGTAACAAAGAAGGCAGTGGTAGATTTTGTTCACTCCAACATCATTTGTAGGTTTGGAATCCCAAAGATGATCATTACAGATAATGCCGCCAATCTAAATAGTCATTTGATGCAACAAATATGCCAACGGTTTAAGATCGCACATCAAAATTCCACTCCATATCGTCCAAAGGCAAATGGAATTATGGAAGCCGCCAATAAGAATATCAAGAAGATACTGCGAAAAATGGTACAAGGGTCCAGACAATGGCACGAGAAGTTATCGTTTGCATTGCTAGGTTATCCTACTACTGTTCGCACTTAAATAGGGGCAACTCCATATTTGTTGGTGTACGGGACAGAAGCAGTCATTCCACAGAAGTTGAAATTCCCTCTCTTCGAGTTATTATCGAAGCAGAGATTGAGGATGATGAGTGGGTCAAAACCCGATTGGAATAGTTGAGCTTGATTGATGAATAAAGACTGATGTCGGTATGTCATGGCCAATTATATCAGAAGAGAATGGCTCGAGCGTATAACAAAAAGGTACGACCCAAATTTTTTGAAGTTGGTCAGTTGGTGTTGAAGTGTATCCTTCCTCATCAGGTAAAAGAAAAAGGCAAGTTCTCCCCAAATTGGCAAGGTCCCTTTATTGTGAAGAAAGTGTTGCCCAATGGAGCCTTATATTTGACAGATATTGAAGGCAAAATGGCAGAGATGGCTATCAATGCTGATGCAGTCAAAAGATATTATGAATGATATTTTATCCTTTGCTGGTCCTATTGCATATTTAGTACTTGTATTTTTGAAGATTGATATGATGAAGGCATTTCATTCTGCTATCCAAACATTGTGTCATCCTTCGTTTACTCCGTTTGAGCTTAGTTTTATTTTTCTTTTATATCCCTCTTTTGGAATCAGAATAGAGTCAAAGATAAATGTCAGAAAAATAAGAATAAAAGAAAGAGTTCAAAAATAGAAGAAAAAAAGAGTAGAATAAAAAATCAAATCAAAACAAATAATAAGCTGATGGAACTACGTGTGACCTGATTCTCCTCTCTCAGGAGTGAGATACGTAGGCTGCCCTATTTCAGGCTCGGTCCAATCAAATAAAATTTTTTGAGTCACCCAGTCAACAGAAAATTCGGGCATGAGTTAATGTGTTGCTTGAGTCGATTCCAAAAGTTGTAAGTCCCACCCCCACTTCAAGTGTCGTTTGAGCCTCTTGCCATCCTTTTCTAACCTTATCCAAAAGCCAAGTTACAACCAAAGAAAGTCCTTCAGATCAATTTTTGATAATGTTAAGGTTAAGCATGCAATGGATATGATAATACATCGTGGGGTACTACGTGTTTTCCTCAGCATAAGAAATCTGGAAAGAAATAAAAATGAGAGAGTCTTATTGGTGAAAACCCTCGCGGGCACCATAAGGTGATGGTAAGTTGAGAGAAATAAAAATGAGAGAGTCTTACTGGTGAAAACCCTTACGGGCACCATAAGGCGATGGTAAGTTGAGAGAAATAAAAATGAGAGAGTATTACTGGTGAAAACCCTCACGGGCACCATAAGGCGATGGGGAGTTGAGAGAAAATAAAAATGAGAGAGTCTTATTGGTGAAAACCTTTATGGGCACCGTAAGGCGATGACGAGTTCGAGAGAAAAGTAAAAAGGAAAGAGATTTGTTGGCGAAAATCTTTTAAGTTGTCTTCAATTGAATGAGATATATGAGTCCAATGGATTTGAAGAAGTGGCTCAGCGTAAAAGGCATGAACTCAACAACAAATGGGAAGTTTGGATAGGAAGATCAGGCAGCTTAATCCAAAATGCATGTCATACTCATTGGAGTTGGTTGTCGTATTCAGATAAGTTTTCTTTTTGAATAAGAGACATTGCCCTTTTCTTTCATTTACCTATTCATATTTTGTCTTTTTATGTCATTTATCAAAAATAAAGTCACCATTATTTCTTTACATTTTAAGTAAAGTCTTTGTCAAAACAAGCGAGAAAGGATTTCAAAACATGCTACCAGTCTTTCCAATTGTATGAGGAAAAGCCAAAGACCAGCACAAGAAAGAAATATGATCATAATTCAACACAAAGCAAAGAAAGTCTATCAACCGATAGGCTGCTAGGTTTGTGAGAGTATTCAGATTTGGAAAAGGGTGCATCTCAGAGGCCTAGTAAGATGGAAACTCTTTGTCCGAGTCAGAACTCATTTCCCTCAATCTGGATCCGGGTCAATGACGCGACAAGACAGGGGCAAGTTTCAGTGATCTAAAACAAAGGTGAAAGGAACAACGATCAAAGCAGATGCTTGGGAAGCCAAGTGTTGCAAGCCACCACTAAGTTTTTAACTGACAAATTTTCTTTGTTGAAACAGGGGCAAATTCACTTCACTTAATTCAGTTACCATTGTAAAAACACATCCATAGGATTTTACTTTCTGTTTAGGACCCTCCTGTAAAATGAGATTTTACTTTCTGTTCTGAACCCTCCTGTAAAATGAGATTTTACTTTCTGTTTAGGACCTTCCTGAAAAATGGGATTTTACTTTCTGTTCAGGATCCTCCAGAAAAATGAGATTTTACTTTTTGTTCAGGACCCTCCTGAAAAATGGGATTTTACTTAATGCTCAGGACCCTCCTGGAAAATGGGAATTTATATTTTGTTCAGGACCCTACTGAAAAATGGGACTTTACTTTTTGTTCAGGACCCTCCTGAAAAATGGGACTTTACTTTATGCTCAGGACCCTCCTGAAAAATGAGAATTTACTTTTTGTTCAGGACCATCCTGAAAAATGAGACTTTACTTTTTGTTCAGGACCCTCCTGAAAAATGGGACTTTACTTTCTGTTCAGGACCCTCCTGAAAAATGAGAATTTACTTTCTGTTCAGGACCCTCCTGAAAAATGGGAATTTACTTATTGTTCAGGACCCTCCTGGAAAATAGGACTTGTTGTTCAGGACCCTCCTGGAAAATGAGACTTTACTTTATGTTCAGGACCCTCCTAAAAAATGGGACTTTACTTTATGCTCAGGATCCTCCTGAAAAATGGGACTTTACTTTCTGTTCAGGATCCTCCTGAAAAATGGGACTTTACTTTATGCTCAGGACCCTCCTGAAAAATGGGATTTTACTTTATGTTCAGGACCCTCCTAAAAAATGGAATTTTACTTTACTCAGGACTCTCTTGAAAAATGGAAATTTACTTTTTGTTCAGGACCCTCCTGAAAAATGAGACTTTACTTTCTGTTCAGGACCCTCTTGAAAAATAGGACTTTACTTTATGCTCAGGACCCTCCTGAAAAATGGGAATTTACTTTTTGTTCAGGACCCTCCTGAATAATGGGACTTTACTTGTTGTTTAGGACCCTCCTGGAAAATGGGATTTTTACTTTCTGTTCAAGACACTCCTGAAAAATGGGATTTTACTTTATGCTCAGGACCCTCCTGAAAAATGGAAATTTACTTTTTGTTCAGGACCCTCCTGAAAAGTGGAACTTTACTTTTTGTTCAGGACACTCCTGAAAAATAAAATTTTACTTTATCCTGAAAAATGAGAATTTACTTTTTGTTTAGGATCCTCCTGAAAAATGGGACTTTACTTTCTGTTCAGGACCCTCCTGAAAAATGGGACATTACTTTCAGAAAAATGAAATCTCTCTTTATCTTAATCTTTGTTGGGGATAATTTTCTTTTTAGTTTTTATTTTTGATTTCAGGAGCCCGCCTGAAGAACAGGGTGATAAAATTGAAAGTCAGGATTCCGGTTGAAGAGCAGGGTGAAGAAGTTGAAATTCAAGCAACAAGGTGAAGAAATTGCAAGTCAGGAGCCCTCCTGAAGAATAGGGTGATGAAGTAGCGAGTCAAGAGTCAAGGAAAGCTGCATAGATAGGATTTTTGTAATTTCATTTATGTTTTAACTTCTAATTTTCATTTTGATGTAATGACAGAGCCGCGGACTGGAACCTCGATGGAACCTCACTCGACTCTCCAACTCGGTATAGTCCATCTCCTTCCATCCGTTGAGATACCTGTTACTTGAGTCCTTCATAACTTGGGTAGGTAGGATGTCCTATGTCAAGACCCGGTTGCTTTTCTTCTTTCTGTTTCTTTCTTCGAATAATGATCGGAACAAAATTCTGTCTCATTGTCTACTTCTTTGTATGGAAACACTAAGTGTTTACATTCAAAGGGGGCATGATGTAGACACGTAATTTTATCCCGTCAAAATATTTCTTATTACGTTATTACACAATTTAACCCCCATTTTTATAATTCTCCACAAGAAAAACAAATAAAATAACCACTTGTTTTATTTATTTATTTATTGATTGATTTATTTATCTTTGCCTTTATCCAAATAACAAATCCTAGCCAATTTTGTCTTCTTTTTAAAACCTCCCAACAACTCCTCCAATTAAAAGATAACACCTCACCTACCCCCATACCCCTACCCTCACTACCTACCCACGTGACCCCTTCCTATTACTTGTTCACAAAGAAAAAGAGAGAGAAAATAAGATCCTTTGAAATGAAAGGGGTCCCACGAGGGAACCTTCCAGGAAAATGCCAAAGGTACCTTTTGTTTTCATTTTTTGATGATATACAGGAGGGACCAAGAATAATTGACACCATATATATACATACACTCTCCAATTTCCCTTCAACTGGATATACACAATATTCACGAGAGGAGAGCTAGAGAAAGGGAGTGATTGAGAGACAGAGAGAGAATCATGGAGAGAGAGAGGAAGTAGGTTTCGCAAGTGGGTTACCGTTCCAGCGATGTACTCGCCGGAATCCAATCGAAGTCATCACTAAACTCATCAGAATCCGGTCTGAATCTCTCATTTTCACATCGTTAGTTGTTTACACTAATCTTTTAGATTACTGTTCGTCGATTTTTTAGTTGGTTCGCGTCTGGTTTGTCGCCAAAATCAGTCCAGTTTTGAATCAATTTTTGCGATTATTTTTTGTATGGGTCGGGTTTATTCTGTTGGGTTTTCGCTCATTTTCTCGGCTTTCACACTATTTTGGGATTCGTAGTTTTGTCTATTTTAGTCGATTCGTTAAGATCAGTGGCGATTTTCTATTTGGCTATACCGAGTTCGGAGCTTATTCGCCGTTGAGGCTCTATGCAGGATTCGCGAATTCGGGTTTCTTTAATTCTATATTATTTACGAAATTGACTCTTCAAAGGTCTATCCCTTAACTCTACTCTTTGAATTATATCGAAGTTGGTTAATACCATGATTTTGTGATGTGGTTTTGAATATTTGGAGTAAAATGTTGATTGTTGTTGTGGATGTGAATGATCGGTATGCTTAAATGTTTGAATCCTTGTTTGGGTATGTGTTCAATATTGATATCGAATTTTGAAGAAGTAAGTTGATAATCGAATTGGTTGTTTGGGGGTCGGGATCGAAAATTGATAATCGAATAAGTCGAAGGTTGTTTACTTTGATTCATTACTGAATATTGTTAAATTGGATAGCATCATGATTAGGCCATCGAATGAATAGGTAAAAATAGGTTTGGGTAGGCAAATATTTAGGAATAAGTGTTTGCTCGTTGAATTATTAAATGCTTGAAATGCGTGTTGAATGGTTTGGTTTTATTGCTTTTGGATCGAATGTATCATTTAGCCAGGGAATGCCCCGAGACACATTGTATTTATTCACCGAGGAATGCCCCGACATACTATGTTGGCGGAAGACATTCGTGAGGAAGGTCTGAAGCATCGGGTAAAGCACGGGAGCGTAGTTAGAATTAGTATAGATTAGATAGGATTTATGTTTATATTTTTCTATTTCGGACTGTATAAATTGGACAAGATACTATATTTTGATTCGTTTTGTTTTGTCTGTTTGTTTGCTTGTTTTACGTGTTTTTGTGTGGTTTGTACATTCATAGTGTTAAATTAGCCGATACTCACCACCAAGAAATCGTGGTCAAACCACGGGACCGAGGGGTGCCTAACACCTTCCCCTCGGTCAACAGAATTCCTTAGCCGGAATCTCTGTTCGCAAATCAGTTTAAAGAGTCAAAACGTTTTTTTTTAAAGGATCTTTCAAAGGTGACTTGGCACACCGAATTATGCCAAGTGGCGACTCTGAAAAAAATGTAAATAATCCTTTTTCAAAACAAAAACTTTCATTTTGTCACTTAATCCTTTCGAACCTAAATTATATCTTTTTGGTTAAATAAAGGGGTGTGACAGTGGTGTTATTTATTGGAAATCTAAAAAGCAAACAATTATTGCTAACTCTACTATGGAGGCTGAACTAATTGCTTTAGCTTCAGCTAGTGAGGAAGCGAATTGGTTAAGAGATTTGTTATTTCAAATACCTTATTTTGAAAAATCAATTCCTCCTATATTAATTCATTGTGATAACACTGCTGCAATTGGTAGAGCTCAAAACCGTTATTACAATGGTAAATTCAGACCTATATGGAGAAAGCACAGTAATGTGAGATCATATTTGACAAATGGTACCATTAATGTTGATTATGTCTAATCTTGTGATAATCTTGCAGATTCGTTGACTAAGGCCTTAGCAAGAGGAAAGGTCTGGAGTACATCGAGGAGGATGGATTTGAAGCCTATTGAATCATGAGTCATATGTGAGGAAACCCAACCTAGGGACTAGAGATCCTATAACCAGGTTCAATGGGAAAAACGAATCACCTGATGACTTGTTGTGAAAAATGCACTATTAATTTATCCCTCCCTATGATGTGAGGGCATTTGCCTGTATTGATTGCGAGGTTGAGTTTATTAAACTCTTAATGAATATCTGTAGCTATTATGAGTGGGGTGCTAAATTATAGGAGCACTCTCGACGGATTTCACTTATGTGAGTGTGGAGGTAGGCCGCTTCCTATGAGAATTAGGCTCATTCTCAAAAGACACTCATTAAAACTGTTGACACCCAATTTTTTCTCTCCGTGCCTAAAATTAACGTCTTCAGGCTTTTTGTTCGTTAAAGGGCACAAAGCATAATTTTCACATCTTTTTACAATTGTTTGATAAATTATTGATAATTATCCTTTCTTTAGGATTTTAGTCAATTTTTGTCATATTTTTATTTTTTATAATTTATTAATAATTTTTCTAATTTTAGGATTTTTATCAATTCATTATCGTTCTTAACATTTTACAATCACCCGCACACGTGCACGACATGTTGTTATATATATATATATATATATATATATTTACAGTATTTTAAAATTAATTATATTTTAATAATTTTAATATTCTTTACATTTTTTCATTCAACATCTATATTTTACCGTTCGCAAATGCTGAGTCGGATCAATTATTTTTGTGCAGTCTAATAATTCGATGTCTTATCACATCCGACAACGACTACACAATAATGTTTTATCACGTCCGACAATGACCACTCAGTATTGTCTTGTCATATCAGACAATGACCACTCAATGACACTACCCTTTGATGATTACTTTGTCCGTTGGTTAAAAGGATGAAAATTCTTTGGCCAATAACTTAAGGACCTAAGGGTATTCTATTATAAAAAGAGAGGACACCCCTTTATCCATTGGATAAAAGGGGTGCTCAATTTTTTGTATAAATTGGTGGTGGGAGGACACATTTTGGACACTTTTTTTTTTTGTTCATTTTTTCCCTCTCTTTCAAAATGCACATATATTTATTTTTTTACAACTCATAAATATTTTTTTTCCTTTGCCAACCCACAATCATATTCATAAATACACAAGCATATTTTATTTATTCCATTTTTCTATCTTGCTCTTTAAAACACTCCAACGGATACATTACACAACAGCCTCTATTTTTGATATTTTTCTTCAAAAAATAAATAGCTATGCTACATCCATTCACGGACGGACCGTGAACACAGAACAAAAATGCACAATCACTCTCACATATTGCAGAATAGAGAATCCATTTTTTTCCTTCTTCTTCATTCCAAACACAAATACACAGCAACAATATCCACACACTAACATACATATTCCTCCATCACCATATTTAAATTCACATCAACAATAATAACTACAACATCACACACGGCACACCCTTTAACACAAAGATATACACACACAAATCAGATGTTGGTTCCCTTAATCTCTCTTCCCTTTCCCTTGCCACTGCTGCGTCAATGATCTGCCGCCGCCGGAATTAGTCATCGGACGGCCGACTATCATCACCAACGACCTCTTTCCTCTCTCTCTTCCCCTTTTCCCGTTCACCACGCAACATCGGCAAGCCGCCGGAAAAAACCCATCGCCACCCCTATAACTGGGGAACAACACCACACACCAAGGACAACAACACCACGCACCAACAACGGCAAAACCACCACAAGCCGCTTCATTCCCCCTGCCACCGCCGCCTTCCTTTCTCCAGCGAAACCATCGCCACACGCGCCTCCCTTTCACCTTGATTTTTATTATTTTGATGCTACTCATCGAAAAATTGATAGATCCAACCGGATTCGCACCTCTCCGGTGTTGCTCCGGTGAGACCCGTTGAAGCAACACCGATGACTCATCCCTTTTGGCTTCTCTTTTCTGTTTATTTTTTTCATATCTGGTTAGAGCTGACCGTTCTTCGATAAAGCTCTTTTTAAAATAGATAAGGCTCGACTATCGCCATTCTCGTTCATGACTTGGATGATTGCTATATATTTATTTTATTTTTGCGGTACTTGCTTATTGTTATTTAATATTTGATTCCTCATAACTTTTCTCTGCTTTTGGCAATTTTTGCCAAGTTTACTGCTATGTGATACTCCATTTGCTTTATGATTTTTGCTCTGTTTTGGTCATCTTGGTATTGTCAAACTTTTGACTATGTTTGTCATATGTTTTTGCTGCCATACTCCTTTACACTTTATTGTCTTGCTTATTTTATGGAATTGGGTCCTTGATATTTTTGGTGATTTAGTTTAAAACAGGATACTACATGATTATGGCCAATGAAAAAAGTATTATTAATTTTGAGACCTCCGTAAACAAAAGACGGATTTTACGTATACAAATACATAATAAAAAATATTTTATGGGCGATGATGAAACTTTATAATAATACAAGATTTTACAATTCAGATTTTGACAAGACGATTTAGGACGACCAATTAATGGAGCAACCATTTTGTAGTCATGACTTTATCTGAGCCCACTTTTTAACAAAAAAAATATCTTTTTAAGTATTTATATACACACATACTTGTTCAATTTATTTTGATTATTATTTATTCATTACTAACATTTTTACATGTGTTTATACAGGTTATTTGGATTACTCGTCGAGAGTTGCATTCAAAGAAGCCCTTTTAATTTTGTATTGTATTTTTATATTTGTACAAATGTTATTATAGTGAAAACTTTATTTTTGGGGTGTTGGGCGGAATTTTCTTTATACAACTTCACCTCGCGTTTATGCAAACTTAGGGTGTTAATGTTTACACTAATAAATTAAATTAATCAAATTAGTTTACATACTTTGACATCATAAACATTGTGATCTTTTTTGTTAAAGTAAACCTTTACTTTTTCATAAACTTTAATCAAACAAAGAACATTATTTTTCTCTTTCTCTTCATGACATATCAAGATATACTTTCTTTCACACAACATAAAATACTTTTCTTTTCACATGTTTTTTTTACATTTTTTATAATAACATGTTTTATTTATATAGTTAATATACATACATCTTTACATAATTTTAAATATTTATATTATTTTATATTTAATACATACACTTCTACATTATTTTTTATACCTCCTCCCTCTTTGAAAAATTTAGTCTAGCCGGGTACCACACTTGTGGATTCTAAAGGATGCCTAACCCCTTTTCTTCGGAATAACTTGAACCCTTACCTAGAATCTCAATTGTTTTTTCGCAGACTAAAAACATTAATCACATGTTAATACTTCAATAGGTTTTCTTATTTTCCTTAAAAATTAGGTGGCGACTCTGTGCAAATTTTCATTCTTTTAGAGTCCATAACGTCGTGCTCATTTTAACCTCAGGTAAAAATAGGGTTTGACAGAATGGCGACTCCACTGGGGATGACAACAGGTTCTAACCGTGATCGACTTGATTTTCAATCGAGGGAGGTATTTTTACATCTTTTGTAAATGATTAAATTCTTTACCTATTACGATGCAAATTATATGAATTTGCTCATAAATTCTTTACATTTTTTTTATCATGCTTAGTTTAGGATTTTTATAATTTATCATGTTATTTTCTTTACATATTTTTATATCATGCTATGTGTGAAAGGACGCAAGCCAAATCCAAACTTGCGTTCCTTATTTGTTTGAATAACACTACTTGTTACTGCTTTATCACTTGCATTTTTCTATCGAGTCTTTGTCCGTACACAATTCACACACTGTGGTACACGCGCAGGGTGTACTGCACTCCTCCGAACCTTCTTTGGATTCCTCAGTTTCAGAGTCGGTCCGGTTAGGTTAGTGCACCTTCTCGCAAATATTCAGTCCCACTCTTGAACATTTAGAAAAAAATTCTACCCTAGTAATAGGTCATATCTCATATACCTTAGGCGGGACGGTCCAAGGTATCGTCTTCGCAACTAGAAAGCCACCCTTTCGTCAGAAGGTTATGAAACCTTTATGACATATTTTGTGTTAGAACTGATTCAGATAATCCAGAAATCGAACATTAATGGATTCAGAACAATCAAATTGGCCTTCTTTTACTCTTCCTTCATTCGACATCATTTTCACGTCAATAGACATAAAGTATTACCCAAACTAGCCAACATTTGACACCATTTTCACGAATACAGAGTGTTGTTAAAACTTCGCTTCACAAATATCTTTCTTAGAGTCCATGAAAGTCGAGGGTTCTAAAAATGCTTTGCTTTCATTCGACTTTCTCTTCAAGTCCGCACATAGGGAATGTCACTAAAAACTCCACCTACGTCTAACTTTTCTTTTTGAACCAAACTAGAGTGAAATGTCGTCAAGCATTCTTCCAATGTTTGATTCCTTTTTCTAGTCAACAGACGTAGAATATTATTCAAAACTCTACAATTATTTGACACCCTTCTTCAAAACAATGAATGTGGAATATTATTCATCTTCACCCACTTCTAACTCTTTCCAGCCAATGAGCGTGAGGCATTGTCGATACTTCTCCTCCGTTCGATATCTCTACCACAAGATCCTCATTCATCAATAACGAGACTTGAGATACTCACTCTTTTAAAGGCATCATTTTAGCCCGCTTCTATCAATTTTTATCGACTATATAGGCCTCTTTTAGACGCCCTTGTTGGATACATGCCCTCTTCAAGAAAATGTAAAATTGTTCTGAATCCAAAATGTGTCAAAATTTAGATTCATCTATATCAGTTTGTTTGGACGAAGGCCTACCTCTGGCAAAATGAGGCTCCACAATATAAGATACGCTTACTCGACGTTGTCTGAATGTGTTTGTCCATCGACATGAACTAACTCTTGAACTTTCATTTGTGTTTGCATTATTCCCTGATAGAGGTTGATTGTGTTGATCGATAGAACTAGCCGACTTAAGCTATTTAATGAACACCAATACCGTCGACCCGACCAGAAGTGTTCCAACGCTGGCAAACATATCAAGGATTTTCAAAAGACAAGATAATACAGATAAGGATGAACGTATTCTTCTTTTGGAGCAACAACTCGAGACGTTAAGAGGAGAACTACACCAAGGAAGGGACCCCACACATCCATCCGTGGCTACTCTACCACGCCCACCTTTTTTTTTCGTCACTAGGAACTCCAATACCTGAACACTATCTGTCAGTTCAACCTCCCACAACAACTATTGGCTTAACAAATCCATCATCCCCTTTCACACCCATCAACTCCCATAAGTTTTCTTATTGCACCCCACATCTCAATGTTGTCACATCTTCTCGTAATATTCAACAAACAAATTATGCTACCTTTCAAGAACCATATATATTTCTCCAATATGTGTGATTGAGACACCCGTTTTCACCATACCTGCTAAAAGTAGGTTTTTGATGAATTCAAGGATGAAAGAAAAAGACGACATGATCGTAAACGAGCTTCGTGATCTAAAGCAGGCGATGAAACACCTCCAAGAAACTCAAGTCAGCGAGTATTTAGACTATGATGATTTATGTATCCATCCAGATGTTGATTTGTCAGTTGGGTTCAAGCCACCTAAGTTCGACTTGTTTGATGGAACCGACGATCCTCATACTCATTTAAGAACATATTGTGATAAATTGGTCGGGATTGGCAAAAATGAGAAGCTCATAATGAAGTTGTTTATTAGAAATCTGTCTGGCGAGAAGCTCGCCTAGTACACCAAACAAGACCCTTGTCATTGGCACAAATGGAGCGACATGGCTAAAGACTTTATGAATCATTTCAAGTTTAATACAGAAATCACACCTGATCGACTTACCCTCATTAGTATACAGAAGAATCCCTCTGAATCATTCCAAGAATATGCTCGACGATGGAGGTCCGAAGCAGGAAAAGTTCAACCTCCGATGGAGTAAAGTGAACTGACAAAGTATTTTATCCGCAGTCAAAAGGGTGTCTATTTTGAAAGGATGATGTCCACATTGGGGCAGAAGTTTGCTGACTGTGTCAAAATGGGGAATTTTATTGAAGAGGTGATTAACTCTGGAAAGATTAAGTCAGTAAATAACTCGAGCGAGTCTACTCGGTTAGAGTTGATAGAAGGAGCCAAGATGGAGAATGAAGAAGAAGTATCTCTTCTGATACCACACCACTCAATACCTGAATCATCCCAATCACTTCAAAATCCTGATAACGAACTGATGCAAATATCGAGTCACAAACTACATCATGCCTACAATAACCAACAAAATTACCTTCAACCCCAAGCTTACACATACCAAAATCCACCACAACCATGCGTACCAATCCAATTGTCAGTTTATCAAAATCTGATACCTTTTACGCTTAGACAAAATTCAAAGGGTAAGCACAGTCGAAGCCACACACAGTTTGTTGAACCGTTGACACATTTGTTCGAAAGATTGAGAGGTACAAATTTGCTGCAACTCGAGCTTAGGAAGATTCCTAATCCATTACCTAAATGGTTTGATGAAAGAAAGCGATGTGCTTTTCACTCTGGAGTTCAGGGGCACGACACTGAAGATTGTCATAGGTTAAGGAATAGAATTGAGTGCTTGACCAAGGCCGGGGTAATCCAATGTGTTGAAGTGCACCCAAATTCAAATATTGATCCAATGCCCAGTCATGAAAACGGAAGAGTGTATATGACATGAGGGACACCATCCTCCACGCCGAGCCGGCAAGGCTTTCATATAAGCCACTCTACAAAGAAGTGCTAACTTTAGCGGGAATACGATATAGACGAATCCAAGTTGATTGACTCAAAGACAATAAATAGAGTCCTATATTTGAAGGCATAGGATCTCCTCTAATTATTATGTATCAGAACTACGTTCTGACTTGATTTCTCATGGTGAGATATGTAGGCAACCCTCATCGGGTTCTGTCGTACTTAAGAAGAATCATTTCCCCTTTTGTAGTTGGAACTACATGTGACCTAATTTTCCTCAGCGGGATACGTAGGCAGCCTATATAAGGCTCGGTCCCTTTATAATACAAAATTCTATTTTTTCCTAATGACGAGCGAAACTTGAACGCGATGGTATCCAGAAAACCCGACACTATCCATCAAGACTATCCCAAGAACGCAGTGAAGAATCATCGAGAAAGTCTCTCAAAGAGACTGGCAAAAATTTTTGAAGAACGTTTCGAAAATCAACGAAGGCTAGGACGTTCAACTTGGAAATGTTACAATCAAGGTTGATTTGTACCAGATAATGCAAGACATCATTAGAGCTACAAAACATCAGCGGGGGATGAATTGACTACAATATCGAGAGAAATGTACCAAGGGTCAATACAGAAGACACTTCCACCACTTAACCAAATATCTTCTCTACAAATATTGTTAAAAGATACTATCAATACAAATGCTCCAAAATCACATCGACGATCAGCGCAGGATCAAACACTCGTTACTTCAGTCATAAGGAGGTCAACCAAATCTTCAGGAGGATTTCTAAAATATGCTTAAAAGCGTTCAAGCTTGGATTATGACTAATACATCAATCGAGAATATCAACATTCAATATCTATTGACATGTGAGATAGCATACGTTGGCATCGAGGATATCTCATCATCCTATGAATCAGCATCTGAATTCATCAAAAGCACATGATTCGTCTTTAAGTCGCTATCTGAAAGCAAACGTCATATGAGATTTCCTTGAAATTGATAATTTGAGGATCATCTATAAGTCATATTATTTAAAATAAGATAGTGTGCAAGATTATCTCTGAGTTGATAGACTATAGGTCATCCGTAAGACGCAATAACATCCTAACCAGATAGTATGCAGGGTTACCTAAAATTGATAGTCTGAAGGTTACCCATAAGTCGCGACTAAATCCTTACCGGCGAATATGCGAGATTATCAAATTGGTATGTCCAAGGGTTCTTTATAAGTCGTGTCATATCCAAGATCGATTATGTGCAGTATTACCCAAGGACTAACAATTTGAGAGATATCTATAAGTCATATTATGTCCAAGGTCGGAAGATGTGCAGGAACACCTAAAAGCTAGCGATTGAAGGGATATCTGTAAGTCGTCTCTTATCCAAAGTCGGATAATGTGCAGGATTACCTAAAGGCTGACAATTCAAAGGATATCTATAAGTCGTCTCGTATCCAACATCAAATAATGCGCAAGATAATCCAAAGATTGACGATTCAAGAGGAATCTATAAGTAGTATTGATACAAAAGATGCGCAAGACTTTTTCGAGATCATGTGCGAAGATTTATTGGCAATAACCAGAGAGGTTATCATTCCACAAGCATTATAGGTGACTCAAAAGGGTTACCGCATCAACACAAGATTACACGATCACTGGGGCCCTTCTGCATAAAGTATCATCGGTGTCCAAAAGGGGCACCCCACTTTGAAGACATTTTAACTGACAAATGATTATGCAACAACAAAAGAGGTTGCTGTGTCTATTGTTGCAAGTTATTTTCTTCCAAATAGGTACACGAATGGACGACTGTAGTGGACCCAAAAAGATTTCATATACGAAGACGCCCACAAGATAAAAAGACTGTCAAGGAGGCGTCCAAGAAATATTCAGAGCCTACGCAGAGAAGACTCGCGCATGTACCCAAGCCGCATGCTTCCATTAAAATGCAAGTCAGCGAGACTACATATGAAGATAGCTTATACAACGTGTTCACTACTCTTCCGCTCAAAATCATGACACGAAAAACATTGAAATGTAAATCTAAATGCTTGATTGACTCCAACAACTTGCAAAGGCATCACTCAAATTAAGAAATTCTTTGATGTTATTTGAAAGAAGCGATAAGATATTGAAGACTCTTACTTAAGAGACACCGCTTCAGCAAATGACCAAATGAGCTTTCGAAAGCAAGCTCGTGATTATCAATCTTACCATTCTCCACCCGCCCACCCTTATGGACAGACTTTCGTGATTCTCTTCCCAATTTTCCTGATTCTCCTCACGCGGAGCTACGTTTTGACCTGATTCCTATTCTAGGATACTTAGGCAGCCGAGACAGGCTCGGTCATATCAATAAAATATTCTCTCCATGCTTTTAAATTTCATTTATCATCTCAAGCCACATCAATCGCATCGCTTTGACAGAAGTCTGAGAGTGAAGATCAAGATGGAGAAAGTCCCCACCAGAAGACGTAGTAGTATAAGCACAGTATATGGAGTTAGGAAGTGTTACTACTCCAAATCCCGAATCGATTACCGATTGTCGAAAGAATGAAGGACGAGATAGCTGCTAGGCCGAGCTCTCGATCAACGCAGAATCAACACCCCCTCCTCAAACTAAGAAACTTTCTTTGAGTGCAGGTACAATGATGCTGCAGCAAAGTTCAAACATCATGGTAGCCCAAATGACGTTTCACCATTACGAGATGAATACCCAGGTATCATCAATTTATCCATAATTATTCCACGACACTAAAGAATCTTCTCGAATCTTGCAGGTCACAATAATTCTCAAGGAGGCACGTGTCAAGTATCTTACAACATTCCATCAAAAACTCAACATCACATCTCTATCACAAACCAGGAAGCCAGGTTTTATCAATTCATTCGCTAATACTTTCTAACTCTAAAAGAAATTTCTTGATTTTTTGCAGGTCACATTAAAGGGATATCCCCATTAAGACTCGGTCATCAAGTACTAACAAATGTTCACAAAACTCTAACATAACACAGGGCATTCCGCCCCGAACAATAGAACAGGGTAGTTCGCCCCGAATAATAGGACAGGATAGTCCGCCCCGAACAATAGGAAAGGACAAGTCCGCCCCGAACAATAGGACAGGGCACGCCCGCCCCCAACAATAGGGCATATAATACAACTTTCACTTCCTCAACAAGCATTTCAGCCGACGAAGGCTATTTACATTTCAGCCGGCAGAGGCTATTTACATTTCAGTCGGCGGAGGCTTTTTACATTTCAGCCGACAGAGACTATTTACATTTCAGCAATTGCTCAGCCAACAGAGGCTATTTAAATTTTGGCCGACGGAGGCTATTTATATTTCATCAACTGCTCAGCCGATGAAGGCTATTTACATTTCAATTACTGCTTAACGGACGAAGGCTTTTACTTTCAAACAACTACTCAGCCGATGGAGGCTATTTACATTTCAGTTATCACCCCGCCAGGCAGATTGCCTTCAAAAATAGAGACAATACTAGAACATGCAGTACAACGTGGAACTATCCTCTTAGCAGCAAACTGGGGCAAGCTAGCGGAATGTCAGGGATCCTTAGTTACGTCAGGAATTTTGGCGAAGAAACTCAACTCAACTCGACCCAAAACTCTCATTTTTATAATTCTTATTATCATTACTCAATGTCTTCTTAATACGATACTGGGGCAATCTTTAAAAATTCGCAATCTTTTTTTCACTCAAAGTCCCCAGCAAATATTGCTATCCGACATCTACTCATTTCCAGCTACCCAAATAGTCAATTTTGAAACAAGCACCCGTATTCATTCTATTCGTGTTAAAATCTTTGATGTCATCCTTGAAGGAACCCATTGTCACCATAACTCTACACTGAGGCAAATTTTGATATTGCTATGATTCGAATTATAGCGACCTGATTCTCGTAACACTCGAGATATTTAGGAAGCTCTGTGCAGAGTTCGATCGTCACAACCACAATCATTCTTTCTCCCCAGCAAGTACACAATTTTGCATTTCCAGCATCTCACAGGGGCAATTTTGAAAGGGGCATCGAAAATAAATGAACATTTTTGTTTTCAATTAGTCCTTCTCCCAATAATCATTTCGCATGATATCTCACCCTTAACAACAAGGCGATTTTCTTAAATTTTTTTAACTACATTGACCTGATCCTCATACAACTCGAGGTATGTAGGTAACTTTAAATTGGAGTTCGATCGAATTTTCTTCAAATCATTTTTGTCGAGCAAAATTGGCTACACGTCAATGTTTTCATTTGAAGACTGCTACATCGTCCTCAAATGAAAAGGGGCAACTGTTGACACCTAATTTTTGCTCTTCATGCCTAAAATTAACGTCTTCAGGCTTTTTGTTCATTAAAGGGCACGAAGCATAATTTTCACATCTTTTTACAATTGTTTGATAAATTATTGATAATTACCCTTTCTTTAGGATTTTAATCAATTTTTGGTCATATTTTTATTTTTTATAATTTATTAATAATTTTTCTAATTTTAGGATTTTTATCAATTCATTATCGTTCTTAACATTTTACAATCACCCGCACACATGCACGACATGACGTTATATATATATATATATATATATTACAGTATTTTTAAATTAATTATATTTTAATAATTTTAATATTCTTTACATTTTTTCATTCAACATCTATATTTTACAGTCCACAAACGCTGAGTCGGATCAATTATTTTTGTGCAGTATAATAATTCGATGTCTTATTACATCCGACAACGACTACACAATAATATCTTGTCACGTCCGACAATGACTAAGTGTTGTCTTGTCACATCTGATAATGACCACTCAATGACACTACCCTTTGGATAATTACTTTGTCCGTTGGTCAAAAGAATGAAAATTCTTTGGTCAATAACTTAAGGACCTAAGGGTATTCTATTATAAAAAGAAAGGACACCTCTTTATCCATTGGATAAAAGGGGTGCTCAATTTTTTGTATAAATAGGTGGTGGGAGGACACATTTTGGACACATTTTTTTTTGTTTATTTTTTTCTCTCTTTCAAAATACACATATATTTATTTTTTTACAACTCATAAATATTTTTTTTCCTTTGAAAACCCTCACACATATTCATAAATACACAAGCATATTTTATTTATTCCATTTTTCTCTTCAAAACACTCCAACGGATACATTACACAACAACCTCTATTTTTGACATTTTTCTTCACAAAATAAATAGTTATGCTATCATCCATTCACGGACGGACCAAGAACACAGAACAAAAATACACAATCACTCTCATATATTGCAAAATAGAGAATTTTTTTTCCTTCTTCTTCATTCCAAACACAAATACATAGCAACAATATCCACGCACTAACATACATATTCCTCCATCACCATATTTAAATTCACATCAACAATAACAACTACAACATCACACACGGCACACCCTTTAACACAAAGATATACACACACAAATCAGATGTTGGTTACCTTAATCTCTCTTCCCTTTCCCTTGCCACTGCTGCGTCAATGATCTGCCGCCGTCGGAATTAGTCACCGGATGACCGACTGTCACCACCAACGACCTCTTTCCTCTCTCTCTAATGGATCTCCCTCTTCCCCTTTTCCCATTCACCACGCAACACTGGCAAGCCGCCGAAAAAAATCTATCGCCACCCCCATAACTGGCGAACAACACCACGCACCAACGACAACAACACCATGCACCAACGACGGCAAAACCACCACAAGCCGCTTCATTCCCCCTGCCACCGCCGCCTTCCTTTCTCCGGCGAAACCATCGCCACACGCGCCTCTCTTTCACCTTGATTTTTATTGTTTTACTTCTACTCGTCGAAAAAATGATAGATCCAACCGGATTCTCTCCTCTCTGGTGTTGCTCCGGTGAGACCCGTTGAAGCAACACCGGTGACTTATTCCTTTTGGCTTCTCTTTTCTGTTTTTTTTTTTCAAATCTGGTTAGAGCTGACCGTTCTTCGATAAAGCTCTTTTTAAAATAGATAAGGTTCGACTATCGCCATTCTCGTTCATGACTTGGATGATTGCTATATATTTATTTTATTTTTGCGGTACTTGCTTATTGTTATTTAATGTTTGATTCCTCATAATTTTGCTTTGCTTTTGGCAATTTTTGCCAAGTTTACTGCTATGTGATACTCCATTTTCTTTATGATTTTTGCTCTGTTTTGATCATCTTGGTATTGGAGAACTTTTGACTATGTTTGTCATATGTTTTTGCGGCCATACTCCTTTACACTTTATTGTCTTGCTTATTTTATGGAATTAGGTCCTTGATATTTTTGGTGATTTTGTTTAAAACAGGATACTACATGATTATGGCCAATGAAAAAAGTATTATTAATTTTGAGGCCTCCGTAAACAAAAGACGGATTTTACGTATACAAATACGTAATAAAAAATATTTTATGGGCGATGATGAAACTTTATAACAATACAAGATTTTACAATTCAGATTTTGACAAGACGATTTAGGACGGCCAATTAATTGAGCAACCATTTCGCAGTCATGAATTTATCTGAGCCCACTTTTTAACAAAAAAATATCTTTTTAAATATTTATATACACACATACTTGTTCAATTTATTTTGATTATTATTTATTCGTTACTAATATTTTTACAAGTGTTTATATAGGTTATTTGGATTACTCGTCGAGAATTGCATTCAAAGAGTCCCTTTTAATTTTGTATTGTATTTTTATATTTGTACAAATGTTATTATAGTGAAAACTTTATTTTTGGGGTGTTGGGCGAAATTTTCTTTATACAACTTCACCTCGCGTTTATGCAAACTTAGATCGTTAACGTTTACACTAATAAATTAAATTAATCAAATTAGTTTACATACTTTGACATCATAAACATTGTGATTTTTTTTGTTAAAGTAAACCTTTACTTTTTCATAAACTTTAATCAAACAAAGAACATTATTTTTCTCTTTCTCTTCATGACATATCAAGATATACTTTCTTTCACACAACATAAAATACTTTTCTTTTCACATGTATTTTTTTACATTTTTCTAATAACATGTTTTATTTATTTATTTAATATACATACATCTTTACATAATTTTAAACATTTACATTATTTTATATTTAATACATACACTTCTACATTATTTTTTATACCTCCTCCCTCTTTGAAAAATTTATTCTAGCCGAGTACCACACTTGTGGATTCTGAAGGATGCCTAACCCCTTCCCTTCGGAATAACTTGAACCCTTACCTAGAATCTCAATTGATTTTTCGCAGACTAAAAACATTAATCACATGTTAATACTTCAATAAGTTTCCTTATTTTCCTTAAAAATTAGGTGGTGACTCTGTGAAAATTTTCATTCTTTTAGAGTCCATAACGTCGTGCTCGTTTTAACCTCAGGTAAAAATAGGGTTTGACAAAAACCGGGATAGCACAAGGCCGTAACGTGCTGTCTATAAAATTCATGTCAACACCTTGATTATTATGTGTAAGCAGTAACTTTTTATTTCCCCAAAGCAGTAACAGTTCAAGTCTGAGACCACTACGCCTCTGGAGTAAAAATTACTATTTTACTAAGTGAAGGTTCAATGCAGAGCACACCTTCATTATGCATGATAGTCTCCCGTCAACTAGTAGACTCTCTTATTAATATTAAAAAATGAGTGGGGGATTGAAATTGCTATTGAAATTTTTTAATATTTTCTTATTTAATGTTGCCACACGGACTTTCTATGCAAATATTTGTTGTTGCCGACAACGAAGGAGCTGCATTACTGCACGATCTGCATGAGTACCCTGTCATTCTTGCCAGACGTATAGGTGCTACTGAATTTCATGGTGGTATATTCATTAGCTCATCTTCTGCAACTCTTCTTTTTTACTTTTTCCTTCTCTATATTGAATTAATAAAGCTTCTTGTCTTTCACGTACTCAGCTCTAAGACTAGCAACAAGATATCAGTCGACAATCTTAACAAATCTTCAGTATGTGCAGGCTACTACACTGAAAAACTGGTATACACTAACATGCTCTCTCTTCGTATGACTAGAAAAAAATATATTTTTACTGTTTTATCTAACCTTTTTCAGGGTCAAGCACAATGAGCGAATGTTGTTGTCTTACACTTTAAGAAGCTCATCATCATCATCATCCTCACTGAATCTTGCGCCCATTGAAGATCAAGTGCTATCTATATCCATCATTCCAAAGCTATTATCTACGGTTAGTTTATCCCATAATGTATACATGTAGTAATTAGTTTCTTACCCAACTAAACACGTACTGTAGAGTACAACTTGTGAGCTCAAACAAGTTTCTAACATTATTCTACATTAATACTGTAGGTACAAAGTTTCCCCGTGGAAGCCAAATTATCACTTCTTGACCGTCCTCAATTATTTTATCTACTTGTATGCTCAAATTGCAGTCAGTTTGTGTGCCCAAAAAATAAAAAAAAGGTTCGGTGCTTCAGCTGTAAGCTAGAACGCCAATTAGTTCCTAGGTAAATACTACAACTATGATATCATATACAAACTCTATTACGCACTTTCTTTTTCCCGCCATCTATGGTAAAACTTGAAAAAATGTGTGTGCTCTTTTGTTTCTGAGATTTTTGAATTTTCTTTCTGTTGATCTCAAAGAAAGGCAACTTAGCACTTTCTTGGGAACCTCCTCTTTATATCAACAAGATAGAGATAAGTTTTACGTACATTCTATAATTCTGCAAAATCGATTGACATGATTACGTTCTGAAATAGTGGCAGCAGAATAGTTTCCAAACCCAGCCTCTTTATCTCGACGAAATGAAAAGGAAAAATGACATTTCAATCTAATTTTTTTGTTCGTCGCTAAGCTGCTTCTTCTCCTATGTATGTATCTCATACTGTAGTTAGCCGATTAGGATCTGCTGCTTTGTCTAAATTCGTTAGAGTTTTCATTACTAATACTAATAGATCAAAAACATGGCGATCAAATAGAAGAAAGGAGATAATTAAAGGGATGGAGAAATTAAAAGAGAAACTAAGTTAAACGGAATAAGAATGGCACTGAAACAGCAAAAAAATAATACGGCCTAACCCTATCTAGAAATTGTAGAAGATTAGTATAAGCAATACATGTATTCAGAGTTATGATATTTTAGACGTGAAGTTTGACTCTCTATCATTAGGTTGACTTAGTTTCGGGTAATTCACTAAAGAAGAGCCAATCAAAGGTAAAGAATATAAAGTTACCAAGCAATTTAATAGTTTTCACCTCCATGAGTTTTATATTCCATCAATTAAACAGTTATAGCATTTGAAGTCCTTGAGGTTTATCTGGTAGTAAAGTTGTGGTTATTGATATGTTTTATTGAGTTCTTAATGCATTGGATGAAGAAATTATTAGTCTGGACTATCCAACAAGCCAAGAGGAGGTGTTATTGCTAGGCAAATTATGAATTCAGGCAACAATGAATTTCTTAGGTTCTTAAGCCTTGGTATGATATATTTTTAATATATAAACTGGAGTTTCAAATTCTTCCAAGAGTTTGTAAGTCTAATTACTCTTATTTAATTGTTGTATTTTCTTTATGAGCTCCCTAATTCCATTCAAATATCATGCTTTAAAGTTATTTTGTTTCATATTAATGTGAGCTAATTAGTAATAGTTTGATTTAATTTTATCACTTAAGAACAGAGAGCAGCTAACGTATCACCTACAATATAATATAAGATCTGTACATACACTGGAATCGTTATCCTCATGCTGACATGTTTGCACCAGCGAAAAAATATAACATAAACATACACCTTAACTTAACACACTTACACAAATTCTTCTACTGAGAGAGAATGAAAAAATGTACCTTCATTAGATACATCAAGAACTAATGTACAACATCCTCACCAACTCATGTGTTTTAAGTTTATCTGACTCAACTACATGCAAACTGAAAATAGACACACAACTCCTGCATTTTATTTTCAAGAATACTAAATATTCTATTCTTTTTTTTGTCGAAAAAAGAAATCTTGGGAACTACTACTGAATATTTTCGGACTGGTTCACTTTATTTACACTTCTATGTTAATCACAGGTGCCACTTTGAGGTTAACATCATGGATGCTAGCGATACAATTACGGTAATGATCTCAGAAACGCTGGGTGAAAGAATGTTATCCTTAACTGCCGAGCAAATATGTGAACAGGTTGCTGTCCAGGTACACATATACATAAAATTAACAACAAAAAATACTCATTTCCTAAAAATTTGGTTCTCTCAGTAAATAAAACCCCTACATTAGATAAATTTTGATTTACCGTGGTGTCTTTTTTCTTTTTACTTAGCAACAACCACTGTGTATTGCCCGCATAAATCAGCTGCTCGCTCATAAATTATTTAAGCTCCAACTACAAAAGTCATTATTCAGATTTCCTGATCAAAAAACTGGTATGCTGGCTATCACCTCCTTCACTGAAACTCCACTTTCTCCCGAGGAAACAGGTAAGAGGCAGAAAATCGACCCACCCATCCCAATGAAAAAAAATGAAGGTATCAACACTTTCAAAATTGAATTTTCTACTGTGGCCTAGCTATTATGTGACTTAATTATGCCTACCTTATACTGTTTATCTAAATTCCTAAATTCCTGCGCTTATGAATTTGTAAATAGGCTTAACTATAACAGATCTTAACACTTATGTTTTTAGAATCTTAGCCTTTTCACCGCTGAATATTTTCATTGAAAGAACACATGAATGTCTTGGAATTAGTTTTCACATCTCTATTAAATTCACGAGATACTTATCAGCTTCTACGCGCAACTGTGATTGTTTCAATCTTTTCTTGAAGCATATTTATAACATATTCCTTAGTTATGAACTTTCTTTAAGGTTTGTTTGCTATAGTTATTTAACCCCTGATTTATATTGAGATTATTGTGTTCAATCTTTATATATTATCTACTATGAAATTACTGTTATATCACTTAATTATTTGCATTTGTAATTTCCCTGTGCTTGTGAATTGTATTCGCATCAGTTAAATTTTATTGGTTCAACAGCTATGACATATACATTACAAAGAATTTGAACTACTACTTTCAACTATTCTACCCAAGTGAAATCTTTTAAAAATATGTATAGTTGCAGAAAATTGACATTTTGCATCCAGCATTCACTGCATCTGAATCTCAACAGGTAAGTACAACATTTATCCTCCCCTTTTATCACATTATCTATATATATATATATATATATATATATGCTCAATGCATTCAAGTAACTGCAGTCATCTTCCTCCTCTTAACTGCAACTTGTCGATTCTCTGAAACTTTCTGTGACAGCTGAATACAACTACATTTTGGTGGCCTCTACCAGCTTCATCACATGATTTGGCATGTACAAAGAAATTTTGCTTGTCTACACCAGCATCACAAAGTCAAGCTGCATAAACAAAGTTTGTATTTTTATGTAATAATCACACTTCAATGTATGAAACGTACATGCTAATAGTTTGGTTTTAGATTTTAATGTAACAATCATGTTTTGATGTAACAATCAGGTTTAATGTACGAAATCTACATGTTAATAGTTTTAATATACAACGCCTTCCTAGCACGGGCTTCCACATCTAGTCATTCCCATAAATCTTTTGTCCTAGCTCCTATAATTATTACCATCTCTTATAATTTAATTATTATATTATTTTATTTTAATTATTGTGGTTTTTTATTTTTTAGATTGCATTGACATGCTTTTACAATATTTGTCATGACTTCTCACCCCTTTTATTTCTTTTCTCAACCGGTCTTGAAATATTATTTCTTTTTCTTTTTGAGCCAAGAAATTACAGAAACAATCTTTTAAGTTTTACCTCTTAAAGTAAATATATAATCTGCATATTTTACCCTCACACACCTACTGATAAAATTACACTATACATATATGTTATTGTCATCGACCATTTCTCAATACCAACTTTTCCTCAGGTGAAGTGGCAATAAAATTGAACGTGGATGGAGTTTTGAAGAGCCACTTGTAATTGAAAATCAGCCTAACTATTGATGCCTAACTAAGGAGGCTGCTTCATATTGAAGCAATGAAAAAAGAGTAGTACGTATAATCCAGTAATGGAAGGAAACACATTATATTCTACTCACAGTGGTACTGATTATTTGCTAGGAATCTGAAAGGCCACTATTGTTGACTAACCAAACCAATATATATTCTCCCTTTGATTCTTGAAATTAATAATGATTATATTCACCATTATTTTAATTTTTACCCCTCCTGACTAGAGGCGGACACGGTATGATATCGTACGGTATTTAAAACTTTGATATGATAATTTCGATATTCACTTTTCAAAAACATTATATCATTACCATACCATATTAATTTGGTATGATTCGATAGTTTGACATTTGATTTTGATATTTTGCGGTATGGTAATCGGTAACCATAATTTATTTAACTTTGATAATATATACTCGTATACTAGAGTATTATTACTTCGACTTTTCAAAAGCATGTCTTAATTGTATCATAAAAATGCATTACACATGTAGAAATATTGAAAAATAAGTACAAACAATTCCTTTATTAGTCAGTTACACCAAAAAGACATTTCAATCAAGATAGAGTAGCGAAAGTTTCAAAGTCTAAATATTTTTATACTAATACTAAGTATTTTTTTTTGTATATATGTATATATATATGTATATATATATGTATATATATATGTATATAAGTTACTTATGTATATATATATGTATATAAGTTACTTATGTAAATATATATACTTCGGTGTGGTATTCGGTATTTCGGTATGTCATTTGTAAATATCGTATACTATACCATATATCAAAAAAATTTAAAATGTATATCATATACCATACTAAATACCTGTTGATGTAATGTATCACAATTACAATAATTGTCACAGTTGAAATAAAATGAAAAAAAAAATTGAAAAAAATAAGATCATCTTCTTCTTGGCTGAGGCGTGGATATCTCACTTTCTTTAAGGAGATTCAAGTCCACTGCGGCATAATCTACACCGATCCAGCAGTATATCTCGTGACTTGTCCCCTCCAGAATACAACAACCCATCAACGATGTACAACTCAAGCAACTCCGGATTAGTTGAAGAGTCCAAAGCTCCACCATAAGAACACATTCCTTCAACATATATTTAGGCTGCATTTGTTTTTTTAAAGATTCAGAGTTCTGAATCTGAATGCACATCTGAATGATTAAGATGTTGCCTTTGGATCTGAAAACTGAATGATTAAGGTTGTTTGTTTTTTATCTGAATGTGCAAAAAAAATTATTTGTGTATATAATAAAATAAAAAATACAATTCAAATAAAAAACTAATTATATATCAGAAAATTATGTAATTTAATACAATAAAATTATTATTTGATTGAAAAAAAATATTTATGTTTGTTAGCGATAGTGTAGATGATTTATAATGGTGGTTGCAGTAACAATGATTGATTTTAGTAATTAGTAATGTTGATGGTGATGGTTGTGATGATTGGTATTGTAGTGACTATTATGATGGTGACAGTTGATAGTGGTGGTGATGGTTGTGATGTGACGTTGTTTGATGTTAGTAGTTGGAGGTGCTGATTGTGATGGCTGAAAAATGAATGCATGATGGTTTGACAATGTGTTGGTGCTAGTTGGAGATGTTAGTTTTGATGGTGGAGATGGTTGTTAGTAGATATAAATTGTAGCGATGGTAGTGGTTGAAGTGATGGTAGAGGTGGCGTTAATAGTGACAATGGTGGTGGTTTCCAAAGAATGTGTGGAGGTTGTGATGTATTAGTGGTAGTTAGCGGTGGTGTTAGTTATGATAGATGAGTTGGTCGATATAGGGATTGGCCGATAGTGGTTGATGATGGTGGTGCTGTTGACGGCGGTGGTGGCGGTGAATATAATTAGAATAATAGAGGTAGTAGGTGCGGTAGCGATTGACAATAGTGGTTGGTAACGATATTTGTTGTCGATGGTGATTGTGATGATGGAGGTGGTTGGTAGTGGGTGGTGGTTGACAATGGTGGCGGTGGCAGAGGTGGTTAGTGGTGGTGACTGATGATTATGAATAGAGTGATGGTGAATATTATCCAACACCAGAATACCTCTTCAGACTTATTAAGACTTGATTCTAGATCTGAATGATTAAGATCTATTCAGACTTATTAAGAGCTAAAATCTTAATAAAAAATAAATGCACTTAATGGTCTGAAGTCTGAACCATTCAGATTCAGACCTCCATTAAGTGCAAACAAATGAACCCTTACTCTCTTTCACTACTACACACAATCTTTTTCACACTTATCATATTTTTACTTCATACAAGACTATGGAAGACCACCTTTATTTATAGAAAAGGTATTCATCCTTATCTTGAATGAGATGAATGAGGGGTAGTAATGTGAGTAGATGAATAGTTTGAATATTACATGAGTTACTAGCATAATGAGCAAATAAAGTCTTAGTGGTTATAGGAGTTTCAAGAAAACTTATGACCACATTTTTTTACTAACATATGTAAGTAATAATACTCATAATACATAATTTATACCCACTAACATATGCACATAATACATTAATTTAATAATAAAATACATATACATCAATAATATTATAATATCAAAAATTATGATATCAAAAATTTTAATTCGATATATATCATACCATGCTAACCCCTACTCCTGGCATTACTGACCATTCTTCTGCTGTTAAGGTCACCCAGGATTCAAGAGCAACGGAGGCATTACTAACTTTAGAATACAAAGTTGAGTAGTTTTTTTGCAAAAATATAAGAAAAATGCTGTCATCGAGGGCTAAACTTGAGCCACCAAATCACATAAAAAAAAAAAAAAAATAATATAGCAATTAATTATTTCTTAAAATATATGATAATTCTTTAAAATATATATCCATCTTAATAGAGATTTTTTCGACGTTAAATGAATGCATGTTACTTTAGGCTAGGTTCGTCCCTGCATCTATTTAATAATATTAATATTTTCTACATTTCGTTTTAGTTGATACTTTTTAAAAAACTATTTATTTTAATTTAGTTATTTCTTTGATGAAATTAAATTTTATTATGTTTTTGTAATATTATTCTTAATATAAAATGACTAAATAAAGTATATTTACTCAAATTTATATTTTTAAAATATAATTAATAAAATTAATTTGATAAAATATATCGCTAATAAATATTTTTTTAAGTGTTAAAGTCAAAAAAAGTTAATTGTTTTAAAACGGAGGAGTAATTTGGCCTATCTATCATACGGCACTTTCATCTGACTCCACTAAATAACACCATTTTTTTTCAAACACAAGATAAAACATATGATTAAGGTTTAGAATAACTCAACATGTATATATATACTAGATATCGAGGTCCCGTGCTAGTATGGTCTCAATATAAATTATTTTTTTGCTTCAATTTATGTGACACAAATAAAATTTAGATAATTAATGATATTTTTAATATGTTTTTAGATATTTTAAGTTGTTAATCATTGTAATTTTTAGTACTTTTTTTATGTAATTTTCAAATAATATATGTTACTCTCCTTGTTCAATTTTTTGTGGCATTGATAGTCAATTATATTTTAAAAATAATTTAAGTTTTAAATTATTGTAATTTATAATAATTTCTCGTTCATTCTACTAATTAGAATGACATAGTAAAATTATGATTTTATATCTATTTTTTATTTAGTATTATTAATTTTTTAAATACTTAGATGACTTATAATAATTAATTATGGGTGATATAATAAAATCACAATTGAAGCAGTTAAAGCAAACATGCCAAAAATATATATTTTACTTGTTTGTATTAAATATTATTAACTTTCTAATATGTAGATGACTTATAATAATTAATTAGCGGCAATACAGTAAAATTACGATTGAAAAAGTTGAAACAGGCATGTCGATCTGCTGCCGGCTTCAGCTGATGAACTCCCTTTATCAAAATTACTTTAAAAAGTACCTGTGAAAAAAATTTAAGAAGGTCTCGTATAAGTCGTCAAGTTAATTTAAAATATCAAGAGTTAATTTTCAGTTTATGTCTATTTTACCTTTTTATTAAATATTATTAATTTTTTAATACTTAGATGAATTATAATAATTAATTAAAGGTGATACAGTAGAATTATGGTTGAAGCAGCTGAAACAGACATGTCATAAATAACTATTTTATTTTTTTCTAATTAAATATTATTAATTTGTTATTATGTGAATATAATGACTTATAAAATTTAATTAGGGATATAATAATTAGTTAGGGGTGCTATAATAAAATACTATTGAAGCAGCTAAAGCAAACACATAATAAATGTATATTTTATTTTTTATTAAATATTATTAATTTTATAATACATAAATAACTTATAATGATTATTTAGGAGTGATATCGTAAAATCACAATTGAAATAGCTGAAACAGACTTATCGACCTCCTGTCTGTTTCAGCTGCTAAACTGCCTCTTCTAAATAAGAGAAGAATGTAAGCATTATTTTGTTTGCGGAAGATTTCTGAGGCAGGAGTTTGCTGATCAAACTTTTCCTCATCTTAAAAAATGGTTTAACATATATTCTTTTTCAATTTATCAAAACATTTCGGCTAAGCATGCGAATTAAATCATATTTCAATCGAACTTTAAAGTAAAATATTTTAATTAAACATTTTTAGTTCAATCATTTAAAGTAAAAATATTATGTATATTTTCATTATCTATTGTGTCAAATAGAAATATCTGAAACTATGCCCCCATTTGTTTTGGGATAAATTTGCATTCATTAGCATTCTATTCATATGTGTCTTCTACAATTCCCTAGCCAAAAGGGTACTCATTTATTTTGCATGACTCATATATTCCAATAATGCACTTATCGACTAGTAAAGAAATAGATAAAGATGCACAACTCTTCTTTCCTTTTCTCACCCAACCCATCCCTTTTGTATCCTTTTCAATGCCAATCGATGATAGTAAGATCGGTAAAATTAATTTATAGAAATAATTTACTTACATCGTTAAGTTTTTGGAGAGTTATTTGTCTGATTGAGCTAGTTAATAATTCACTTATACATTCATATAGTTAATTTTGATTCGTCCTAATTCAACTTAACGAAATATTTATTAATACGATAACCGATTAATGTCATTTATTTTAACGACGAAATCATTTATATGCCGGCGTACGTGAAAAATTGACACATGTAATACGTCTCTTTCTTTGTCATAATGAAAATGATTTGTGTAACAGTAACACTAGGTGATAATATTAATTTGAATTGTCTCCATCTTTTTCTTGATTCAAAATCTGAATAGATCTTTTTTGTTTTTTGTCCATTGTAACAGAAGTACAAAAGCTTGATAAGAACTAGTCTACTACTATAAATTGTTTTGCCCGTCGCAATTATCTCGTAATAGTTTATTTTAATTTTTTCACTTGCAAAAAAAAAAAAAAAGAATCGAAGTGTATTCCTTATAAGGTTCAAACAGATATTTAGATTTTAAAACCTATCAAGAAGTTTTATGTTATTCAACTAATTAAGTCATTGTCATTAAAAGATGTAGTATAATAAATGCGTTGAAAAGATCTTGATTTTGAACCTCAGATTTAAAAGAAAAAAAAAAAAAAATCTTGATAGAGAGCACTATTTCTAAACGAGCTTAACCTAGCGTGAATTTAAAATTTGTCACGCCTCAATATAGATATAGAAAAAAAAAAACATTTTTTGTTTGTTATTTTTTTATTCAGGCTTCGGGAAGAACTTTTATTTGCCGTTTTCTTGCTATTATGACTTCAAGATTTCTTTAATCAGCTCACGAAGGTTGGCATACGTAATTAAGGGCGGCGCCACATGGATGAGAGGGGTTCATCCAAAAGGTTAAAATTATTTTTTAATGTATATAAATAGATATTGAATTTCTTTGACTTGTTAGAGTGTTTGCTTCTTTTTATTTTGAACATTCTTAACTAAAATTTTGATCAACTAATGTAACAATGTATATTTTGAGTAGATAAAAGAGTGTTAGCACTACAAAACATTCCTCCTTATGCATGAGCATGACAGAACATAACTATTATCGAAACTCTTTGAACTTGTCATGTCTAACAAATATTGCTGTTAAGTCTGTGTCAACAAGACGAGAATGGGAGTAAAAGTGAAATTTGGGAGAATGATGGAGGAGGATGGCAGTCTTATTAGGGGGTTTGGGGGGTGTTCGTTGGGCTTATTGAATTAATTGGGCCTGTTATGTTGCAGTCTTCTTGGACTATTGCTTTAATGGACCCCTAATAGTCCAGCCAATCTGAACAATTAAGTAGGGTTGTATATTCTTACTGAACAATATTTTTAGGGCTGGTATATAAGTATCAATATATATAAATATATATCCCAATTCTAATTTAGCAACATTTTTTAATTCAATAAATAGTAGCCGATGCACTAAAGTTTTCGTTATGCTTGGGGTTTAGGGAAGGACTATACTACAAAGGTTAATTCTACACAGTTGTACCCTGTATTTCTGCAAGAGATTGTTTACACAACTATTTTTTGAGTTCAATAGATATAGAATATACAGATATCTTGATGAAATTCTCGAAGGTGTGTGCACATTAGTTCATCCAGTTCAGCTTGAAATATATAAGTTCTCTAGTTGAATGTATGTACAATATACTAATGAATATTACAAAAGAATATTAAATATCGTGATACTCTTATTTTATTGTCTTAGAGTATTGAATCTATCCCTAATTAGAAACTTGAAATGTGATTAAAGTCAACAACTCTTCTTCTTTTTTTATCCGTGATTTTCGGGTATCACTCTGCGAACCCAACTAGTTGTACCCACCGGCCCCTGCTGTTTCAAGGTGGAGCTCCGGCTAGTTCCACGAGGCCCTGGATGCGCGACCGGTTTTCAATGCCTCCAATGGCCCTGGTGGGACTCGAACTGGCGACCTGAAGGACTTTGTCCTCAGGCCTTTACCAGCTGAGCTACCACTAAGGGTTAACAACTCTTTTTTAAAATTGTCCCTCCAATGATTTTAGATGATATTTTCCCTACAATATTGGCCAAGGCCACAAAATTAATAAATTTTGACCCCATTGACAAAATATTAATCACTTGTACTTTTTAAAATTGTCCCTCCAATGATTTTAGATGATATTTTCCCTACAATATTGGCCAAGGCCACAAAATTAATAAATTTTGACCGCATTGACAAAATATTAATTACTTGTACAAGTGGCAATAATTAAGTGTAAAAAGTAGACAACTTCACTTAATGTATTCTTTAATGTTTAGCATTCTCTACGTTTCATATTAGTTGACCCTCTTATTAAAAATATTTATTTAATTTTAGTTGTTCAAATTCGAAAATCAAAAGTTTTATAAGTGTATTTACATTATAGTGAATGTTTATCAAGATCTAATAAAATCTATCAAGATCTAGTTGATATCTATCAGGATTTAAAGTATCTGTCTTTTGGTCAGAAACTAGGAGTATTTTTCCCTATAAATAGAGGAGTTTTATTCATTGTATTCACAATCTGTTCAGCTCTCATCCCTCAATAGAAATAAAGAAGTCTCTCCTCTTCTCTCTCTATTTATTCTTGTTCTTGCTTTATATTTTCTTGTTCTTGCTTTTATATTTCATAACACGTTATCAGCACGAGACTCTGCCAAACAAGGTGAGATTATAAATCTAAAGGTAATTTCAAGGTTAGTAATTCTTTATGTTATCTGTCTTTTATTACTAATAATATAATTATTGTTGGATTTGAGAAAAAATAATTAGTTTGGAACCATTTATGTTTTAAATTTATTCCTCAAGAACAATATTATCAAAAGGGATGATAATATGTTGGGTTCAAGTCCCATTGATTTATGCCAAAGACGTCTTTATATGGGTAAGACGTTGAGTTTGAATCTCAATGCACCATATTGATGATATTATGATGGCTAAGGCAAAATAATATGTTTTTGATGAAAAGTCGTAAAACTTGTCCATTGAATATGCTCCATTCCAAGAAGTGAATGTGGTAGCAATATATGATAAGTCTAAAGATGACAATTTGCTCTATTTTTGAAGTGAATGTGGTAGCAATATAGAGAAATTCTCTCTATCATATTTATGTCTCGATTTGCTCCTGAAGTAGCAATATCATGAAAGAGGTTATAATCTATCAAAATTTGATAGACTTAGGGCACAATTATATTCCATTCCTGAGAATGAGGATTTCGATTGTTTCAATACAAATGTGCACTTCATTGTAATGGTATCACAACCCATCTACGAAAGAGGCAGATTAACAAGAAGAGTTATTTTGAAATCTACTTCTAAAGTAGTAAATTCGAAAATTTATTCATGTAATAGTAAATCTGAAATTTACTAAAGTAAAAGGTGCATATCATGGTAAACTTGGAGTTTGTTAGAATAAAAGTTCATAAATTGACATGAATGATCGACATCCTAAAGATGTGCATACTGAGTATTGAACATATATTGAAGAATTCAAAAATTCTTCATGAACTTTAATGTTGCTTGTTCTCATGATAAGTTGGTTGGACCAACTAATTTTGGGATTGGATCCTTTAAAATTTGAAAAGCATTAAAAGGTGAATAAGGGGTCGTTCACCTCATGTGATATCTTGAAAAGATGCATCAATAAGATGATCACATGTACATTTATTGTCAACCTACAGTTTGACATTCATAAAATTTCTTGCTCAACAAAATTGAGTCAAGAGCATAATTTTCAGATTGTGTAATCAAGACAATTCATCTTGATGATGATGGTTTGACATTGAATGCCTTCGATAAATAGCTAAACCATTGCTAATGAGAACAAAGCTTCATGTGTGGGTCTAAAATATGATATGTTGCATACAATAACACTTGTATGCATTAGACCAATAAATTATGATTAATTCTCCCTCAAAGTTGGTTCTAAGTCAGGAATCACATGTTGTCCATCTAATAATTTTGATGTGCGGTATACGATTAATGAATATACCATGATGCATAAAAATGAACTCCTCAAAGAAGATGGGGATGTATGTTAGTTTTCCTAACATAAGGGGGAGATTATAAGCAGCTATGAAATATGTTAGGAATTATCATCAGATCCGCATTCAAAGGATAATTCAAGTTAAATGTCGAAAGCATCTCATATTAAGCTGCAAGTGCTCCTATTTTGTGTCCCTAAAGGACAAAATCTATACATGCGTGAAGCGTGGTAGACCAATCGATTCCAAATGAAATAATCCTCGAAAAGAATAAGGAGCAAAAAATCCTAATAAGAAGGCAATGTGCTCTTGAAGAGCCTACGACATAACACTTCATAAAACCTTATGAGAGGTTCAGATACCTGAAAATAATGAAGTGATGACATCTCATAATGTTATGGCATACTGTGAACCGATACGAAATGATATATCATCAATGGCATCTTTAATAAAATATTGATGCAATATTGTAAAAGATTACGAGAATTCGAATTCCACGTTTATTTAAGCATGCTGACGTAGAAACATTTATTAAGTGACATGAAAGGATGCATCTTGGTAAGCATAACACTTATTTGATTTGTAGTCCAGACACTTGAAGATGTCACACATATTGATATTGTCATTTGACAAAAATCCATATAAAGATCCCTAAAGGATTCAAAATGCCTAAAGCATATAAAGTTTCTGGAAAACTTGTTTATTATCCTTATGAGTGATAAATTAATGGTTTGAAAATCATTGAAACTCTTGGAGAGTTTTCAAAAGCAATAAGACTATTTGCTGAAATGCGAAACATACCGAATTGGATTGGTTATGAAGTACCATATCTTAGTCCAATTGGTGTACTAATGTATCTTGCAAATACTACAAGGCCTGATATAGCCTTTTTAGTTAATTTGTTAGCAAGATATAGTTCTGCTCCTATTAGGAGACATCGAAATGAGATCAAACACATGATCTTATTTTATTCTAAGGCTTGCAGTCTCGATCTTGTTGGTTATGCTGATACTGGGTACTTATCAGACCCGTATAAAGCTCAATCTCAAATAAGCTATGTGTTTACATGTGGGGATACTGCCATATCTTGGAGATATACAAAGCAGTCTATTGTAGCCACTTCATCAAATCATGCTAAGATAATAGTTATTCATGAAACAAGCCGAGAATGTGTCATTCGAGAAAAATGTGGTTTGAAATGCGATAATGTACCCATAATTTTATACATAGATAATGCAACATGCATAGCACATCTTAATGGAGGATTCATAAAAGGAGATAGAACGGATCACACTTCGTCAAAGTTTTTCTATACACACGATCTACAAAAAACTGGTGATATTAATGTGCAACAGATTCGTTCAAGTGATAATGTGGTTGATTTATTCATCAAGTCTCTTTCAATTGCAACTTTCAAGAAGATGGTGCACAAGATCGGGATGCAAAGGTTCAAGGATGTTCTTAATAGGGGGAGTTAATACGCGTTGTACTCTTTTTTCCTTACAAGGTTTTGTCCCACTGGATTTTCCTTGCAAGGTTTTTAATGAGGCAACCTATATGCGTATTGTTAGAGATGTGTACTCTTTTTTCCTTCACTAGATTTTTTTTTCCACTGAGTTTTTTCTAGTAAGGTTTTAACGAGGCACATTATCTATCTAGACATTCAAGGGGGAGTGTTATAAATGTATTTACATTATAGTGAATGTCTATCAAGATCTAATAAGATCTAGTTGATATCTATCAGGATTTGAAGTATCTGTCTTTTAGTTAAAAACTAGGATTATTTTCCCATATAAATAGAGGAGTTTTATTCATTGTATTCACAATATGATGATCTCTCATCCTCAATAGAAATAAAGAAGTCTCTCCTCTTCTCTCTCTATTTATTCTTGTTCTTGCTTTTATATTTCATAACAAAAAGAAGTTTATTATGTTTTTTAATACTACTTCTATCATTAAATGACTATGTAAAGTGTATATATTCAAATTTATATTTTCAATGCATAATTAATATGGTTAAGTTTAGTAAAATTAACCTCTATTAAATATATTCTTAAAAAAATGTCAAATCAAAGATCAACTAAAATTAAACGGAGGGAGTACTATATTATTTGTGGCAATAGCAACACACACGAGAAATTATTAAGGAAAAAGTCATTATTGTCACCTCAAACTATACTCGAAAAGTCGAAGACACACCTAAACTATTAAAGTGACCTAATACACACCTATACTAGTTAAAAGTGAAACTATTTACCCCTCGTAACTGACCTGGCATAGAAAGTGATATCCACATTCCTACACGCGCATGAAAAGCCAAAAAAATATCAAAAACTTATTAAAAACGTCCACATGTCATCATTCAATTGGATTTTAATAACTAATTATATTCAATTACTTTATTTTTTAATATTTATATAGTTTTTATTTTCTTTCTTTACTTTTTTTATGTGTTTTCCTCTTCTTCTTCTTTTTTTCTCTTCATCTTTGTCTTCTTTCATCTTTTCTCCTCTCTTTCTTAACTTCATCTCTAATTCCTTAGCTCAATTTCTTCTCTAACCTCCACGAATTCATCGTTGAGTTTACATATATACTTATTCTTTTAACTTTTTTTTACTTTTTTTTTCGACATTTTGTTGTAGGTAGTTGAAAATCAAATTGAATTGTGGGTTGTTTGAATTTTACAAAATTGAGTTGTGGGTATTTTGAATTTCACGAGTTGAGTTCTGAATTTCTTGTCTTTTACTGATCAATTGCGTAGTGGGTTTCTCGAATTTTGCAAATTGAGTTATGAATTTATCGAATTTTACAAAGTTGAATTGGGGGTTTCGAGCAAATCATAAATTCAATTCGAGAAAATTCGATTGTGTTTATGATTGTGGGTTTATGATTTGCTCGAATTTGGGGGTTATGATTTGGGATTTTTTATGAATTGGGTTATGATTTGCTCGAATTTTATCGAATTGGATTTGGTTTTTTCGAATTTTATAAAATAGCGGAAGATTGTGAAATGGTGAAAAATTAAAGTTATTTTGCTTGTTTGATTCGGGTTGCTTTGATCCGGTCAAATTCGTTTTTATCAATAAATGAGTTTTGCCCTGATTTAAACTAAAAAACAAAATTGAAGTTGGTAATTGAAGAAGCAGCAGTAGGCTAGAGCTAGTGTAGATACTGAAAAAAATGATGGAGCTGACTTCCACTTCCAATGATGACTTCAATCGGACTTCTTTTAGATTTTTGAGCTAGTTGTTTTCCTGTTATATTCTTTCTCCTTTTCTCTTTTCTCATTTCTCAAATTCTTCATAACAAAGACAATCATGTTTTTTCCGGCAATGTGACTTCCCCAAAAACAAACATGTATCTCAGTAGTGTATACAGGATAATTTTTATCTAGAAAAAAGAAAAGAGATTAATCTTTTAAAAAAAAGTGAAAAAATATGCTATTGACACGTGTCAGCGCGTGTACACATATTTAAGACAAAATCTGGTTATAACGTTTGAAGGGGTAAATAATTTCACTTTTAAATAGTATAGGTGTGTATTAGGTCGCTTCAATAGTTTAGATGTGTCTTCGACTTTTCGAGTATAGTTTGAGGTGAAAATAATGACTTTTCCCAATTATTAAACTTAGGCAATATTAAAAAGGATTGAACAATCATAGTGCATAAAACAATATTATTAGGTCTTCGATAAGATTAGACAATAAATGGCTGCAACATCAAACTATATTATAATGTTGATTTTCTCCACACCAACGTAACATACACAAGAATGCGCCACAATTATGTTGCCATTGCCACAAATAATATAGTATTTCCTCCGTTTAATTTTAATTGACCCTTATTGACTTGAAATTAATAAACGCGCTGAAATGTCGTAGTCTTCCTGGATTAGTGGGTGTACCTTAATCCCAGGTTTCATGCTTGAAAGATCCTTACTCCTTAATTAAACTTAGTTTAATTTAACAGATTGATATATATTGAGTTGACTTTTAAAAGAGGTAGAAAATACATAATATGTGGATGAGGAAGAAGAGATAATACATCGAAACCCCCTCAAACTTGTCGCCAAAATGTACTTTAGACCTTAAACTAATCGGGCAATTATATACCCCTCTTAACAACTTTCAAGTGAATTAATTTTCACCCAAATTGCTGATGTGGCAAATTAAAAAAAAAAAAAGCGAGTGAATGTATGTATGTATATATATATATATATATATATATATATATATAAATTAAAAAAAACATCTTCATCACTTCTTCATCTTCTTCACTTCTTCATCTTCTTCAACCCCTCCCTCCCCCCCCCCCCCAAACACATTGTTATGGTCGAGAATTTCTAACTGAATGGGTTAATCTTCTTCACTTCTTCATCTTCTTCAACCCCTCCCCCCTCGTCCCCCCTCCCAAACACATTGTTGTGGTCGAGACTTTCTAACTGAAGGAGTTAGAATTGAAGGTTGAAATAATATTTTAATGGAGGAAAAATCTTAAATTGATGTCTTTATGGTTGTTAATTCTTTGGTAGTGTTAATGGAGAAAATGAAAAAATAAATGGAGGGGGAGACATTTTCGTGGCATGGATGGGGTTGGAAGGGGAGAAATAATGATGTTAATGAGGGATTTGGGACCAAAAGTACCTTTGTTGAGAAGTGCAAGGAGAAGAAGAGTGATGAAGAGCTTAATAATGATTGTCATTGGGGAAAATATTTTTTTGGTGATGATGTAGAACTAAAATGCTGCCTCTTCCGTATATGAAGAGTAATTTAAAGAGAAATGTACTTGTATTTGTGAAAATGCAGGGGGTGGTGTAGTAATTTGTGAAATGGAAGGTGGTCTTCATCTCCGGCGACAATGGTGATGGTAGAAGAAAGTGTTGTGAATTGAGATGTTTTGAGAATTTGGGGATGTTGAAGTATTTGGTGAAATGGAGATTGGACCATCCTCCTCAGTGGCGGCGTCAATGGCGGCGACGATGTTAATGGTAGTGGTGATCGGAGAAGATGAAGAAGATGGGCAGTGGGTGGGGAGGGTGAACTGGCATGGGGTGGGGGTTATTTTTTTTTATTTTTTTTTACTAAATTATTAAATAACATTTTTAAAAAAAATTATGATGTGGCGATGACATGGCGTTAATATGCCGTTGATGTGGGCGCGAGTGCAACGCACTCTCTCTTGTGAGACTGGTAGTATAATTATAGGGTGGAAATTAATTCACTTGAAAGTTGTTAAGGAGGATAAATAATTATCCGATTAGTTTATGGTCTAAAGTAAGTTTTGACAATAAGTTTGAGGGTGTTTTGATGTATTATCTAGGAAGAAAGTAGAAATTGTAATATTTATCTACAATTCATCTTCATCCACTTACGTACTTCTATTTTCTTCCTAATATATCCTTTGAAGTAACTCACGAAAGTGTAAAGACAAGGCACCAAAAGGTAGATCATGCATAATATGGGTAGGGATCCTTATCACGTTTAACTGGAGTTGATTCGAGCCTTGAAAACGGAGAAAAATTGACAACCTCGAAGGTCAATGGCAGCAATATAATTCCAGATGTCATCTCTAAGCTTAGCTTCAGGCCAGCTATCTCTCATAATATGTTTTACGTTGTTGTAAGATAGATTCATATGATGTCAATTTTTGTTGAATAATTCTCGTACTTTTCTAACTTGTAGCATTGTTGCCGCTGTTTTTGACACAAAATCCATCATTGGCAAAACATTTATGTAGTTGCGCCACTTTGGGCTTTGGTCTAACCAAAGCATATGTACCTTAGGGTTTGTTTGGTAGGAATTAGGATGCATTAGATTAGCTAGCTAGTTCTGTGTATTATTACTATCTTATTTGGTATACTTTTTTCATTTATGTATAAATACTTGTAGTAGTTATACACTCTATTGTATATTATGCTATGGATAATTAATACATGAGAAATCCTTGATATTACCATGCAAGGGACTTTAATGGATTCATTAGCATGAATAAATACACTATAGCCCTTCAAAACCTTTTTCATATCATTTTTATTACATTTGTAGAAGGTACTTTTGTAAATGATTTTTTATTTAAAAATAAGTAATGCAAGTTATTTTTAACACACCAAATTAAACACTTCATAAAAAATAATCTCAATATAACTAATACTAACCTTATTATTTTAAGCATTATTTACTAATATATCATATTTTTCACAATTTTTAAACACCCCACCCTACCAAATGACCCACATTAAGCCATGGTTAAGAGATTTGTGTAGTGAGTGGAGTGATTTTTCAACTTAAATTTAATTCATATGACTATTCATAGTTGCAACATGTAAAGTCACAAAGTAATAAAACTGGATAAGCAAAGAATATTCGGTGAGGGCTCTATTAAATTAAGTAACCCAACTTTCTTTTTCTACAATAATGTAGTTAATACCAACACATAATTGACCTATGGGAGACATCAGATCTCCACTATATATATATATATATATATATATATATATATATATATTACAAAGCTTTCAACATTGGTGTTGTTTGAGTTGCTAGCTGCGACTTTACAGTTTTAAAATGTTATACAATAGAAGCACTACCTCCTATATAGTCCAATCTTATCCACACCCTTCGTTGGGATGTTAGGATGTAGTTTAGTTGGAGAGTCGTTCACACCTTCATCTAAGGGTGTCAAATGACCCGGCCCGACCCGGCCCGGCCCTATTAGCTAACCCGGCCCGGTAAGCCCTAGGGCTTAAGGGTTTCGGGTCCCTTAAAATGGGCCCGGTTAACCCGGCCCGGACCAAGCCCGGTCCAGGCCCGCCGGTTAACCAGCCCGGCCCGGCCCGGAATATAAAAAAAATAATAAAAAAATTAATTTTGGGCCAACGGCTATAGCCGTTTTTGGGTCCAAATGGCTAGTTTGGGCCCATTTAATTAAAAAAAAAAAAAAAACTTTAAAAAATATTTTTTAATCCCCAAAAAAAATCTATAAATACCCTACAACTTCAAATCATTTTTCACACAATTTTTCACTCTCTCAAATCTCAATTCTCAATTCTCTAATATTTAATATATTTAATTTCTTAAAGTGTTCACTTTAATTTTTTAATTTTCGTTTACAAAGTACGAGCGGAAGTTTCTAAAGTCGCAATCTTCGGATACTTCCAAAATTTGGTATTGTCGTTCCATCTCTTACGTTTAATTTTTATTTATTGTATTAATTGTTTAATATTTAATTTTATTATATTTGTGTATTTTGAATATTTTTAGTTTAATTTAATTTATATTATGGATAAATTAAAAAACCTCGCTGCTAAAGGTGTTAAAAAATTTTGTCCCGGAAGCGGTAGTGATAGTAAAAAGCGAATTACTAGCGGTAGAGGTAGTTCAAGTAATAGATATACCCGTGTGCCTTCGCCTCCGGTACCGCTTGGTACACCTTTTGAGGAAGAAATAGGTGTAGGTGCTCACGATATGGATTATGTAGAAACTCAGAAAAATTATGGTATAGAAGAAGAAAATGAAGTAGATGCAGTTAATTTAGACGAAGATAATGAAAATATTGCTGAAACACCCGCAGTAGGAGATGCTAACGTTAGATCTGAATCAGTTAATCTCCCTTCCCGTCCTCCCAGTGCCCCAAAACCTCGTAAAAGAACTAGTATTGCATGGCAATTTTTTGAACGTATATCAGATATTGAGGTGCAGTGCAATATTTGTCAACAAATATATAAGCATAGAAGTGGAGGCAAGCAAGGGGGTACGGGTACGTTAATGAGACATATAGATGAAGATCACAAAAGAGAGTTAAATACTGCAAAAGGTGGTGGGGATGTTGGTGGGTCAACGCAAACTAGAATGGACCCAACAACCGGTCAAGTAGCGAAAAAGTATAATAAATTGAGGGACAGGGAAGAAATAGCTAAAATGGTAGTTGTGGGTTGTTTGCCTTTTAGTTTTCCTTCTTCTGATGTTTTTATTCGTTATATACAAGCAATTTATAATCCTATGTTTAATGGTATTCCTAGAACTACTTGTCGGTCTGATATTTTTAGACTCCATTCACAATATTGTTTTTATTTATCAACATTGTTAAAAAATATTCAATGTAGATTGTCCCTAACTTCTGATCTTGGTCGTGCTGTAAATAAAAATGATTATTTAACCGTTACTTGTCATTGGATGGATAGTAATTTCGTGATGAAAAAACGTATTCTTGCTTTTTTATATGATGAAGATCGTAAACATACTGGACAATTTATTGCTGATTCTATTGTTAAAATTGCCGGATACTATGGTATAGAAAATAAAATTTTATGTATTGCTTTTGATAATGTTTCTAACAACAAGACTGCTATAACAAAAATAAAATCTACGTTATCTCCGTCCTTGCCTGAAATTTTTCATATTAAGTGTGCATGTCATATATATAATTTAATTGTAAAAGATGGTCTTGAGTTTTTTGAGCTTTATATTGAAAAAATTCGTCTTGCCGTTGGTTTTATTCAAGGAAATAATCGTAGATCGAGAATTAGAGAATTTAAAGTTAAATGTCAAGAAAATGGACTTACACCGATTTTGATGCCTGAGGAAATTGATACTAGATGGAATTCTACGTATGAATTTTTAAAAACTTGTTATAAATATAGAATTCCTATTACACTAGCTTTTAACCAACATTGCGGTTCATTTGCTGATTCTGCTGATTGCATGCTACATAATTCTGATTGGGTTGTAATTAATGATCTTGTTATGTTTTTAGAAAAAATTTATGTAGCTACGGTTGAATTTTCCGGTGCTTACTATTCTACTGTTTGTAATATTTTGGCATATATAGCCGATATTTCTGGTTTGCTCCAACAATATAAAAATAAAGAAGGTTATAAAGAAGCTGTTGGCGCCATGTTTACAAAATTTAAAAAATATTTTTTCCCGATTCCCCCTATTTACTTGGTTGGTGCTATGCTAAATTCGTGCATGAAATATAATCATATGTGTCACTTTAGTACTCTTATTTATACTAACTTAGAAATAAATACTAACCATGATTCTGAACAAGTACAACCTAATTTGTGGACGGCTACGGCTGATGCAAAAGATTATATAGAAAAATTATATAATCACTATGCTGATTTATTTGATTCAGCCGCACCTACAAATATCACTCCAACTGTCGCTCCTCATCCTCCCGAGGAGCCATCATCTTCTAAAAGGCCGGCACATAGTGGTTTTTCTGATTCGTTTTATGATTTAAATTGTTGGAACAGTGTTGATGAGAGAACTTACACATCAACTTATCGGGAAGAGCTGAAATATTATCTTCGGACGGCACCAGAGGATCGCAGACGACGGATCAACACGCTGGATTGGTGGAGGAATAATGAATCACAATATCCTGTGCTTTCAAGATTAGCTAGAGATATCTTGAATGTTCCAATGTCAACCGTTGCATCAGAGAGCGCCTTCAGTCAGGGACGACAGCAGCTTGGAGACAACCGACACTCATTGGGAAGCAATGCAATGAATGTTCTAATTTGCCTCAGAGATTGGATTAGAGCGGAAAGAAGAAACCAAGGAATGGGACCGGAGCCGAGCGACGAGATGAAACTAGAAGAAATTATGACTTCACGGGAGAACTCAGCAGAATCAAGTCCAATGCATGGTTTTGCCCCCGTTGACTTTGATTATCCTATGCAAGTTCCCATTAATATTAACATGAATGAGTTGGAAAAAATGATGCATAATTTATAGATTTTTCATTCATGTAAATTATAAATTTTGGATCATTTTGCAATCAATAAAATTCCCCAAATTCATTCAGTCCTTAGTCGTTGTTTTTTATTTTTTTTTGAATAAATTTTGAATATTTGTGCATATATCTTCTATAGAAGTGTATATTTAACATATACATGTGTATATGTTTTATAAATTAGTATATAAGTATATCTATACATATTGTAATGTATATATAATGTAGTATATTTTATAAGTAGTAGTATATATACATTTAATGGTGCGTATACACGTGTATATATCTTCTATAGAAGTGTATATTTTATGTATACATGTGTATATGTTTTATAAATTAGTATATAACTATACAAATATATATTGTAATGTATATACATTATAGTATATTTCATTTAAAGTATTACATATATATAGAATAGAGTGTATATATGTGAATGGATCTTCTATAGACGTGTATATTTAACGTATACATGTGTATATATTTTATAAATTAGTATATAACTATACAAATATATATTGTAATGTATATATATTGCATATATCTCATATATCTCATTTAAAGTATTACATATACATAGAATAGAGTGTATATATGTGAATAGATCTTCTATAGACGTGTATATTTAACGTATACATTACTTTATGTTTTATAAATTAGTATATATATTGTAGTATATACTTTTTTTAAAGTAGTACATATATATTGAATGGTGCGTATATATGTGTATATATCTTCTATAGACGTATATCTTTAAAGTATACAAGTGTGTATGTTTTATAAATTAGTATGTAACTATATATATATACATATTATTGTATATATATATATATGTATATCACTATATTGTAGTATATATTTTATTTAAAGTAGTACATATATATTGAATGGTGCATATATATGTGTATATATCTTCTAAAGTAGTATATATTTAACGTATACATGTGTATATGTTTTATAAATTAGTATATATATATATTGTAGTGTATATATATATATATTATACTATTATAGCAAATGTTTTATTTAAAGTAGTACGTATAGTCATATATAATTATATATTGAATGGTACGTATATATGTGTAATTGTTTATACTTTATATATTTTTTTTAAAATATATATTGTATATTGGAGTGTATATAGTGTATATTGGATTTTTTATTTATTTTTTAAACGGGTTTGACCGGTTTTTAACCGGGTTTGACCGGGTCTTGGTGGGTTTGACCGGATTGGGTTTAGTGGGCCGGGTCCGGGTGGGTTTTAATTTTTTTACTGTTTGGCCCGGCTCGGCCCGGTTAACGCCAAACCCGCCCCGGAACCGACCCGAAACCCGGGTAAAATGGGAGGGCCGGTTCCGGGTTGGCCCGGCCCGGCCCGTTAGACACCCCTACCTTCATCCTATAGTGGTAGAATTTGAATTTCAATGCATCCCGTCCCCCACCCCGTGTCCACCCCACCACCACCTCCCCCGCCCCCAAAAAAAATCTTATCACAACCAAGTGTTAATAGATTTCATGAAATGAGAATAGTTTGAATTATTGACTATGCATAAATTAATTACATATTGATTATGGTTACATAATTATAACAAAAAATGATTCCAACTAACTAATTAAATCATTTGCTAGCTACGTACTCCTATGTCTTCTTTTGCTTTCGAGTTCGGAACTTAATATATGTTGTTAGAACTATTTAATTTGCTTGTTTTACAAGTAATATACTCATATTAATTAATTGTAAATGCAAAAGGGAAAAGGCATCGTTTCCACCTCAAACTATAGTCAAAAAGTCGAATCCACACGTAAACTATATAAGTGACCTATTACACATCTTTAACTATAAAAAAGTGATACTTTTTACACCCTGTCAGGCATTACACCACTTGCATGTGATGTGGTGTTTTACACGCGCTGCCACATCAGCACCACATCAGCGTCACGTCAGCTTAATCTGAAAAAATAATAAAATTATTATTTTCATATTTTTTTATTTTTTATTTTAAATTTATTTATTTCCCTTCTTCTTCAATGTCTAAAACCTCTATTGTTGTCAATGTCCAAAACCTCCAATACCTCCATTACACCATATTCACTATCATAAACTTTATCCCACCAACAAAATTACCATAACAATTAATTTCTTCTAACATTGTTCTTCATCCGTAACCCATCGTCTTTTCTTAAAAAAAAAAAAAAAAAAATCTCAGCTATAATGGTCATTATTGTTTTAAAAAATGGTCACTCGACTGTTGGCCTCTGTGTTTTAAATGGTAATGACCAACACATTTTCGTACTTTTTCTATTTGTTTTTCAGCTATAATTTTTTTTAAAAAATGGTAGCAAACTCCATTTTTGGATGGATTAATAATTAACAGACAGAGAGGAGAAAGTCGACGATGAATCCAACTTTTCCGACGAGAATTCACCCGAAGACATCTTTGCTACAAAATTTTATAATTTTTTTTTATAAAATTTGGTTTTGCCCGTTTAAACATCAAATACAATTTGATTTTGTTCATTGTGAAATTGACATTGATTCGATGAAGGTGGAGGATGAATTGTGTTATTTGGGGATGGGGTTGGAATTTGGAGGTGGGGTGATGAAGAAACTGTGTTGGTTGGGGTGGGGGTGATGAAGAATAAGATGGTTTGGGGTTGGGGTTGGAGTTTCGGGGTGGGGGTGATGAAGAAGATGATGATTTGGAGGTGGGGGGTGATGAAGAAGATGATTGTTTGGGGTGGGGGTGGGGAGATGGATGCAGGGGGTTGGGGGAAGAGTATTTTAATTTTTTAAATTTTTTTTTGCATTAATTTTTAATTTAAACGCGCCATTTTTTATTTAAACAATTATGTATTTTTCACGTCAGATCTAGGGAGTAAAAAGTATCACTTTTTATAGTTAAGGTGTGTAATAGGTCACTTATATAGTTTAGGTGTGTAATAGGTCACTTATATAGTTTAGGTGTGGATTCAACTTTTCGACTTTTGTTATTTAATAGGCTGGACGCGCCTAAAATAAGTGTAACATACGCGCCTGAGAATGGGGGTCGCGGGGAGGTAATAATATCATTTTTATACAGTTAAGGTGTGTAATAAGTCACTTATATAATTTAGATATGAGTTCGACTTTTCTTGTATAGTATGAGGTGAAAATGATGTTTTTTCCCAATGCAAAATATCTAAATTAGGTAACGTAGATATTGAAAGCTTTGAATACATAATTCAATGAATGTCGAAGACTATTCTTGTTCCTTTCAAGTTGTTACTTGAATGAGAAACACATGCCTTATGTTATAATTGACTGTTAAGATTTAATTAATTAAATTCAATCATTGCTTTTAAAGTATGATATGTGTCCATTTCACTTAAGTTATGACCTTGATGAAGTAAAAATAATACTTAAGAAATAGCTAGGAGCCCCATCGACCTTAAAATAAAATTTTAAAAAAAAAAGATATAAAGATATCACCTAGTAATTACAAAATTGAGAGATTTATCAAAATTAATCAAGAAGAAGTGATAAGTTGACAAGTTTGTTGACAAGGAGTCCGCAGAAATCAAACATGTTGTTAAGCTGTCGTTTGATTGAAAATTAGTAATCCCGTTGTTCATTTTTAGTTGTTTTGTTTTGCATCAATTTAACGAATTTTTAAAGTTAAATTATATTATATCAATTTGATATTTTACAATTAAAATTTAGATATTCAAAAACTATACTGAAAGTTATGTAAATTGCAATTTTTTTCATATAAATATGATGAAAACATATATTTTAAAATATCAGTCAAAATTTATAGTTTAACTCCTAAAAAGGAACCTATGATTAGTAAAAGGAACGATGAGATCAAGAAATAATCTCCACATATAACATCTTGTTATAAATGTATTTACATTATAGTGAATGTCTATCAAGATTTATCAAGATCTACTTTGATATCTATTAGGATTTGAAGCACCCGTCTTTTACTCAGACCAGGAGTAAATTTCCCCTATAAATAGAGGGGTTTTGTTCATTGTATTTACAATCTTATGATCTCTCATCCCTCAAGAGAAATAAGAATTACTCTCTCTATTCTCTCTTCTCTTTGTTCTCTTTGTTCTTTCTTGTTTTATAACACGTTATCAGCACGAGATTCTGCCAAATAAGTGAGATTATAAATCTAAAGGATTTCAAGGTTAGTAATTCTTTATGTTATCTTTCTTTTGCTACTACTAATATAATTATTATTGGATTCGAGGAAAAATAATTGGTTTGGAACCATTTATATTTTAAATTTATTCCTCAAGAACAATATTATCAAAAAGGATGATAATATGTTGGGTTCAAGTCCCATCAATTCATGCCTAAGACGTCTTTATATGAATAACATGTTGAGTTTGAATCTCAATACACCATATTGATGATATTATGATGGCTAAGGCAAAATAATGGGTGTTTAATGAAAAGTCATGAAATTCGACCCATTGAATATGCTCCATTCCATGAAGTGAATGTGATAGCAATATATGATAAGTCTGAAATATGACAACTTACTTCATTCTTGATGTGTATGTGGTAGCAGTGCATAATTTGTCTGAAAGAAGACAAGTGATTGAATGCACGAATATACGCGTGGAGGGATAATATGATAATGATCATCAAAAGTGATGATATTTTCACACGCTTATATGTTTATAAGATATACTAGAGAAAAATTCTCTACATCATATGTATGCCTCGATTTGCTTCTGAAGTAGCAAAATCTTGAAAGAGGTTATAAGCTATCATAACTTGATAGGCTTAAGGCACGATTATATTCCATTCCTGGGGAATGAGAAACTTATTAATGCAAACGTGCACTTGATTGTGATGGTATCACAACTCACCTCTGAATGAGGCAAAATAACTGAGAAGAGTTATTTCGAAATCTACTTCTAAAGTAGTAAATCTAAAATTTATTCATGTAATAGTAAATCTAAAATTTACTAAAGAAAAAAAGTACATGTCATGGTAAACTTGGAGTTTACTAGAATAAAAGTTCATAAATTGATATGAACGATTGTGACATCTCGAAGATGTGCATATTGAATATTAGACATGTATTGAAGAACTAGAAGATTCTTCGAGAATTGTTTATGTCGCTTGTTCTCATGATAAGTTGGTTGTACCAACTAATGTTGGGATTGAATTCCTTAAATCTGGAAAATATAAAAGGTGAATATGGGCCCATTCACCTATCATGTGATATGTTGAAAAGATGCATCAATAAGATGATCACATGTACATTCATGGTCAACCTACGTTTGACATTCATAAAGTTACTTGTTCAATATAAATTAAGCATAATTTTCAGATTGTGCAATCAAGAAAGTTATCTTGATGATGATGGTTTGGCATTGAATGCCTTCGATAAATAGCTAAACCATCACTAATGAGAACAAAGCTTCATGTGTTGGTTTGAAATATGATATGTTGCATACAATAACACTTGTATGCATTAGACCAATAAATTATGATTATTTCCCCCCCACAATTGGTTCAAGGTTATGAACCAACTATTCCATTTAATAGTTTTGATGTGCGGTATACGATTAATGAATATACCATGATGCAAAAAGATGGATTCCTCAAATAAGATGGAGGATGTATATTAGTTTTCCTAACATAAGGGGGAGATAATAAGCAGCTAAGAAATATGTTAGGAATTATCATCAGATCCTCATTCAAAAGATAATTCAAGTCAAATGCCGAAAGTATCTCATATGTAGCTACAAGTGCTCCTACTTTGTGTCCTTAAAGGATAAAATCTATGCATGCGTGAAGCATGATAGACCAATCGGTTCCAAATGAAATAATCCTAGAAAAGGATAAGGAGCAAATAATCATGATAAGGAGCAAATAATCATGATAAGAAGGCAATGTGCTCTTGAAGAGCCTACGACATAACACTTCATGAAACCTTATGAGAGGTTTAGGTACCTGAAAATAATGAAGTAATGATATCTCAAAATGTTATGTCGCATTGTGAACCGATACAAAATAAGAAATCGTCGACGATATCTTTGATACAATATTGGCGCAATATTGTAAAAGATTATGAGGATCTGAATTCTACGTTAATTTAAGCATGCTGACGTAGAAACATTTATCAAGTAACCTGAAAGTATGCATTTTGGTAAGCATAAAACTTATTTGATTTGCAGTCCAGATATTTGAAGATGTCACTCATGAAATGTTGAATATTGTCACTTGACAAAACTTATGTGAAAAACTATTAAGGATTCAAAATGCTTGAAGCATATAAAAGTTTCTGAAAAACTTATTTATAATCCTTATATTGTATAAGCTTGTGGCTTGAACATCATTGGAACTCTTGGAGAGTTTTCAAAGTAATAGATTATTTGCTGAAATAAGAAATATACCAATTTGGATTGGTTATGATGTACCATATCTTAGTACAATTGGTGCACTCATGTATCTTGTAAAAAACTACAAGACCCAATATAGTCTTTCGCTCAATTTGTTAGCAAGGTATATTTCTACTCTTACTAGGAGACATCGAAATGGGATAAAATACATGATTTTATTTTATTCTAAATATTGCAGTCTCGATCTTACTGGTCATGCTGATGTTGGGTACTCATCTAACCCGCATAAATCTCGGTCTCAAACATACAATGTGTTCACATGTAGGGATACTGCCATATCTTGGAGATATACAAAGCAGTCTATCGTAGCCACTTCATCGAATCATGATGAGATAATAGCTATTCATGAAGCAAGTCGAGAATGAGTATGGTTGAGATCCATGATACATCTCATTCGAGAAAAATGTGGCGTGAAATGTGACAATGTACCCACAATTTTATACGGAAATAATGCAACATGCATAACACATCTTGATGGAGGATTCATAAAAGGAGATAGAACGAAGCACACTTCATCAAAACTTTTCTACATACATGAGCTCCAAAAGAATGGTGATATTAACGTGCAACGAATTCGTTCAAGTGACAATGTGGTTGTTTTATTCACCAAGTCCCCTACAATTACAACTTTCAAGAAGATGGTGTACAAGATCAAGATGCAAAGGTTCAAGGATGTTCTTATTAGGGGGAGTTAATATGCGATGTACTCATTTTCCCTTACGAGGTTTTGCCCCACTGAATTTTCCTTGTAAGGTTTTTAATGAGGCAGTCGAAATGCGTATTATTATAGATGTATACTTTTTTTCCTTCACTAGATTTTTTTTTCTACTGGGTTTTTTCTAGTAAGGTTTTAACGAGGCACATTATCTACCAATTAGACATTCAAGAGGGAGTGTTATAAATGTATTTACATTATAGTGAATGTCTATCAAGATCTATCAAGATCTACTTTGATATCTATTAGGATTTGAAGCATTCGTCTTTTACTCAGACCAAGAGTAAATTTTTCTTATAAATAAAGGAGTTTTGTTCATTATATTTACAATCTTATGATCTCTCATCCCTCAAGAGAAATAAGAATTACTCTCTCTATTCTCTCTACTCTTCTTCTTTGTTCTTTCTTGTTTTATAACACATCCAACGTTATCTAAGAGTATTTTGTTGCTCTTTTCATTTTTAATACGGAAAAGAACCGAAATATTTATGAACTATCCGAAATGGAGTAAAAATATCCTTCATTAGTTTTTTTGTTTAAAAATATCCCTCCATTAATTTTTTTGCTCAAATATACCCTTTTTCTTACGAAATGGCACCAAACACGCTACGTGGACCAAAAAAAAAGCCAATCTACGTGGAAAATCACCCCATTTATCAACTCATTTTTTGTCCATCCTAATTAATCTCTAAACAAGTTGAATTCTTAGGGTTGTATATTCTTACTGAACAATATGCCATTAAATATTTGAGGTTGTATATAAGTATATATAGATATATACCCCAATTCTAATTTAGCTACATTTCCGAATTTAATAAAAGACAGTTCAGTGCACTAAAGTTTCCGTTATGCACAGGATAAGGGTGTCAAGTGGGCTGGGTCATTTTTTTTATTTGGGCCCGGCTAACCCGGCCCGGACTAAGCCCGATCCAGGCCTGCCGGTTAACCGGGCCGGCCCAGAATAGTCTTTTTTATTTTATTTTATTTTATTTTTTGAAATTTGGGATTTTGGGCCAAACTAGTTGTTGGCCCAACGGCTATATAGTTGTTTTTGGGTTCAAACGGCTAGTTTGGGCCCATTAATTAAAAAAAATAATTACTTTTAAAATAATTTTTTAATCCCAAAATAAATTCTATAAATACCCTACACCTTCAAATCATTTTTCACACAATTTTTCACTCTCTCAAATCTCATTTTCTCTCAATTCTCAATTCTCAATTCTCAATTATTCAATATATTTAATTTCCTAAAGTGCTCACTTTAAATTTTTAATTTTGCGTTTACAAAGTACGAGTGAAAGTTTCTAAATTCGCAACCTTCGGATACTTTCAAAATTTGGTATTGTCGTTCCATCTCTTACGTTTAATTTTTATTTATTGTATTAATTATTGAATATTTAATTTTATTATATTTGTGTATTTTGATATTTTTTAGTTTAATTTAATTTATACTATGGATAAATTAAGAAACCTCGCTACTAAAGGTGTTTAAAATTTTTGTCCCGGAAACGGTAGTGGTAGTAAAAAGCGAATTACTAGTGATAAAGGTACTTCAAGTAGTAGATTTACCTGTGTGTCTTCGCCTCCGGTACCACTTGGTACACCTTTTGAGGAAGAAATAGGTGTAGGTGCTCACAATATGATTATGTAGAAGCTCAGGAAAATTACGGTATAGAAGAAGAAAATGAAGTAGATGCGGTTAATTTAGACGAAGATGATGAAAATATTGATGAGACACCCGCAGTAGGAAATGCTAACATTAGATCTGAATTGGTTAATCTCCCTCCCCGTCTTCCTCGTGCCCCAAGACCTCGTAAAACAACTAGTATTGCATGACAATTTTTGGAACGTATATCAGATACTGAGGTGCAATGCAATATTTGTCAACAAATATATAAGCATAAAAGCGGAGGCAAGCAAGGGGGTACGTGTACGTTAATGAGACATATAGGTAATGCTCACAAAAGAGAGTTAGAAATTTCACGAGGTGGTGGGGATGTTGATGGGCCAACGCAAACTAGAATGGACCCAGCAACCGATCAGGTAACGAAGAAGTATAATAATTGTGGGACCGGAAAGAAATAGCTAAAATGGTAGTTGTGGGTTGTTTGACTTTTAGTTTTCCTTCTTCTGATGCCTTTATTCATTATATTCAAGCTATTTATAATCCTATGTTTAATGGTGTTTCTAGAAGTACTTGTCGATCTGATATTTTTAGACTTCATTCACAATATTGTTTTTATTTATCAACATTGTTAAAAAATATTCAATGTAGATTGTCCCTAACTTCTGATCTTGGTCGTGTTGTAAATAAAATGATTATTTAACCGTTATTTGTCACTGGATGGATAGTAATTTTATGATGCAAAAACGTATTCTTTCTTTTTTATATGATAAAGACCGTAAAACATACTGGAGATTTTATTGCTGATTCTATTGTTAAAGTTGTCGGATTTTATGGTATCGAAAATAAAATCTTATGTATAGCTTTTGATAATGCTTCTAACAACAAGATTGCTCTAAAAAAAAAATCTATGCTATCTCCGTCGTTGCCTGAAATTTTTCATATTAAGTGTACATGTCATATATATAATTTAATTGTAAAAGATGGTCTTGAATTTTTTGAGCTTTATATTGAAAAAATCTGTTTTGCTGTTGGTTTTATTCAAAAAAATAATTGGAGAAAAAGAATTAGAGAATTTAAAATTAAATGTCAAGAAAATGGACTTGCACCGATATTGATGCCTGAGGAAATTGATATTAAATGAAATTCTACATATGATTTTTTAAAAACTTGTTATAAATATAGAGTTCCTATTACACTAGCTTTTAACCAACATTGCGGTTCATTTACTGATTCTGCTGATTGCATGCTACATGATTCTGATTGGGTTGTAATTAATGATCTTGTTAAGTTTTTAGAAAAAAATTATGTAGCTACGGTTGAATTTTTAGGTGCGTATTATCCTACTGTTTGTAATATTTTGGGATATATAGCCGATATTTTTGGTTTGCTTAAAGAATATAAAAATAAAGATGGTTATAAAGAAACTGTTGATGTCATGTTTACTAAATTTAAAAAATATTTTTTTCCAATTTTCCCTATTTACTTGGTTGGTGTTATGTTAAATTCGTGCATTAAATATAATACTATGTTCCACTTTAGAACTATTATTTATGCTGACTTAGAAATAAATACTAACAATGATTCTGAATCTGAAAAAGTAGAACCTGATTTGTGGACGGCTATGAGTGATGCGAATGAATACATAAAAAAATCATATAATCACTATGTTGATTTATTTGACTTAGCCGTACCTACAAATATCACTCCAACTGTCGCTCCTCATCCTCCCGAGGAGCCATCATCTTATTAAAGGCCGGCACATAGTGGTTTTCCTTATTCCTTTTATGATTTATCTTTTTTGGAATAGTGTTGATGAGAGAACTTACACCTCACCTTATTGGGAAAAGCTGAAATATTATCTTCGGTTGTCGCCAGAGGATCGCAGACGACGAATCAACACGTTGAATTGGTGGAGGAGTAATGAAACACAATTTCCCGTGCTTTCAAGATTAACTAGAGACATCTTGAATGTTCCAATGTCAACCGTTGCATTAGAGAGCGCCTTTAGTCAGGGACGACAACAGTTTGGAGACAACCAACACTCATTGGGAAGTAATCCAATGAATGTTCTAATTTGCCTCAGAGATTGGATCAGAGCGGAAAGAAGAAACCAAGAAATGAAACCGGAGCCGAGCGACGAACTGAAACTTGAAGAAATTATGTCTTCACGGGAGAACTCAGCAGAATCAAGTCCAATGCATGATTTTACCTCCGTTGACTTTGACTATCCTATGCAAGTTCCCGTTAATATTAACATGAATGAGTTGAAAAAAATGATGCATAATTTGTAGATTTTTCATTCATGTAAATTATAAATTTTGGATCATTTCGCAAATCGCAATCAATAAAATTCAACATTCATTCACTCCTCTTTAGTCCTTACTTTATAATATTTTTTTCATTTAATGATTTAAATTGAATTTCTAGTTTAAATTTAAAACTTACTTCCAATATATTATTAATTTACTACCAAGTATTATTAATAATTTATTATATTAAGTAGCATATGTTTTGTATATTTGTGTATATATCTTCTATAGATGTGTATATTTAATGTATACGTGCATATATTTTATAAATTAGTATATAACTCTATATATTTTGTAGTATATACATATATTGTAGTATATGTTTTCCTTAAAGTAGTACATATATATTGGATGATGCGTATATTTGTGTATATATCTTCTATTGACGTGTATATTTAACGTATACATGTGTATATATTTTATAAATTAGTATATAACTATATATATATTGTAGTATATACATATATTGTAGCATATGTTTTACTTAAACTAGTACATATATATTGAATGGTGCGTATATTTGTGTATATATCTTCTATTGACGTGTATATTTAACGTATACATGTGTATATGTTTTATAAATTAATATATAACTATATATATATTGTAGTATATACATATATAGTAGTATATGTTTTACTTAAACTAGTACATATATATTGAATGGTGCGTATATTTGTGTATATATCTTCTATTGACGTGTATATTTAACGTATACATGTGTATATGTTTTATAAATTAGTATATAACTATATATATATTGTAGTATATACATATATTGTAGTATATGTTTTACTTAAACTAGTACATATATATTGAATGGTGCATATATTGGTGTATATATCTTTTGTAGACATGTATATCTAATGTATACATGTGTGTATGTTTTATAAATTAGTATATAACTATATATATTGTAGTATATATGTGTATATATTTTCTATATACGTATATATTTAATGTATACATGTGTATATGTTATATAAATTAGTATATAACTATATATATATTGTAGTATATACATATATTGTAGTAGATTTGTGTATATATCTTCTATAGATATGTATATTTAATGTATACATGTGTATATGTTTTGTAAATTAGTATATAACTATATATATATTGTAGTATATACATAAATTGTAGTATATGTTTTACTTAAACTAGTACATATATATTAAATGGTGCGTATATTTGTGTATATATTTTCTATTGAAGTGTATATTTAATGTATACATGTGTATGTGGTCTATAAACTAGTATATAACTCTATATATTGTAGTATATACATATATTGTAGTATATGTTTTATTTAAAGTAGTACATATATATTGAATGGTGTGTATATTTGTGTATATATCTTCTATAGACGTGTATATTTAATGTATACATGTGTATTGTTTTATAAATTAGTATATAACTCTATAATATATATATACTTATATGTATTGTAGTATATATATGTTGTAGTATACGTTTTATTTAAAGTAGTACGTATAGTCGTATATATTGAATTGTGTGTATATATGTGTAATTGTGTATATATTTTTTAAATTCTAATGTAGTATATACTATATATATAGTGTATATATATTGTTTAACGTATTTAAAATGTATATAGGTGGGTATATATTGTGTATATTGGAAAAAAGTTTTTTTTTTTTAATTTTTGACCGAATTTTTAACCGGATTTGATCGGGTTTAGGTGGGTTTGACCGGGTTGGGTTAAGTGAGCCGGGTTAAGGTGGTTTTTGAATTTTTTACTGTTGAGCCCGGCCCACTTAACCCCCAACCCGTCCCCGGCCCGGCCCACAACCCGATTAATTTTATTGGGCCGATTTCGGGTTGGCCCGGCCCGACCCACTTGACAGGCATAGCACAGGATCAAGAAAAGAACCGAATCACAAGAATTAATTGTACGCAGTCTTACTTTGTACTTCCGCAAAAGTACATTTATGAGGTCAATAGATATAGAATATATAGATATCTTGATGAAACTCCCAAGGGTTGTGTGCACATTCATCCAATGCAGCTTGAAATATATAAGTTGACTAGTTGATTAGTATGTGCACAGATTAATTATTATTAATACAAAAGAATATTAAATATCGTAATGCTCCATTTTTATTGGTTTAAAGTTTTGAATCTGTCCCTAATTAGATACCTTGAAATGTGATTAACGTCAACAGCTCTTTTTAAAATTGCCCCTCCAATGATGTTTTCCCTACAAGTATTGACAGGGCCACAAATAAATAAATTTTTGACCCCATTGATAAAATATTAATGGTACAAGTGGCATTTAAGTGGAGAAGTTGGTTGACAACTTGACTTAATGCATGCATTCTTTACTGTTTAGTACTGTACTATTATTATTTGTGGCTATGGCAACATAATTGTGGCGTATTCTTGTGGATGTTACGTTGATATATGAAGAAAATAAACAACAATATAATACTATATAGTTTGGTGTTGCAGACTTGCAGTCACTTATTGTCAATCTTATCAAGACGTCATAATATTGTTTTATGGACTATGATTGTTCAATCCTTCTTAATATAACCTGTGTTTAATAATATCTTGTAGATATTTTATTTTATTTTTGTTCATGAACGAGTTAAAACGTGGCATTCGTCCTGGATTACTGGTGTACCATAATCCCAGGTTTCATGTGTGAAAGATCCTTACTCCATAATTAAAGCTTAGTTTAATTTAACAGAACTATATATATGGATTTGACTTTTAAAATAGGTAGAAAATACATATGTGGATGATGATGAATTGTAGACAAATATTACAGCGTGGTATAACCAAAGCATATGCACTTCAAAGTGAAATTTGTGTAGCTAGTGAGTAGACTGATTATTCAACTTAAATTCATTGAGGGAACATGTAAAGCAGTAAAGTTCACAAAGTGTAATAAAACTAACTGGATAAGCAAAGAATATTTGGTGAGGACTCCATTATCCCGGCCGAACGTTTTTTCTAATACAATAGTTTAGTTATTACCAACACATAATTGACCTATGATGGGAGATATCAAATCTCCACTTTTGTAAAACTATATTAAACTATATATTACATAAAGCTTTCAACATTGGTGTTGTCTCATAGTTTTACAATTTTATATACAATAGAGAAGCACTACCTCCTATATAGTCGATCCAATAATCTTATCCACACACCCCCTCCAAGGGATGCAGTTTAGTTGGAGAGCTGTTCACACCTCACTAATCTATCCTAGTGGTAGAATTTTGAATCTCAAGGTCTTCCCCCACCCTAAAAATAAAAAAGAAGAGAAGAGAATCTTATTTTAATGCAAGTATTAATAAAATCCACGAAAATGAAAATAGTTTCACTTACTCACTTATATCTAAATTATTACTTATTGATTGTGGTTACAGAACTACTCCCTCCGTTTTATTTTACTCATCCCAATTTAATACTGCACATTAATTAAGAAAAATAATTAATAACATGACTACTTTACTATAGTATCTATATTAAATAATATTTATATTTTAATTTGGAGAAAAATAATTACTAAGGGTAAGAAAAGAAAAGATTTTTTTTTTATCTTATCTTAATTAATGAAAAATAACAAGTAAAATGAGAAATTAAATTAAAAAATTTAGGATGAATAAAATAGGACGGAGTGAGTATAACAAAGTAATGATTCCAACGAACTAATTAAATCCTATGCCGGTCCACCTGCTCCTTTGTTTTCTTTTGCTTTCGAGTTCGGAACTTAATATTAATTAGCTTGTTTGACAAGTGATATAGTATATTAATTAATTGTAAATGCTAGATACCTAAATTAGGTAATATGATAGATATTGAAAGCTTTGAATACATAATTCAACGAATGTCTTAAGACTAATCCTGTTCCTTCCCAAGTTTTTACTTGAATGATAAACACATATAGATCACAATTTATGATTGACTGTTAAGATTTGATTAATTAAATCCAATGACTAAGTTTAAAGTATGATATGTGTCCATTTCACTTAAGTTAGACCTCGAAGAAGTGAAAACAACAAGAAATGAATAGGAGCCCATTGACCTTAAAAGAAGAAAAAAAGAAAGATATCAAGATGTCATCTAGTGATTAAAAAATTGAGAGATTTTATCAAAATTAATCAAGAAAAAATGATAACTTGACAAGTTTGTTGACAAGGAGTTGGAAGAAATCAAACATGTTATTAAGATGTCGTTTTTCTTTTTTAACATAGAACATAACTCCACATGTACTATATACTTATTAATTTTTATAGAATGATCAAATATCTAATACTCCCTACATATATTGTAATGCGTACATTATAAAGTTTGCATTCTAATGCCGATATTATAATTGCTCCTATTGATTATTCTTGGATGAAAAAAGCCCTTTCCTTCTGGACCCAAAAAAAAAAACCCTAGAATTGATAAAATTAAGTTATAAAAATATTAGCTGCACAACTTGTTCAAATTAAGTTCAACGTTAAGAGTTAATAATTTGTATGTTTATTAACTCAACTTCAAATTTATCTAATTCACCTATTTAACACCTCAAACATATTGTGGAAATATATCACAAATCTTCTTCTAAAACTATCAGAGTACATAAAGTGGTTCTTGGATTATATGAGCTACTGCTAGAGAAAGGTAGACAAAACTTTGGTACTTCCATGTTGTTGGATTTTGCCGTCTCATAGAAACCAAACAACACACAAATATGTTTTTGGTTGAAAAAAACGAAAGACAAAGGACAGTACTTGTCCCCACTTTGAAATCGACGTCACATAATAAGAAGTTTCCTTCAACGACAAGGAAATTATGCCTTTCCAATTATTGATAAAACTCAATGTGGGAATTGTTGAATTGTATTTACGTACGAAAGACGAATTCAATAGTTAAATTTTATGAAATTAATTTTAAGTTTTTTTAGCTTGAATGTTTTGTATTTTCAAAATTATAAATTGGTATCGATTATTTGGTATAATTTTTGTGAATTTTTACAAACAAATATATATATATATATATATATATATATATATATATATATATATATATATATTTTCAGTATCGAATATCTTAAGTTGAGCTGAATCCGGTAATAATATTTTGTATCCACTTCTGCGTACGGTATTATCTAAAGAAATTAACATTATTGTGTAATTATGCTATTACCTTATATAAAAGATTTAATAAATAGAGGAATACAATAATGCTTCTATTGATTTGTTTTATGTTCCCTTTTTCTTTGGGAGTTTCTTGTTTTGGTTCTCCTTTTATGCTACTGCTAACATAAAGAACTTTGTCATGAAATGGAGGGAAAAGAGAAGAAGATTAAACTATAAAAAGTCAATACTGTTGAGGAACTACGACAATTTAGGAAAAGAAAACATTAAGCAAACAATTACTAATATAATTTTTCTGCTTCAATTAGAGAATTCATCGAAAATATTTTAGTTCAAGCTATTATTATAACTATTTGCATGTGTTAATTAAGCTAACATTTGATAATTCCATCTTATATTTATGCTTCTTATTACTCTTCCGTCATGTCCATCCATATACCTATACTCAAATTCTTCTTATTCTCTTGTTATCAAGAATATAAATTTAAATTCTGCTAGTTATCATAACTTCTAAAAAAAATTGACATGATTTCTTCTTGATCTGACCACACGAGAAATGAAATTCATATTTTTCTATGAAAAGCAATAAATAATAAGGGTAATCTTATTATATCAAATTTTAAATTAATGATTTAAAAAATGTATTAAGTGGTGAATAATATATTTAATAACAAGGGTATAAATGAGCACTATCCACTAATTTTTTGAATTGAACAGATACTTTTGGACATCTATTTTTAATAATATAGACAAATAAAGATGGACAGAGGAAGTATCATTACCCGTTCGATCATAAATTTTTCAAGTAGTTTTTGAAAAAAAACTTGACAAATAAAATATGGTCATACAATTTGCCCTCTTTTGATAAATAATTCTAATTTTCAAATATTACAAAAAAAAAAAATAGTATCTGAACCAAATTTTAATTTCTGTGAATTTTTAAAGGAAAAAATTGACTTAAATATTCACCCAAAATAACTTATCAAAAATATTTGAAAATCTATGAACAACGCTAGCTTAGTCCAACTTACTATACGGTGCCAATTTTTCTTAAGAATAAAATGAAGAGTCCGAAATAGGTATTCCCTCCATTTCTAAATACTTATCGTTCTTTTTAAAAATAAATATTAAATAATATTTATTTTTTAAAAAAATTAAGATATAATTAATTATTTATTTTTATCTTTACTCTTAATCACGTATATAAAGGTATACTATTATACTACAAAAACGACAAATATTAAGTAAAAATAAATAATAAATAAAATTAATTAAATTAAATTATTTTTAATTAATATTTTTTTAATGAATATGCAACTTAATATGATAATAAATACTCTCTCTCTTTTAAAAAGAATGATCTATTTTCCTTTTTAATTTGTTTAAAAAGGAATGATCCTTTCCTTTTTTGGTAATACTTTCAATTCAACTTTCTACATGATATGTTTAAGACCATAATATTAAAAAGTATTTTGATATATTTGACATATTTTAATTTAGGGCCATAAAATTTAAATTTTTATTTTATTTTTTAAAATTTTATGTCAAGTCAAACTAAATTATTTTTTTTAAATGGAGGGAGTAAATAGAAATGAATAGAGTATGATGTACTTCCTTCGTCCCATTTTACTCGTCCCAAATTTCCTAATCTGTTGTCCTATTTTACTTGTCCTTTTTTACCTATTAAGACAAAACAATTTTTTTTCTATTATACTCTTAGTGTAATTGATTACACTTTATTATTAGTATTTTTGAAAAATGTTGCAAAGAGGAGTACCATTAAGAGTATAAATGGTGCTTTGATATTAGTTATTCATTAATATTGGAACTAATAACAAGACACAATTAAGAGAGATAAAATGATAAAATTATACTATCAATCATTATTTTTTTAATAACTGTGTTATCTCAATTTAGGACAGATAAGATAAGACGGAGGGAGTATTTGATAACCCATGTGTGAAGTAACTTGGAAATGATCGCCGTTTTCTTAAACCCAAGGCCATTCCTCCGCCGCCCTACACGTTCCATGATGTCATCTTAGGTATAGCTATTACTAGAAAATTTGAAATAGGAGGCCATTTTTCTTGGTTTCCTACTTAGGTTTCGACATCCATTTTCAAGCTCAATTATTTAAATTTATAATGAAAGTTTTTATTTTATGGTAAATCACTTCTTGTTAAAACAAAGAAAAGATAATTTTCATAATTGACAAATATTTTATAACGATCCTCCCAGTTGTTTGTAGAATCTTCTTATTTTTTCTATTTTAATTTTTTTCATAGTTTGTGTACGTGAATTATGATTCACGAGATGAATAGGACCAATTCTCAAAATTCTGAATAAAAAAAAATTAAGAATTTTTTCTTAAAGAATAAAGCATTTTATATTGGATACTTTACAAAATGAAGAGTCCGAAATATGTATTCTCTCAGTTGCTAAATACTTATCGTTCTTATTAAAAATGAAGAGAAAATGGTTAAACGCCCCCCAATCTATATTCGAATTTTCAACTACACATCTATATTTTGTGGGTATTACCCCTTCAAACTATTTTAAAGTGAAATTATTAAACCCTTAAAGACTTATGTAGGCGTTAAGGTGAGAGATGTGGATGGTTATAAGTTGTGGTACTCGGGTAGCGTGAGACATAAAAATGGAATAGGTATCTTAGTAGATGAAGAACTTTGGGAGCAAGTGGTAAAGGTTAAGAGAGTCAGTGATAGATTGATGTCTATTAAGTTGGTTATGGGAGGGTCTACGGTGAATTTCATTAGTGGTTACGCTCCGCAAGTAGGTTTGAATGAGGAGGAGAAGAAGGGCTTTTGAAAGGTGTTTGATGAGGTGGTGAGGGGCGTTCCGAGCACTGAGAATTTTTTCGTAGGAGAAGACTTCAATGGGCACATTGGGTCTTTGTCGAAAGGTTATGATGATGTGCATGACGAGTTTGGTTTTGTGGATAGTGAATTTGAGCTTTCCAAAGAAGGAGAATCACCTTATTACTTTTCGTAATTTAATGGCCAAAACTTAAATATACTTTTTGCTCCTTAGGAAGGGTGACAAAGCGCTATGTAAAGACTGTAAAGTCATACCTAGCGAGAATCTTTCAACTCAATATAGGCTATTAGTGATGGACTTGATAATTAATAAGGGTAGAAAGAAGAGGAGGGTAGAGGCTCGGTCCAGAATTAAGTGGGGTAGCTTGACTCTGGCTAGTGCTTTGGAGATGGGGGTAAAGTTGAGGAGCAGGGGGGCTTGGGAGTGTAGAGGGGATGTGGATAGTATGTGGGAGACGTCTGTCAGATGCATTAGGGAAACCGCTAGAGGGGTATTAGGTGGATCGAGAAGTCGTTCTGACAAGCATCAAAGGGACTGATGGTGGAACGAAGAGGTTAAGAGGAAGGTGGAGTCTAAGAAGGTGGCTTTTGCTAAGTTGGTTGAGAGCAAGGATGATGAGGATTAAGAATCATCCTATTGCTAAAGTCACCCAAAATATTGCTTAAATTTCAAGAATTAAGAATCAAGCATAAAAAAATCAAGAATCTTTAAGACAATATTATAATGCTAATACCATGTAATCTTTCACCACGCTTCAATCTAAGCCAATTCTCTAATCAAAATATTAATATCATCTCATACACCATCACCACCCTATTAGCCGCCGTCGTTGCTGCAAACACTATTAATAATTTTTATTTAGATTCATCACTAGAAAAAGATTCTTTATCACATTTTTTATAAATTTGGCTCATTTTTACATTTTGAGCTATGAGTAGAACCTTTAATATTGCTTTAATGGTGAAAAAAAATGAAAAGTGATGAAAAGAATAAGAATGGAGAAGAAAGTAAATAAAAATCAACTTTAAACATAAATACACGTGTAAATATGAGATTGACGCGTGTATTGCACTTCCTACTCCAAATCTGAATATAGCATTTCGGGATGAAATTAATTTCACTTTAAAATAATTCAGGGAGTACTAGGATTCCTGTGAAGATTGAGCGTGTAGTTGGGATTTGGGTTAAAGATTGAGGGGGCTTTTGGCTATTTTCTCAACAACAACAGTCCTAGTGTATTCCCACAAAGTGAGGTCTGGGGAGGGTAAATGTACGCAGCCCATACCGCTACCTTCGAAGAAGTAGAGAGATTGTTTTCGATAGACTCCCGGTTCAAGATAGAGAATAGTACACCAAGGTCATAATGAAACATGAAACAAGATGAATGACATAAACGAAATACGAAATAATAAAATAAAAATAAAAATAAATACTAGAGAAATACGAAATAAGAGAAAATACTAGCAATTCAAAATAAGAGATAAGAAAGATGACACCCAGCTACACAAGCGCTCTCCTACCACCTTGCCACAACCCACACACTCACACTAGCCTTCTACCCTAATTCGCGGTCCACACCTTCCTGTCTAGGGTCGTGTCCCCAGTAAGTTGTATCTGCTCTATGTCATGTCTAATCACCTCCCTCCAGTATTTTCTGAAAAATGAATATTGCGTTGTATTTGTTATTTTAAAAGATCTACATATAATTATTTATTTATTTATTTATTTATTTTATTTTTATTTTTAATCATAAATATAAATATATACTAATATAGTATAAAAATGGTAAGTATTAAATAAAAATGAGTAATAAATATTTTTTCTTAATTGATACAAGAAAACAAGAGGAGCACAAAACAACCACTAAACAGTCCAATACACCCTCCAAAACAGTCCACTAATCTTAAGGATTTGAGGACCAAGATAGAGACCACTCTTGGATTCACTACAACAACAATAATACAAGATAACTATGGTGTATTTGACACCCAAAACAGCCACAAAACGTGAAGAACAAGATGACAACAAGAACATAAATTTTTGGATTAAAAAAGGATCCAAAAATAGTCCACTACACAAGATAACAATAAGAAAAGAAAAGGATAGATAGTGAGGCCAATATTATGACAAGAATCAGAAACCAAGTGTATATCATACACTAAACCCCCTAATAAATGTAATAATAAAAACCACACTCTTACGGTGACCACCAAGGGAATGAACTCACCTCAAGATCTACCGTTTCTAAGCAAAGATCAATATTGGTTTTTCCAAGCCCTATGCTAAGGATGACTTTTCCAAGCCCTACAACTAAGGGTGTTACACTCTCAAAAGAGAAAAAATATGTCTTTCAATTCTTCATCATTCAAAAATTTTCAAAGAAATGAGCTAAAATAACCTATTTATAGTGTAATATAAAAGAAGACAAAAAGACCACTTTGCCCTTAATGATAGGTGCGGACATGGTGTGTAAATACACCATGTGTAATGTCCAAAATGCCCTTAATTAAGGTCCAAAATCATGAGTCCTCAATCTTAAATGCTCCAAACAATCTTCCACACACGAGATTGCTTTAAGTTATGCTCAAAACGGGTCCTCCATGCATGTTCTTGTATTCTCGAGGTGACCAAGTCTTGAGCCTCTATGTGTTGGCCTCCAAAGATGTCATCAAAAGATAAGATGGCCATTTGTCCCGTATCATCCTCCCTTTCTTGAAAAGGATTCGACCTCGAATCCAAACCTTGCAAAATCGAAGAGAGGACAAACAAATACAAACTCCTCATGGCATGGGGGTTAGGGTTAGCATAACAAATCATCTCAACATGCCAAGGTTGCACATATTTGCAATATAACCAAGAATCCTTTAAAAGAAATATTAAAAACTCAATAAAAGATGTACAAAGAATTTGGTTATAGGATACATCAAGAGTGACACTTTGCTTGTCATGTAGACCAAGCAACAAGTTTGGTGCACCAACATCACCATTTCTAAATTTGGCACCGGGGTCAAATGGGAAAAGTGGCCATAGACACGGGTCTCGACAACACTTTCCTTTTTCGTGGTCTACACCCAAACTAAATGACATACTCTCTACAATAACTTACATATCACCCAAAGCAAATAGAGAGTAGAGAAAGGTATCACTCAAATCGACTTCTACTAAGGTGCTCTCATGTGTGTACTCACTACTAATTTCCCAATAATCACCATGAGTACTCTCAATAATGAAATCACACAAAGTAGAAGAAGAAGTAGCTTCCGCAACTACACATTCCTTACCCTTAAGAGTACTCTCATCTTCCAAGAAGAGATTTCCCTATTTAGGAGGAATGTTGTCACACCATAGTGGGTTAGCATATAAGCTATAGCTTCCAAGGCAAGCTATACCATCATTTTCACTACTAAGTTCATTAGGAGTGTTTAAATCATCTTCAAATAAGACATTATACCTAAAAAGAGTGTGATCTACCTCACGGACAAATTTGGAACAAACAAGTTCCTCACTCTCTAAATGATCAATATCAAGTTTCAAGGATGTTTCAAACACAATATTACCCCAAGAAGAGCTCTCGGATTTATTCTCACTTTGTTGACCAACATTTTCAAATACTTTACTCACTTGAGTCCTATTAAGCACATCACACACATACTCAAGTGGTGGACAATTTTCACAAACAAGTTGATCAACACCCATTACACAAGACGATGTACTTCCATTCAACATATAGGCTTCAACACTAGGTGGACATAAATTGATCCCACAAGAGGAGTCAATTTCGTCATCAATAGGATCAACTAGTGTATCCACACTCACAATATGTACATCATCAACAAGAGGCAAAGAATCATTAGACTCATAAATAAGTAAGCTATTACTCACACTCAATGGATTACTAGCCATACAATTATCATTCACATGCATTAAAGTGTAAGAGTTAGCTATTTTACCTTGAAGATCTTGAGTAGACTCTTTCTTGTCGTGAGGTGAAGGCCCTCCATAAGCTTGGGCAGCAACTTTTTTTTGACATTGGTCGCCTTCGCTTGCCATGTTGGTACCTACACAAATGTCCATAGAAATAGACGGACAACCAAAGTTAGCACGGTTTGGTGGTAATCCCCTCACTTCGCTCAACACAACCTCTCCTTTTTCCACTCTCGAATTGCCACTTTTCACTCCCTTACTTCTCTCAATCTTTTGTCTCTCATAATAATTCGAATTGGAGTAGGTAGGAACTTCTTTTTGCGGCCCGGGCAGAATGTACGTCTCGAGGCAATTTTTCCATCGGTCTCTTACAATATTAGGATAATTTTGCATATTTGAAACTTTATGTTGTGCAAACCAATCAGCGCCCAAGCTCACATGACCATAGGTTATGGGAAAAATATCACACCACACCTCCTCATGGTAATTAAATTAGGAGAAGATAACTTTTACCCTCTTGGTAACCTTAAACCTGTCCAAGAAGTATGGAACAAGTAAAGGCTCGCAAAATAACCCCAAGTAATCAACCATGGATGGAACAATGTAGTTTCTATAGTACCTATCATTTAACACAACGAGGCAACCCGGTATCCCACAAATGGTCACCTTTCCAGAGTGTACACTCCTTCTTGGATTAACATTATAAAGCTCACGAGTACCCCTCGGTTTTGGAGATGCATACCCTCTTCTTCTCGTTGGACAACCTCTGCTAGAGCTAGTATAACCATTCACACCATATCGATCTTGATAAGGAGTACTACAAGGTGGAGAATATGAATCTTTGCACTCCTCACGTGCACTCTCATCATAGCTCTCATAAGCTTTGCGAACGAAAAGGTTATACCTAACACCAAATCTAGGTTCAGAGTGAGAATTATAAGACTCCTCACATGCCCCAACGTCATCATAAGATCCATCACGAGGTCCTATATCATCTCCAAAGTCACCATAAGCACTAGGCACTTTATTCACCTCATTTTCTCCCTCAAAATAGTAACTTTCAAATCTGCCCAAGTTTTGATTATGGCTATTTTCATAGTCTCCGCAATCTCCCTCAACTTCGTAGCCATAAAACCCCTCACTACAATCATAGTCTCCCATGTTGTAATCACAATAATCCCCGTCTATCGAAGACGTGTTCTCCTTATATCACCTTTGTACCTACACAATGAACAAATAAGATTAGTAGTAAAAGTACCTCACCAACACTCGTATATACCCACCTTTGTGATTCTCACAATTGGAGCGACGAATATTGAAAGTTGCTTATACTCCGGTAGTCAATAGGATGTCAATTCTACTTGGCGGCCAGAATGGATTCTTGTTTGATCAACTCAAGACACAAAAACAAAATTTACTTACGAACATGAAACAAAGAAGTTACTACGAGTTAAAAATGAGAAAAAACACACAAATAAGGAAGACACGAAAGAAATGAATTCAATAATTAATCTACAACTAAGTAGGTGATTACTAGTTGTTAATTAATTCTAGAATCAAGACATGAAACTAATGAAATAATAAAATGAAACTAAGAATCTAAAAATTTTGAGCTTAAGCACTTTCGGTGATGACGTGGCAGCCTCCATTGGTTGTTGAAAATTGTCGAAAGTTTTGAAAAATATTTTTTCTTGTTTTCAATTTGTATTGATCAATGTTCAATTGGAAGAGTGTATTTTCGATTTTAGGAGGGAAACAAGAAGACATAGAGGCTTTTCAATGTTCAAATAAAAGGCTTGACTTTTCTTTCACCCTTTTGGCAAAACACCTTTTGAAGCCTTTGTCCCCCTTTTCTCTTTTGTAGGTCTTGGGAAGACCACTTTCTTTCTTTTGGTAATAAGACCCTTTGAAAGTCTTTTAGCCCCCTTTCTTCTTTTATAATAGTCTTGGAATGTGTTTCAAGACTAACAAGACCACACCTTCTTTCTTCTTTGATTTTAGATCAAACAAACCACTTTCACTTCAACAAGATATGAAGATGTTGAAGAACACCACAAACACAACTTTGAATTTTGAAGTTCTAAGGTTAATGTTGGACCTCTCAAACATCAACAACACATATTCAAGCTCCAATCTTCAACAACAACATCAACAAAACGTTTTTCCAGCCACCAATCTTCAACAACAACATCAACAAAATATTTTTCCAGCCACCAACTTCAACAAAATATCAACAACTTTCCAACATTCAAGAACCACCTGGATTTAGCTCAAAATTTAGATGTTGACTCTATTACTGTTAGTGAAGAAGGGACTAACACTAGAAACAACAAAACACAAAAAAAACACAAGAAAATCAAGCCTCAAATCTCGTCCAAAACACAAAAATGGGACAGATTACTTTTTTTTTTTTTACGTTTTTCAGTTTTTCCAACACTATTTTTGTGATCTTTCAAGATAGCAAGCCCAAGATTGATCTCGTGGAAATGAAATCAATGATGACTCTGATACCAAATGATACAAGAAAACAAGAGGAGCACAAAACAACCACTAAACAGTCCAATACACCCTCCAAAATAGTCCACTAATCTTAAGGATTTGAGGACCAAGATGGAGATCACTCTCGGATTCACTACAACAACAACAATACAAGATAACTATGGTGTATTTGACACCCAAAACAACCACAAAACGTGAAGAACAAGATGACAACAAGAACATAAATTTTTGGATTCAAAAAGGACCCAAAAATAGTTCACTACACAAGATAACAATAAGAAAAGTAAAGGATAGATAGTGAGGCCAATATTATGACAAGAATCAGAAACCAAGTGTATATCATACACTAAAACCCCTAATAAATGTAATAATAAAAACCACACTCTTACGGTAACCACCAAGGGAATGAACTCACCTCAAGATCTACCGTTTCCAAGCAAAGATCAATATTGGTTTTTCCAAGCCCTATGCTAAGGATGACTTTTCCAAGCCCTACAACTAAGGGTGTTACTCTCTCAAAAGAGAAAAAATATGTCTTTCAATTCTTCATCATTCAAAAATCTCCAAAGAAATGAGCTAAAATGACCTATTTATAGTGTAATACAAAAGAAGACAAAAAGACCACTTTGCCCTTAATGATAGGTGCGGCCATGGTGTGTAAATACACCATGTGTAATGTCCAAAATGCCCTTAATTAAGGTTCAAAACCGTGAGTCCTCAATCTTAAATGCTCCAAGCAATCTTCCACACGCGAGATTGCTTTAAGTTATGCTCAAAACGGGTTCTCCATGCATGTTCTTGTATTCTCGAGGTGACCAAGTCTTGAGCCTCTATGTGTTGGCCTCCAAAGATGTCATCAAAAGATAAGATGACCATTTATCCCGTATCATTAATGATGCACAACTTAAAAATAGTGATAAATAAATAGAAATGGAGAAATGGAATATAATATTTGATAAATGTGAAGCAACTTGGCAATGATCGCCATTTTTCTTGGTTTCCTACTTAGGTTTGGACATCCATTTTGAAGCTCAATTATTTGAATTTATAATGAAATTTTTTATTTTAAGATAAATCACCTCTTACTAAAATAAAGATGATTTTAAACTAGAAAAGTAAATAAAAAATACTTATTTTTCTTTTGGTTGCCCAAGGTATCCCCACAACCGGCAGCTAATCCTTCGTTCCTTGGTCAGTGCATTTTACGGTAGGAAACTGGCCACAAAATTTACTCCATTCGCCAGAACAAAAGATTAAGAATTGTTACCTATTTGGAGATCGTCTTTATTAGCAAATTTTTAATCTTTGTTACCGAAAGAAAAAGGGATTTCGAGATTTTGCAACTTTGGTAACAAAGACTAAAAATTTTTAATCTTTGTTACATAGAGAGAAAGTGATTTGGGGATTTTGAAAACTTGGATATCAAAGATAATTTTTTTTGGAGATTTTGAGGGTAGATATCTAAAATAATTAAATAAACTTCTTGAATATCAAAATAGCTTTTTAATTTAGATTTTCATAATTTTACTTTGAATACACTTATTGGTGAGTGACACTCATTTATTTTAAAAAATATTTGGTCAAATAAAACTAATGTCTATTAGACATACCTGGACAAACATTTAGGGGTCGTTTGATAGAATGTATTGGAAAGTTAATGCATGCATTATTTTAATGTGTATTAGTAATACCTTGTATGATATATCTTTTTATATTATGTATAACTAATGCACGCTCTATTGTGTATTAATGTGTGTATTACTAATACCTCAAAATCCATAGCATTAGTAATGCAATGGATCTAATGCATGCATTAACATGCTTAAAGACACTATTATCCCTCAATTTTTTTTTCGCATCCTTTTCAATATATATATTGAGGGTATTATGTAAAAAAAATAATTTTTTTTAGAAACTATGCAATTCATATTATTTTTAATACATCGAATCAAACACTGCATAAGAAAAATACAAGCATAGCTAATACAAGCATTGCTAATACAAGCATTACTAATACATCATATTTTATATTATTCTTATACACTCTATCAAACGACCCCTTAATGTGTAGACCATTTTTTTCCATCACGTGAAATAAAACAATTTCCTATTACGAAGGAACATGTAATAAAGAGGATAAATTATGTACTAAGCCTAAATTGAAAAGAATAAAAAAAAAATTATTTTTCACCAAATTTATATTAATTCTTCTTTTATACAAGGAAACTCATAGCAACGATAATATTTACGTGTACTTTCGATAATAAGTCTCATGTTACTAGCTCGATCAAGAAATACATAAAAGATATCAATTCAACTATCACCAATATGACAAATTTTAACATTTAATAATTATAAATTAATGTATATTCTCATCTATATACTCAAATGAATACACACACACATAGGCATCATTTTCAAGTGGTGCATTCTCCACTAATGAAATCTCTTCTTTTCAACAACTACCAAGTTGTGCAATTTTTCTCTATATACTTGTCATTCCTACTTTTACCAAACCAAAAATCCCAAAACCAAGTTGTGCATTTTCAAGGGCTCGTTTGGTACGAAAAATAAAAGAAAATTAATCTCAATATTAATTTTTAGAGTAATTTATCCCACGTTTGTTTAAAAAAACTCGAAAAATAATTTATTCTGAAATTCAGAAGTAAATCTGTAGCTAAACTTTTTAGTGCTCCGACATCATTAAAGTCGACGCAGATTAAGTATAATTATATAAAAAAATAAATAAAATTTGATACTATAAGATTTAAAAAAGCACCCAATAAGTCTAGAAGATAGCTGAGTGCTTTAATTTTCACGTGACACCTTAAATTTTAGGATGTCCATATATGTGTTCGAACCTTCACCCACGATTCCGAAATCTTGGATGCACAATTAGTAAAATTATAATACTATTTTTATTCTACATTAAAACTTGAATAATAATCCTTAAATAACTAATCTAGAAATAAATTACTCCCTCCGTCTCAAATTTTTTAATTTGATTTCTCATTTACTTATCTTTTTTATTAATTAAGAAGGGATAATTTTTTTTTTTTCATGTTTTACCCTTTGCATTAATTACTTTTTATTTAAATTAAAATGTAAGCATTATTTAATAGGGACATTATGATAAACTAGGTATGTTATTAATTATTTTTCTTAATCAATGTGCATGTCAGTGATTTGGGATGGAGGGAGTATCTTGCAATAACATGTAACTCACCCAAACAAGCCCCAAAGCCCCCACAAAACCACTTTCCAAGTTTTCAAAATCCCCAAATCACTTTTTTGTCATTCATTTTCAACTCCTTCACAGTTCATATTCCATTTTTTCTTCAATACCCTTTTGCTTTATTACTTAAAATAATAGCAAAAGCAGCTAAAAAGATTGGATAAAAAGCCAAAATCTTGTTCATCAAACCCAGTATGTTTTCTTGAAAAAGCAAAAAAAATGGGTTGAGGAAATTAACAACTTCAAAAAGAAGTAAAAAGGTGTTGTTAGATTCTTGATTTTTTTAGTTAATTTTGTTAAGAAGAAAAAATGGTGGTAAGGAAAGTTGGCAAGTATGAAGTTGGGAGGACAATTGGGGAAGGAACATTTGCTAAGGTAAAATTTGCTCAAAATACTGAGACAGGTGAAAGTGTTGCAATGAAAGTACTTGATAGAAGTACTATAATTAAGCATAAGATGGTTGACCAGGTGGGCTGTCTTTCTTTTTCATACTTAAAAGTGCAAGGTTGTTTCTGATAATGAAGTAAGATTTTAGAGTAATTAGTCCTAGTTAATAGTTAAATTTATATTTTGTAAATGCTCACTTGACTTGTTGTAGGCTATTGATAGTATTGAATTTATGGAATATAAGTTTTCTGTGAATAAATGTGATAAGTTTGACTCCCCCTTTTAGATTAATTTGTGAACATATTTGAAATTTTAGTTAATAAATGATGGATTTATGGCAATGTTGTGAGCCTGCAAAGCATTTGAAAGTATGTTGTTAGTCTATGTTGCGCAGACTCTCCAAAATTGTTGTCGCACTTGTGTCGGATTCTTGAAAATGCGCTACTTTTAGAGTAGCCGACACACGCCTGTTTGACATTTTTGAAGAGTCCGAGCAACATAGGGTGTTAGTGACAAGAGTGGATTCTATTGAATGAAATAGAATACACTGAAAAAGTTGATTATACTAAAAAATGAAATAGACCTTTAGGTTAATGATGCTATGTGAACTCTGATCAACGGATTCAAGTTAGTTGATTGATCATTTTTGACAATGTGTACAAGTTGCTGCTAGCTAAAAGTCCTACTCAAGTAGAATCTATCACAGTGCAGCATTTCAAAAGTTATTTTGAACTTTGATTTCTAAAGCAATCTTTCTGTATATAGATTACAACAACAACATACCCAGTGTATTCCCTCAAGAGTGGGGTTTCTGTATATAGATTCAAATTAAAATTTGTGTTTGTGGTATTGGTTCTCAAGGACAGTATGGTGACAGTATTTCTGATAGACTATAATTGATCTTTTGGTTCTCTGATTGGAGCTTTCTGCTTTTTCATCTTGCAGATAAAGCGGGAGATATCCATAATGAAGCTTGTTAGACATCCATATGTAGTTCGATTGCATGAGGCATGTGCCAAAACAAGTGCTGATGAATATCAGTTTACTGAAATTTGTTGTATCTTTCACTTTTAGGGTACTGGTGTTCGGGTGATTTTTTATGCTGATATAAAGAAATTTTGTTGCCAGGTTATAGCAACTCGCACCAAGATCTATATTATCTTGGAATTTATCACAGGCGGGGAACTGTTTGATAAGATAGTAAGTCATACCTTTAAATGGATTAAGGACAAATGCAGATTATTTTGGTTCTTCTTTAGAACTTAAGCATATATCCTCCTTTCAATGATCTCTGATATGCATTTGTAGGTCCACCATGGACGATTAAGTGAGGCCGAGTCTTGCAGATACTTTCAGCAGTTGATTGATGGAGTTGATTATTGTCACATCAAGGGAGTTTATCATAGAGACCTAAAGGTACTTGTTAACAGAAAAGTAAAATCGCGAGAACAATAAGTTATTATGCATTTAAATGAAAATCTTACTGCCGTTTTCAACATTGCTCAGCCTGAAAATCTTCTGCTAGATTCCCAAGGAAATCTGAAAATATCAGATTTTGGACTTAGTGCATCACCTGGCGAAGTAAGATCCCCAAAATGCTACCTTTTTTTTCTCTATTAACAAGAAAATCGACAATATTGGTGCAAGTCTTTATGCTGCTAACTGCTGCCAATGATGTTCTAATAGGGAGTCAACATTCTTAAGACTACATGTGGAACTCCCAACTATGTAGCACCAGAGGTAAGTTAAGTTCTCATTATAGTAGTCTTAGTTCTTTGGTACATGTATATCTTTGAATGAGTAGTTTGATTATTGATATTCATCCTTTACTTTATTATGTATTAAGATTTCCCTTTTTCATCCTTGTTGGAGCTTTTACTAGGTTCTTAGTCACAAAGGTTATGACGGTGCTGTGGCAGATATCTGGTCCTGTGGTGTCATCCTTTATGTTCTGATGGCAGGTTTTCTCCCCTTTGATGAGGTTGATCTCACTACACTGTACGCGAAGGTAGGATCTTTGCATTTTTGTGTAAATAACCTAAATGGAATTGCGTACTTTGATTTTGCAGCAGTATGACATGAATCATGCTGGCAATTTCACATTTCATCACAGTAAAAGAAGATTATAACAAAGTTATATTTACCAACAAGTATGTTTATATTTTTCTGCAGATTGACAAAGCAGATTTTTCCTGCCCGTCTTGGTTTCCTGTTGGAGCAAAATCTCTAATACATCGAATTTTAGACCCAAACCCTCAAACAGTGAGTACTTAATCAGAAAATGTCAACATATTATTTTGCGCCCTTAAAAATTATTTGTTTTGGAAACTTAATCCATCACAAAGCATTTTATCAATTGAACTTGTAAAATATTGTAAATTATCCATTCTGTGTAGTATTTTTTAACAAACTTGTCAAATACGGAAGCAAGAACGGAACTTTAGCATAAATCCTTTTCCTTTTCTTCTCTCTTCTCCACCCTCAGACAAGTTTAACAACATTTTCTCCCTCTGGCATTCTCTTCGGCCTTGGCAACTTTCATTTTTTGGGCATAAGTCAAATTTCATTATGTGGAGCTAGATTTTCTCTAAATAATATGTACTAGATGTCTATGTGACTTTTAAAGCAAGTCATGCACCGGCAATCTTCTTTTTATTTCGTTCTCGTCCATTTCCTTGGCCTCTTATCTAAACCTTACTGTTCTTTTTTCATGGTTCATGTGTATACCGGTGCTTCCATCTACTGTTTTGTTTCTTTTCAATCAGAAAGAAACAGAGAAAATGAATGGAAGGAATTTAGCAAAAAGATAGAAGAAAAGTAGATAAAAATATGCAGGTTCTACAGGGGGAGGTAGAAAGAGAAATGAACAAGCGTAGAAGAAGTGAAGAGAGCTGTTAGAATATGAGTAGGAATAGGAATATCATATCAAATCCTACTTTGAAAAGGATTGTAATGTAGTGTCCTATTAGGAAAAGGATTGGAATGTATTGTCTATAAATAGGGCCTCAATGTAATAATGTAGTTACAACAATTCAATAATATTTTTCTCTTATATTTCTCACAAGAGCAAAGAAAGAAACTTGTTGCTATTTGTGCTGCTTTGCTGCACTGCATTTTTGTTACATTTCTTGTATTCCCGTGCTCAAATTTCAGTTTTTCCTGATGATCCCTTTGTCATGGAAAGCAGCAATCCAGCAACTCCTTCCTTTTTGGTTTCCCCTTTCATTTTTCTTCCTTGTACCGGCATTATTGCTGACAGTACCTAAGTGTTTGAAGTATTCTTTTGTTCATTAGACCTTTTTTCTGCACGTTCTTCCTTTCTTTGTCTAATTTTTCTATTTTCACCTGACATTTCCTTGTCATCTTCTTTGTGGGAATATACAAGGTATGTTGTTATTGTTGTGTATTTCCTTGCCATCTTAGTACTAAAATATCATATAAAACAATTTAGGAAGACGGGGATAAAAGGAGAACTGTTAGGATAGCATCTGGGGATTGCACAGTGGATGGATGGTCATTTCAAGGAAAGGCAAAAAATTAAAAGGAAAAAGGATCTCCTTAAGTCTTTATTTCACCGTTATAGTTACTTGGCTTATTTTTCAAAATAGTGGAATTGGCATTGCTAGGTTGCAACTTTTTGAAAGTTCTGTTGTAAGATGCTAAAATTTTCTTGTTCTTGAGCTATTTACTACATAAAGTATTCTTATACTCTCTATTGCATGAATTCAGTCGACCTCGGTATATTAGCTGTGTTGCGGTTTAAACGTTATACAATAATATCGATCATGAAGATAAATTTGGTCCTTTACAATAATAACTAACATATTCTTATAGTGGTTTATTACTTACAATTTCCTCTGTTATGACATCCTGCTATTTTGTGCAGCGTATTCGGATTGAAGAGATCCGTAATGATGAGTGGTTTAAAAAAAATTATGTTCCTTGCAAAGTTATGGAGTATGAAGATGTCAATTTAGATGACATTAATGCAGCTTTTGATGATAGCGAGGTTGGTAAGATTTTGAATTGCTGCTTTTGTTATATAAAATATTTTGCTGTTGAATTGGGATTTTAAGTGAAATCTTGCCAAGGCTTCTTTGTGGCAAGAACCTGGCTGAAGAATCAGTTTGTACTTGTTTAATGCTCAAGTTGAATGTCCTGTTATTGTTCAATGCTGTGTAAGAAACATATTGGGCTATCACTTGGATTTAGATGATGGAATTGTTTTGTGAAGGCTTGTTCAGTAGTATAACTTCTTGCATTATTCAGATTCTTTCTGAACTTTTTCCTTCGGAGAAATGGAGGATATGCACCAAAAAATGAAAGAAAGTTCTATTTGGTGGAATTTAGGTAGTGTTTGGCATGACGTAAAGTATTCCATGGAGGTTCTATTTATTGACATGTTAATTTTCTTTGTTTTCTCCCATTTTATGGCATGTTATAATGTTTTATAGGAGGAAGCAACCAACGAGCAATGTGACAATGCTGATGCTGGGCCTCTGGCTCTAAATGCCTTTGACCTTATTATTCTCTCTCAAGGATTGAATTTGTCCATATTATTTGACCGTGGTCAGGTATTGATTCTGAAACTTCTACCAATTTGACCATCCACAACGGGGGTCTCGTTGTTTCTCTCTTTCATATAGATCAGAACTAATATGGTCCACTAACATACATATCACCTAGTTGTGTTAGAGAAAAGAAAAGAGGCACATCTTGCTTCTCATTTTCAATTTTCCTCCATAGCTTGTTCGTTCCTTGCCATTATTAAGGTTTGATCTTCAACTTTAAGTGAAGCGTGAATGCTGGATTTACAGGATTCAATGAAGCATCATCAAACACGCTTCCTTACGCAGAAACCAGCAAAAGTTGTTTTGTCAAGTATGGAAGTTGCGGCTCAGTCCATGGGTTTCAAGACCCATATCCGCAATTTTAAGGTAGACAAGTCCCTTTTCTTCATAATAATGGGCATCTCAAGCTTAATCATTTGGGTTCACTAGATCCTTTCTCTTTTCCGCAAGTTCTATGCTTCTTTCTTGGAGAGTTCCTAATGTTAGTCTTTTTTGCTTGTACGTCTCAGATGAGGGTAGAAGGTCTCTCCGCGAACAAGACTTCACATTTCTCTGTAATTCTGGAGGCAAGTTTACATTTTCCCAGAGTTGTTTCAATCTGTGTGGCACTCTGTGTGTTAGCTAATATTTCTTATTCAACAGGTTTTCGAAGTTGCTCCTACATTTTTCATGGTAGACGTTCAGAAAGCAGCCGGTGATGCTAGTGAATTCCTCAAGGTTAGTTCAGTCTCATACATATACATGATCCAAAAGTGCCCGACATAATGCAAATGCTTACACCAATACCTAATACTGTTTCACAGTTTTACAAGAACTTTTGTGGCAATCTTGAGGATATAATCTGGAGGCCACCGGATGAATCATGCAAATCAAGGGTTACAAAAACAAGGAGTAGAAAGAGATGATCTGTTAACATTAGAGAATCTGTCTGTACTTTGTGTTTGTATAAAAGATTAAAGTTTCCTATACCGTATAGGAAGTGAGTACTCTTCTATAGTCAAGCCAAGTGAGGGCTAAAGTTTCAACGCGTTCCCCAGGTTTTGTATCAATTATATCGATGTGGTGACAGTTTATCGTCTTAGAGCAGAGTGTAAACTTAACAAATACTGTACTACTTTCAGAGAAGAGTTTGTCAAGTTGATAATATTTGACCAGCTTATTTTACCTGATCTATTTCTCCTAAGTTGATGAAAACCTTCTTTACTTATTTAACATCTGCTTTCATTAAAGCAAAAACACTACACAACCCTTTTGAATTCTATATTAACTCACACCGTCAAAATATCCTTAGTATTTCAGTTTTGCAATTTTACCAGTTGGCCGATCCTAGCTTGTTTAGAACTGAGACGTTATAGAAGTAGTAGGTGTACTGGTTTGGCGTGACAAACTTTGCATTCATCATTCAAATTTCCCAGGCAAAGTACATTAACAAAGATCCAAGAACAAAAAGGAGGGTCCTCAAGGTGTTAAAATTCCCAACAAAATTTGTTCTTTTGATGTGTTCACAGTTTTTAAGTTCTGAATTGCTTTGATTATCTTTTCAAAAACATGTGTCTTGATAAAAAGAAAAAGAACAAAAATCAAACCTCGTCTCAGAAAGATGGCTTGACAAACCTCGAGTAATATGACATGGCAATTGGAATTTTCATAAAGTACAAAACTTAATATAAGCCACCATGTACTTTTGTGATTTTCCTTTCATATGACAAGCTACATGATCTAAATTCTGTAAATCAGTCAATGAAGAACCCTTAAGAAACTATGATATTGAATGGAATTAGAGAACAGATATTTGACAAGAAAAATGATGAACAAGAAACTAATGTAAGTTGAGAAAGAATTAAACAAGACTCCCAAAATCTCCACAAGAACAATGTCCATTCACAAATTTGTGCAGCCTTTTACTATCTCTAATGAGGATTTTTCTTGAAGTTAGCTGTGAGATGAATTTCATAAAGCTGTGGCAATCTCTACACATGCTAATACTCTTAATAACTCGGATGGGTGCAGCACTCGGTGTGCTCAGCAATCCAAATGCAACAGCCAACTTTTCACTGTGACGACCTTTAGGAAAAGTTGCTTCATCATCTTCTTCGTTTCTGAGCTCCAAAGTTGTGTGCAACTCAAATCCCATTGTACTTGCTTTGTCATGTAATTCACTTAAGAAATTGTCTATATTTTCATATGGAGGATTCAATCGATCACCTGTTCTAAACGAATGAACTTTGTCCCTGATGCTGATCCAGCTCCAATCTTTAAGCTTTCCGATTTTTTCATCTTTCATTAACTTTCTCACCCTGGAAACATCCTTCCATCTCTCGGCCGAGAGGTACATGTTTAACAACAAGAAGTAAGCTTCTGAATTTTTCGGATTCAGGTTAAGTAGTTGTTCAGCAGCATAAAAACCTAGCTCTAATTTCCCATGACTTCTGCACCCTGCTATTAGAAGTGACCATATAAACTCGTTCGGCTCAAAATCCATCTTCTTGACGAAATCAAAAGCTTCATCTATCCTACCTAACCTCACAAACATATCAATCAAGCATGCGTAATGGTCCATCACGGGCTTAATTTTATACTCTTTTTTCATCATGTCAAAGTATGCCAACGCCTCTTCAACCAGCCCAGCATGGCTACACGCTGACAACACTCCCACAAATGTAACCTTGTTTGGCCTAACCCCTACGAATCTCATATCCTCAAAGAGCTGCAACGCCTGTTTAGAGTAGCCATGTTGTGCGAAGGCTGTAATCATAGATGTCCAAGATATCAAAGTTCGTGTAGACATCTCCACAAAAGCTTTACTTGCTCTATCAATGCTTCCACATTTATTATACATGTTAACTAGAGCAGTTCCTACTACAACGTCCGACAAAAACCCGGACTTAATAACCTGAGCATGAATTTGCTCCCCTTGTTCCAACGCAACCAAACCACTACAAACAGACAACACACTCGAGAAGGTGAATAAATCAGGCTTCATCCCCGACTGATGCAGTCTCAAAAAAGTGTTTAGTGCCTCAAAACCGCTGGAATGTGCAGTCATACCGTCCTCTCCAAGATCCATCATTTGAGCGAAACCTGCAATCATAGCATTCCACGTAACCAAGCTAATTGTCTCCATTCCATCAAACAGCTTCTTTGCCTCTATAATCCATCCGTTTTTCAAGTATAAATACATTATTGAATTCGTTACTCGTAAATTAGAACCATACCCCAGTTTAATGCTCAAAGAGTGAATTTGTGATCCTATCTTTAAGGCCTGCATTATGCAACACAAACTTATTACACTTGTAAATGTGAACTCATTAGGCTCCACACCCGCACAAAGCATATCAACCAAAAGGCTTAAACCCATCGCAGAATCCCCATTATCTCCGCAGGCAGATATAGCTGTCGTCCAAGAGATAACATTCTTATCAGCAATCATCCGTAAAGCTTTAACTGCAGAATCAAGATTGCCACTTTTCGAATACAAGCTACAGAGCACATTTCCAATACTCGTGTCATCTCCGATCTCATACTTCACAACATATGCATGAATCTGCTTTCCTAACTCAAAACGACCCAACAATGAACACGCGTTGAACGCAACACCTAACGTATAATTCGTGGGAAATCCACCCGCTTCCAGCATTTCTTGAAATACGCTAATACCAGCCTCTGGCTGCGCGTTCTGAATATAACCCGACATTAACGATGTCCACGTAACAACATTTCTTTTAGGCAAATTATCGAATACTTTCCGTGCACTTCCCATTATCCCACATTTTGCATAAACATTAACAAGAAATGTCATGAGAAACAAATCTTCATGAATACCCATTTTGATTATATGTCCATGAATTGCTTCAGCTACTGAAACAGAATTCTTCTTGATACATTCTTGCAACAATGGAACATAAGAAGCTGATTCAACTTTTTCACTTCCTTCATTGATCAGTGAAAGTGCCTCTTTGAATTCAAGATTGAATGACTCCGTAGCTTTATCCAAAATTATGGGACTATGATTTTTCTATCAGAAATTCAACCAGAAAACAGCAAGAATTATGTTAAAAAGAAAAACCCCATGAATTAAAATAAATAAATAAAATAACAGCTCGATTCACTAAACTCCCGCTATAGGCGTAGTCGGGAAAAGGGCCGGACCACAAAAGTCTATGTACGCGGCCTCAACCTGCATGTTAACAAGTTAATGCAAGAGGCTGTTTGCACAGCCCAAACCTGTGACATGTCCTCGTGTGATCACGTGCCAACAGCTTTAACAGTTACGACAAGACTCGTGAATTATTGAATATAATTTGAAAAGTATAGTAAACCCAAGTGAGAAAATTAAGAGGATGAAGAAGTTACCTTTTCGAAAGGCAAAGAAGTTGCTATATTTTTCTTGAATTCATTTTCAAGTTTAAGGGTGTTGCCCACAACTATTGAAGGCAGAGAAGCCATGAATTTTCCACTTAGAAAAGATTACTTCATTGTTCCGGTTACTATATTTTATCTTAAAATTGAAAAAAAAAAAATACTACTACATGTTATGTTATCTTTACTCTTTGGATGAAATTGAACTGAAAATCCGATATGGAGATTGATTGCAGGGAGTTATGTGGATCCCACTTGCGATGCCAAAAATGGATTAGGGCGTTACTCTTAGCGGGAACTTATATTTTACTTCCACACCTTAAACATTTACCAATTAACTGGTGCACAAAGTTAGCGGCGGAATCAAAATTTTTATTAAGCAAATTTAAAAATAACTATATGAACTAATGGAAGAAATTCAATATATATATATATATATATATATATATATATATATATATATATATATATATAAATAATAAAAGAAATCAAAAGTGATTTTGTATGTTAACGTCTTCTCAGTTGAGCTTGTTATATCGGGCTTGCCTAGGTGTTGACCGAAAATTTTCTAAAGTTTCGGAAAAAAAATATGTTGGACAATAAAATTCTCGAGTGCAAAAAATAAATATTTCGAGACAAGAAAATATTGCAACAATCAATTTTATTGATTTCAATGCGAGTTTTACAATCTCTATGAATCCTCTGATTCGCCTTTTCAAATATAAATTCAAGGACTTAAAGCTTGATCTTGAATTTGAACTTGATTTGTTGAACTTGAGGGACTTGATCTTGACTTGTGCTTGAATTCAAGTGCTTTTGAGCTTGTTCTTGAATATTGCGTCTTGATGAACTGGATTTGAATGCCTGAGCTTTTTAGCTACTTGTTAGAATTCTGGGGGGCGGGGGGGGGGGGGGGGGGGTCTGGGGGTCCTTTTTTTCCTGAATTATGAGGCCTCTATTTATAATTGTAGGAAAGGAAGAATCATGCTGAATATGGACTTCCTTCGACCAATCAGATTTAAGTGATGTGGCGCCTTTTATGGACTTTTATTTCATGGCCCTGCATCAGTTTGACATGTGGCACGGTCCTATTGGCTCCTTCACTTAACTTGACATGCCACGTCATTTGATACGTGGTGCTTATTTGGGCCTCTAGAATATGATAATATCTTGGGCTTAGTAAAATGGGCTCCCCATTTTGTAGCCCATATCAATGGGCTAGCCCAATAAAAATTGGACTTTAGTTAAACTCATATATGTTTGGATTTAAATAATTAATCTAATTATATTAGTCCGTAATATTTATTTGAGACCAATATATTTTGAATTTAATATAATTCAAATTTCGTACGAATTTAAATTTAATAAAATTGTATCGCCCACAAATACCCCCTACTTCAGAACTTGTTGAAACATTTAATATTTTGAAGACTAGCTTTGAAGTATGAACTTGATATTTTAATTACACACAAAATAAAATTGTGTGCAAACAAAATTATGACGGACTATTTTTATACACAAAATGAACACTTTGAACATGCAGAATGCTTTGCTATATATATATATATTTTGAATCTTGATTTCGTGTCTAATCGAAATTCTTTTATTTATGCAGCTTGCAGAGATGGTTCGCTTTAGAGACTACACATCTTCATCCTCTAAAAGCAAGTACCTTCTAATTGAAGCCGATGACGGTGCCGTTTTAACTAGGCTATTGACTGAAACTCCAATGGTAAGCAGGTATGCAGATCCGTGGCCACCTTTGCAAGGAAGGGTACTCGCAAAATTCTCAAGGGTACTCGCAAAATTCTCTCCACATGTCGGATTGGACTTCAGAACATGACATTGGTGCTAATCGATTGGTTAAAGTATGGCTTCTTCGTACTCCCAACCAACGTCAATTGAATATTGTGAGTACCCTTCCTTGCTTAGGACGTCGGGTACTTAAAGGAGAAGTACATTGGGGGGTGGGGGGTACCATGGAGATAACCGGTGAATATCGTCATACTCAAGGATATTGGGAATGGACCGAGGACATATTGGCTAGAAGTGCACAAACCTTAAAGGCAGCAAAAATATATGATGTCGTTTATGCTTCACTATTTACCTATGATCGAAACTCGAACATATTACAGGCATTCTTTGAGACTTGGTGTCCAAATACCAACACATTGCTTACTTCATTTGGAGAGCTATCCATATCACTTTGGGACTTGTACGAAATTGGAGGTCTGCCTATCGGAGGCCTTCCTTATGAAGAAGTGGTGCCCGAAGCAAAAGAGCTTACAGGTGTTGATGAAAAGAATGAGAAATTTATCCTTCATTCTTGTGAATCCTTGTTTATAGCTTTTCAACATCTTCAAGAAGGAGAGTCTTCTAATCCGAGAATTCCTTTAAGCAAATGGATAAAATTTTGGTGCAAAAGGATATTAAGATACGAGTCAGCCCCACCGAGGAAGGAGAAAAAATTTGCTCGCTTAAAGTCAACCCATAACCCAACTGGGACCATTCCAAATGCCACGAAGTGGTCAAGTGCAGATGATGCCACGTTTTCTAAACTTGGAGTGAAGTATGAACACAGAACCGATACGTATTTGGCAGCGTTCTTATCATATTGTTTGTGCACCTTTGTATTTCCCTTTAGGGATGGATTTTTTATTCGTTCGGGAACTTTTAGAATTGCAGCTATGATGGCAGATAAGCAAACTTTCAGTCTTGCCGTTCCAGTCCTATCGAGCATTTATAATGGTCTTAATAGAGTCTACAAATCTTCACAACTTGAGCAGCTCAGAGTATCATTTCCTATCCATTATGTGTATGGTTGGCTTGCTTACTATTTTAAGACACATTTTCCACTTTCTAATGGACCATCTGTTCCATTGATGATGGCATATTTCGGCGAGGGCGGGGAAAGGTATTTTGATGGAGAGTTTTCCAGAAAATGCATCCATCAAGGTGACACTATTACTTGGGCTTCCACTATGCCGAGCCAGGCCACTCCTTGTTATTTTGTGGATGATGATAAGGGTGACGAGTCAGAGATAAGCTACTTCATGAGCCTCCATTTTAACTTACTCCCTTTTAGATATGGAGGTTCATTCATACTTGATCCATATAGTCTACACCGGTTTAGCCGTCAGTTTGGATTTTATCAAGGCCTTCCCGGAGTCTTGGAAGATGATATTCGCAGTGCTTTATTAGATGAAGGCCTTAAATTTCATCGAATTTGTGTATTGCATGGATCTATATCAAAAGAGACTTTCCCTAAAGCCATACCTAATGTGCGAAAATATTTATCCATGCCATATAAATCTTGGTGGGATAAAGTTCATGGGAACTTTCTCGAAGTTAATCTACAATCTTTGGTGAATGCTGGAGGTGCGATTATTGACACTCCTCAAGAACATGGTGAGGGGGTCCCAAATGTGGCTAAGCCTTCAGTTTTGAAAGCTAAGGCAGTAATTCCATGCGAAGTCAAGGGACCTCCACATGCACAAACTCAGAAAGAGGATTTGCCTGCCCTGGCTCAATCGGCTTTCAATAAATGAACCTTTCAAGATGAGAGTGATAGTAGTCACGGAGATCGTTGGTGGAAGAAGGTGAAACCATCTTTCGCGAAGCAAAGTGATTCTAATACCCATGTGGAGATTCTTGCTAGTTCATCCAAGACTTCGCCAACTATCGAGAAGGTAATGACTCAACTCTTCTACCATTTCACAGTATATGCATTGCCTTTATATACCCCCCATATTATGTTTTTCTTTGTAAGCGCAGCCAAACAATGTCCAAATTTTGGAAGATCTTCATCAAAGTAAGCCACAAGATAGTAGCAAGTCTGTAGTAGGTACAGACTCAAGGGAGTTACTTTTGTCATCCAAAGAGGTTACTTCTAACTCTTGTGGTAAAGTCAAAGCAAATGCGAAGTCAAACTTTTCCAGGTAACCAGCAGTAACCATGTCTATTTTTTATGGCAAGAAGGTCGTTTCAGAGCTTAAAAAGGAGTTTATCATGAAGGCTTGGGCTAGTATCCGTACCAAACTTGCAGGCCTTACTCTGAATCGTGCTTCTTCTATCCAAGATGACGTCGAAGTCATACTTAATGACATGAGTGGAATGGGAGCAAATATTTCCCCCTTGCAGGATTTATTGGGGTCTTTCTTTGGGATGACGACTTTCTATGACCAAGCACGATCCACCCTTGTTGATAAAACCACAATAAAGAGTCAGAGCCATATTTAAAAGCCAAAGAACATCTGGAGCTTGTATTGAGGGAGAGGGATGAGAAATCTGAAGAAGTTTCTGCCGCCTACAAATCTCTTGAGAAGGCGAGAAAGAAGGTGAAGAAGTTGAAAGCTCGCCGAGATACTGCCAAACAAGAAGATGCAGAGATGGAATCCAAAGTTTTAGCTGCTGAAGAAGAGTTTTCCAAGTGTTCTGATGCCTCCCTTGCAACAACAAAAGCCTCAAAGGTCGTGGAGAAGAAGAAACAAGTCTTAGAGGCTTCTTTACAAGATTTAGTCAATTAAAAGCTATACTTAGATTAGCCTTATGATATGTCTTCCTTCAAACCTTCTTGTTGCTTTCTTTTACCCTTTTTTATTAAGTAGTCGGATCTATTAGTCACAATGAAGACTCTTTTTCTTTATATTGCATATTTATTTTAATATTTCCTTTGAATTCCAACCCCAAGAATTACTTGCTTATTTTGATGCATTGATGTCACCATATTAAACTCTTGCTTTTCTCTTCCAAAATTATTGTTCATTGGCTTTACGTCTTTGTCTCACATTCGAGTTGGACGTGTAACTTCAATTTGAAAGCCTTAAGAATTAAAGCTTTTGACTTCATAATTGATAATTACACGTGTGGTAGATCTATGCCCCAACTGTAAGCTTTGGGTATTCCAAATCCTATCGAAAGAGCTTCATTTTCTTTTGATGGGTTGCCCCTATTGTGCCACAAGTATTTGACATAATTCCAATGCTTAATTGAGATGTATGTAGACTTGACTTTCATACGACGGATCAAACGGGGATATGTATTTTTTTTTACACTCATGCAACTGTACTCAGAATGAAATTCCAAGAGCCTATGTACCTCAGTAAAGAGGATCAAGTCTAAACGTAGTTCCGGGTGAGTGTTTTTTTGAGCTATTCACAGTTTATACTCTTGCGGGCCAGGAGTGGACATGCAGTTTATACTCGTGCCTTAAGGAGTGTCATCTCCCTTCAAGGATAGTACTTCTTCAAGAACTTGTCATTGATGGGGCCAATCCTCACGCCATCTGCATCAACAAACTTGTAAGCACCATTTGAATATGCCTCTTGTACGACATATGGTCCATCCCACTTCGAGGTGAATTTGCCCTCAGATTTATGAAAAGTGATAATGGGCCTTCTTACTGCAAGAACTTGATCTCCAACTTGGAAGCACCTCAAGCGAACCCTTTTGTTGAAAGAACGAGATAGCCGGGATTGATAGCATTCAAGATTTTATTGAGCCTCCAACCTCTTCTCATCAAGATCTTCTAACTCTGTAAGACATAACTTAGCATTTTTTTCATCAGTGAGCCCTTCTTGAATAGCCAGTCTCAAAGAAGGTATTTGACGCTCAAATGGCAGGACTACTTCAACTTTAAAAGCAAGTGAGTATGGGATTGCTTGTGTTGGTGTACGGTAAGTTGTCCTATACGCCCATAAATCTTCTTCCATTCGCTCATGCCAGTCTCGTTTGGATTTGGAGATGACTTTCTTTAACAAGTTGCATAAAGTTTTATTGATGGCTTCAGCTAGACCAATGGCGGCAGCATTATACATTGAAGACGTGCGCTACTTGAAGCCAAAGAGGTCACAGATCTTGTTCATCAACTTGTTATCAAACGGCTTGCCATTGTCAGTTATTATATATTGAGGGATTCCAAAGCGGTAGACCATATTCACTTAGATGAAGTTCGCAACATTTTATTTCCTTTCTTCCTTAAGAGCAACAGCTTCGGCCCATTTTGAGAAGTAATCTGTCGCATCTAAGATGTATAAGTTTCCACCAGAAGACTTTGGTAGTGGACCAACAACATCCATTCCTTAAGCATTGAATGGCCAAGACGCTACAATTGGATGTAGCACCTCTGGAGGTTGATGTATGAAATTTGCATGGAATTGGCAAGCTTTGCATCTTCTCGCATAGTCCAAGCAATCTTTCACCATAGTTGGCCAATAATATCCCATCCTTTTAATGTGAAAATGGAGCTTCAGTCCAGACTGATGTGATCCACAAACTCACGAGTGCGCTTCTTGCAAAGCTTGAATTATTTCTTCCTCTCCCAAACACCATAAGAGTACTCCTTCAAATGATCTTCTGTACAGTGTGTCTTTGTAGTAAATGAAGCAAAGTGCACGACGACGAATGTCAGTCTTTCTCCTTGGATCTTCTGGAAGTATCCCATAACATAAGTAATAAATAATAAGTTGTCTCCAATCTTCTTTTACATCTTCAGACACGGTAACGAGGTATTCAACCTTGTTTTCCACATCCTCATCTGACGGCAGTACTACCCATTCTTGGCGGACAGTAACTTGGGTCTGATTTGGAAGAGTTAGGGTTGAGGCTAGAGCAGCTAGGGCATCAACTTGATTATTTTCTCTCCTTGGCACATGTTGGAGGGTTACTCCTCTAAGCCACCCCATCAGCTTATGTGCATAATCATGGTATGGTCGCGGCTCAGACTTTCTGACTTCATAGCTTCCCAAAAGTTGTTTGATCACCAATTGAGAGTCACCAAAGACTTGTAATTGCAGTTGTTTCATGTCCACTGCCATCTCAAGTCCAAGTATTAAAGCTTGTTATTCAGCAACATTATTAGAGCAACGATTTATTAGGGTAAAAGAGTATGGGATGGCCTCTTCTTGTGGAGTGACGAATACCACCCCGGCACCAGCTCCATCTCGATGTGCGGCACCATCAAAGTACATATTCCATGGGGGTCTAGCTTCAATGACCATTGCATCTTCATCAGAAAGTTCATCGCTCAGTTCCCAATCATTAAGTATCGGGTGGTCTGCTAAAAAGTCAGCCAATGCTTGTCCCTTTATGGCCTTTTGGGGAACATACACAATCTCAAACTGTTGAAATTGAAGGTACCATCTTGTAAGTTGATCACTAAGAGCAGGTTTCGACATTAAGAACTTGATGAGATTTTTCCTAGACACGAGACGAACCACATGAGCTAAAAAATAGTGTTTTATCTTTTGAATTGAGAAGGCCAATGCCAAATATAACATGATATGAGGAGCCAACACTCTCTTCATCTTCTTCGCGTTGCATGGTATAAACCACAGTATGCGCCTTTGCTTTTAACACCTCATTGCATGAAACTACCAGTTCTATCTGTCGCTTCATTCTAGAAGGAATCAAACTTTGGAAATCCTTCTGGATTTTAAATAAAGAGTGCTGCATCTTTCTTTGATGACTTCTTTGATGCTTGTTGTTTTTCTTCTTATTTATAGGACCTAACCTTTCGAACACAGAAGTTCTTGCGGTTGATTCTCTAAGTCGATCAAATACGGAGGGTCTTTTATTAGCGACAATGGATTCTTCTTCCACGGTGATGTAATTACTGATTGCCCTTCTTATGGAGATGCGAATTGGAGGTGGTTGCGCGTATCCTAGCCCATCACGTGCTTGCCTGGTGTTACCCTCCGATGGAAGTTTGCCCAACCTTGATAGCTCATTAGGATTGTATCCATCCTTTACAAATAGCTTGTATGCATTTAGATCAAAGTCCTCTTTTGTACGCTTCGTAGGGAGTGCCATATCTGGTGGCGGATTTTAAGCCACAGATTCCCCAAATGGCCTTGAGGATAGATTTATTGCATCAATCTTCCTGATAGGTAAAGTTAGCCCCTTTAGCATATTATCTTGGGCATCAGGTGAGTGATTTTCCTTTTTTTCTTTACCTTTGGCACGTAGCGAAGAACAGGAGTTGCCTTTTTTTTCCATATGAGCGACACTTTCTTTATTCAAAGTGAAGAAGGGCTTCCTGTTGGCGAATTTTTCGATAGTCACCGCGACCTTCTTAGATGCAAGATCGTCACACTTGGTCTTGGTGACATCTTCAATTCTTTTCTCATCTACAATATGATTCTTTAAGTAGAATTTTGCATTGGCAAAATGTGACTCAGCTTCAATGAATGGCTTGTCATCGGCGACTATCGTTCTTTTCACTCCGTTTTCGAGGTACTTCAAGCATTGATAGTAATAGGACGAGATAATTTTGTTCCCGTGCACCCAAGGCCTACCAAGCAATACATTGTATAAAGTTTTGGCATCGATCACATGCATCAATGGGTTTGATTGAAAATCATCCATACTAATACCCAACTTGATACATCCCATGGCCCTTTGGACACCTTGATTGAAGCCTTGGATCATTATACGACTTTTGTCCAGTTCGCTAGTAGCGATGCCAAGCTCCTTCATCGTACGGATATGCAGGATATTGACTCCAGATCCTTCATCTATCAAGATTCTATTGATCTTCTTTTCTAAAATTTGACCCACCATGTATAAGGAACGATTATGTAGGGTCTCACCAAGCAGAAGATCGTTATGTGTGAATGTGATTTTTGTATCACACACATGTGCCTCTTCGCCAAGAGTTTCAGCCAACCTTTCGGAAGATGAAGGAACTTCATTGGATAGATTCTCACCTTTTCCCCCCTCTTTGGCGGTATTAAAACAAAATGCCTCAAGGTTGACTTGGGCAGTCTTTACACGAAACCAACTCGGCAAGAATTCCTCTAAAATCATTGGACGCCGAAGTTTTTGGGGGTGAAACTCCATCACCCTCGTCTTCTTTGGGAGTTCAACCAACTTTTGTTTCCTTAGTTTCTTCACCACTCTCCTTCCGGTTGGATTCTCGTACGTCTCCTTTCGCAGACTCATCTTCTTGCGTCTACGTTTAGTCACTAGAGTACAACCTTCATCATCGTCTTCATCAACCGATGACCTGTCAGGATCTAATATCTCCTCATTATGCTCTTTGACATAAATTTTAATCGGGTCGAGCAAGCCAAAAGTGATAGAGATTTGATAAGAACTGGCTGTCTCATCGTCGAAGAAGATTTTCTTCTCTTTTGCTAGTTGCATAACTTTATCTTTAAAGACAAAGCATTTCTCCAGAGGGGGACTTATGAGCCTGTGATATTTGCAATAATTAGGGTCATTGGTCCTTTCGGCTTCGTTGGGATGCTTCATCTCTGGGAGTTCGATGAGCTTATGCTGAAGGAGTTCATCGAAAATCTCAGCAACATCAGAATCAAGGAGGGAATATTCCTTTTCTTGCATCTCCTTTAACATTTTCTGATTTGGACGTGCTCCAGAAGTCATCTTTACACTTTGCTTCTTGCTCACCTTGATGGTGACTTTCACCGAAGACATATCAACATTCATGGATTCTTTGTTATCATTTTTTAGGACAAACTTACCCCATCTCTTGGGTTCTTTCTTATTTTTTCCCCTTCGAGGGTCATGGATAGGCGCTCATTCCATTCCAGCAAAAGACATGCTCAATTCCATGTCGTGAGCACGAGTAGCTAACTCTTCAAAGGATTTTGGCTTAATGTCTTGCAAGATGTAGAGAAGCCCCCAATGCATTCCTTGGATGCACATCTCTATCGCAGAAGCTTCGCTGAGCCTATCTTTACAGTTTAGGCTAGCATTTCTCCATCGATTGATAAAGTCAATGACTGGTTCGTCCTTTCTTTGCCGAGTATTTGTGAGCTCTACCATGCTCACTGTACGCTTTGTGCTATAAAAGCGATTCAGGAACTCATGTTCCAATTGCTCCCAACTATTGATGGAATTAGGTTCATGGTCTGTATACCAATCAAAGGCATTTCCCTTTAGGTAATGAACAAACTGTTTGACAAGATAGTCACCGTAAGTTTTAGCATTATTACATGTCTCGACAAAGTGTGCGACATGTTGTTTCGGATTACCTTTGCCCTCAAATTGTTGAAATTTGGGGGGTTGATAGCCGGCAGACATTTTGAGGCTATCTATTCTTGCAGTGTAAGGCTTGGCATATGCAAGGGTAGGCTTGGTGACAACATCATACTTGTCTTTGAGGGTCCCTTTAATAAATTCCCTCAATTGCCCAATCGAGATCATTCCCTCAGCAGAAATTTGCACCTCTTTAGTCGATGGTGTTTGTTTCATAGGGTTTTCTATCTCATGAATCTCTGGAGCTTTTCCCGGTGCATGACTAGATTCTCCGTCTATCAAGCCTTCCACCCTATCCACTATCTTATCAATCCTAGCCTCTTGATTCTGAACATAGTTGGTCAGGCCTTCAATTGCCTTTGTCAGATTCGCAAGCTGCTCCTCCATAGACGAGGCATCAGTTACCATTGCTTACATGATCAACAGAGATGTTGGAGAGTAACACGAATTATCACATAAGTTGATTTTTGAAGTGCTTAGATTATGTGGTGTAAGTGGAGATGATGCATTTGTTGAACAACCATCGCTCTTGGCTCCAGATTATTTGGAACCGAAATGCTCAAGTAGAGTTAAAGTTTTTTTCAGCGATTCGGCCACACTGCTTCCTCCTTCTGAAGCACTTGCATTGGATTTCGTTCCTTTCGAGGTTGAAGATCTAAAAACTGGAGCTGGAGCGAACGACACTGGATGTGTTTATTGTCCTTTCTTGTGGTAGCTCCCAGGCTTCTGAAAGTAACACCAAGGATGCTTTCTACTTCAGCAGAGAACTTTGAATCTGCAGTCTTGGAAGCAGTTGATTGAGAATTGACCTTCTTGGAAGTCATTTCGTTGTTCTTAAACTTTGAAGTATGAAAAGTTGAGATGAGAGGTAGAGATTGTCCCACTGGGTGTGCCAGAATTTGTTGGACAATAAAATTCTCGAGTGTGAAAAATAAATATTTTGAGACAAGAAAATATTGCAACAATCAATTTTATTGATTTCAATGTGAGTGTTACAATCTCTATGAATCCTCTGAATCCCCTTTACAAATATAAATTCAAGGGCTTAAAGCTTGATCTTGAATTTGAACTTGATTTGTTGAACTTGAGGGACTTGATCTTGACTTGTGCTTGAATTCAAGGGCTTTTGAGCTTGTTCTTGAATATTGCGGTCTAGATCTTGAATCTTGATGAACTTGATTTGAATGCCTGAGTTTTTTTGAGAAATTATGGCGTTTGATCCACGAGCTTTCTCTTGCTACTTGTTAGAATTCTGGGGGGAGGGGTCTGGGGGTCCCTTTTTTTCCTGAATCATGAGGCCTCTATTTATAGTTGTAGGAAAGGAAGAGTCATGACGAATATGGACTTCCTTTGACCAATTAGATTTAAGTGATGTGGCGCCTTTTATGGGCTTTTATTTCACGGGTCTGTTGCATCAGTTTGACATGTGGCATGGTTCTATTGGCTCCTTCACTTAACTTGGCATGCCACGTCATTTGACACGTGGTACTTATTTGGGCCTCTAGAATATGACAATATCTTGGGCTTAGTAAAATGGGCTCCCCATTTTGTAGCCCATATCAATGGGCTAGCCCATATCAATGGGCTAGCCCAATAAAAATTGGACTTTAATTAAACTCATATATGTTTGGATTTAAATAATTAATCCAATTATATTAGTCCGCAATATTTATTTGAGACCAATGTATTTTGAATTTAATATAATTCAAATTTCGTACGAATTTAAATTTAATAAAATTGCATCGCCTACAAAATAATAATATGCCCAATATATTTTCATAAAGTGGGGTTTGGGGAGGGTAAGTGTACGCAGTCCATATCACTACCTCAGAGGTGAGATAGAGACCATGTTTTGAGTAAATTTCTCGTATTGTCACTCAACCTAGGAAAATATCCCAACAAAGTCATTTATCTTTTTTTTTGTTTCAATAATATCATCGAACTTTGTGCATTTTTCTTAAAAAAACAATAATTGCTAAAAGTGACTCAAAAGATGAGAAAAAAATGATCAAAAAAGTCCCTTAAATTTGAACTTTGAATTTAAATGATTCTTATTAGTTAACAATACGAAATATCACTAACCTTTCAATTATAAAACTTACTGAGTACAATTTTCTTTCAACTTCTAACTGCGATATTAAATCTGACGACGTCCACATAAAATTGCAATTAAAATTGTTAGAAATAAGTTAATTATATGTACTGTATTTATTTGGAAACTTAGGATTTCAATAATAAAATAATATTTAATATTTATTCATTTTAGAATTAATATTTATTCTTGATAAAATAGTTCAAGTTAATTGTTAGTTTCTTCTACTCTAAATTATTGTCGAAAAACTTATAATTCATAAAGAAGACGATGAATTCCTGCAAATTCAAAAAAAAAAATTAGGGTCTCTAGCTAGTGGAAGAACCATATATAAATATTTTAAAGGATATTTATTTTAAAAAATAATGCATATTAACGGATACCATGATAATAACATCAATCATTCACTATCAAATAAAATTAGGTGATTTTATATAACCATTTCATAACTTAAAAATGTTTTAAGGTTTCAATATTATTTTTATCAATCCTGTGATATTATTTCAGAGAAAATTATATCGCCTCGTCAACTTGGTTGTAAAAACTAAATACATTTACCAATGCAGACAATAACTGTACTTCTTGTTTATTTCATTTAAAATATAAGAGCAAATATATAATTACCCCCTGATGTTGGCCGAGATTTTCAAAAAGACACTTAAACTTTGAATTCGACCTATTACCCCACGATTCTTCTTTATTTCGTTGCAAACACACCATTTTTCGCTGAATCTCAGTCACAACAAAGAGAGTGAACACACGCACCAATCAGGTGCTGCCACGTGTTAAATACGTTTAATTTTATATTTTTAAAAAAAGATTTAATAAAATTTTCCTTTTTATTTAATTTAACACCCCACCCTCTCTTCCCCCACCCTACACCCATCCAACAACTGCCCTCCACCTCCCCCCACGTCCAACAGCTCCCCTCTACCCCCACCTTCATTCAGCACCCCTATCCCCCGTACAACACCCCCAACCCATTAGCATATCCCCCTAACCCCCCGCTCCGTCAGCATTTTCATCCATTTTTTTTTCAAATCACTTCAAAAAATAGTTTTATGATTGAATTGAGAGTTTTATAATTGAATTGAGTTTAAAAGATAGTTAAATGATATGATTTAACTGAAAATGGAGCTTTAATGATATGATTTTTTTATTTTTTTTAAAAGCTTCAATGGAGGAGCTTTAATGGTGAAATTGTGTTGAAGAGCTTTAATGGTGTTGAAGAATACATTGTGTTGAAGAAGAAATGGTGGGTAGTTAAATGATATGATTTAATTGTAAAATGAAGCTTTAATGAATGATTTTTTTTTTTTACAAAGAAAGCTTCAATGGAGGAGCTTTAATGGTGAATTGAGTTGAAGAAGAAAGGGTGGGTGGATAGGGGGGCGGAGAGGGGGTAGGGATAATTTTAATAAATAAATAAATATTAATTTAAAATAAAAGAATATAAATTATATATCAATTATTTTACACGTGACAACTTTTAATTGGTCAAAAAGTCAAATTCGAGCCCTTCCACGCGCCACAGGCGCGTGTATACACGCAGAGGGTCATAATGTTGTCTTTGCAACAAAATAAAGAATCGTGGGGTAATAGGTCGAAGTAAAAGTTTATGTGTCTTTTTGCAAATCTCGGACAAGATCAGGGGGGTAATTATGTATTTACTCAAAATATAACTACCTATTTTAATCTTTAATTTAACATTTTTTATCTTTTTAATTCATTTTTAATATTATGATTTGTGTCATTTTAAATTATATTATGCACTTATTGATAAAATATATTTAAAGCTAATTTAAGAAGTACAACAGTAAAAATAATTGGAGGCCTATTAATATTTCACGTAAAAATAAGGACTATTTAAATTCAAATTTCAAACTTTATGGACTATTTTGGTCAGTTTTTGAGTCACTTTTAACAATTATTAGTTTTATATATTTGAGTCAAATAAAATAGTATATATTTAACGTATACATGTGTATATGTTTTATAAATTAGTACATAACTATATATAGTGTGTGTATATATTGTAGTATATTTTATTTAAAGTAGTACGTATATATTGAATGATACGTATATATGTGTATATATATCTTCTATAGACGTATATATTTAACGTATACATGTGTATATGTTTTTTAAATTAGTATATAACTATATATATATATATTGTAGTATATATTTACTGTAGTATATTTTATTTAAAGTAGTACATATATATTGAATGGTGCGTATATATGTGTATATATCTTCTATAGACGTATATATTTAATGTATACATGTGTATATGTTTTATAAATTAGTATATAACTATATATATAAATATTGTAGTGCATATATATTGTATATATGTTTTATTTAAAGTAGTACATATATTGAATGGTATATATATGTGTGTATATATCTTCTATAGACGTATATATTTAATGTATAGATGCGTATATATTTTATAAAATAGTATATAACTATATATATAAATATTGTAGTGTATATATATTGTAGTATATGTTTTATTTAAAGTAGTACATATATTGAATGATATATATATATATGTGTATATATCTTCTATAGACGTATATATTTAACATATACATGTCACATGTGTATATGTTTTATAAATTAGTATATAACTATATATATATATAACTATATATATATATAACTATATATATATATATATATATATATATATATTGCAGTATATCTTTTATTTTAAGTAGTACGTATAGTCGTATATATTGAATGTTATGTATATATGTGTAATTGTGTATATGTGTATATATTTTTTAAATTCTAATGTAGTATATACTATATATATAGTGTATATATATTGTTTAACGTATTTAAAATGTATAAAGGTGCGTATATACAGTGTATATTAGAAAAAAACTTTTTTTTTTGTATTGTCACCGGTTTTGACCGAATTTTTAACCGGGTTTGACCGGACTTAGGTGGGTTAGACCGGGTTGGGCTAAGTAGGTCGGTTCAGGGTTATTTTTAAAAAAATTACTGTTGGACCCGAAATTGACCCGACCCACTTAACCAGGCCCGGAACCGACCCAGCCCACAAACCGGTTAAAATTAACGGGCCGTTTCCATGTTGACCCGGGCCAGTTCAGGGTTGACCCGGTCCGGCCCACTTGACACCCATAAGTCCATATCACTACCTCAGAGGTGAGATAGAGAGCATGTTTTCGATAGACCTTCGACTCAAGACAAAAAACAATCTAGAAAAGAAATAGTAAAGGAACAAGAAACAATAGGTATTAATACACTAAATAATAACATAAACAAGACTATCACCAAGTTATGACAAATTATAGCACACTCTGAAACACAACTAGCACTATGATTACTAGTACGGATAACAAAACAAAGTCCTACTACCTACTATTAAGAACACACTATTTTTTATCATTCTTCTACCCTAATTTGCATTCTCCATACACCTTCACATCTACTATCATGTAATTCACATCCTTCTACCTTTTCCCAAGTTCGAAGAAAAAAAATCAGAGTGATCAATTCCTTTATGATTGGATATATTTAAGTATTTTTGTGTCATTTCTCCAATAATGCAATTTTTTAAAAACTATAAATGATGTTTTTAATTCAATCAGGTTTTGTTAAAACAAATATTTCAATTAATTTTAAAGTAACACATTTGATAAGAAGTTTTTGAAGGAAAATAATCAATCGAGAACACGAAGTTCATCCAAGATTCATTCTATTTATTTTACTAGTCGACAGTGTAATCACAATTCACATATAATAAACACGAACTACACCGTAAAAATTCATAATCTAAATCATACCTATTACAGAAGATTGCTCCAGCATTTGGTGAAGATTGCTTTCATCTTCATAGGAATCTACCATCGTAAATCTTCATTAAAAAGAGCAGAGTTTGTTTTTCTTTATGTTATTGAAGAGAGAGTAGAACTTACGTTCCTTTCATCTTATTCTTGTTTTTGAAGTTCCTAACAAATAAAACTCTTTATATTTCTTAAGTGACACAATTCTTCAGAAGTGACACAACCCTTCAGAAGTGACACAACCTTTCAGAAGATATGTGTCTTTTCTCTCCTTCTGTTATTAATATTATAATAAATATAATACATATATATTTATCTATTCTTACATGGATCCTGATTTGACCCACTTGGGTGATTCAATTTCAATTTCAAACATCTCCCACCCATACATGTTGGGTCAACTCTCATATTCCTTTTCTGCAACTTTCATACATAATGACTAGACCGTGTGACCAGTGCATACTTCAAGAGCTTGGTTGCTAAATATCTATTAGGAGTATATAGCATCTCGATTAATGGAGCTTGGAGTAGATTATAGTATGCAGTATCCTAGATCATTTATCACATTCACATCTCAACATCTCTTTTATCATAACTTGAGTTCATCATTATGTTCTTGTCTTGAAGACAATCATAAAGGGTCGACTAATGAACACAATTAATGTGATAATACTCAATGATTTTTCTCATCTCATGAATCTCTTAATCTCAATCTGATATGCTTTTCTAGGAATATCCCGCTAGATCGAATCGTTCATGATCTCTTGACAACACCCTAAGATAATAATCATAAAATTTAATCTCAAAAACTGATCAAAGTCATGAGGGTACAAAGAGAAAATTACTTATATTTTTTAGGGCTTCACACGACACCAAGTAGAGATTAAACTTGTGTCATCCTTATTGGTCATAATATGCATGCATGGTATGAAACATGTATCACAGTATTGACTCCTTTCCTATGGAACGTATGCCTTTCTGTAAATTAAATACTATACAAATGATAGTTCAAACAACTCATGTCTAACTTTGAGTTCATAAATCTACTCATACACTTTAACCATCAGAACTCACATCTAGCATTAAGATAGACTACTTCATTTTAAATACCTATGACTAAAAACAAACAAAAGTACGTTCTTATTATAAACTTTCACCTCTCTTTTATCGTCACTTTTAACGGTGATTAGCTTATAATAGTCTCATCTCTATCTGTCACTTAGACAATAAAGGCGATCGCCTGTGCGAATAGGTCAATTTTTTTGTCTGTCCGACATACTTACTTGTATATGAATCAATAAAAACAAACAATTTAGGCATCAACTAACATTTTACCCAAACATGTAATTTAAGGTGAAAAAAATTTAAAAAAAAAACTTAAAATATAATACATTAACACTACGCAAAATCGCGTCTCATCAAATCTTTCATAAGAAACAAATCTTATAGGATAATGATCCGTAAAATGCATTTCATGTTCATCTTCTTTTCTTTTAATACAATTGTGTATCTAACACAAAACACACCTCATATCAATATGATTCGTATTTAATGGTACTTAAGTATTCTGTGTAAACTATTGATGTTTGACTACCACATTTGATTGTCACTAATTCAACACCACTCTTAAACTATACTCAAATAAAGACGTCTGAACCAAACAATAAAGACGTTTGAACCAAAAATTTTTTTTGTATAATTGTTCAAAATGCTATCGATTCAGCTCATATTCTGAATAAGGCTAATGATTACTTCTTAATGCTATCTACTCTTCTAAATCTCCCTTTGAGTAATCATAACTATAGCCTTTGAATCACATTTTCTTTCTTTGACTTTACAAAGAATAATTGATTGTACTTTTTGATACCTTTGTATCATTTTAACTGCCTTTTAGAGTTTTAGTATTATTGTGCCAATGCACTAACATAAGAAAACTTTATTCATATGTTTCTTCTTTTATAGAACATAAAGACACATTCTTTGACTTTATGGTGTTGCTCCAGAAATAGAAATATTTATGATTTGCAGCTTACGTATTTAATTGTTCAAGAATGTTTTGAACTAAATTCTTGTGATGAGAACACAATCACTTTGAACAATCTCTTGAAATCTTGACTTTTAAGAATTTATCCTAAATCTTATGCTTGAGTTTGCGAACCCATATTTTCAATAGCTTTACCATCCAAATCATATTAATCAACTCTCACTAATTTGATTTTACTAACTCCTACTTTAACTTTCACTGCATTAACTATTTATCTTTAGTAGGATATCGAAGAACCTTATTTAAATCTTGTGACTCTTTTATTGTATGGAGTAACTACAAATGCTTCTCCTTCACTCTCAAATTGACGGGGGGATCGAAAATGTAAGTGACGACTCATTCATCGAGGTTGACATTGACAAACTAATTATCTATTCATTAGTTACTCCCTCTGAGATCAATTATTCATTTAAGTTGCTTTAGTGAAAACAAATTTGATCCACAATTTCATGAAGAGACAAGTCTTTACTTATCTCATTCTACATATAAAAGTAATCCATCATGTGATCCAAATTCAGTTAATGTGATGTAGACACCCACTTATGAACATACTACATTCTAAATTTGTGAAGAGTATCATGAACAAGCACAACTCATTCCCCTTGAAGCTATATTCCTTGGTTATCAGCTATCTGCCTATCCATAACTTATATGGAGTAAAGTAACAACTTTGAAGGATTATATCACATATATATTAAACTAGATCAATCTCAATGTACTTAGCTAGGAGGTTCCATAGACATATCTAAAGCTTCAAGAGCCTCTTGCTCTTCCAGGACATACTTAACTTTCATGACTATATTTCATGATTATCGTCGTTGAACTTTTCATCTTTATTAAGGTCAACAACAGCTCTTTGCAGCAGTTGACATATTGATAAAATCAATTAGTACAAACTATTCTGAGTCATCTTTGTACATATCTTGAGCCAAAAAATCATATACATACTAATTCTTAAAATAATTAACTGTGTCAATCTTTATATCACATTAGGTTCAGAATCGAAAGTTCACTAAGTTCTCAATCATCATTCAAAACCCAATATGATATAAATTTAACAATCAATCATCTGAGAAGTACTTATCTTAAATCACACAAATTCAAGATTAAACAAACAAAAATTCTATAACAAATATAGAAAACATTTAATGTAAAACAATAGCATAAAATCTAAAAAAAAATATACAAGTACACATATTTGCACGAAGATAACGTCATCCAAATAAGTGCACAAGTTAAATATGTTATTCTTAGCACATCCAGAAAAAAATTAGGACTTCACCAAAATGTGCAATAATCCACATGTAAAATTTGTGACAATAAAGTTTCACAGAACAACTTTAATTTTGAATATCCTATATTTATTCTTTTATTCAAGTCAAAAGACAAAAAACTCACATATGGGACTTGACAATGCAGTACTTCCTCCGCTGCGTGGCAGTAGAAAGTGTTGTTGTCAACAAATGACTAAAAGTCCAACCCAAAAATAAAATCTTCAAAAATTTATTATTTTTTTTAAGTTAAAAAACGGGATGAACATCAAAGTAGCAGAAAACAAGGTTACTTTTTTTTAAAAAAAAAAAACTTCTGTTTAGGTGGATCCTCTAAGAACAATGTGTTGCTGCAAAATTAGTAAACGGAGACATCTTTTCATACTATGTAGACTAGAAAATAAATAAAATAATCTGGCTCTGATACCAATGAAGGAAAATAATCAATTAAGAATACGAAGTTCATCCAAGATCCATTCAATTTGTTTTACTAGTCGACAGTGTAATCACATGTAATAAACAGAAACTACATTGTAAAAATTCACAATCTAAATCGTACCTATTACAGAAGATTGCTCCAGTATTTGGTAAAGATTTCTTTCATCTTCATGGAAATCTACCATTGTAGTTCTTCACGGAGAAGAAGAGAGTTTGTTTTTCTTTATATTATTGAAGAGAGAGTAGAACTTACGTTCTTTTCATCTTATTCTTGTTTTTGGAGTTCCTAACAAATAAGACTCTTTATATTTCTTAAGTGACACAACTCTTCAGAAGTGACATAACCCTTCAGAAGATACGTGTCTTTTCTCTCATTTGTTATTAATGTTATAATAAATATAATACATATATATTTATCTACTTGTACATGGATCCAGATTTGAACCACGTGGGTGATCCAATTTCAATTTTCAACAGTTTTAATTTTCCGAGTGGTCCAATTTTAATTTTCTGAGTGAACCAATGGGAATTCATAAGTTTTACTTCATATACTTAGTATTTACTTTATAGATTCTTTCTGGAAGATATATTATTCTTATAAAATTTATGAACCTATTAATGAATATTATTTAATGACAACTCATGTCTTACAAGTATTTTTATCCTATAAATTAGAGTAAAGCATCTATTATCCCTTTGAACTAGGATCAAATTTGCTACGACATACTCCAACTTCACGGGGTCCTATTACTCTCTGAATTAAATTTTAGTATATTTTTGTTATCCTTTTTAGTTGACGTGACATCTTTTGTCAATTTTCTTAGCTGACATGACATCTTTGACGTGACCCCATTTTATGTAATAAAGGTGTCATATCAACACAAAAGAGTGACAAAAATATGCTAAAATTGAGTTCAAGATGGTAATAGAATTCTTCTAAAGTTGGAGTGTGTTGTAACAACTTTGACTATAGTTCGGAAGGTACTCGATGCTTATCTCTATAAATTATATTTACCTTCTATAAAAAAAGCAAGCACATCAAAAAAAAATTTCCTTAAAATACTTGAGAGACAACATCACTTATTCAAGAACAAAAGAGCAATCTTCTTACACACTTCTTGTTGTGTAACTTAGTTGAATCTCCAAGATAAAATTGTTATTTTAAATTGAGAGAAATGTTTATAGCGGTGGTATCAAGTTTAAAAGGAAAAATAGATCAAAGAATTTGAGACGTTTATACTTTATAGTGGTTGTTGGAGTCCCACATTTTTAAGTTAAAGGGTCCTTGGTCTCCTTATATGGTCTTGGACGATTCTTCCCTTATGAGTTAGCTTTTGAGGTTGAGTTAGATCCAAAGTCCATTTCTTTATCATGGTATCAGATCTAGACCCATTCCAAATCTTTGTTCACAGATATTTGACCCCAATATTATATTATTCATGCTCTAGTTAATGAGGTCTGGGCATGCGAGAGTGTCAAGTATCTCACATCGGAAAAGAGATGGGTAATTGATCTCCTTATATATGTTGAGAATATAGCTAAATAATATAAGTGTGCTCTCTCTAACAGCTTAAGCTTTTAGATGAGAGCCAGGCCGATCCCAAATCTTTGTTCACCGATGTTCGGCCTCCATATTATATTATCTACGCTCCAGTTAACGAGAGGCCTGGGCATGTAGGGGAGTGTTAAATATCCCACATCGGAAAAGAGATGGGTAATTGATCTCTTTATATGTGTTGAGAATATAACTAAATAATATAAGTATGATCTCTCTAACAACTTATGCTTTTAGATGAGATGATGCAGAGGTCATGGGATCGAATCTCACCGTCACCCATTATTTTCACGTGCTTGGCTCATGAAAGAAAATCAGATCCGCACGCGAGGTGGCGTGCTGAGAATATAACTAAATAATGTAAGTATGTTCCCTTAACAGCTTAATATTTTAGATGAGATGATCACACACTTCAACAGTATGGACTTGGGCAATCCTCCTCTCATGAGCTAGCTTTTGAGGTTGAGTTAGGCCTATATGGACTTGGGCAATCCTCCCCTCATGAGCTAACTTTTGAGGTTGAATTGATCCAAGGTCCATTTCTTTATCACTGGTGATACCAATTTTACAAGGAAAAAAAAGGAATTTAAATTGACCAAGTACTATGTTTATGTCAATGATACCAATTTTACGAGGAAAAAAGCACTTTAAATTGATTGCTACATTTAGCAGGGAATTTTCTGAATGATTTGGTTGCAAGAAAAGTAATTCAAGTTTCCAAAAGAACATTCCAAGGTAGAATTGCAAGTTGTAGCATACATGATTTACTACATAGTTTGTGTGTCACGTTGGACAAGGAAAGTAATTTCTTTCTCATCGAAGACAATATTGCATATGATGATGTTGTTGCTGTAGACATTAAAAAATTTTGAACTCAATAAGAACAATTCAATTTTTGTTAGAGTTCTTGGAAGTTATTTTACCCTAAACCTAGCTCGGTAGCTACTTTAAATTCTAAATATGCTTATTTAAAGGACAAAATATTCCTTAAAGAGACATCTCCAATATCTCAAAAATTTATGGGATATTCATAAAGAAATCAAAAATCAAAACCCTCTCTTCTGGATAATTAAATAAATGAAGAAGATCCACAAACGCTACCAAATCCAAATATTCTTATATTCGAAAAATACGCCACTAACAACCTTGAATTACGGAGAAATTCATATCAAATTCAACTATGCCTACGTTCGAGAAATACGCTATTGACGACCCTCGAATTACGGAGAAAATTAAGAGAGAAGAATCGAGGGAGGAACAGATTTGTAATACCCACAATCGTTTATCAATAAAAATTCTTATTTTCTCATATTTTTGTTTGTAATTGAAGTTTATTTTTCACAAATTAAAATATGTTGGAAACAATATGACACGCTCAGTGGGACCAAATCTGTCATTCATCTCTTCTCTCATAAACCAAATATGCAAATTTGTAGCCGCACGCAAGACCGTAAAGATGGAAGCTCTATGGTACTTCAAGATTCGTCTTTGAGTTTCATCAAGTCAACACTCCGACAAACGTAGGAGACATTTGTAGACATTGAAAATTTGTGGACTCTATAAGAAGAGTTCAATTTTTGTTAGAGTTCTTAGAGGTTACTTTATCCTAAACCTAGTTTGGTGGCTATTCTACTCTAAATTTTAAATTTTAAATATTCTTATTTAAAGGAAAAAATATGCCCTTAAAGATATTCGTAAAGAGATCAAAAATAAAAACCCTCTCTTCTGCATAATCAAATAAATCAAGAATACGTTCGAGAAATACGTCAATAATGACCCTTGAATTACAGATAAAATCAAGAGAGAAGAATCAAGGAGGAACAGATTTGTATCCATATAGTTTATCAATAAAAATTCTTGTTTCTTCATATTTTTCTTTGTGATTGAAGTTTATTTTCCACAAATTAAATTATGTTGAAAACAAATTGGCACGCACCAAATCTGCCCTCATTTGTAGACATTGAAAATTTGTGGACTCTACGAGAAAAATTTAATTTTCGTTAGAGTTCTTGGAGACTACTTTACCCTAAACCTAGCTTGGTGCTACTCTACATCAACTCTATATTATGCCCATAAGCTCATAAATTAATGTGTATTCATAAAAAATTGGGATCTCAAATATACCACAAAATCCTGAAATATTCATAAAGAGATCATGCTACGTTCGAGAAATAAGCTTTTAACGGTCCTCAAATTACGGAGAAAATTAAAAGAATTACAAGAAAATAAAGAGATAAGAATGAAGGAAGAAACAGATTTGTACTCATATCGTTTATCAATAATAATTCTTGTTTCTTCATATTTTTTTTTGTTTGTGATTGAAGTTTATTTTTCACAAATTAAATTATGGTGGAAATAGTTGCTAGGCGGTATTGGTGCATTGCTTCCTGCCCTTTTGTATATTAGTGCATACAGTTGCACGTCTCTTGAAACTCATCTTTAACTTCAAGTTATTGCGAGTAGTGTCTATGCATATTCCTATGAGTAATAATTCCAGGAGGGTTGTTAGTATATTCCCACGAGAATTGGGAATTTGAATTGCTTAGGCTATCTCAAATTGCAGGTGAAAAACTTCATAGGAAAAGTACCATATAGTATAGTCAAACTCAAAACATTTATTGATCATAGATGTTCAACAGACCAATTTGTGCATTAATTTTGATGTCAAGCAAATGAAACAATCGAGGCATCTTATAATTCTCGGTGATTGTTTTGTTTTCTGATTAAGTAAATTTAGCTTTAAATTACTTTGAAATGTCCACTTTTGTTCCTGTGTACATCTTGCCACTGGTTGTAGAGCCGTTGACAAGCGTAAAACTCTTATTGCAATGCATCCTGGTTTCCAGAGTATAGCAATTTAGCAGATCCTGCTCTTCTATGTTTAGTATCACATACAGTGTCTTTCGCCGTAATCTTTTGCTTTCACTCTTCATCATCATTTTTATCTCTGAGGTAGAGGTTAGGTCTGCATACAATATTGTTGCTCTAACTTGTAACAATTATAAACAACTTCAAATACAATTACTCTGACTCTAAGTTTTTTCTTTTATATATCATAAACAGTAATTTCAATAGTATGAAATTTAGATAAACATTTCCGCTGAAAATATTTATAGTGAATAATAAAACAATTCCAAACCATTTATCATCTTTATTTCCGCATGGCACATATCAAATTCTCTAAGAAAATAGTACTGGAGGGGATGTACTCCCTTCACCTCATGCACAAAACAATTGTAAAAGAAGTAATGGGAGATAACCAACCTAATTTTTAAAATAAATACTTCGTATATTATGTAACGAGAACTTTTTGTCAACATAGTGATTCTCTTGCAAAACTAAGCTCCAAAACAGAATAAATAAACAAAAAGTTTAAAGAAATTATGCAATAAAAACTTCCTCGAATCTGTAGCAGTAAGATCCTTTTTTTCCAGTGAACAATGCAACTTTTTCTTGAACTCCATGCTGTGCGATAGGAGTTTCTGTTGGAATCAAAAATATATTCTCACATCATACAGTGATGAAGAGAAGAAAACTAGGCGTTGAATCAATTCGTAAGAAATTGTGCGGGTCTTGAATTGCAAAATATTCACAATCTTCTCTTCAACCACAAAATATAAAACAAAACTATATATTATCTCATGGAGTCGATCAAAGATGAACAAAATGAGAATGAAGGAAATTACATCAATTCATAGTTATTCTTCATTTTCTTCATCTTCATCTTCATCTTCGGAATATTCTTCAAAAAATTCCTGCATGTGATCCATGATATCTCCTTTGATTGAAACTTGGCTCTACCTATAACTTAAAGCTGACATATCACAACTTCCTTTTCCATTTCTATCTAATAGAGGTGTAAATTCACGGGTTTTTGGATCATACATTATTGATTTTCCAAAAGTCATTTGGTGTGAGGTACTAAATCAATAGTCCCACATAAAATAATAGTCCCGGGATAAAAATTTTAGTGCACCGTTTGGTTGACAAGGTCGGGATAACTTATCCCATCATTTACTCCATAGTGATGGGAGAACTTATCCCATATGGATGGTGGGATAAGTTATCCTGGGTAATCCCGGGATAACTAATCCCGAGATTAATTATTCCGGGATAACTATTTTCCAACCAAACGACCTTGGTCATATCTCCAAGTGATGAACATGACCACGATTGGCATCCCGAACCATGAAGGTCCGAGAGCCCTTCTCTAACTGGCAATCATATACACAATTCATATACTATAAGAAAAATGCGGAAAACATGACAAGACGAAAACATGGTCATTCTTTTTCTTCAACTGAACAGTACAAAAATGAGTTCATGAAACATTCAAAAACACCTGACACTAGTCTGCGAAATCTCTAACAACTTAAAAACACTACTGTCTGAATACTGGGACAAGACCCCCAGTCGGATCATAAACCAAAATGAAATATCAATGTCCAATCAACAAGGCCTTCCGAAATAAGGGAGGCTCACCAACTGCAAACTTCGGAGAACCCTCTACTGCTTAGCGGGATCCTGAAACCGTGTCTCAGATCCTGAAATATAGGGGGTCAATACAGATGTACTGGTACGCAGAGCCATCCAAAATAATATATTTATATATAACATAAGTAAGAGCAATTGATAAAACATTTTACATATAATATATGAAAATAAACGGACACACTTTAAAGACTTTGAAACATTTCTTTGAATCAACGACTCACTCTTTATCTTACTTCTGAGTTAGGTGGTACACCCTACAAGTTTGATATTCCGCGGGCTATATGGAATCCGTCCTTGACTCGGCGGCCAAGCCCCCAACCCAAGTTTGCCGCAAGGGTTGAGGTTTCTGAATATCTACTACACCACAGGGCCGTCGCCAGCGTACCATCCCTAATTTGGGACATAATAAACCCATATCGGCAAATTACTATTTTTTTAGTGATGAGCCCTTACACTCAAATGCCTTCTACAGGTAACCATCTAACTCTTTTTAAGCCCATTTTTAGTCTGTTCTAAACTTGCATCTTTCTGAAATCAAATTCTGAAAATCTGAGTAAAAATCTATATTTTAGTCTGTTCTGAATCTGCTATGGCATTCATTTGTTTTGGTATCGTCATACTCATACCAAGACTTGCAAGTCGTATGTATAAGCCATATAATAATATGCATCAGTTCCTTCAATCCAATCGATTCAGTTGACCACCCAAAACATTTAACAATGCAAGAAAGTTCTTATTTTCAAAACATATTTCAAAGTATGCAGGGATTCTCTCTTTTCAATATTTCAAGAAACATGTGGTGGTCAAGTATTTTGTAACAAACCATGCAATCTCTTTGAATCACCATTTTTCATTTATATTAACAAGAATCACCCTCTCTTCAGTTCATATCCAAAATCAAGGCTTAAACAATAGTAAAGACATTTGAATCATGCTTCTCAATATGCAATTGAATAATTCATAACATATGAAAACAAGAGGCTTTACAACAAGAGAAGAATTTTAAATGTTCATGCTCTCAATTCAACATTAGAACTCAAAAATGCATACATACTTATATACAAGTACAAATCTAATTTAGGGGAAGGACGATCAAGACCAAAACATTATCATAAAAAGGATTTCACAATGCACAATTGTAAATGTAAATTCAAAACCCATTGCAAATTCATGATTTCTCAACATTTAAACATTATCAAAACGATTTCACCATACCCATGTAGTTTAGAAAAACCCCACATACCTTAGTTTACTTAGTTTAAAGAGTAGAGCTAGAATCTTGATTTGTTTCTTGGAAATCTTGGACTTAGATTGATTCTTGATTTCTTGTTCTTGGAGGAAACCCTAGTTTAATCTTGTTCTTGAGAGTGAAGAGGACTTGGGATGTTGAAAACTGATAGAATATGTATTATAATGTTTAGGGTACTATTTATATTCGCGGGCAAGGAGTTTGGGATCAGAAAATACCAAAATATCCCTTTAAAATGACACTTAAGCGTTGTTCGGTCCTTACCGATGTCTTAAGTGACAGACCATCACTCCCGTGACTGGCCGTCGCTCAAACCGTCACAAAAAATCATTTTTTTGACCTTGCTGTTTCAAGTTGACGGCCTAACTTGACGGGCCGTCACTGACTTGACGATCCGTCAGTCTGGCCATCGCAATTCGGTAGACTGACACCTCTCTGGAAAATGGGGATAACTTTTTACTCCGATATCGGATTAAGGAGAAACTGGTGGCGTTGGAAAGAAGACTCAAAGACCTTTTGTTTGATATATAATAGGACCTCTAACTCGTCATATACAAGAAGTTATGATCGATGGAATTTAACCTAAGTTTAGACGTTCACCAAAACTTAATCGATAGAAGAGTTTTAAACTCGTCTTTGAATTAGGGGATTTTTGTGACCTCAATTCATATTAAAAGGATACACACTGTAGGATTGATCATCAGACATATATTAACAAAGAATCATTGGGTTTGGGTCTATACGTGTAGTAACGATGGTTTAAATTCTAGCCCGAAAGTGAGGGGTGTTACAATATATCACCTGATGATCCAGCCCTTAAATATGGTGTTTCTCCTGTTAAAAGAGGAAGAACTGAACACAGGAAAAAAGGCAAAATGATGATCGCAGATCTACTCCTTCTGTTAAAGGGAGGAAATAAAACTTTCTAGTAATCTGTGCTCTCTTTGGGAATATAAGAGTAAGATTAAGAAAAAGCAATACATAGATTGAAAAATCTGATTAACATAAACAAGATTCAATGTGTCTGTTTGGAACCATTTGTCAATATGGACAAAATAAATGGCTACAAAAAGTTTTTGGGATTTCAGAATTATTAACCCAATATTTCTGGCAAAATATGGTGTTTCTGGAGAGAGACAATTGTCAGGGCGCTTTTATTGATGGCCCTTGGTGTATTGGAGGGGACTTCAAGGTGATCCTAGATCCTGAAGAAAAATTGGGAGGTGCACAACAGAAATTGAAAAAAAAAAAAAAAACTTAGCACCAGACTGAGTCAGTGGTCCAGGAATTCTATTGGTGATGTGTATGAATAACTGGGAAACCGAAGTGCATGTAAGGGATGAACTGGATGTAAACAACAACAATGGTCAATCCAGGCAGGAACTCAATAAGACTCAGAGCTGAATATATGAAGTGGCTCGCTAGTCACGAATATCCTTGCTGAAGCAAAAAGTTTAGAATAAATTGATTTGAGGAAGGTGACCTCAACACTAAGTACTTTAAACACAAATCGGATGGGTCAATAGGAAGTTGTACCTAACAAATATTTCAATATATAGTATGAAAATCAGATAAATATTTTTGCTGAAAAAACTTATGTTGAATAATAAAACAATTCCAAACCATTGATTATCTTTTTTCTGCAGAAGGGGCCTACTCCCTTCACCTCATGAACAACACAATTGTCAAAGAAATAATTATGAGAGATAACATATATATTCTGATTTTTAAAATAGATACTTCTTATAAATGAAAAAAAAAAAAAACTTAAACAATAGCCAGCCTATATCAATGAGAACTTTTTGTCAGCATAGTGAATTCGATTGCAAAACTAAACTCTGAAACAGAAGATAAATGAGAAGTTTAAAGAAAGTAAGCAATAAAAACTTCCTCAGATTTGTAGCAGTAGGATCTTTTTTTCGGCTTGTTGCTTTCTTGAACTCCATGTTGTGCGATAGGAGCAAAAAACTAGGCGCTGAATCAATTTGTAAGCAATAGTATGAAATTCAAAGAAATATTTTCGCTGAAAGAAAATTATGCTGAATAATAAAACATTTTTAGATCATTATATCTTTTTTTTCCTCATGACACATATCAAACACTCTAAAATAGTACTTGAGTGATCTAATCCCTTCACCTCATGCACAAAACAATTGAAAAAGAAATTATGAGAGGTATAGCAATTATTTTAGTTTAATAGGACTATTTATTATTGATTTCTGAATGTAAATAATGAAATTTTGTGTTTTGTTTCCTACAGGCTGTAATAAATTAGTAGTCCTGGACTCTAGTCAACTAATATATATATATATGATGCCAAATTTTTATCCCTTTGTTACATAAGAAAGGATTTGTATAAGGTATGGGTGTCAAACAGGCCGGGCCGGGCCAATCCGGAACCGGCCCTTTCTTTTTAATCGGGTTGAGGGCCGGTTAAGGGCCAGTTTGGAGGCTACCCGGATCGGGCCGGGCCAAACAGTAAAAAAATTAAAACTCACCCTAACCCGGCCCACTAACCCAACCCGATCAAACCCATCAAAACCCGGTCAAACCCGGTTAAAAACCGGTCAAATCCGTTTAAAAAATTCAATATACACTATATACACTCCAATATACACTATATACACTCCAATATACAATATATATTTTTAAAAAAATATATAAACAATTACACATATATACGTACCATTCAATATATAATTATATATGACTATAAGTGCTACTTTAAATAAAACATATGCTATAATAGTATAATATATATACATACACTACAATATATATATATATATATATATATATATATATATATATATATATATATATTTATATACTAATTTATAAAACATATACATATGTATACGTTAAATATATACTACTTTAGAAGATATATACACATATATATGCACCATTCAATATATATGTACTACTTTAAATAAAATATATACTACAATATACATATATATATATATACAACAATATGTATATATATATATAGTTACATACTAATTTATAAAACATATACACTTGTATACATTAAAGATATACGTCTATAGAAGATATATACACATATATACGCACCATTCAATATATATGTACTAATTTAAATAAAGTATATACTACAATATATATATATATATATATATATATATATATATACTTACATACTAATTTATAAAACATATACACTTGTATATGTTAAATGTATACTACTTTAGAAGATATATACACATATATACGCACCATTCAATATATATGTACTGTTTTAAATAAAATATATACTACAATATACATATATATATACAACAATATATATATATAGTTACATACTAATTTATAGAACATATACACATGTATACGTTAAAGATATACGTGTATACGCACCATTCAATGTATATATACTACTACTTATAAAATATACTACATTATATATACATTACAATATATATAGATATACTTATATACTAATTTATAAAACATATACACATGTATACGTTAAATATACACTTCTATAGAAGATATATACACGTGTATACGCACCATTCAATGTATATATACTACTACTTATAAAATATACTACATTATATATACATTACAATATATATAGATATACTTATATACTAATTTATAAAACATATGCACATGTATACGTTAAATATGCACTTCTATAGAAGATATATACACGTGTATACGCACCATTCAATGTATATGTACTGCTTTAAATAAAATATATACTACAATATACATATATATATACAACAATATATATATATATATATATATATATATATATAGTTACATACTAATTTATAGAACATATACACATGTATACGTTAAAGATATATGTCTATAGAAGATATATACATATATATACGCACCATTCAATATATATGTACTATTTTAAGTAAAATATATACTACAATATACATATATATATACTACAATATGTATATATATATAGTTATATACTAATTTGTAAAACATATACACTTGTATACATTAAATATATACATCTGTAGAAGATATATACACATATATACACTTCTATAGAAGATATCCAATTTATAAAACATATACACATGTATACGTTAAATATACACTTCTATAGAAGATATATACACGTGTATACGCACCATTCAATGTGTATATACTACTACTTATAAAATATACTACATTATATATACATTACAATATATATAGATATACTTATATACTAATTTATAAAACATATACACATGTATACGTTAAATATACACTTCTATAGAAGATATATACACGTGTATACGCACCATTCAATGTTTATATACTACTACTTATAAAATATACTACATTATATATACATTAAAATATATATAGATATACTTATATACTAATTTATAAAACATATGCACATGTATATGTTAAATATACACTTCTATAGAAGATATATACACGTGTATACGCACCATTCAATGTATATGTACTTCTTTAAATAAAATATATACTACAATATACATATATATATACTACAATATACATATATATATACAACAATATATATATATATATATATATATATATATATATAGTTACATACTAATTTATAGAACATATACACATGTATACGTTAAAGATATATGTCTATAGAAGATATATACACATATATACACACCATTCAATATATATGTACTATTTTAAATAAAATATATACTACAATATACATATATATATACTACAATATGTATATATATATAGTTATATACTAATTTGTAAAACATATACCCTTGTATACATTAAATATATACATCTGTAGAAGATATATACACATATATACACTTCTATAGAAGATATCCAATTTATAAAACATATACACATGTATACGTTAAATATACACTTCTATAGAAGATATATACACGTGTATACGCACCATTCAATGTATATATACTACTACTTATAAAATATACTACATTATATATACATTACAATATATATAGATATACTTAAATACTAATTTATAAAACATATCCACATGTATACGTTAAATATACACTTCTTTAGAAGATATATACACGTGTATACGCACCATTCAATGTATATATACTACTACTTATAAAATATACTACATTATATATACATTACAATATATATAGATATACTTATATACTAATTTATAAAACATATACACATGTATACGTTAAATATACACTTCTATAGAAGATATATACACGTGTATACGCATCATTCAATGTATATATACTACTACTTATAAAATATACTACATTATATATACATTACAATATATATAGATATACTTATATACTAATTTATAAAACATATACATATGTATACGTTAAATATACACTTCTATAGAAGATATATACACAAATATACAAAACATATGCTACTTAATATAATAAATTAATAATATTTGGTAGTAAATTAATAACATATTAGAAGTAAGTTTTTAATTTAAATTAGAAAACTAGAAATTCAATTTAAAATTTTAAATCGTTAAATGAAAAAATATAAAAAGCAAGGACTAAGGAGTGAATGAATTTGGGGAATTTTATTGATTGCAAAATGATTCAAAATTTATAATTTACATGAATGAAAAATCTATAAATTATGCATCATTTTTTCCAACTCATTCATGTTAATATTAATGGGAACTTGCATAGGATAGTCGAAGTCAACGGGGGCAAAACCATGCATTGGACTTGATTCTGCTGAGTTCTCCCGTGAAGTCATAATTTCTTCAAGTTTCAGCTCGTCGCTCGGCTCCGGTTCCATTCCTTGGTTTCTTCTTTCCGCTCTAATCCAATCTCTGAGGCAAACTAGAACATTCATTGCATTGCTTCTCAATGAGTGTCGGTTGTCTCCAAGCTGCTATCGTCCCTGACTAAAGGCGCTCTCTGATGCAACAGTTGACATTGAAACATTCAAGATATCTCTAGCTAATCTTGAAAGCACAGGATATTGTGTTTCATTACTCCTCCACCAATCCAACGTGTTGATCCGTCGTCTGCGATCCTGTGGTGCCGTCCGAAGATAATATTTCAGCTCTTCCCGATAAGTTGATGTGTAAGTTCTCTCATCAACACTGTTCCAACAATTTAAATCATAAAGCGAATCAGAAAAATCACTATGTGCCGGCCTTTTAGAAGATGATGGCTCCTCGGGAGGATGAGGAGCGACAGTTGGAGTGATATTTGTAGGTACGGCTAAATCAAATAAATCAGCATAGTGATTATATAATTTTTCTATGTAATCATTTGCATCAGCCGTAGCCGTCCACAAATCAGGTTGTACTTGTTCAGAATCATGGTTAGTATTTATTTCTAAGTTAGTATAAATAAGAGTACTAAAGTGACACATATTATTATATTTCATGCACGAATTTAGCATAGCACCAACCAAGTAAATAGGGGGAATCGGGAAAAAATATTTTTAAAATTTCGTAAACATGGCGCCAACAGCTTCTTTATAACCTTCTTTATTTTTATATTCTTTGAGCAAACCAGAAATATTGGCTATATATGCCAAAATATTACAAACAGTAGGATAATAAGCACCGAAAAATTCAACCGTAGCTACATAAATTTTTTCTAAAAACTTAACAAGATCATTAATTACAACCCAATCAGAATTATGTAGCATGCAATCAACAGAATCAGCAAATGAACCGCAATGTTGGTTAAAAGCTAGTGTAATAGGAATTCTATATTTATAACAAGTTTTTAAAAATTTATACGTAGAATTCCATCTAGTATCAATTTCCTCAGGCATCAAAATCGGTGTAAATCTATTTTCTTGACATTTAACTTTAAATTCTCTAATTCTCGATCTACGATTATTTTCTTGAATAAAACCAACAGCAAGGCGAATTTTTTCAATATAAAACTCAAAAAACTCAAGACCATCTTTTACAATTAAATTATATATATGACATGCACACTTAATATGAAAAATTTCAGGCAAGGGCGAAGATAGCGTAGATTTTAATTTTTTTATGGCAGTGTTGTTGTTAGAAGCATTATCAAAAGCAATACATAAAATTTTATTTTCGATACCATAATATCCGGCAATTTTAATAATAGAATCAGCAATAAATTGTCCAGTATGTTTACGATCTTCATCATATAAAAAAGTAAGAATACGTTTTTGCATCACGAAATTACTATCCATCCAATGACAAGTAACGGTTAAATAGTCATTTTTATTTACAGCACGACCAAGATCAGAAGTTAGGGACAATCTACATTGAATATTTTTTAACAATGTTGATAAATAAAAATAATATTGTGAATGAAGTCTAAAAATATCAGACCGACAAGTAATTCTAGGAATACCGTTAAACATAGGATTATAAATTGCTTGTATATAACGAATAAAGGCATCAGAAGAAGGAAAATTAAAAGGCAAACAACCCACAGCTACCATTTTAGCTATTTCTTCTCGGTCCCTCAATTTATTATACTTCTTCGCTACGTGACCGGTTGCTAGGTCCATTCTAGTTTGCGTTGGCCCACCAACATCCCCACCACCTTTTGTAATATTTAACTCTCTTTTGTGATCTTCAGCTACATGTCTCATTAACGTACCCGTACCCCCTTGCTTGCCTCCACTTCTATGCTTATATATTTGTTGACAAATATTGCATTGCACCTCAATATCTGATATACGTTCAAAAAATTGTCATGCAATACTAGTTCTTTTACGAGGTCTTGGGGCACTGGGAGCACGGGGAGGGAGATTAACCGATTCAGATCTAACGTTAGCATCTCCTACTATGGGTGTCTCAGCAATATTTTCATTATCTTCGTCTAAATTAACCGCATCTACTTCATTTTCTTGTTCTATACCGTAATTTTCCTGAGCTTCTACATAATCCATATCGTGAGCACCTATACCTATTTCTTCCTCAAAAGGTGTACCAAGCGGTACCGGAGGCGAAGGCACACGAGTATATCTACTACTTGAACTACCTCTACCGCTAGTAATTCGCTTTTTACTACCACTACCGCTTCCGGGATAAAAATTTTTAACACCTTTAGTAACGAGGTTTCTTAATTTATCCATAATATAAATTAAATTAAACTAAAAATATTCAAAATACACAAATATAATAAAATTAAATATTAAACAATTAATACAATAAATAAAAATGAAACGTAAGAGATGGAACGACAATACCAAATTTTGGAAGTATCCGAAGATTGCGACTTTAGAAACTTCCGCTCGTACTTTGTAAACGAAAAATTAAAAAATTAAAGTAAATACTTTAAGAAATTAAATATATTGAATATTTGAGAATTGAGAATTGAGATTTGAGAGAGAATGGGATTTGAGAGAGTGAAAAATTGTGTGAAAAATGATTTGAAGTTGTAGGGTATTTATAGATTTTTTTTTGGGATTAAAAAATATTTTTTAAAGTTTTTTTTTTTTTTTTAATAAATGGGCCCAAACTAGCCGTTTGGACCCAAAAACGGCTATATAGCCGTTGGGCCAACGACTAGTTTGGCCCAATTTTTTTTTTTTTTTTTAAATAATGTTATTCAGGCCGGGCCGGGCCGGTTAACCGGCGGGCCTGGACCGGGTTTGGTCCGGGCCGGGTTAGCCGGTTCAATTTTAAAAAAATAACCGGCCCGGGATCCAGAACCCTAAAGCCCTAGGGCTTACCAGGCCGGATCAAACCGGACTGGTTTAGTTACTAGGGATGGGTCGGGTCGGGCCGACCCACTTGACACCCATAGTATAAGGTAAACAATTAATTTCAAAGTGATTTATATATACTTAATTCAAATAAAGTAAAGATTTAGTAACAAATTTTTTTCCTGATTTTAAAATCCTAAATAAAAGAAATAGAGTTAAATTTCATTTTGTTAAATGTGAAATTTATTCTTAAAGGGTAAAAAAGGTGAAGAAAGTTTCAGGCTTTTAATGTTTCAATTTGTCTTATTTTTCTTTTAGTCCATTTAAAAAGTTTTTTTTAATATTTTTTTTCAACTCCTTAATTTTAATATTTCACATGACATAAACATATTTATGACCACAAAATTTAAGTATATTTTAGTACATTCTACGTATTCATCCTTGTATGAGCAATTATGTTTTGAGTAACAAAATATTCACAATCTTCTCTTCAACGCAAAATATAAAACATTAGTATACAATCTTTATCTGATAGAATGAAATCATAGATGAACTAATTAATGAGAAACAAGGAAATTACCTCAATCGCAATATTCTTCATCTTCATCTTCGGAATATTCTTCAAAAAATTCTTGCATGTGATCCATGATATCTCCTTTGATTGAAACTTGGCTCTCCCTATAACAACTTAAAGCTAGCATATCACAACTTCCTTGTCCATTTCTATCCAATAGAGGTGTAAGGGTTTGGGGGTCATACATCATTACTTTTTTATTTTCCCATTGAAAAATAAACTTATCATCATCCCAAAATCCCATAGGCTCATAATCATCCATTGTAGGCTCACACTCAGGCATTGTACGCTCACGCTCATTCATTGTAGCCACTACATTGAGAAGTTCAATACTGGTAGGCATCACATTGACAACTTTAGTCCACAATCTATCCATACATCAATTGGAGGATTCACATCATTATTGTCGATATCGATACCGCAATGACACACTAGTAGGCAAATTGATTCCGTATAGATAGTAAGGTCACAATCATCCTGACTTAAAATATGGTCTACAGGCCCTGGAATCTCACCAAACACTTCATTGTGCATGTCAAAATAACGTATTACAACGCCTCTTTTAGAGAAAGAGGCATTAATGTAACTTTCCGTGCACCAATAATAAAATCCGTTCACATAGGTCGAGCACCGTGAATCTTTCATCATTGGATCAGCGCGGAAGTTGCAATCCAGGAATATCCAACAGTTGTTGTTTAATGAGTAAACGGAAGCAAACCACAAACGATCAGGCTCAGGATTATGCTTAGCCATATCAGAAAGAAACGAAACACACACCACCTTGTAATCATGACTTAATGGATCAAACCCAAAGCCCAGTTTATTATTAGAATAATTAATTGGACGAGAAGAAATCTCGTGGAAGAAGTTTAAACTCTCTCGTAGCCGGGTTCCACAGAGCCATACGATCAAAATCTTTATGCAAGAAAAATATGCCGTCAACAGGACCAATAATCCCATCTAGTTTAGCAGGAATATGTAAATAACTAGGCTTTTCAGGTACGGGAATTACTCCAGGTAATATTTTTTGAGGGAATAGGTGAATAGTAGTGGTGAGATCAGGGCCGTTGTAAACGGGTATAATGAGACGGGTAGGATTTTCATCGTGATTAAGCTTTTCTTTAACAGAAAAAGAACTTGTACTTGTAGTAACAGTCAGGGAGTCTCATCATGATAATTGATTTGAGGGGGTGGGGAATTAATTGCTCCCTCCGTTTTGGCCCTATGGACTTGACACACTCATTAAGAAAAATATTAATTAGGTATTTATTTTTATTAAATTAGTCTTATTAATTATGCTTTGAAAGTATAAATGTGAATTATATACTTTATGTAGTCATTTAATAATAGGGGTAATCTTGGAAAAACATAATAAAATTCTCTTGATTTTATAAATGGGACAAGTAAATTGAAATAAATATTTTTAGGAAAAAGCCAACTAATACGAAACGGAGGGAGTAATATGGTTAACAAGAAAACGAGATACTCCAAGTCTATTTATATAGTTGTGGGTGGGGAATTATGGTTATCCACTCTCAGTCGATTTTTTCACAAGGAAAAAACATTTTAAATAATGAACTGATAATATTTATAGCATTGATTCCAATTTTACAAGGAAAAAAATAATCCCTTCGTTTCATATTAGTTGTCATTTTTAGTAATAAATATTTCTTAATACTTATCATTTCATAATACCAAGACATAATTACTCGTTTTTTTTTTCATTACTTACCCTAGTTATAAATATATTCCATATTTATCCTAGTTATAAATATAGAAAGATATTAGTGCAAAAAAGAAAAGTATTAAATAGAGAAGAGTAATCAATAAGGATAATTACTCATTTAACTATGAACGTGTTATGTACCTTATTTCTTATGTTTACCAGCACCAAATGATTCTCAGTTCCACCAGATACAAGATCATGCATATACCACTGCCAGCAAACTCTGCAAAATATTGTGATCAGAAACTAATAACACATGCAACAAAAGCATCAAGTTACCTCCCTCAGTGGGTGTTATCATCATAGACTATGCTTTCCACTTCATCTAGCGCACCTGTTTCCATGGCATCACAGTTGGCGGAAGCAGAAGAGCATGAACGAGCCTTTGGTGGTAGGGCCAGGTGGAACCAAGTCCGATTTCTTGCTGATGGAAAAAAAAATTATGAACTTTTTGTAACCTTGCACCGTCTTCTAGGTAAATGCCTTTATAACTTACAAGTCTTCACTTCACGCTAATTTTCCTGAAATAAATCGTAACTGTTGTTGTGGTCTTGGTTTCCTCTGATGCCAGCTAAAGGGATAGAGAAGTTGAATGCAGAGAAAAGGACTCTGAAATCAGGGATTTGAAGGAAAAAGTCGTAATTTAGTCAGACAGCCAGAGTCTCAGAATAGTGAACTGATCATTCGGAAGGAGAAGTTGATGGTCACTGTATCTCATTTGAATGAATTAGCAGAATATTGATAGAGTAGAAACTAAGTTAGTTTTCTATTAGTTGAATCTCTTACTAAGGCAAGTTTTAATGTTGTCAAGGCTTCTTTAATAGTAAATGATGGTTATGAGATAGTTAACAGAGAGAATTTGTTCTAGCAGTTGCATTGTCCACACATTAATTTGTTGGTTTCTTGTTCCAATAACCCTTAGTATGCCTGAAGGTGCTCCTCCTCCTTGTCTTATCAATATGAAAGAGATATGGTCCTCCACCCTCTTATCCATCGGTGAAGATCCCAGGACTCAATGCTCCTATTGGACGCCCTTATATGGAGATGTCTTTGGTGTATTACAACAAGATCAGCTTAATTATCAGGATGAACCTGTTGATAAGACTAAACATTGGGGTGACTTTCATTTTCTTGAGGAACTGCCTACCCACGCTACCAGGAAAGTTTCTGTGGTTATTTTCGCCCCGTCTCCTTGAATTATGGACCCAAGATAGTTCCTTGCTTTTTTGAGCCAAGGGTGTACCCTTACCCTGCAAAGGTAGAGATAAGGTCTGTGTACATCTTGCCCTCCCCAACTGGGACGTATGTTGTTTTTGTTGTTGTTCATGACCTCTCTACTCTACTTTTTGAGGTAATGAATAAATAATATCTGGTTCTTTCTCAGTTGGTTAGGAAATATTAGAAACCTTCAAGTTAATGTGGAGTGGTTGCATTACTCTAAATCATGATTCTTAATATGTCCAAAGGTGGATGGAAGATAAAGTATATTACAAGCACACCAAATAATTGGAAGCAAACCATCAATACTTAAAATAGGGAAGCAAACAATTGGTTTTTTTCCTCTCCTCTCATTCGAGGAATGAAGGGAAGCCTTGGAGGAACTGGTAAAATCTTTGTCATATGACAAGTAGGTCATGGGTTTAAGCCATAGAAACAATTCTTCTAGAATGCAGGGTAATGTTGCTTACAGTAAACCCTTGTGGTCTGGTCCTTCCCCGACCCCGCGCATTAGGTGACAGATTGACATATCTGAGTGCTAAGGTGGTGGCACTAGGCTTTAGTAGTGATAAAGCACATTTTCGTTATTGTAGTAGCGTTAGGAGTGTGGCGTTTGAAATGCCACTTGTGATAAGTCAAAATTCCCAGTAGAGTTGACATGTTTAGGCTTTTAAGAGTTTAACATAATATTATTGGTTTTGGTAAATTGTTTAGTCCATCAGGTGTGGCTGTGACTGGAATTTGTATTATATTTTTATGGCTGAAGGCCCATAATACGCAGTAGTAATAATATCATAGATATCTGTGTTCTTTATAAAATTCTATTAACTCACAGATTACAGTGCAATTTTTTGTTTCTTTTCATAATTTATGTAACATTTTGAATTACAGGAGAGCAAAATGGCAAATAAGTTGCAGAGTTTAAGCTGAAGTAAAACTTTTATTGGCAGTAATTTTTGTGAAGTGCATTTCATATTTGTTATACTCTTAGTAACTTATATAATTGGTTTTGCAGTGATTTCCCCCAGAAAATGTCTCCAGGTGTGCAAGATATACCAGGACATTTGCAGGTGAAAACATGCTTTCCACTTCATCTAGCACACCTGTTTCCATGGCATCACAGTTATCAGAAGCGGAAGAACATGAACGAGCCTTTAGTGGTAGAGGCAGACGGAACCAAGTCCGGTCTCTTGCTGATGCAATAAATGTTACGAACTTTTTATTTAAGTTAGCATCTTCGTCCACGTAAATGCCTTTATAACTTACAAGTCTTCGCTTCATACTGACTTTCCTGAAATAAATTGCAACTGGTGTTTTTGTCCTGGTTTTCTGTGATGCCGGGCTAAGGGATAGAGAAGCTGAATGCAGAGAAAGGGACGCTGAAATCAGGGAGTTGAAAGAAAAAGTCATAAATTTGGTCAGACAGCTAGACTCTCAGAATAGTGAACTGATGATTCCGAAGGAGAAGTTGAGGGTGACTACCTTTTTTTGAATGAATATTGATCGAGTAGAAACTAATGTTTTCTGCTCTTGATATGATCTCTACCTTCTCAATTGGGGTGGTGGAAAAACTTGGAAACGTAATCCTTCATTTTTCCTGTTTCAAATGATGCTACTCAGAGAAATTTGACTGACTGCTCTCTGAAAGACATCTCATAGAACTATCCTGGATTACACGCTATAGACTTGTGTAAATTGACAGATTCTGCAATTGGAATCTCTTGCCACTGGTTGGTAAAGCAGTTGACGAGCTATATATAGGATCTTCTGAGCATGCAGTCATCAAAAAATTGAAAAGAAATGCCATATTTTTAGATAGTATATTTTGGATTCCTCTAGGGAAGGTAGGGGTGGTAAAGCCTAAAATAGTATTGGAGGAGATCGATCTAATCCCTTCACCTCATGCACCAAACAACTGAAAATGAGACAATGAGAGATAACATATTCTAATGTTTAAAAATAAATACTTATATATTATGTAAAGAAAAAACTTAAAACAATAGGAAGTAGCTATACTATGTAATGGGAACTTGTTGTCAACATTGTGAATTCTCTTGCAAAATAAATAAATAAAAAGTTTAAAGCATCTACATAATAAAACTAGTTGAATTTTGTAGCAATAAGAACTTCTCCCTTTGTGGTTTGTTGCAACTTCTTCTTGAACTTCATGTTGTGCGACAAAAGTTTCTGTTGAAACCAAAAATATACATTCACATTAAACAGTGATGAAGAGTACAAAACTACACAATAAATCAGTATCAATTGTTTTCGTTTAATAGGACTACTTTATTATGTAAATAATGAAATTTTATATTCCGTTCCTATAGGCTAGAATAATAAGTAGACCTATAAGGAAGGATTTGTATAATAGTTACCAAATGTTATATAATGGAGGACTCATAAATACTCCCTTCGTCCCATTTTGCTTGTCCCAAATTTTCTAATTTAATTTCTCATTTTTTTACAAATCAAGAAGAGATAAATTTTTTTCATGTTTTACCCTTTGCATTAATTATTTTTTCTTCAAATTAAAATATAAACATCATTTAATAGGAGTACTCTGGTAAACTAGCCATGTTATTAATTTTTTTTTTTTTAATTAATGTGTCAAGTTAATTTGGGACAAGTAAAATGGGACGGAGGGAGGGAGTAATGTAAATGAGGAAAGATTTAGTAACCAATCTTTTAGCTGATTTTAAAATCAGCTATAAAGTAAAATAGTTAAAGTTCAACATGAGAAATATATGAAGTATAGTCTACCTATCTTTAATTTAAAAGCATTAATTAGATTCTATTTTCTACATTTTCCAACGTCTACGGGGACTCAAAACTTGTGTGGCGAGTATGTTTGAATAACAAAATATAATATGCACAATCTTCAGTTCAACACAAAATATATACAGAACAGACTTGGTATTAATCAAAGATAACGTGAGAGCAAGGGATCACCCAACGAATGCACGAGCTCTAAGTTCTAAGGATTGACCAATTGAATAGCACTGAACAAAACGACCCAAGAAGGAAATTACCTCAATTTATATATCGTTATTCATCATCTTTGGAATCTTCATTTTTGCAATCTTCATCTTCAGAAGAATCTTCATCTTCGGAATATTCTTCAAAAAATTCTTGCATGTGATTCAAGATATCTCCTTTGATTGAAACTCGACTCTCCTTATAACTTAAAGCTGCTCTATCACACACTTGTTTAGGCTTATCAAGTAGAGGTGTAAATTCACGGGTTTTAGTGTCAAAGTGTATTATTTCATTTTCAGATTCAAAAATAAACTTATCTTGATCCCAAAATCCTACAGTCCAACATGTCATTGTAGGCACCACATTGCGAAGTTCAATCCTGGTAGGAATCAGATTGACAACTTTAGTCCAAGATCTATCATCGTTCAACAACCATACATCAATTATAGGATTTGCATCATCATCATCATCATCATCATGACGGTTGTGATGATGATACACTAGTAGGCAAATTGAGTCCTTATAGATAGAAAGCTCACAATGCTGATTTGATGTATAGTCTATAGGCCCTGGAATCTCACCAAACACTTCGTTGTGCATGTCAAAATAACGTATTATGACGCCGCTTTTGCGGGGACTAATGTAACTTTCTGTGAGCCAATAATAAAATCCGTTCACACATGTAGAGCACAATGAGTCTGACATCAATGGATCAGCGTGGAAGTTGCAATCCAGGAATTTCCAACAGTTGTTGTTTAATGAGTAAACGGAAGCAAACCATAAACGATCAGGCTCAGGATTATGCTTAGCCATATCAGTAAGAAACGAAACACACACCACCTTGATGGATCAAACCCAAAGCCCAGGTAATTATTATAATAATTAATTGGGCGAGATGTTTCGGGGATCGAATCGAAGAAATCTCGTGGAAGAGGTCTAAACTCCCACGTAGCCGGGTTCCACAGAGCCATACGGTCAAAATCTTTAGGCAAGAAAAAAATGCCGTCAACAGGACCAATAATTCCATCTAGTTTTGCAGGAATCTGTAAATAACTAGGCTTTTCAGGTACGGGAGTCACTCCAGGCACTATTTTATGGGGAAATAGGTGAATAGTAGTGGTCGGATCAGGGCCGTTGTAAATGGGTATTATGAGACGGGTAGGATTTTCATTGTGATGAAGCTGCTCTTTATCAGAAAAAGAGCTTGTTATAAGAGATGTGTTCCAATTCTTGCCCACACATCTGTATGGGCAAAACAGATTTTGCATGAAAAACAGATTTCAAAGGTAAAACAGATCTCACAGGCAAAAGAGGTTTGACAGGCAGTCTAATTTGAGGGGGTGGGGTTTTGCCAATTTGTGTTGGAGTACCAGGAAGAAATCTAACTAATGACATGGTGGAGTTGGGGTTAACAAGAATACGAGATACTCTCTCTCTCTCTACTTATAGAGTTGATTTTCTTTTCCTTCCGGAGTTTAAGCAGTAATCCACTCTCCGTGGGATTCTTTTACAGGTAACTTTCGCTTTATTTTCAGGTTTAAATATTTCAAATAATAAATTAGGAAAAATAGTAAAATAAGGAAATTTTACTTGGCTGATTTTCTTTTCCTTGAGCCAAAGTTTGGTAAGTTTCACTTTGTATGCATAACCTCTTATCTCTTTTTGTTATACATCATGTGCAAGTATTCCAAAAAAGGTCCTTCTCTAAACCATCTTGCCTTCTTCATTATTCTTGAAATGATGACTGAGAGAATTGAATCTTCGAACAGTTGTTTTACACTATGAAAATTACATCCGTTCATGACTTTGATTTGGAAAATTATACAAATGTAATCCATGTAACTCTATTCCGCACACTGCAGGTGAATTCAAAAGGACAATGTTCTAACTTCATTGGAGAAACGTGTTTTCAGACTCATCCTGGTAGCAGAAATAAGATCATCGATAAGGGGGCAAGGAAAAGTCGGAAACTAGAACTAAAAAGGCAATCATCTTGCAAATGAAACATTTTAAAGAGCCAGCGACAGCAAAATTTCAGAATGTGAAGGAAAAGGAACCCTCAAATGGTTTAAGTAAATGGACCCATTGTTAGAAACTTCAAATACATGATTTTACATTCTGGTATAATAAACAGAAAAAAAGATAAACGGAAAAAACTCTTTTTTTCTTTTGGGAGAAACGTTAAGGCAACAGAAGTACCTCAACACTAGATCCCGGCTCAATCCTTGTATTTCATTGTTTCTTTCTCGAAACCAATAGTAGGAAATTGTTTGGCATATTCCTCAACATCCTGCCTTAGCTTTGAAATCTCAGATTGAATTTTGGAGTCTGAACTCAATGTTGCCACAAAGTCCTTCAACTTCGTTCCTACATTTATTAGAAACCGATGATTGCATGTAGGTACCCAATCTGAAATCTTTAATAATAATAAATTGTATGATCAAAGGAACTGATGCATTCCAGAATAGACAAATTGAAAATCACCAAACCTTTGGTCTCAGCCTTGACCCTAAGGGCCAACTTTACAGCAGCATCAAAAAATTCAGCCACTTTTACAAAATCCTCCTCAACAAATCCCCTAGAAGTGAGAGCTGGGGTTCCTGGATCACATACGAGAAGGGGTAAATTGACTTTAAGATGATTATATCTACACGTGTGTCTCCATTAATGAAAATAATTTTCTTCTTTGTTATGTTTACTCATTTTAATTGTTAATTAGTGTTTTTAATTTCGGATTAAGAGGAATTAGTAGTTAATACTTAGATCTTGCCTCAAGAATATTAAAAGGTTCTCCCCCTGGTTAAATACTAAAAATACGCTTTCTCAAGAAAAGGGAGGAAAGAGAAGAAGAGCTGAAAGAACCTAAACATTCTAAATGTGAAATTCATGAGATGCTGGACACTATAAGCAATCATAAAATAGAGGAAAAGAAGCTTTTTACCCATGCGAATGCCACCAGGCACCATGGCAGATACATCACCGGGCACAGTGTTCTTATTGGCTGCAATATGCACCGACTCTAAAACCTTCTCAACTCTAGATCCATCAATACCCTGAAGAAGGTAATGCACAAATTGTCATATTTGATCGATTAAATACATCCAATACACAAAAGACAAGATGTTCTGTGCCTGATTTCTTTTCTGAATATTTTGCAAATATAAATAAACACTGCTATCAAAATTAATATAATCCCGTTCTTTTAGATGTCTAAGGCAAAATGATCAGCAATCAAATTACAGGACAATAAGCAGCTCTCCAGCCATTTTAAAATAAACCTGTTATGTACCATATTTCTTAAGTTCACCAGCACCAGATGATTCTCAGTTCCACCAGATACAAGATCATATCCCACTTCCAGCAAACTCTGCAAATATTGTGATCAGAAATTAACACATGCAACAAAATCATCAAGTGGCCTTCTTCTGCGGGAGAGTAATGTTAGACTATGCTATAGGATAAGGAAGTTTTACTACAAGGAGTACCTCAGCAAACTTGGAGCAATTGCTAAGAACTTGCTCTTGGTATGCCTTGTATTCTGGTGTCATGACCTAGAAACATACAAAGAGACATTTTATGCTTTAACACCTTATAAAGGAAAACCTGTGAACATTGGAAACAAACACAGAAGATGAACTACTTACTTGTTTCAGTGCAACAGCTAAGCCAGAAATTGTGTGATTGTGGGGGCCACCTTGAAGTCCAGGGAAAACAGCTTGGTTGATTTTATCTTCATAGTCATACATCACCTGTAGGATGAAATTCGCACTATTACTTATCACATTACAGTTTCTCTATTATTCATTCAAAGAAAGGAGATATAAGTGGCACCACCCATATTCCAACAATGAAATTTTTGTGCTTCTCATCCAGCCTTATGTGTTAATTCTGATTTTATGCTCTAAATTTATAGAGATTAAGGCATTTAACCTAGATTCATTTGAAAATGCCAATTTAATCGATCATAGAGAGAAATTTAACCAATATTTCAGACCCCATAGGTATCTTATGCCCTTGAACTGTTTACTACCCCCAAATTAGCTCCTTCAAACACTAAAATCTAGCAACCTATTTATAACCTCCACAAAACACTCAGAAGCCCCTTGTATACTATTGTACATAATCATTCAAGAGGGTTGTGGATGTTCTTCTATGCCAGTGTAGCTAACAAGGTGGTATCATGTTAATTGAGGTACATGATGGTGTGCCCAGGGGGAAAGTATACAAGGTCGACGGAAGATATGAGGGCTTGTGCAAGGAATAAACAGAGATTTTGGGTTAAGGCCAGCAGAAGTTGATGGAACCCATAGAATTATTCAATTTGGTCGGCTCAGAGTGAAAGATTAAATTGGCTTGTCTAATATAAGACAAAATTTCCGATGCAGGACATGGCGATAGGAGAACTAAACTAGAACAAGCTACAAGGACTAACAACAAAATTTCCATTCCTAGATTTCAGTTCCAAAGAGTATCCACACTTAATTCTACATGTTATTTGACTTCAAGTCATACTCACTTCTTCTCCTTTTTTGTTTATCTCCTTCACTCCTTTTCTGAAGAAGATCATCGCCCCACGTGGCCCACGTAGCGACTTGTGAGTTGTGGTGGTAACAACGTCTGCATACTCAAAAGGAGAAGGGATGACTCCAGCAGCAACCAAGCCACTGATATGGGCCATGTCTGCCAAGAGAACAGCTTTTTGCTTGTCACAAACCTGTCAATTGCTCAAAAACAGAAGTACTTTAAAAGTTGGAAAATAAAGTAGTGGAAACAAGCATAAAAAGATTTATTAGTTTACCTTGCGGATACATGCATAATCATATAAGCGGGCATAAGCACTTGCACCAGCAACAATCAACTTTGGTCGGAAGAGTGTTGCACTTTTCTCCAGCTGTGCAAATGGAAATTCAACAACTGAAGAATGTGCTGAAGAAATCACGTACTAGCTAGACTAAAAGAACCAGACAAAGACAACAAAGAGGGAAAGGAAATCGTGTCGCAGCTGAGATTCGTAAACAATAAATAATGCATGCTTTTTCCCCAGAAAAGACTAGCATAATCATGTGTAAATTATGGTGGTATAATTACAGTTGCTTCAAAAGTAACCCTGGCTCAACAACCTTTAATTTTTGTGCCGAAGTAGCTGAAGTCCTTGAAAAGAGGAAGCATCAAAGACTCGTTTGTCTCGCTTCCTCATTATTATTTACTCAGCAATGGTTAGAAGCTTCAAAAAGTGTGTTCCGTAACAACGACATTGCAAACATATCAAAACATATGAACTAGAAATAACGTGAAGACACAGGTTCAGTTGAGGAGAATTCTAGATCAGATATTATACTGTTTGCAAATATTTGATGCTGCAACCAAGAAATCAGTGCATGCAGACTATGTTGCTCGAACTCTTCAAACATGTCATTGGACAAGTGTCGGATCCTTCAAAAGTAGTGCATTTTTGAAGGATCCGACACCGGTGCGGCAATATTTTTGGAGAGTCCGAGCAACTTAGCATGCAGACAATAGAAAGGGGATGAGAAAATATAATGTTGGCTTTTTCTTTAGATAAACTGAATCAATGACAACAGAAATTAGTAATTTAGAAGTGGCCAAAAGGTGCAAGACACAAGAAAAACAAAACGCCTTGTAATAACTAAACCATTCCCAATTACACCGACAAGCAACAGATTACCTGTTCATAATCAATATAACCTGTGCTCTCATCCAATCTGTAGGGCATGGTCTCGAAAAAGATAGACACAGCAGAAATCTTCTTGGTGTCCGTCTGCATAGCATAGACAGAAATAAGGGCATTGCTGGGAAATAAGATTACAGCAAAATACACCTCAGATATACTAGTTCAAGAGAACAGAACCTGATAACCATGAGAAAGATGTCCACCGTGAGGAAGATCTAGTGCCATAATTCTCTCATGAGGCTTTAATAAAGCAGTGTACACTTGAAAGTTTGAAGGAGATCCAGACAGCGACTGAACATTGACTGCAACAAAGTCCGATGAATATTTAGCATAAAGACTATTATCAGAAGCCTAGAGATCAAGAATAGAGCCGTAATAAGGTCAGTTCACATCTAAAGATCCACTCAGAATAAAGTTTTCTGCCTGATGTAATTACCTCCCCATTTGGTAGGATCCAATTTAAAAGCTTCCAGTGCACGTTTTTGACACAATCTCTCTGCCATGTCAATATACCTACATAAACCGATAAAAGAGACATGGTAAATGTTCCAAATAGTATCATTTCCAATAAAAAAAAAGTATGTTGCAAATGGTATTCAATTAGCAACAAATGATAGCCAGAATCACAAACTCTTGCTGATCAGCCAGAAAGCAAGTATATCAATGTCATAGCAGCTTAAATTACCACTTTTGTTCAAATTCTTGGTGATAAGTATTCGGAGAAAGATAATATGAACTTCAAATCAATCAGAGAAACGAAAGCAATGTACGTACTCATTTCCTCCATAGTATCTAGCACCAGGATACCCTTCACTGTATTTGTTGGTCATTACTGATCCAACTGCTTGCATCACTGAGAGCGATGTAAAATTCTCTGAAGGGATAAGCTCAAGACCCTACAAATTCGTCAAATATATGGTTCATACATAAACAATCCTTTAAACATACCAAACACTTGTAAAATGTACTCTCTTCATTCCAATATATACGACATCGGATGGTTACTAGAATCTTAACACATTTCTGTTACCATACAACTTTTTCTAAAGTTTGATTTAATGTTTTCTCTACAAAACTAACTCTTTTAACAACTCGTTTAATTATTTTCTTCCATTATATACAATCAGTGATAATCTATCATGATATAAAATGAAAATGAGTGATTAACTACTCCTCCATTTCATATTACTTGGTCAGTGTTGACCTTACACACACCTTAAAAGTTTTAATTAAATGGCGTATTTAACTAAACTAACTTTATTAATTATGCTTTCGAATATGATTTGGCAAACCAAAACAAATCGAATATGATTTAGCAAACCAAAACAAAACTTTATTAACAAATTATGGAATCATAAACACATTTCATTACAAAATACAAACCTTCCATTGCCTAGCTTTCTCAAGCTCAATAATGTCAGCAATCTCTGGATCGATTTCTTCAAGTGGCGCATTCAACTGCTTAATCCACTATATTAACCAAATAACCAAGATCAACAATTAACATTATTGTTCCTAGCATTAGATACTTATACAAAACCAAAGATCCCAAAAAATAAATAAATAAATAAAAATGAAATGGCTTTTATATATTACGATTCGATTTACTAACCGTAACGCGCGGATCCTCCCTATCACCAACTGCTTGATTTGGCAAAGACGACTACAACAATAATTTAAAAAAAAAAAAAAACAATTAACAAATTGAATATCACCAGCTCACATTTCGGATTTTGAGAGTTAAACAGTTTAATTTTGACCGGAATTCGGATATAAAATCTTCAAAAATTTTGAAACAATATTTATACATTTGGAATCTACCTTAACAAAAACACTATAATTCACAATAATTAACAATCAAAATATTTAAATTTACGTGCCGTAGTTCGAATTTCGAGGGTTCTGATCGTGAATTTGTATGTTAAATCTTCCAACTTTTGCAACAAATTTTAAATAATTGGAAACTAGCTAAAAAAAACACATTATTTATTTAAAAAATAATTATGATTAAAAATAGAGTTATTTGAATGTCGAAATCCGAAATCTGCGACGTAAATTGAACTTAGTATACCATGTAATGGAGGGAAGAGCCATTGGAGAGAGGACGAAGAAGATTAATTGAGGAAGCGTAAGATATTTTACGAAAAGCTTTAGACATTGCCATTTTATGTAATATTTTTTGGGTTGTATGTGTAAATGGCAATTGGGATTTGAGAGATGAGCTTTTGGGGTTTTATTTGGGTTGGTGTTTGTTGTTAGATTCCTTGTTTAAGGGGTTTGAGGGGTAAGAGGGTGGTTCAAGATGGTTAGTGCTTTGGTTGGTGACTTTGCTTTGCTTTGCTTTGCTTGTTGATGGATGTGACTTCATTTTTTTGGTGGTTGTAGTTGCACTAAAATTTTATTACTGTATTCTTCTTCTACTCCCTTGATTCATTTTATTTGAACATTCTTTTATTTAAAAAATGTTTACTGTAATACATATTTGCTCAGTTTATATATTTTTATTCATTTCACTCTTCAGTTAAATACAATACATTACTTATTATATTTTTTAAAATAAAAAAACTATTATATTTAAAAATAATATAGTAAAAAATTACGCCTTTATTTATTGTTTGTTAAGAAATATGTCAAGTCAAAAGTAAAATTTATGAATGGAGAAAGTATATTTAGTAAACTTTATTTTAGTGTATTAAATTTTTCGCTATTTTTAAGTTTCGAGTAAAGGTTGGATCACAAGGATCTATTATACACAGCTTTATTATATTTCTCCTATTTTCTATCGCTAAGACGGAGAACTGAACCTAAAATTCTCTTTCTTCATCATGGATCGAATAAGTCGACTCTGGATTTTATTTTCTCATCAATTTAATTCTGCAAAATATTATTTTTTCGACTTGAATTCTTGACCTTCTCATTACCACCAACTCTTTTTTTTGGTAACAAAGGAGAAACTTTTATTCATTATTTATAATATGCATCATAGTTGGACACAGTGTTAGCTTGTACAAGCTCAACAGAAGTACGCAAAGGCCTAGCACTATTACTACAATTAGATCTTACAAGGGGCACAACAGGCCCATCAAAAGGATTACTATCCATGTCAGCATTGATCATAGGGTAAACAAAATCTGTTGGTTCTGTCCATGCTACAAAACAGCTACTGTTGGTTGACATCTGCCCTTATTTTGCAAGCTTGTCGGCTACACTGTTATGTCTCCTAGGCGCATGCAGTAGCATCGGGCTCCCCAGGCTGAGGAGAAGATCCCTGCACGATAGAATTAAATTGTTGTTAGTTTGTGCAAATGAATCCAAGGAGTTTATTACCTCAAGAGAGTCCGTAGCAATTTTCAGGTGTGTGACCTGCATATCGTTAGCAATCAGAAGACCAAATAGGAAACCAGTTAATTCAGTTTCTAAGGGTGAATGGACATTTATTTTCTCACTATAACCCTTCACCCATGTTCCAAATGGGTCACGAAAGACTCCCCAGCACCCGCAGCTTTTGTTAAGTGATTGTACGAGCCATCAAAGTTTAGCTTGAGTCCTTTATTAGGGGGTTTCCAAGTTGTTTTAGGTTTCGAATTTCCACGAGGGTGGCTCATATTTAAAAAAAATATCCCGTAGCTCGAGCAAAAGGGGGTGAGAGAGGGATGTTAATTTTAGAGTCGTTATAAAGGTTGTGATTCCGAGTGAGCCAAATATGCCACATATAGAAAGGGGAAGCATTGTTCCAGTCAACTAACTTATGAATCGGAGGAGCTGGTATTTTGCTGCACAGGTGTAACCAATCTTGTCTATTGGACATCACTATAGCTTGGAAAAGAGGGAGGAGGTGCAGCTGGTTCCAAAACAGTTAAACGTTGGGACATTGAAGAAAGATATGTTTTAAGGTTTTTGGTGCATTACAAATAGCACAGCTTGGTTCATTAGTGATACCCAGACTATGAAGGTAGCTTTTTGTAGGAAGTCGATCATGGTTGTTTAACCAAAGAAAATATTTAATTTTATTCGGACAGTTGAGTTTCCATATCCAACGGGAGTTGGGAGTATTGTTTGGCTGCACTACTTTATCTTGGAGAAGTCTGGCATAAGTGCATTTAGTAGAGAAGATGTCATTTGGGGTTAGGACCAGACTCGATGTTACAAGAACGACCGTGATTGTAGACCAAAACATTGAGACTCGAGCTCGTGGGCTGCCCGACCAATGGAACAAGCTTTGAAGTGTAGAAGACAAGTCCCCAACACTCCAAAGCCGCCCCAAATGCACACTCCAAGACCACCCCTTAGTCATGGCTCATTAAGGGCATTCTAGTCATTTTGTATTAAGTTGAAACCTAGGCTATAAATAGAACATATTAGATCATTTTCTCATAACTTTGATGATATTTTGAGAGCTCTAGGGAGAGAGAGTCTTGCAAGGTGGATTCCTTGTAAGAAAGTGTAGATATCACTTGTGTTGGTGCTAGTTTTGAAACGTTGGTTGCTAGTCACCTCTTAAAGATTATTTCAAAAGTATCATAAGAATCCTTTCCTCCCTTCCTCTTCTAGTGAATTCTTGAATACCAAGAGAAGGAGAAAAAGTCGAGTACTAATACTCTAGCTGCCGCCTAATGTTTTCTCTTAAGGCTTTGTCTTAATTTCTTAATTGATAATAAAAAGGAAGAAAACAAAAGGGGTAACCCCACTTTTGTTTTCCCGGGATTAGTTTCCAGTGAACAAGGGAAATAATGGACCCTTTTGTTTAATACTAGTTTAGGGTCTTCATTAAGAGGGGTGGCACCCACAACTTGTACACTTATATTACATAAATAACAATACTCTTAAGTCCTCTTCTTAACAGCCACAACATAAAAATACCGTGTATATATGCATACTATTCCATTTGCTTTTCTTTTGTACCGTAATTATCTTTATAAGCCAAAGTTCTACTTAATTCAAATTTTTTCTCGAGGTGCTACAATCTCCCCCACTTAGGTTCATTCGTCCTCGAATGATGGTTATACCTTACTTTTCATCCCATAACTATCCAAGACATTCTTAAGATCATTTAATCAACTTCTGTTCTTACTTGATCCATCGCAAGGCCTTAAATTTGACTAACTCCCTAAATTTTCAAAAAAATCGCCAGAGTTTCCTTTATAAATAGGACTATCGGGTATTTGTCAGCTAGCTAGAATACATCCAAATGCACTTCACAGAGCGTCACAACACATATAATATTCAACAAATAACACACGAGGCTCCGTTTGGCCTTAAACTCAAAAACAATAGTACACAAGGCTCCTCTTGGCCTTAAACACCATTAAAAAGTCATAACCAACCATGTAACTTACCTTATACTCGGCATCTGCATGCTGTTTCTATGTAAATATCAAGGCTCATAGGCACAAATCATGTACCGAAACATATCAAGTAAGAATCAGATGTCAATAGAGCAAAATATAGTAGAAACTAACGATCATATAAAGGGACAAGTAGTTTAAGAACCTTCTGATAGTTTTTGAAATAAATAAGGGTATTTAGTTTTCATATCCGTTTTTGTTTCTCAAGTGTCTTCTTCTACGTTTTGATTTCTCCACAGCACCTTTACTGAAGCTATGTCTCTAGATCTCAACTTTTTGACCTGACGATCCAATATAGCCATGGGGACTTCCTCAAATGATAAGTCTCCGGCCAACTCAATACCCTCTATAGGGATGACTCGAGATGGCTCTCCTAAGCATTTACGTAGCATAGACACATGAAAGACCGGATGCACTGCTGCTAACTCTGGAGGTAATTCTAGCTCATAGGCTACCAGGCCAATTTTGCGAATAACTCTATAGGGTCCACTATACCTGGGACTTAACTTACCCTTCTTACCAAATCACATAATGCCTTTCATAGGCTACATCTTCAAGAACACGAAATCATCAATTTGAAATTCTAAATCTCTACGTCGCACATCCATATACGATTTTTGCCTACTCTGGGCAGTCTTCAACCACTCTCGTATCAATTTAACCTTTTCAACGGCTTGATGGACTAGGTCCAGACCCAATACCTATGTCTCACCTACTTCAAACCAACCAATAGGCGATCTACATCGTCTCCTATATAGAGCTTCAAATGGATGCTGGAGTGATAACTGTTATTATAAGCAAATTTTATTACAGGTAAATGATCATCCCAATTACTTTTAAAATCCAGCACACACGCTCTCAACATATCTTCGATCTTCTGAATGGTGAGCTCAGCTTAGCCGTCTGTCTGAGAATGAAATGCAGTACTAAGGTTCACCTGTGTACCCAAGCTCCTATGAAACAATTTCCAAAACTCAGCATTTAAACGGGGAACCTCTATCTGAAATAATGGACATCGGGGTCCCATGTAGGCGGACAATCTTTTTTACATATAACTTAGCATAATCTTCAGTCGTGCTGGTAGACTTAACAGGAAGGAAATGGGCAGATTTCGTTAGTCGAACAACTATTACCCAAATAGAGTCATGTTTCCGATAAGACAAAGGTAAGACTATAACGATATCCATATTAATAGCATCCCACTTCCACACAGGAATACTAAAGGTTTGAGCTAGGCCACCGGGTCTTTGATGTTCCGCCTTCACTTGCTAACAATTAGAGCACTGTGCCACATATTCTGCTATATATTTCTTCATGTCATTCCACCAGTAGATCTCTTTAAGATCATGATACATTTTTGTAGAATCGAGATGGATTGAATAACGAGAGTAGTGTGCCTCAGCCATAATCTATTATCACAACCCATTTACATCAGGTACACATAATCTACCTCGACACCTCAAGGTGCCATCACCTGCTAGTTCAAATATCGTAATTCGTTGTTATTGAATTCCCTCTTTGTATTGGAATAATAAGGGTTCATCATACTGTCTCTGCTTAACTGATGTCATGAGCGATGATTCGGCTGAATTAAGTACAACAACGCCACCATTTTCAGAATCCACAAGGTGAACGCCAAGATTGGCCAATTTGTGAACATCTCTCACTACTTCCCGCTGAACAGGTGGTAGATGAGATAGACTGCCCATGGATAGTCAACTAAGAGCATTAGCTACAATGTTACCTTTATGGGGATGATAGAGAATATTGATATCATAGTCCTTCAGTAACTCTAACCACCTCATTTGCCTTAAGTTCAACTCTTTCTGCTTGAATAGATATTGAAGACTCTTATGATCTGTAAAGATATCAATATGCACTCCATATAAATAATGCCGCTAAATTTTTAGTGCAAATACCACGACTGCAAGCTCTAAGTCATGAGTAGGATAATTCTGTTCATGCTTCTTTAATTGTCGAAAAACATACGCTATTACTCTTCCATGCTGTATTAGAATGCAACCCAAACCAACACCTGAAGCATCACAGTACACCACATATCCTTCTGTGCCCTTTGGTAAGGCCAACACTAGAGCAGTTATTAATCTATGTTTCAGCTCTTGAAAACTTCTTTCACAAGCATCTGAACACTGGTACTTAACCACTTTCTGCGTTAATTTGGTCAATAGGGCAGAAATAGAGGAAAAGCCCTCCACAAATCTCCTGTAGTAACCGGATAGCCCCAAGAAACTATGCACCTCAATAGGAGTGGTCGGTTGAGGCCAATTCTTCACAGTTTCTATCTTTTGAAAATCTACTCGGATGCCTTCTCCAGATACCACATGATCAAGAAAGGCTACCGAGGTCAACCAAAACTCACACTTAGAGAACTTAGCATACAACTGGTGCTCTCTGAGTTTCTGTAATACTGACCTCAAATGATCTGCATGCTCAATTTCATTACGTAAATATATCAAAATCAATAACAACAACAAACCCAGTGTATTCCTATAAAGTGGGGTCTGGGGAGGGTAAAATATACGCAGTCCATACCACTACCTCTGAAGAAGTAGAGAGGTTATTTTCGATAGGTTTGAAAAGGTTTGAAAATTCTGTTCATTACGTCCATGAAAGCTGCCGGAGCATTCGTTAGTCCAAATGACATGAAAAGAAACTCAAAGTGCTCATATCTTATCTGAAAGGCTGTTTTTGGAATATCTACTTCACGAATTCTTAACTGGTGATAATCGGACCTCAAATCAATCTTTGAAAAGCATTTATCTCCCTGTAATTGATCGAATAAATCATCTATTTGGGGGAGGGGGTACTTAGTCTTTATTATCACCATGTTCATGTCACGCCCCAAATCCTATTAAGGCGGACTGGCACCCGTTGCCGGTAAGGCTCGGGAGAACCAACTTGTAGCAATACATTACCTATGAACATTATAAGTTACTTTTATACTAACATGCCCTCAAAAGATAAATGGGACTAGCAAGCCAAAAGATGTTGTATGACCAGGCCGTTGGAGCCACAATGTCTACGATACGATACATGACCATACTATACTTTACATAGTCTACAAAGCCTCTAGACAAGAAACATTATCTTATAAGGGTCGGGACAGGCCCCGCCTCATGATAAGATACTATACAATGCAAGAAGATATGATAAGACTCAAAGCCCCGAAGCAACCTGGAGCTCAGTGACTGCAGTTGATATCCTGTACTCTTACTGGGGAGGTTTATTAGCTTCTGCACCTGCAGCATGGAATGCAGGTCCCCCAACAGGGACGTCAGTACGAAATAATGTACTGAATATGTAAGGCAACATGTACTATGTATGAGATAAAAGCTCAAATGAAACCATACACTGCTGTAGGGTAAAGGACCACCTTTATGAATATTGTAGAGTCATGCATCGTATAACAATTATGTTACTTTACTCTTATCACTTGTATAATCTGTGCACAGCATGTAATACAGATGACCAGCTGATCAGTGGTAAATCTATATCAGGATCGACCCATGCTAGGCTTTCCTTTCACCCCTGGGATACCCCCTGTAATACTGGGATTGACCCATGCTAGGTGATCCTTTCACCCCTGGGATACCACCCAACAGAAGCAACTGTATACATATATCTTCTTATTACTTTTGAGATGAATCTTTGGTGGTCGTAACATTTGAGCTATAAGACTATAAGCATGACAAATGACAAGTATGTGACCATGTAACATCATATCACAATGAAAAGAGTGGGTTATACAATTAGTGAAACATGTAGGACATAAACAACGTATGAACTTTATTTAGCTAAAAAGAAGACTCATATGTCATGGTATCCACTGTATGTATGCAGCAGTGACAATGCTCGAATCTGGACACACAAATACATGTGAAAGAGTGGAGTGGTTATATCGAAGTTTGTAAAGATCTCTATGTGCCAATAAAGACTTTGGATTCCATGCCAAATAATAAGAGATCGAATAGCCTTACATACCTCGACATATCAACTTGTTTTTACCTCGAAATGACTTCTTTTCTTCCAACTATTTATCTACAATATCATGTTTTAAAGCGGGTATTAGCAGCTAATCAATGCATCTGGACAGCCCAATCTCACAAGACACAACACTTTGGCAACAAACGTATAACCATCGATTCAATGGTGTTATTCCGACTTTCTCAATTCTAACTGTCTTCAACCAGTACACGTTATCATATACATGATGTATACAGCCTATATTAGCTCTATAACATGCTGGCAACAGTCCATAACTACAACACAGAACCATTTTACAAAACGCTCAACTAAGAAGCACAACATCTCGTCGTCTCCCTACATTTCGTTGTTAACAATTCATACTTGTCTCAACTTTGAACCAGATGCTCCCAACATATATATCCATCAAATAAACCTTAACATAGTCACAAAATAGCTCAAAACACAGGGGGAAACGTGAAACATCGCCCCCCCTCATCAAACAGTCCAATACCATTTTGGAAGCACATAAGATCATATAAGGATACTTGTTTCCAAAGAACTAGCAAAACAGTCCAGCAACCTTGGCAACCATATACACACTATAACATATTAATAACCTCAACCTATACCATATTAAAGTCAAAAATCAGGGTAAAAATCGTTCCAAAGCCAAAAAAACCAAACAACAACTTTCAGGACACAAGCTGTCCAGAAATTCCTGCACAGTGCACCAGCCGACTTATCTTGTTTTCCATGGAAAATTCATATCAAGTATATGGTCATTTTTACATACCTTAACTCCCAAGGTGTAGGTCTAATTCAAGAACTCAAAAAGTAGCCTTTGGTTGCCTTCCAAGGTGAAGAAATGCCAAGAGAAACTTAGAGAGAAAAGCTGAAATTTTTGGTCTTTTATTAGTTAACCTAAGGAGCTCGGTTTTGGTCCCTTTTTAAGGAGACCTTAGACCGACTTTCTCCTGATATTTGCAGCTGATTAACTCAAGTTGGTCAATGACTAATTTTCCCCTTTCACTTGGGCCTTTTGGATCTCTAAATCAATGGGCTTTAGCGGCCCATTTTCCTTAATCTTTCTTGCACTTTGTTTGGGCCCAATTTTGTTAGTAGTGAATGAATTTAGTTGGGCATATTATATAAAAATCTTGGGCTGAACATCTTGGCCCAATATAATGCTAAACCATTGGTTTTAATAGCCTCCCTAACTTGGGCTTCGTTTGTCACAAGACTTGGAAAGTTTCGGCGTTAAGCCTTGTCTTCGTTCCCCTTTCTTTTTACTAACATCTAGACTTCAAGTGAGTTCACTTATGAATGAATTATTCTCCCTCATGTATATATATATATATTTTTAAGCCAACCACACAGGTGACTCACCTGCTAGCTTCCTAAGTTCCATAAGCACGCCAATGATTTTCTCCGTTTAAGGCCACAGTCTCTAAATAGACTTCCATATAGTGCCCCAATCTAACACTTGAACACTTGAAAAAAAATTTGGTAGTAATTAAATCAAGTCGTATGTCATTTTATGTGAACATTACTAGTACATGTAAAATGTGGGGTGTTACATCCTTCCCCCCTTAGGAACATTCGTCCCGAATGTTAACATTACTGTATAGTCTAGGCAGGTTTGAATTTCTGGTCACACAACTGTTAATAACATAACTAGTATTCAAACACATACCTATTAATATTCCTCCTCTGTATCTTTTGGTCCCTCTTTGTCTTCAAATAGATGAGGGTATTTAGATGTCATTACTTCCTCCGGTTCCCACGTTATTTCTTCTACTTGGTTGTTTCTCTTGAGTACCTTTACTGATGCCATTTCTTTGTTCCTTAACTTTTTAATTTGGCGATCTAGAATAGCAACCGGTACCTCTTCATAAGTAAGATCCTCTGTGACCTGTACATCTTCTATAGGAGTGATACGAGAGGGGTCACCTATGCATTTTCGAAGCATTGACACATGAAACACTGGATGAACCATTGAAAGTTCCTGGGGTAGCTCTAATTCATATGCAACTTGTCCGACCCTTTTAGTAATCTTATATGGCCCTATGTAACGTGGGCTTAGTTTCCCTTTCTTACCAAATCTCATAACCCCTTTCATTGGTGATACCTTTAAAAGTACCCAATCTCTAATAGAGAATTCCAGCCCTCTTCTCCGCATGTCTGCATATGATTTATGACGACTTTGGGCTGTTTTTAGCCGTTGTTGTATCACCTTAACTTTTTCCATGGCTTGTTGGACTAAATCTGGCCCGAGCAAGGTGATTTCACCCACTTCGAACCAACCAATTGGTGACCTACATTTCCTCCCATACAAAGCTTCGTAAGGCGCCATCTTGATGCTCGAATGGTAGCTGTTATTATAGGCAAATTCAATAAGGGGCAAGTGTTCTACCCAGCTACCTTTAAAATCTAATGCACAGGTTCGCAACATATCCTCAAGTGTTTGAATAGTACGCTCTGCTTGGCCGTCTGTTTGGGGATGGAAGGCTGTACTCAAATTCACTTGCGTCCCTAAACTCCTTTGAAAGGACTTCCAAAATTTTGCCGTGAATTGAGCTCCTCGATCGGATATAATAGAAAGTGGGACCCCATGTAGCCTAACTATCTCTTTGAGGTATAATTTGGCATATTTTTCAGCTGTATAATCACTTCTAACTGGCAGGAAGTGCGCTGACTTCGTGAGTCTATCAACTATCACCCATATGGAGTCAAACTTATTAACTGACCGAGGCAAACCAGTTACAAAATCCATATTAATCATATCCCACTTCCAAGTTGGAATCTCTATACATTGCATGTAACCACTTGGCTTTTGGTGCTCTACTTTGACTTGTTGACAAGTAGGACATTGAGCCACAAACTCTGCAAGGTCCTTTTTCATGCCTCCCCACCAAAACACTCCCTTTGGGTCATGATACATCTTAGTAGATCCCGGGTGGATGGAATATCTTGAATGATGGGCTTCTTCCATTATTCTCCTTCTGAGTCTGTTAACATCAGGCACACACAATCTATTTTGGCAATAAAGTACTCCATCTTGTGTAAGCCTAAACTCTTTCATTATACCTTGACTTACTTTCTCCTTAAGGCATTGTAGAATAGGATCATAACACTGTCTTTCTTTCACTTCCCTTATCAATGAAGAATCGGTAGCATTATGTACAATAATATCCTTTCTTGGAGTTTCGAGTAGACGAACACCCAGATTGGCTAGTTGACGCAGATCCTTAGCCATGCCTTGCTTTACCCCTTTCTGATCACTGGTACCCATGAGTGTCTTACGACTTAGAGCATCATCCACCACATTTGCTTTCCCTGGATGGTATAATATATCAATATCATAATCCTTTATTAACTCTAGCCACCTCCGCTGCCTCAAATTTAGATCTTTCTGCTTGAAAATATACTGCAAACTCTTATGATCTGTATATATGTCCGCATGCACCCCATACAAATAGTGGCGCCATATCTTTAAAGCAAAAACAACCGCTGCTAGCTCAAGATCATGTGTTGGGTAGTTTTTCTCATGTGGTCTCAATTGTCTCGAGGCATAAGCAATCACCTTACCATGTTGTGTTAGTACACACCCCAAACCAACTCCGGAAGCATCACAATACACTGCATATCCCTCTGAGCCTTCTGGAAGCACTAGCACAGGTGCTGAGGTTAACCTGCTTTTCAACTCTTGAAAGCTCCTTTCACATGCATCATTCCATTGGAATTTGGTTTCCTTGTGAGTTAGCTTAGTAAGAGGTGCAGACATAGAAGAAAAACCTTCAACAAACCTTCTGTAATAACCTGCCAATCCCAGGAAGCTTCGAACTTCTGTAGGTGTCGTTGGCCTTGGCCAATCTTTCACAGCCTCTATTTTTTGTGAATCCACCCTTATTCCTTCATCCGATACAATATGGCCCAAAAATGCCACTGATTTTAACCAAAATTCACATTTGGAAAACTTAGCATACAACCGGCGATCACGGAGAACTTGTAGTACTAGTCGTAAATGATTTGCATGATCCTTTTCTGACCTTGAATACACCAGAATATCATCTATAAATACTATCACGAACACATCCAGGAAAGGCTTGAATACCCTATTCATCAAATCCATAAAAACTGCTGGTGCATTCGTTAGCCCAAACGACATAACAAGAAATTCAAAGTGACCATATCTGGTTCGGAAAGCTGTCTTAGGTATATCTTTTTCCTTCACTCTCACCTGATGATAACCTGATCTCAAATCGATCTTTGAAAAGTATTTGGCACCCTGTAACTGATCAAACAAGTCATCAATTCTGGGGAGGGGATATTTATTCTTAATTGTCACCCTATTCAGTTGTCGGTAGTCAATACACATCCTCAATGTGCCATCCTTTATACGCACAAATAAAACTGGTGCACCCCAAGGGGACACACTAGGCCTTATAAAACCCTTTTCTAACAAGTCTTTCAGTTGCTCCTTTAATTCACGTAATTCTGCCGGGGCCATTCTATATGGAGGAATAAAGATAGGCTCGGTGCCTGGTAATAAGTCAATACCAAAATCTATTTCTCGTTCTGGAGGCAAACCAGGGAGTTCCTCAGGAAAGACATCAATAAATTCATTCACTATTGGAACAGACTGGATAGTTGGTGATTCTGCCTCCATGTCTCTCACTCTAACGAGATGACATATATATCCCTTTGATATCATTTTTCTGGCTTTAAAATAAGAGATAAACCTCCCTTTTGGTGCCCCAATATTGCCTTCCCATTCAAGGACTGCTTCATTTGGAAAGTGAAAGTACACTCTCTTGGTTCGGCAGTCAACGGTGGCATAGCAAGAAGCCAACCAATCCATACCCATTATAATATCAAATTCTACCATTTCTAACTCGATAAGATCAGCTAATGTATCTCGGTCGCAGACAGTCACTATGCAGTCACAATAGACTCTTCTAGCTATAATTGACTCCCCAGTTGGTGTAGACACCGCAAGTGGTTTATTCAATAATTTAGGAGTTCTACCAAGCTTCCCAGCAACCAATGGAGTAATATATGACAATGTAGAACCAGGGTCAATTAATGCATACACTTTATGTGAGAAGATGGACAATGTACCTATAACCACATCGGGTGAAGCTTCCAGGTTCTGTCGAGTCCCTAGAGCATATGTGCGATTTTGGGCCACGCTGGAACTGGCTGCCCCTCTAATACCTCTGCCGCGACCTATAGGAAATTGCTCACCTCTACCTGATGGAGGCACTGATGATGATGATACAACAGCTGATCCAGTAGGTTGTGCCATATCACCCCTGCGTCTTCTTGGGCAATCTTTTATTACATGCCCTGGCATACCACACCAATAACAAACATCCATTCCCCTGCGACACGCACCTATATGATATCTCCCACATTGTCTGCAAGGCTGCCTAGGAGGCATTTGCTGGCTTCCCGAATATCCTGTTGTCCGTGTACCTTGGCCCTCACTTCTCTGCCCAAATTGATCATTTCTAGACCTTTGAAGTGGTGGTGGAGCACTAGCTATAGAGTAAGAGGATGATGGCCTGGGTGGCCTATTAGAAAATCGTGGCCTAAACTCACCCTGGGGTGGTGTAAACTGTCCTGTAGATCTGGCCCTCTTGGATTGCCCCCTTTCTATTTCTTGTGCCCTCCTTCTTTGTCTCTGATCCTCATGGTAAGGATGTAAATTATGTTGGTGTTATTTATATGGATATGTATATATATATATGCATGTGAGCATAAGAAGTATGTTATTTGATTGTTGTTGAAAGATGATTGGGAAATGATGTTGGATTATGTTGAATTGTGAAGGGATTTAGTGTGATGATGTGTTATTGATGATTATATATATATATACACATAAACCTATTGTTCAAGTTGGTTTTTGGAATGTTTTGCAAATATTGGTTGTATGGAATTATGGAAGAGAATTGTGGTATTGGGTTGCTAATACTAGATGCCAAACATTTCATTGTAGATAAGTGATTTGTAAAGGCGGGAAGTTGTGTTGAATTGGTATCCGAATCTACAACGAGGTATGTAAAGCATACTCTAACGATGTTCTTTGGCATGAAAACACCAATGTTCCATCAAGTAAGATTCCGAGGTTGTCCAAAAACATGTATTGTTCTACATTGCCAACGAAGTTGTTTCCATTCTATAAAGTGTCAAAATGTTTCATTGATATACCAAAAGGCTCCTATTTCATTGTTGTGATATCGATGATTCTGAAACACATTGTTGATGTACCAATGAGTCTTTATTATGTTGTTATTGTATAGAAGGTCTATTACTTGGTTCTTATTGATGTATCGTTGTTTCAAAGTATCAAAAATGTGGTGGCGACCGAAATAACAATCTCAAAGATTAATTGAACTAAGTGATGGAAGTTCTCTCTTATCGGGTGGTATCCCAGGGGCATAAGCCTAGCATGGGTCGATCTCTATTTACGTGTTTATGGGTGGTATCCCAGGGGCATAAGCCTAGCATGGGTCGATCCCAGTTGATATGTACTGGAGGCAGCCTAATGGTCACAGTACAGTACAGTAATGATTACAAAGATGTTAAGAACGAAGGTAAAGTGATTGAATAAATTCAATGTACAGGTTGTCACAAGTTCTAGTAAGTGTGATCCACTCCTATTACGATTTATTCACTTGTTTCGGATTTCTATTGAGCTCCTATATCATATGTGATTATCTACAGCTTTACATACTCAGTACATATTTCGTACTGACGTCCCCCACGGGGACCTGCATTTCATGCTACAGGCACAGGTACCTCAGCTCATTCACAGCATAGATAGGAGCCAGGTCATACAACTATTGTTGGTGAGCTCCAGTTTGCTTCGGAGTTTTCCGAGTCGGTTCCTTATGTTTTGTTATTGTACAGGAGTCATGTGTGGGCGGGGGTTTGTCCCGACCCTAGTTATGTCATGTATATCCTAGAGGCTTTGTAGACATAAGGAAGGGTAAAGTCATGGAAGTTTATATAGTGATGTTATATCTGTATATGTGGTGGTCCCGACGGCCAAGTATTATATATATATATATATTTGTGAGTGTTGTGCTGATACAGGTAATTATATCCTTCTATATGCAATGAAGTGTTGTCCAAATTTTTGGTGACATGTAAGAGAAAGTACAGGTATTTGAACGGGTTCTCCCGGGCCTTCTCGGCTTCGGGTGCCAGTCCGACCCGATGGGATTTTGGGGCATGACACATAATCTAGAGTTGGTGCCTATTTTTCAGCCTCAATGTCTTTCACTTGGACTAGGTGATACAAACAACTCTTTGCAATAAGCTTTTGTGTCTTAAGAAAGGAAATAAACCTTTCTCTAGGCATCATAGAATCACTCCTCCACTCTAAGACTGGTTCTCCTGGGAAGTGGAAATGGGTTATTTTGGATCGACAATCAACTGTAGCATAATAAGAGGATAACCAATCCATACCCAAAATAACATCAAAGTCGACCGCTTTAAGTTCGATCAGATTAGCCAATATAGCACGACCACATACTGTCACTACATAATCATAATAGACTCGTCTAACTATAATAGAATCTCCAACTAGAGTTGATACTGCAAATAGTTCTTGTAACAACTCTGGATCTACTCCAAACTTCTTAGCAATGAATAGAGTAACATATGACAAGGTAGATACTGGGTCTATCAAGGCATATACATCATGTGAAAAGACAGCTAAGGTACCTGTGAATACATCTGGAGATGTCTCTGAATCTTGCCGACAAGCTAGTGCATACATACGGTTCAAACCTACGCTCTAACCGGGCCCTCTACCCCTACCAGATCCTTGTCTGCTGATGCCTGAGGACCGCGAGAAGAAGATGACACTGATGAATATGAAGCTGATGCAGACCCTGTAGGCTGTGATCGGTCACCTCTACTTTTACCTCTGAGCTATGGATAATCACGTACCATATGACCCTCTATACCATACCAGTAACAAGCATTTGAACTACACCGACACTCTTCTCCATGTGGTTAGCCACACTGCCTACACGTAAGTCGAGGTGGTAATCCTAGACTGGTGCCCCTCTGAGGTCATAAGTATGGTACTCTAGAAGTCTGGCTCTGCTCATACCTATACCTCAAGAACTGAGTTGGAGCATTAGATATGGAGCGCATAACTGACTGGTATGCCTAGGTGGACCTCTACTAGTGGTAGCTCCACTGCTTTCCTGCTACTGGTTGGTCATCCTAGCTCTCTTACTCTACTCCCTTTCACTATCTATTTTACGATTATGCTAATCTTCCTCTATCTGCTAAGCACGTGCTATGATCCTTGCTATATCCAAATCTTTATTCATAACAGCAACAGAAAGAAGGTCCTTCAAGGAACTCGTAAGGCCATTCACAAAGCGATGAATCCATTTTGCTTGTGTGCTAACTACCTCTGGAGCATATTTGGACAACTGTGTAAATCGTAAACATTACTTCTTGACACTAAGATTACCCTGCTTTAAAGATAGAAATTCATCCACCTTCGCCTCTCTGAGCTCTAATGGCATGAAATGATTCATGAAGGCTTCTGCAAATTTTATCCAGACCACTAGAGGAGCTTCCTGACTTCTCAAAGCAACCCACGTCTCATACCAATCAATAGCAATCTTTCAATCGATGGGCAGCCAATTCAACTGCATCTGCATCTAAGACTCGCACCACCTTACAAATTCTGTGAGCCTCATCAATAAATTGTTGAGGGTCTTATGCAAGCTTAGAACCTGTGAATTCTTGTGGATTCATACGGATGAAATCTTTGGTCTTAGATTCGACTATCCCTCCTTTAGTAGCAACAGATACATCCATATTCTGTCTGTGGGCCTGAGCGGCGACCAACTGTGTAAGCAACTGTATCGCTCCCTTAATATCTGGGTCTGAGGCAGTTGGTGGTGGGATAGGAACTACCTTTGGCACTACTAGAAGTGCAGAAGCCCCTGCAGGTCTATCACGCCCCAAAATCCCATCGGGCCGGACTGGCACCCGAAGCCGAGAAGGCCCGGGAGAACCCGTTCAAATACCTGTACTTTCACTTACATGTCACCAAAAATTTGGACAGCACTTCGTTGCATATAGAAGGGTCTAATTACCTGTATCAGCACAACACGCACAAATATATATATATATAATACTTGGCCGTCGGGGCCACCACATATACAAATATAACATCACTATATAAACTTCCATAACTTTACCCTTCCTTATGTCTGCAAAGCCTCAAGGATATACATGACATAACTAGGGTCGGGACAAACCTCCCGCCCATACATGACTCCTGTACAATAACAAAATATAAGGAACCGACTCGGAAAGCTCCGAAGCAAACTGGAGCTCACCAACAATAGTTGTATGACCTGGCTCCTATCTATGTTGTGTATGAGCTGAAGCACCTGTGCCTGCAGCATGAAATGCAGGTCCCCCGTGAGGGACGTCAGTACGAAATATGTACTGAGTATGTAAAACTGTAAATAATCATATGTGATATGGGGGGTCAAGAAAATCAGACACAAGTGAATAAATCATAATAGAAGTGAACCACACTTCATAAACACTTTTAGGATCATGTACATTATCATTAATCTGAATTGGGTTCTTGAATTCAAACACATTTGTGGAACGGTATACATTCGTTCATTTCATTCTTTACAATTATCATTCGCCATTACCTCCTCCCCCCGAACCTCCAACCACCTAACAATAATCAATATTATACCATACTGTGACCATTAGGCTACCCCCGGTACATATCAACTGTAATCATATCAAGTATCGAGATCGGTCCATGCTAGGCTTAAGCCCCTGAGCTACCACCCACACGTATATCAAGTAACACACATAAGAGATCTTTCCAATAACTTAGTTCAAAATCTTTTGAGATTATTACATTAGTGTTCATGCCAATATAGTACCTTTGGAACAATGATACATCAATAGGAACCAAGTAATAGATCTTTTATACAATAACGATGTAATAAAGACTCATTGGTACATCAACAATGTGTTTCAGAATCATCAATATCACAACAATGAAATAGGAGCCTTTTGGTATATCAATGAAACATTTTGACACTTTATAGAATGGAAACAACTTCGTTGGTAACGTAGAACAATACATATTTTTTGGACAACCTCGGAATCTCACTTGATGGAACATTAGTGTTTTCATGCCAAAGAACATCGTTAGAGTATGCTTTACATACCTCGTTGTAGATTCGGATACCAATTCAACACAATTTCCCGCCTTTACAAATCACTTATCTACAATGAAATGTTTGGCATCTAGTATTAGCAACCCAACACCACAATTCTCTTCCATAATTCCATACAACCAATATTTGCAAAGCATTCCAAAAACCAACTTGAACAGTAGGTTTATGTGTATATATATATATATAATCATCATTTCAATACCACATCATCACACCAAATCCCTTCACAATTCAACATAATCCAATCATGCACAAGAATAATCCAACATCATTTCCAATCATCTTTCAACAACAATCAAATAACATACTTCTTATGCTCACATGCATATATATACATATCCATATAAATAACACCAACATAATTTACATCCTTACCATAAAATGGCCGTTTTGATTTCGAAGTCATGTTGGCACAAATAAGGGGTGTTTCTCGAAGCCCTCGAGACGGTGAACACAACTACGGAATCAATTTGGATTTTCTACGGTTGAATCACAAGATAATTGGAGTTGAAATTAGGCTAGGGTTTCTTATTCTTCAATAATTTGGATGATAAATGATGGATATGAGGCTAAGTATATGTATATAATGACCAATTTTCGTCCATGAGGTGATGGAAAATGACCATATTGCCCTTAAAATTTAAGTAAATCCGAATCTGTCCATGGTGGACTGTTTTGATAGGCTAAAGTAAATTGACCATAACTCTTTGCTCCGATAATGGATTTGGGTGAAACCAATTGTATTAGAAAGAAGACTCTCGGTGATTCTCATCGATATATAGAATCTCACACAGTTCATTTTGTACAAGGAGTTATGATCATTTAAAGTCGACCCAAAAATCTGTTTGGCTGCAGTACTTTTGTGTGCAGAAAATTTCTGCACATTTACTGTTCATTGCGTCCACCGTTTTCAAGTTTCGAACATGCTCGCTTATATCCGATACTCATCTGTTTTCAGAAATCTTTATATCGTTGGAAATCTAACTCGATAAACTTCTCATTGAAACTTTGACGAGCAAATTCCGGTATAAATAAAGTCGATTCCTATACACATATAATTAAACTATACACTTGAAACCATCTCAAAATAATCAATACTCATACTTAAACTCATATATACCTAACTTATGATCAATACATATACTCCAACACATAAAACCATGGCTAATGCACGTAATTAAGTACGGGGTGTTACATCTTTCCCCCCTTAAGGACATTCGTCCTCAAATGTGAATGTAGTTATTTAGCCGAAACAAGTTCGAATTCATAATAGATATTCACATCATCATATAGATATTATGCATATGTAAAAACTTACTTGTTAGTGTCCCAGTTCCACTCCTTGCACTTCTTTTTCACCTTTGAACAAATAAGTGTATTTGGATTTCATTGCTTCCTCCGCTTCCCATGTAATCTCTTCCCATTGTTGATTTCTCCAAAGTACTTTCACCGATGCTACTTCTTTATTTCTCATCTTCTTAACTTGACGATCTAATATAGCAACAGGCATATCCTCATAGGTAAGATCTTCTGTTACTTGCACATCTTCAGTAGAAGTAATAAGGGACGGATCTCCGATGCACTTTCGAAGCATCGATACATGAAATACTGGATGCACTGATGAGAGTTCCTGGGGTAGCTCTAATTCATAAGCAACTTGCCCACATCTTCGAATAATCTTATACGGGCCTATATATCATGGACTCAACTTTCCTTTCTTGCCAAATCTCATCACCTCTTTCATTGGCGATACCTTCAAAAATACCCAATCGCCTAACGAAAACTCTAGCCCTCTTCTTCTACTATCCGCATATGACTTGTGTGGACTTTGGGCTGTTTTCAACCGTTGTTGAATCACCTTGACTTTTTCTATGGCTTAATACACAAGATCCAGTCCGAACATAAGAGTTTCACCCGCTTCGAACCATCCTATTGGTGATCTACACTTTCTCCCATATAAAGCTTCATGTGGTGCCATTTTGATACTTGAATGATAGCTATTATTGTAGGCAAACTCAATAAGAGGTAAATGATCATCCCAGATGCCTTTAAAATCTATAACACATGCTCGTAACATATCTTCAAGTGTTTGAATAGTACGCTCTGCTTGTCCATCCGTCTGAGGGTGAAAAGATGTACTCAGATTCACTTGTGTTCCCAAACACCGTTGGAAGACTTCCAAAAGTTTACGGTAAATTGAGTTCCCCGATCCGATATAATAGAAGTTGGCACTCTATGTAATCGGACTATTTCTTTAACATACAGCTTCGAATATTCTTCAACTGTGTAAGTGGTCTTAACGGGTAAGAAATGTGCGGATTTAGTAAGCCTATCCACAATCACCCATATAGAATCAAATTTCTGAGTTGTACGAGGCAAACCTGTAACAAAATCCATGTTGATCATGTCCCACTTCCAAATTGGAAGATCTATGCATTGCATATAGCCTCCGGGCTTTTGATGTTCCACTTTAACTCGTTGGCAATTTGGACATTCAGCTACAAATTCTGCGATGTTCCTTTTCATGTCATTCCACCAATATACATCCTTCAAATCTTGATACATTTTGGTTGACCCTGGATGAATATAATACCTTGAGAAATGTGCCTCAGTCATAATTCTTTTTCTTAGCTCATCAACAATAGGCACACATAGCCGATTTTGGCATAGAAGTACTCCTTCTTGCGAAAAGTCAAATACCTTCGTCACACCATTTTGAACATTCTCCTTGAGTTGCAATAAAACAGGATTTGCATCTTGCTTCTCTTTCACCTCAGCTACTAATGAGGATTCCGCGGTATTATGCACAATAAGCTCCTCGTCTGGAGTTTCGAGAAGACGAACTCCTAGACTAGCTAATTGATGAAGATCTTTAATTATCCCTTGCCTTTCTACAGGTGCCATCATATCCTTACGACTCAACGCATCAGCTACTATATTCACTTTCCCTGGGTGATACAAAATATCAACATCATAATCTTTTAATAGTTCCATCCACTTTCGCTGCCTCAGATTTAGATCCTTCTGACTGAAAATATATTGTAAGCTCTTGTGATCAGTATATATATCAACATGAACCCCATATAAATAGTGGCGCCATATTTTTAAAGCAAAGATAACCGCTGCCAGCTTAAGATCATGTGTGGGGTAATTTTTCTCATGTGTCCTCAATTGCCTTGAGGCATATGCTATCACCTTACCATGCTGCATTAATACACATCCTAAACCAATTCTCGAAGCATCACAATACACTGTATACCCTTCTGTACCTTCTGGAAGTACCAACACAGGTGTAGAAGTCAACTTATTCTTCAATTCTTGGAAACTCTCCTCACACGCACCATTCCATTGGAACTTGGATGCTTTATGCGTTAGCTTAGTTAAGGGTGCTGAAATAGAAGAAAAACCCTCAACAAACTTTCTATAATAACCAGCCAACCCAAGAAAACTACGAATCTCCGTAGGCGTTGTGGGCCTTGGCCAATTCTTCACAGCTTCTATCTTTTGAGTATCAACCTGTATGCTTTCATTTGATACAATATGGCCCAGAAATGCCACTGACTTTAGCCAAAATTCACATTTAGAAAATTTTGCATACAGCTTGTAATCACGAAGAGTTTACAACGCTTGTCGCAAATGATTAGCATGATCCTCTTCTGATCTAGAATAAACTAGAATATAATCAATGAAAACTATCACGGATACATCTAGAAATGGCTTAAACACCTTATTCATTAAATCCATGAAAGTTGCAGGTGCATTAGTTAGCCCAAATAACATAACTAGAAACTCATAATGACCATACCTTGTTCGGAAAGCTGTCTTGGGTATATCTTTTTCTTTGACTCTCACTTGATGATAACCTGACCTCAAATCAATCTTAGAAAAACATTTGGCACCCTGTAACTGATCAAATAAATCATCGATTCTTGGAAGAGGATATTTATTTTTAAGAGTCACTTTATTCAGCTGCCTATAATCAATACACATTCTCAATGTGCCATCTTTCTTGCGCACAAACAACACTGGTGCTCCCCAAGGGGAAATACTAGGCCTAATGAACCCCTTTTCTAGCAAATCTTTCAATTGCCTTTTCAATTCTCATAATTCTGCTGGGGTCATTCTATACGGAGGAATTGAGATTGGCATAGTGCCTGGTATCACATCAATACCAAAGTCTACTTCTCGTTCAGGAGGTAAACCTGGAAGATCTTCAGGGAATACATCAAGAAATTCACTTACTACTGGTACAGTGTGAAGATCTGGTGATTTCGATTCCGTATCCTTTACTCTAACTAAATGACATATGTAGCCCTTGGAAATCATTTTTCTCGCTTTGAAATAAGAAATAAATCTACCTCTTAGTGCGCCAATCTTACCTTGCCATTCAATAACTGCTTCATTAGGAAAATGTAAAAACATCTTTTTCGTACAACAGTCAATTTTGGCATAACAAGACGCCAACCAATCCATACCCATTATAACATCAAAATCTACCATTTCTAATTCCACAAGATTGGCCATCGTGTCTCGACCACACACAGTTACTACATAATCTTTATAAACTCTTCTAGCAATAATAGATTCCCCAACCGGAGTAGACACTTCCAACGGCTTATCTAACAATTCGGGGGTTCTTTTGAACTTTTCAGCAACCAAAAGAGTAACATATGATAATGTAGAACCGGGATCAATTAGAGCATATACATCAAATGAAAATATGGACAACGTACCTGTGACCACATCTGGGGAAGCCTCTAGATTCTGTCGATCCGCTAAAGCATAAGTGCGATTCTGAGTCCCGCTGGAACTGGCGACTCTTTTTTCATTTCTAGCGTGACCCGCAGGTTGTGCGCCCCTACCAGAATAAGATACCGGTGACGATGATGCAACAGCTGATCCCGAAGGTCGTGCTACGCCACTTGCGCCCCTGCGTGGGCATTCTCTCATCATATATCCCGTCATACCTCACCAAAAACAAACATTTGTTTCCATTCGACATACGCCCATATGATGCTTTCCGCATCGATTACATAGCTCTCGAGAAGGTCTCGATTGGCTCATGTTCCCTTGCCCATGATAACCCACTGATCGCGAACTATGACCCTCACTTCTTTGCCCAAATTGACTGCCTCTGAACCCCTGATGTTGTGGTAGAGCACTAGCTGCAGAATAAGAAAATAATGGCCTAGGTGGTCTAGCAGAAAATTGAGGTCTAAAACCTCCCTGTGGCGCCATAAACTGCCCTGTAGATCTGGCCCTCTTAGAAGATCCACTTTCAAATTCCTGTGTTCTTTTTTTTTGCCTCTAATCTTCCATTTTCTGTGCAAATGCTTGGATCCTAGATATATCCATGTCTTTATTCAGTGCAGCAATAGTACAATCCCTAACCAAATACGGATCCAATCCATCCACATACCGATGAACTCTATCATCCATAGTAGCTATAACATTAGGAGCATATCTGGACAAAGAATTAAATCGAAGACTATACTCCCTCACACTTGTATTACCCTGTCGAAGATTTAAGAACTGATCCGTACGGGCCTGACGAGTCTCATATGGAAGATAATGATCAATAAATGCCTCTTTGAACTCTTTCTAAGTAGCTGGGGGTGCATCAATGCCCCTCGATCGTTTCCAGTCTTCATACCAATATATAGCCTCACCTTTGAATCTATACGCGGCTAACTCCACTGTCTCTCTGCTCGATACATGCATCACCTCTAGGGCCCTTTGGATCTGATCAATAAAGTCCTGCGGATCTTCATTAAGATCGGATCCGGTAAAAGTAGGCGGATCCATCTAAAGAAAATCTTACGTCCGAAGACTAGCCGCCCTATCAGTACCGCTAGAACCCGCGGCAGGAATAGCTTGCCCTTGGACTTGACCGGCAACAATCCGGGTCAACAGTTGTACTGCATCCCTCATATCCTGATCAACAGCATTAACAAGTGGTTCTGTGAATGTGGTTCGCCTCCCACTTATTTCATCTGGAGTGGAAGACATTTCAGATACCCGCTTAGCTTGAGCTTCACTCTGATTAACTTGTACAGGTGGTGACTTACTATTCCCTTCTCCGGTAGCCACATCTACCCGCTCACCGGTATTCTTAATTCCGGTATCCGGCATTCTTACTGTAATAAGAGAAACAAATGGATTCAGTGGTCAACTATGACTTCATTTGCTATATAAGCTCTATGGCACGATCTATGATCTGAAGGAAAGAAACAATTTCCTAAATGTCCATAGCCTCCTGTTTATAGATGTGGTGCACAACACACCGATAAACAAGACTCTACGTAGACACGGCTTTGTAGACTCACTAGGACGAACCTCTCTGATACCACTTTTATCACGCCCCAAAATCACATCGGGCCGGACTGGCACCCGAAGCCGAGAAGGCCCGGGAGAACCTGTTCAAATACCTGTACTTTCACTTACATGTCACCAAAAATTTGGACAGCACTTCGTTGCATATAGAAGGGTCTAATTACTTGTATCAGCACAACACGCACAAATATATATATATATAATACTTGACCGTCGGGGCCACCATATATACAAATAAAACATCGCTATATAAACTTCCATGACTTTACCCTTCCTTATGTCTACAAAGCCTCTAGGATATACATGACATAACTAGGGTCGGGACAAACCTCCCGCCCTATCATGACTCCTGTACAATAAAAAAACATAAGGAACCGACTCAGAAAGCTCCGAAGCAAACTGGAGCTCACCAACAATAGTTGTATGACCTGGCTCCTATCTATGTTGTGTATGAGCTGAAGCACCTGTGCCGGCAGCATGAAATGCAGGTCCCCCATGAGGGACGTCAGTACGAAATATGTACTGAGTATGTAAAGATGTAAATAATCATATGTGATATGGGGGATCAAGAAAATCAGACACAAGTGAATAAATCATAATAGAAGTGAACCACACTTCATAAAATCTTTTAGGATCATGTACATTATCATTAATCTGAATTGGGTTCTTGAATTCAAACACATTTGTGGAACGGTATACATTCGTTCATTTCATTTTTTACAATTATCATTCGCCATTACCTCCTCCTCCCGAACCTCCAACCACCTAACAATAATCAATACTGTACCGTACTGTGACCATTAGGATGCCCCCAGTACATATCAACTGTAATCATATCAAGTATCGGGATGGGCCCATGCTAGGCTTAAGCCCCTGAGCTACCACCCACACGTATATCAAGTAACACACATAAGAGATCTTTCCAATAACTTAGTTCAAAAGCTTTTGAGATTATTACATTAGTGTTCATGCCAATATAGTACCTTTGGAACAATGATACATCAATAGGAACCAAGTAATAGACCTTCTATACAATAACGATGTAATAAAGACTCATTGGTATATCAACAATGTGTTTCAGAATCATCAATATCACAACAATGAAATAGGAGCCTTTTGGTATATCAATGAAATATTTTGACACTTTATAGAATGGAAACAACTTCGTTGGTAACGTAGAACAATACATGTTTTTTGGACAACCTCGGAATCTCACTTGATGGAACATTGGTGTTTTCATGCCAAAGAACATCGTTAGAGTATGCTTTACATACCTCGTTGTAGATTCGGATACCAATTCAACACAACTTCCTGCCTTTACAAATCACTTATCTACAATGAAATGTTTGGCATCTAGTATTAGCAACCCAATACCACAATTCTCTTCCATAATTCCATACAACCAATATTTGCAAAGCATTCCAAAAACCAACTTGAACAATAGGTTTATGTGTATATATATATATATATATATAATCAGCATTTCAATACCACATCATCACACCAAATCCCTTCACAATTCAACATAATCCAACCATGCACAAGAATAATCCAACATCATTTCCAATCATCTTTCAACGACAATCAAATAACATACTTCTTATGCTCACATGCATATATATACATATCCATATAAATAACACCAACATAATTTACATCCTTACCATAAAATGGCCGTTTTGATTTCGAAGTCCTGTTGGCACAAATAAGGGGTGTTTCTCGAAGCCCTCGAGACGGTGAACACAACTACGGAATCAATTTGGATTTTCTACGGTTGTATCACAAGATAATTGGAGTTGAAATTAGGCTAGGGTTTCTTATTCTTCAATAATTTGGATGATAAATGATGGATATGAGGCTAAGTATATGTATATAATGACCAATTTTCGTCCATGAGGTGATGGAAAATGACCATATTGCCCTTAAAATTTAAGTAAATCCGAATCTGTTCATGGTGGACTGTTTTGGTAGGCTAAAGTAAATCGACCATAACTCTTTGCTCCGATAATGGATTTGGGTGAAACCAATTGCATTAGAAAGAAGACTCTCGGGGCTTCTCATCGATATATAGAATCTCACACAGTTCATTTAGTACAAGGAGTTATGATCGTTTAAAGTCGACCCAAAAATCTGTTTGGCTGCAGTACTTTTGTGTGCAGAAAATTTCTGCACATTTACTGTTCATTGCGTCCACCATTTTCAAGTTTTGAACACGCTCGCTTATATCCGATACTCATCTGTTTTCAGAAATCTTTATATCGTTGGAAAGATAACTCGATAAACTTTGCATAGAAACTTCGATGAGCAAATTCCGGTATAAATAAAGTCGATTCCTATACACATATAATCAAACTATACACTTGAAACCATCTCAAAATAATCAATACTCATACTTAAACTCATATATACCTAACTTATGATCAATACATATACTCCAACACATATAACCATGGCTAATGCACGTAATTAAGTACGGGGTGTTACAATTTTCGTCCATGAGGTGATGGAAAATGACCATATTGCCCTTAAAATTTAAGTAAATCCGAATCTGTCCATGGTGAACTGTTTTGATAGGCTAAAGTAAATCGACCATAACTCTTTGGTCTGATAATGGATTTGGGTGAAACCAATTGCATTAGAAAGAAGACTCTCGGGGATTCTCATCGATATATAGAAGCTCACACAGTTCATTTTGTACAAGGAGTTATGATCGTTTAAAGTCGACCCAAAAATCTGTTTGGCTGCAGTACTTTTGTGTGCAGAAAATTTCTGCACATTTACTGTTCATTGCATCCACCGTTTTCAAGTTTCGAACATGCTCGCTTATATCCGATACTCATCTATTTTTAGAAATCTTTATATCGTTGGAAATCTAACTCGATAAACTTCGCATAGAAACTTCGACGAGCAAATTCCGATATAAATAAAGTCGATTCCTATACACATATAATTATCGATTCCTATACACATATAATCAAACTATACACTTGAAACCATCTCAAAATAATCAAAACTCATACTTAAACTCATATATACCTAACTTATGATCAATACATATACTCCAACACATATAACCATGGCTAATGCACGTAATTAAGTACGGGGTGTTACAAGTTCCTTCCGTTCCGGGCATTTGAGAACCTGGAAGCATAAAACCCAACAAACTTTCTTGAGTCTTATTCAGATCCACCAATACAGGAGATTGCTCGGTAGTGGTTGCCTCATGAGTAGTGATAGTAGTGGCATGCTAGGCTGCTTTATCTTTTTTATAGCAGACATAGTTTGTATCATAAATAAGCAGGATAGGAGTCAGAAGTTGCTATATCTTAATTCTACTGCACGATCTAGATTATAGATGAAGTTCAAATTCCTAAATGTCTATGCAGTCCCTTAATTATAAATGTGGCGCGCAAAACATCGATAAGTAAGGTCCTGCTAGACACGGATTCATAGACTTCCTAGGACACCTAAACCTAGGCGCTCTGATACCAAGTTTTTCATGCCCCAAAACGATAATGACGGACAAGAACCGTATATACCTACTCTACAGACACATTATGATGTACATGAGGTTATGGGATAATAACGAGCAGGATATTAAGTAAGAGTTACATATATACATGAGGGAGTTACATTTACAAAACTATACAATACTATACGATGTTCATGAAGCCTCTAGTCAGTTTAACTCGCTAAACTACAAGTGACTAGTTGGCATCAGGCCCGTCATGCCCAACCAGAGACCTGTACATATAATCAAAATACTAGGCATAGACTGGCTCCAGAGAGAGTTGGAGCTCACCAAAATATCCATTGAAAACAGCAATAGAGCCTAACCTGGACGTCTGCTATCATGTGGGTCTGAGCCTGCATTAAAAAAACATGGTGGGCCTGAGACGTTAGTACATAAATAGCATGTACTGGTATGAAAGTAGACAAAATAACAGTTGGACAAATACAGAAGCTCATATGAGTCAAATGGTAAAGTGAAAAACGTATGAGCCAAAAAATAACACCTATACAATATAAACTGATAACTTATGCACCAACCTTATTAGCAACATATATAATATTTAGAAAAGTGTTCATCATAACATAGAACCTACACTTTGCCTAGGTGATACACTTATCCTATAAGTCGCACAAATGATAACAAGATGGCCTTCCGAAGACAATCTGAGGCAAGTATAAGGCATATATTGCTCATAGACTCATTGCTATGATCCCATATGTGTAACTGTAATTGCAGTTTGTATTCAGGTACGCCCCACCTAGGGGCTCACTATGAGGGTCTGCCCGCCGGCCATATATGTCATATGTTAGCTCGAGTCAGGGAAACCCAGTATATGATGTTCCAACTGACTTCAAATACAAATAATGCCACAAAGGCGGGTAAGCCCAATGGTTAGGCTCGCTATAGTGGTCTGGTCTCGATCCTATACACAGAATCACGTCGAGCGGTATGCCAAGCCAAACCTATGTACCCTCCCATTGTTAATGTTTATCAAATAATGTCTTGAAGGCCTATGACATATGAGTTACGATACTGATCATTTAGCTTCAATATACAAGTAAAACTATGTTATTACTATTTACTTCTAGCGTGTAAGGGCTTTAAATACAGAAAATTATGATAAGATGAAAGTATCATGAAAACTTAACACAAAGAGGGAAAGATATATACTCATAAGCTTGATGTTAGAGCGAGGGAATGATATGTAAGGCAATATAAAGATTCTACTTTCGTATTTCGAGAATTATATTAATATCAACAGAAAGAAGTCTGTGACGTATGGTGGTGCCTTAGCGACTGGAAAGGGTTTAGCTTTACATACCTTAATACTTTATTATCTACGATAGCAATTCGAGCCTTAAGTAATTTAACCTGCGATATTGAAGCATTTAACCTTCCAACCACTATTTCCTGCTATCCGATACGCAATTCACTAGCTTTTAAAGTTCAACTCCAACTTTAGGTTATTAAAGTCACCTCTTAAAGATTATTTCAAAAGTATCATAAGAATTTTTTCCTCCCTTCATCTTCTAGTGAATTCTTGAATACCAAAAGAAGGAGAAGAAGTCGAGTACTAATACTCCAGCTGCCGCCTAATGTTTTCTCTTAAGGCTTTATCTTAATTTCTTAATTGATAATGAAAAAGAAGAAAACAAAAGGGGTAACCCCACTTTTGGTTTCCTGGGATTAGTTTCCAGTGAACAAGGGAAATAATGGACCCTTTTGTTTAATACTAGTTTAGGATCATTATTAAAAGGGGTGGCCCCCATAACTTGTGTACTTATATTACATAAATAAAAATACTCTCAAGTCCTCCTCTGAACAGCCACAACATAAAAATACTGTGTATATATGCATACTATTCCATTTGTTTTTCTTTTGTACTGCAATTATCTTTATAAGCTAAAGTTCTACTTGATTCAAATTTTTTATCGACGTGCTATAATTACTTTCTAATTTATTGTTTCTTAATTTTATTTTTTGGTTCAAACACTTATTGACATCCTAGTAAATTCCTACTAGCCTATAAATTAGTTTTGGGTCCGCTTATTCGTGTCTACGTTTCTTTGTGTGCTTTCATCTTTTCGAAACTCATTGTAGCTTTTTGATACAAATACGTACAAACTTGTTTTGAGTTGTTGCAAACAAAAATCCATTCCTATCTTAAGCCGCAAATGGGACCAAGTAACTTCATTGGAGTAAAAACGGTGTACCAATACTTGTGAGACCAATTGAGTGATACTTGAAAAAGTGTGAGCTTGAGAGTTAGTGAGGATGATTTTTGCTAACCTTTAACTTGTTATTATTTGTGTTTTGTTTAGTCTTTCTTATTAGGTACGATGGCTTCAGGTGAAGGTAGTTCAAGGGCCTCGAGAGAGGTAACCATGGATGCTTTGTTGGAGGCCATAATGAGCGTAAAATGTGATCTTAGTGGTCGAATAGAGAGGATAGAGGGAAGGATGGATGGGATAGGGGTTATTTTTCAAGGAGAATAGATACATTGGAAGTTCATTTAGATTCCAACCATTCAAGTCTCAAACACTACCATGCCTCGACTAGTGGATATGCTACCACCCCGGATATACTTCACCAATTGCTCAATCCACCTAGACCAACCCATGAACCCATCCACCAAGTCCCTACTTATCCACACAACCGAAGTCAAGTCCATCAAGAAGCTCCCAAAATCCGAGACCCCCTTGATATGCCGAGAGCACTACTAAACCAAAACCAACCAATCCAAATTGATGATGTGGAAGGTGAGGGTCCTTATGGTGGTAAGGGGTTAGATGAAGCAACTCTCTTTGTGGTATTTGTGTGCAATAGAAGAGGATCTTATGGAGAGGGACATACAGGCCGAGGGGGAAGTATTTGACCAGCTCCTCATGGTAGGGGACACCGACCTCATGTTCAAGATGGTCTAGTAGAGCAAGGCGGCAATGTGGGTAGATACACGGGCCTAAATTCCATTAAGATCACTTTTCTTTTTTTTAGAGGGACTAGCGATCCATCTCTCTATCTTTATTGGGAGTTACAATGTACTCAAATTTTCCAACTCAACGAGTTAACTTCCTAAAATAAAGTCGCACATGTCATTGCTCAATTTGAAGGTTATGCATCTACTTGGTGAGAGACAAAGCGGTTGCAACGAGCAAAGAATGAATTGAAAGCTCTTATGAGGGAGAGATATGTCATGGAAAGATACAAATAATAGCAACTAACAAAGCTCTACAACTTGAGGCAAAGAGATAGAAGTATGGAGGAGTATTATGATGAGTTTCAAAACTTGATCATACGTCTTGATATTGTCGAACCTCTGAATCATTGCCTAGTTTGGTTCAAGGGTGGTTTGTGCTATGAAGTTGTTTCTCAACTAGTTGTCCACAAATTTGACCGACTTGAGGACCTTGTAGAAGCGACCATTGAAGTTTAAAGGCACAATCTTGACAAGAAGAACTTTGGGTGGAACAAGCTCTACAAGCCCTTAGAGAAGAAACCATTTGATAAAGCACTCCAAAGGACCCCACGGCTTGAAGGTACTAGTTCTTCCACTCCTAATCCTAAGGGTATCGTTTGTTTTATATATCAAGGTTGGGGTCACAAAGCTAGTAAGTGTCCAAACCAAAGAAAAATTATATTGGTGGAGGGTGATCCTTACTTTGTTGGGGACAAAGTGACCAAAATTGATGTTAGTGAGAGAACTCCTCAAGAGAATGATGGATATGATGCTGATGATTTACCAAACTCTTTAGTTCTATTGATGCGAAAGTAAGAGGAAAGAAGCTTTTGAGTGTCGAGGGGCAATTATTAGAGAACAGAATTTTAGATTTCTAGAGATTTATGCTTTGCCCCGACCAATTATAGAAGTTTGATAAGGTCGATATCAAAGAAGTGTGGCTATTACAGCTAACTTTAGACATAAAGACTAGATTATCTGCGAAAAATAGGTCGGACAGGGATGGGCCACCTCTTGAAATTTGAATGGGGATCCAATTTTTTTAAGATGGCTTCATTAATATTATGGGAAAGGACTTCCATGCATAAAATAAATATATACGGCAAAATGGGGTCACCTTGGCGTATACCTCGGGTTGGACTAAAGAATTAGGTTCTTTGACCATTTATGAGAACCGCAGCAGTACTAGAACAAATGCAATTCATGCTGAGGTTAACAATATTGGAAGGAAAGTTGAAGTAAAGAAGAGTATTACGGATGAAATACCATTCCAGTTTGTCAAAAGCCTTTTCGAGATCGATTTTCATTAAGAAAGAACTAGTTTTCCCTTTGGTTTTCCTAAAATAGTAAACGACTTCTTGGACAATAATAACATTATCACCCGCTTGACAATTCTTAAGGAATCTAGATTGGCTGTCCTATGAGGTCGCACATTAAGGATTGCATTCTCCTAGCTATGATCTTGGAAATGATTTTGTAGGAGGTGTTACAACAGAGACTGATGGGCCGAAAGTTTTTTAGAGTGGTTGCGTTGTTGCATTTAGGAATTATGCAGATGCGGGTTTTATTTATTACTTCCGAAATTCTTTCACTCTAGAAAGCTTGGCAGCATAGATTGGTAACGGAGGGTCCCACAATATGCCAGTATTTTTTAAAGAAAAAGGGGTGCAGGCCATCAGGGCCTAGGTCTTTGTAGAGGTGGAAGGAGAAGACAGTATCTAGAACTTTCTTTTCGGTGGGGAGATCGCCCAGGATTACTTTATCTATATCTCTTCTCCTAATAGTACTAAGGGAAGGAGTTATTGTAGGAGATTTTCTATGACTAGTTTGGAAAATATTATTGAAAAAACTTTGAGAATGGGCTATGATGTCGTCTTGGTCAGTGAGCCAATTGTTATTCTCATCCTAAAGAGAGAGAATTCTATTCTTTCATCGTCGAAGAAGGGTGGAGGTGTGGAAAAATTTTGTGTTTGCATCACCATCGTGAAGCCAATTTATTCTGGATTTAAGTTTCCAAAAATCTTCTTCCATTTTAAGAATATGATTGAATTCGCCTATAAGATCGCGTTCAAGAGTTGTAAGGAAGGCACTATAAGATAATTAGGGAAGTTTTTAATCCCGTGCAGTCTTTGTAAAATAATATTCTTTTTGAGAAAGATATTGCCAAAAGTTTCCCTGTTCCACTTAGTCACATCATCCTAAAAAAATTTAATTGCACCAGGCAAGTACGGGTGGTGGTACCAAGCATTTTGAACTAAAGAGGAAAAGTCCGAATGGGAAAACCACATAGTTTCAAACCTAAAGATATTAGACTTGACCCTAGCATCCCTTTTGTAAAGCTGAAGGAGTAGGGGCAGTGGTCAGAGTGGGTCCGGGGCAAATGACATGGGCATCCGGGTGAATGAGGAGCCACTCATTATTTGCAAAAAAAGGTCTAATCTTTCATAAATGAAAGCATTAGTTTTTTTAAAGAGTTTATTTAGCCACGTGTATTTACTCCCACGAAAACCCATGTCAATGAATTCGCAATAGTTGACTGTGACCCAAAGTCCTTCGTGCGAGATTTATTTAAGGGGTTACCACCTTTTTTATTAGAGCAAAGTAGAAGTTCATTGAAGTCTCCTCCGATGAGCCACTTACCTTTGTAGTTGTCTTTGATATCTTTTAAATTTTGCCAAAGAATTTTGCGTTTACATCTGTAAGTACTAGCATAAACACAACTAAATAACCAGGAAGTATTCTTAGAAATTACCTTTATCATAGCATGGATTTCCTGATCAGTAGTTAAAATTTGATCAAGCTCCAAGAGGGCATCATCCTACAGAATGGCCAGACCTCCAGAGTTGTCTATTGCTGGAACATCAATCATTCTTGTAAAAGGGAAGTCAACAAGTAAAACTTGATGATCCTGCATTTTAGTTTCAAACAGAGCTACCATAGGCGGCTTATGCCAATCCAGAAAGGACCTAAAATTTTGCCTGAAGTTAGGCCCATTCCCCCCTACAATTCCATATGATGATGTTCATGGATCTATTTTGGTGGGGAGGGTTTATCATCGGAATGTCCGCTGGAGGTTTCAGAGTCGATTTTGGGTCCGAGTTTCTCAAGTGGGATTCATTATTAGTACATAATTCCCTATTTGTCGGTTGAAAGGACGCCGAAGATCTATGGAGCTTTTCAAGAGATTCGAGGGACAAATAAGTATGAATTTCTTGTCGTATTTCTTATTGTATATCATCACTTTTAGCTCTTTTAGAACTATTATTTTTGTTTGAATTTCTCGAATTTCCTCGAAAGCCTCTTCTATTTCATGTGTAGTTGTACGTATTGATCTTAGAGGAAGTAAGTTTAAAGGATTGGGTACCTGAGATGAGGAGGCTATGTTGTTTGGGTTGTTGGCATCCGTAGTCTCCGACGACCCCCATTTGCCTCCCTTTCTGTTGAAATGGTCCCGCTCCTTGGGTCATACCCTGCACTTACCAATGGTGATAGAGTGGGTCTATATCCTCAAAGTTTGGTATCAGTGGGGGTATCGGCATGGGCGCAGCCCCCATCTGGTTTGGCGGCTGCATGGGTCCCACTGTCGGCGTCATCCAGATTGGGATGTTGAAGAAGGGTAGCGTTGGTATTTCATTAGCGATTGGATAACCGTCGACATCTATAGATGGTGATTGTATGTTTTTCTCGCTCTCTTCATCAAATTCGAGGAAAGAATGACAAGGACTGTCGGGTCTTGAAGTCTGCATCATCTCACCGTTTTTCGTTTGGACCTCTAGCGCAACTGACTGCCCCTGTAGGAATATTTCTATCCAAAAGTTAGGATTGGTATTTCTTGGAATATGAGGGATGGAGTAAACTGGCATCGTTCTGGCTGGTAGACCCAACACTGGCATCAGTTGAATGGGAGGTAGCATCGTCTGAGTAGGGATAGCATTCATGTAGTAGTAAAATTATTTGTGGAAGTTTTAAGAGTTTGATCGTTGGGAAGTTAGAGGTCTCCTTGGCATTTTGAGTAGTGGAGAGTGAAGTAGAAGAGAGTAAGTAGTCAGTAGTGTTGAAAATACTAGGAATATTAACTTTATTATAAAAAGGTATGATATCTCTAAAGACTTGGGGTGGAGAGTTATTTATAGTAGGACCTGTACTTGTTAAATCTAGCACGATTGGAGTATTTTTGGGGTCAATTATTGTAGGCTTGGTTGGAAAGGGGGTATTTTGGCTTATTAAAGATGTGGTAATTAGGGCAGCCACGTTAGTGGATGGGATAGTAATGGAAAGGTTTTTATTAGCTGGACAAGAAGGGGTTTGATGTGGCAATATATGATCTTTTTAATTTATTCGTGTGGGGCCCTAGAAAGAGGAAGGTTGTGTGGAGGTGGTGTAATGTGAGGATATTTCTGTAATTTAAGGCTAAAGAAAGGTAGAGATCACATAGGTTGCAGATGTAGGGGTCATTAAATTAGTCGCCAAGCAATTGAAGGGGTTATTGGTGGTGACGTCAACAAGTGTATCACTGTGAGTTTTCGGAGCATGGATCTTGGGATCACTACTCTTACCTCGGGTCATGGTGAATCCCTCCAAATTTTATTTTTCCACATATTTAAAAAGTTGTGTGTCAAGAAATTTACCTGTGTCCGCATGGATTAATTTAACGGAGATACCTGGACTGTCTGGACTAGTTGAGGCTGCACGTGTGTTTTGTTGTGCTGGGCTGGCCACCTCTTTTTTTTGTGGTTGGGTACTGATTTGGTGCCTACTTCGCTAAAATTGACAGTTTTCCAACAATTCTGTTGCGAGCTGGGATCTTTCACGCCCTTCCCCCTACGAGCAGTAGTGTGTGATTGTGATGTTCCTACGTTAGGACTGCTGGTGGGGTAGACTATAGTACAATAGGGCTTGGTATGGCCAATACAACCGCATGCAGTACATAGAATGTTCTCCCCTTCATAAAAAATTTATTGTTTTAATTTTTCAATGTAGATATGGATCGTCACAGGGATATTCATTGGTAGTTCAATAAAAATGCGTGCATATCTTCCACATAGTGTGGAAGAGGTGCAAATACCTGTCTTGACTAACTTGCCAAATTTACTACCTATTTTTGAGAGAATAATATGATCATAATATTCAATGGGGAGTTTGAAAAGGCGAATTCATAGGGCCGTAAAGGTTTCTTGAGCTTCCGAAGGTACAAAGTTGGGGTGCCACCACCTAAGGGATAGATAAAACTCATTCACAAACCAAGGCCCTTTATGAAGAACATTAAGCATATTCTCTTCTTAATAAACTTAATAGTAAAATAATCATAACCGAGGTCTATGAGAGTTAGACTCTCAGTGGGTTTCCAGAGGTTTACTAGCTTTGTTCGTAGGTAATCATGAGCTATTTTTTTCCCATTTAATTTGATGATTAAGGAGAAAGCCCAAGGTTTATAAATTCTAGCCTTATCTTCATCTGTAAGAGTAATAGCAGATAAATCGTGGGAGAGTTCGTAGGTAGCTGCAGATTCAGTGTAATCCATATCTTGACAGGGTGTATCCTCAGGAAGAGTAGAGGGTGGTGAACCAATACCATTGGTGTTTGTGCAGGAAATTGATTTCAGTAGAATCTCCGCAAAAAAGGATATTTGAGGAGTTATATCTAGAGATTTTGAGGTTGTAGGGGCATCGATATCGGTATATCGGGTGGGTCAGATGGGGAGGGCGGTGGTTCTGGTATGGAGGGTGGTGGATTAGAGGAACTCATGGGGCTTTTCTAGAGAGAAACTAGAGTTTCTCTCTCTAAAGTTTTTCTTATAATATTAGTTATGCGTAATTACCACCAACTTTACTATTTACTTCAGGACTCCTTTTTCAATTTAAGAATCTGTCACTAAAAAATAAAATTCCTCCATTTCATTTTACTTCTTCAATTCCATAATACTTATTCATGTTATTTAAAATAAATATCCTAATACTTGTCAATTTTTTTAAAAATATATAGATAATTTATCTACTTTATCATTAAATATTAATTATAATCATTACCCAATAGATTTTTTAAAATATTATATTTAAAGAATGATAGAATAAAATTACTCTTATTACTCAGTATTTTTTAATACGTGTGTCAAATTAATTATCAATAAATATTATTGTACAAAAAATACGTGTTAATAAAATTATTTTAATAAAATAAATAAATTTAATAAATAATTTTTTAAAGGAGCATCAAGTAAATATAAGCCAAATAAAATAAAATAGATACAGTACTCCCAATGATTCAAGCTAAGTGATTTGTTAGACTTTTTATTACTATTTTTTAAATTTACCCTCATGGATTTTTTAATTAGTTTACTATTTATAGAAGAGAATAGCTTGAAAAGGATCGAATAGATAATATTATTTCACCAAAAAAATAAATAGATAGTATTAAAATATTGTTCTTGATTTATTTTTCAAATATCTTTGTTCAAAAATATGTCGTACTTCAATAGTTTACTTCTTATTGATCCAGAGAAAATAAAAGAAAATCAAAATGGAAGAGAGTTGTTAATCATCTCAAGGTGCATGGGAGTTGGCGAACAGATCACATCGCTATAGAAAACTAGTTGTTTAAGAATTATAGTAATTATTTTTAATTTATTTCTTATTATCTAATAATTAAAAATAATAAAATAAAATTATTAGTTTATTATTACTTCCTAAGAGATGCGTATGGTCCTTCCAAGCCATTTTAAATGTTAGTTTTTTAAGTTTTCTGCGCATCCACTATCTCCAAGCTTAAGGAGTAAATCGAATTTAGTCCTTCTGCATAGCCTTAAAATAGGCTGATTTATGCAAATGTTCTCTTTTAAAATTATTATTCAGATTTTATTTTTATTTTTAAAAGTTATGCAAATGAATATCTTAAAAATGATAAAAATATCATCTGATATTTATAAAATTTAGAATGTAATTTAATATTTTTTGTAAATTTTCAGTTTATTTTAAAGGAAATATTAATCATGATCTTAAAAAGCATAAATTATAAGTAAAAAAAAAAAAGCGAACGATTTGTTAAAGGGGAAAGGACTAAACAAATTACACAAGGAATTTTATTTTTCACATATTATCCATTGGCTAGCTGACACTTGTTCTCTGTTTCCTTTCTCTTTTCTCGCCTACTCACTGTTTTTCTTCTTTCTTTCTTTTTTGCTTCAGCATTTTTTAGAAAAAAAAATAAAAAAATCTTCTTCTACGTTAATAACAATCAATTACAATTTTACAACATTTCTTATTTTTCTGCCATGCTTCAGGATTAAATTGATTCTTTACCTTCTACATAGCCCTAAAATGGGCTGATATATGCAAATGTTCTCTTTTTAAAGTAATATTTGGATTTTATTTTTATTTTTAAATATTATGCTAATAAAATTATTAAAATGATAAAAACATTTAATTGGCATCTGATATTTATAAAATTTAGAACGTCGTCTAATCTTTTTTCAGAAATTTTCAATTATTTAAAAGGGATATATAAATATTAAATGATGATCTTAAAGTGAAAAAAAAAAAAAAAAGTGTTCTTTAAAAAATAACAGCAATTTTCTATAAAAACACACCTTCTATAGTCATATTTTACATTATAGCATTTGTATTCGATTTATGCCCGATATATTCAGTTTTATAGATAGTATGTATTCATATAAAATATGAATACAGTCCCTATTTAGTCGCGCCAAAAATGGAATTCAATAATTTTAAAAAGAGAAAATTTTCAATCATGCTTATCTCATTGAACTGAATATTTTCTTGCCTAAAGCTACCATATCTTTTTTTATATTTTTTATTTTTTGTGTTTTTTTCATTTTTTCTTCTTCTTTTTTCTATTTTTTCGTTTCTTTCTTTTGTTTTTTTTCTCTCTTTAATCTAGAACTTTTATTTCTCTTTCTTCTTTTCTTTTCTCTTTTGATTTTTTTTTCTTTTTTGTACTTATTTTCTTTATTATTATTTTTTGTTCTATTTTATATTTTTTATATTTTCGAAAAATATGACTAGTGAAGCACAAGTCATGGATGATAACATAACTACCACAATTGTTTATCGTATTTGTAGTCACAACGACATTTATATTTTGTATTTATTGATACAACTGTATTTGTATTTGTATTTTAAAGTTCGCACTTGTATTTATATTTTATAGTTCGCATTTGTATTTAATAGTTCGCACTTGTATTTGTATTTGTTAGTTTGCGCCATCATTTATATTTCACACTTGTATTTTAAAGAACTGTTTAGTATTTGTATTTTATAATTGATTGCATATTATATTGGATTATATTTATAGTATGGTTTTATTGTGTTTGTATATTTAGATTATATTTGGATTATACTTGTATTTGTATTCTATTTTCTTCATTACCTTTTTATTTTTAAGAAATTATTTTGTATTTGTATTTGTAAGTTGATTGCATATTGTATTTAGTCGTGATTATGTACAATTTATCATTTGTATTTGTATAAAAACAAGTAAATGCATTAATTATATTTTCGTGATTCTAAAATATATAAATATGTAATGTATCATTTGATACAAATGTACCATTTTATATTTGTATATCAAAATTATCATTTATATTTGTAAATAAACAAATATCACTTAATACAAATACAATGAAATAAATAATTTTACAAATACAAATACAATATGTATTTGTATATATTGTATTTGTATAAAAATTTGAGTTGTATTTATTTGTATAAATAAATACAGCTAGTATCAATAAATACAAACAAGTATTCGTAGAAAGAAAACCAATCATTCCTTTTCAATAATTAAAAAATACAAATGACAGTTCACACTTGTATTTATATGTTATAATTCGCTGTTGTATTTGTAGTTTGTAGTTCACACTTGTATTTATGTGTTATAGTTCGCATTTGAATTTGTATTTTATAGTTCGCATTTGTACTTGTATTTTATAGTTCGCACTTGTATTTGTGTTTGCTAGTTTGCACAAATGAAAAGAAGGGGAAAAATTGAAAAGAGAAAAAAAAAAAAAAAAAAAAAAAAAGGAGAAAAATGAGAGAAAAAAAAAGGAGAAAAATACAAAAAAAGAAGAAAAAAAAAAGAAAAAGGAAAAGGAAAAAAAGAAAAAGAAAAAATGAATAAAAAAAGAAAAAAAGAAAATAAAATAAAGAGAAAGCAACAACAAAAAAAAACTAAAAAAGGAAAAAAAAGAAGAGAATAATAGAAAATAGAAAAGAGAAAAAATACATGAGAAAGGTTATGAATTGTAATTAGGAATAATTAATAGGCAAGAGGGGGCTATGAATTGTAATTAATTGAACATTAGGCTCTAAATGATAATAAAAATCCAATAATAGCTAATCCAGGTAATTCCCCCCCCAAACAATGAGTCCTTTATTAAATGGTTATCTTGATAATCCGCGTAAAGAAAAAAAGAGTCGTTTATTAAAGTATAAATAACATAAATACCAACCTTTTAAAAGTAATTACACTCTCTCCCACTTTTTAAATTACTTTACTCTCTCTCCCTATTAATATACATAACATAGTCGATGTATACATATCATTCTGTGTATATGTCAGATTTTTGTAATATATTTAGAGAATTGAGATTTTTTGTAATATTGAAAACATAAGTTGTGTATTTGTGCAATTATTAGTTTATTAAATAGTTATCTCGATAATCCGCGAAAATGATAGCGATGGTGGGCCTTCAACTTGGGCCCAGTGATAAACCTCGTATTTTAGGCCCACATTTTGGTTTCATTTGTTTGCATAGCCCAATATGGGTTTGTTTGTAGGCATCACCTTCTTTATAAATATTTGTCAGTAAATATTCCATTCTTTTTCTAACTATTTAATTAGTCAAAAGCTTTTATTGATAGATCAAAATGGCAACTTCATTGAAGTTCAAAGGGTGGATGATCCCAGTTTCAGATAAAGGACGATAAATATGATAGTAGAATCTGAGCTAGCATAAAAATAGTTAAATTGCGATGAAACTAACAAATCATAACCCATATCAACTGTCTTGGAAATAAGAATAGTTGTTTTGTTGATATGAATTAACATATACACCTCAGAAAGGTGGTATTAGATACATAAAAATATTATACAAACAAGGACGCTTTAGAATCTCAAAATCTACTGAACTCCTCTCTACACATGAAAACATACTATCATAAAATCAAGTAACTCGATCAAGAGTGAACTATTAACATAAGAAAATAATCTTATTGGTAGACATGTATATGCATTCAAAACTCAAGTTACTTCTCATAGAATTAACACCATGTCATCTTCATAAGTAAAACTATCTATTCAGAGGTAGAGAGACAGAATGTATGTATACAAACCTTACCCAACTTAAAGGTAGAGAGTGATCCTCAACTCAAGAAATATTACGTATTATGCTTGTCTCTGACATCTTGTAGCTCTAAGTTTAAAGAAACTTTCGCCCGAGCAAAGTGAAAAACAAAATCAGAAAACAATCAACCTTTTGCAAAACTAAACGAAAAAAGTTAAATTCTTTCACATAGGGAAACTACAAAATAAATAAATAAATCAAGCTACACATAGGTAGTGATTTAAATGAGCAACGTCAATATGTATCTTTGGTAATACCTTTCATACCCACCCCAAATCCTTGCAATACATCAATATTGACGAATGACATTTTTTTTGTTTTTTTTTTTATATATAAAGAGTTTTAAATCGAATTTTCTATAAATATGGCATATGACAATATATCATATAAACATAAAATAATATTTACCAAATACAGAATGAAGATTTTCCATCACAAAAATAGATTGATTTAGTCCAATTGTCAATTATGATCAAGGTGTTCAATTTCAATCTTTTAATAAATCAAAAAAAGAAGTTCAATTACTTGCAAAAATAAATCCAAAAAGATAAAAATAAATCAATAGCTGGTAAAGTAGCATGCTCAAACTTAAGTTTATTAATAACTTAAATTCTACAATTCGTACTCAATCTTACAATAAACCATAAAAAAAAAAATGTAAATAATTTGGAAAAAATCAGAATGAAATTTCAGCGGGTAAGGTGTTTAATTGTGAGCACCACTTACTATTACTATTTTTAAGATTAGCGGGATGCTATTGAGGTAAACTACTAAAGGAACCGTATTAGGTATAAAACTTAATTGTTCGAAGTCCTAGAATTTAGAATTTGTTACTGAGTATAATAGGAAAAGTTAAATAGGTAAAATTTAGAAAATATAAAAAAATAGTTAAAAGACGATTTTGTCTTAAGCGGGGTCTTTTAATGAAGGGCAAAAATTCAAACAATATTTCTAAGGCTCTTGATACTTTTAATATATTATAGATATAGATTATAGATTTTATATATATATATATATATATATATATATATATATATATATATATATAGAGAGAGAGAGAGAGAGAGAGAGAGAGAGAGAGAGTGAGAGAGATTATAGATTATAGATTATAGATTACAGATTACAGATATAGATAATATATTAAAAGTGTGAAGACTTTAGAAAAGTGATTTAAATTTTTACCCTTCATTAAAAGTTTTTGCAATAGACAAAATTATTTTTTCATCTTCTTTTAAAAAAAATAATATTATTTAATTAAATTAAGGACTCTTAAAAATATATGAATAGAAATTAAACACTCCTAAAATATATGGGATAAAAATTAAGGACTTTTGAAATATATAGAAAGAAATAACCAGTAGCATATATACGAAATCCTAATAAAATAAATATACTAAATTTTAATTATTAAATTTTTTAAAAGTCAGCTGATCCAAAATAGAGATTCGGATTCTCTTTTTATTATTAGTATAGGTTTAGATCTTTTCTTAAAATATTTTTGTTCGTGCCAATTTTTTATAAGTAGAGATGCCACTTTCATAAAAAATGACTTTTATTTCTGTTTGTCATTTTAAACTTCTTTTTTTATGTGATTTACGTAATGTTTTTTCTAAGTAGGAGACTTTAAAAGATTTTCATGTTTTAGCTTTCTTTTAGGTGTTGGAATTTATAATATTTACTTTTTTAATTTCTTTTTGGTTTAGACCGTATTTACTTTTTTAATTCCTTCTTGGTTAAGGGTCTTCTATATATAAAAAAAATATTATTGTCGAATCTCATCATGAACTTTATTGTTAATGTTGCTTCTGTATTTCTAGATTTTCTTTCTTTACGAATTTTTCTTTTAAAGTAGATCTTAATGTTTTACTTTTTCTTATGTTTTTCACTATAAATATATCATTCATATTCTTTATCAAAATTGCAGGTTCTTGAATTGAATTTGTCCAGAGGTATGTTTTCTAAAATTGTAGACTGGTTTTAAAGTTTATAATAATAAATGATGTATTTTTAATAAATAATTATAAATTGAGAAATTTTCTTGTGAGTTTTGTTTATAGTATTTCATATACAATTAGTGATTTGAAATTAAATTACTTACAATTTTTGACAGATTATTTAAATCGTCGCATTTTTCACGAGAAATTGATTGGTCATTCAGAATTCATGATAGTTAGTAATGAAGTTGACTTAGTTGTAATTTTGAATAAATTATTTAAATCGTCGCATTTTGTCACGAGAAATTGATTGGTCATTCGGAATTCATGATAGTTAGTAATGAAATTGACTTATTTATAATTTGGATAAATTATTTGAATCGTCGCATTTTGTTACGAAAAATTGATAGGTGATTCTGAATTCATAATAATTAGTTATCTTATTAATTTAAGATTTGTTTTATCTATGATTTATGATTAGAAAACTACGTGTACTATGTTGTGAGGATTATTCATGGGATTAGGTTTTTAGGAGATTTAATTTTTATTTATTAGTTGTTTGACTTATCATTAAATTTTTTTAATCACTGGTTGTAGGTATAAAGAGACCATCAACAATTTCGAGAATTGCTCCTTTTGACTTGAGGTAAACTTGAGATTTTTTTCTTATTTTGATGTAAATTTGTATATATATCTTCTTTTTTATTTATTTATTTGCATTATAATTTGAAGTGTTCAGTATCTGCATTGGAGCTCGACTAAATTCAAATTCACATAAAAAAGTTTTATATTAGAGGTTAAGCCCTCTCCATTTAAGGTGACTTGGAACTTATTGTTCAATTCTAAGGTTGTCAAGAAATTGAAGTGTAATACAATAAAGTAATAGTAACTTATATATATTATGATCAAGAACTATGTCTTTACTGAGTGAACTTGAAGAAAATATCAAAGATATAATATATATAAAAAACAGGAATATATGAAATAATAAATTCATGTGTACTAACTCATTGCATGTGTTTAATTATGTGTACTATTGCTTTTCAGTCACTTCACATTATCTAAGAAACTCTCAAAAGAAAAAGTATTTGTTGGCTCAATTAGTGGTCGGTGTAAAAGAAATTACACAAAAAAATATTTTCCCTTATACGTACATACTCTAGCACACAAATATCTTTTTTTTAGTATACAAAAGAGATACACGAATCCCAATTGTTTATTTTACTTTTTATTTTTAGTCCATATCAATTTCTTCTTTTAAATACACTATTTCCAAATTTTCATACAATATATTTAAAACTATAAGATGAAAGTATATTTTAATATATTTCACATGTCTATAATAATTAGAAGAGACTATTAGAAAATATATGATGAATTATCGTGTTCTTCTTCATGTACATTTTTTGTCTTAAAATTAGTGTTGATTTTTACAAATTTTAACTTAATAATATAACGTACACGCGATAATTTGTTCTTTTGATATTCATTTATTGTTAATTAATTATATATACGTGCAAAGCACGTACCCCAAAACTAATTTTAAAAAAATTACCAAACAACATATCTTTGGATACACGATACATGAAGATACAATTTCTAACAACATCTAACATAACAAATACTTGTGTGTTTTCAAATAGATACACGTTTTTTTTTCTTATATAAAACATTATATGAAGATACACAGATAAACGATCTTCGCCGATGTATCTGAGATACATAACAGTTTTTGTAATGTTTTGAAACCTGTATTCCGTCATGTAATTATTGTCCAAAGCTCCTATATATTTGTATCTCATCGTAGAATAGAGATCATTCTCTTAAATGTTACACTATGCCATTTTTTCGTTTTACACTGTTAAGCAATTATTAATTTTGTTATGATATTTTGTTTAAATATTTGGGCTAAGTTTTGTTTTAATAAAACATTAGACACTTATGGTTCAATTTCTGAAAATTATTGGTTGTGTTTTTGTTGGCCTATTAGGTAATCAAGTTAATCAATTAAAATATGACATCTTTAATTATAACATCACAATCAAAATAGCAAATTGTGTGGGATATTATGATTTGCTGAGGTAAATATATAAAATTAAATGAGATGGCATATATTTATGTGATTAATTTGACTACTTAATAGACGAACGAGAATACACGCGAAACATGTTTCAAAATTTGAATTGAAAAGTATTTAATTGAAATATTTTATATGAATTGTGGTGTTCAATTGAAATATCTTAGTTCGAGTGTCTAAATGGAATATCTTGACAAGTTTAAGGAGTTAGACTATGTATTAAGCATTAATTCATCCCTCTTTTTTCAATGATTTGTAATTCTTATATTTATTAATATGGATTTAGTATACATGTGCATAGAAAAAAAAACGTGTCACATAAAGTATAACAATATATGACAAATATGTATAATATAAATGGTATAATGATATTTATTTATATCTAAACATATTGTGTGTATAAACAACTTATGTATATAATACACAAAATTGTTTCCTCAAAAATGCACGATTGTTAAAGTATATATAATGCATGATTGTTAAAGTATATATAACACAAGTATATACATTACATATTTTTTTTCAAAATATTTGTATTTTATTTTCAGAATATACATGATGAATATGGTAATCAAGTAATATGTAAATGGTAAAATATACCGTACATAAATATAAATAAAATAACATATTTTGTACATATATAATAAGTTATTTTCACTAGGGTTATATTGTATGAAAGAGTCCATATAAAGGAGAGGACTATGTTATGAAATGTGTTGGCGTCCAATGAATAAAGGAAAAAATATCACATTTTACACGACATGGTATGATCTATAAATTGATTTGTAATAAGAAAAGTATTAAATATAGAAGAACTGTTTTGATTTTTTTATTTTTATTTTTTTTAAAAAAACAACATCTTGAACCTTGATGGAAAAATATCAATCCCTCCGTTTAAAAGAGAATGACTTATTTTAACTTGACATGAAATTTTTCTTTAAAAAAAAAATATTTTAAATTTTATGATCTTAAATTAAAATTATGTCAGATATACCTTGAACTATACTAGTTAGTGAACAGATTCTAACTTAGATCACTATAAATCAAATCAGAATACCTTAAATATCAACTAGTTAGTGAACAAATACCAAATTAGATAATGATAAATCTGTTTAACATATCAGCACCACTAATTAGTTAGTTCAATATATCAGCTCCATTAGTCAGTTACAATTTGTACAGCTGGCATCAAGTTTGTTAGAGTTTGTTAGTCGGTTACTTGGAGGTTAAGTTAACTAGTCTAGATAGTTAGCAACTCTATAAATAGTAGTAGATGAGATGCTTTGTAGTTGAGATATTCACTTCAATTGAATGAGAAAATAGTCTCTTTACTTTTCTTCTCTGTTTTTTTATCTTTAGTTCAACTGTGTGAACCTTCATTGATGCAACTCAACATGGTATCAGAGTCAGGTATCTACTTCATTGATTCCCATCATCCATTGCATCTTCATACCTGTGACACACCAAGTAGCTCTCTTGTTTCCATTCAGCTAACTGGTTCTGAGAATTACTCTCTATGGAGTAGATCGATGAAAATAGGTTTGCTAGGCAAGGGCAAATTAGGCTTTGTAACTGACCAGAGTTCTAAAGATAAATTTGATCCCTCTCTGCATGACCTCTGGGAGAAATGCAATGTGATAGTTCTCTCATGGATTATGATTTCTGTTAGTAGGAAGTTACTTAGTGGAGTTGTATATGCTAGTAATGCCCAACAAGTGTGGATTTACTTAAAGAAACAGTTCGATAAGGTAGATGGTTCCAGAATTTTTTATCTCCACAAGGAAATAACAACTCTCAATCAAAGGATGATGACTGTGTCAAATTACTTTTCTCGGTTAAAGGAGTTGTGGACTGAATTTGATTCTCTTATGCCCTGTCCTGGTTGTACTTGTGTAGAATCCAAGACATATGCTGCTCATTTCGACTATCAGAGGTTGCTGCAATTCTTATTAGGGCTTAATGAATCATACAATTAATGTAAAAGTCAGATCATGATGTTAGATCCTCCACCTAGTGTGAACAAAGCTTACTCTTTAGTAATGGCTGAGGAAAGTCAGAGATTGCTAGGAAAGTCTAATGTTGTTGGGACTTCGAGCTCAAATTCATCTGCTGACATACCTGATGCTATGGTATTTTTCAGTGGCAGAGGGAAATTTTCTCAGGAAGGGCCAGGATCTGCTACTTTTAGGTCAAAAAATCCTCTAACAGTCACTTACATTGTGATTTTTGTAACGGGAGTGATCATACAAGTGACAATTGTTATGTGTTTCATAGTTATACATCAGACTGGAAAGGGAAGAAAAGAACAATTCCTGGTCCCATTGCAGTTCCTTCTACCTCTGGGAAGGGGCATGACAATGGATTTCATGGCTCCAGACCAAGCAACCCTCAAGATAATCTCAGATCTCAACATGTTTTTATTAAATCAGGAACTGGTGGTTTTAACAATAACTCTTATAGGAACTCGCATGCTTTCATGACTAAAATTCCCTCTTAGCAGTGTGTACAGATGCCACATCAATATCTGCAGCCTTACTGTATTCCACAAACTCCACAGTTCTCTCTTAAGCAGTTTCAGCAACTTCTTCAGATGATGGACAAAGGGAAGACACAGTGTGATACTGGTGCAAGTGCGACATCTACAGGTATGACTACACTATTCACTTGCTTAAGTGCAGGTAACAAATAGATAGTTAATTCTGGAGAATCTAAACATATGGTGAGTGATTTGAGTTCACTGACACAATCTCACAAGTTGTGTGAGTCCAACGAGAATGTGGTTCATCTGCCAACTGGTGGTCATGCTAGAGTTAGCAATATATGGTGCTCTCGGGACCTTGGAGTTCTTATAATCACTGATGTGTTGCATATCCCTGAGTTTAAGTAAAACTTACTTTCTGTGTCAAAGTTGACAAGAGAATTGAATTGATGTGTTCTCTTTTACCCTAATTTCTGCCTATTTCAGGACATCTCCAGTAGGAAACTGAGGGGGATTGGTAGACTGGAGAATGATCTCTATGTGGTGTATACAAATTTCCCCTTGTAGTCTCAAGGCAATCAACTGCACTCTCAAGAAGTCCATGTTAACACTGTCTCTAATACTACTGCTACTGCCTTCCCTGCTAGTTGTAATAAGTCAATAATAAACCTGTCTCTATGGCATAAAAGATTAGGGCATGTTCCTTTTATGACTTTGAAAAGATTGAGTTGTTTCAAGGGTTTATCTGAGAAGACAATGAATGAGTCATGTACAATCTGTCATTTAGCAAAACAATCAAGACAACCATTTTCTCTTAGCTCTACTACTACTGATTCTTGTTTTGCATTACTTCATGCTGATGTTTGGGGCCTAACAAGGTGCCCTCTTATTATAGTAAGAGGTATTTTCTTACTTTGGTTGATGATCACTCAAGATACACTTGGTTAGCTCTTCTAAACTCAAAGTCAGAAGTTATAGTTACACTAAGGAACTTCTTTGTCATGAACAAAAACTTGTTTAGTACCAGTGTCAAGATCATGAGATCTGACAATGGTTGTGAGTTATTTTAACTCCCAAGTATTTGGATTACTTAACTCTTTTGGTATTTTGCATTAAAACTTTTGTGTGTACACTCTCCAACAGAATGGGGTTGTTGAAAGAAAGCACAAGTATATTCTAAATACAGCCAGAGCTCTAAGTTTTCAATCTAATGTTCCTTTAAGATTTTGGGGTGAGTGTGTATTGAACAGTGTCTACCTCATCAATAGACTTCCCTCATCTGTTCTCAAGGGAAAAAGTCCCTATGAGTGTATCTATAATGTAGTTCCATCTCTTCATCACGTTAGAGTGTTTGGTTGTCTGGCTTATGCTACAGAGGTGAGAAAAGTTGATAAATTTGCTGCAAGAGTTATTCCCACAGCGTTTCTTGGCTACTCTCATCTTCAAAAGGGTTACAAGTGTTATGCTCCTAGCACAAGAGAATTTTTAGTAAGCAGGGATGTTTTGTTTACAGAAGATGTATTTCCCTTTAAGAATATAAATGATTCTCGTTCATTATATCCTTCTTCTAAAGTGGTGTATGATACCTCAGATATTACTTCTCCCCCTTTGGTGATTCCAGCTCACTCTAGTTCTTCTCTTGAGGTTCCCCCTTCAGACATCATTCCTGCTACCAGAGTCCATTCTTATGATGATACTTCTTCAACTATTACTCCCAATGATGCAACTTCCATACCTATTGAAAAAGGACTTCTACAAGGCATACCAAGCTTTCCATTTAGCTTAAAAATTATGTTAGTAAATCCACCAAGGCAAATTTTGCCCATGCGTATCCTCTATCTGCTTATATGACCTATGATTCACTCTTTGCAGCTCATAGTACGGCCTTGGCTGCTTACTCTACCATCTATGAGCCCTCTCTATTTGCTGAAGCCTCTCTTGATCCTAAATGGATTGATGCTATGAAGTCAGAAATAACTGTCCTTGAAGAGAACACTTGGCCCATTCTTGACCTGTCTACTGGTAAACATCCTATAGGATATAAATGGGTGTTCAAAGTTAAATATCTAGCCTTAGATACTGTTGAGAGGTACAAGGCACGTCTGGTAGCTAAAGGATTTAATCAAAAAGGGGGCCTGGATTACTCAGAGATTTTTTCACCAGTGGAAAAGAAGGTCACAATAAGGTTTGTTGTTGTTGTAGCTGCAGCTAAAAACTGGTCCATCTTTGAGATAGTGTTCACAATGCATTTTTGCATGGAGATCTTGAAGAAAATGTTTATATGGTGATCCCACCTAGTTTTTACAGACATGGAGAGTCTGGCAAAGTCTACAAATTACAGAAGTCATTATATGGTCTCAAGGAGGCACCAAGGCAGTGGAAATTGAAACTTACAACTGCTCTGGTTCAACTAGGATTTGTTCAGAGCCGCTATGACTATTCTCCATATACAAAGAAAGAAGGAAAGAAACTAGTGATGGTTCTTGTATATGTGGATGATCTCTTGATCACTGGCAGCAGTGCTGTGTTGATTGATTAAACAAGGAGTGACTTTCAATTGAATTTTAAAATGAAAGATTTGGGACATTTGAAATTCTTCCTTGGCATTGAGTTTGCTAGGTCCAAAGAGGGATATGTCATGAGCCAAAAGAAATACGCATTGGAACTTATTTTTAAATTAGGATTGAGTGGAGCTAAGCCTGCATATGCACCACTTAATCCCAGTCGGAGATTAACTTCAACAAAATATAACTCTCATATGCAAGGATCCGAAGGTGAATCAGGTGACAAACTAATAAAAGACATTGGTAAATACCAGATATTAGCAGGAAGATTGTTATATCTGACTATGACAAGGGTAAATATTGCTTTTGCAATGCAAGTCTTAAGTCAGTTCATGCATGCACCCAAAGAGTCCCTCCCATATGAAATTTGTTATCAGGGTGGCTAAATACATTAAGTCATCACCTGGATTAGGTCTGCTTATGCCTTCTAAGAACTCGTGTGAGTTAACTGCATTCTGTGACTGAGACTGGGGTACTTGTGTACAAACCAGAAGATCAGTCACAGATATTTAGTGAAATTTGGAGGTGCACTAGTGTCTTGGAAATCGAAGAAGCAAGAAACAGTAGCAAGAAGCTCAGCTGAAGCAGAATTCAGAAGCAGGGCTTCAGCTGTTGCTGAGATCACTTGGCTTATTGGTCTATACAAGGAACTAGGAATACAAATTCAAGAACCAGTGTCTTTAATTTGTGATAGCAAAGCATCCATACAAATTGCAACAAATCCCATCTTTCGTGAAAAAATAAAACATTTTAATATTGATTGTCATTTTGTTAGAGAAAAACTTCTACAAGGGATGATCAAAAACTATCATGTATCCATAAAAGAACAACTCGCAGATCTGCTTAGAAAAGTCTCAGAAAAACTTAACACACTTATATACTGTCCAAACTAGGAGTGAAAGACATCTTTTCACTTACCAGTTTGAGGAGGGGTGTTCAACAAATCATCAGCACCACTTATTAGTTAGTTCAATATATCAGCTCCATTAGTCAGTTATAATCTGTACAACTGGCATCAAGTTTTTTAGAGTTTGTTAGTCGGTTACTTGGAGGTTAAGTTAACTAGACTAGATAGTTAGCAACTCTATAAATAGTAGTAGATGAGATGTTTTTTAGTTGAGATATTCACTTCAATTGAATGAGAAAATAGTCTCTTCATTATTATTCTCTATTTTTTAATCTTTAGTTCAACTGTGTGAACCTTCATTGATGCAACTTAACAAAGTCAAATCAGCAAGACCTCAATTGCCAACTAGTTAGTAGACAGATACTAAAAATGCAAAAAAATACAACGTTTCCACTGCCAACGAGTCTTCTCAAAACATTCCACTCTATCGCAATCTCATAAATAAAAATTCAGCAACTTGTGAAACTTAGATCGTGATAAATCTAATAATCAAATCAATAACGTATATTTGCCGGAAGCTAGCATTTTTATCATAGATTCTGACAAATTCTCCAGTCATCTCCATTTATTCCAGCGATATATTTTCAACAATTAATCAAACATTTCAGTTTTGTTAAAACTAATAGATATTTGCTGACATGTAATTTTATTTGCCATGTCATTGGCATGGTGTGTAGGGTTTTATTTCCCTCAATTAGAAAATGACACGTAATAAATGATTTTTATAAAATAAAAAAAAAGGGGCAATTAGTTTAAAGGGTATAGTGAGCTAAAAAGATGGATGTAGGGGTATTTTTTACGAAATAGGTGGATGAAGGGTATTTTTGAACATTTTCCTCAAATTCAAGGGTATTTTTGATCTTTTATTATAAATCTTGTGGTTTTAAATATGTCATATGAAAGTTATAATTAAAGTATTATCCACTACAAAAAATTGTGTTTAGCGACGAAATTTACTGACAGACTATTTTACGTCACTATTTAGCGACAGGTTAGCAACAGAACAATCAATTTGATCGCATGGATAGCAATTCAATTTTTATTTATGTTATTAGCAATGAATCAGTGATGGAATAGCGAATTCGTCGCAAAAATAATAGTGAAAAAAATTGACACCTAAATTTAGTGATGGATTAGCAACAAAATATTGATCGCTATGTTAATTATTTCATAGTAATGGATTTAGCAACAAAATATTCGTCGGCACGCTTCAGATTTTTTTTAAAATAATTTGTTTTATTTAGTGACCAACTTTTTCGTCGTAAAATATTCATTTTACTTTTTTAATTAATAATAAAATATAGAAAGGGGGGAGGGGGCTTCTAGGGTTTTAATTCATTTTAGCCCCCCTTTCTTTCTACTCTTTCTCTCTCAAGAACCAGGTTCACGATTTAAAGGTTCTTTTGCCCGATTTGAACGAATTTTTGCGTGAATTGAAGGCATTTTTGCATGTATTGGAGGTCAAGCTAAACAATGCGATTTCTTTTTTTTTTTTTAAACTCTCACCCGGCGTTTGATGTTTGCATTGGAACCTCGACTAATCTGAATCGCACATAGTAGGACCCATTCTAGGGGTAGCACTCCCAACAAAAAAAATTTCATATCCAGAACTCGAACCCAAAACTTCTGATTAAGGACGGAACAGTTCCACCCAACACTAGGTCGGTAACAATGCCATTTCAATCATTCTAGGAAGAATAGTCTTTAATTTCTAGAGAAGACCGTGCTCCTAAATGAATGCGTCATCAAGTGGTGTCAAGTCTCATGTCGGTGTTGGGTGGGGTATTTGATTTTTTTTAAATGATCTTGTAAAATTTTCACGAATTAATTTTTAGATTTGAGTTAGATTCAATTCTATTTTCTTATCAAATTAAATTGTCTGTCATGGGTCCAAGAAGAAGAAAAAGTAATGAATTTGTTTAAATGATGTGAAATTTTCCTCTAAACTATATGTTCACACTATTACAACTTTCAACATCAATATACTGCATTGATTACGATTACATCAAGCTAAGTATGTTTGTTGAAATTAATTTTAATATGTCCTAAAGAATTGGAACAATATAGCAGCATCATGGGTTCATTATTCAACTAAACTAAGTGAAATTTACGATAAGATTATCAATAGACGACATAAGCATATATACATGTGAAGCCAATTGCAAATTGCAGCAGTAAAAACAATTCACTAGTCTTAAAGTTTCAAGTTCAACATCTAAGTAATAAATGCTAGTTATACGATATTGAATAATGTGATTGATTTTGACTTACACGGAGACCCCTTATTCTCCTTTTAATTATGTGGGGCAAACACAAGAGAAGCCAATTGAGAATAATGCTTAAAAAACTTGTTCACACTCATCTATCTTTAATGAAAACATGATGTATTTAACCAAGCTTGGTTGGACTAGTGATTAGTTCACTAGGTCACTTAAACAAGCGTCCGGGGTTTGATTTTCGTCTTGCGCATGCAGCAATCAATTGGTCAGCGGTAAACCCTTAAATGAAGCTCAGATCTGCGGAAAATTAGTCTTTGGCCTGTCGGGCTGGGGATATCTTGAGAAATCAAAAGAAAAAAGAAAACATGATGTATTTTTCATTTCATATGTATTTTTTATCACTATTAATTATGAGATTGTAAATTCATATTATACCAGTATAAATTAATATTGCTAATACAAATACTAACACAAATAATTTTTTGCACTGTGCGAATCATTCCAAGTTCTATACATTCCACGTCATGATCAGAGTGATCCATAATGTTACAAATTAATTAATCCTTCATTATGATAATTAGTTAATTACTAATAACTATTTTATAAAGTTAATCTGATGGTACTAAAAACTGATAATGTATAGATTGTTAGCCTCCTAAATTTATGTTTTACGTTTTAATAATGACAAATTAATAAGTGAACTTTGCAGGATATTGAAGATCTCTATTGATGGTAGTGGCGAACCCAGGATTTTAAGGTTGTGGGTGCTTTAATCAGGGGTGGAGCTACAGTACCCTACAAGGGTTCGGACGAATCCAGTAGCTTTTACGTAAACTCTATATTTACACTAAAATTTTGAATATATGTATATGATTATAATAGACTACATATATAATTATTAAATACATTTGGGTTATTCTGTAATTAGTTATTCTTCAGTTCTCTATATATACAGCTGTAACCCCTTCAATATTAATAGAGATCAATTATTATTAAATCTGTATCATGGTATCAGAGCTAGGGTTTCTTCTTCCGCCCAAACCCTAATCTCTCCTCTTTTCCGACGTGTGTGCGCCGCCGCCACCGTCTACACCACGCCGCACGGCCTCCCTCCTCCGCCGTAGGTCGGCGCCATGGACAAGGTTATTGATCCTCTGTCAAAATTACCGTCTGGAGTAAAATTACTGCTCAGGAATCTCCACAATCTCATCCCCGAAAAATTATCTGACAACAACTACCCGGCCTGGGCACTTAACGTCCGCACCGCCCTCGCAGCCAACTTGCTGCTCGGATGGATTGACGGTGCGGAGAAGCCGCAGCCCGAGACAGCCGAGAAGGACGGCGTCAAGCTCCCAAATCCCGACTACCTTCCGTGGATGATCGTAGACACTCAGATCCGAGCCTGTCTTCTCGCAGTTATTAGCCCCTCTGTGCACAAACACGCCCGGGGTTTTCTTACATCGGCTTCACTTTGGGACGCACTAGCCACAAGGTACAACTCTGTGTCCACGGCTCATATTTTTCAGTTGCGTGACAAATTGCATACTCTTCGGAAGGGAACGAAGACGATGACTCAATACCTTGATGATGTGGCCTCTATTCTGTCTGACCTAGATGCTGTGAACGAGATTATTCCTGAACGAGACGTGGTGAATGCCGTGATACGTGGTCTTCCGGCTGGCTATTCCTCTCTCAAACAGCATATTCGCCTCTCGCCTGTCGAAATCACTCTGAATCAACTGTCTGGATGGCTTAATGCAGAAGAATTGAATCTAGACATGGAACACAAATTACTGCTCGGAGAAGCCAGTTCCACCCCTGGCGTCACGGCTCTTTACTCGGCTGGCAGCGGAGGCTCGGCCAGGGGTCGCGGTGACGATCGCCGTAACCAAGGGCGAGGCAGCGGCGGCGGTGACCGTCGAAACACCGGGCAGCAAGGCAGAGGCGGGCCTCCACCGAGGGACGGCTTCCAGTCAGGCCGCGGACAGGGACGAGGAAACCAGCGGATGCCCACACGAGATCTTCCGACGTGCCAAATTTGTGCTAAACGGGGCCATTCTGCGGCTAATTGCTGGTATCGTTATGATGACTCGCAGAATGTAAATAGCCAGTCCGGAGGATCAAGGGCGATGCATGCGTCCACAAACGCTCAATCTTCCTTAGGTTTTAATTTTTCAGAAAAATTACATTGCGAGTCCTGTTCAGTGTCTAAATCTTGTCGTTTACCTTTTTCACTGTCTGAACACAAGGCCACTGCGCCATTTCAATTAATTCATTCTGATGTTTGGGGTCCAACCTCAGTTCCTTCTGTTCAAGGTTTTCGTTATTATATCTGTTTTGTTGATGATTACAGTAAATTCACTTGGCTTTATCCTCTGAAATTTAAATCCGAAGCTTATACTATTTTTGTAAACTTTGACCGAATGGTTCAAAATCAATTTAATGCCAAAATCAAAATTTTTCGAAGTGACAATGGCAAAGAATTTGTCAACAATGCATTTGGTGTTTTTCTTCAAAATCTAGGGGCTCTTCATCACACTTCATGTCCATATACCCCTGAACAAAATGGCGTTGCTGAGCGCAAACACCGTCACCTAATAGAAACAGTTGTTGCGCTCCTCCATGATTCCACCTTACCTGTTTCCTTTTGGGTTGATGCCCTTGCTACTGCCAACTACCTCATAAATCGCATGCCCACTCACACTCTCTCCAACTCCACTCCATATGCCCGTCTCTACAATCATCCACCCGACTATATCCATCTCCGCCCGTTTGGGTGTCTAGTTTATCCCTGGTTGCGTCCGCACACTCAACATAAACTTCAACCTCGGTCCACCCCTTGTGTCTTTCTAGGCTATCATCCCACTATCAAAGGTTACAAATGTTTCGATCCTGTATCTCAGAAAACATATGTTTCCCGTCATGTTCGTTTTGTGGAGGAACAATTTCCTTACACAAGTCTTTCCTCTACTCCATACTCCCCAAATCCACTTGGCGTTGTGCCATTATTCCCGTCCTTTTCTCACGCTCATGCTCCGGCTCACTCGGCACCTAACCCGGTACCCCACTACACCACTACCCACCCGAAACCCCAAACCTCCCACCCGAACACCCAGCCGACTGCCACACAACCCACCACTTCCCTACATCATACTCCTAACACACATACAGCCACCCCATCCACCGCTGCACATCCCAGCTCCCACGGCAGCCCCACCCAACCCCCGCCCACACATCATACAACTCCACCACCCCTTCCTAATCACCCTCCACTCAACACTCATCCTATGACAACCCGAGCCAAGGCCGGTACCTTCAAACCCAAAGCCTACCACACTCAAATACCCTTTGATGCACATCCCACAACTGAGCCTACTACCTACAACCAAGCCTCCAAAAATAGTTTCTGGTGCCAAGCTATGGATGAGGAATTTCAGGCTCTGAATGAACAACGTACATGGGATTTCGTACCTCTGCCTAGTAACCGAAAGTCTATTGGGTGCAAATGGGTGTTTCGCATCAAACGAAATTCAGATGGATCTCTTTCTCGCTATAAAGCACGTCTGGTTGCAAAAGGGTATCATCAGGAGTATGGTGTGGATTATAAGGAGACCTTCAGCCCTGTTGTTAAGCAACAGACTATTCGTCTGGTCTTGTCTCTTGCTCTTCACTATGATTGGCCGCTTCATCAGCTAGACGTCAGCAATGCCTTTCTTCATGGTCATCTTGAGGAAGAAATCTATATGGTTCAGCCACCGGGATATGTTAATCCCAACCGTCCTCACTATGTTTGCAAGCTTCGCAAATCACTGTATGGCCTGAAACAGGCCCCTCGTGCCTGGTACACACGTCTCTCTACTTTTCTGCAGGGTCTTGGTTTTTGCACCTACCATCATGACAACAGTCTCTTCACCCTTCACTGTTCTCGAGGGACAGTCATCATTCTTATCTATGTGGATGATATTGTTATTACAGGCAGCTCGTCGTCATTCATCACTGAAATTACTGAAGCTATGCATCGTGACTTCAAACTTAAGGACCTCGGTCCTCTGGAGTTCTTTCTTGGCCTCGAACTCATCCGCAAATCGGGAACCATATTGATGCATCAGACAAAATATACCCTTGAACTTCTAAATCGGGCTGGAATGACAGACTGCAAACCCGCGGTCACTCCCATGGCAGTCCGCCAATCCCCAGGGCCGAATACTCCCTTTGCCGATCCTACACTATATCGGAGCCTCGTCGGTGGACTTCATTATCTTGCTGTTACTCGTCCGGACATCCAATATGCAGTCAATCGAGTCTCCCAATCAATGCATGCTCCCACAGAACAACACTTTCAGGCCTTGAAACGCATTCTGCGCTATCTTCAAGGTACTCTTCACTGTGGAATTTTATTTCAAAAGGGCTCGTTTGATATATCTGTTTTTTCTGATTCGGATTGGGCTAACGACAAAGATGATCGAAAGTCCACTACTGGATATATTGTTATGATGGGACCGAATCTGATTTCCTGGTGCACCAAGAAGCAAACGCGAGTGTCCCGTTCCTCCACAGAAGCAGAATATCGTGCCATGGCTGCGGGTGTTGCTGAAGCCATGTGGTTACGACACCTTACGGATGCACTTGGCATTCCCCCCACGAAACCACAGATTTATTGTGACAATCAGTCCACTATTTGTGTTACCAAAAATCCAGTCCTTCATGATCGTATGAAGCATGTTGGGTCTGACTGTCACTTTGTTCGCGATGAGGTACTTGCAGGAGCGATGGCCACGCACTATGTCCCATCTACTGACCAGCTTGCTGATATTCTCACCAAGCCTCTTCCGTTACAGCCTTTTCAGTCTCTCTGCTCCAAGCTGCCCCTCGTTACCGCTGATCAGCTTGCGGGGGGATAATAGACTACATATATAATTATTAAATACATCTGGGTTATTCTGTAATTAGTTATTCTTCAGTTCTCTATATATACAGCTGTAACCCCTTCAATATTAATAGAGATCAATTATTATTAAATCTGTATCAGATTATATAGTGTGAACCCATTGATAAACATTATCGCTTGGCCTAGTGGTGATGGACCAACATTAAGGTCTCTCTTTTGCGGCGGACGTGTGTTCGAACCCCATTACAGCATATTTATTTTTAAAAAAATTTATATTTCTTTAAATTCAGAACCCACCGACTTCAAATTCTTGCTCCGTCTTTGACTTTAATTTTTTTTTGTTAACATAATTTGCTAATGATGACATAATATAAATATATAACTATTTAAATGCAACATTAAAATTTGGTGTTTAAGTTTTGAAAGAGTAGGATTTTTGGTGGAGAAGGCCAAAAGGTTTTCAAATTTTCTGTTTGAGTAATTAAAAAAAATACAAAAAGTACTTTTAGTTTAATAAATTAAGAAGTAAAAAAAAAAGTAATACAAAAAAAGTCAAACTCATATGCCTGTGAACTAGTGTATAAGAGTACTTGGGTCTTGTGCGTGTGTGTGCATTAAATGTAACTGAAAAGTTACAAAAAAATTTATACAAAATGTAGCGTAGCTAAGGGGAATCAATCTCAAGCACCTGGACATGAAAGATCTACCTAAAGCCAGAGCACCCAGACAAGTTTTAGTATTGTGGGTGCTTTTTTATTTTTTATACCATTTTTGCAGTGTTTCTTATATAATAATACCTATTCTACTTCAGTTTAGTGGGTGCCGGAGCACCCCAAAATAATACATGAGTTCGCCCCTGATTGATGGAAGGAGATCTCACACAAAGGACATTGAAGATCTCAAATAATGGAAGAATATCTCGCACAAGACAAGAAATATTTCCTCAAAGAAAATCGCGCTAAAAATGGAGTCACATCAAAGTAGGATATCGTTTGACAAGGCAACAAAAATCATATCAACTAAAGATTCAATGGACAAGACAATTGGATGCACCTCACGGTAAGACCAAAGGAGAAAGAAGATCTCACTCCTTAAATGGACATATCCGATATGAAGGACATGTATAGAAGTGAGAAAGGAAAATCGCACGAAGTATGGACATACCATAAGGTGCAAACTTCCTCAATCAAGGAATCAACTCAAATCATTGATTGGGAAGAAATCTTTTGAGTTTCCTTTTGAAGAAAAGAAGTACATGCAGCAGAAGACTATAAAGGCTAAAACAGAAGAAAGAAGACACAACGCAACTTCAAGGAGAGAAATCTCAAAGTGTCTCAATCTTAGCTTTGTAATCCTTAGTTTATAATAGTTCTATAAAGAATAAGATCGAGTCAACTTTGTAATGCAAACTGAAGCTATGTCACAAGATTTGAAAAACAAAGTAAGTCTTCGAAACTTATTTCTTATCATTATACTTGAGTCCGACATTAAAAGATTCACGAAAACATTGCAATCCAAGGAGACCGGAAGTAGACACCACATCGATGTTCCAAACTAAGATAAATCTTTATGTCTTTACTTTAGATTCAATTATTTACTTGTTTATTTATTTCAAATCTAATCTAGTCCTCACAAAAAATTTCAAATTCACCTAAATTTCATAGATACCTAAAGATTTGATGAGGGAAAATAGGAGGAGGTTGACGTCTAATTTTAAGGGCAAACCCATGCATGTTAGCTTCACAAGAATTTGTAGCGTTTCATGGGTCAAACAATTTGCGCTTTATTTTACTTATCTCTATAAAAATCAACCAAGGTTGTACATACAATCCTTATTATTAAGTACTACGTCAAATTAACAGTTTCGAAATATCATTGATAAAATGAATTAAATAATATATACTTTTAATAGTAATATATTTTTAAAAAAAGATAGGAGTATCAGATAAATATAAGTCAAATAATATTATGGAAAGTGCTAAATGATTACAATTTTTTTGTTTAAATTTGATCATAATTATGAAAAGACTTTCATAGCCTTATTTAGATTTTATCATAAAAAGATAAAAAAAATTAAAAATTATTTTTATTGTGACCAAATTATGGCAGAAAGATTTTTCCTAATATTATACTAATACGAAAGGAAGTGCTAAGTCTCCGAGACACACATAACAAGAAAAGCACGAAAGTCAAAGAAGATTGAGGTGAAATTTAGTACAAGTTGCATGAGATGTCCATCTCAAAAATGTGAACCCGTGAAAAACAAATCAACTTATCATCAATTTGTGCGGATTTTGTCTCCACACAACTACTAGTAAATAAGTTGAAATTAAAGAATTGTTTAAAAAATTGAGGGAGTACTATAATTCGTAAAAAATGTTTCTTCCTTTTTCTGCTATCTCTTTAATTCTAACTTTTTATATGACATGTTCAAAAAAAAATCATAGGCCGACATCTTGATATTTCTAAGACATCTGAAGGTTATGATTAAATGGAGAGTGGCCAGGAATATTAATTAATTTATAGAGAAAAATAGAATTCCACGAACCATATAAATGACACCGAAAAATAAGAGATGATTCAACATATTTTGTTGGACCAACTGTTCATTTGACTTTGAAATATAAAGCAGTATAACAGTAGTGCTAAAGTGAAGAAGCCATGTTAGACTGTTAAGTACATTTTACTAAATGCTAAAGTTGCTAATATACTTTCTTTTTTTTTATTTTTTATGATCGTAGTGTTCGGATCAATTTTTGTGCATCTCAACTAATATAAATTCAATGAAATATTTATCATCTTCCACCAGCGACAGGTTTAAAGTAACTCCATGCACCAAGATTAAAATATATGGGAAGAAATCACCTTATATTTTCACCGGCTCCTTGGAGATACTTGAACATAAAGTCCCGGCTATGCTGAAATGACCTTTTTAAATTAGTTTAATGTAAAATATTTGGAAAGTATTTTTAAGTTGAGCGGCAAGTATTCCTACTTAAATTGTAGGAATAACTCACTAACGTTATCAGTTTGTCACAATATATTATCTAAAATAAACCTGTTTATGTTTTCTCTACTACCTGCCGTGTATTAATTCCTGTACATTTATACATGTCCACTTTTTTCTTCTTTAATACTACTGTTTAAAAAAAGAGAAAATGTGTAAAGACTCCCCGATTTTATTCGAGTTTTTAAAAAAGATACCTAAGCTATATTTTCGACCTATTACCCCACAAATTTTAATTAAATCATTACAAATACATTATTTTGACTCTCTGCGTGTATACATGCACAACAAGCGCATGAAAGACTCAAAATTGACTTTATTGATCAATTAAAAACTGTCACGTGTAAATAATTTGATATATAATTTATCTTCTTTTTAAAAAAAATAATAATAATATTTATTTACTTTTTAAAATTATTCCATACCCCCCCCCCCCCATCATTGTCTTCTTCCCCATTGACAGTTTCTTCTCCATCACCATAACTCAACAACAACATCAATTACAACAACAACAACAACAACATCAATTACAACAACAACAACAACATCATCGTCATCATAACTCTCTTTCTCCTCAATCCTCTCAATATCACCATAACTCTATTCACCTTTTACCGTCATCATATTTACTTTCTTCAATTTCAAGTTCAAGGCAAACAATTATTTATTTCTCATATTATTATTAGTAGTAATTGTTCTTAGCTTGAAGAGTAACAATCCAATGGAGTAAATATTTGAAGATGAAGAAAAATCACTACCTCCGCTCACTTCTCTTATATTTCAAAAAGAAAAAAATTACTCTTGCTTGTCATATTTCTTTCATGTTCTATCCTAGCATTAAATTAATTGCATGTGCCCAAATCATTTTCAATGACCTAATTGCATGTGCCCAAATCATTTTTAATGACCTAAAAGTAAACATCAATTAATTATGAAATTTAATATCTCAGTCATTATTTCTTAAAGGGCGTGTAAAATTCAAAATGAAAACAAAAGTAAACGGAGGGAGTACTCCCATCTTAAGACGTAATTCGTGAGGATAAAAAATTACTTCCTCAGTTTGCTTTTATTTATCACGTTTTTATTTGGCATGACTATTAAGAAAAATAATTAAACATAACTATTTTACCAAAGTAATTCCATTAAATGATGGTTACATTGTATTTTAAAATTAATTTGGAGAAACGACAATTAATGCAAAAGATAAAATAGATAAATAAAATTGTCTTTTCTTGATATGTCTAAAATGAAAAGTAAAAGTAGAAATGAAATTAGAAAATTAGAGACAACTAAAGGGAACAAGGGAGTAATAATTTCCTTCTCTAATCATTGTTTCTTAATTATATACTCCCTCTATCCCACTTTAGTTGTCCAACTTATTAAAAATAATTGTCCTAAATTAGTTATTCACCTTAATGACTACTAAATTAAGATAAAATTAATTAATTAATTATTTTTTCATATTACCCTCACAATTAATTCTTTTACGGTCCAAACACTTATTAGGAAATAATAGAAAACGTATTAATAATTTGAGACAGAAAAAATAATTGATACAGTATTTCGCCTAGGAAATATCATACCACACAAGGAGCCTGCAACTCGGAGTGCACTAAGTTTGATACTAACATATAACGACATGTTACGTTTCATGCAAATACGTAACACATAGTTTCTAAGAAAAATATCTTCTTTTTTCTAATGACATGTAGTCGTGAAAAATAATGCACAAATTCAGCATCAGTTTTTCCCTCCTTTAAGTTGATGATGTTACTACATTGTCAACTCTTTCTTTCAAATCCAGTGATTTTAACATGACTTTTGTATTTTATTTAATGCGTATAACTAATTTATCAAATATTTAACGATTAAAAATCTATAATTCATAAACATAAAATCCTAGTTTTTCCTTTTCCTTCTAATGAAGGGTTCATGCACAAACTCAGAGTCAGTTATCAGCAAGAAAATATTACTGGCTGGATAAGAAATTTCTTACTATTTACTGCAACGACGTACTGTATTATTAAGAACTAATAATAAGAAATGCTGCTTTGTTTAAAAAAGAAAAAAAAATTCAGTGAAAACGATTCCCAAAAAGATGTCAACATTCGAACATTATCTTAGATTCTTTTCATTTTAAATTTTAAAAGATCCTCATTTAATTGCCAAGCTGGTTACCAATAGAGTGGCCCCATAATTAACCATATTTCAACTTTTATACAAAATATATACAATAAGCTTCTTTCTTTGAATTATGCACCCAACGTATACCTTCAATTAATATGATTTTTTTTGGTTTATTGAGAATTAAATTATATGATCTTTGAATGATATTTTCAAATATATTTTTATTAGAGAAAATTACAACATGGCCATTGCGGCAATTAGTTTACAAAATATATACACAGTGCCTAAGTCGTGTGTGTGTATATATACATAGGCAATTAGTTTACAAAATATATACACAGTGCCTAAGTGTATAACGTATATTTCCGCTATGTTTATAAATTAGATGACTGAGATATATATTTACATAACTTTCCCTTTTTATCGTATCGACATGAAAATAATCACATCCTATAATATTTCTCATAGAATTTTTGAATATTTCCATTCAAAATACTAAATTGATCTAAACAAATTTAACTTAAAAAATTAGTTCAATTGATTTTTCAAAAAGCCAAAAATATCAATATGGGAGTAACATGTTACTGGGGGCTTTGGGCTCTAGGTGACAAAAAAGTTTCAAAATGAAGTGTGGGTGACACAAGTCTTAATAATTGAGTGGATGTGACAATTACTTTATTAAAAATTAAAAAAGTAAGAAAAGTTTGAAAATAACCCACAATTTTTTTAATTTACACTTTGATCCAATTTAAAACCTAATATAACTAGAAATGGAGGGAAAAAAGGCACGTTTCTCTCTCTTCTCATTTATTGGAGTTTTCTCTCTCTTCGTGATTTTTGTTGTTGTTGTTTTATTCATCATCTTCTTCTTCATTATCATCATTTTGTTCTTCATTATCATCTCTTCTTGTTCATCATCATCATCTTCTTATTGTTGAACATTGTTGTTACCGCTACTATTGCTACTTGATCAAATTTTTTTAGGTCAAATTTTATTCGTATATCACTTGGGAATTACTTATAGGTGATTTTAGTAAGTAAAATTATAATTTTTAGTTGAATTTCTCATCTGGGTATATCTGCAACTGCTGTTTTTTCAACAGTAGATAAAACATGTAACGTGAATCCAACAGATGAGTAATTTGTTGCACAGATGTGTAATCTGTTACAACATATTGACTAATATGTTGCAATATATGAGTAATTTGTTGCAACATATATAAGTAATCTGTTGCAACAAATGAGTAATCTGTTGCAACATATATGACTAATCTGTTGCAATATATGAGTAATTTGTTGCAACAAATGAGTAATCTGTTGCAACATATATGACTAATCTGTTGCAACAGATTACTCATCTGTTGGATTTGTATTATATTGTTGTAACATAAATCCAACATATGGGTCATATGTTGCAACAAATTAGTCATATGTTGCAACAGATTACTCACTTGTTGCAATAAATAACTCATATATTGGATTCATGTTGCAGGTTCTATCCATTATAGCAGTAGCAAATATACCAAATAAAATATTCAACAAAAATCATAATTATACTTACAAAACCACCTATGAAGTAATGTCCAAGTGATATACGAACAAAATTTGACTTAAATTTTTTTAAAAAATTTCAACAAAGGCACAACGAATGAGTGAAACACATGAAAAATTTCACGAAACAGGTAAAGAAGACAAAAAATAGTGTATCATACATCAAATGCAAAAGGATCGAGGGGACCAACGTTTGAGTTCTCCTAAAAACATTTAAGCTCCCTAGTATTTTAATTGTTTTCTAATGGATAACCCATCTATTATAACATTTTCTATCTGTTTGATAATTTTCAACAGATGAATCATTTATTGCAACATGTTAGTCATCTGTTGATTCAAATTAAGCAATTATTAGTAATTACTAAATTGATTTAGCTAAAATTAAAGAAAAGTCTTTAAGACAATGGGGCAAAAATTTGAGTTCTCCTAAAAATGTTTGAGTTCCCTAGTATTTTAATTATTTTCCAACAGATCACCTATTTGTTGCAACAAGTTAGTCATCTGTTGCAATAAATGTTTATAACAGGTTAGTCATTTGTTGATTCAAATTAAGCAATTATTAATAATAATTAAATTGATTTAACTAAAATTGAAGACAAAATCTTAGACAAGGGGAAAAACGCTCGAGTTCTCCTAAAAAATATTTGAGCTTTAGTATTTTAAATTATTTTTCAACACATATTTTGTTTATTTAGTAATTTCCAACAGATGAGTTATATGTTGCAACAATTTAGTCATCTGTTGCAACAAATGTCTATATCTGTTTGATAATTTTCAATAGATAAATTAGTTGTTGTAACAAGTGAGTCATTTGTTGCAATAGATGTCTATATCTATTTAGTCATTTTCAACAGATGTTTTTATTTGTTTGGTCATTTCCAACATATTACTCATCTGTTGTAACGTGTTAGTCATCTATTGATTCACATTAAGTCATTATTAGTAATAACTAAATTGATTACTAAAATAAAACATGAATTAATAAGTTCAATTACAGTTTCAATTAATCTCATGGTAATTACACGATTAATTAAGTATGTTCGTCCTGAGTAGAGTGATCAATTGACCAATTTTATTTGAAATGATTCAAACTAAGTCATCATTGAAAATAACTATATTGATTTAACTAAAACTAAAGATGAATTAGTAAGTTCAATTACGATTTCAATTAATTTCATAGTAATTACATGATCAATTAAGTGTTTCGTACTGAGTAGAATGATTAATTGACAAATTTTTTGTGAAATAATTCAAATTAAACCATTATTAGAAATAACTACATTGATTTAACTAAAATTAAAGATGAATTAGTAAGTTCAATTACGATTTCAGTTAATCTCAATAATTAAATGATCAATAAGGTGTTTCATCCTTAGTAGAATAATTAATTGACCAATTTTATTTAAAAAAATTCAAATTAAGCCATTATTAGTAATAACTATGTTGATTTAACTAAAATTAAACATGAATTAATGAGTTCACTTACAATTTCAATTATTCACTTACAATTTTAATTATTCTCATCGTAATTACATGATTAACTAAGTGTATTCGTCCCGAGTAGAGTGATCAATCGACCAATTTTATTTGAAATAATTCAAATTAAGATATTATTAGTAATAATTAAATTGATTTAACTAAAATTAAAGATAAACTTATAATTTCAATTAATCTCATAGTAATTAAATTATCAACTAAGTGTATTCGTCATGATTAGAGTGATCAATATTGACCAATTTTATTTGAAATGAATCAAATTAAGCCATTATTTGTAATAACTAAATTGATATAACTAAAATTAAAGATGAATTGATAAGTTCACTTACAATTTTAATTAATCTCATAGTAATTACATGATCAACTATGTGTATTCGTCTCGAGGAGAGTGATCAATCGACCAATTTTATTTCAAATGATTCAAATTAAGTCATTATTAGTAATAAATAAATTGATTTTGACTAAATTAAAGATGAATTGATAAGTCCACTTACAATTTCAATTAATGTATTCGTCCTTAATAGAGTGATCAATTGATAAATTTTATTTAAAATGATTCAAATTAAGCAATTATTAGTAATATCTAAATTGATTTAACTAAAATTAAAGACAAGACCTTAGACAAGGGGACAAATATTTGAGTTCTCTTAAAAACATCTGAGCTTTAGTATTTTAAAATATTTTCCAACATATATCCTATATGTCTGATAATTTTCAACAGATGAGTCATTTGTTGCAACAATTTTGTCATCTGTTGCAACAGATGTCTATATTTGTTTGATAATTTTCAATAGATGAGTCATTTATTGTAATAGGTTAGTCATCTGTTGCAACATATGTCTATATTTGTTTGGTCATTTCCAACAGATGTTTTTATCTGTTTGGTCATTTCCAACAAATGTCTTTATTTGTTTAGTCACTTTCAACAGATTACTCATCTTTTGCAATATGTTAGTCATCTATTGATTCATATTAAGCCATTATATTAGTAATAACTAAATTATTTAACTAGAATTAAACATGAATTAATAAGTTCAATTACAATTTCAATTAATCTCATGGTAATTACACTATCAACTAAGTGTGTTCGTCTTGAGTAGAGTGATCAATTGACCAATTTTATTTGAAATGATTAAAACCAAACCATAATTAGAAATAACTATATTGATTTAACTAAAATTAAAGATGAATTATTAAGTTGACTTACAATTTCAATTAATTTTATAGTAATTACACGATCAACTAAGTGTTTCGTCTTTGACCAATTTTATTTGAAATAATTAAAATCAAGAAAATATTAGTAATAATTAAATTAATTTAACTAAAATTAAAGACGAATTGATAATTTTAATTACGATTTCAATTAATCTCATAGTAATTACATGATCATCTAAGTGTATTCGTCTTGAGTAAAGTTTTAATTGACCAATTTTATTTGAAATGATTCAAATTAAGATATTATTACTAATAACTACATTGATATAACTAAAATTAAAGATGAATTGATAAGTTCAATTACGATTTCAATTATTCTCATATTAATTACACGATCATCTTAGTGTATTCGTTCTGAGTAGAGTGATCAACTGACTAATTTTATTTGAAATGATTCAAATTAAGCCATTATTAGTAATAGCCAAATTGAATTAATAATTATAATTTTAATTAATCTCATAGTAATTACATGATCATTTAAGTGTATAACCTATTGCAACAGATTTAATCCGTTGTAACAGATGAGTCATTTGTTGAAAATTATCAAACAAATATACACATATGTTGCAATAGATTAGTCATCTGTTGTAACAAATGTCTTTATCTGTTGGTTATTTCCAACAGATGACTAATCTATTGCAATATATGACTTTATCTATTTGTTATTTCCAATAGATTACTAATCTGTTGCAATAGGTAACTAATTTGTTTCAACAGATGTCTTTATCTGTTTGGTCATTTTCAATAGATTACTCGTCTTTTGCAACATCTTAGTCATTTATTGATTCATATTAAGCCATTATATTAGTAATAACTAAATTGATTTAACTAGTATTAATAAGTTTAATTACTGTTTCAATTAATCTCATGATAATTACACGATCAACTAAGTGTGTTCGTCCTGTGTAGAGTGATCAATTGACCAATTTTATTTGAAATGATTCAAACCAAGCCATAATTAGAAATAACTATATTGATTTAACTAAAATTAAAGATGAATTAGTAAGTTCACTTACAATTTCAATTAAATTTATAGTAATTACATGATCAACTAAGTGTTTCGTCTTAAGTAGAATGATCAATTGACCAATTTGATTTGAAATAATTAAAATTAAGTAATTATTAGTAATAACTAAATTGATTTAACTAAAATTAAAGATGAATTGATGATTTAATTACGATTTTAATTAATCTCATAGTAATTACATGATCATCTAAGTGTATTCGTTTTGAGTAAAGTGTTAATTGACCAATTTTATTTGAAATGATTCGAATTAAGACATTATTAGTAATAACAACATTGATTTAACTAAAATTAAAGATGAATTGATAAGTTCAATTACGATTTCAATTAACATGTTGCAATAGATGAGTAATCTGTTGGAAAAGACCAAACAGTTAAAGACATTTGTTGAAAATGACGAAATATATATAGACATTTGTTGCAACAGATGTCTACCCCGTTGCAATAGCTAACTCATCTATTAAAAATTATCCAACAAATATAGACATCTCTTGCAACAGATGACTAAATTATTGCAATATATGACTCATCTATTGAAAATTATTAAAAAGACAAGATATATGTGAACTCAGAACTAAAATGAGCTACAGAATTTAAAAAGTGACCAAAATAGGTCACCTATTTTAAAAGTTAACAAAATAGGCTAAACGTAATAATTTATTACGTTTTCTATTTTTTTCTTAACGATCAACTAACGGAGTTGACTTTTACAAAAACGTAAGAATTTCTTACGTTTTACACGATAATCGAGGAAACAAATGCAGTGAATTATCAAATCAATTAAAAAGATACTAAAAAACGAGTTGTTCAACATAACAACAAGTTACGTTCTTAATTTTTGTATAGCAGTAGTCCCCCACCCACAATTCCTTTTTCTATAAATGTTCCATCACTTCTACTTTTTCCTCTTTTTACATATGATAATTATGAATTTTTTGATTAGTTAAATTTATTTATATTTTACATGTAGTTCAAATAATTTATTTTTTCCTCTATGTAATAAATTTTTACGTTTTACATAAAAAAAATTTAAAATAGAATTATCAATTACCTCATTAACTTAACAATTTTCTTATATTTATTCTATATAAAAAAATAATCACTTCTATCCTTAATTATCCGATTTCTCTCTAAAAAAAATTATACTTTTGAGTTTTTCTCTACTCCAAAATAGTGAAATGTTGAATTATCGTCGATCAAATATGCTACTATATAGAAGAATTATATTTTTTTGGTGTGTTAAAAATATGAAATTAATTTTTTCGGATAGTGATTCATCGTAGTTTTTGATTAGTGTTTCGATTAGAATATTGAGGAAACTCCGTTGTACAAATACGTTTCATATTATAATTAATGGAGTAAAAAATCACAATTTAATTTAGGAACACTCCTAAATTAATATAAGAAAATATATTTTTTTTAGGAACACTCCTAAAAAAATATAATTCTTGTATATAGTAGCATATTTGATCGATGATAATTCAACATTTCACTATTTTGGAGTAGAGGAAAACACAAAAGTATAATTTTTTTAATGAGAAATCGGATAATTAAGGATAAAAGTGATTATTTTTTGATATAGAATAAATATAAGAAAATTGTTAAGTTAATGAGGTAATTGATACTTCTTTTTTTATTTTTTTTATGTAAAACATAAAAATTTATTAGAAAAAAAATATTATTTGAACTACATCTAAAATATAAATAAATTTAACTAATAAAAAAAATTCATAATTATCATATGTAAAAGAAGAAAAAGTAGAAGTGATGGGACATTTGGGGAAAAAGGAATTGTGGGTGGGGGACCACTGCTATAAAAAAGTTAAGAACATAACTTTTTGTTACGTCGAACAACTTTTTTTTTAGTACCTTTTTAATTGATTTGACAATTCATTGTATTTTTTCCTCTGTTATCGTGTAAAACGTAAGAAATTCTTACATTTTTGTAAAAGTCAACTCCGTTAGTTGACTGTTAAGAAAAAGGTAGAAAATGTAATAAATTATTATGTTTAGCCTATTTTGGTAACTTTTTAAATAAGTGACCTATTTTGGTCATTTTTTAAATTCTGTGGCTCATTTTGGTTCCGAGTTCGATATATGTTGAAAAGCAATTTAAAATACTAAAGCTCAAATGTTTTTAGGAGAACTCAAACATTTGTCCCCTTGTCTAAGGTCTTGTATTAAAGTCTTCTCTTCAATTTTAATTAAATTAATTTAGTTATTATTAATAATTGCTTAATTTGAATAAACAAATGACTAACCTGTTATAAGCATCTGTTGCAATAGATGACTAAATTGTTGCAACAAATAGATAATCTGTTGAAAAATAATTAAAATACTAGGGAACTCAAATATTTTTAGGAGAACACAAATGTTTGTCCCATTGTCGTATAGACGTCTTTAATTTTAGCTAAATCAATTTAGTTATTACTAATAAATGCTTAATTTGAATCAACAGATGACTAGCATGTTGCATCAGATGATTCATCTGTTGGAAATTATCAAACAGATAGAAAATCTGTTGTAACAGATGAGTCAACTATTAGAAAGCAATTAAAATATTAGGGAACTTAAACGTTTTTAGGAGAACTCAAATGTTTGTCCCCTTGATCCTTTTGCATTTGATGTATGGTATATTATTTTTGTGTTCTTTACCTGTTTCATTAAATTCTTCATGTGTTTTTACTTATTTGTTGTGCCCCTTTTGAAATTTTTTAAAAAATTTTTAGGTCAAATTTTGTTTGTATATCACTTGGACATTACTTCATAGCTTATTTTGTAAGTAGAATTATAATTTTTATTGAATTTCTTATTTGGTGTATCTACTACTGCTACAATGGATAGACCCTGCAACATGAATCCAACATATGAGTCATCTATTGCAACAAGTGAGTAATTTGTTGCAATATATGACTAAATCTGTTGCAACAAATGACCCATAAGTTAATTCATATTACAACACTATAAAATGAATCTAACAAATGAGTAATATGTTACAACAGATTAGTCATATATATTCCAACAGATTAGTCATATATGTTGCAACAGATTACTCATTTGTTGCAACAAATTAGTCATATATGTTGCAACAGATTAGTCATATATGTTGCAACATATTACTAATTTGTCCAACAAATTAGTCATATATGTTGCAACATATTACTAATCTGCGCAACATATTAGTCATATATGTTGCAACAGATTACTAATATGTGCAACAGATTAGTCATATATGTTGCAATAAATAATCATTTGTTGGATTCACGTTACATATTTTTTCTATTATTAAAAAAGAGCAGTAGCAGATACATCCAGACGAGAAATTCAACTAAAAAATAACAATATTAAAAAAAATAACAAAAAACATAAAAAAATAACAAATACCAACAAATCAAGTTCCTCATTTTCGTCATAACTTAAAAACCCTAATTTTTTACTTGTGAAAATCGAAAAGAAACGATGAAGAACTCGAAGTTGTTGTCGCCGGAGAATGTTGTCACGTCGACTGACGGTTGAAAGTAAAAAAGGAACTGGCAAGAACTCAAAACTATTTGTTGCCAGAGGTTGAAGTTGCACAAGATTGAAGGGAGAAATTTGAAAAGTTGTTGGTTAGGAGAAGTTAGAGAGAGAAACTATCGAGAGAAAGAGAGAAGAAAGAGAGATTGATTTGCAGAGGAAGGAAAGTTTTGTGGATGTGGGTTAATTTGTATTTTTGAAAAGATTAAAAAGTTTAGAAAATATTAATCAAGTCCACAATTAACCTAATCAATTTTTTTAATTATGTTTGACCTTTTAAATTGATCAATGTCACCAATCCTTCATTCAAGACTTAAAAACACCTTTCCTTCAATTTTCTCATGTTACTGTCGAAGCTGAAAGGTCATCAGTCAATTAGCACCACTTAATCATTACCCAATATTTGCAAGTAGTGAATTGCAAATTTTATCGTACCGAATTTTGTGTACACCCTCTATAAAGTAACGGAGGTAAGGACTTAATGTCAGATGATTAAATAATTATAAGTTCTAAGTTCTGAAAATATCTTCTTATAATACTGTAAAATAAGATTACATATAATAAATTTTTGTAATTCATTTTTTTTTCAATCCTTAATTGTGTATGGCAAAAATTTAGTACACTCCCTGAACTATCCTTTATCCTCTATAAAAAGTAACATCTCATTTCCCTCCTTCTTGCCTACTTCCACCTTACATACAATGATACAATTCCCTCCATGCACATTTTCCGTCTTCTTTTTTTTTGGCAAAATTATTATCACGTGATCAGAAAGTTACGAGTTCAAGTTAAAAAAATAATCAGAAATACAGGATAAAACTGCATAAATAAATTGTAAAAAGCTCAAAAATACCCTTAAACTATCCGAAATAACTCCAAAATGCCCTTCGTTAGATTTTTGGCTTAAAAATACCCCCCGTTAAATATTTGACTCAAAAATACCTCTCCTTCTAACGAAATTCGGAAAAAGAATCAAAAATACCCATGAACTATCTGAAATGGATCAAAAATATCCCTTTGTTAAATATTTGGCTCAAAAATACCTCTCCCTAAACGAAATTAAATTATTTCGAATATTTCATTAATTTATATAAAGTTCATCATTTAATTTATATTCCGTTAATTTCTGTACGTGAAAATTCATATTTCGTTAACTTATATTTCGTGAATTTCTTTAAAGATTAAAAAGATGTAAAGTGAAAATACCTTTTTAGAATAAATGTATGTTTATTTTCCAAATCAAATTCAACCAATTTCTATTATAATTCAAATACTTTTTTTCATTATCTTATTTTTAAAATTTAAAAAATACTTTTATGTAAAAAATTAAAGTACTAGGGTTAAAAGGTTAAAGTTAGGGTTTAATTCAATCGAAATAATTTAATTTCGTTAAGGGGACGGGTATTTTTGAGCCAACTATTTAACAGAGGGGTATTTAATGAAATTAAATTATTTCGATTTTTCGTTAATTTATATAAATTTCATCATTTAATTTATATTTCGGTAATTTCTTTAAGTGAAAATTTATATTTTGTTAATTTCGTAAATTTCTTTAAAGATTAAAAAGATGTAAAGTGAAAATACTTTTTAGAATAAATGTATGTTTATTTTCCAAATCAAATTCAACCAATTTATATTATAATTCAAATACTTTTTTTCATTATCTTATTTTTTAAATTAAAAAAATACTTTCATGTAAAAAAATTAAAGTATTAGGATTAAAAAGTTAAAGTTAGGGTTTAATTCAATCGAAATAATTTAATTTCGTTAAGGGGAGGAGTGTTTTTTAGCCAAATATTTAACAGAGGGGTATTTAACGAAATTAAATTATTTCGATTCCTTTGTTAATTTATATAAAGTTCATCATTTAATTTTTATTTCGTTAATTTCTTAAAGTGAATATTTATATTTTATTAATTTCGTTAATTTCTTTAAAGATTAAAAAAATGTAAAGTGAAAATACCCTTTTAGAATAAATTTATGTTTATTTTTCATATCAAATTCAACCAATTTATATTATAATTCAAATATTTTTTTTCATTATCTTATTTTTAAAATTTTAAAAATACTTTTATGTAAAAAATTTAAAGTATTAGGGTTAAAAAGTTAAAGTTTGGGTTTAATTCAATCGAAATAATTTAATTTCGTTAAAGGGAGGAGTATTTTTGAGCCAAATATTTAACAGAGGGGTATTTTTGACCCATTTCAGATAGTTCAGGGGTATTTTTGATCCTTTTTCCGAATTCCGTTAGAGGGACGGGTATTTTTGAGCCAAATATTTAACAGAGGGGTATTTAATGAAATTAAATTATTTTGATTATTTCGTTAATTTATATAAAGTTCATCATTTAATTTATATTTCGATAATTTCTTTAAGTGAAAATTTATATTTCGTTAAAGATTAAAAAGATGTAAAGTGAAAATACTTTTTAGAATAAATGTATGTTTGTTTTCCAAATCAAATTCAACCAATTTATATTATAATTCAAATACTTTTTTCATTATCTTATTTTTTAAATTAAAAAATACTTTTATGTAAACAAATTAAAGTATCAGGATTAAAAAGTTAAAGTTAGGGTTTAATTCAATCGAAATAATTTAATTTTGTTAAGGGGAGGAGTTTTTGAGCCAAATATTTAACAGAGGGGTATTTAACGAAATTAAATTATTTCGATTCCTTTGTTAATTTATATAAAGTTCATCATTTAATTTTTATTTCGTTAATTTCTTTAAGTGAAAATTTATATTTCATTAATTTCATTAATTTATATTTCGTTAATTTCTTTAAAGATTAAAAAGATGTTTAAGTGAAAATACCTTTTTAGAATAAATGTATGTTTATTTTTCAAATCAAATTCACCCAATTTATATTATAATTTAAATACTTTTTTTCATTATCTTATTTTTAAAATTTTAAAAATACTTTTATGTAAAAAATTTAAAGTATTAGGGTTAAAAAGTTAAAGTTAGAGTTTAATTCAATCGAAATAATTTAATTTCGTTAACGGGAGGGGTATTTTTTAGCCAAATATTTAACAGAAGGGTATTTTTGACCCATTTCAGATAGTTCATGAGTATTTTTGATCCTTTTCCGAATTCCGTTAGAGGGAGGGATATTTTTGAGTCACATATTTAATGAAGGGGTATTTTTAAGCCAAAAATCTAAGGAGGAGCATTTTTGAGCCTTTTCGATAACTAAATTCTTGTGATCTAATTCTTTTTCAAACCTTGCAAATAACAAAAACCTCATTACACCAAATTTTCATTTACCCTCTATAAAGTAACATCCCATCTCCCATCTTCTTGCCTACTTCAACCTACATACGAAATTCCCTCCATACACTCTTTTCCTTCTCCTTCTCTTTCTACCTTCTTTCCCTAAAATGGGAACAGTGGAGATAGAATCCCCCATAACCAAACAACAAGACATAAATGAAGATGATGAAGTTTCTCCTATTGAACAAGTCCGTTTAACCGTACCCAATACCGATGACCCGACCCTACCCGTATGGACATTCCGAATGTGGATCCTTGGTTTACTCTCTTGCATTCTCCTCTCATTTCTCAATCAATTCTTTTCCTACCGAAAAGAACCCCTCATTATTACCCAAATTACAGTACAAGTTGCTACACTACCTATTGGGCAGTTCATGGCAGCTGTATTACCCACAACTAAATTTCGGGTTCTCGGGTTCGGGTCGAGAGAGTTTTCGCTTAACCCGGGTCCGTTTAACATGAAGGAACATGTACTGATTACAATTTTTGCTAATGCTGGTTATGCATTTGGAAATGGATCTGCTTATGCTGTTAGTATTGTTAATATTATTAAGGCTTTTTATGGAAGGAGTATTTCTTTTGGTGCTAGTTGGCTTCTTATTATTACTACACAGGTTTGTAGTTTTTTTGTTTTTCTCTGTATTATCTATTTTTGTTTTATCATGTTTACTTTATTTTGAGTCGAGATCTATCAGCGTTCTTGAGCTTGGAGTAAGTTTGCTTATGTATACACTACCTTCTCCACTCTATTTTGACTTCACTTATAAAATTAGGTTGAATTTATTTACTAAGCTAATTTTATGAAGGTAAAATTCAGAAATAGTATAATTATTTCTTTAATTATGAGTTTTATAGTCACAATTTCATAATTATTGTATTTTGTATTTCTGCTATAAAAATACAAATACATATGATTTTTACTGTCCTTGTGATCGATATGTATTTTGTATTTTTACAAACAAAAATATAAATACATATGCTGCAAAATATAATTTGATAAAAGTATTATTATTTTTTATAATTTAATACTATGCTATTTTATGTATTTTTTCCTTTTATAAATGATGCTTTAAACTTCAGATTTTAAATTTTACTACTACTTCTACTGCTACCTATATAATTGTCTAATACTGGAGATGGAAATTAAAAAATATAATAATTTTTTTTCGATTTTATAAAATGGATAAATGAATTAAAATAAGTATTTTTAGATGGAGACGAAGAGGAGTAAAAGATGTAGAAAATTTAATTTTAGGTAATTTGCCTCGTGACAGCTACCGCGCGCCTACAATGAACTTTGTTTGGAGACAGTGGCACTACTATGGCATGTGTAATTTTTGGTTTACGATATTGACAAGGCAACAATGGAATATTATTGATTATAACCTTATCGATATGATTGAGAAAATAAATGTAGATTACAATAATAGTAATATATCACTGTAATTTCACAAACAAGATTGTTGGAGGAGGATAGTCTGCACATGCCCCCATCTTACTGCTACATTTGTGAGGGTTAGAAGGAGTGTGTCTGTCTATAGATCATCTAACTCGAAAATAAATTTAAATTATTGGCTTAAAATTATTCTCTTTTCATTTTGAATTTATTAAATTTCAAAATTTCAGATTATGCTAGATGCTTTCTTTATAAATTGAAGCAATATTTAATTGTTATTCTTGTTCAATTCTATACAATTTTAAGTGTTTCTACTTGTACATACCCAAAATTGAAGGACACGTACGTCAGCTAGGGTCAAGTTAAAGGGCACATTTATATTACGACTCGAGTATGATAACATAATAATGTACACGTCATTGTGGATTTGGACAGGTTTTGGGATATGGTTGGGCTGGGCTTTTAAGGAAATACGTAGTTGAGCCTGCACATATGTGGTGGCCCAGTACACTTGTTCAGATTTCCCTTTTCCGGTACTTTTCCCTTTCTTTAAATATTTTTAGTTATTTTAAATAATTTATACTTATCTCTAATGATTGATTATAAGCTGCAATTAACAATATGATAATGTCACACTTTTGTTTCTGCCTAGTTGAAAATAATTGTAAATTGAGAATCTTATTCTGGAACCTTGTAAGATAATCGTTGTTTATTATTAAAAAAGTAAGCCAATGGTCTTTGGTTTAATCGGTACTGGAATGTCTTCGAAAAAAAGAACAAAAAAATTGTACCCTAAACAATGCATCTCAATAATTAATTTAATTTCATAGATTATCAGGTTATGTTGTTGGTTGTTGGGTTCAATTGTATTTTCTAAAAAGGGGGAAAAGATATATGGCTTATAAAAATATTTATGTCACGTAGCACGATATACAATATTATACTTTGAAAAAAATTACCTTGTATTAAGCATATAATAGTGTATAAAAGATATTTATACACAAATATGGACTAAGTAACATAAATATTTTCAAAAATAGGCATGGACCTAACCAACCCCCACCACTCCCCACCCCAAACAAAATAAAAGGGAGAGCATGATATAGTAAGTACAAAGCTTAGCTTTCAATGCTGTCTGTGTCTTTATAGTGAATCATCTCTTCATTATTTACAGAATTAATTAGACATTGACAATCACTTGGAAAGAAAGAAAGAAAAAAACAAGATGTTGACAATCACTAAATATTTTGTTTCCACTAAAAATGGGCCAAGGATAACTGATAAGCTGTCCACTATATAATCAGTAAATTTGTGTGGTCCGAAGCCTTCATTCTAAAAATAAAAAATAAAACGAAAAAGAACTTTGATATATGGTACAGATATATACTTTATATTCTTGTCGTTAATAAAAAGGTACATATATACCACTGAACTTTGATAAAATGGTACAGATATACCCTCCGTCATACTTTAGGTACAAATATGCCCTTATTGTTAATGAAAAGATATATATATACACTTCTCACAAACAACGGGACATGTATCACAATCAAGTTCATTCGGCCTTTTTAAATTTAATTTATCCCAATCCCAACCCAAAATAATTCTAATTTAACCCATAACCCGATCTAAATAATAACCCAAATCCGACTCGGTCTAATAAAATGAGAAAGAGAGAATGAATATGCGTAAATAGAGATGCGTCTTGAAGGTTCTATCAGATAGGGTCGGGTTTGGGTTATTATTTGGATCAATTTGTAGGTCAAATTAGAATTATTTTCGGATAGGGTGGAAATAGATTAAATTAAAAAAGATAAATGAATAAGATTGTGACACGTGTTCTGCCGTTAGTAGAAGGGTATATATGTCCCTTTTTATTAACAACAAGAGAATATTTGTATCTAAAGTATGACGGAGGGTATATTTGTACTATTTATCAAAATTCAGGATATATATGTACTTTTTCATTAACAACAAAGTAATGTTTATACCTAAAGTATGATAGATGATATATCTGTACCATTTGTTAAAGTTCAGGGGTATATATGTACTTTTTCATTAACAATAAGATTATATTTATAGTTAAAGTGTGATGAAGCCTATATCTATACCATTTATTAAATTTCAGATACCGTTGCCGCAAATAAAAACTACAAAAGCCTATGAACCTTTCTCCTTGCATGGCTAATGGACACAATCGTATCGTGTCATCTAGTTTTAAATTATTTTTCTTTTTGTCTTCTAAAGTTTCTTATATTAAGCTGTTTGATTTAAGAAAAAAATGTGATGTTACATATAAAATACAATAATGTATATACATATGAATTTAAGTTTTGTGCATCGTCAGTGTACAAAATATTCAAGTAAACTTGACTTGCTATTGTAGGTTATCTAATTTTTCTTTTTAATTTTTATGTAAATAATTGGGTAACTTGCAATAGCAGGTCAAGTTAACTGATAATGTAAAATATTTTGTGCATTGACGATGTATAGAACTTAAACTCCATACATATATATAATAATCATCGCATACAAAAATTTTGATAGTGATTTAGTTTCTACATCAAGCTTACATCATTAATATGGATAAGTGAGATTAGAAAAGTAAATGGTACTTGCTAACTCATGTTACCGCCATGTAAATTTTGAATAATGGAAATTCATTCTGGTTTTGAATCACCTGTCAACATATGATTTAAATCTCTGTTTCAAATCTGGAAAATGAAAATAATGAGCAAATTAATCAATGTATCAAAGTGTGTGCATTGTATGTCATAGTTTTGGAGTAGATATTCTTATTTAGCTAACAAGTATTCTAACAAAGACATTCTATTTCGTAGTGCATTGCATGAAAAAGAGGAAGACGATGAAGACAGTGAAATTGTGAATGGCAATGGAAACAAACGGCCAATGTCGCGCGCAAAGTTCTTTGTGATAGCACTTGTATGCAGTTTTTCGTGGTACATATTCCCCGGTTATATCTTCCAAACTCTATCGAGTATTTCATGGGTGTGTTGGGCATATCCAAACTCCGTCACTGCTCAACAGATTGGATCAGGTCTGAATGGCCTTGGAGTCGGAGCATTGACGTTAGACTGGGCTACTGTAGCTTCATTCTTGTTCAGTCCTCTTATCTGTCCATTCTTTGCAATAGCCAATGTCTTTGTTGGCTATTCCTTGATTATGTATGTAGTGATTCCTATATCCTATTGGGGGTTCAACGTCTACAACGCCAAGAATTTTCCTCTGTATTCCTCCGACTTGTTCACCGCACAAGGTCAGGAGTATAACATATCACTGATTGTGAATAACCAGTTTGAGCTGGATCATGCGGAGTATGATAAGCAAGGGAGAATAAACCTGAGCCTTTTCTTTACTCTCACTTATGGGTTTGGATTTGCCACCATTGCGTCTACTCTTACTCACGTCGCCTTGTTTTATGGAAGGTAATATTCTCCTCTTTTTCCTTTCCACAAGCAATTCTACTTGAGTCTAAATTTTTCTTTCCATTGCATTAGTCTTGTCTTGGAATCTGAAAGATTTTGCCTCCTATTTGAAGCCAACTGACGCATTTGTTGTATGTCTGAACTTGTATCATGAAGAGAGATTTACCAACGCTATCGAGCATCCTCAGAAGGAAAGGTTGATGTTCACACGAGGCTGATGAGAAGATACAAAGACATACCTTCGTGGTGGTTTTACTTGCTTCTTCTCGTGACAATTCTTGTATCGCTTGTCCTTTGCATCTTCCTGAAGAACCAAGTTCAGATGCCTTTCTGGGGACTCCTCCTCGCAGCTTTCCTTGCTTTCATATTCACGCTTCCCATCAGCATCATTACCGCAACAACTAACCAGGTACTGAAATGCTGATCTAGCCTCCTATTTCATTGTCTGATATGTCAAAAAAGATCCAAACGACTGATTGTTTTGTGTATTTATTCATTTCATTAGACTCCTGGTCTAAACATAATCACCGAGTACATTATGGGTGTGCTCTATCCTGGAAGACCTATTGCTAATGTGTGCTTCAAGACCTATGGCTATATGAGCATGACACAAGCAATCTCCTTTCTGAGTGATTTCAAGCTTGGTCATTATATGAAGATACCTCCACGATCAATGTTTTTAGTTCAGGTACAATTTTATCCACAATCGGTTATGCAGAGTTCTATAGATACTGAATACTTCAACCTAGCTAGTAAATCTACAATGACCACCCAAATTCAAAAGTGTTAAATGCTACAAATTCAAATTTTTGGATGAAACAAAAATACAATCAGAACCGGAACATGCAATTGGATATTGAGATGGATCTTAACTTGTATATTTTTACTATGTGTGGTTCTTTGCTCTTAGAATCTCAACTTGACATTCTCTCCGTTCCAGTTCCTTGGAACCATAATTGCAGGAACAGTTAACCTGAGCGTTGCATGGTGGCTCTTGGATTCGATTGACCACATCTGTCACCAGGATAAATTTTCCAACAGCCCTTGGACTTGTCCCAATGATCATGTCTTCTTTGATGCATCAGTCATTTGGGGTCTCGTGAGTCCTAAGCGGATATTTGGCCATTTTGGCAATTACTCAGCATTGAACTGGTTCTTTCTTGGAGGACTGCTCGGACCAGTTGTTGTATGGTTACTACATAAGTCGTTCCCGAAGCAAACGTGGATACCCCTCATCAACCTTCCTGTGCTTCTTGGAGCCACAGCTATGATGCCACCAGCAACTGCACTCAACTATAATTCTTGGATTTTGGTCGGGACAATTTTCAACTTTTTCGTTTTCAGGTACAGGAAGAGATGGTGGCAGAGGTATAACTATATCCTTTCAGCAGCTTTAGATGCCGGAGTCGCATTTATGGCTGTGTTGCTCTATTTTAGTGTGGGAATGGAGAATAGAAGCATAAATTGGTGGGGAAATAATGACCCTGAGCATTGTGATTTGGCAACTTGTCCTACAGCAAAGGGCATATCTATAGATGGTTGTCCAACCTTTTAGTTTCTTAATGTTTTTGTTGTTCTACCTACTTTGGTTTACACATTATTGTTAGGGAAATTCCCTGTGAAATCAACAAAGAAAGGCGAAGCCATATAGCTTAATTGTTGAATTCTCACGTATGAACTTGTATATAACTTTTCATTCTTGTATGGTGAAGCAATTTGAAGTTACACAAAGATTGGGAAGTCAAGTGCTACCACACTTTGATTTCTGGGCTGATTGTCTGATTTCTTTATGGTAATTGGGAGAATTGAATAACTTACTGAGAATGTTTGTTCCAATGTGATTCTGTCTTCCCGTAAATGACTTACCAAATTTTGGGTAACGCCAACATCCTGCATATGACAAGACTCATGAGGGGCTTGAGGTTGAGCCTGGCTCGAAGTCACAATCGAACATGGCGCTTGCTTGATGAACTTAGTTAAAAATAAATAAATTGTGCCCTTGCTATCAACTATAGCTTTTGACATCATGATAAAAATTTGATCCTAACAAGTGGCATCAAAGCTAATTAAGATCATGCGTTCGATTTCCAAGAACAACATGTTCCATGAGGCAAGTAAGTGTTGGGAGAGGGATTATCTGGTAACACCAACATCCTGCTTATGACAAGGACCATAAGGAGGCTGGGGTGGCATTGTCGGAGCCATGATCAAACATGACGCTTGCTTGGTTGACTTAGTTAAGAAATAAAAGTTCTGTTGTTGATAGACTGGTGTACATTGGTTGTACTTCTGTTCTCACTAACTACTGCTTCTGTACATAGAAATCTCTCATCATCACTTGTAACTACTACTTTGAAAGACTGTTCCTTCTCCCCATTCTACAAATTCACCAAATATACCGTGCGATGTATATGTGCAGTTTGACCTGGTTTGTCTTCGTTAGCTGTACAAGAATGTTCAGTTTTATCAGCAAGAGGATTTAATTTGTAGTACATTTACTTTAGCTCATATTTCTTTAGGAGGCTTTTAGTCATGTCAGAGATTTATATATTAGTTTATTCACTACTTTTATTTTGCAAGTATAATATTAATATGAAATGAGCTTAAATGAATCGACCTAATCAAAACTGAAATAGTGGATCCCAGCGTACTTGAAATTAAAATATTTTGCTCTGCGATTCAAAAATCAGATGTTTCTCTGGATCATCATAGTGTAAATATGATCCTCGATTTCTCTCAGAGTAAGTTTTTTTCGTAAAGGATGATCCACGACTGCTCTTAGATTTCAGAGACGTAGAGCATCTAGGAGCCAAAAGAGCTGAGCGGTAGAGAGACTATAGTTAATAATAGGGGTAAATTGAGGAACTAGACAAGTAAAAGTGAACATTTATTTTTAGTATAATAGACAAGTAAAATAGACGAAAAGGGTATTTAGAGAGTAATAACATTCTTCTTTAGACTTCCAAACCAATTATCTTATTGCTGGGACTTTAATGTGTTTGCAATAATTTTTTTACAATTTTCGAATTACAGTTCGTTTTGCTTAATGAGTTCTGAATGACTTATTTGTACATATTAAATGATTTTTTTACCCCTATGTAAAATTTGAGCAAAGTTACTAAATTTTATCGAACCCGTAACTTACAAGTTACAACTCGACCCCTGATAACATTTGAAGATTAGGTTTCTTTCTTTATCAAAATCAACTTCCAAATATGGTTGAGGAGAAGTATTCGAAACATACAGTGAACAAGCCGTTACGCTATGTGATCGATAACCCAATTTATATATTAGTGATTTGGAATTGAGATTTCCAAATAGACCAAAGCATTAGTAACTAATTACTTGTTTCATGAATATTCATGCGATATGAGTGGATTAGCAAGATCCTACAAATTTATCTAGATTTGTATACTCTCAAAGGGTATTCTGGTATACTAAAACTTTCGTTATGTGTGGGGTTCAGCCGTTCAGGAAAGAGCCGAACCAAAAGGGCTCATTGTACGCAGCCCTACCATACATTTTTGTAGGAGGCTGTTTCCACGGCTTGAACCCATGATCGGCTTGTCATGATAACAACTTTACTAGTTACAGATTCGTATACTCTTAATTACTTAATTACAAGCTCGAACTAACAGGACAGTTTCTTTTAGCAATCAATTGCAATTGCAACATTTTGAAGAAAATAGCCAAGACAAGAAAAGTTCAAAAGTTGTTCAAACTCTAAACGTGGTTGACGTATTATTATTTCTTATTTTGTTCATTGGAGCAGGTAGAACTAGAACTCAAACCAAAAACACTTGATGTAAAGAGACATTAATTTCCTTAAAAGTACGTAAAAAAATGAGTTAGACTACCACGAAAGAAAAACCTAACTTACTATTATTAGAGGATTTGGTAACAGTAGAAAGTCTCTATAAATATTTCCATGCATTTGTAATTGAATTCATCATACAAGAATTTGATTCTTAATTAATTAATATGGCTTCTCTTGGACTAGTAATGTTTTTCTTGTGTTGCTCTATATTCCAAGCTTTTTTAGTTTCCAGTTCAAATAATGGTGGTCTTTACCCAGAGTTGTACCAGTATTCATGTCCTCAAGCAAATGAAATTGTAATGTCTGTTTTGGAAGAAGCCATTGCTAAAGATCCAAGAATGGCTGCTTCTTTGCTAAGACTTCATTTCCATGACTGCTTTGTCCAGGTATTTTTAAATACATTTTCGTATACGCTCATTTCCTCGTCGTTAGCAATTCGTGGCTCTCATATTGAAGATCTTTTAGCAGTGTAACCGAGCTCCAATCTGCTAAAATGTAATTTTAAACCGTAGTAAAAAATAGAGGGGTAAATTTTGACCTTTTTTCATTAATTATTTTGACACATGGAATTCATTCGGTCCACACTAAAGGTCCATTAAAGTCGAGAACAAATACGAAGACGAGTTGTAAAAGATTAGGGTATGGATAATTCCAAAATATAATGACGGGTATATTGAGATGTTACTCCGCTCAAAATTAATTTAAATATCTAAGATGGTAAATTTGGATATGAATAACTCCAATCTCAAAATAGAGATAGTCCGTGCAAAAATTGCTGTTTAAGATGGTAATTTGGACTTTGTACCTCAATGAATCAAGTGTTAGCACCTAAGGGTGTGTCTTAATTAGTGGTCAATGAAGTGGATGAGAACTATGAGGTCTCATGTTCAAATTTCAGCGAAAACAAAAATACTTGGTAATTTCTTCTCATCAATCCGATCTTAGTCTTGGTGGATAGAGTTACCTAGAACCTGTTGGTTGTTGCTGTTGGACAGGTAGCAGATATCACGTAAACTTAGTCGCCTAGACACCACGATTGTGAATAAAACAAATCAAGTGCTAAATTTGGCAACCACCCAAATAATTTCTTTTTTTCTTATTTTACAGGGATGTGATGCATCCATTTTATTGGATGAGAGTAGTGCATTCAAAAGTGAAAAGGGTGCTGGACCAAACAAGAATTCTCTTAGGGGATTTGAAGTGATTGATCAAATCAAAGCTAAATTAGAACAAGTTTGTCCTCACACTGTCTCTTGTGCTGATATTCTAGCCCTTGCTGCTCGTGACTCTATTGTCCTAGTAAGCATCTAAACTCCAACATTTTTTTCTCATTTCATAAAAATAAATGCTTGAAAATGATGGCAACTTATATTGCTCGTACTTTTTAAAAATGTTGATAAATTCATATTAAAATCTTCAAATTAGTGCATTTCTGAAAGATCGTATGTGGATGCAATAACATTTTCGGAGTGTTGATTAAATATAGTCTAATGAAAGTATCTGTTCATGTTCGTAGTTGCCATAAGTTTTCTAGAAAAACTTCAATCATTTTTCTTTGTCTGAACGACATGGACTGATGCAACGATTTGTAAGGCTCCATAATATTTTGAAGATGATGAGTTTCTCAAAGTGAAATTTTTTTTACTCACAGAAGATTCTAACTTTTTCCAAGTGAAATGCATGTTCAAACAGAATTTTAACTTCGAATACCTTTTATTCCAAATATCACTCTTGTGTCCAAACGCTTACTTAGACTTGGAGCAAAATATTTACAAAGATTTATCAGGTTAATTCATTAAAGTAACTGAATTTTACTGCTATAACCTAAAGTAAAATATTAGCTATAGATAAGTTGCACTAGTTATCAATTCAAGTTGTTTGCTAATAAGAATGTTACACTTAATATGGTGGAGTAGAGTGGTGGACCATATTGGGAAGTGCCACTAGGAAGAAGTGACTCAAAGACAGCAAATTTCAAGAAAGCAAATGTAAATATTCCAGCACCAAATTCAACAATCCAAAACCTCATAAGCCTATTCAATAGACAAGGCCTAAATGAAGAAGACCTTGTTGCTCTTTCTGGTAAGCTACTTTAATTTTACCTGCAAAAGAATCCTCTTTCTTTGATCATCATAATATAGGGTGTATTTTATACGAGCAATTTATTTTCAGAGAAAAAAATAGCTTTCTGGAGAAATGACTTTCCTACTTATGGATGTAAAGTTTTTTTATAATTATCTCAAATATTAACTTCATATTACTTGATCAAACTAATATTTAAACGTTATTTCTCGATCCCTCCGATCCATAATAAGTGATTTTTTAGATTTTGACACATCGAAAGTCTAGAAAATCACTTATTGTAGAGAGCAGGTGGAGTATTATTCAATATGTAGTAAGAGATTTCTACAAACATGCTTTTAACTAGGTAATTCTTTTTAAATCGAATTCGCTAGGATCCTATGGATCAGTTTTATATTAATAATATAAAAATGAACCTCAAACAGAAAAAGTACAAGTAAGCAGGACTAGACTTACCTTACTTATTATTTGGTAATACTGCTATTAATCTTTTTGTACATATTTTTGTGAAGAATATTTTTTCCGCTTACCTATCGAACACCGATTTTGTTTTAAAAAATGACTTTCTTCTGCTAAACACAATCATATATGCTATTTTTGTTAAACCTCATATGTTAAACAGGAGGGCACACCATAGGGATGGCAAGATGTGTGTCATTTAGGCAAAGGCTATACAATCAAAAAGGTGACAATTTGCCAGATGCAACTCTTGAGAAAACTTACTACAATGGCTTAAAATCAATTTGTCCATCAAGTGGTGGAGACAACAATATTTCTCCTCTAGATGTTGCATCACCGGTCAGATTTGACAACACATATTTCAAGCTATTGTTATGGGGTAAAGGTCTTTTGAACTCAGATGAAGTGCTTCTTACTGGGAATGTAAAAAAGACTAAGGAATTGGTGAAGACCTATGCTGAAAATGAGGGGATTTTTTTCCATCAATTTTCTAAGTCCATGGTGAAAATGGGAAATATTAGTCCTCTGTTGAAGGGTGAAATTAGGAAGAATTGTCGCAGAGTTAACTAAATTACTTTTGTTATTTACCAAGTATGTATCTACATACTAAGTATGTATTAACGAGTTAAGGGTGGAAAAAGTTTTATTATATGTTAAAAGTACTTCATTTATATGTGTTTTGAAATTTGTAGTTCTTATGAATGGAAAAAAGTTTATTTGACGAAATTTTGTATTCTGGTAGAAGTGTAACAAAAATTAAACAAGACAGAGGCCAACAACCGATTATTGGAATGACATGGTGAATGGAAAGGTTAAATTCTAAGAGAATGGATTGATTTAAAGAGCAATCCAATTGCACTAAAACTTCTGCTATTTCGTCGAGTTCGGAAAGGACCGAACCACAAGCGTTTATTGGATGTTGCTTTACCCCATATTTCTGCAAGAGACCGTTTTTACGGCTTGAAGTCGTGACTTCGTGGTCACATGACAATAACTTTACCAGCTACTCCAAAGCACTAAAACTTTTGCTATTCGCTGAATCGAGATAATGGACTGATTTCTCCATAGAAAATCAAGGACGGGAGGAGTTTTTTTTTGGTTATTTGTAAGTGAAATTTTGCAAATGAGCTATGTATACGAGACTACAGGACTTGTGTTAAGTGTGCGTGTGCACAGGTAAGAAAAGAATTTGGTTTTTCAGTTTATAACCGGATTAATGCCAATAAAATGCACAAAAAACAAATAGGAGGTAATAGGATCTCCGTAAAATATGAATGCGTTGCGTAAAATATACTTATAGCTATTTAATTAGTTTTTTCAAAAAAAAAAAAGATGATCATTAATATTTTTGAATAAAACACAATAGAAAATGTAAATAGAAATCATAATATATAATAAAATATAACTTCTTATTTTTTACAAATTAAATAATATCTTATAACTTATTTAAAGTTTAATAATTAATATTAAAATGTCATATGTTCCAATACTTATTTTAAGATCAGCTTAAGCACATTCTCTTAGATTAAACAACTAATTGTGATGTTTTTCTTTTCTACTTTATTTAAAAATTATACAAGAGAATAGATTAAAATTATAAATATCTATTTATTAACATTTTATAAAGAATCATACGAAGCAATAAAGGATATTAATTCATACATAAATTGATTTTAAATATATTTAGATTTGTTTTTTGGGTGTTTAATAAACAAAAAATAAGAATCTACTGGATGAACATTTCAATGAATCATAATATTAAAGGATTGTCTTTATGTCATGTCTTATATACGTTAAAAATAGGAGACCAATTTAATATAGTAAGTATGAAATTACTTTTTAAGTGATTTGTCTACCCGGTGAGGAAATTACTATCCCAAATAAAGAGAATCAAAAGAATTAATAAAAGTTATCATGATATATATTGTAGTAATTTAACATGAGATAGTTAATATTACATTTTAAATAAGTTTTTTACAATAATTTTAATAGGTGTTGAGTAAATAATTATATTTAATAAATTATATATAGGGAAAATCTTTGTAATAATATGTATCATGTGCAGTTTTGAAATTATGAAGGAATCGCTTATTATGTTTGATAGATAAACACCTATTCAATATTTATGAGGATTTTTTATTATCTTACTATAATATAGTATAGTTACTTGATGCAATTAACTGTGTGGCTAAAATTAATTTCACATTTTGATCTTTTATGGAACAAATCTTAGTATTTGCACATCCTCCTATAAGCTACGTCTTCCTTTATTTCAATTTAGAACATTTTGATTCGACATCGAATTTAAGATATATGAAAAAGCTTCGCAATGTTTCAAATTATCTTTAAAATAAATAAACCTTAAATAAAAGAGTATCCCTTTGTGGACTTTTTGACAAATAAATGAAATTCAACACGATCGCGATAATAATTTTGCCTTATTTCAGGCTGATCATGTGCTGCTACAACATTCGCTTCAGGGAATGGAGCAGATCCAGTGGGACGAGCTTCATGATTTTTCATTAACAAAGTATTATTCTGCTCTGCCACAAGTAGGCATGTAATCAATTCTGAATATTTCTTAAATCCCTTTTCACGATATTGTTGTTGTAGCAATACATTAGAAGCATGAAAAGTGAAAAAAGTTTTCTCTAGTAAGTCCTCATCAGTGATGGTTTCTCCGCATAATCTTAATAGTGAACTTACTTTATGAATAGTAGAATTATACTCAACCACAGTTTTAAAATCTTGAAACTGAAGGTGTATCCAGTAATATTTAGCTTTTGGTAATACCGTCAATTTTAGGTGGTGATATCGATCCTTCAAGTTGGTCCACAATTCGAGTGGATCTTTCACAGTTAAATATTCAGTTTTTAATCCTTCATGGAGATGATGACAAAGAAAAATCATAGCTTTCGCCTTATCTTGACAAGATGCGTTATTTTCTTGTTTGATAGTATCCCCAAGACCTCTAGCGTCAAGGTAAATTTCAGCATGAAGGACCCATGATAAATAATTCTTTCCGGTAATGTCCAGTGTCACAAACTCAAATTTTGATAAATTTGACATAGTGAAACAATCATAAAAAGATTAACAAGTTAGATATAATGATATTTTCAAAATCAGATAACCATCTCAAATAAATTTAAATGGAATCATATGTTGTTAATAGATTATTATCAAAAGGTTGTTTCCTTTAGCAATTTATATTTGTGTGTGTGTGTGTGTAGAGTCTGGAAACAAATAGTTACATAATAAATACGTAACTTATAAGAGACCTCATGCTGATAACGTGTTGTAAATAAATATTTTGAAATATACTAAAACGAAAGGGAAGGGGAGAGAAGATTTTATTTTCTTCTACTTTTATGTGTATTTACAATGGAGTAAGGAGTGTCTTTTATAGGCAATAGTATATGTAATAGGAGTAGTATGTGAATGATATACACAAGAGTAATAGCTTCATTACATGCTCTAACATTATGTGTAGTAGGTGTAGTATGTGAAGTATGGTATTTGAACATCCACAAAATAAGTAAATTATTTACAATACAATAATAATAGTAGTAGTAGTAGTTATAGTAATAGTATAAAAATAAATAATAAAAAAAATGAATAATAAGAATGATAATAATAATAATAATAGCAAGTAGGCACTAAAAGACAAATAGTAGTACCAATGGTCACATTTCTATAATTTCTATATATATAGTAGTAAAATAATAATAATAATAATAATAATAATAATAATAATAACAATAACAATAATAATGATAGCAAGCAGACACTAAAAGACAAAATAGTAGTACCAATAATCACATTTCTATATAGTAGTAAAGTAATAATATCCTCCTATTTCTAATAGGTCATGAACTAGATCAAATCATTTTCAATGAGTCCATAAGAAGTGACCCCACCTTTTTTATCGGGTCCGAATAAAGAACGAAGAACTTGAACAATTGATTCGACAGAACAACTCAAACGATAAAGAAGTATCATTAATCTTTAAATAATATGTTTTCAGAAAATATATATATATATATAAATAACAACATAATTAAAGAAAAACAATAGTTGAAATATGAAACCAAATATTGTCTAACACAACCATAAATACATAGCCAAAGACAAAATAATATTTCTAAACCCATTTAACACATAAAACGTAAGAATATTATAAGTAGAAACCATCATTTGATCAATGGACAGCCACGAACTTGAATTCCTTTAGCAGTAGGGCAATTAGCCAAATCACAATATTCTCCCTCATTTCCCCACCAATAGAGGTCTTTAACATTTGTAAATCCAAAAGCCAGAAAAATGAGAACTCCCATAAAAGCCACTCCAGCATCCAATGCTGCAGCAAGAACATAATTGTACCTCTGCCACCACTTCTTTCTGTATCGAAAAACAAAGAAATTGAACAGAAATCCAACCACAATCCAACTATTGAAATTCAATGTGTTAGCCGGGGGCATCGCGGCTGTTGCTCCGAGAAGTACAGGGAGATTTATGAGCTTGATCCAACTTTGTTTTGGGAATGACTTGTGCAGCAGCCACACTAACATTGGCCCTATCACGCCTCCAAGAAAGAACCAATTTAATGCACCATAATTTCCCAGAGGACCGAAAAATCGCTTTGGTCCTACTAAACCCCAAATCACTGATGCATCATAGAAAACATGGTCACCTCTACATGTCCATTGAGTGTTTTTAGGAAGTAACTCCAATTGACAAATGAAGGGAATGTTGTTTAGCATATACCACGCAGTTGAAACGTTGATTGTTGAGGCTATGAATGTCCCGACTAGCTGAAAATGGATAGCGATATCAGATGTCAGATTGAAAATCTGAAAACGAATGAAATCAAAGATGTGACAACAGCGTGCTAAATCCAGGATTCGTTGTCACTAGAGTAATTACCTGAACTACAAACATAGATCTCGGAGGAATCTTCATATAGTGACCAAGCTTAAAATCTTGGAGAAAAGACACAGCCTGTGCCATGCTAATATAACCATATGTTTTGAAGCAAACATTGGCTATTGGTTTCCCTGGCATTATTAGTCCAAGAATATACTCTGTGATGACATTTAGTCCTGGTGACTGTCATGAAATGCAAATACGATGGTAAAAAATCTAAACATAAATATTGGTTAGTAAATCGGCGTTGGAAAAGGTGCAAATTAAACACGTAACTGACTTACATTGTTTGTTGTGGCTTGAATGATACTTATTGGTAGAGTGAAAATAAGGGCAATCATGCAAGCGAAAATGAGTGCCCACCACGGTAGCTGAATCTCCGATTTCAAGACAGTACAGAGTAGGAGAGACAGCGCAAATGAGAGAGCGAGGGTCGTGTGGAACCACCATGAAGGAATGTCCTGGTATTTCCTCATAAGCTTTGTATGAATATCTATTTTCCCTTTGTATGAAGCACGAAATCGCTCATAAATCTCCCTGCCCAATAATAAAAAGTTTTAACATTTGCCTAGTAACTATGATCTATGTTGCTCGAATCCTTGAAAATATAATGCATTTTTGAAGGACATTTTTGAAGATTTGAGCAACACAACATATAAACAAACATCTTAATAACTTGATACAACCAAGTAAATGCAACAAAAATACCTTAATAGCAAAGGCTGTTTTCACTTACTTGCCATTAAATAAGAGGACATGTGTGAGGGTAGCCACAATAGTTGCAAAACTGAGTCCATATGCAAGAGCAAACATGATGCTGAGATTTATCCGTCCTTGTGCCTCATACGCAACATTGTCTATCTCGAAATTTTTATTGACAATGGCTGACACATTGTACGACTGCCCATAACCATCGAATAAATCAGTCGAGAAAATGGGGAAATTTTTGGCGTTGTAGAGGTTTAAACCCCAGTAGGCTACAGGAATCATGATGTAGACTATTACAACATAGCCTGCCAAAATGTTGAGGATAGCAAAAAATGGAGTGACCAGTGGACTGCCCAAGTACACTATGACCGACCAATCAAATGTGAAAGAGAAAATTCCGAGCCCAAATTGGCCTGACCCAAGTTGGTGTGCTAAAACTGATTTTGGAAATGCCAAACAGAGCACAGAGATTGTTGACAAGAATTTGAAGAGGTAACCAGGGACAATATACCAAGAGAAACTGCATAACATTGCGATTAAAAAGAACTTTCCTCTAGAGTAACGGCCAGTATCATTCTCTTTCTCATGTAGCGCCCTGCGAAATGTCATTCAGGGAAAAAAAAATTTGTTGTGATAAGCATTTAGGTTTAGTTAGGCCCCAATGCAAGTATCGGATATTGAATGGGAAAACGAAAAGTAGCGATAGGGGAGAACAAAAGTAATAGTTGTGAACTTTTATACACTATTGACAAATTTAACTACTCTTTCAAAGGTCTCAGATTCAACAACAACAACAACAAGAACATAACCAAACAAAGTGGGGTCTCGGTTTTTCAAAGGTCTAGGATATCAGCTCGGATATGAAGTCGTCTTTGTCAGGGAGTAGTTTACCACCCAATAAGAACATTTATGTTGGCAAAAATATTTAGACCACCATAAAAATTGGCAAAAATATTTAGATCACCATAAAAATTTTCCTAAATCTTACCTGAAAATAGAGACTTGAACTAGAGTAGATGGCCACCACATTTCAGCAGGCTCTACCACAAACTTCCTCATGATACCAGCCCAACCATATCCCAGAACCTGAATCCATAGTAAAATACCATTAGTCCATCGTAAAATCCCTTCATTATTATTTTCTTACAGGACGTGTAAATGAAAAACACGACAAGTATTTTGAAAGGTGGTAGTATTAACTTATGTGGTCCAAAATTCTTTTCAATTGACTTTCTTAAGCTTCATATATACCAAGTCCAATTGCACCAAACAAATTAAGACACATACTCTCTCCGTTCCTTTGTAGTTGTCGTGTTTCATTTTTCTAGAGTCAATTTGACTAATTTTTAAACCTAATTTAGATTAGATTAATTCAATAGTCCAAACTTAAAATTTCGATATTCAAAAACCATACGAAAAGTACTATAAGTGCAATTTTTTCCTTTTTCAATAAGATCTAAAAAAAAATAATTAAAATATTGGGTAAAGTTTACATTGTTTGAATCTAAAAAAGAAAAAAACCTGTGTAGTGATGACAAGGATCCAACTAGCCACGAAGGAGATTTTCCTGTGGTAAAAGACCTTAATAATATCCACAATACTAACAGCATAAGCAGTACCACTACCAAATGCAGCACCAGCATTAGCAAATATTGAAATTAAAACATGTTCTTTCATAGTAAAAGGACCTGGATTAAGCGAAAATTCGCGTAATCCAAGTCCTGGCAAACGAAACTTCTTCGTAGGAAGAAATTTTGCCATGAGTCTACCTAGTGGTAACGTTGCAATTTGTGCAGTAACCAACGTGATTGTCAATGGATTTTGCCTGTAACTAAAGAAGATGTTGATAAATGATAAAAGTACACATGAAATAATTCCCAAAAACCACATTCGAAATGTATATACTGGAACTGAGCTATCATCATCTGTTGGTACTGTTAAACGAACTTGTTCAACGGGGGATTGGTCATCCATATCATCATCAACTTTCCCCAGATTTTCTACTTTTTCAATCTCCATGATAGTGTGTTTGTGTATTTTATTTTTGTGTCTTGTTTGGAATTTGAATCGTTATAATATGGTGTTACTATGATAGGAAGATACAATTAATATAGACCATATTAGAGATTTTCAAGAAATCTATATGGAGATTGTGTACTTAATTAATGGTTTTCCCAAATATGGTTTTGATTATGTTTCTTGACGTGAAAATGATATGGATTCATAGTTTTCTTTTCTATGCTTAATTGACTGATACAGTTATGGATACATGCAATTGTTAATTTATGTACACTATTAGCAAATATCAATCCATTGCCAGCTATATGATTAAGCAAACATAGTAATGTTTGTTTTCATACAGAAATAAATTTATTTTTCTCCTTGAATCATTTTGTTTCCTTTTATGGCATTTACAACTTGTGACACCTCTTTCCTTCCATTTCTTTTAATTTTATTTTGATACAATTTTGGGGAAAAAATAAAGGAGGACAAGGCAAAGTGATAGGATAATTTCATTATTTTCTTCACTAATGAAGATTCTAGTGTATCTTGTAGCTATTAGCCTGTTGATGTACATTTGAATTATGAGATACTATTTACATAGTTTATGAATTTTATTGTAGTCTTTTATGTGTTTCGAATATTTATAAAAAAAATTGGTGGTGTCTTTTTCCCCCACAAACTTTGTACTCGTCTCTAAGTTTTTCTTAATTTTTACGAGTAAGTTTTTGTTGGTAATTATTTTCTTATGAGTGGAAACAAGTCAACAACCAACAGAGATAACTACTCTTAAAAATACTCTCTTCGTCCCAAATTAATTTTCATGTGTTCATTTTTAAGGTTAATTTAATTCATTTTCAAATCTAATTGGATTAAATCAACGCAATATGTTGTATTTTAAAATTTAGATATTTAAAATTATACGCTAAATATTGAGAGTTCTAACCTATCTCATGTTAATTTGATGAAACTATATATTCTAAAATGCTAATCAACACTCACATAGTTTAATTCTCTAGAAACAAACATGACAACTAATATGAAATGAAGGGAGCATTAACTGTGGAATGTATTTATTGATAGTATATACTCCTTTATGAACATTTGTTTAGAGATCTATTTTGTTAGTGAAAAGAGGAGAGGTGTTGATATAAAAGATTGATTTCATATTTACATTTATTATTACTTTCATTGTTTAATACACACCGGTCAAAAGGGATAAGTCTAGTAGGCACGAATTAAAATCTTTAGTCACTTCTAAAGTGCATAAAAGAAAATATGTGAAATTAAAAATAAAGGACATAAAATTAAAATAAAAAATGTTAAGTTATCTAAAAAAACACAATTCTCCCCTCTATTGAAGTTGATAAACTCTTTCATATCCATTGTTGGACAAACAAAAAACATGCAATGTGGTAGGATAATTAATTGACTTCTAAAACGTAGCTGTTGAATATTCTAGTGTATATAATTGGGGAAACATATAATTTTGTAGTATCACTCTTGTTTGTTTAACCATTTATAGGTTTTTTCTATTAACAGTTCCATCTTTATATTAGTATGACTCCAATCGATATATATACCAAAAATCATAATTACACGAAGTAGGACGTAAACCTTATCCTCGAGAACTCGATGAAAATAGTAGTATCAATTTAATTGTCTTACTGAAAAGAGAATCCGCTGTACTTGAGGCCGTTGGCCATAAAAAAATATTCTCTTTTTTTTTTCGGAAAACTTTTTCACTTTATTAAAACTGTGGTGTTTGGCCATGAAAATTCCAAAAATTATTCCAAAATTGTTTTTTGAAAAGTGAAAATAGATTTTTGCTGTGTTCACTATTTTTCAACTCCAATTCCAACTTTTATTATTGTTTATAACCCTAATTTTTTTAATTTTTACACAAAGCCGTCATAATGTTTAAAAGTTTTAAGTGTTTAGTCACTGATGCAATCAATGATGATTTTTTTTTCATAATTGTTGATTGAACAATGATTAATACAAAAATATCACCACCTTTCGGCCGAGATTGCATCTAAGACATTTTTGCATTATCTTTCTTCAATTTTGTTTCAACTTTATCTTTCTTCAATTTTTGCATTTTTACATTATCTTTCTTCAATTTTGCATTTCGGCTGATTGAACATTTTTGCATTATCTTTCTTCAATTTTGTTTCAACAGCTTGAGTTAATTCTTGCAATTGGGAAAACTGAAAAGTTATTTGAGAACAAGTGAGGACCTAGTGAAGATCCAAATCAAAAAACAAATGATGTGTCTAATAATGCGTCTTAACAAATGATCCAAATCAATCATTCTATCTCCTGTAGTTCTGATGCTCGTTAAGAGAGCCATTAGTTGTCAATCTTTGTTCTCGAATGCTATTTTCTGCGTTATGCAAACTTGGTTCGAGTAATAAAAGTGGCTATATATAAGAATCACATTTGGTTGTATGTTAGTAGGTAAATTAGTAGTTGGGTGATTTTGATAGTTTTTAAAAGTTGAGGGCATAAAATTATATTTAAAAAGATTTTTCAAAAGTTTAAAAAAAATCTTTCAAAAAGACATGGTCAAACACAACTCTAACTCCAATTTCAATTTTTTTTAATTTTCATGGCCAAACGGCTACTACTTTGAATGGCTAAGAGTTAACTATGGCCACAAAAGGATGATTTATTACTCCGATATTTCGATTATTACTTATTCGTTATATTAAAAATAGATGTAATTCTTTCGTTTAATATATTTGTTCACTATTGACTTGACACACACTCTAAGATATAATACTCCGATCCCTTCATTTCTTTTTATATATTTTTTTTTTGGGTTGGACATTCCCTTAATAAAGTCCACACTCCTAGAAAAGTAAAATTAATTTTATCAATATACTCTTAATTAAATAAGTGCTCATTTTATCTTTCAATATTAATTAATGATCTTGATAATTTAAATAAGGGCCATAATAGTAAGATTTTGATTAAACCATTCTTGAAAGATTAAAGGAATATTTATTTAGGAATATAAGTACAACTCAAATGGAGCAAATAAAAACAATGAAAGGACTAAATAATTATAGGGGTAATTTTACATCACCCTTTAAATATAATAAATTTAACTTATTGAGAAGAATAATGAGTAGTATTTAATATCAAGGTAAAATGGCCCCGAATGGACAGATTATAATTTGTTTTTTCAACTGAAAAAGTATGTTGGACATCTATTTTTAGTAACATGGATAAGTAAAAATAGACGGAGAAAATATACTTTTACATGTCTAGTTCAGAAAATCAAAAGATAATTTATCATCTATTTTTTAATTTACTCTTATTTTTAATCATAGTCATTTCACATTGCATTTTTTAAAGTATCAAATTTATTTTGTCATTTTATTTATTGTTTCTTATTGAATATGTCAAATCAATATTAAGTAAAAATAGACACAAGAGTATTACTATTATTCTCATTGTTTACACACCGCAATGACCAATTGCTGGTCAAAGGGATAGCGTCTCTTAGTATTCAAGTTTTTGTTTTGATTTTTTATTTGTTGTTCGATATTTTTATTGGATTCGATTAAGGATATTGGAGAGTTCCATATTGAGATTTGAGGGATAAAGTATTGTCTAACAAAGAAGACTTGTAAAGTGTTGTCTAACAAAGAAGACTTCATACCCAATATGGTTCGATCCAAGACCTTTAATTAAGAATAAAAAAATACTTACCGATACATCACGCTTCTGGTTGGCGGTACTAGAATTAGTTCATCTTCACTTTCATATCCATTTACACTCTTTACCATTTGCATACGAGAAGGTTTGGTTATAATTTTGATAAATAATAACCGTAATTATTTGACGTTGACAGGATTAATTCCTAGGGGGGAAAATTAACCTTAATTTTGTTTAATTTTGCCAATAAAGAAGTATAAATTGTGTTGTGACGCTTTTTTGACTTGGAATCTTGGATAATTTTCTTTATTATGTGACAAACTCAAACTTTAAATGAAGTTTGAACATGTGTTCATGATTCACTGTTCAGACAGATACTAACTAATTCCAAATTGACAGTGACATCTTTAGTTGAATTCAATATTAAACGTAACATATTTAGGGGCCGCTCAAAAATGTTGTGGGCTTAAAGCTAAGGTTACTAAGAGTAGGGGTGTACAGATCAAATCGTCAAGTCAAATCAAATCGAACAATCAAATCAAATCGAGAAAAAAAACTGACTTATGGTTTGGTTTGGTGTTAACAAAAAAAAAGTCAAACCGAACCCAAATAAAACCAATATAATATATATATATATATATATATACACACACTAGTTTAATGTACGTGTTTTGCATGTGTGTTTCGCATCGATCAATAAAAATATATTCATAATAAGAACACATTATTAAAAGGTAGAAATTAACGTTAAAATACATGTTATATGTATTTGAACAATCAAAAAATATTAATTTGAATCTCAAATTTCAATTATACCATGCAAATTAAGACAAAAGAAATAATTTGAAAATTACAAATCTCTAAATAATTTTCTCCCAAAAACTTAATCAAACGCTCATTTTTTTTAAGATAAGGACGTTTTAAAAAATGACTACTTTTAAAAAGAAAAAAAAAAGTTTGACCAAAGACTTGATTAGAGAAACACATGTACACCTAATTATATGTGACCATATTTTAAGTTTAAAAATTCTTACTATTTTACGATAAATATAATTAATAATAATAAATTTGAGGAAATAAAATTAAACTCCTACTCAAAATGGAAAATTTTCATCAAAAAAAAAAGCTAGATACAAAATAATTTAAGTGTTGTAACTTTTTTTTTAATCAAAGGAGTCAAATTGAATATTTATCTATCATCCGTATTAAACGGAAAAAATGATAGAAAATAACAGAACATAGTCTATAACAAAACAATTTGATTAAGAACCTAACTTCTACATAAAAAGTCATAAAGCTCGACCAAACATTCATCTACTACATAAAAAATAATAGATAGCAACAGAACAGAAACTACAACAAACAATACGATAATTGAGATATCATATAAATATTAAACCTCACTTTTACACAAAATTTCTTAAAGCCCGACCGAACATTCATTTATCATCTATATTGAGCAGAAAAAATAGCAAACACTAACAAGAATAATACTATAATTAAGATATATGAATAATACAATTATATCTAACTTTTACACTAAAATTCCTTAAAACCTAACATAACATTTATCTATCACCTATATTAAGCAGAAAAAATAATATATTGTAACAGAATAAATCATATCACAGTTTTAATATTTATTTTAAATCTATAATACACTCAAACCTAAATAAATAATAGTACGCTAAAAAATTTAATTATTTTCACAATTAAAAATTCTACACATTAAATCTAAACACAAATATAAAAAATCAGAGAAAGCCTATTACAATGACAATAACAATTTTGGATTGATTATCAAGAAGACACTAGGGTCTCAAGACACTACACACCTATATGAGTCAATAATTGGCAGAATGAATCTCAAGAAAAATTAGAAAATAATTTCCTTGGATGTATTTTTGGTGGACGAATTTTTTAGTTACTTCTACGGTTTTCACACCCATGTATTAGCGGGACGTGTACATTTACAATGAATATGTGTGAATTCAACAAACAACAATATTTCTAAGGCGCTTTACACTTTTAATATATTAAAGATATAAATATAGATATAGATTATAGATTATAAATATAGATATAGATTACAGATATAGAAAAAATGTTTTTACATAAGAAAAGTTCTACATATTAATTGTTATTATGTAATTTAGAAAAGGCGAAGAAGTAAAATCTTGGTCAATTTTTAAACTTTCTACATAGCTCTAATAAGGAAATTTAATAATTAAAATTTTCATCGATTTCAATATCATAATTTAGTGTACCTGATGTTACCGTCAATGCATTATTTATTTAAATGATGAAAATAAAGTAAAATTTAATATATTAATATAGTGATTGAATTTAATATCTTTTGAACACGTAAATATGGTGAAACTAGTTGAATTAGTATTGTAAATACGAATAGCTTGTTATATTAAGATACAAATATGTTAGCGGAATATATCAACATCCCCTTAAAATTGCAAGAAAACTTCATCTAGACACTCAAACGACGCTATATATTCAGTTGAACGTGTGGCCACGTGATAAAGTATTCATATTAGATAATTATAATTTATTATTTCTTTATTTGTTTGTTCTAACGTGTCTATTACACGATTAAGTTAACCACATGATAGCTATAGCGTCAATTAAGTTTTTCACTATTTAAATGTAGTTTATGTGCAGATATTTTCAATACCAATAAATTATTTACATTAATATCAAATACAAGATTTAGTCCAAAAAATAAGAATTGAATAAGTGTATTCAGATTCCAAACACAAGAGATCGAACTAATACTAAGAGCAAATTTAAGGCTCGTTCCACGTCCAAAACAAGGAAGCGGTTACATAACTCAATAAAATCTTATCAGTGTAGCTTTATGATAACTCAGCTGATTAAATACATACCTTCCGAGTGAAATATAATATTGCATGCAAAAATTCACCAGTAGGTTTATGCAATTATGAGCAATTGTAGCAAGACTCCTCACTTGATCTAGACTAAATGTTCCAACAAATTTTTATCCAGGATTATGTCTATCCCATGAGAGTTCATAATCGTCTTTGTACATGAGATGTCAAAAACAAATAAGAGAACTTAAAATTAATTTTTCTCATTATAAAGTCTTTTAGTTAAAGACTATAAATAGATAGATTAAAATTGATTTACAACGAATAATGTACTTGATCCACTTTCAAACGTAATTAATAAACCTACAATTGAAAGAGCGGATTATAATGCCAAATTTATAGGTTCCTCTTCAAAATAAAACTCTTCATATCCAAATTTGAGACTTAGCTACAACCTTATGTTTGAATTCAACAAATAAATTTAACTAAAGAGCCAACTATAATATTAACAAATGATATTTCAAAATATAATTAAATAATATAATTAAAATCAACTCATAATTACATAAAAAATGGGGAAAGAGAAATCTTAGATTTTTTGGGTTGTTTTCATTTAGTGACAACATGCCTGATTCGTCTAATTTTTCGAATAAAATTTTCAACTGAAAGAGAAACACGAGAAATTATCAAGACGGAAGAATTCATTGAGATCAATTGTTGATCATGTTTAATTCATATATAATCTTCAAAGCTATTCATAAAAAGAAATAAAGCAAGACACAAAATATGATGATTATGAAGGCAAAAAAAGACTTGAATCCAAATCAAAATAAGAAAAAAAAATTAGAAGTAGACGAAGTGTTGGTTTCTTGTTAATTTTGATTTTAAATATTACTTAAATAGAATTGAAGAGATTATTTTTCAAATAAGATAAAATTCTAATTGCAGAAGTGTTAAAAAGGCAGCCCGGTGCACTAAAGTTACCGCTATGCATGGTGTCCGGGGAAGGGCCCCACCACAAGGGTATATCGTACGCAGTCTTACCTTGCATTTCTGCCAGAGGCTGTTTTCAAGGCTTGAACCCGTGACCTCCTGGTCACATGACAACAACTTTACCAGTTACTCCAAGGCTCTTGCAGAAATGTTAAGTGCTATAATTTAGACCAATTACATTTAAAAGTGCTAAATATTACTTAGCGTTTAGTTTAAATAGAGAAGGAATCAACAATTAAAATTCCTCTACTATATCAGTTTTGTAAGTTTGACACTTCTACTTACATGTTTGTCATCTAGACCCTTGAACCCATCAAAAAACAACATTTCTCACCCTTTGACCGTTGACCTTGCCTATGTGGCAAGGTCATGGTTACTAGGACAAAGAGAGTGTAACCACTCGTCAAGGGGTGCGAGTGGGGGTCAATTTTTAGCCAATTTTACATTAAAATAATTTTAAAAAATAAAAATAATATTAAAAAATATTAAAAAAATTTAAAAGGGTTCTTTTTTTTCCTCCATCTTTTTAAATTTAAAAATATTTTTAAAATTTAAAAAAAATATTAAAATTTTGCCAAAAGTTAAAAAAGGATCCTTTTTTTTCCTCCATCTTTTATAATTTAAAAATATTTTTAAAATAATTTAAAAATATTTTTAAAAATTAAAATTTCATTTTAAAAATATTTTTAAAAAATATTTTTTCCCACCCCACCCCAGCCCATCCCCACCCCCACACCCCACCCAGCCCGTCCCCACCCCACACCCCACCCAGCCCATCCCCACCCCCAGCCCCTTATTTTTAATTTAAAAATATTTTTAAAAATTTAAAAATATTTTTAAAATTTAAAAATAATAAATTTAAAAAATATTTCCCACCCCCATCTCCAGTCCCTCCCCACCCCACCCAGCCTCCCCCATCCCCACCTCAGCCCGTCCCCACCTCACCCACCCATCTCCCCCAGCCCTTCACCCCACCCCAGCCCGTCCCCAGCCCACCCAACCCCACGTAACCCCTCCTCTTTCCCCAGTCCCCCACCCCACCCCACCCAGCCCATCCCCATCCCACCCTGCCCCACGCAACCCTTTCCCCAACCCTCCACCCCACCCAGCCCCACGCAACCTTTTTCCCAGCCCCCCACCTCACCCAAACCCCTTCCTCCAGCCCCCCACCCAACCCCTCCCTCCACCCCACCCCACCCCACCTAGCCCCACGCAACCCCCTCCCCCATCCCCCACCCCACTCAGCCCCCAGCCCCCCACCCCATCCCCACCCAGCCTCTCCCCCACAATTAATTTAAATTAAATATTTTAAATATGTAGACCATATTTAAATTAATTAATTATTGAAGTAAAATTTATTTAAATTAGGTAAGAATTTTAAATTTGATAAATTAATTAACTTAAAATTTAATTAATTTAAATAAATGAATTAGTTAAGAATTTTAATTAATTAATTTTTTACTAATTTAAATTTAAATTAATTAATTTTAATATTTAATTAATTTTAATGTAATACTTTTTTTTTAAATGATTATTCAAATTTTTCAAATTTTAAAAGCATGATTATTCAAATTTTTCTACAATTTATAAATTTTTCTTATTTAATTAACTTTTTTTTAAGATGACGTGGCAGACATGGATGATGTGGCAAATGACGTGGGAGAGAGTGTGTTACACTCACCAAAAAGGGTTTAAAATATTATTTTTTAGTAGGTTCAGGGGTTCAGATGACAAACATGTAAGTAGAAGTGTCCAACTTACAAAACTGACATAGTATAAGGGTCCAGAAGGTCATTTTACCTAACAATATTAATAATTATTAATTGAAAATACCTAAAATAAACGGTTCATTAAGTTTCTTATTTTAAAACTTTTATTATTTAAGGAAAAGTTGGAAAAAGAAGTTGATAAAACTAAAGCAAGCACTCCAACATTAACTAATCCGTAAGAATTTTTTTTGTTTGTTTGTTAAAGGAAATTAGGTTCAACTATAATTGCTTCATAATTGGTAAGAAGGAAACATTTTTTTTTTTTTTTTAACAAAAGTATTGATAACTTCAAAATTTACTAATAATATTGTATCTTACTGTATATTTTAAAGTCATAATCCCATATATTTTAGGAGTCGATATTATGAAGAAATTAAATAATAATTAAAACATGTGAAAAAACTATTTTGTCTATTGCAGAATATTTTAATGAAGGGTAAAAAGTTCAAATCATATTTCTAAGGGTCATCACACTTTTAATATATTATAGATATAGATTATAGATTATAGATTATAAATATAGATATAGATTATAGATATAGATTATATATATATATATATATATATATATATATATCAAGTTATAATATTTATCCATTAATTGCTAATAAAATGATCCAAAACCCAATATAAACTTAAAACATAAATTTTTCACTCTTCATCTTACTTTTTATTTTCAATAGAGTTTTTCGCTCCTCAATTTTTCATAATTGAGTTTTTTAATTAGCAAATGAGTGAAAACGTACTTGATCTAATCTTCAATCACAATATAATTGTAAAAAATAAAGATTATAAAAAAACCCCGAGAAAACCCCAAAAAACCAAAAAAAATGAAAGAACCGACTAAAACCTAAACAAAAAAAATCGATTTTATGTTGGTTTAATTTGGTTTATAGTCTTAATAAACCGACATAATTAGTTTGGTTTTTATTGAATAAAAAACAAACCAACCCGACCAATGTACACTCCTAACTAAGAGGATTCAAATTCAAATAATGTTTTGCCTAAATTCAGACATAAAATTTTTATTTTTTAAAAATAAAAAAATATAGTATAAATCTATTTACATTTATTATATATAAAAAAAATTACATATTTAGAAACTATATAAAAAATACTATAAGTCTATTTAGTTAACAATTTAAAATATTTTTTAAAAAAATCATACTCAAAGAAAATAATTGTTGACTCTCCAAATAGCAACTAAGACACATAAATTAAAACGAACGGGTATTATTAGAATATAGATTAATCATTCTTGACTATCAATCACATTAGGTAATTGTTTATATATAGATCTTTTACTTTTCTACCATCAAATTTCAACAGAGAAAAGAAGAAGATACTTTTTAATTTCTTTAAATCTCATTTATCCTGAGATGATTTATAATTACACAAATACTTATGACTCAGTTTTAATCTCTATTTATAAAAAACACAAATTTTACTGCATCACATACAATAATTAAAAAAATGAGGCTCTAAAAATTTGGGGGCCTCAAGCCATTGCTTCACTTGCTTGGCCCTTGAGCAGGCCTTGCATATTTATAGGTATTATGTTCAAATCTTGACATATGCACTAGGGTTAAGCATGGTATGATATATATCGGAATCAAAATTTTTGATAATATCTATAGGGAATATATTTTAAGGTGTTTTGGTGTTCGGTATGACTTTTGATATTTATAAATGACATATCGAAATATCAAATATTATACCGAAGTATATAATTGCATAAATAAATTGTATGTATTATTAAAATATTTACAATTATACAACTTATATTAGCAATATAAAACTAAATATTTGACGTTGGAACTTTGACAATTCTATCATGATTGAAATGTTTTTTTTTTATGAATTGATTAACAAAGGAACTATTTGTACTTTCTTTTGTATATATATTTCTACATGTGTGATGTGTTAATACGATACAATTGAGACGTGTTTTTAAAAAGTCAAAGTCACAATTCTCTATTATACCAGTATATATTATCGAAGTTGACCAAACTATAGTTACCGATTACTATACTACAAAATATCGAAACTAAATGTCAAAATACTGAACCATACCGACTTAAAGGGTATGGTAATGCTATTTATTTTTAAAAATTGAATACCGAAATTTCACCGCACCATATCACACCATGTTTAATTGTTTATCCCTAAATTATGCATGAATATAATTTACATAATGCGTTAAATTAATTTAATTCGTGGTGAATAATCAAAAGAGCTGGAATTGCCAATAAAATTATTCAATGAATTAGGGATATACAATTAGTCAATTAGTAGCTATCAAGAAGAACAGTGAATTGGAAAGCCTAAGAAGACTTTTTGTTGATAAACAAAAAGTTAATATTTCATTTAAATGTTCATATCTGTACTATAATTAGTACAATAGTTATAAAACTTGGAAAAATTTATAAGTAGCAAATTTACGCTTATAATTAAATATTTTAATATTTCATAGCAACAGTTCCATAATTATTTGAAATATCAATTTGTATATGTTTTGATGCACAAGACAACATTAAATACATCTACAAATACAATTAATTACCTTATCTTTAGATAGAAACTTGAGTTTCAAAAGGAAAAAAAAAATCAACTTCCTTAAATCTTTTTATTTTTTCAACTTCCTCAAATCACTTTTACCTAATTAATTAAATATTAATTGAAGATTGTATTTCTAAAAATATGAAGCATTTTTAAATGATTTTCAAAACTCAAAATAGATTTGAACAATTAAAAAAATATTTTTCTATTTTCCTCTCTTCTTTTTCTTCCTTTTCAGTTTTTTCCTTGGGTATTTTTCATTTTTCATTTTTCATTTTCTTACTGTTTCTTTTTTTCTTTGCAATTTTTATATATTTTTTTCTTTTTTAGTTTTCTCCTTAATTTTTTTATATTTTATTTTTTCTTTCCACTTATTTTTTTTTGTATTTTTTTCTTTTTTTGTGTGTGTGTTTTTTTTTAAAAATTTTTTGTATAGTTTTTTTCGTCTTTTTTTGTTGTTCTTGTATTTTATATTTATACGTTTTTTACATTCCATGCTTATTTGTATCAAATTATATATTTTAATTAAATTTATTATTTTCATATGAATATTAACAGTTAACCAGTTATATTTGTGGTCAAAGGCATCGATAGACACTCAAACTTGTTGCCAAAATTCACTTAGACACCTAAACTAAGGCATGTTCCTATCAGGTCCCTAAACCCCTCACATTTTGTTCCAATTGGGTCTTTTTTGCCTACGTGGCATTGCGCGTGCAGTGCCATCGTGGGAGGCGCGTGAGAAGCATTTTTTTTACTAATTTACAAATAAAAAGATGCCAAGTGGCATTGAGGGCCCCAAAATTTTTTTAATAACAATTTTTTTTTTAAACACTAAAGGCCCTTTTTAATAAAACAAAAAGCATTAGGGGGTCCCAATTTTTATTTTTTTTAATAAAACAATACACTGGGGGGCTTGGGGGCTGGGGGTAAGTGGGGGAGTTTTATTTTTATTTTTTAAAAAAATTTATAATTTCTTTTTAATAATTAGTTTTTTATTTTTAAAATAATTTTATAATTTCTTTTTTATAATTAGGCAAAAAAGCATTAGGAGGTCCCAATTTTTTATTTTTAATAAAACAATACGCTGGGGGTTGGGGGTAGGTGGGGGAGTTTTATTTTTATTTTTTAAATTTTTTTATAATTTCTTTTTAATAATTAGTTTTTTATTTTCTAAATAATTTTATAATTTCTTTTTTATAATTAATCTTTTATTTTTATTTTTTAAATAATTTTATAATTATTTTTTAATAATTTGGATCCTCAATGCCATTTTTTATTTTCAATTTTTAAATTTTTTTAATAATTATTTTTTATTTTAAATAATTTTTTAATATTTTTTTTTTTACAAAAAAATTATATTTTTTTAAAAATAATCAGTTTTTTATTTTTATTTTTCAAATAATTTTATAATTATTTTTTCATAATTTATATCCTCAATGCCATTATTTATTTTCATTTTTTAAAAAGTATTATAATTTTTTTTAATAATTATTTTTTAAATAATTTTTTAATAATTTATTTCATTTTTTAAAAAAATTTATAATCAGTTTTTTATTTTCCAAATAATTTTATAATTATTTTTTCATAATTTATATCCTCGCCATTTTTTATTTTTATTTTTTAAATTTTTTTATAATTTTTCTTAATATTATTTTAAAAAATAATAATTTTTTAATAATTTATTTCATTTTAAAAAAAATTATAATTTTTTTTAAATAATCAGTTTTTTTTTTATTTTTAAAATAATTTTTGAATTATTTTTTAATAATTTTCTCAATGCCATTTTTATATACTTTTTTTAAAAAAATTATAATTAATTTTTAATAATTATTGGACCCACAATGCCACGTGTCGGCTTCCAATTAGCTCATTTTGCCACGTCATCGTGTGTGTGCAACACACACTTTGAGCTTTTTGCTGATAGGGCAAAAAAAGCCCAATTGGAACAAAATGTGGGGGGGTTTAGGGGTCAGATAGGAACAAACCTTAATTTAAGTGTCTAAGTGAATTTTGGCAACAAGTTTGAGTGTCTATCGATGACTTTGGCCTATTAAATTTTATTTGCGTGAGTCTAAAATATACAAATATGCAATGTACCATTTAATACAAATATAATTTTAGTATTTGTATGTCAAATTTTTCATCTCTTTCTCTCTCTCTCTCTCTCTCTCTCTCTCTATATATATATATATATATATAAATATATATATGAACACTTATAATATGTATATGTATGGTTCAGGATATATAAACATGCATCATTGATACAGATATAACATTTGTATTTATATAATTTATCATTTGTATTTATATTATTCAATTTGTATCAATGAATTACAATTTATATCAATGAATATAAATACAAGTGTTCATAGAAAGAAATAACAATTCTTTTTCACTTGTTTAAAAATACAAAGAGAAAATGGTCAAAAGCCCCCCCAACCTTTACCCCAAATCTCAACTACACACTTATACTTTGCGAGAGTCCTATGATCCCCCTGAACTATTTTAAAATGAAATTATTATCCATCTGAACTATTTTAAAGTGGAATATATACCCGTCTAAAAGCTCATACTCAGATTTTATTTTAATTTATGGTCTACACGCACTGTCACGTGTCATGCCACGTAATTCCACGTCATATTACTTTTTTTTACTATAAAAAATTGATTACTTTTCCTTTCTTCTTCTTCAATGACATAATAAATCATATGGATTCACACGATAGGTAATCTTATCAAAATCAAATCAACAATTAATGTTCAAAAAATATTCAATTTTCACAAAATGTCGTCAATCAATTTTCACAAAATAGTCACTGTTTATCTGTAATTAGAACAAAAATTCTTATTTGGACTTACTTAGTCTTTACATATACTCCATGTCATGTTGCTAATTACCTGTTTCAAGTAAATAATCAATTAAGTTGGAGGGCCAAATTCATCCATCATATCCATAAATCAATTTCCAGTTATCAAGAGAATTATTTTAATAGGAAATGGATGGACAAACACTTAAACACACACTTTTTCCTTTTGCTCTTATCGTGGGATTCTCAGGATCCAACATATATACTAAACTTTGTATGTCAGTTTCCTTAATGTTGTCACAGTCCGAATTTATTTTTTTCGATGAATTTCAGCATTCTCAGCGTCAATCAATTTTTGGGAAGCTAAGGAATGATTCTAACTCAGAAATTAATTCGAATTTTTCAATCTGAATTGATTCAACATTCTCAACGTCAATTTGAACTAGTTCTATGAAGTCGGAACAAATCGATTTTGTGCTCGGAGATGAGGAAGATGATAAATTAATCTTGAATGCCATTGATGAGTTCTTGGATGCTATTGAAGAAGAAATGCCATTGATGGATTCTTGGATGCCACTGAAGAAGAAGAAGAAAAATTGAAGAAGAAGAAAGAAAAATAATAATTGCCATTGGTGGATTCTTGGATGCCATTGAAGAAGAAGAACAAGAATTGAAGAAGAAGAAAGAAAAATAATAATTAAAATTATATATATTTATTTAAAGAAATATTAAAAATAATTTTTTAATAAATTATTTTCGTTCTCACTCTCTTTAAAGAAAGTGAAACACACTCTCTTGCTATGTCAGCGTTTGGGGGGTAATAATTCCATTTTAAAATAGTTCAGGGGGTCATAGGACCTCCGCAAAGTATAAGTGTGTAGTTGAGATTTGGGGTAAAGGTTAGAGAGGCTTTTGATCATTTTCTCAAATACAAATGATGTAATCAACTACAAATTCAAATACAAATAAATGAAATTATTAATACAAATAAATATATGGACAACTTAAAAATAAAAATATAAAATAATTTTATAAAATACAAGTGTATTGATGAAAATAAAATAAAATACAAATAAAATAAAACCACAAGATAAAAAAAAAAATATAATATGCAGTCAACAATAAAATACAAATACAAAATAATTCTTTAAAATACAAGTGCGAATTATATAAAATATAAATGATAGTGTGAACCATAAAATACAAATACAAGTGTAAACTATAAAATACAAATACAGATACAAACTATAAAATATAAATACAAGTGTAAACTAGTATATACATACAAATACAAATGTGAACTATAAAATACAAATACAATTATATCAACGAATATAAACATAAATAATTGTGCGAATACAAACACAATAATAAATTATGATATTTTTATTATCATCTATAACTTGTGTTTGACGTAATCATATTTTTTTAAAAATTCAAAGAAAATATAAAATAGAACCCTAAAAAAAATGAGAAAAAAAATAAAAACTAGAGATAGAAGAGTGAAAAAAATTAAAAACACAAATAGAAAAAAATAAAAATATTCAAAAGAAAAATAAGTGAAAAACAAAAAACAAAGAAGAAAGCGAATACAAGCTAGAAATAGAGCAGTAAAAATATAAGTGAAAAGAAAGAAACATAAGAAAAACAAAAATAGATGAAAAAAAAAAGAAGAAAATGAAAATAGGAAAAGAAAAATAAAAGTACGAAAAATAAAAAAATAAATAAAAAAAGAGAAATAAACTAGAGAAAAAAAGTGAAAAGAAAAAAATGTAAAATAGAAAAAAACCCAAAACAATAAATAAAAGAAGATGAAAAAATATTTTTGTTGTTGCTATCCCACATTATTTTTTTAAAGTGTTGCTATTTAGCTTAATTATAGACTTATTTTTTTTTTTTAAATACTTTCCGTCTTTTAATTTGTATATCTAGTTACTATTTAGACAAAAAAAATAATTTCTTTTACCATTAATTTTTCAATGCTTTCTAAATATTTTGAATTTATAATTATTTTAATTTATAATATTTTTTTATATAATTCTAAATATGCATATTTTATGTCCAAAAATATTAAATATTATATGTCTGAATTCATACTGAATACTAATTAATTTGACCTTCGTTGTTTGAATCGAACTATACAAATTGAAAATGAATTTGACCTTCCTTGTTTGAATCAAATATACAAATTGAAAAGGAGGGAGTAAGATATATATCGTTTATTTCAAACTTTTTATTTATTATAATGCTCCTAGAATTTTCTTAATAACCCATGAGTATAGAAAAATAATTTAAGTCCTTCAGTAAAAGGGCAATAAGGATTTTCAGGCTCATTTATTAATCCAGTCAATAAAAGCCCATTGGTCAAACTACAAGACTTTCAAACCTGTGGACTCTTGTGAACTTCTTACGTTGTTCCCATATCACCCTTCAAAGTCAAATCCCCAAATTACCCTCATTCTGAATCATCAACAACACACACACAACATGGGCTTTTTTGGGAATTCGAAACGTTGTTACATGCATGACCTTTTCTTGCTTTACTTGTTCAACACACCCCCTTACAACACAGTATTGAAATTTCAATTCAACAAATTATACTATTACCTATATTCAAAGTTAAACAAAATACACCTCATTCAAATTGCTATAAATACCATAGCCCATGAATAACATTCTTCATCCACATTCATTAGCAAAATCTAGAGTACATATTTAGAATTGTAACTCATCATAACATTACTTCGTAGTTCAAGTGTTCTCCTATAGTTCTGCTCTAATAATCAATCTATATAAAGGATGATGACTTGTAGAAGAATGGTTACTTTGTTGCTAGTCTTTGTCATCTTTGTTGCTATGACAAGTAATCATCAAAACTATGTCGAGGCAGCTCGAGTATTGTCACAAGATTTTTCTGGTGAAACAATTCATCTAGCAAAGTTTCCATCATTATATGAGAAGGCAAAGAACAATTTGTCATTTTTACTTGAGAGATTACCTTCAGGACCTAGCCCTAGAGGACCTGGACATTAATCCAAGGAAAGAGTCCTTTTGCTAGAAATAGAAAATAATACAGAACTGTTACCTTCCTTTTTTTTTTATTGTTATTTATCTCATTTATTAATTCATCTGTTTTTTTTTGTTTTTTTTTTTGAGGGGAAGGGGGTGGGGGTGGGGGGGTGTAAAGGATCAAACGAATGATGTTCTTGTAAGATTCAACAGTAACTGAAATGAAAATATTCTTTTTCATATGGTTTACCTCAGTTTCTTGCTATAATTGTGTTTATACGGGTGTTACCATATCAATTTATGTGATAGCATTTGATTAGACATAGATTAAAAATTTTAGAATTAAGGCACGCTATACATTCCTAGTCGTCTATTTCAATTGTGCTAGTGAGAGGAAAGGCAGTCTTTTTTTGCCTACTCCTGGTTCACAAAGGAAAAAAGTTCTCCATTGGCATCATTTGCTTCGGCTTAGAGCGAATAGGCTCCACGACCATCGGAAAGCAAAGACGGTATATGATTAAAATTATTTTTTATGTGGTTATAGTAAGTATTGAACCCCCTTCGATTTAATTTTCTTTGAATATTGAACCCCCTTACTTGAAATCCTGACTCCGCCTCAGTCGGAAAGAATAGGTTATGCATTAAATTGAAACTCCCCTACCTTAAATTAATGGATGGTATAAAAGAGGTAGAATATTTAATGTCCTTTCAGAAATTACAACAAATTTGACGTAAGTAGTACTAGTATTTATTTTTAATTTAAGTGTAAGCGTATCAAAACTCCTTACGTGCCAACAAAGCAGCTACACTTAAAAAAAAAACAAGAAGTGAATAAACATTTGATGTTGATTAAAGCTTGAATTTGTACACTTGAAATTGTAAATAAATTTAGCAAGAGAATGTGATTTTATATTTCAAACTTTAGCAAGTTGAAATTTCACTTGCAATCATTCAAAATTTCGTTCATTGTGGTATTGTTAATATGTAAAAGTTCATTGTGCTGACTTTCTTTTTTTCGCACTTTAGCTAAAGGTATCATTTTTAAAAAATTATATCCGCATTAAAAGATAGGATCTTGAATCTTGTAAACAATTAATATTTTTGCAATTATAGATTAAAAAAGTGGTCATCCCATTTTTTTTTTTTCCATTTCAATATTGGGTGATTTACAACAATGGCTTTTGAGGTGGATTTTCTTTAACTTTTAACCTTACTCGACTCATGCATAGAACTTCAAGTTTAATAGACTTTTCACGTTGAGTGCATAGATCGGTTCAGTTAGATTTTATATATTATTAATTTTTTATTTTTAAATATATTAAATTAATAATTAAATCAATAAAATATTTTTTATTAATTTTTGGTATTCAACTGTTCAATTTTTAATTTAACCAATAAGAAAATAAAATAAATGTCAATTTAGCTGCAGTGGTTTTCAGTATTGTGTAACTGTTATAATCAATAAGAATGTCACAAAATAAAAATAGTAGCAGCTAACAGGACATATGTCTTGCTATGCCAAATAATACAAAATAAGAAGTTCATTATTCTGTTCACAAACTATGCTAACAAGTAGATTTAATGATAAATGTCAAAAATGCCTTTAACTTCCTTTTCATATTATAAAATGAAGCATAACATATGCCTTGCATAGTCAAATTCCACAATGAAGTGAATATATTTTTAGAAAATTGAATAGGTTTGTAGAATTTAAAGAGAAATTAAGAAAAAATAAGTAATATATACATATGAGTAATGATAAAGTAGTAATTTAATATATTCTTATTGTATTACCGATTTATCCAATAACTCAATATAAAAATAAATAAATCAAAAATTGAACTAATAACTCAATATTTTTTTCTTATAAAACTATTAAAAAGTTGTTAATTCAATGATCCGATAATAATAAATCAATACAGTAATATTTTTATCGATTTATCCAATAACTCAATATGAAAAAATCAAAATTAAATTAATAATTCAATAATTTTTTTTTAATAAAATTATTAATTTAATAATATTTTTATCAATTCGATTTTTCTAGTTAAGTGTGGCAAAGCGGGCGAAAGTTGAAGACCGACCGCTCATTATCTCGAAGGGTTGGTTATTGATTGTAATTTGGTGTTAATAAAGTGCTATAGTTTTAAATTGGGTAAAATTTACGCGAGCCCACAAGCCCATACTCCATAAGAAGGGGCCCATAGTAACTCGTTTTCCTCTTGTAGAACCTTTTACACCTTGGAGGCCTCGCCAAATTCTTAGCCAAGCAGATAAGAAGGGAACCTGTCTACTCAGTGCTACATTCGGTATGCCCTTCAATTAGGTATTTAAATGTCATCTTTCCCTTTGTTTGTTTTGGATTTAAGTGTTGTGTATAAAATATTCTACAATATGACGTAAACTTACCTGCTATTGCAGTTTCTGATAGTGCAGAATATTTTGTACTTTTGTGTTTGTGTTTGTGGTTTTAGGGTAAGTAGGACTTTTTCGAAGTGCATTGCCAATGCTGGGTTATTAGTTTTGAATTTTGTGATGATTTTGTGGTTTTCACCTTAACAAGTATTTTGTCAGCTCCCAGAAAGTAATTACTAGGGTCTTGTAACCAGGGGTTTTAATGATGAGAAGACAGTCATGAAAAAACTGATAATTGCAAATTAACATTTGTTCGCGAGAATCAATTTGATTAATTTTTGGAGCTAAATTAGATTAGATTAATTCAATGTTTTAAAATTACAATTTGGATATTCTTAAACTATAGAAAAAGTGTTGTAAGCTACAAGTCTTCTCATATCAATAAAATGAAAAAACATATATCTTAAAATGATGGTCAAACTTCATATAGTATGACTCTCAAAAAGTGAAATATGATTACTATTTTGAAACGGGGGGGAGTGATATTTTGTTTAATAGGTGCCTCTCTACCTCTATGAGATAGGGGTCAGGCGTGCGTGACATTAAGTATGTTTATTTAAACATTGATAGGGTTAAATTTAAGTTTCATCTTAATTTGAATAAGAGGAAAGTTCACATTTTGATTTCATTATTCATTTTTCCATTTGAAAAAATTCAATTAGTTTCTCATGACATTTCTGGCTATTTCGATTCAAGTGCATCTGGTTGTTGATATTTCTTCTTGTTGATTTATGCATCCTGATGTAATATCTTTTTCTCTATTGTGTTCAAACTATGCAGTTATTTCAATTTTCAAGTACCCCGTTTTTAGCATTTGAGAGATAACCTGAGTGTTTCTAGCCTTATTTTGTTTTTGAAATTTTTCTTGCATCATTCTTCCATTAATGCTGTAGAAATAATACTGCCTCAACAACAGTAACATAAACATTTATTTGCATCACAGCTCAAAGCAAACATTAGTTGTCCCCTTTTACATTGTAGGGGGTTGTGTGGTATGAAGGATGTGTAGACAAAGTTATCCCATGGGATTAGTTATCCCACCATATATATGGGAGAACTTATCCTGTCATTATAGTACAAATGGTGGGATATATAATCTCAGGACTAACTAATATCCCCAACCAAACACTGAATAAAATAATTCTGCATTTTATCCTGGGATTATTATCCCGTACCCCTCGTTCCAAATGACCCCCGTAAGTGATATGGATCAATAATTAGGACATTACTGATAAATCTAGTGTTTCTTAAAAATAATTCTCAACTTAACATTGGTGAAGGGGAGCCTTGGAGTAACTGGTAAAGTTGCTGCCTTGTGACTAGGAGGTCACGGGTTTAAGCCCTGGAAACAGCCTCTGGCAGAAATGCAAGGTAAGGCTGCGTACAATAGACCTTTTTGGTGGGGCCTTTCCCCGGACCCTGTGCATAGCGGGAGCTTTAGTGCACCGGACTGCCCTTTAACATTGGTGAAGGGCGTTGCCCCATTTCTTGCTTCTGGCTTGAAGGCCTTGGACAATTTCACCCTGTTTCTTACGATCATAGGGACAAGTTTGAATGTAAAACCACTCTCTTTTTATGGACAAGGGGTAGCATTGGTACATTGATTGGAACGATACTAGTTTTCTTAGTCAAACTTGCAAATAACTCTAGTTTATACATTTTGAGAACCTTGAGGCTTTTGTTAATGAAAATGTTACGAAATGTCTGTCTTGGTCATAAAGTTGTACAATAGGGATACATAAATTTCGTCTTATGAATAACGATAAACTTGCTATTGTATTAAGAACTCTCCTTATTAAGTAATTATTGATGGTAAATCTTCCAGCTTTTGTATTTGATAGTCAATCATGTTTATATGCGTTTTTTCCGTCTAAAATTTACATTTAATTGTCTGGTTCAGATAGTTCTTTGTAGAGTTTATGGAGATCCTTCTATTTTCATTGCTTGGTGTTTAACCTGCATACCGGTGCATTTATGCTGTCGTGTGCTTTTCTTCTTTGTAGATCTTCTCGAAGGGTTTGAATATGATCCTAAATGGATGCTCCTTGAGTTCTGGGGGTATTTGTAAACCTTACAAGGCATGTAGCTCCAAGTCCTATCGATCTGCATCATCATGCGACCCTCAACTGCCTTTCAAGGTTATAGTCACTTGTGGTAGACGTTCACCGGCGTGTCATCAGTATCCAACATCCTGCTCTAAAGGTGTGTGTGAATTCTTGATGGTGATCTTTTTGCATGTCATTATTTTCATTCTGCATTTCAGAGTTCAAAATAAACGCATGATTGAAATGGCGTTTGTTGTTGCATCATATGTACGACTGCAACTTAACTAGATTGATATTTGGTTTTTAATGAGGTCAGCATGCTATTGTTCTTTACCTTGAGAAGGCTGATTTTTGCAGAAGTATAGATCTGATTCTTGTTTGAATTTGAAAATTCTAGGTTCCATTCCACTTAAGTGTATAAATGCATTTTTTTTCTTTTGTAAAAACTTGTTTGCTCTTAATAGGTCTTACTCATTCTGATCTTGTACATAGTCTTTAAAGTCATTAAACTGTTCAATTAAAATTCCTGTGAAGATGACATTTTATTGCTATTTTTTTTCCTTTCCTTTTTATCCCAACAACTTGTCTTGATTTTAAAAACTGCGTAAAATCTGGGCTTTGGAGTGTTGAGGATATTTAATTCGAGTTTGATATAAGCTTGTGATGTAGCATCTTATGAAGCTTGTGATTGTAGGTTGGGGGACCTAATTATATTTGAGCTCTTCATGAAGTTTTAATAATGCTTGTAAGGCAGTTAGTGAGTGGATTAACTTATAACCTTATAGGTCCTTTCCTTGTCTTAAAGGAGAAATATATATTTCTTCTACCTCGAAAACTTAAAAAAGTAAAAACTGAAATGGCTTGAGTTCCTCATGCACCCATGTTTGGTGGATGTTGTTTATTGGAGATGTATATCCTACCATTCCCTTTTGGTACTGTTCTCACACAATTTAAATAGATAAATGTGCACAGGCAGCTACTATAAAAATAGAGGTTCAAGGGAGTCCATTAAGTCATATGTAGTTCTTTTAGAAAATTGGGTATTATAAGAAGGATGATAGAGGGAACACAGTGGTCAACAGATTATTAAGCCAATATATCTTATCTCTACGAGCTTATGGTATAATTGTTTTCTGTTAGCATTATTAAGAATTAAAGCTAGTTGCCTTATTAAAATTGAGTTGTCAGTGCAGGATTCAGCTTCCTTGATCTTTCTTCTGCATCATCAGTTCTTTTAAGCGGTGAATATGGTGGTCTTTCGAGTGTTATACCCCAGTTACCAAGGCGAAGCCAGTTGTCCTTTGCCCCTAGAGCATCAAAGGATATCCCCTATAGTTACAGATACCCTCCGATGACCAAAAAGCCAATGTGGTGGTGGAGAACCTTAGCGTGCCTCCCCTACTTGATGCCTCTTCACGAGACTTGGATGTATGCTGAGACAGCGTATCATCTCCACCCCTTCTTGGAAGATTTTGAGTTTCTGACATACCCGTTCCTGGGAGCTATTGGGAGGTTACCGAGCTGGTTCTTAATGGCATACTTCTTTGTTGCTTATCTTGGTATAGTGAGGAGAAAGGAATGGCCTCATTTCTTCAGGTTTCATGTGGTGATGGGAATGTTACTTGAGATTTCCCTGCAGGTTGTTGGGACTATAAGCCGTTGGATGCCACTTGCAGTCTACTGGGGAAAGGTTGGCATGCACTTTTGGACTGCTGTCTCATTTGCCTATCTGTTCACAGTTTTAGAGTCCATAAGATGCGCACTTGCTGGGATGTATGCTGACATACCATTTGTGTGTGATGCAGCTTATATTCAAATACCCTATGATTAATGAAAGCCAACATATTATGGTGTAAACTGTAAACAGATGATATTATGTTTCTTATGCCTTTTTTGTACAACATTGAGGCTGGGTGGGACTGAATCTTGAACTTGCTATCATCACGGCCTCTCGGGGATTGCCTTATCGCCTGTGTAACACTCACTTTATGCAACTATTGTTCTTCCCCTCCCATTCTCCTAATGTATTGATTAAGTTCATTGGTTTTCAGTTTTCACTTTTCAGTTTGTTTTCTTAGTTTCAATTGTCATTTTAGGGCTTCTGTTACTTCGTTTCATACTGTTTAATTACTTGACTTGCCAGTAGCGAAACGCACTTTGTCAGACTAGATGCAGCAATAAGAGAAAAGGGCTTCTTAGTCCAAGAGCTTTTGTAGATTATTAATTCTCCACCAATCGATTGCACTTTTGACCTTAAAGGTTTGGCCATAAGCAAACGGGGCCAAAAGTTTAAAACCACTCATTTTCAAGGTCATTTGGTAATTTTGTGTGATCCACATTGCAGACTCTTAAAAACACCCATGTAGTTTTAATATAGTTGAAGATCCAGAAAGGGAAAAAGAGTGGCAATACACCATAAATTATCACTAATTATTTCAAACATAGTTCGAAGCAAGATCTTTGTAAAGGCCCATCGATTCTAGTTACTTCACTTGATTTATCCTTACTTTGATTAAATCAATTCAATAATAAAAGAAAGTAAAGTACTTGGATTGCACAAGATCATATTTACAACCAATTATGGAGCCTAACATACTAATGTGGTTTGCACAAGATCATATTTACAACTTAAGTATGGAGCCTAACATACTAATAGAATCAGGTCAAAGGACATCCATCAACAGAAATGCCTTTGCCGGTGGGACAAGAAGCCAAATCACAATATTCTCCACCAGTTCCCCTCCAAGACAAGTTAAAATTCCATAAACTAAAGCAGAAAAAGATAACCACTCCCATTAAAGCCACTCCAGCATCTAGTGCTGCTGATAGGACATAATTGTGCCTCTGCCACCAGTTCTTTCTGTATCTGAAAATGAAGAAATTGAACACTGTTCCAATGATAATCCAGCTGTTGAAATTCAATGTTGTTGCTGGAGGCATACTGGCTGTAGCTGCAAGAAGTACTGGAAGGTTGATGTATTTAATCCAAGTTTGGCTTGGGAATGCTTTGTGTAGAACCCACACCAACACTGGTGCCAGTAAACCTCCAAGAAAGCACCAATTGAGAGCACTATATTCTCCTTGGCCTAGGAATATTCTTCGGGGTCCTACTAATCCCCAAATAACTGATGCATCAAAAAAGACTCTATCGCTCTGACAGGTCCATGGACTGTTGGGAGGAAGCAAGTCAGGTTGGCATATGTGTTCAATGCTATTAAGTAGCCACCACGCGACGGCCATATTGATTGTACCAGCAAGAATGGTTCCAACTAGCTGTTTTAGGAAATAGAAGTTTCAGTCAGTCTCTTGTAGTATCAGGAAACAGTACAATTGCTATAGTTTTTATTTTTCTTCCTATGATCAATAGATTTGGCTCTTTATGTCTCGAATACTAACTGCTGTCTAGGATAAGTGATTAATAGTACTACTAATGGGAACAAGTGAAGAAGAAGAAAGTCATACCTGAATGATGAACATTGATCTTGGAGGAACCTTCATGTAATGGCCGAGCTTAAAATCTTGGAGAAAGGAAACAGCCTGGCTCATACTCATATAAGAATAAGTCTTGAAGCAGACGTTGGCTATTGGTTTACCTGGGAGTATTATACCAATTATATATTCTGTGATCACGTTTAGCCCTGGTGCCTGTCATCAGAAGCAAAAATTTGTTAAATAAAAGAGAATGAATGCATCCACAAAAAGTAATCAACATATGTTCAACTTGCAAGACTAACCATGTTTGTGGTGGCTGTTATGATGCTTATTGGTAGGGTATATAGCAAAGCAAGAGCGGCTGCAAGGATAAGCCCCCACCACGAAAGCTGAACTTCATCTTTCATGAAGATACATAGGACAAGCGACAAAACCAATGAAAGTGCAAGCGTGAGGACAAACCACCAGTTAGGGATGTCCTTATATTTCATCATAAGTCTTGTGTGAATATCAGGCTTTCCCTTGTATGAGGTCCGGAGTCGCTGCCATATTTCCCTGTTCAGTGATATTATCAGTTTAATTCATGAGTTAAACCAATAGGAACCACGTCTAAGTTGAATAATCTCTGGCCTACTAAAGTGTGTGGGGGGGTTGGCTGCTGTGTCTCTCTCTCTCTCTCTCTCTCTCTTTCTGTGAGAGAGTTTCTTTTCAGTTCGTGTATAGGTTCTATTCTAGTTGGTTAACTCATTATGAAAGCCTTAACCAGCAGAAAAAAAAACTATCCGAAAATAGTTCTAGTGTTCCTACAACATCGACAAGAGTACTAGCCTTTTGGTTTCTTTATACACATAAGTCCAAGCTAGATGCAGTGCTTTCTGTCTAGGCGTCTAGTCTAGATCCATCATGGGCGAATAAGTGATAAAAAGAAGAAGTGAATGGGTGGGAGAGGGAAAAAGATAGTTAAGAAGCACGTACTTTCCATTGAATAGAACAACTTGTGAGACAGTAGCTGTAACAGCTGCGAAGTTCAGGCCATAAGTAACAGCAAAGAACGTGCTGAGATGTATGCGTCCGTGCTGTGCATATGATACCTTGTCTAGCTCAAATTTATCATTAACTATGGATGTAACATTGTATATCTGGCCCCGAGCATCAAACAACTCCGAGGAGAATAGAGGGAAATTCTTGGCATTGTAGAGGTTCAACCCCCAATAGGAAACGGGAATTAGTATATATACTACACCAATATACCCAATTATGACATTGACAATGACAAAAAAGGGGTAAACCAGAGGGCTACCAAGGTATGATGCTATAACTGCCCAATCAAAAGTGAAGGATAAAATTCCAAGACCCTTCATGCCAGAACCAAGTTGCTGAGCAAACACTGATTTGCGATAGGCCAAACAGATCAATGATAAGTTTGACAATGTTGGGAAGAGATAACCAGGGACAATGTACCATATGAAGCTGCAACCTAGTACAATTAAGAAAAATTTGCCTCTTGAGGTTTTGCCTTCCCCTTCTTTCTCATGGAGAGCCCTGCCCAAATTTACAAAAATTTACATTTGTTAGATACAGTAACAAGGCGTTATGCATCAATATTCTCAAACTCATACAACAAGGCCTTATGCATCGATATTCTCAAACTCATACAAAAGAAGAACAAGAAAAGGATTTGCCTATCTACAAAGACCACGAGCAACTCGAGATAATAAGCTAATATGCTATTTCAGGGATCAAGTTGAAATTTTTGAGAAATTACCTGAAAAGAGAAACTTGAACCAGACTACTTGGCCACCACATTTCCGCAGGGTCTACCACTAACTTCCTCATAATCCCTGCCCAACCATATCCCAGAACCTGATACACAAACATTATACTATTAGCATTGGTAAACTAGACGTGTCTACAGATTAAGAATACAGATGATGAAAGCTAAATAGATACTTCCTTCACTTTAGCATTTAATTGACATGAAGAGTTGAAAAGTTTTGACATGAAGTTCAACTATTTTTCAACAGAAAATAAGAGGTCTGATTAAACTAGACCTATATGCAATACACATATTGGGGCTCACAACATCTTCGTGATGCAACTCATTCAGGATAGATACCTCGATTTATTTGACATTCTCATTGAACTATATGCAACTCAAAATCCTTGTGTGAGTGATTTGACTAATGACTATTATATGCATGTGAATTCAAGATTTAAACTTTATAGATTCAACTTCTATAATCTTAAGCACGAAATCCATTATACTTTTAAAATTATGATTACACAAAAAATATTTCACTAGAAGAAGTTCAAACCTGAGTGGCAACAACAAGAATCCAACCAGCCAAGAATGAGATTTTCCTAAAATAAAACGCTTTGATAATATCCACAATCCCAACAGCATAAGCAGGACCATTCCCAAAAGCAGAACCAGCATTGGCAAATATTGAAATCAATACGTGCTCTTTCATATTAAACGGCCCTGGATTCAACGTAAACTCCCACGACATAATCTTAAACATCCTCGTTGGTAACACCCTAGCCATTAAACGCCCAATCGGCAGCGTTGCAACTTGAACAGTAATCATTGTGATCACCAACGGCTCAGCTCTATAACTGAAAAAGGTGTTGAGAAACGATAGAACTGCACATGACAAGATTCCTAAGAACCACATTCTGAATGTCCATACTGGTAGAGAAGGATCGTCTTCGTTTGATACTGTTAAACGAACTTGTTCTATTGGAGATTCTTTGTCATCACAGGGTACGACATTCTCCGAATCCCACTTCTCTTGAACGTTAACCGCCATTGAAGAGGGCCGAAAACGAAAGAAGAGGGATTGAATTCCTAGGGTTCTGAGTTCTCAGCTGAACTGAATTTGAGATAAGAGTCCAAGGACTTCTATTTATAGAGCAGCGGTTAGCCGCTTACATGCATGAGGACTCCTACAGTAAGTTGAATTGTTTGTCTTTTTTATTACTTTTTTTTTCGTCATAATTTATGTGGCATTAGAATTTCGAGAGCAAATCATATTCTACTTTGATTGGGAAATATTTAAGTTGTTATCATTTGATTTAGGATTAATTTTTATGTAGTTTTCAAATATATAAAAATTTGTTTCGAAAAACTTAAAGCTTTTATGTCGTAATTCATGATCAAAGTTTAGAAGTTTGAATCTCGAAATTCCAACTGTGTCGAGTAAAGTGGGACAGAAGGAGTAACACATTGTTTGGATGGTTGTTATATATTGTTTTGCAATGTATTGTAAATGTTTTTTTTTTTTTTTTACAAATACAGTGTTTGGATGAAGTGTATTGTTTCCGTCATTACATAATTGTCATGCATCATTAATTTGAGAGATAAACCTACATGGAAAACAAGATACAAGATATTATAAAATAGTAGATTATAGGATAAAATAAGATTATGATAAGCAAAAACAATATGAAAAGAAGAAAATAAGGTGTGTAATTCCTAATCAATCTTTACATAAAATGAAACTTTTTGCCACTACATAATGATGAGTTTAACGATACGATTCAATAAAATTTAAATAATAATCAAAATAAACATAATATTTAGAATAGTAATTAATACTAATAATAGGTAACGACCATCCAAACAAGCCGTATTAAGGGGTTGTTACTTCTACTCCTGTATACTACAAAACTACAAATGCGGTGAGTAAATTACACTATCAAGAAGAGGCTAAAAACATTTAATTTTATGATTTATTGTTTTCCTAATAAAAAAAGAGGCAAAAAACATTTAATTTTATGATATAATATTTTTTTCCTAACCAACGAAGAGGCCAAAACATTTTAATTCTATTAGTCTTTAGACACGACACATGTATCCTATGAAAATACTTTTTATAAACATTATGAATCATAATAAAAACAGTAGTATAATGAATAATAAAAAATCTAAACGAATAAAGTACAAATTGAAATTAATGAACAGTAAAATAATTATTTTCAATATATGTTGATAACACAAATAATACATCAGAAAAAGTATCGGCAAAATACTTAAGACAAATATATACTCTTAAGATGAAATGAAATGATTTTAAAGGACATCATTGCAAATTTTCATTTAATTTCTCAAAACATAGCAGTAATTAGGTATTTTCATAACATTAGAATTTTTATAATCACTATTCACATTTATTTGATTAGTTGTTCATGACTACATCAAATCTCAAGAAATTAAGATGTCTTACTAGCAATTATGTTTATATAGTGAAAAAACAGAAAGATAAGAAAATAAATTTCTTTTTGTTACAATGTTTCATGTAAGAATCATAAAATATTCTTATTTCTGCTATAGTAATGCTTTGCTTTTTCAATTTATGAATTAAATTTATCATTTTCGTTGCTATTGTAATATATCTCCAATTCATAAACAAAAGAAATCCTGAATTTCTGGCGGATTTGTGTACGCTAATTACACATTATCTGCATGTTTAAGATTTTATCAAGTAATTTGAGTATTAAAAAAGGAAGATAAACGAAGAATTTTATGAAAACAAATTAAATCAACTGTGTAATTAAAGCACCTACCAAAGATAGTGTATCGAATCGAAAAAACAACTCAGTAATCATGTGAATATGAATTTGAGAACGTTAAAGGTATGATCATATGAGCATGAACTTAAAAGGAAACTAAGCCTTTCTTTAATGAGTGATATTCAGGAGGCTATAAATATGCTTATCCACTCTAGATTTTGCGGTTTTCCCACCTTTAAAATGTTTAAATCCTTTGATATGCCCTCCCTTCGTTTTTACTTATCACTATTTTTTTAAGTAAATTTTTATTTTTACTTGTCACTTTTGATATATAAAAAAAAAGATAAAAGAATTTTACCTATTTTACCCTTAACAATAAATGTTTATTCTCCTAACCATTTTCAAGACATAATACTCTAAACATCAATTAATTAATATGGGTAGTACAGGAGAATAGTCACCATCATCATCAACAACAACAACAAATCTAGTATATTCCCACATAGTGGGTCTGCAGAGGGTAGAATGTACGCAGTCCATACCACTATCTCCGAAAAAGAAGTAAAGAGACTGTTTTCGATAAACCCCCGACCAAGATATAGTAGAATAGTCAAATCAATAATTATTTTCTTAATGAATATGTCATGTCAAAAGTGACAAGAAGCGACCGGAGGGAGTAAATGATAATATCTTATCCACATACATAATAATTATGTGAAAACTTATATAAAAATTTATTGGGGGAAGGGAAGAGTTGAGTAATTTATATGTAGAGATTTTTGAAATTATTAATTTGAGTGAAATGTGATAACTCAATAGGCGGGTGCTAGTTTGTAGAAATTAATTCGAGTATGAAGGTTAATAAAGTTGAGCAATTTTTAAAGGGTATTTCAATCTTGCAACTTTTAATTTTCTTGCTTTTCATTTATAATTTAGTATGGGAAGGAAATTGGATTGGGTCATCCACGTGGGTTAATTTGGATTCATGTTAAGAGATAAATAGTATATTATCATTATTTATATTAATAAATAATAGGAAGAAAAGACAATCTAAAGAGTTACATCTCTATTGAAGAGTTGTGTCTCTTCTCAAAAGTTATGTCTATTGAAGAGTTATGTCTCTTCAGATAAGATAAAAGACCAAAAATAAGAAAAATAAAGAGAAGTTCTTTTTTTGTTTTTTCTCTTTCTCTCTCTCCCCTCAAAACTCTCTTCTTTTTGGGTGTAGAATTTCAGTAAAAAGATTAAAGATCAAAGTAATCTCCATCAACGTTTGGAATAATCTTCTGTAACAGATACAATTTTAGACTATGAATCAATATGGTGTAGTTCGTTTATGTATGTGATTGTACATTCTGACTAGTGAAACGAATTCAATAATCCTGCAAATTGTGGGTTTGACTAGATTCTACATTGGCATCAGAGCATGATTATTTGTTAAAAAAATTACAGAAAGTGACATATTTAAGACTATAATTACAATAAATAGGAACACTTTGTCAAAATTACAGTTTATAACAAAAGTAGCATTATTTTGGTCGAACACTGCACACACGCTTGTTTCTTGATAACTTTTTCTATTTTCACTCCAGTACTTTACCTCTTCCCTATCTTACTTTACCTTTTATTTATTTATTTATTTATTTATTTATTTATTTTTCAAATAGAGCATATTTTGCAGATTTTCATTCCATTTTTTTTTTTTTTTTACCTTTTTTCATATTTTTCTCACATTACAGATAGAGATTGAGCTCCATAAAATAAGGTAAATATCAATTTACAGTTATTGCATGTTATCTCTTTCACATATTCTATATATTTTATATTTTTATATTTTTTTGTTCTCCATTATTCTTGTCTTTTTTTTTTTTTGAGAAATTGTTAGTTGTATGATTATGGAGGTCTGCTCTAACGTGTGAGGTCGAAGCATTGTAATGATTCGGACAAGATGACCAAAATTATGAAACACAAAGAATTGAAAAAAGCTTCATCTCCAAAATTCTAAAAAATACAAAGATCTGAGGAAAAAAATAAAAATAAATCGGAGAATCAAGCAAAATTTTAAGTCCTGATGTTGAATACTCTTCTAAATATGATTCGAAAGAAGATAAAAGTTGAATAGGTATTTGCATTTGTATATATTAGCTTATATATATATATATATATATATATATATATTTGGGCATGTGCATGTGTTATATTTTTATATGAAAAGGTTTGTATTTTTAAAATTTTTAAGATATGTATTATGTATTTCGTTATTTAACTACATGTATATGTATATAGTTATTTTTGTTATTGTTTAAGATATGTGTTTTGCATTTTTTGTTTAATATGGGATAGATATATATTGCGTAAATATATATGCAGATATCTATGTATTTTTGTATGGTAATACAAATATGAGTCAGATATATATTCTGCAATCACATATGCAGACATATATGTGTATTTGTATTGTAACGTAAATATAGGTCAGCTAATCATTTATTTGTTGTTGTATTTGCAGGGTTTGTGGATTGTATATGGTGACATATGTTGAGTGCCTTACTTATGGTGAAGGCGTTCCTTCGGTTGACTTCAAGCCCGACTTGCTTCGTACAACATATGTACTTATTTTTATTTTTTACTGTTTAAGATATGTATTATGTATTTTTTGATTACCTATATGTATATGTATATAATTATTCTTTTTATTATAAAGATTTTGTGTCTTATATGTTTATATATACATATGAGTCAGATATATATTTCTATATATATGTATATTTTGTACCGTAAATACATATGCAGATTTGTATGCCTATTTATTTTGTATATTTTTTTATTATGTATATGTGATATAGATATTTGTCTTTTAAAAATAAAAGATAGAGATAGAAGAGTAAAAATAAAAATAAAAAAAATAAAAATAAAAATAAAAAGACAAAAACGAAAAAGAAAAATTTGAAAAAAAAAGAAGTGAAAAAGGAAAAAAAAAAAGGAAAAAGAGAAATAGAAATGTAAAAATAAAAGCAAAAAAAAAAGAAATAAAAAAATAAAAATAGAAAAAGAAAAAAATACGAGAAAGGAAAAAATAAGAAAACAAAAAAAGAAAAAGAAAGGAAAAAGAAAAAGAAAAAAGAAGTAGAAGAGAAAATAATGTAGAAAGAAAAAAAGAAAAAAAGAAAATCAAAATAAAAAGAAAACGCTAAAAAAGATGAAAAAAACTAACAAGAAAAAAAGTTAGAGATACAAGAGAGTGAGGGGTTTGGGCCACAAGTGACAAAAAAGTTTTAAAATGAGGTGTAGATGACACAAGTCTTAATTATTAGTTGGAGGTAACAATTACTTTTTTATGTATTGAGAAAGTTGGGAAAGTTTGAAAATAACCCACAAGTTTTTAAATTTATACTTTGATCCCAATGTATACCTAAAATAACAGGAAACGGAGGAAAAAAAACGTCTTTCTCTCTCTTCTCATCCATTGTTGTTTTCTCTCTCTCTTAGCGATTTTTGTTGTTAATTGTTTTTGTTTCTGCAGCTTTGTTTATCATCTTCTACTTCATTATCATCATCTTCTACTTCATTATCATCATCTTCTACTTCATTATCATCTTCATCTTCTTCTTGTCGACCATTTATTATTGTTGTTGTTGGTACAACGCTACTGCTGCGATCTGACCAATTTCTTAGGTCAAATTTTGTTTACTACATCACTTTCCACTTTGGCATTACTTCATAGGTGACTTTGGTAAGTAAAATTATGATTTTTATTCGTATTTGTCATCTGGGTACACTTCTGTTTTTCCAACAATGGATAGAACTCCGATTATGAATCCAGCATAAGTGCCCACAATTTAAACAGATCAATCATCTGGTGCATCAGATGAGTAATCTGTTGTATCAGAAGATTTATCTGTTGCATCAGACTGTTTATCTGTTGCATCATCGTATTATCTATTGCATCAGATGTATTATCTGTTGTATCAGGATGTTTATCTGTTGCACCAGACTAATTATCTGTTGCATCAAAATGTTTATCTGTTGCACCAGACTAATTATCTGTTGCAACGAATGATTAATCTGTTTGAAACAACGTAAATCAACCCCTGCCACAAACCCAACAGATAAATCTTGCTATTGCTACTGGATTCTAAATTATTCCTTTTTACGTCGAATCGTCGACATGTTTGTTGAGAAGATAATAGACAGAATGAAAATTAAATATGAATTAAAACGTCAAAGATCAAACATAATTTATTTATTAAACAAATAAAAATACATATAATAGACTAAAAGAAAAATTATAGTCTAATTATTATTATTATTATCAGCATCATCATTGCCAGCCGGCCAATCTTCAACCGAAAGTAGCAAGGCCCTCCTCAGCCTGCGTATCTTGCGGAACATTCTTGATCTAACTCCTCCCAGTTTCCATTGCAGATCACGAACTTGATTCCGAAGTTCATTCACGACGTCTTGCAGAAAAGCAACGTCCCACACTGGGTCAGCCATAATCTTATCTTCTAGAGTGTAATATGAAAGACGAGATGCAATAAATAAATAGAGTGTATTTGAATGAACGATTGAGTAAGGACGGACCTATTTATAGAGGATTGAATTTGAATGAGAGGCAAAAAGGCGCGACTATTCACCTCCATACATTAATTGCATTTTTGATTAAATTAAGAAAATAAATATTGTGATATAAGTCATGTCTTTTCAGATTATTATTATTAATTAGTTCTTTCGAAGAACCGTTTTTATTGAGTTGTGGCAACAAATTCTATATCTGTTGCATCAGATAACACATCTGTGACAACAGATATATTATCTGTTGCAACAAATATAAAATATGTTGCATCAGATAACATATCTGTTGCAACATATAATCTAACTGTTCACCTCCATTTATTAATTACATTTTTTATTAATGTGAAAAGTAATGAATTAATTAAATTGAGAAATATTGTGATAAGTCATGACTTTTCAGATTATTATTATTAATTAGTTCTTTCCAAGAACTGTCTTTATTGAGTTGTGACTCAATATAGGTTGCATCAGATAAATCATCTGTGACAACAGATATATCATCTGTTGCAATCATAGTGAACCTGTTGTATCAGATAATTTAATTGTTGTAGCGTATAATCTACTTTTTCTAAAAAAAAAACACTATATCATCATATCATTAAGCCAAATTTGCTTACTTTTTTATTTTATAAATAAAACAAATACTTTTTCAAATTCCTTAATAAAATAATAACCATTTTATTATATAATAAATAATTTAAAAAATAAATTCAAAAATAAAAATGGTGAAAAGTCACGATCAGTTATTAAAATTGTGGTTATAAATTGTGTTTATTATTTATTTACGAAATATTTTTCATATTGAATAATCGGAATGGAAAGTCATGTATTTTTCTTTTCACCCTCTCAATAACAACAATAGCCCTTTTTTATTAATAACCGCCAGGTGCAACATATGATCGATCTGTCGTAGCAGATTAACCTCTAACTGTTGACACAAATTGCTGCTCAATCCCTACCACCAACCGTCGACATGTTGAGAACAAGGAATAAACAGAATGATTATTATTAAATACTAAATAAGAATTAAAAATTCAAAGTCGACAACAAAATGAAATGAATGTTCATAGATTTTTGAATCCCTTAGGTAGATTTGATATACAAAAGGAGGGAAATAATTGCTAAAATAAAAAATATTACCTAATTATTATTACTATTATTATTATTATTATTATTATTATTATTATTATTATTATTATTATTATTATTATTATTATTATTATTATTATTATTATTATTATTATTATTATTATCAATCAGACACTTTTCATCCGACAGCCTTGCTCCAAAGTCAACCAAATCTCTTCGGAGTTCATCAAACTGTCTTTGAAGTTCACGGAAGGACTCGATATGAATGTTCTTGTACGAATCTGGATCATCCATATTTGTAAGAAGGGACCTATTTATAAATTATTGTATCTCGGAAAGAAAAGAAAATTGCTTTAAAATAAATCTAACAGATGGGTAATCTGTTGCAAAATATATTCTTTCTGTTAGATAACTTAACTTACAACATACTGGCAATATTTTTGCAACAGATGTATATATCTGTTTGATTTCGGCAACAGGTTGATCAACTGTCGTAACAGATGTCTCCAATTGTTTGACAATATAATTAGATGTGTCATCTGTTGCAACAAGCTAGTCATCTGTTTATTCAATTTAATCCATAGATGTAGGAAGAATAAGGTGCGTGCAGATAAATCCGCTATCATATGTGTGGGAGTTAAGTATGTATTACTGATAAGGTTACCGGGACAACACACACAAAGTACAATGTTCTTGTGAATGCAGTTTTTAACCGATTAGGCATTGATCATTCAAACAAAATCCTGTATTATACCGTTAAGTTTGATGGGTTCGAAATTGATAAGGCTGAGGACCTCATGAAGATAGTGTAGATACCATGTTACGAATTACTGACGGTTGGTGCTCGTGTTTATGCGTGTCAAGTTTTGAGAAAGAATCAATATTTGTCGTCACTGCAGAGAACCAATAGCGATTGGACTTAAATTTAAGTGTGCATTGGACCCTTAGAGGGCCCTCGAAGCCTCGCACTGCATCAAACAAGAACGGAAAACTAATATAGTTATTGCCCTGACCAAAATTTATATGGCTAGGTTGCTCGCTCGGGGTGATGATTATATGCCAGAAGGTGCGGTAGGAGAATGCTTTCAAGGGAAAATGGGTGGTTTATGGAAGACTATATCATCTGAGAGCTAATTAAAGAAGAGACGTAGGGTAGAAAGTAACTTCTAACGAATCTGGCCGATGAAATTATCTTAACAGATGCGAAATCTGAATAAAGTGCAAATAGGATAGTTTATCCGATAATGTAATTTCGTCTGTTGTGTCTCTGAAAGAAAAATAATACAGATGGACACTTTGCTAGGGAGCTGCACGGTCGGGATTATCACCTAGGTAGAAAATAGGAGAAGACCAACAAAGCAGCCTCACGGGCATCGAGGGTAGAAATGATGTTCAGCAAGTCTAGAAAACTTACGCCAACAAAAACTGCAGTTAAAATAAGGAAACTAAGCGAAGACGGTAATTTCTGAATTTTAAATTTCATCCCATCTTCTTGTTTGTGTTTCCGATCAGGTCCACTGCCGTTGACCTGATCGGAACCACAAACGAGATTGAAAGGAAAATAGAGTATAATTACTTCCTTAGCAATATGGATTAATTGATTGTGTTTTCTTGCCTTAGTATGCTTTCAACATTCCTTGGAGAAGATCAGATGCTTGCTGTAGTATGTGAATCCCGATAATTTTCAAGGTTGCCTCCAGTTTGTTGATTCTATATTCAAGCTGGTCGTTACCGTCTTCAAAGTTAGTAAGGAGTTCCTCGTCTCTTGTGAGCTCTATCAGGAACACTACCTTCAAAGTTGTGGCATTCTAGAAGCCCTTCAGAACACTTACTTCAAAAGCCTTAAAGGATACATGGAGGGTCGCTGTGTTTGTTTTAGGTCAAAATGTGTTGATGCACGTTGAAGATGTGGTCCCAACAGTTGAACAACACACTTTTATCGAGCGTTGCTCCATGCATCTTGCTCAACCAATTTGATAAATTAGTAAGCATGGAGTTACTTAGCATGTGATTTAAACCAGCTCTACCAAGCCTATCAAACGTTACGTAACTCCGAGCTCATTACCCTATCAAAATAATATGCCCGAGTTAGTGCACAAATAAAAAAATCCCAATCTGTCAGCCTTTCTGCTGATCACTCTTCTCCATTATAGATGACAAGATATCTGCTATGCAAAAGTCTACACCATCGCCAGACATGCTTGCCTGGGAGCAATTCTTCAGAAGACATCAACAGAGATCCTTCAGAAGAATTGCTCCTAGACAAACATGTCTGGCGACGGTGTAGACTTTTGCATAGCAGATATCTTGTCATCTATATTGGAGAAGAGCGATCAGCAGAAAGGCTGAGAGATTGAGCTCGTTCAATTTGTGCACTAACTCGGTCATATTTTTTTGATAGAGTAATGAGCTTAGAGTTACGTAACGTTTGATAGTCTTGGTAGAGCCGGTTTAGATCACACGCTACGTAACTCCATGCTTACTAATTTATCAAATTGGTTGAGCAAGATGCATGGAGCAATGCTCGATAAAAGTGTGTTGTTCAACTGTTAGGACCACATCTTCAACGTGCATCAACACATTTTGACCTAAAACAAATACAGAGACCCTCTATGTATCCTTTAAGGCTTCTGAAAAAAGTGTTCTAAAGGGCTTCTAGAATGCCACAACTTTGAAGGTAGTGTCCCTGATCGAGCTCACAAGAGACGAGAAACTCCTTACCAACTTCGAAGAGGGCAACGACCAGCTTGAATACAGAATCAACAAGCTGGAGGAAAGCTTGAAAATTATCGGGATTCACATACTACAACAAACATCTGATCTTCTCCAAGGAATGTTGAAAGCATTTCAAGGCAAGAAAACACAATCAATTATAACCATATTGCTAAGGAAACAATGATACTCTATTTGCCTTTCAATCTCGTTTGTGGTTTCGATCAGGTCAACGAAAGTGAATCTGATCGGAAACACAACAAGAAAGCATGGGATGAAATTTAAAATTCAGAAATTTGCCGCCTTCGCTTAGATTCCTTATTTTAACTACAGTTGCTGTTGGCATAAGTTTTCTAGACTTACTGTACATCATTTCAATCCTCGATGCCCGTGAGGCTTCTTTGTTGGTCTTCTCCTATTTTCTATCTACGTGATAATCCCGACCACACAGCTCCCTAGAAAAGTATTCAGATGCATTGTTTTTATTTCAGAGACACAACAGATGAAATTACATTACCGGATACACTTTTATATTTGCACTTGATTCAGATCTCGCATCTATTAAGATAATTCCACCGGTCAGATTCGTTAGAAGTTACTTTCTACCCTATGTCTCTTCTTCAATTAGCTCTCAGATGATATAGTCTTCCATCAACCACCCATTTTGCTTTGAAAACATTCTCCTACTGCACATTCTGGCATAAAATCATCACCCCAATCGAGCAACCCAGCCATATAAATTTTGGTCAGGGCGATAAATATATTAGTTTTTCGTTCTTGGTAGATGCAGTGCTAAGCTTCGAAGTCCCTCTAAGGGTTCAATGCACCCTAAAAGTTAGTCCAATCGCTATTGAATCTCTTTACAATGACACAAAAACTAGATCCCTTCACAATGCTTGACAAATAAACATGAGCAACAACCGACATTAAATCTTAACAGGCTATCAGAACCATATTCATGGTCCCTCAGCCTTATCAGGTCGGACCTACCAAACTTAACTGTAAAATTGTAGACATCTTGTTTGAACGATCTATGACTAATCAGTAAAAACATCATTCACAAAATCAGTGCACTCTGTGTGTGTTTCCACGATAACATTATCAGTAATACATACCTCCCACATATGAAGTGGTTCCATCTACAAGCAACTTATTCCTCCGATCCCATCTTTACTGCAGCCTCTTGCGATAGTCCGTCAAAAGTTAATCAACTGTCAGTTCCTTATATCTACAAAGAAGAGGAAAAAATTGATGTCACAAAAAGAACATTGTCCATCTGTTGCATTATATGTGGAGTCTGTTGCAACAAATGTGGAGTCTATTGCAACAGATGTGGAGTCTGTTGCAACAGATGTGGAGTCTGATGGAATACATCAAACCAGCCTTTCTCGTTGTTTTATTTGTTCCAACAGTTTCTCCATATATTGCAACATCAACAACAGCATAAACATCAACAAAAAAGAAACAATAACATTTGTTCCAACAATATCATCAATAACAAAGAAGCAACATCCTTTGTGCCAGAACCATCAACAACACCACACCACAAGTTCCAACAACGCCAACCCCACCAACAACATCAATAACTGCATCAACAATAAAGAAATAAACAAAATACATAAAAAAAAATGATACTGCCAACAAGGCTTTTAAACTTCTTCCAACAGATGATTTTTTTTTCATATTGTAATAAAAATTATCGGATTTTTTATTCAACACTTACAAGTTCCTTAATTTTTTTTTTAATAAATATGATATGGGTAAATAGTAATTAAATAAAAAAATAGATGTAAATAACTTGCAAAGAAGAAGACGAGAATGAAAGAGCAATAATGAACCATACCCTAATATCAAAAAAGGGATCAAAACAGAAATTTAAGTCGAGGAGGAAAGATATGGATGGGTTTAGATCCGAAAAGATCTTTATTAGAGGAGAAGAGAAAAGAGAGAAAAAAAGCTGTGATCCTAAAGAGGAGAGAGAAAAAAATGAGAGTTGAATAAAATAAACTGCAGCTGAAGGAAAAGATGAGATAATTTCTATAGATGTATTGTGTATGTAGACGTGGTGGTTTTCAATATTCATTAATTAATATTCATTAATAATTTGAGGGGCACGAGGAAGACTAAGACTACTGACATTGAAAATACAAGACAAGACTGCTCAATGAACTCACTTTTGAGATATCCAAGAAATATTTTTTACCGCCTTTAGTAGTAAGTACTACTACTTGATATTGTCTACTCGGACCAGAAGCTTCTTGCTTTAAAATTAAAAGAGAAAAAAGATTTTCAAACAGATATGTCATATGTTGCAACATATATAAATATCTGTTTAGAAATTCGAATAGCTCAGTCATCTGTTACAACAGATATAAATATCTGTTTAAAAATCCCAACAGCTCAGTCATCTGTGACAACAGATGAAAATATTCATTTGATAATTAATAAAATCAGATATGTCATCTGTTACAGCAGATATAAATATCTCTTTGAAAATTTCCAACAGCTCAATCATCTGTCATAACAAATGCAAATATCTATTTGATAATTAAATCAGATATGTCATCTGTTGCAACATATATGTACCTATTTGAAAATTTTCAATAGCTTAGTCGTTTGTTGCAATAGATTTTATTGTAATTGATTTAGGTGGAACTAGGGATGAATGAATGAGCTCGCAGGGTCAACTACAAATTCAATCGATTCTTTGCAATTGCATGGCATTGGTATTGCGTTCATTCCGACCCGAGTCGTCGATCGATCACTCTGAGTTGAAATGAGTTCTCATCAACTCAATGTTAGGATAGTGTAGTACCTAAGTTTATTTAGGTAGAACTAGGGATGAATGAATGAGCTCGTAGGGTCAACTACAAATCCAATCGAGTCTTTACAATTGCATGGCATTGGTATTGCGTTCATACCGACCTGAGTTATCAATCGATCACTCTGAGTTGAAATGAGTTCTCATCAACTCAATGTTAGGATAGTGATATTACCTAAGTTGATTTAGGTGAAACTAGGGATGAATTAATGAGCTCGCAGGGTCAACTACAAATCCAATCGTGTCTTTGCAATTGCATGGCATTGGTATTGCGTTCATCCCGACCCGAGTCGTTGATCGATCACTCTGAGTTGAAATGAGTTCTCATCAACTCAATGTTAGGATAATGATAGTACCTAAGTTGATTTAGATGAAACTAGGTATGAATGAATGAGCTCGCAGGGTCAACTACAAATCCAATCGAGTCTTTGCAATTGCATGACACTGGTATTACGTTCATCTCGACCCGAGTCATCGATCGATCACTCTGAGTTGAAATGAGTTCTCATCAACTCAATGTTAGGATAGTGATAGTACCTAAGTTGATTTAGGTGGAACTAGGGATGAATGAATGAGCTCGCAGGGTCAACTACAAATCCAATCGAGTCTTTGCAATTGCATGGCGTTGGTATTGCGTTCATCCCGAACCGAGTCGTCGATCGATCACTCTGAGTTGAAATGAGTTCTCATCAACTCAATGTTTTAAAAACTATATATTTTAAATTTTTTAAAATTAATTAAGATCAATTCGGACCAAATTAGCAATTTCAAAACTTGTCATTCTTTGCCAAAATTACAAATCAACCCATACAAATCATCCATTTGCGCGAAAAACTTTTCATTTCAAATATTAAGTTCTCGCTCTTCTCTCTCTCTCTCTCTTTCTCTCGGGGTGTTCTTTCCCTCTCAACAATACAAACGACAACTACTCAATATATTTCTCAACCCTTCAAAATAGGTCGATTTTCTTCCCATTTACGACTACATATAGTTATTTTTTTGACTTCATTCCAGCTTGTATCCGTTGTTTTGTCTATCTTCGCATGTAACAGAGTTTGAGAAGAGTTCTACATTTGTTCTTTATTCTAAAAATAGGGCTTTTTAGTTAATGATAAAAAAAAAAGATTTAGTTGTATTATCTTCGAGAATGAGTTAAAATTTTTGAATTTTGATGCTAAAAAAGTAGGAAGCATCCGAGAAAACTCTAGTTTTTCTCTCAGTGTTTTGTTGACTGTCGTGGTATTATTGGATGGTGTTTATGATGTTGTTGGTGGTGTTGGTATTTGTGTTTTTTGGCGGTGGTATCGGTGGTCTCGGTGTTGGTATTGGTGGCATTGGTGGTTGTCTTGTGGAATTGGTTGTGGCATTGGTTGTGGTGGTGGTAGTCCATCTGTTGCAACGGGTGGAAGATCTGTTGGGAGATATTAAATAGGTCTTCAAATAGATTCCCCACATGTTCCAACTGATGGGTTCTCCGTTGGAGTATTTTCTTGTAATGTGGCATAGAATAATTTATTGAAATTTCTCCACCTGTTGCAACAGGTGGAATATCTGTGGGGAGATATTAAATAGTTCTTCAAACAGATTTAGGTTCCTCATCTGTTCCAACTGATGGGTTGTCCGTTGGAGTATTTTTTTTTATTTATGTGGTAAGAATAATTTATTGAAATTTGTCTCACCTTTTTAAAAAAAATCATGCAGACATCAAATGCAATGTATTTTTTGTTTTTCTTTTATTTGTAGTTAAAAGATGTCTTCCAAAAAAAAGAAACAGAAAGTGGAGAAAGTGGATCAACTTCCGATCATCAAACAAAATAGGCTAGAGTACAAATAGATTCGGAGGAACTTCCAGAACAATCTCAGTCAGAGCAAAATGAAGTCGAGGAAAGTGATAACTCCTCCTCACTAATGGGGCATGAAATAATATCGAAATTCCAGCATGATTCTGTCAAAACCATTAGTATTGACAAGTTTCGAGTTGCGATGCCGATGAATAACCCTAATGAAGTATTTGGTGACCTTGTACTTAAATGTCAGTTGGGTAAACCTTTTGACGAACTTAGGAGTATTATGAAGGAAAACATAGATGAACATTTTAAGAAGAGCTGCTTTGCACACTTTCTTGATCTGTGTGGGCCCCGCCCTCTCTGTTTCCCAATAATCATGGTATATGGCCTTCTCAAGTGCAGGATCATGTATGCGGGGGATGATGGAGGTCCAAAGGAGGGTGGAAATAAAATGGATGAAGTCTGTATCAACTACTATGGCATGCCGGTTTGTTTTATATTGAAAGAGTTTGCCATTGTGACGGGCTTGAGATACGATCGTCCAGAAGAACCTGCCATCAAGAAAACACCCCACAAAGGGTCCAACAAATGCAAGGTAAAAAAAGATGGGTTGTTGGGCATTGTTGGACCTAGCTACAAAGTAAAGGATTTGATAGCAGATCTCAAGAATAAAGACATACCAAAGCACTACAGGGAGAAATTATGCTTAGTTTGGTTTGTCCATTCCGTTTTATTGGCAAGAGATGTCAAGAAAGTCATAGAACGTGATTTTTTGGCGCTTGCTGATGATTTTGGAAAATTCAACGATTATCCCTGGAGCTACGACAGCTACTACTTGACTGTCAAATATTTACTGAAAGAGCTAAAGCCAAAGACGACCACATTATATGACTTTCCTTGGGCTTTCATTGTAAAATTGATCACTATTTTTACTCATTCATTAATTTATATTGAATATACTTGTGACTTTTTTTTTGCTTGCTTCTTGTTTACAATTTTTAGGCTTGGGCATGTGAAGCCATTCCTCCCCTCCGAAAGCATTTCACGGATTACCCAGATGAGGTTTCTCATCCAAGGATCCTTAGGTGGTTGGCTGCAGTAGAGAGCACCGAAAAAATATTAATGAGGCTGATCTTTTTAACCCTCCGGATGATGCAGTACATCTTCTTTCAACTAAAACAATTTGTCTTTAAGAAAGATTTTGAAACAGATGTTCCATCTGTTGCAACAGATTATCCGTCAACTGCAACTGGTGCAACAAATGGGTAATCTGTTGCAACAGACGATCCATATTTCATAATAGATTAACCATATGTTGCTCTGTTCTCTGAACCCTGCTCAACAGATTACCCATCTACTGTAAATTATGCAATAGAAGGGTATTCTGATGCAACATATTATCAATCTATTTCAACATACAGATCAACTGTTATTCTATAGATCGTCTGTTGCATAAATTGGCTGTGTTAACATAAATCGATCCCCATGTAACCCAACTGACTTCAAATTATTATTATATGATTTAAATTCCTCCTGTCGTTTTTTTATAAGTTGTGCATCCTTGGATCGTGCCTACCATTGATGAGCTGGGGATGACTTCTTTTCTTACTCTAGGTCTTGTTGATACAAAAGAAGACCCAACGGTGGAGTTAATAAAGAAGGAATTGGATGGAGCAACATCCATAAGAAGAGCAGTTAGGCAAGGTCAGTCTAATGTTGAAGCTCTTCACGACCTAACTCAAACTGTAACAAATTCGGGTGCTTCTTCTGGGGGTGTTGCTGGTGGAGTTGTTTGTGATGGTGGTAGCCATCCTGCTTCTACTTCTGATGCCAGTAGTGATTATGAGCATGTTGGTGCTCAACAAAAAATAAATATGTTTGAAAACATCCCTTGCACAGGTCCTCCTTCTCACCCCTACACTGGTCCCTCCCACCCTTACAGTGGTCCCTCTCACCCCTCCTCACCCTCATGTTCTCATTGCAAATGCAAAGTATGTAAGAACAGAGAGGATAAATTCCTCGACAAGCTAGAGGCTATTGCTGAAGCTGCCGAGGAGTTGAAATCCAGGAGGGGTGTCATACCTTCCAATGAGGTAAGGGAGCCATGCACTCCTACAGTGGAGGTTAGGAGAAAGAAAAGAAAAATTAGACAAATTCTTTCCGTTCTGAAATCAACAAAAATTGCAACTCCCTCCGCTCCAATAGTTGTTTAAGTTCAGGGGCCGCCGAAGAAGGTGGACATATTCGCGGCGCTTGCCAAGAAAAATAAGAAGGAACTGGAAGAATTCATCAAGATGAAGGTTCAAAAAGAATACACCATGCATTCATTTGCCGCCAAAGACTTCTCAAATATGACAAATATGTGCGTGTGGTACGAGGACAAGGTAAGTTTACTTTTGCTAACCTACCCTTCCAATCTACTCCATGAAGAAGAATCTACGCAACAGATGTATAATCTGTTGCGAAAACTTGGTATTCTGTTGCAATATAATACACATCTGTTGCATAAGTTGCGTTGGCTGGGTAATCTGTGAACTGATTCAGAGAACCCTCTGCATCGGATTCTTTCGACTGTGTTTTTATTCTTTACAATTACTAACCTATTTAAAAATTTTCTTCTCATACCACAGTATGTTGATGAAATTCTCTGCCTCATGAGGGGTAGGCAATTAGCGTACCCAGATGCTTATGATGCTGCCGATAGGATAATGGACCTCATCTTCTACAATAATTTCAAGGATAGGTACGCTAAACTCTGTAAGATAGATGATTACGGTGGCCCGGGATTTGATTAGTTAGTTTCTACGTTCCAATGGGATGAAGAAGCGATTAAATAGGTTAGAGAGAAGAGGCCATATCCATACTGCAAGAGCTGGACCAAGGCAAAGAGAATCCTTGCAGTCATGAACCTGGATGTCACCCTTTTTCTCACTGTTGAGATACTACTATACGAGGGAAAGATTAAGGTTTATGACTGCAACTTACCTGTGTTCAGCGAGAAGACGTTTTTAACCCACATGCAGCCACTCTTGAAGTTGTTGTCCAAGTTGTTGACACAGAGTAAGCTGATGGATCATTTGCCGGCTGAAGTCTTATCGAAGGAATCATGGGTTTTTGAAGGTCGAAATAAGAACATTCAGCTCCCAAAAAAAACAACCGGTGCAGCGTGCGGGCCATACTCGCTTGCATACATCGAGTATTTGCTGATCGGTGTGTGCGACACCATTGTGGGAAAGATGCAATGGGTCTGGGCATATGGGGTACTAACTAAATGGTTGGAGCCCGTGTATAAAAAAGAACATGTACAAAGACAGAGACGAACACGATAACAAATTTTTATTTCAAGCTAATTCACTATACATATAGGGGCAGTAATTTTTATGTCTGGCAAAGTTGATTTTTATAATGCAACAGATTTTATATCTGTCGTAACAAATATAGTACCTGTTGTGAAAAATTGATTATCTATTGGAATAGGTTGGTCATCTATTGCGTTATGCAGATGTTCCTCATCTGTCTGTCGTAACAAATTATCAATCTGTTGCAACATATAACTTGTTTGTTGCAACTGATCGGTAATCTATTGGAGCAAATTAAAAAAGTAGGAAAACCTGTTATATAATTTCCAGCAGATGACTTACGTGTTGCATCTCATGTTGCAACATATGTCTAAATCTGTCTGATAAGATATGTCGTCTGTTGCAGCAGATGTATTATCTATTGCGATAATTTAAATCTAGTATTCCATTTCAATTAACATGTTCAAAACTCAGAATTAATTATATTCATAGACAGAACAAAATAAATCAAAGCCTTCGGAAATTACATGAAATAACTCAACAAATAAATAAAATATAAAAAAAATTATTATGAGTACAAACGATCTACTCTACAAATAAATCAACAAGTTAAACCAAGAAGGATAGGTTATTACATTGACGGACTCAAGCTATAAAGATCTAATCAATATGGATAAGTTGTTCTTCATCCAGTGCTATGAAATTCGGCTTTGGTCATCGTGGATCTTTAATGTCGGTTACGTATGGTTTCTGAGCTTTCGCTTCTCCATATTTCCATAAAAGAGCAACATATATTTTGTGGAGTAATCCGACATCAAGTCTATCATTTGGTACTTGTAATCCATCGCTCAAATACTCGGCATAGGCGGCAACAAAAGGACCGCAATCCTTGCGTTATAAAAAAATAGATAATCCATATCTTGCAGTTCATGCAAGCGTTGTGAAATTTGTGAAATAAAACTAAATCATGACACTTAAACTTACAGGCTACCAATGGTTTGTTGAGCAATTTCGTCAACATATTGTACATCAAATGGATTAGCCATTTTATGCCGGTATGCTTCAATCGTCGACCAATTAGTACGGACCTTTTGATCTAAAAAGACACTCATATTAAGGTATGTAGGTAGTATTTTGGCCAGCTTTTGTATCTCAGACGATGACCCAAAACATTTCCTTCTTGACATCGAGTCATAAACCGGATGCGCCTCTCTTTTAGAACGATGACAACCAACACCCAATGGAATTCATCACCACAATTGATTGGGATGTACACTTCATCGACCAAATGCCAAGGTAAGCCAGCCGGAATGCTAAAACCTTTGATGATGTTGATTAAGCATTTCTCGTTTCGAAAAAATTCCGGCTGCTGTTGACAATACCTATCGTAGGCATTATTGATGTAAACTTTGTACAAATAATTGCCTGTTCTGTATCTGTATTGTTCTTGTGTTTGTAACTTGTCCTTCTTTTGGAGGTAGTAAAAAATGACATCGATGTGCTGCACATATTATCAAATATTTTGGATTACGTGATGAAAAAATTAATACGCAGATGCAATTAAATAAAGTATTAATTAATAGTAATATGTATGGCCTTTAAACCTCATCATTCCAGCAAGTTTGGGGCTGTGACATCAAATAAAACCAATTCTTCATTCCGGGATGTGCAACAACAAAGTCGAACATATCAAAATCAAGATTCAATTCGTTCATTTGTAGCGCTCGTCATTTTATTTTCTACATGATGATTTATATGTGTTAATGTCAGGTTCTTACAACAAAAATTGTATAAACCAATATCCATAAAATTGATTTATGTACCTGCAGGCATGATGCTTTAACAGCCCATCGGCAATCCATTCTGAATAGTCACTGATCAATTGTGTTAGTTTTTTTGGAGCCTCGTCCAAGATGTTGAACCCTTCAAACGGGTAATTCTTCCGTTCTCCCAAATTGACAGGCTCCACTTTTTCTTCATCTTTGAAAGTAGTTGATGGATTATCAACTGTCATATTATGCTCTTCGGTAGTAGCTGTGACATCCACCTGGAAAGCCAGAATTGTCAATGCTAAGTAAAGATATACAACATATTTTCTATCTGTTGCAACAGATGAGTCTTATGTTATATCAGATGGATTTTCTATTGGGACAAATTTAAATAGGTAAATCAGAGCAGTACGATAATTTTGAAAAGATGACCCATCTGTTGCAACATAAGGATAACGAATCTGATGCAACAGGTTAGACAACAGTTGCAACAGATGTATACATCTATTTGATAATTTTAGCAGATATATCATTTATTGAAACAGATATGTGCTTATTTGTTTATTGGAACAAATGATGTACATTCACCTTCTTCAACTCATGCTGCTCTTCTATGTCCCTTGCACACTGAACATCGGTGCAAGACAAAGACAGAGACATTGCAATCTTGCTTTCTTTGATGATTGATGATGCCTTAGAAGTGTCTTTCCTTCTCCTCTTAGCCGCCTTGATCTCTAGTGGAGTGTCTGGATATGAAATCCTCTTTGATGGAATGACACCCTTCTTAGATGTCATTTTCTTTACAGAAGCAGTTAGTCCATTAATAGCATTAATACTCCATCGTGTTTCTCCTTGTAGTCTTGACATTTACATGAAGAACATTCGCTAGATGCGGCAAAATTTGGAGAAAAATCTGTACAACCATTATGATCATAATCATAATGGCTTGTTGTTTCAAAAACTGTAAGAGGAGCATCATTAGCCCCACCCTCCAAAATTATTTTTTTTGTGATGGCTGTTGCTTCCAACAATTCCATTTTTATTCCATCAACGACCTTAGGGTCCGATAAAGTTTGCACAGACCGTAAAGTAAGAAAAATGGCATCTTCAACTCTCGGTTGGTTGGAACAAGCCATGGATAGAAAATCTAAAATAAATCGGTACATATATTAAGAATGATGATGAAATCATTTAATCATTAATTAAAATAAAAACTTGATTAGAATTGGACTTACTGCTTCCTTGAGGGGGTTGAAAAGATCAAGAAATTTTCCATTTTTATCGGTTTTGGCTGACAACCATCTCAGAATTCTTGGACAGGAAACTTCTTCCTGGTAGTCCACTTGTTGTCTCAAATAAGAAATGACTTCAAATGCCTAAGCCTATAACATAACGCTAATAAATTAAAAGCATTATTGAATAAAAAAATGATAAATCACATCATGATAAAAGAAATATTTACCATGAAGCCCCATGGAAAACCATATAAGTTGATTGTTTTTGGCGTTAACGGAGTCAACAAATATTCGACAGTCATTTTGAAGCTTTCATAACCCCAATGATAGCTGTTAAAAGCCTCAAGATCCTCGGAGAGATTTATTAAACCGAGGCTTATGTTGTTGTTAACGTCTCTCGCCCAAAGAATATTATGTACAAACCAAACCAAGCATAATGATTGCTTGTGCTTCTTTGAAAGTCCTTTACCTTTCAATGCTTCAATCAGATTTTTATTTTTAAAGCTTGGACCAAGAATGGACACCAGGTCATCACGATCACTCGTCTAAAATTTTCCTTTTTTAGGTGTGCGGGGTGCTTTTTTTGGGTCAGAGTAGGTATAACTTGAGAAGGAGGATAACATTTTAGTCCGGTAACTATGGCAAAATCCTCTCAATCAAAACAAACAGGCATGCCACAGTAATTTATCCACATCTCATCCATCTTATCTTTGTTTTCATACATAAGCCTGCGCTTGAGAAGATCATATACCATTTTCATCTGGAAACGAGTATTGTTGTCCTCTAGAAAATCAAGATATTGCCCAAAGCAGCTTTTCCTGAAATAAGAATCCAATTTTTGTTCTCGAAGTATTTTTCTGAAGGCGTCGAAAGATTTTCCCATGACTGAATTAACCACGAGATCACCCATTAAATCTATACCACCATCTCACTGTATTCTCACAGGATAACAATGAATGCTGAAGGTTTTGACCAACTCTTCGACGGAAGGGCTATTAGCATTTGGATCATCTCTTTTGAAAGACTCCTCCTCCTCCTGTTCATTATCTTCTTCTCCTGATTGAGACAACGCTTGTAAAGCAAGCTCATAGAGTGGTGGATGGAGCTGAGCGGCTGCACTTGTTCCTTTACTTGGACTTGATTCGATTTCTTTTCTTTTGGAAGCCATGTTATCTTAAATTAACAGGAACATAACATAGATTATAATTGATTAATGCATAACAGTAATATAACAGTTCCAACAGATAACTAATTTATTGCACCAGGTATGTTATCTGTTGCGACATATAACCGACCTGTTGCAACAGATGAGTAATCCATGGGAACCATAAAAACAACACTATCTGTTGCACCTGGTATTTTATCTGATGCAACACATAACTGATCCGTTGCAGAATAATCTATTAGAAACCATAAAAAAATCTCTAATCTATTTCACCATGTATTTTATCTGTTGCAACATATAACCGACCTGTTGCAATGGATGAGTAAACCATTAGAAAGAATAAAAATAGATCACTAATCTGTTGCACCAGGTATGTTATCTGTTGCAACAGATAACCGACCTGTTGTAATGGATGAGTAAATCGTTGAAAAGAATAAATACAGTCCTAATCTACTGTAAAATGAAGAGTAAATGGTTGGAAAGAATAAAAATAGATCACTAATCAGTTATCTGTTGGATCAATATTGTTTAGATTTCTTCCAAACAGAAGAGTCGTCTATCGCAACAGATGAATGATCTGTTAAATTGTTCACCTGTTGCATCAGATGTTTCATCTATTACATCAAATGTTTCAACTGTTGCAATACCATTTCTACCAAGACAAACAACAAATCAACCCAGCAACACCAACATATCACACACACACTAAAAACATCAACTGTGACAAAAAATCATCAACAAATTCAAATCAACAGTTCGACAACGAGAAGAAAAAATGCAGAAATGTAGAAATACTAGAAATTAGGGTTTTATTCAGTCCACATTTCAATATTAAAAGAGTAGTTGACTCAAGTTCCTCTGTTTCTTCGTAATTCTTTACCTGTGAAAAAGGAAATGGGAGGACGAAGAACTCGAAGTTGTTGTCGCCAGAGAAGTATTCACGTCGATTGATGGTTGAAAGTCGAGAAGGCACTCGCCTGACTATATGTCGCCGGAGGTTGAAGGGAGAAATTTTGCAGAACTGTTGGTTGGGAGAGAGTTGAGAGAAGCTGGAGACAGAGAGTGGTTGATTTGGATTGAAGAGGGGTGTGGGTTGGGTTGATTTGTATTTTTGAAAAGATTAGAAAGTTTTGAAAATATTAATCAAGTCCACAATTAACTTAATCAAGTTTCCTAATGATGTTTGATCCTATCTGTTGGTCAATGTCACCAATCCTTCATTCAAAACTTAAAAGACACCTTTCCTTCAATTTTCTCAAGAGAGTGAAAGAGAGAAAAAACAGTAATGATGCTTTATTTAGAAAGTTTGAAGATGATGAAGATAGTAATTTTCAGATTTGAGTTTTATTTGGAAAAAGAATCTACTAATTTAATTAAGAGTAATTTATGAAAAATGAATAAACTGCTTTAAATAAGAGTAATTTATAAAAAAAATTTTATTGCTTTAAATACATGGGATAATTATTCTTTATTCAAGTCAACTGATTTGAGTAAAAGATGATAGTAAATCTCGTTGTATATGTATTTTAGTAACAACACTTTTATAAAATACAAAATACAAGTTGCTAGCTTAATTTTGCTACTTATGAAAATTTTTCTTATTTATTTCATATTTTTATTTACTTGATGAAGAATAATGTTGGATAAGTATTGATTATTTGATTTGCAGCTAGATGCAAGTGCGTTTGGTGTTTCTGACAAAATCAAAGTTGTTCTCTGATTTTGTTTTTTTATTTTAATATGAAGAATTTGAGTTGCAGTAGCGTTTCTGTTTGTTGAAGTTTTTGTGTGGTCTTCTTTGTTGGAATTGAAAGCCACTAAAGCATCCTAATTGTTTTTGAAAGCGTAAAATAAATACGTATCCTATAGAAATAGCTTAAGAAGAAGAGATCATGTTTTTTTTTTTAATTAAAGGTGAAATATTGTCAGTACCACATTAATGACCCTTTTCTGAATTGAAATATTGAGGATGAATCATATTTTTTCTTGGGAAAAGACATCGTTTCCATCCTAAACTATACTCGAAAAGTTTAAGCCACACCTAAACTATACTAGTGACCTATTACACACCTTAACTATAAAAAAGTGATATTATTACCTCCCCGCGACCCCCATTCTTAGGCGCGTGTGTTACACTTATTTTAGGCGCGTCCAGCCTATTAAATAACAAAAGTAAACGGTTAAAAACATTAAGGAAAAAGTCATCGTTTCCACCCCAAACTATAGTCGAAAAGTCGAATCCACACCTAAACTATATAAGTGACCTATTACACACCTTAACTATAAAAAAATGATACTTTTTACTGACGTGGTGCTGACGTAACAGCGCGTGTAAAACACTACACCACATGCAAGTGGTGGTAGCCTGACAGGGTGTAAATAGTTTCACTTTTTTATAGTTTAGGTGTGTAATAGTCACTAGTATAGTTTAGATGTGACTTCGACTTTTTGGGTATAGTTTGGGGTAAAAACGATGCCTTTTCCCTTCTTTGTTTTGCTCTTGGTTAAAAGTTTGTGTGGGATCTGAACAAAAGGTACGTGGTGTTATTTTTTTTACTCTTCTCTTCAAAGTTTGAGTCAACATATGTTAATTCTTGGGATGTCAAATTTTTTTCTTTCTCATTGTGGAGTGAAATAGTTGGCATTGACATTAGTAATTTTGCCCATGAATTCTTAAACTTACTGTTGGCGTGTTTACCCTACACTTTTTATATTGGATGTCAAAAAAGAGAGAATTCTCGTTTCTTTCTTGAAAAACAATGGTTTGATTTATGAACAGTTTATTTGATATATGGAGAAATTAGTGTCACTGGTCCTAAAGAATACCTATCCGGATTGCTTTTTTTATATGTTATTTTCCTGTAGAGGAGAAGTTAAATTATTTGAGACTAAAATTACGCAGAAAAAATATTCTGACATAATGATTAAAGAATGATTCTTAATTGTTATTATTAATATGATTAAATGTTTGCATATCTATTATAGAATTTATGCTTGTTTAATTTTGAATTTATGTGATTTAAGATAAGTGATTCTTAAATAATTGATTGTGTTAGATTTATGACATATTAGAATTTAGATGATGATTAGGAACTTAGTGAACTTTCGAATCTGATGTGAAATAAATATTGACATAGTTGATTATATTCAGAATTATTATGTATATGAATTTAGGCTAAAATAATGTACGTAGTTGTCTCACTATACCTTATAATTGTTTAAATCAGTATGTCAACTATTTCAAAAAATATCGTTGTCGAGCTTAATAAAGGTGATAAGCTTAACGGTGATAACTGTGAAATATGGAGTATGAAAATTCAATATGTCCTGGAAGAACAAGAAGCTCTAGAATCTCTTAATGTGTCTATGACACTCCCCAAAAATTGATACCAAACGATCAAGGAAAGACACCAAAACAGCCCACAAATCGCACAAAACAGTCCACAAGGTACAAGACACCAAACGGCTACAAGAAGACAACTCAAGAACCCAAGATTACTAGGTGTTCAACACCAAGACAACAGCTACACCAGAAGAACAAGATGATAACAATAGGAAAGTAACACAAGAACAATGTAACAACAACACACGGCTTCACTAGAAACAACTACAAACTAGTACAACGATTACAAGAACAAAAAATAGGAAATGTGACATACAATATTACAAACAATAAGAACCAAGGTATATATTAAATAACAAGATCCTTAACACTTATAATATCAACACCAACACTCTACGATGACACAAGAGGGCGTCCACCTCTCAAGCACCAAGGTTTCTTACAATGTTTTGCAACACTAGTGATCCACACTAGTATTACCCTAGTTACGGTTGCTCTCACTCTCTTTAGAGGAGTTTCTTTCAATAACATTCAAAAACTAAGGAACTAAAACCCTACAAGGTTCTATTTATATTATATTACAAAAATAAGAGACAAAAGACTAAAAGACCCTTTAATGACTAGTCTTCAAAATGGGCGCCCATTGAGTGCACCATATGGGCGACTTTGGGACTTCTTCACACTTAGACTTGTGCACTCTCTCGGTTGCCTTTAACATTCTCAAAAAATATTCATGATCACGATCGTACTTGTATCATCCTTTCCATCTTGAGAGAAATTTTCTCACAAATTCACGACCGCAACTCATTTAATTAGGCACTTCAAAAAAAGTACTCAAATCAGTCCGCAAAAACATGAATATGGCACAAAATAGTTCACAATACACATGAGGAATCCGAGATCTTAATAACACAAGTGTCGGACAACATCTTCATTTTGAACCTCGGCTTCCTCTCCATCTTGAGCCTTGTCTTCAATCTCATCCAAAACACATCCCACCTCTTTTCTTGGTGGTGGGTTTCTTGTGGTTCCCTATGTCTTCCCCTCAACTTCTCTTCCATCATATAAATATCATTGTAGACTCCATGTCCCTCATGTTCCTTTCTACCATACTCCTCTATATGGACATGTCGATTTTGGGTAAGTGGAGTTTCGATTGAGAGGATTGTTTTGGTAATGTGGAGCTTTGGTTGTGGATCTTGGATAGGAGGAAATTGGCTTCCAAGTACTTCTTGTTGAACTTGATCAAATTGAAGGGGAATTAACCTATTTAGGTCTCGGGTTGGAGGAAATTTGGTGGCTTGGCTTATGTCTATGTCACTTGGTGGTGGTCTTAGAGGATTGATCGTTTGAGGTAAAGTTTTGGAAGTAGAAACACGAGAGTTTCTTTGGCTCTCTACTCGATCCAACCTTCCAAGTATAGTAGACATATCCGAGCTATTTTTTTAAGACCCGCATTCGCCTTACCTATATCTCGAGAAATAGCATCAAGGTGGGATTAAATGGCTTCCACTATGGCCAAGAAGTTGCCTACAAAATAAAAAAGAACGTTTGTTGTACAAGGGGTGACGTGGTAGCCTTTGATTGGTTGCGGATAGTGACATGGAAGCCTTGGAATGGTTGTGGACTTTGAGAATTTTAGTGTTTGTCCAACTTGTGGTAGAGCAAAATCGGTTTTGGAGGGAAGACAATAAGTTTTTGGAGCCTCTTTTCACATTTAAAAAGGTTGATTTGTCTTGCACTTTTTTGGGCAAAACACCTTTTTGAAGGGTTGGTGGCCCTTTCCTCTTTTTTCAACCTTGGAAAGAGTTCTTTCTCTCTTTTGGAAACAAGCCTTTTTGAAAGCTTTTTTATCCCTTACTTTTTGGTATAACTTTGGGACTTGTTTCAATACAAAGAAGAGACATCACTTCTCTCCACTAGTCTTTAATATCAAACACCACTATTGAAAGTTCTTCTTGCCGCAAGACATGAAGATGGTTCAAGAACATCAAGAACCTTCAATAGAGATTTGAAGATCAAGGTTCAAATTGTATCTCCCAACAACAAAAACCCCACTTCAAACACAAATACACAACAAAAATGTCAACAATACACATCCAAATCTCGGATTCCACAACACCACCACACCAAAAACGTCCAAAGTTTGGATCCACAAACCAATACTAAAAATACTTTGGCCAATCTTTGAATCCGCACAACAACAACACAAATAGGAGTTCAACTTGGATCTTGACTCTATTAGTGTTAGGAAAGAAGAAACTAACACTAAGAACACTCAAAACACACGAAGTACTCCTAGATCTAGCATCCAAATTTTGGCCAAGACAACAACTAGACACACTCTCGGCCAAGAACACAAGAAACAACTTCTACTCCCTTTTTTGATTTTTTTTAACTTAGCGAGCCCAAGATTGGTGGTGTAGGAACACAACCAGCCTTACTTTGATACCAAATGATACCAAACAATCAAGAAAAGACACTAAAACAGCCCATAAATCGTGCAAAACAGTCCACAAGGTACAAGACACCAAACGACTACAAGAAGACAACTCAAGAACCCAAGATCACTAGGTGTTCATCACCAAAACAGTAGCTACACCAAAAGAACAAGATGATAATAATAGGAAAGGAACACAAGAACAATGCAACAACAACACATGACTTCACTAGAAACAACTACAAACTAGTACAGAGATTACAGGAACAAAAGACAGGAAGTGTGACATACAATATTACAAACAATAAGAACCAAGGTATATATTAAATACCAAGATCCTTAACACTCGTAATATCAACACCAACACTCTACGATGACACACAAGGGCGTCCACCTCTCAAGCACCAAAGTTTCTAATAATGTTTTGCAACACTAGTGATCCACACTAGTATTACCCTAGTTATGGTTGCTCTCACTCTCTCTCGAGGAGTTTCTTTCAATAACATTCAAAAACTAAGGAATTAAAACCTACAAGGTTCTATTTATATTACATTATAAAAATAAGAGACAAAAGACTAAAAGATCCTTTAATGACTAGTCTTCAAAATGGCCGCCCATTGAGTGCACCATATGGGCGGCTTTGGGCCTTATTCACACTTAGACTTGTGCACTCTCTCGGTTGTCTTTAACATACTAAAAAATTGTTCATGATCACGATTGTACTTGAGTCATATCAAGCTTGAAAAAAAAATTCTTGCTCTCATAATGTTGCTGAGCAGTATAGATAATGACATTATGAGAGAATGTCAAAAGTACGATGATGCTAAGGACATGTGGTCTGCATTAAAAGAAAAGTTTGGTGATACTTTAGTTGCTAAGTCAAGGGCTCTTACTATAAAGTTTGATACTTATAAGAAATGCCCTGATCATACTATGTGAAAGCATCTTCGCCATATGTCAAACATGGTGAATTAATTGAAATATGTCGGTCATGTGTTGATCGAAGAGCAACAACTCCAAGCTATGATTCGATCCCTAACCCAAAGCTTGGAGTAGACAATTCTTCTATAGATACGTATATGGCTAGTTCAGATCCTAAATATAGATATGGTAACAAACGCAAGCGTGATAAATTTTCTCAAAAGAAGGAAATAGAAAATGTCTCAAAGAAGCCTAAGAATAATCAACAAGGAGAAGAAGACGTTTCTGATCCAAAGAAAAAGAAAAAGGTGAACATGGCTAAGATTAAGTACTACAATTGTGAGAACAATCGACACTTTGCTCGTTATTGTCCTGAGCCTGAAAAGGTACGCGACCTTATTAATAATTTGCATAATGAAGTAAATGTTTCTTATTCTGATTTTTTAACTGAATCACTTCTATGTAGATTATAGACTTAGCAACCACCTAGAACATAGCAACGGATAGAGATGCTTTCGTAGATTTTCAATGAATTTTGCAAGAATCCAAATAGGTGTACATAGGAAATAACTCCAAAGAGGAGGTCAAAGGGATTAGTAGCTACAAACTGAAAATACGTGGTGGACGAACTCTATATCTACATGATGTACTATTTACTCCAACAATATGTTGAAATCTAGTCTCTATTAGAATGTTGATTAAGTTAGGATTTAATTTTTTTCTTTCATGAACATGGTGCGGATTTGTATTAAGACAAAATATGGCACTGGTTATTTTTATGATCAATTATTTGTATTGAATGTTATTCAAAGTCCCTATAATAATAATATTAGTTTTTCCTTAGTTACGTCAACTTCTAATTATAAAAATGCTATAAATTTATAGCATGCTAGGCTTGGCCATATTGGTCAACAAAGAATGAATCGCTTAGCTAAAGAAGCTCTACTTGACGCAATAGATAAAGTAGAATTGTCTACTTGTGAATCATGCCTAGCCGAAAAAACTGCAAGAAAACCATTTGAAAAAGGCACAAGGACTGATACTCCATTGCAATTAATTTATTTTGACATCTATGGTCCAATGAATGTAAGGTCAAGACATGGTGATATTTACTTCATCATTTTTATTGATGATTTTACTCGATTTGGTTATGTATATTTGATTTCTCACGAATCTGAATCTTTGAGTTGCTTCATTAAGTTTATGAACTTAGTTGAGAATCAACTGGATAAAAAAATTAAAGCTTTAAAAATCGATCGAGGTCGAGACTATTTATCTGATGAGCTCAAACAATTGTGTGATGAAAAATACATTCAAAGACAATTAACTACTCCCTACATTCCCCAATAAAATGGCGTTGCGGAATGACTAAATAGAACTTTGTTAGAAATGGTTAGGTTGATGATGACACAAACAAAATTGCCTATCACCTATTGGGGTGATGCGTTGCTCACTGCTGCATTTGTACTTAATCGTGTCCCTTCAGAATAAGTTATAACTATGCCATATGAGTTATGGACTAAACAAAAGTCCGATTTGGACATTTTAAAGCCTTGGGGTTGTGCTGCTTTTATTCATAACCCTTCTTCCCAATATGAAAAATTAGACCCAATCAAAAAGAAGTATATCTTTATAAGATACTCTAAACAATCTAAGGGGTATGTGTTCATAGGCGAACAAGATAGTGACATTGTAACTGAAATTGAGTCACGTGATGTTTCATTCATAGAAAATAATTTTTCTAAGTGGGGTGAGATAGGTCAAGACGTATCTCTATATGAAGCTACAGATCAAATCGCTTCTGTAGACATGTGATTTGTGACCCTCCCCAAGTTTAATATATATATATATATATATATATATATTTTGGCATTAAATATTTTTATTTTTGTCCAATATTTATCTTAGCTTTTATTTTATTTTGATAAATTTTAGTTGAAAATAAATAAAAAATAATACTAATAAATAAAGTTACATTTTTTATATATTTTTATTTTTATTTTATTATTATTTTATATAATATGAAAATTCAAAAAAAAAATATGTTTCTTTTAACTTTAATAAATAGACTAGTAATTTTATTATTCTTAATTATATTTATTTTGGACTATTTATAAAATTTTATTATATTTTTAAATATAAAAATTAATTAATTGTTATTATTATTATTATTATTATTTTTTTCTATTATTATTATTATTTATTTATTAAAAAAAAGAGAGAGAAATTGAATAATTATCCTATTCTAACTACCCTACCCTATCTGTATCCAACTTCTCTCAACCTCTCTCCCCATAAGCATATAAATTCCCAAACCCCAGACAAAACACAGTTGAAGACTGTTACTGCAAAAAAAAAAATAGAAACTGAAACAGAGAGAACGGACATCATTCTACAGAAAACACATCATCAGATACTTGAAAAAAAATATCAGAAAAAGAGAGAAAAACAAAAGAGAAAAAAAGATCTGAAGTTTAGAGTTTCCGCTTGAAGTTTTCGGTGACAACATTCTTGCATCGATACTTGGTTCAGTTTGTAATACAGGTTTTTATCTCATCTTGTATCATATTTCATAAGTTTATTATGAATCAAAAGTATGAATGAAGTTGTTTAAAGGATTCCATGCATTATTTAGTATGTAAAACTTCTCTTATTTCTGTTTGTTATTCATTTATTAATATCTTCTATATAGTATTGTTGGTATGGTATTTGTATTTAATATAGGCGTGTGCATGTTTTTGTTTGACTATATTTTTCTGTTAGTTTGAGAATTTTTTTCAAGTTAAAGAAATTTAAAATCATCTGTGAAATCTTATGTGAGTTTTAAAATTGATTAGTTGTATTGCTAATGATATTTAAGGATTAAAAACGATGACCTTGTTTATAAAAAAGTATAGTTAACATTATTTTTTCATTCTAAGTAGAAATTAGGTATTCTTTTTAAATTAAGTGTTAGCAATTATTGTTAATGGATTTGTTATTTGAACTTCAAACTGCTATGAATGTCATTACAGTGACATATTAAAATTCAAATGGGAATAATAAAGAGTTGCAGTCATGTTTGACTTCTAAAATATTGATATTATATTTTGACACTTTTTCTATGTTTACATGTGATTCAATTACATATTTTTAAAAAAATAATTATGTAACTTTGTTAGCCTTATTACGTGATTATAAAAATTTTACTATTAACTTTGTTATGTTAATTTTGATTAAGATGTAACTACGTAATTATATTAATTTAAAATTTAAATAATAATAATTAATTAATTCATGTTTGTTATCGTCGGAGTCCAAAAATAAAAAATAGTTAAATAAATTTTAATCACAATGAAAATATTCGTCTCAATAAAGAATGCGGCGTACGTATCTTTTCGAGACATTTTAAAATACAAGGATATAAAAAATACACCTTGGTAAATATTTTTCTAAAATTAACTTGACAAATATTTTTAAACTTTCATCGATTTATTTAATATAAGATAATAGACAAGTTTTCGGTATAATAAAAATGAGCGAATTTAGGCCTTAACACAATTTGTAGAAATAGTTTTAGATAAGTATAAGTCAATAAAAGCGACCGTGCTAGAACCACGGGACTCGAGGGGTGCCTCACACCTTCCCCTCGGTCAACAGAATTCCTTACCAGGTCTTCTATTTTTGCAGACCAACAAAGAGTCATTTCCTTTTGATTTGGGATTCAAAAAGGTGACTTGGAACACCATAACTCAATTCCAAGTGACGACTCTGTTAATAAATTAATCCCTATTCAATACCGTCACTTTAATTGAAAAAATCCTTCGACCTCGACCCTCAAGCGAAAAAGGGATGTGACAGCTTCTACTATTGACTTTTAAATGAATTTGACTGGAAGTCGTGTTGATGATAATTGATCAGTTCCTATTTCAACAAATCCTAGTGATATTGTGTCACGACCCGAACTGAGGCCCTGACCGTGACGAGTATCCCAAACCATGAAGGCCCGGACGCTCTTCTCTATCTGGTAGTCAAGCCCAAAATTCATACAATAAAAGAAAATGCAGAAATGTAATTTAATACGGAATCATGGTCATACTCTGAATTCAGGTTAACAATGAAGAATTAAAATCCAACAGCAACTAGACAACCTCCAAACCAGTCTACGAAATCTCTATTACATGCTAAAATGACAACTGTCTAAATCTAGGACAAGACCCCCGTGAACCCAAAATAAAATAAATAACATAGTCTAAAATAAACAGGCCTTCTGGAATATAGAAGGCTCACACTGCACAGTTTGCTTCTCTCTGAAATCTCTACTGCTTAGCCGGACCTCTAGATTGAGCCTCAGACCCCGGAAGGTAGGGGGGTCAATACAGTTGTACTGGTACACAGAGCTATTCTAAAATAATATCTTTTATCCAACATATATGAGAGCAATTTAAAACAGTTCATAAATATATCATATGGTAAGAATCACATGGGCACATTTAAAAGATTCTATAAAATCATCTGCACTCTGTAATACATCTTTATTTTTACTTCTGGGCTAAGTGGTATATCCCATAACTCTAAAATTCCATGGGCTATATGGGATCTGCCATTAACTCAGGAGCCAAGCCCCCAACCTAAGTTTGCCGCAGGGTTGTAGTCTCTGTCTTTGTACGTCACAGGGCACTAGGCCAGCATAAAATCCCTCGTGGGAAAATAATGAACCCGTATCGACAAAACACGGTTTTGGGATAAGAGTCACTTGGACTCAAGCCTTCTTCGGGCAACCACCTAACCCTCTTGGTGTCCATTTTAACCCTTTAAAACATGTATTCTCTAAAATCAAACTCTGGAAACTTTAACTCTATTATGGCATACATCTATATGGTATCGTCATATCATTGACTTGCAAGTCACATCTCTGAGCCATTAATAGCATATTATAATCTCTATTTTCAAAACATAAGTTTGGTACCACCATATCAATAAATCATTTCAAAGAACTCTTTCTTAAGGCTCATGTAAACATATTCAAGAAACTCTCTATTCCAATATTTCAAATACATAAGGTGGTCATAACAAAGTTTTCAATCACATGCAACTCTTTCTCTTTAAAATAAGAACATAATTATATCAAGAAACTCTCTCTCATTATCTCTAAACCATGTTCAAATACTATGATGTTGAGAAAACTACTTTCAAATCATAAAACATGCATTTGCACTCTTTCCCTACAAGATCATAAACCTTAATTCATCACAAGAGAGGGATTTTATAGTTTTTCTCTCAAACAAATCTTAAATCACAATTTGCATACATATACATATGAGTATAAATCAAGTTAAGGGGAAAGACCACAAGGGTAAAACAATAATAACATTGAAATATTCAGAATGCATAATCTAAAACATAGACTCCAAATCCCATTTTCAAAATTCATGCTTGATAAGCTGTAAATCATGTTCAAGTATTTCAACAAGCCCATGTAGTTTTTTTAGGATGAACCCCACGTACCTTAGATCCCTTAGGAGGAAGAGCGGACTCTGAATCACACCTTAGTTCTAGAAATTACTGTCTTGCAAGGATCAACTCTTGGTTTTAAGAGAAGAGGCTAGGGTTTTCAATTGATGTTAAGGGAGTTATTTTTCATGAAAACCAACCTAAAGTGCTGAATGATGTTTTAATCCCGTGTTTGGGGCGTATTAAAATAAGAAAAAATAACCCAATTACCCTTAAAAATACGGATTTTAAAAGCTGACACAACTGGACATCGACGCGATTGGCGACGCAGCGCGTCGATGCCATCGACGCAATACCCAACGCGTCGCACCCTAATCGCACCAAGCCTCAGTACTTTTGCCTGGCAGTTCCTGCACAAAAATTTACCAAGGCGTTGGGCGATGCGGCGCGCCAAGATCGCGTTGGTCCACTATCTTAAGACACCAAAAAAGGTCTAAATGCGGCCCAAAAAATTCAAAACTTGTCCGGGAACACCTATTGACCTCTCGGATCATGAACTAGCTGGCATATCAACTATTGAGGGTCGGGAAGGTAAAAAATAAAATCATTAAAGATTAGGAGCTCAAAAATGACTAAGTCCCTTTTTACACTTAGAGTATTTTTAAATTTCTAGCCTCTCAAACATGCCTCTAGGTGACATCAAGTCGAACAAAACTACGAGGTGTTACATATTGCTGGACCGAGTGGGAGTAGCAAATTTTAAATCTCAACCTCGATGAATAAGTCATCCACAAATTTTCCATCGTCGATTTGAGATCGAAGGAAAAACATTTATAGTTACTCCGGATGATGAAGAGCCAAGAAATATAAATGAGTCTCTTTTATGCCCCGTTAAAGAAAAATGGTTAAAAACAATAAAGAAAGAGATGGAGTCAATAGAATCTAACCAAGTGTAGGAACAGGTTGATCTACCTATAGGCCGAAAAGCTATTGACAATAAGTGGATTCTCAAAATCAAGCCTAAGGCAGATGGTAGTATCGAAAGATTTAAAGCTTACTTAGTAGATAAGGGGTACACACAACAGGAAGGAATTGATTATAAAGAAATATTTTCACCTATTGTACACTTTACTTCAATAAGATTAATTTTGTCTATAGTGGCTATGTTAGATCTCGAATTGCATCAAATAAACGTGAAAACTGCATTTCTCAATGGGGAACTATAAGAAGAAATCTATATGAAACAACCTGTATGTTTTGTGAAAAAAGGTAAGGAAAATAAAGTATGTCGATTTCGAAGGTCGATTTACGGCCTTACAGAATCTTCTATACGATGGTACTTGCATTTTCATAATGCTATAATATCGTTGATTTTATTATGATTCATGAATATCATTGAGTATACATCAAGAGATCCAAAGATAAGTTTGTGATTTTATCATTATAAAAGAGCGGTTACCATATAATTTTGAGATGAAAGATATGGTGAAGTATCATATTTTCTTGGAGTTAAGATTTCAAGAGACCGTTCAAAAAGATTGTTGTCTCATGAATCTTACATTAAGAAAGTTATTGAAACATTTAATATGCAAAATTGCAAACCCATAAATACTCCAATTTCTAAAAGTAAAGCTTTAAACCTAAGGATGTGCCCTCAGACTCCACAAGAGAAGGAACAAATAAGAAAGGTTCCTTATGCCAATGTTTTCGGAAGTCTAATATATGCTATAATGTGTACTAGGCCTGATATTTGTTATGCCGTTGGGTTAGTTAGTAGATATCGATCCGATCCAGGACCATAACATTGAAAAATAGTTAAAAGAATATTCAGGTATCTCAAAGACACAATTGCCTATTCCTTATGTTATCAAGGAAATGATCTACAACTCAAAGGCTATACTAATGCCGATTGGGGAGGAGATTTAAATAAGAGAAATTCCACCTATGGATATGCCTTCTTGATTAACAATGGCACCATATCATGGAGTATCGCTTTCATCTATTGTGCAATAAGTTGTTTTACTTAAACATTTTTGATCCACTTGGTTGTGTATAATAATGTTGTTGAGCCTGTCACAATCAATTGTGATAGCCAGGCTGCAATAGCTTACAAAAAGGATCCAAAGTATCATGAAAAGATGAAACATATTGACATAAAATATAATTTTGTATCTACGCATCAAATGATAGCAGATCCCTTAACAAAATTCATTGCATGTGATGTTTATGAAAGACATGTAAATTAATTAGGTTTACGTAGATGTTGATGTATTTGTTTTATTTTTTTCAATCATGTTCATGTAAATTCACATTATTGAGGTTAATGTTGATTAATGTCTAATTTACAATCTTGTTTGTTCGTATACATATATCGTTTTTCTTTATGTGGTGTACATAAAATTTTCAGAATAAAAAATATGTCAAATAGATAAAAAGATTGATCTATTCACACAGACAATCGCCTCTAATATCTAAGTGACAAATAGTAGAGATGAGACAGTTATAAGCTTATTATTGTCAGAAGTGATGATAAAAGAGAGCTGAAAGTTTATAATTAGAATGTCGTATATTAGATTGTTTTTAATCATATATGATTAAAAATGAGTTAGTCTGTTTCTAATGTCAGATGTGAGTTCTGAAGAATAAAATGATTGAGTAGATTTATAAAGTTAAAGTTAGACATGAGCTGTCTGAACTATCATCTGCACAGTATTTACTTTATAAAAGACATATGCTCCATGAGAAAGGAGTCAATACTGTGATACATATTTCATACCATGTATGTACAAAATGACTCATAAGGGTGGTACAAGTTCATATCTACTTGCTATCGTGTGAAGCCCTGAAAATTATAAGTAATTTTTAATATTGTACTCTCATGACTTTAATCAGTTTCTTGAGATTCAATTTGGTGTTTCCTATCTTAGTATGTTACCAAAAGATCATGGTTGATTTCGTCTGGTGGGACATTTCTAAAAAAATATACCACATTGAGATTAAGAGATTCTTGAGATGAGAAAGATCATTGGATATTATCACATTAATTGTGTTCATTGACGTCCTTTATGTTTGTCTGTGAGACAAGTACATAATGATGAACTTAAAATTAAGAAAAAGAGATTATGAGAAATATAGATGTGATATATGATCTAGGGTGTTGCATACTATAATCTACTCTATATTTCAATGATTGAGATGTTGTACATTCCTAACAGATGTATAGCAACGAAACTCGTGAAGTATACACTAGTCACACAGTCTAGTCGTTAAGTATGAATAATATAAAATAGGAATGAGAGTTGATGCACTATGTTGAGTGAGAGATAAAGGAAATTGGATCGGGTTACCCATGTGGGTCAACCCTGATCCATATTAAGAGATAAATAGTATCTTATCATTATTTATATTAATAAATAGGGAGAAAAGACTATATGAAGAGTTGTGTCTTTTCTCAAGAGTTATGTCTCTATTAAAGAGTTATGTCTCTTTTGATAAGATAAAAGACCAAAACGTTTGGAATAAACTTCTGTAACGGGTATAATTTTAGACTGTGAATCAATATGGTGTAGTTCGTTTATGTATACGATTACATTTTCTAAGTAGCGAAACGAATTTAATGATCCTGTAAATTGTGTGTTTGACTAGATTCTATAGTATGATATGGTGATGTAATGAAAATAAATTCTAAGGAAAGAAGACTTACAGTCTGTTTAGCCAAACTTTTAAAATCAACTTCTTTTGATTTTTTTTTAAAAATAATTTTGGTGAGTAACTTTGTGTTTGACTAAAGAACAAAAACACTTTGCAATAACAATTAATGTATGACCAAACTTTTTGAAAGTGTTTCTTTTTAATGATAATCATGATTTCTGGGTCAACTCATTCGCACTTCTACTAATTTCATGGAATACATGTCATAATCAATCGTAACAGGTACCAGGTAACTCTTTAAATTTTAAAAGTGTTTCTATGTACATTTTCTTAAAAAATGCATTTCAAAAAGAAAATACTTTTGATATTTTTTAGCTTGTGAAAATAATTTTACTCTCTAAAAACACTTTTAGTTTTTCATAAAATTGCCCAAACACTTTACCTTTTTTATAAAAAAAAATTAAGCACTTTTTTTATTTAAAAAAACACTTTTGATCTTTAAAAAACTTGGCCAAGTAGTTTTTTATATTAGTCTAAATTAACATAGTTTGAAGCACAACAATAAATAAGTAAATTAAAATAATTTCAAATTCTGCCACTATCAACTAATTAATCAAAGTGGGTGTTATATATACATATATATAATTTTCTTACTCAAAAATTGTAACGCCCCGAAAATCTGTCCCGAGACGTCACACGACACTTGGAACCACAGGTGATCCCAAGCTAACCCATGAACTGGCATACTGTTAAGCAACTGAATTATGGCATTATAAATAACTGTTTACTGTGCGGAAATATAGTCATACTAAAGATCTAAAATAGATACAATACTGATGAAGCTTTACAATCGGATAAATCTGAAGGATGAAACTGAAATTTAAATAACTGACTCTGACTAACATCTATGGAGCCTCTACTATACTGACTATAGATAGTTGGGACATGCCTTCAACTACCACTAATCAATACACATGAAAGTAAATGAACTAAAACTGTCTGGAGTTCCTGAAGTAGGAGAACTCATCATCTGCTGGCTGAAATCTGCAAATGTCTGATCGTGATGCGTAGGCTATAACTGGTACCTACATTATGAGGAAATGTAACCACACAGGCGTATATGTGGATCAGTACTTCTGGAATATACTGAGTATGAAGGGGTGAATGCAATAAGGTATGCAGGGGTGAATGCAATAAGTAAAACTAATTTCATATGTAATCATAAAACATGCATGCTAAGTGTAAGTAGACACACCAACAGGCTGAAATAAACTGAAAGATGACATATCTTAAAACATGAGTAATAAACATGATCTGATAAGCTGGTGAATCTCTACACTTAGTTTCTGTAAAACTTACTTTAGTGATATAAGTATAACTGAAACTGAATACTGGGTATGTAAAACTGGAGTGTACTTAGTCTGAATAACTGGATTGAAACTGTAGAGTATTATGTATATGAGAAAGGGACTGACTGAGTGACATGAGGTAACTAAGCATGAATTCGTGAAGACTGTATTATCTGAGAATATAAGACCAAGCATATAATATGATTCTAAAATAGTATGTAAACTGAGGTACTGAAATACTGATAAAAGTATGCTATGGTCAAGCAAACCTGAAACTGAACTGAGTTACTGACCTGATTACAAGACTAAGACTGTGACTAATATTGTAACTGAGACTCATACAGGAACTAAATTTTCGGGTACAAGTACTCCCAGCACTCGATAGAAGGAAACTGACAAGGCATGACATTCTTAAATACATGACCAACATCAACAATCCATTATACAATAAGTTGGAGATTTCATGAAGCACATGGTTATCATTATAGCATAACAATAGTCAATTGCCAACAGTGCTTTCATTTAGACATTTTGTTAAACGTTTGGAGGTTATAGACTTGTACATGCATAAGAACACATGGTAACATGTCATGATTACCCTATTCAATTCACATGGACATTCTATCAAGCACATGGATATTAATACTTGGACATAGGAATATCTTAAAAACATGGGAGCATAGCATGCTTACATAGCTAAAATCATGATTTGAGGATTTACATGAAATTCAAGTGAAATAGGATATGAGTTTTCATCAAAACATGTAAAATTCATAACTTAAACATAAGAAAGTCTTAATCACGAGGGATTAAAGCTCATGCTTCAAACTCATGTCAAAACATCTCAAAATTCATGCTTGATAACATAAAAATTCGTAAATCATATTAAAATATAGAAATTTCAGCAATGCTCATGAAAATATAAACAAACTCATGAAATTTATCTTCAATAGCTCTCAAAAACTCAAAATCTTGTAAATAGTGATAATGGGTATGAATCCCAATTTAGAACTCATATATAAACATTCAAAATCATAGAAAAACATCCAACTCAGTATGCTTCTTGAAAATACTTCAACACCATCAAAATAATAAGATCAAGAATCCCAATATCATACTTAAACTCACTTTCAAAAATCTGGAAAATTGCGTTATGCACATAAATATATGAAAATAGTCATACAATTCAATATTCAATCTCTTGTAAACTCATTGTCTTCAAATAATATAAATTGGGTATAAACCCTAACTTCAAATTTCATGAAAAATCACATAAAATTCAGTAATTTATAAGTTAAAACAAGTTTTGGGCACAAGGACGAAAAGATTGTCCTTATTGAAACCCCACATACCTTAATTGATGGTCTTAGATGAGAAAGCTTGAATCTTGGATTCCTATGATGCTTTGAATTTGAAAGCTTAGAACCTTTTGAATCTCTAATGGTGTTCTTGAAGCTTCTTCTTGAAGTTCTTGAATAAGAAAACTTAGATTCTTGACTATCTTGAAGAAATTTTGATGGAGTTTCTTGGTGTTCTTGAGGGGGCTAGGCTTTCTTTGAAGAGAAAAGGTTGAATAATGATGTAAATAATGTATGGGGGCTTTAATTATCTGTTATGGACGAGCTAGCTTGGGTGAAGGAAAGGACCTTTTTGCCCTTAAAAATGCGAAAACAGAACCTGAAAATCAGGTGTGTGCGACGCGGTCGCGCAACTACTGCCTCTCTCACAAAAATGGCCATAACCTTTTGCTCGGGTATCGGACTTTGACGAAATTGGTATCGTTGAAAAGATAATTCAATTATCTACAATTTGGTAGGTCTTGGAATGAAAAATTCCATGTATATAAAGAGTTATACACGTTTTAAATAGACCCTTGTAGAATCGAATATCGAATTTTGGGCGAATCAAAAGTTCTTAGCTCCATTTGGCTCTAAGTGATTTCTATGATCATTTTTAACCTCAAAAGAAAATCAAACATGAGGATAAAGATTTTGAAACTTGTATTCACATGGGAATCACTTGGATTATAGCTTATACACGTAAGAACGATGGTTCATAGACTAGCCCAAAAATGCGGGGTATTACAAAAATCTTGATCGAAAGTTCCAATGTACTGAATAGTGAAAAGAATGAAATTCGATCGAATCAAAACAAACAAACACACATACTGTGGCCTTGTGGAGTAACCAAACTGCTAACAAACGATAGCATTTCCGATTTTTTATTAAAAATTATGAAAGTTTCAGCTTCATAGGAAGAAAAAGGCTCAGACCTTTATAATAAACAGAACTTTCAAACACAACTTTAGGAAAAAGAAACCCTTAATTCACTACGAAATTCAAATATAACTTTTTTTAATTATAATCTAGCGTAAATGAATTCAAGAATATATACAATGTATTCATTGGAGGGAAGACGTAGACTCTGTGGTACATTGAGCCATGATGAGGCCAAATGTGGGATATCTGAGACTTGAGAGAAAATATCATCCTATTGCCACTAAAGAAAATAATTTTATTTTCAAGGGTGAAAATGTATTACTCTTTCTATTGATTACTACTCTTTTAAACATATAAATCTATCACTTAAAGCTATACATGTCAAGGGGTCGATCTGGGCCAAATATTTTTTGTAACCGGTCACTTCGGTACCTAGTTAGTTTTTGGGTTCAATAATAGCGGGCCAAATTGGGCCAATTCTAAAAGGGTTTAACCAAAGGGAAAAGACACTGTGTAGCACTTTTAAAAATAAATAGTTCAAATTTGAGATTTTGCCCCAAAATGGTCAGTCGGGTATACTATTTTCACTTTATAGCCATTTCCTAATCTGAATCATTTAGGCTCATGTAGTTCAGATACAGTCCATATACAATACTGATACAATCCATATACAATACTGATATAGTTTTCACTTTATAGCCATTCCTAATCTGAGTCATCTTAGCTCATGTAGTTTAGATACAGTCCATATACAATACTGATATAATCCATATACAATACTGATATAGTTTTCAACTAGGGCCCTTTGGCCCTTTTAAAAATATTTCAGTTTTTTTTATTGTTTAGAAATAATAATTAAATATAATTACATAAAAATGGTATAATTGTTATGTAGAATATGTATATATATAAGATATATGTATAGAAATTGTATAGTTCTATCAAATATTGATATGTATAAAATATATATAAAAAATATATAGAAAGTGTATAAAAATTATATTATTATTGTAATGTGTAAAAAAAAGTACAATTATTATATAAATTGTGTATCGAAACTGTCTAATTTATTTATATGTATAAGATATTTATAGAAACTGTATAGAATGTGTGTAGAAACGGTATTGAACAAACCAACCAATTGAAATGGCTAGAAAGTGGAATTTAAATTTCATGACCATTTTCGTGAAAATAGTTTAATTTGAAGTGTAGATTCTGTCCTTTCCCTAGAGGTGGATGATATTTTCACAAATGTCTTTCTAATATATAGTTTTAATATACGTGAATTGTACGTATATATCATCGCGTCAATTACTCAAATTTGTATTGTTTCCTATAGTTATTATACAAGTTATTGAAATAAACATAAAATAATTCTCTTTAATATTAATACAAGTTATAAATTTACCATTGATAATTTTTAACTATTTCATTCAACGTCAATGTGCATGCTTGTTTCATCTATTTTCTTGATTAAAAATATGCAATCAAAAGAGTAATGTGAATTATTAATTATGTATAATTTATGGAATATAATATTTAAAATTATTAAGTAAAAGAAATAAGGAAAAGTAGAAAGAAAGATGCCAATGAATAAGACGAAAAAATAAGAGGACTTGAATCAAAATTAAATAAGGTGACTTCATATTAATCATAAATTATGCTAATTAATTAATTCGAATAACTTTTTTTCTGGGGAACTCGAAGAAAAAATTATTAAATAAAAGGGAAAAAATAGAGAAGATAAACTTTGATTTTCTGGATATTGCATTCCAAAAAAATGTAGCTATTAGACCGAAACAAGGAAAAGAATCACAAAACAGAAGTTATTTCAGCAAACTAAGGAAGAAGTTGCATGCAAATTGGTATCTCCATTATTTTATTGCAAACTGAGTAGCAACATTTTGGTAGCCGTAAACTGAAAAGCCTTTATACTTGGTGTCCAGGTAATTGTTTTATTCTTGTTTTTCCCTAAAAATTCGTTCTAATTTTCAATATTGCTAAGTGTGGTTTTCTCAATAGGTGATCTATTCTTTTGTGTATTAAATTATTCTAGTGATTTATCCTTTTTTAAAAAGGGAATTTTATTAATGTGGTGTGGAAGCTGTAGTTTGTTTTCAATATATAGAGAGAAGCGTGAGTTTATTTAGTTGGAATTGCTTTCTGTCATCTCAACGGATTATATGATGTCTTTTTGTTTTTTCTAAGTTAAAAATTATGATGACCTTAAGGGATTGTAGAATGTTGAGAAAACAAGCTTAGGTTGATAGAAATATCAGAAGTTGTAATTATGAAATATTTTTGTAAATGATTCTGCATTTAGGGGCCGCTGTTATGTTAGCGGTTAGAAGTTTGATGGTTTTAATAGGTCCGAAATATGATTTATGACTTTGTTAGATAGTTTAAATGGCTCCATAGCATTTTGGACCCTTGAGTAGACCAATATACGATTGTGCAGATAATGGTCTTCTGTGTTGCATTCTGTATGCTTTCGTTATAAAAAGGGCACAGTTTCTTATCCTTGAATTATGATCACAGTTTTTTAAGTTCCCTCATTCAATTGTAATATATATATGTTCGAGATAGTGTGAATAGTGTTCACACCCCAAGAAATATGGTAGGAACCACAATGGTGAGTGTTCGGCAGGTAGTTGTATTCACAGCGATAGATTGAAACACCTACCATCTTTGCTTCTAATGCTGAGAATGTAGCAAGGAGTGTCACAACAAGCTGAATGATTTGTAAATCAAGTAACTAGGAAGAAGAATTTCAGCCTACATTTTGTTTCCATTGAGAGAACTGTTTGTTAAAGCTGCTATCTTTGTCCATATATAGTGTGATTCAATAAATATGACTGATTCAGATCTAGTCAAATTCGTGTGTGGGTTAGTTGAGACTTGAGAGAAAATATCATCCTATTAGTTATTACCATTTATAATTTGAACAAAAGAAAATAATTTTATTAATTATTTTTCAGGTGTGAAAATGTATTACTCTTTTTGTTGGCTACTGCGACATGTCAAGGGGTCGAACTGGGCCAATTTTATTTTTTGAACTAGTAAGTTCGGCACCTGAATTGGTTTTTGGGTTCAATAATAGAGGGCCAAATTGGCCGATTTTACGAGGGTTCAACTAAACTTGTGCAGTTCGGGGCCTAATCGGGTTGAGTTGGACTAAATTAAATTAAAATAATATTTTTTTAATACACTAATAAAATACAAATTTAAATTATGTACTTTTTAAAAAAATCAGGCTAACCAATTCAGGCCGGTCCAATCTAGATCTACTATCCGATATTATTGCATGCCATGACATTATCAGGCCTATCAATTATAGGTTTTGATTTGAAATTTTGAATCAGACAATTTCGGTTAATAATAGCAACAAAAACCCAATCCAGCCTCTTTATTATGGGCTATTGGATCGGGATTTTACCGGATTGGGCTGAAGCAATGATGTCTATTCATAGTGGAGCGGTTACATGCATGAAGACCCTTAAAGTAAGTTAAACTGGAACTCGTTGAATTATTTATCCTTTCTATTACTTTCTCATCTTAATTTACGTGACATATTGATTTTTCGAGAGCAAATCATATTTTACCTTGATTGAGAAATATTATAAGTTGCTATTATTTGATTTAATTTTTTTTTTACGTAGTTTTCAGATGTATAAATTTTAAATGCACTATTTCTACCCGGAACTATAAATGAAATTGCTAAGACACGCTCCAACTTAAAGAGGGTTCTATTACCCCCTCGACTAATTATAACCGTATTTTTGGCAACCTTAAGACTTACGTGGCACACTGCGTGAATCAACATTTCGAAAGTCCATGTAGACACACGAATGTTCCACGTAGGCACTTAAGATTGCTAAAAATACGATTTTAATTAGTCCAGAGTGGTAATAGGACCCCCTTTAAGTTGGGGTGTGTCTCAGCAATTTCGTTTATAGTTCAGGGTGGAAACAATGCATTTACTCTTTCAAAAATCATAGAGTTTTTATGTCGTAATTCATGATCAAAGTTTAGAAGTTTGAATCTAGAAATTTCATCTGTGTCGGGTAAAGTGAGACAGAGAGAGCAACACATTGTTTGGATGATTGTTAGATATTGTTTCATAATAAATAGAATATTTGGATGAATTGTATTGTTTTCTGTTGTTACATAATGTCATACATATATTATCAATTTGAGGGATAAACCTATAGGAAAAATAGGATACAAAATATTATTAAATAGCGGGTTAAAGAAAAAATAAGATTATTAGATAAGCAAAAACAAAATGAAAAGCAAAAGAATAAAGTAACGATGCCGAATCGAACATTACATAAAGTGAGACTTTTCGCTACTACATAATAATGAATTTAACGATACGATAAAATATTTAAATAATAATTAAAATAAATATAATATTTAAAATAATAATTAACACTAATAATAGGTAACAACCATCCAAACAAGCTATATTCGGGGGCTGTTACTTCTAATCCCGCATAGTACTACAAAACCACAAATTTGGTGAGTAAATTACTCTCTCAAGAATAAGCTAAAAATATTTAACTGTATGATTTAATATTTTCGTAATCAAAGAAGAGGCTAAAAACATTTAATTATATGATATACTAGATACCCGTGCCCGTGCAAGGCACGGGCATTTTGACAACACTGATGTGCAAAGGAGATCGAAAAAATATTTCCTGCTTGTTTTAATTGTTTAGTATAGGAGTAAAAGAAAAAGAAATATAGTACAATGAACTAATGTTAATATAATATATACATTCAATGTAGTCATTTAATAAGGAACAAAAAGATATTTATATAAAAAAATACTATCGTGTATAATTTAATTACAAAGGTTTAAATAAAAATATTATTAAAATAATACATGAGGATAAAACTAATAAATATACGAAAAAATAATATGTATGTGTAACCATTTTATTGCACCATAAAAATTAGGATAAAATTAATAAATATAAAGAAAAAACCATATGCATGTGTAACCATTTTATTTACCACTATATATAAGTGAAAGTTGAGGTGACTAAAATTACCGAAATACCCTTGGTAGTCACTCCAACCTTCACTTATATATAGTAGTAAAAAACAATATGCATGTGTAACCATTTTATTACACCATAAAAATAAGGACAAAGCTAATAAATCTATATCTATAATATATTAAAAGTGTGAAGTCCCTTAAAAAAGTGATTTGAACTTTTTGCCTTCATTAAAATACTCTACTTTAGATAAAATCATCTTTTCACCCTTTTACTATTATTTAAGTAATATTAAATATTGACTATATTATCAAAAAAAGAAAATCGCTCCTCACAAGAATATCATTCCTTCTCCACTATCTAAAAAACCTAATCAACCCAAAAATAAAAAAATAAAAAGATTTTTCTTCCATAAAAAAAATAGTAATAAACAACGCTCCCTCCCTTGAAATCCCGAACATGAATGAGAAAAATAGTAGTATGAAAAAAAAAATCATCCCCCAAAGTGTGAAACCAAAAAAGAAATATAATGATAAAAAAATTGTAATTAACAAAAAACCCACTTTCCAACATGAAACCCAAAAAATAATATATTAATAAAAATTCAAAAATTCTTTTATCTTCCATCAAAGTTATGTTAACAATTAAATTTAGTTATAACTTCTTTAGATTTGATTATTTCATTTAAGTAAGAATTAATAATATTTAACACTTCTAAATCAATTAAAATTTCACCTTACATGAAAAAAAAAAAAATTCTACAATTCTATTTAACTACTATTTTTGATCAAAATTTACTAGATACATACCTCTACTTTTACTTTTTGCTTCTTATTTTGTTATTAATTTAAATTGTAATTTTTTGTGTGTGTATTCATTATTATCATCTTCTCCATTTTTCTTTATTTCTGTATTCATTATTATATCTTCTCCATCTTTCTTTCTTTATTTTAGTTAATAACGATTGTATATAAATTATGACTAAATAATTAACAAAACAATGAATTCTCTCCTTTTTTTTTTTTTTTTTTTTTTTATAATCTCTTGTGTTTCTTTTTCAGTAGGAAATTTTTTTATCAAAAAATGATAGAAATAAGCAAATCGCACCGAATGAAGTGGTCAAAAACATCAAAGGTTTGTCTTTTTTTTTTTTTCCTTCCTTTGTTTAATTGTAGCTTTATTTTGATTATGTTATTTAATTATTTCCTTAGTATTATAGTTGAATCTTTAATTAAACTTGTTAGTTGAGTTCTAAATATAAGGTTATAATAAGTATTGAATCTTGATATGCATAACTTTTGTTTGAAAGATGAACATACAAATTTAAGATTATAATTGAATCTTTCAATTTTGAGCTTACTAATTAAGTTTGAAAGTGATCAAGTAGATTATTCATTATAAATCGAGTTTAATCTATCTACATATTATTATGAAATTCTGAATATAAATGTTAGGGTTGAATGGATTAGTTGAGGAAGCTTCTGAAGAAGCTAACAAGCCTAAATAATCCAAACAAAAGGATAATTGTGTTGATATGAAATTGGAGAAGTTGAAAGAAGAGATTGAGAAGATTAAAGAAAGAAAGAAAAGCTGAAAGAGAATAGCTCAAGGAAGGACTAAAGAGAATATACTCTTCTTTATAAACTTTCTTGTGTTTAAATTAATATATGTGCTTTTCGGTTGACTAATTTTTACTCTGGATAATAACTAAAAGTCGTCCTAATGTCAAGATGCTAACAAATAAAAAATGCAATAAACATTTTGAAAGACCGTCATGCTTTTTATATTTTAAATAATTTTATAAAATTAAACTCAGTAAATTGAGGTACACGCACGGGGCGCGTATATCTAAACTAGTATAAGAAAAAAACCATATGCATGTGTAACCATTTTATTTACTACTATATATAAGTGAAAATTGAGGTGACTAAAATTACCGTAATACCTTTGGTAGTCACCCCAACCTTCATTTATATATAGTATTAATAGTAATTTATTAGTTTTATTCTCATTTTTATGGTGTAATAAAATGGTTACACATGCTATTGCTTTTTTCTTATATTTTTTAGTTTTGTCCTCATGCATTATTTTAATAATATTTTTATTTATACCCTTGTAATTGAATTATACATGATAGTATTCTTTATAAATATCTTTTTGTTCCTTATTAAAATGATTATCAAGAACATTTCGGTAATTTTATGGTGCAATATAATGGTTACACATGCATATTGCTTTTTCCTTATATTTATTAGTTTTGTCCTCATTTTTATGGTGCAATAAATTAGTTAGACATGCATATTTTTTTCTTATATTTATTAGGTTTATCCTTATGTATTTTTTAATAATATTTTTATTTAGACCTTTTGTAATTGAATTATATATGGTAGTAATTTTTTATAAATATCTTTTTGTTCCTTATTAAATTACTTTTTTACATCCCAAGGGTATTTTGGTAATTTTATGATGCAATAAAATGGTTACACATGCATATTGCTTTTTTCTTATATTTATTAGTTTTGTCGTCATTTTTATGGTGCAATAAAATGATTACACATGCATATTATTTTTTTCTTATATTTATTAGTTTTGTCCTCATGTATTATTTTAATAATATTTTTATTTAGACTTTTGTAATTGAATTATACATGGTAATTATTTTTTATAAATATCTTTTTGTTCCTTATTAAATGACTACAAAAGGTATTTCGGTAATTTTATGGTGCAATAAATATTTCGAAATCGATGTATGTCTATATGCATGTGTAACCATTTTATTTACTACTATATATAAGTAAAGATTGGGATGACTAAATCTACCGAAATACCCTTGATAGTATAATAATAATAATAATAATAATAATAATAATAATAATAATAATAATAATAATAATAATAATAATAATAATAATAAAATAATAATACTATATAGTAATAGTAATAGTAAGAAAAATGAAGAGTAATATAATAATAATAATTATACTAATACTAATAATATTATATTATATTATATTATATTATATTATATTATATTATATTATATTATATTATATTATACTATACTATACTATATTATATTATACTATATTATATTATATTATATTATATTATATTATATTATATTATATTATATTATATTATATTATATTATATTATATTATATTATATTATATTATACTATACTATACTATATTATATTATATTATATTATATTATATTATATTATACTATACTATACTATATTATATTATATTATATTATATTATATTATATTATACTATACTATACTATACTATATTATATTATATTATATTATATTATATTATATTATATTATACTATACTATACTATACTATATTATACTATATTATATTATATTATATTATATTATACTATACTATACTATACTATATTATATTATATTATATTATATTATACTATATTATATTATATTATATTATATTATATTATATTATATTATATTATATTATATTATATTATATTATATTATATTATATTATATATTTACAGGATCTCACTAGGCCGGGGTAAGCCACTCAGCCTGCCAGACCTATATAACAATATTGGATTAAGCCAAAGTCGGAAAACCGAACCAAAGCACCAACCAAAATATAGAAGAATTTCAAATAGTTTAATGACTGCATAGAACCTTTTACCCAAACAAGGGGCCTGTCAGAGATTCAATAACCTTATGTCAAACCCATGTGTCTAGAAGTTCTAATTGTGCAAAAAGTCGCCCTTTCTTCATCAGTATAACGGGCTAAAGAGGCACAACTTACTAGACAGAGTCACTGAGACAGGGCTAATATAAGTTTATTAAACTCGACTGTACCACCATTTTGGAACCAAGTCAAGAAACTATAGAAAAATTCTTTCATATTTTGATAGAGTCTGGATCTTTCATAGTTACTATGTAAATGAAGTTAGATTTTCAACATAGGTATAAGAAGTGTTTTTAGCCGGACATAGTCACGACTGGAAGGGAAGAAGTTGTATTAAAAGTACACAAAGAAGAAAGTATAATAAGTACCTTAATGGCCGGAAGCAAGGCCTGAAAATATTAACAAACAGTGGCTAGTGCCTTCTTATTTATCTTCGGGATATATTTTACAAGAGGGAAAATCTAGAGAGAAGGGAAAGCTTAGAAAGAGAAAATGAAAAATGAAAACTGAAACTTCTGCCTCTTACAACTGAATGAGGCAACTTTAAATAGAAAAAGAAAAGCATCTTGCACAGTGCTAGGTGGGTCCCTGTGCATAGTGTTTTTATTATTACAAATAGTGAAAGCATAACAAACAAGCATAGTAAAAGTTTTTAATAATTTAGTTGCTAGGTCCCGCCTGACCTGCTTTGTCATTGCCTTTTCATTTTCTGCTAAATGCTTCAGCTTTTTCAATAACTTCATCTGTTTCACCCATAACTTCTGAAGGTTGGGATTCTGTAATATCTTCAGCATTTACTTCGTCACTTTTCATTGATGTATCTGAATTTTGTTCAACCGTTTGGAGTAACTTATTTCATACTTCTGCTAAGTATTGCTCTATCATCTCCATTTTATATTCATCGTGGGCTGATATTCTTCTGGAAACATAATTGAGACTTTTATCTTCAACTAAAATTGATTTTTGAGGGGTCTGTTCATATTCAACAATTTTCTTGACGATATTTTCTCGTTGATCATGTCCGTAGGTGAGTTTGGTAGTTGGATCTTCTCGAGTTAGCTTGTCCCAAAAATTATAATAAAATACTCTGTATAGAGCAGGAATTTGGTGGCTAGTATAACCTATTTCAACTGACCATCTATGAATTCAAGGGATAGAAAATTCTATATAGAAATACATTTGGTCAATAGTGTCTATTTTACAAATATGTTCGGAAAGGTATAATTCAGTCAAGAAGGGTGGGAATTTTTTCCATGAAAGATAAAGAGAAGAATATTCTGGAGGTAATATTTTAACGGAAGGTCCGTGATAGGTCCACCATTGCACAAATCAATTTGGAATGAGTTTATCAAATACTTTGGCTCAAATTTTTATAAACCATGTATGTTTGTGTTTAATATTATTATAATATAAAACTTGAGAAAATACCTTAATATAATCCCAATATATAAAATTTATCTTAGACTATCCCATTGGTCCCATAGGCATAGATTTTTGAGTCATAGACTAAATTCCTCATTCTTCAATAGAAATAAGCCTTTTAACAACCATCTTGGAGTAACCATGTACACCTGGGGTAGTGTCTTCCATTGGACTGTGATCAAAATCTGCACTGAATGTCTGAATAAGAATATTTTCATAAAAAGTTCATGTTTTATATGATTCTCCTGTAAAATAAACATTAGTAGTTAAGTATTTTTGGAGTAACCGCCATGCTTCTTCAGAATTTTCATGTCTAGGAATATGCAGATTTTCAATAAGAAGAATGAGTTCCCTAGCATCCAATTTCTCATATATAGGTTTATTTTTGGAGTTTTCTTGAACTATAGATGCAAAAGAATCTGTAGTTTTTTGCTGATCGGATATATAAGATTGAAGTTGTTTGTACAAAGGATGATCTTCTGGAATATCTTCCAGATGGATTGAGGAGCCAATATTCTGAGTTTTTGATGATGATGATCCTTCTTGGAGAATTTTTGAATTTACCAAAGTTCTATTTCCTTGTTGCAATACTAGAAAATTACAACTTGCAGAGCTATATGCAAAATTATTTCTATTACCAAAATTAGAAGGGTTTGTTCTTCCTCCATAATATGAAGGGTTTTGATTTTGACCGCCCCTTCCTCGTCCTCTGGCTATCTGCCAGGGATGATCCATTCTGCAAGTGTAATCAAAGTTTGTCAAAGCCTTCCCATTCATCAGCATACCAAGTCAAATATTCAGATAAGTCTTCATAAAGTGTATATTTAGTAATGAGACTAGTGATGACTTTCCTTAGAATAAGCATGTGCATATCAGCATTAAGAGGAGTTGCCTTTATAAAGTGATTAAAAATTTGTGAGAGAAGAAATGAGCGAAGATCTTCGTTATTGTTTTTGAAATCTTGTAAAGATTAATCACTTAAGTCAATATTGAACTAATAGATTTTATCGACATGGACGTTGAGACTAGAGAAAAATTCTTCTTCAATTATTTTACGGATAAGAGTTTCTAATATCACATAATGAATGTCTTCATTTAAAGGAATACATTTAATAATAATAATAACAGTTTTCTCAGAGAGATAGTAAGTATAAAAATTCATTGGTCTTTCAAATATTCTCTAGAGAGAAAATCGGGCAAAGGATTTTCACTTCCCTTTTTATATTGTATCTCAAAATCAAAAGGGGCTAGCTAAGACTGCCATCTGGCAAAAATTAATTTAGAAGCATCATATTTAAAGTCTTTGTCAAACATATATTTAACTGATTGGGCATCAGTTCTAACTATAAACTTTTGATCATACAAATCATCTTGAAATTTCAAAACACATTTAACAATAGTTAACATTTCATGGGCTATCGTAGCATATTTTTTCTGGCTTTCAGTCCATTTATCAGAATAGAATCTAATTAAACAATCGGTTTTTGTATGGGGATTAACTTGTTTAAGTATTCCACCATAACCTATATTTGAAGCATCAGTCTCAACAATCTTTAACCAATTAGGATTTGCAAGAGTTGTACAAGGAAGAGTTTGAACACATTTTTTAATTAATTTTACCAGATTAGTGTGGACTTGAGTCCAAGGCTTTTTATAATTCCTTTTCAATCTATCATATAAAGGGTCTAAGTCTCTAGATAGATTTTCATAAAAGGAGAGATATAGTTAAGACTTTCAAGAAATCTTTGCAGCTGCCTTTTGTCAGTAATAATATCAGGAAATTTTTCAGCAAACTCTAAAACTCTTTGTATAGGTTCAATTGTACCTCAACAAATATTATGTCCTAAAAACCTAACATTTGTCTGGAATAAACTCATTTTTGATTTAGAAATAACCAAATCATTTTGTAAAATAATTTGTTTAAACATATTTAGATGTTTAAAGTGTGATTCAAGGGTTTTTGACAATACTAAAATATCATCAATATAAACAATGATAAAATTCATATAAGGGTTAAATATATCGTTCATAATTTTCTGAAATTCAGAAGGAGCATTTTCTAAATCAAATGGCATAACATTCCATTCATATTGTCCAAAAGGGACATTAAAAGACGTTCTATAGGTATGATCTTTATTAATTTGAATTTGCCAATAACCAGATTTTAAATCGAATATATTGGAATCATATAATCTAGAAAGCAAGTCTTTTTTATTAGGTATTAGGTATCTAATTCATTTTAAGACTTTATTCAGAGGTTTATAATTGATAAGTAATCTAGGCATACCCCGCTCCTTTTCAGCAGCATTATTAACATAGAAAGCAGTACAAGACCAAAGGGATTTCGAGGATTTTATAAGACCCTTTTGCAAGAGACTGTCAATCTTTTTTTTTTATAGAATTTTACTAACTCTGTATTCATCTGACAGGGTTGAGATTTTATGGAAATTTTGTCTTCACTAAAACCATCTTCATAAGGAAGAGAAACAATATGCTTCTTGCGATCCCAGAAGGCATTTGGGTGATCAGCACAAATATCAATAATTATTTTTATTTTTTCTTGGACCTTTAAAGACTTCATTGTATCAAGAATATTTATACTCATTATTTCTAATTGTAAAAAATTTACCTGTCATTGTTTTATACTAATTAGAGCATTTATATCTCTTGTTACAGGATCAGTAACAAAAGGATAAAAAAATTCTTTATTTTTATAAGTAGCCTTAAAACCATTTGCATCAATATGCGTATAAGGATAAATAGCATTTATAAAAGGTGTTCCTAAAATAATAGGAGGATATAATTATTTTTTTACTAGAAAAAAGAAATGCGGAATGCAAATCTTATTTCGACAAATATGAGTATCAAGCAATTTATAGTTAATATCAAGTTTATGACAGGATGCAAACTTAATTATATGGGTAGTTTTTTCAAAATATCTAGTTGGGATTAACCCTTCTTGAATGTAGCTAACATCAGCACCACTATCAATCATAACTATATTAGTGATGGAAAATTCTTTATTAATTAGAATAGTGCATTGTATATACCATTTATGAGAAGTATCTAATTGCATCATACCCAAGAAATGAGAAATAGTCATTTCTTAAATCAATTTTTTGAATAATATTATCATCTTCAGAATTTTTTGGATTTTCGAAATCCTTTTCCTTTCCTTTAGAATTAGAAGAAATAGTATTTTCAGAAATGTTAGAAATATCTTCTTCAATCTTCAAAATCCTATGATCGGAGATCGTCTGATTTTATTTTAAAGATATAATTTCCTTTTTTAAACTTTCAACTTCTGTTTTCAAATCATCAAAAGTTGTATTTCTTCCTGGCATTTGACTAATAGCAAGTCTTCTATTAACTTCGCAAATAGAGTAAGACATGATATCAATATTGGAATCAGTATTTTTCTTGACATATTTACTAGGCTTAGAATTACTAGAATTTTTGGTTGATATAGAAGCAAGATCAATAATTCTTTGACGTAGCTTCTCATCAGTCACTTTTTTAGTAATTCTAAAGCGCTATCAGCAGTAATTGTGCAAACATTTAATTCTAAATCTTCAAATTAAGATTGAAGTTTGTAAAACGCATCATCACAGTTACAATTATCGTTATTACAATCAGTGCAAGCATTAGTCGAAGGTTTTTCATGATTTTCATTATCAGAAGAATTAGGTAATTCAATAACATTTTCAGATTCAGTTTCATAATCAGATTCAGAACCAGAAGTATATAATAGACCATAGACTTGGTCATGCACCTCCTCATAGAGTCCTAAGGACTTGAGTTTTTGAAGTTTACAATTAGGAGCTATATGATCGTATTGGTTACACCTGTAGCACTTGATTTTTGTTAGATCTCTTTTAGACCTATTTTTCGTAAATCTAGAGGACTTTCGATTGGATTTTCTAGCTTCACGCTCTTATTTGGATCTACGTCTAGATCTTTTTCGTCTATAGGGTTTGTCACTATAGGGTTTGTCAGGATAATTGTATCCACGACCTTTTTTTCTAGTAGAAGGAGGATTTTTCATATCAAATTGTCCACAAAAATCACCTAATTGGGTTTTTTCTCTCATTCTATCTAGCTTAATTTGTCTAGACAGTTTCAATTAATTACAGAGTTTTAGAACTTCTTCAGTACAAGCTACTAGAAGTTGGCCATAAGTAAAATCCGTCCAAGGGATTGCACCATATTGACCCTTGATGGCTTTTCTAACTCTTTCAGCAAAAGTAGTGGAAGACCATCTACAAATCTAGCCTTCCAATGTTCAAATCTAAACTCGGGAAGATCCATTACCCTAGAAAGGAAAGTATCTTTATACCATCTAAATTCGCCTAGATGTCTACACCTTAAACCATTTAAGAGGGTGTGAGTGTTTTCATGTTGGTTAGTAAATCTACCTCTAAAGTGTTGAGTAATGGTAAGCATAAGGGTATAAACGACATCTTCTCTATTTGTAGGAGGATTTTGACCTAGGTTATCTACCCTAGGCAAGAGATTTTTGGCGTAATAAATCTTATTTCTTTCTTCATTAGAAAGAAAATTGTCCCACCAGCCCCGAAGTTGGCCAGTAAAACCAGCAACAATCATTTTACAAATAGTAGCATCAGTGCGAATAGGTTCCCCTACATCGTATTTAGGGCTAGAGACTTTTGCAATAGTAGAATACATCAACATACGATGAACCAAAATAGATAATTGTCTTTCAGATAATCCATCTAAGTTCCATTCATAAATATGTTCTCCACTATATGAAGTGTTTGTGAGGAACCAATCTCTCTCTTCGACCATGACATCTTGAGGAGTTGGTCGTGGGTAATAAGCAGTTTGCATTCGAGGAATATCAACATATTTCTTCCCCAGTTGTTTTCTGACTAAACCTCTGAGTTTATTTAACTCTGAGTGGATTTCTGCTCCTATTGGAGTGGTTTGGACATCATCAAAATTATTAGTTAAGGATTCAATAGTAGTAGCAAATGTATTAGACAAATCAATGGGTTTTATATTTAAACTAAAAAATTTCTTTTCAAGTAATTTTTTAAGTTGTTCTAAACCAGAGGGTTTTCTAAATCCTTCTATATCAGGAGGTCTTTGAATATGAGGTTTAGCCGTCAAGTCTTCTGTCTTGCTTTCCGATGTAGAAGCAATATCGGAAAACTTTTGACTATCACTTAGTTTTTTAATCAGGTTTGTCATAACATCAAATTTTTCATCAAGAGGGGAAATATGTTCCCCCAGAATTTTCACATAAAGGCTCAAATAGTTATTTTGAGCGATAAGACTATTAATTTCAGAAATAGTGATTTATCCAACTTCATTATCGATAAATTGTTGAAAAGCAGAGAAAGTTAGATCAATATTATTAGGTAGTATAAAAGATGATTGAGGAGGATAAATAGCTTGTGTTATAGTACCATTTGAATTTTGGTAAGATCTTTCAATAACCTTGACATACAGAGGCAAATATGCAGACATGAACCATGGCACAAAGAAAATAATTTGATTATGCAATGAACACATTTCATAAAATTCTTCAGAATAATTTTTCAACTCATCCGGACTATATGCCTCAAAAAAATAAGTCCTAAAGGTTTTCCATTTTTCATCAAAAAATTCCTTTTGAATATATTTTCTTGCTTGGGAACCAGGACTAAAATCAATAAGTTGTGTCATCATAATTAAACAGAGTTAATATCAAAATCCATTTCAGATGGGGTAGGATTTTTATTGTCAAAATCTTGAACTATATTAGTTTTGAAATTAATTTTAATCTTTTCTACACTCTTAGGTGTAACATGCGAATCTGCAGAATTTATAGTATGCAAGGATGCAACACGATTCCTAGATGGACCATATTCAGGTTCTATAGGAGAAATATGATGTATAGAAGGTAATCTTCTTGGCATAGAAAAAGAATTTCTATAGACGGGAGGATTATCATTAAATTGCAGGCAAATTTGTCCATCAAAATTTTGAGTTACATGAGTTAACTCTGAATTAGTCACTTCCTCTGCCAATTGTTTTGGAGAAGTGACTGAATTTAAAATTCATGTTTTTGGGAAATCAATTTCATCCCATCTGATAGGTCTTTTAGTAGTGATCTTGGATTTTATAAATTTTGTTTCAATAAGCATAGTTCAATCAGAAGTATCATCTATTAATTTTCATCGAGGATTTAGGATTGATAACAAACGATAATATATACGATAAGATAATCCTATAAGTTCAGATCCAGGTGCATAATCATAACCATGAGTTTTTACATTTAAGGTTAAAACATAAAGAATATTCACATCAGTCAGAGATAATTGCAAACTTGGTTGAGTATTAAAATATAAGAGGCCATAAGTAAGGGTAGATTCGATAGATCCCATCAAGGATTTTCAAAAATTTAAATTTCTAGCATCACGTAAAGCAGCTAAAAATGTTTCAGGGAGTCCCTTTAATGTTAAAGGTCTAACAGCAATTTGTACCAGACCAATAAGCATATAATTATAATGTTTTTTAAAAATATAAATATCATGTTTATTGAGAAGTTGAATAGTCTGTTCATCAACATTTAAAACAAGAGATTGCTCAGTGGTTTTAATAAATTGTTTATGTTTTATTTTATCAAAAAATTTATATTCATAAATGGTTTTTAATCATACTTTAGGAATTGTCCATTTATTTAGTAAATCCATATCTTGAGGTAAATCTACCTCTTCGAGTTTTGTACTTTTGGTACTGACTTCTCCCATATCCATGATTATAAAAATCTTATACCCATGCTGAATACTTCACTACACTAACATAATTACTTATGAAAGTTTCTAGGCTCTGATACCATTTACAGGATCTCACTAGGCTGGGGTAAGCCACTCAACCTGCCAGACATATATAACAATATTGGATTAAGCCAAAGTCGGAAAATCGAACCAAAGCACCAACCGAAATATAAAAGAATTTCAAATAGTTTAATGACTGCATGGAACCTTTTACCCAAACAAGGAGCCTGTCAGAGATTCAATAACCTTATGTCAAACCCATGTGACTAGAAGTTCTAATTGTGCAAAAAGTCGCCCTTTCTTCATAAGTATAACGGGCTAAAGAGGCACAACTTACTAGACGGAGTCACTGAGACATGGAAAATATAAGTTTATTAAACTCGACTGTACCACCATTTTGGAACCAAGTCAAGAAACTATAGAAAAATTCTTTCATATTTTGATAGAGTCTGGATCTTTCATAGTTACTATGTAAATGAAGTTAGATTTTCAACATAGGTATAAGAAGTGTTTTTAGCCGGACATAGTCACGGCTGAAAGGGAAGAAGTTGTATTAAAAGTACACAAAGAAGAAAGTATAATAAGTACCTTAATGGCCAGAAGCAAGGCCTGAAAATATTAACAAACAGTGGCTAATGCCTTCTTATTTATCTTCGGGATATATTTTACAAGAGGGAAAATCTAGAGAGAAGGGAGAGCTTAGAGAGAGAAAATGAAAAAGGAAAACTGCAACTTCTGCCTCTTACAACTGAATGAGGCAACTTTAAATAGAAAAAGAAAAGCATCTTGCACAGTACTAAGTGGGTCCCTGTGCATAGTGTTTTTATTATTACAAATAGTGAAAGCATAACAAACAAGCATAGTAAAAGTTTTTAATAATTTAGATGCTAGGTATCGCCTGACCTGCTTTGTCTTTGCCTTTCCATTTTCTTATAAATGCTTTAGCTTTTTCAATAACTTTATCTGTTTCACCCATAACTTTTGGAGGTTGGGATTCTGTAATATCTTCAGCATTTACTTCGTCACTTTTCATTGATGTATCTGAATTTTGTTCAACCGTTTGGAGTAACTTATTTCGTACTTCTGCTAAGTATTGCTCGATCATCTCCATTTTATCTCCATTGTGGGTTGATATTCTTATGGAAACATAATTGAGACTTTTATCTTCAACTAAAATTGATTTTTGAGGGATCTGTTCATATTCAACAATTTTCTTAACGATATTTTCTCGTTGATCATGTTCGTAGGTGTGTTTGGTATTTGGATGTTCTCGAGTTAGCTTGTCCCAAAAATTACAATAAAATACTCTGTATAGAGCAGGAATTTGGTGGCTAGTATAACCTATTTCAACTGACCATCTATGAATCCAAGGGATAGAAAATTCTATATAGAAATACATTTGGTCAATAGTGTCTATTTTACAAATATGTTCGAAAAGGTATAATTCAGTCAAGAAGGGTGAGAATTTTTTCCATGAATGATAAAAAGAAGAATATTCTGGAGGTAGTATTTTAACGGAAGGTCCATGATAGGTCCACCATTGCACAAACCAATTTGGAATGGGTTTATCAAATACTTTGGCTCAAATTTTTATAAACCATGTATGTTTGTGTTTAATATTATTATAATATAAAACTTGAGAAAATGCCTTAATATAATCCCAATATGTAAAATTTATCTGAGACTGTCCCATTGGTCCCATAGGCATAGATTTTTGAGTCATAGACGAAATTTCCCATTCTTCAATAGAAATAAGCCTTTTAACAACCATCTTGGAGTAACCATGTACACCTGGGGTAGTGTCTTCCATTGGACTGTGATCAAAATCTGCACTGAATGTCTGAATAAGAATATTTTCATAAAAAGTTCGTGTTTTATATGATTCTTCTGTAAAATAAATATTAGTAGTTAAGTATTTTTGGAGTAACCGCCATGCTTCTTCAGAATTTTCATGTCTAGAAATATGCGAATTTTCAATTAGAAGAATGAGTTCCCTAGCATTCAATTTCTCATATGTAGGTTTATTTTCGGAGTTTTCTTGAACTATAGATGCAAAAGAATCTGCAGTTTTTTACTGATCGGATATATAAGATTGAAGTTGTTTGTACAAAGGATGATCTTCTGTAATATCTTTCAGATGGATTGAGGAGCCAATATTCTGAGTTTTTGATGATGATGATCCTTCTTGGAGAATTTTTGAATTTGCCAAAGTTCTATTTCCTTGTTGCAATACTGAAAAATTAGAACTTGTAGAGCTATATGCAGAATTATTTCTATTACCAAAATAAGAAGGGTTTGTTCTTCCTTCGTAATATGAAGAGTTTTGATTTTGACCGCCCCTTCCTCGTCCTTTGGCTATCTCCCAGGGATGATCCATTCTGCAAGTCTAATCAAAGTTTGTCAAAGCCTTCCAGCCTTCCCATTCATCAGCATACCAAGTCAAATATTCAAATAAGTTTTCATAAAGTGTATTTTTAGTAATGAGACTAGTGATGACTTTCCTTAGACTAAACATGTGCATATCAACATTTAGAGGAGTTGCCTTTATAAAAGTGATTAAAAATTTGCGAGAAAAGAAGTGAACGAAGATCTTCATTATTGTTTTTGAAATCCTGTAAAGATTAATCACTTAAGTCAATATCGAACCAATAGATGTTATCGACATGGAATTCGTTGAGACTAGAGAAAAATTCTTCTTCAATTATTTTACGGATAAGAGTTTCTAATATCACATAATGAATGTCTTCATTTAAAGGAATACATTTAATAATAGTAATAACGGTTTTCTCAGAGAGATTATATTATATTATATTATATTATATTATATTATATTATATTATATTATATTATATTATATTATATTATATTATATTATATTATATTATATTATATTATATTATATTATATTATATTATATTATATTATATTATATTATATTATATTATATTATATTGTATTGTATTGTATTGTATTGTATTGTATTGTATTATATTATATTATATTATATTATATTATATTATATTATATTATATTATATTATATTATATTATATTATATTATATTATATTATATTATATTATATTATATTATATTATATTATATTATATTATATTATATTATATTATATTATATTATATTATATTATATTATATTATATTATATTATATTATATTATATTATATTGTATTGTATTGTATTATATTATATTATATTATATTATATTATATTATAGAAATAATTATTTTTCTAACCAAAAGAAGAGGCTAAAAGCATTTTAATACTTCTTGTCTTTAGACACGACACATGTATCATATAAAATACTAAACACTACGAATCATGATAAAAATAATAGTGTAATGAATAATAATTTTTCTTTTGATAAAAAAGACTGCATTAAGATTAAATAAACATAAAGTTGGGGCCATCCTGATAAAATCAGTCTGGGTTTATTACAAACGAGAGTCCATTCCCCCTATCGGGGTTTGGGTTACAAACATTCCCTGATCTAATTGATCTAACAAAAAAGGTTCTCATGATGTCTGCCCACAAGGCTTGTTGTGCACACATCGGCGGAACTTTAAAAATGCTGGCACTAATTTGTATCTCCAGCTAAGCCCCCATCTTCGCCATAGCGTCCGCTACCCCATTTTGCTCCCTATACTAGTGGAACACCGATGTGCTTCCTAATTTTCTTAGTTTTGACATGCATTCATCAATGATAGAGTTATATAGCAAGTTTCATTAGCAAGCCAAGAAATAACTTCAGTTGAATCAATATTAGTCTCAATAGGAAGGAGGTTGTGATGTACAATAAGGCTTAAGCCTTCATTAAGATCCTGCAATTCCATTTGGTTATTAGTCGCCCAAGGGAAAGCTTTCACAAAACTTATCACCCAGCTACCATCAGCAAAGAGAATAAATCCACTAATACCCCCTTCCCTGGATTACCCCTGCATGCTCCATCAGTGTTGAGCATGAAACAACCCGAGTGTGTTCTGGTCCACCTAATGTTAAGGTCCATTCTATGGTGGTGATTTTGATTAGAGGATATAATAGAGGTAAACTCCAGAGCCTCTCCATAGACCTAACTGTGACAAATCTTGTCAGTCTTGTTGTTGAAGGTATTATTGTTCCTGGTTTTCTAAATGGACCAGAGGCTAAAAGGGAGGATATTATGCCAAGATAAAAGCTTGTCAAAGCCTTTATGTTTAAGCATCTTAGAGGTAGAATCCCAGTTGTTAGGGTAAAACCAAGTAATGTTGAGACCCTTAATTTTTGTTTCTCTCTCAAAAAGATTAATCCAGAAGGGTTTGATGATGGAACACTCAAAGAAGACATGAATTATGTCCTCTGTATGATAGTCATAGACCTTACAACCCAGGTTGGTATGAAGAGGTTGGCAACCTATTGTGGTAGGCTAACCAAAGAAAGGTCTTAATTCCAGGAGGGCAGTTAGTAGTCCAGATCCATTTAAAGTCTGGTCTTGAGGGTTGATCTAGCTTACTAGTCATGGTAGCAAGAAAGTCATAAATTGACTTGGTAGAGAAGCTGCCATTACCATTAAGTTGCCATATAAGATGGTCATCTTAGAGCTTAGGGTTGGTTCTAAAGGAAGATTTAATGTTCAAAATGAGATCATGGGGTAGTTGAGGGGAAGGTTAGAGAATTTCCAATCTCCTATAGTCCAGACTTCTGCCAGGGTAATACTGGTTTAGGGAGGGGTTAGGGGTCTATGGATTAGACTTCTTAGGGAGTTCATGCATGTGAGGAATCCACCTGTCTAACAAGAAATTGACTTTACGACCATTATGGACAATCCACTAGGCCCCTAGCTTGCAAATGGAGCCACCATGAATGATGTTCCTTCAAGTTCTGGAGGGAGACTTATGAAGAGTAGGATTAAATCTCTCATACTTACTTCTTAGGGTGGAGACCTAAAGACTATCAGGGCATTTGAGGTATCTCCAAGCCAGGCTGGCCAAGAAGGTATCATTTCAGATTTTGGTCTGGAAATGGTATACCAACTCAGCAGATGGAGTTTCCTTTTCTCAGTAGTAGTGCCCCAGATGATGTTCCTATGGGTTATATCAATATGAGAAAGGGTGGTATTTGGGATGGAGATGAATTGCATAACATGGTATAGGATTCTGTTAAGAGAGGACTTGGCCAAGGTGATCCTGCCAGCCATGCTAAGTTTATTGACTTTCCAGCCAGCCAACTTAGCATTTCGGTTGTCTAGAATAAAGTAGAAGTTTTTGTTTGTAGGTTTGCTATGGAAGATGGGAAACTCCAGATATTTTCCAAAGGAGTCAGTAACTTTAATGGAGAAAAGGCTGGATAGGTGGTCCTTAGTTTGTGGAGGACAGTTCTTGGAAAAAATAACTTTGGATTTGGTATGCTTAATTCTTTGTCTAGAGTGGGAGCTAAAAGCTTGCAGTACCTGAGAGATAGTTCTGCATTTGACCTCATTGGCTCTAGCAAAAAGGGTTAAATCATCAGCAAAGAAGTGATGGGAAAGATTAGTCCCCTTCCTACTGATTGTGATAGGTCTCCACTTGAGAATGTCTATCTCATAATCAATACTTCTAGAGAGGAGCTCTATACACATAATGAACAGGTAAGGAGAGATCAGATCTCCCTGCCTGATTCCTCTGGTGGGCTTGAAGAAATCAGTCTTTTCCCCATTGATTAGAATAGAGATGGATAAGGAGGAGATACAAGACATGATAAGGGTGGAGAGCGGACTATTAAAGAAGTGATGGGATTTCCTGATAAAGGACCACTCTAGTCTATTGAAGGCCTTTTCTAGGTCAATCTTGAGGATCATATAAGCCTGTTTTTCTTTTATTTTTTGGAAATGGGAAATAACTTTCTGGACAATGATAGCATTATCAGAAATTCTTCTTCCTGGGAGAAAACTTGCCTGGTTATGACTAATAATTCTAGCCAGATGAGGTCTAAGTCTTCTGGCAATGATTTTAGTAATAAGCTTATATTTGGTGTTGAATAGCCCAATAGGCCTAAAGTTTTTGAGATTGGAAGCATTCCGATATTTAGGGATAAGACAGAGATAGGTGGTGTTAACTCTAGAGTCTAAGGCATAAGTGGTGAAGGTATCCTTATAAAACTTGGTGATTGGGGCTCCTGAAACTTGCCAGTATTTTTGGTAAACAAAAGGATGAAGGCCATTGGGGCCGGAGGCCTTGTTAGGTTTAAAAGAGAAGATGGTGTTTCTGATCTCCCCCATGGTTAGGATGTTGTCCAACCGACAGTGATCTTCAAACAAGATAGAGTCTCTAGTGGAGGGGTTGGATTGAAATTTATCCAAGGATGAAAGGTGTTCAGTCTTAAAGAGAGAGTTGTAGTAGGATACAATATGATTTTTGACTTCTATATCCTCAGTAATCTAGTTCCCACTATCATTTTTAAGGGCACTAATCTATTGGCTCTTCTTCTATTGAGAGTGGAAGTGTGGAAGAACTTTGTGTTAGAGTCACCCTCATCCAACTAGGAGATTCTAGATTTGAGTCTGCAAAACTCTTGTTCTTGCCTAAGGACAGGGCTAAATTCCTTAATGAGGTTCCTTTCTAGATCATGAAGAAAGGGACTGGAAGGATAGTAAGAGGATTTCTAGATACCAAAAAGTCTAGACAAAATCTTCCTTTTCCTCTTGAATATTTTCCCAAAGGTTTGATCATTCCAGACCTTTGCCTGTTCTTGGAAGAGAACAATAGCTTCAGTTAGGGGGATATTACTACCAAAGAACCCTTGAACTACCTGAATAAAGCTGGGGTAAGAGCACCATATAACTTAACTCTAAAAGGTTTATCAGTCTTAGGAGGATGCTTCTAGAGGTTAACCAAGATAGGACAGTAGTTAGAATGAGTTCTAGGTAGGTGAGAGTGACAGTAGCATTAGGGAATAGATGAATCGAATCATTGTTTGCAAAACACCTATCTTGTTTCTCTAGGATAAGGTTCCTCCTATTCTTATATCTTTTATTAGTCCAGGTGAACTTACTGCCTTTAAAGCCTAGATCATTTAGACCACAGTGATTGATACAGTTCCAAAACATGTTGACTCTATTTCTATTAATACTATTCCCCCCAAACTTCTTAGAGGTCCTAAGGACCTCATTAAAGTCACCTCCAATAAGCCAAGATTTATGGGGGAAGATACTGATAGATTAAGCAAAGTCCATAAGGTTGTCCCAGAGAGACTGCCTAGTATAAAAATCAACACTAGCATAAATAGCACTAAAGAACCAGTTAGAGGGACGATTACTAACCATCACATCGACATGAATACCCTGAGGAAAGACATCATTATCTTGTATTGAAAGAGCAGCACTGTCCCACATGATTACAATACCCCCCAAAGTACCAATAACAGGGAACTGTATTTGGCTATTGAAACCTAAGGTCTGGGTGATACCCTTATGTTCCTCCATGTGGGTCTCAAGAAGGTCTAAAAGGGTGGGATTGTGTTGATCATAGCCTAACATTATCTCCTAAACTCCGGGTTGTTATCCCCTCTAACATTTCATAGTATGACATTCATCATGAGGATGGATGATGGTTGTTAAAGACTTTCCAGTAAACTCTTTCCCCTGTTTATGGAGGTAGTGAAGACATATATTAGTTCATTCCTCTTCTTTGAGAGAGTCCATCTTTGAGGAATAAAAGATTTCTACTCATGGTAGTTTTAACTCTAGTTCAAATTTATTGATTTTGATAGGGATGAGGATCAGGAAGAGCTCGTTGATAAGATATTAAAATAAACGGGAGAGAGGTTTGTCTAGTACTAACACCTCTGTCTGGGGAGATTTTATAGAGGCCAGAATGTTCTCCATTTCCCGATTGCTTTCCCTCAGGGATTCTAGAGTTTTTTACCTTTTCATCAACTCCAGGTTCATTGATAGTGGGACTTATGGGGATGGGTTTGTTTGTGTCATGGTATGAGGGGAGGGGGGTTGGTTTCCCAAGACTTTAGCACAAAAGGAGGTCCCTTCGTTATTAGCTCCAACATTTTAGAAGGGAAGAAGGAGAGACTCTGACTCACGTTGGATAACTCCGACGAGATCAGCTCCATTGACCAGTTGGTCGCCAGACCCTGACTGAATATAATCCTCACTGTGGTCATCCAAATGTTCTGACCGTAGTTGGTCAATCCTTGTTTTACTCCATCCCTTACTAGTTGTTCTAGATAGTGGGGATCTTGGATTAAGAGAATGATGGTCCTTCCTTCCATATTTAGTTTCAAGGGAATGGACAGTTGAGAGAGGCATATCTCCAACCAAGATGCCAAAAAAATGACTTGGTTCTAGTGGTTTGGTGGTGAAGACTAGTAGTTGAAGTTGGTTTTGACTCGAGGACGCCATTGAGAGAAAGGTAAGGTGAGAGAGTATGATTTGAGGTGACAATGAAGTTCTCAGAATTAAAAGTATCCCCTTGGATTTTGTCTGATTGGACGACTGTTTGGTTTCCATCTAGACAAGATGCAGTAGCAGTTAATGAGTGCTTGTTGGAAAAGACAGTCACACTTTTTTGATTGATGTACGCCGGCATAGCACAATCATACGGTATATCAAAGGTTTGAAGAGAGAAAGTAGAGCTGGAATATTGATCCAGCTCAATATTAAGAGGGGTTTTCTCTAGGAGGCTAGTACTTTGGGTGGGTCGGGTCGATGTGTTAGTGAGAACCGATCCACAGACCTCGAGGGTTCAAGATTGGCCCAAGTAAATGGGCCTTTTCCTGTTATTGGGTCGTTCCTGATTAATAGGCCCAAAGACAATATGGGAATTTGGTCAAGCCTTCTTTTGAGGCCTAATTGGTGTTTTTGACTGGTCCTCGTTGGGTCCATTTTGTTGATTAGGCTTAGAAGGACCCGATCTATTAGGGTTTTGATGAGGGGGGCCTGGTTTTTACCCTTCGCCGCCGTGGAGAGACCAATATTGGTCGGCGTATCCAGATCACCAGGAGATTTTGTTTCGAAGAATTTACTAGAGTTGGCGTCATATATTTTCACATTGTATTTTGGTGAGGTATGTTACCTACTTGAGGTTGCTTGCCTCGATTTTTCTTCCTTCGGTTGAAAGTTACCGTCTTCCACTCTTCCTCTGCCGTCTTTGCAATTCGGCGCTAGCTGGTGGGTTGTCTTCTGCTTTTTACTATGTTATCTGACACTTACTCATAGTGTGTCCCAAGCTCCACACATTGTACACAAAAAACCTTCTCCTTCGTAATGGATCAGTTGCGAATGGTTCCCAATTCTGATGGCTGACTTCAATGGGGTGTTTGGGAACCCGTATACAGATCCGAGCGTATCTACCTCTAAGTGTAGCAGAGGTGCATATGTCGATCTTAAGCAATGTACCAACTTTATTTCCCACCCTTTCCAGGATGAAATTGTCATAGTATTCGGTTGGTAATTGAGGCAGGCAAATCCAAATTGTCGTTGATTCATTTGTGACTTTTTGGGGGATGAAGTTCGGCTCCCACATGGAGAGATAAGCTCCAGCCACAAACCAAGGTCCCTCTTGTAAAATTCTCTTCTGTGAGTCAACCTCTGTCAGTTTGACGGTATAAAAATCCAACCCCAGATCAATTAGCGAAAAGGATTCTTTCAACTTTCATAAATCAATTAGTTTTTTTTCCAGATATTGATGGTGTAGTTTCTTCCATGTCAACTTAATGATGACAGAGAACCGCCACGGGAAGTAAAGCCTTTGCTTTTCTTCGATGGATAAGAAAATGGGATCGTTTAATTCGCCATCGGAGGGGGGGGGGGGTCGATCCATGGATTTCTTCTACTTTGGGGGCTAACAGGGAAGTTGGGAGATTGCTTTGCTTTACTATCTCACTGAAGAGAGGTTTACATGATGGATCTATGGCCATGTGGCCATCTATGTTATCGGGGGGGTCTGGTGGAGTCCGAGGTGGAGAAGGGAGATTGGTTATTTTCCAGTTGATATATTTGAGTTTATTTTAGAGAGAAGTTTGTCTTTCTCTCTCTAAAGATCTAGAGTTCGATATGAATAATAAAAAATTTAAATGAATAAAGTACAAATTAAAATTAATGAACAGTAAAATTATTTTCCATATATGTTAACACAAATAAAACATCAGAAAAAGCATCGTCAAAATACATAACACAAATATATACTCTTAAGATGAAATGAAATGATTTTAAAGGACATCATCGCAAATTTTCATTTAATATCTCAAAATATAGCAGTAATTAGGTATTTTCATAACATCAGAATTTTCGTAATTACAATTCACATTTATTTGATTAATTGTTCATGAAAACTCAAGAAATTAAGATGTCTTACTAGCAATTATATTTATACAGTGAAAAAACAGAAAGATAAGAAAATAAATATATTTTTGTTATAATGTTTCATGTAAGAATCATCAAATATTCTTATTTCTGCTATTGTAATGGTTTGCTTTTTCAATTTATGAATTAAATTTATCATTTTCGTTGATTACTAAAACAAAAGAAAGTATTTACTCAAACTTCATCCTGAATTCCTGACGGATTTGTGTACACTAATTACACATTATCTGCATGTTTACGATTTTATCAGGTTATTTAAAAATGGAAGATAAACGAAGAATTTGAGTAGATACAAGAGTTCCGTAAAAACAATTTAAATCAAATAAACCGTGTAAATAAAACACCTATCAAAGATAATGTTCTTTTCGAAAATGTATAATAATACATCTATCAAGGTGAAAGCCAAATATGAATCTCGTAGATAAACATATCGAACCGAAAAAATATCTCAGTAATCATATGAATATGAATTTGAGAACGTTAAAGGTAAATGATTATATGAACATGAACTTAAAAGGAAATTAAGCCTTTCTTTAATTAGTGATAATCAGGAGGCTATAAATATCCACTCTAGATTTTGCGGTTTTCACACCTTTAAAATGTTTAAATTGTTATAAATATATTACCATATATTGTGAATATCTACTTTACCATATATAGTGAATAATTATTTATGAAAAAGTTAGAAACCTCAAGGTTAGTTTTCCCCTAACTATAAATAAAGGGTTTTTTCTTCATTGTAATTCACTCCTCAAGAATCCTCATGAGAAATAAAGAAGTCTCCTCTCTTCTCTCTCTATTCTTCTTTGTTTTATATTTCATAGCACGTTATCAACACGAGACTCTACCAAACAAAGTGAGATTATAAATCTAAAGGTAATTTCAAGGTTAGTGATTCCTTATGTTATTTGTCTTTTGCTACTAATGATATAAACATTGTTGGATTTGAAAAAAAAAAGTTGGTTTGGAACCACTTATACTTTATATTTGTTCATGAAGAACAATATTAATAAAAGATATGATGACGAATTTAAATCACATCTCATTAAGAGAGTAAGACATTGAATTAAAAGTTTTAATGCACCGTGACAATAGGATGTTGGGTTCATTTTCCACCGAGTTATGCCTAAGACGCCTTTATATTGATAAGACGTTGAGTTTGAATCTCAATGCACCATACTAATGATATTATGATGGCTAAGGCAAAATAATTTGTATTTCATGAAAAGTCATGAAACATGTCCTATTGTATATGCTCCATTCCTGAAGTGAATGTGATAGCATTGCATAATATGTCTGAAAGAAGACAAGTGATTGAATGCACGAATATACGCGCAGAGGGACACTATGATAATGATCATCAAAAGTGATGATATTTTCATCCGCTTATAAGATTATAAGATATGCAAGAGAAAAATTCTCTACATCATATGTATGTCTCGATTTGCTTCTGAAGTAGCAAAATCTTGAAAGGGGTTATAAGCTATCATAATTTGATAGACTTAAAGTATGATTATATTCCATTCCTGGGGAATGAGAAGCTTATTAATACAAAAGTGCCCTTGATTGTGATGGTATCACAACTCACCTCCGAAATAGGCTGAATAATTGAGAAAGTTATTCTGAAATCTACTTCTAAAGTAGTAAATCTGAAATTTATTCATGTAATAGTAAATTTGAAATTTACTAAGTAAAAGGTACATGTCATGGTAAACTTGGAGTTTACTAGAATAAAAGTTCATAAGTTGACATGGACGATTATGATATCCCGAAGATGTGCATATTGAATATTAAACATATATTGAAGAATTAGAAAATTCTTCTTGAACTTTTAATGTTGTTTGTTCTCATGATAAGTTGGTTGAACCAACTAGTATTGGGATTGGATCCCTTAAAATCTGAAAAGTATAAAAGGTGAATTGGGTCCATTCACCTATCATGTGATATGTTGAAAAGATGCATCAATAAGATGATCACATGTACATTTATCGTCAACCTACAGTTTGAAATTCATAAAACTGGTTGCTCAATAAAATTGAGTTAAGAGTATAACTTTTAGATTATGTAATCAAGACAATCTTATGATGATGATTTGGCATTGAATGCCTTCGATAAATATCTAAACTATTGCTAATGAGATCAAAACTTCATGTGTTGATCTGAAATATGATATGTTGCATACAATAACACTTGTATGCATTAGACCAATAAATTATGATTATTTCTTCCCTCTCAATTGGTTCAAGGTCAGGAACAAACTATTTCATCTAATAGTTTTGATGTGCGGTATATGATTAATTAATATACCATAATGCACAAAGATGGATTCCTTAAAGAAGATGGAGGATGTATGTTAGTTTTTCTAACATAAGGGGGAGATTATAAGTAGCTATGAAATATGTGAGGAATTATCATCAGATCCTCATTCAAAAGATAATTCAATTCAAATACCGAAAGCATCTCATAGTTAAACTGCAAGTGCTCTTATCTTATGTCCCTAAAGGACAAAGTCTATGCATGTGTGAAACGTGGCAGACCAATCAATTCCAAATGAAATAATACCTAAAAAGGATAAGGAACAAATAATCATAATAAGAAGTCAATGTGCTCTTGAAGAGCCTACGACATAACCCTTCATAAAAGCTTATGAGAGGTTCAGGTACCTGAAAATAATGAAGTGATGAGATCTCAAAATGTTATGTCATATTGTGAACTGATATAAAATAATATATTATCTAGGATATCTTTGATACAATATTGACGTAATATTGTAAAAGATACAAGGATCTTAATTCTACGTTTATTTAAGCATGCTGACGTAGAAACATCTATCAAGTGACATGAAAGGATGCATTTTGATAAGCATAAAACTTATTTGATTTGTAGTTTAGACACTTGAAGATGTCGCACATGATATACTAAATATTGTCACTTGACAAAAATCTATATGAAATTTTCTAAAGGATTCAAAATGCTTGAAACATATAAAGTTTCTAGGAAACTTGTTTATTATCCTTATAAGGGATAAATTGATGGTTTGAAAATCATTGAAACTCTTGGAGAGTTTTCAAAAGCAATAGGATTATTTTCTGAAATGAGGAACATACCGAATTGAATTGGTCCTGGAGTATCATATTTTAGTCCAATTAGTGTACTAATGTATCTTGAAAATACTACAAGGCCTCATATAACCCTTTCAGTTAATTTGTTAGTAAGATATAGTTCTGCTCCTACTAGGAGACATCAAAATGAGACCAAACACATGATCTTATTTTATTCTAACGATTGCAGTCCTGATCTTATTAGTCATGCTGATGTTGGGTACTCATCGATCTGACCCGTATAAATCTCGGACTCAGTTCACACATAGGGATATTGCCATATCTTGGAGATATATAAAGGAGTCTATCTAGCCACCTTATTAAATCATGATGAGATAATAGCTATTCATGAAGCAAGACGAGAATGTGTGTGGTTGAGGTCCATGATATATATCATTCGAGAAAAATGTGATTTGAAATATGACAAAGTACCCATGATTTTTATGAAAATAATGCAACATGCATAACACAACTTCACGGAGAATTCATTTAAGGAGATAGGATAAAGCATATTTCATCAAAGCTTTTCTATACACATGATCTCCAAAAGAATAGTGATATTAACATGCAACAGATTCGTTCAAATGACAATGTAGCTGATTTATTCACCAAGTCTCTTCCAACTGCAACTTTCAAGAAGAAGGTGCACAAGATCGGGATGCAAAGGTTAAAGGATGTTCTCATTAGGGGGAGTTAATATGTGTTGTACTCTTTTTTTCTTATGAGGTTTTGTCCCACTGGGTTTTCATTGTAAGGTTTTTAATGAGGCAACCTATATGCGTATTGTTAGAGAATGTGTACTCTTTTTCCTTCATTAGATTTTTTTTCACTGGGTTTTTTCTAGTAAGGTTTTAACGAGACATATTATCTATCAATTAGACATTCAACGGGGAGTGTTATAAATATATTACCATATATATTGAATGTCTACTTTACCATATATAATGAATGTCTATTTATTTAAAAGTTAGAAACCTCAAGGTTAGTTTTCCCCTATAAATAAAAGGGTTTTCCTTCATTGTAATTCACTCCTCAAGAATTCTCTTGAGAAATAAAGAAGTCTTCTCTCTTCTCTCTCTATTCTTCTTTGCTTTATATTTCATAACATAAATCCTTTAATACTTTCTTCGCTCGCCTTTATTTATCACTATTTTTCTAATAGGATTTCTATTTTTACTCGTCATTTTTAACATATCAAAAAATTACAAAAAAAAATCTATTTTACTTTTAACATTAATTACTTATTCTCCAAATCATTTTCAAGACATGTACTCTAAACATCAATTAATTGGGATAATATAGTAGAATAGTCATATCAATAATTATTTTCTTAATAAGTGTGTCATATCAAAAGTGACAAGAAGTGACCAGAGGGAGTAAATGATAGTAATATCTTATCCGCATAAATAATAATTACTCCCTCCGTTCCATTTTACTCGTCCCAAATTTTTTAATTTGATTTCTCATATTATTTGCTATTTTTCATTAATCAAGACATAATAATTTTTTTCCTTTTTTGCCCTTAGTATTAATTATTTTATCTCTAAATTAAAATATAAACATCATTTAATAGGGGTACTATGGTAAAATAGCCATGTTATTAATTATTTTTCTTAATCAATGTGCAATGACAAACTGAAACAAGTAAAATGGGACAGGAGGAGTATGTGAAAACTTACATTAAAATTTATTTGGGGAAGGGATGAGTTGAGTAATTTATATGTAGAGATTTTTGAAATTATTAATTCAAGTAAAATAATGTAATAACTCAATAGGTTTTGTGATATTTTGTAGAAATTAATTTGAGTATGAAGTTTATAAACTTTTAACAGGCATTTCTATCTTGCAACTTTTAATTTTCTTGCTTCACATTTATAATTTGTAATACCCCATACTTTTTCCTAGCTTGAAATTGTCCCAAGAATGTCAGAAGCTTTCTTTGAAAGATGAATCTACTTTTGTACACGTGGAATTTTTAATATTTTCACTCTTTATCACGTGGAAAATTAAATTAGCTTTCCAACGATACCAATTTTATCAAAATCCGACATCAGAAGAGAAAGTTATGGCTGAAATACAGAAGGCAGTAAAACCGCCCAGGTGCGACGGTGGAGGCCGACGAACCGTCGGCGTCGCAGCGAGGAAGTGAGACTACCTTATACAGAGGACCGATGGCCCAGGACGATATACTGTCGGACTAGCGACGCACCGTCGCTCAGGCCGTCGCAAGGGAGACAGTGAGCCTCCATTCTGCCCATGTGCGACGGTCAGGACCGACGGACCGTCGACCCAGCAACGGACCATCGCACCCACCGTCGCACATCCCGTTCAGTTATTTTTAAGTCATTTTTAAAGGAGCTTTTTGGTCTTTTACCACCCGTTTATATACCTAGTAATATCCGGCCAAGGCTCCTAAATTCATTAGTCTTCCATAATATTAAAATTAGGGTTTTCTCCCTAAGAGCAATCCTTAAGCAACAAAATCCAAATCTTCTTCAAGAAACTAAGAGATTCGAATTCTTCAAGTCCAAGAACATCAAGAAACTCACAACCCATGTATGTCATGTGTTGATTCATGGGTCCCTTTCACCCACGAAGCTCTAGAATCTCTTTTCAAAATTTAAGATTTGGGTATTTATGAATGTTCATGTTTTAAATTAAATTGAAATTCATGTTCAAGATGTTGTGTGGTGTTGATTCATGTTTTAAATTACATGTTTCAAAGATTGACCCTAGTATATGAAGAATTGAAATAAAATCATGATAAACCCCTTTCAAATTACAAGTTGATTGGTGTATTCATGATTATTAGATGTGTTGATGATGGTATAACCAAAGCATGCTCCCCATGTATTTGATTAAATGCCTATGTAAAATAAAGGTACCATACTAGTATGATAATATGAAATCCCCATTTATGTACAAGTTTATGCATGTTAAATGTTTGATGAAATGCCTTAATAAATGAATTATGGATTATGATGTGTTCATATATTCAAGAGATTCATGCTTTGTTAGTTTCTTTCCATCGAGTCCTGGGGTAACTTGTACCCGACAATTTAGCTGTGTGCCTAGAACCATTGTCATGTTTTCACAATATCCTCAGTCAAGCCATGTTCAGTAGAATTCAGCTAGTCATGTGACTCATGAAAACTCAAAAATCCCAAAAATCTCAGTAATACAATAATCTCAGTACTATTCCATCAGTCAACGAAACTCAGTTAGCTCAGTCCAGTTCAATTCAGTAATCCATGTTCAGTGTCTATTCAGATGGGAGTAGAAATTAGCACCGAGTAAACCCAAGGATGGAAACACACACTGTCATATGAGTGTATGATTCTTAGAAGTCATCCTTACATTCCAGAACTATGTAGCCAGTATAGGTTAAGACATCAACACTATCAGATGAGGATTGATGAGGTGGATAAGCACTGTCAGATGAGGTCCCCACCGTTCTCTTTTGGGGACACTGTCAGATGAGGTTCACTCATAGCTTGTCCTTACCAGTGGCGTGGTATTGACACCCTTCCAATTGGGGTTACAGATTGGACCCTATCTCAGCCATGATGGCATATTAGGGGCATGTCGATTAGATAACTACTTCCCACAGTTTCAGTTATAGAATCAGGGCTATCAGATACAATCATTCAATTTCAGTAATAGAACTCAGATAGTTCTACAGAATTTAGGACTGTCAAATACAGTCAACTCAGAACAATACGGAACTCAGCTAGTTCCATCAGATTCAGGACTGTCAGATACAGTCGCTTATGTTATCAGTTATATCAGTTATCAGAACTCATGTTATCAGTTATATCAGTCATCAGAACTCAGTTACCCGTCATGTTAGTTACCAGTAAATTCATGTTATCACGATCTCAGTTATAGTTACTATGTATTCATGTATGTATTCTCACGTTCATATTAGTCAGATAGCCAGTATTGTTCATGCATATGAACCCCATGTATTCAGCCTAACTTCCATTCATACTAGTATATTCAAAGTACTGACACATTTGCGCTATGGTGTTTTATACCATAGGTTCAGAGACACGAGCTCCAGAGGATCAGTAGGATTCCAGTCTCAGCAGTCAGAGTTAGCAGTGAGTCCCCATCCTTCGAGGGCATGACCATTATTTTATGATCTCATTAATTAATTCATTAGTTGGAGTTAGTTGGGGACATGTCCCATTAACTCCTTATTCAGACAGTTAAGTCAGTTAGAGGCTTTTCAGACTACCATGTTCAGACAGTTATTTCAGTTGTTTTGGGTATTTCATACCCCACCCAGATGTTATATTTTATCAGTTATGTTTATCAGTTTTGAACCTTATGGCCTTTCAGTTCATGTTTCCACATTTATACAGTATATCATGCAGTGTACAAGTACAAATATTAGTCATGGGTTAGCTTGTGGTCCTTCGGGGTCATGGGCACCGTGTAACATTCCGGGTACCAGATTCGGAGCGTTATATAATTAGTATGATATGGTGATACAGTGAAAATAAATACTAATCAACGAAAAGCTATAGCCTGTTTGGCCAAACTTTTTAAATCAATTTATTTTAATTTTTTAAAAGTAATTTTGGTGAGTAACTTTGGTTTGACTAACCAATTCGCAAAATACTTTTCAACAATAATTAATGTTTCATCAAACTTTTTTAATCTTTTCCTGATAATCATGATATCCGGACCAGATTGTTCGCACCTCAATTAATTTCATGAGATACGTATCATATTCCACCACCAGCAATAAATATCAGGTAACTCTCTAACTTTTAAAAGAGTTTCTCTAAATACATTTTCTTAAAAGTGCTTTAAAAAAACTTTTGATACTTTTTTTTTAGCTTGTGAAAATAGTTTTTGCTACTCTCTAAAAACACTATTTTTTTGTAAAAGCTTATTAAACACCTAATTTAAAAAAAATTAAAATTATTCACTTTTTATTTCTTTTTTTTTTAAAAAATAAACACTTTGGTCTCTCGAAAACTTGGCCAAATAGGTTTTTATATTAATCTAATTAACATAGTTTGAATCAGAATAATAAATAAGAAAACAAAAATAATTTCAAATTCTGTCAGTTCTTAACTAATTAATCAAAGTGGGTGTGTGTATCTATATCTATATCTATAATCTATATCTATAATATATTAAAAGTGTGAAGACCCTTAGAAAAGTGGTTTAAATTTTTTGCCCTTCATTTAAAACACCATGTAATAGACAAATCGTCTTTTCTCTATTTTTTTAATATTTAAAACATAAAATTTATTTAAATTTAATCATTAGACCTTTCCTTAATTGAATTAAACTATATACTTAAATTTATAACTTTAGAAAAAATCCAAAAATAAAAAAGAAAAAGCATACGTCCAAAACAAAAGGGAGGATTTTTTTTTTTTTAGAAATTACCTTGTTCTGTTGTACCTCTAATATAATCATTAGACCTTAATTTTTAATTGAATTAAATTATATACTTAAATTTAGAACTTTAAAAAAAACCCAAAAAAAAATTAAATACTAACATAAATAATTTACTTAGAAAAAAAATATTATCATAAATGATTTATTACCATAATTAATCTTTACTTTTTTCAAAAAAAAAAAAAACCCATATTTAAGTAGCGTTTTTTTTTAAGGAAAAAAGACGTTGGACTTTTATAAATTGAATGATCTTCCTTCTACAACACGTAATAGCATAACAAATTATTTTTGTATGTTTGTAAGTAGCTTTGTTATTGAGTTTCTAACTTAATTTTCTAATTTAATATTCAAGTTTCAGATTTCTTTTTTCTATTGTGCGGGTGTCTTGATCAAGAATAACAAAATATCTTTTTATATTTGTAAGTAACTTTCGTTATTGAATCTCTAATGTAAATCGTGATTTTTGATTTTCTTTTTCATTACATTGAATTTCTTGATGATTTCTTTTTATATTTAGCTGATGTTATTGATAAAAAATAACAAAACATCTTTTTATGTTTTTAAGTAACTTCCGTTATTGAATCTCTGACGTAACTTCGTGGTTTTCGATTTCTGATTTTTTTTTCATTACATTGAATTTCTTGATCATGAATAAAGAATGTTCTTTTATGTTTGTAAGTATAGCCTCGATCGAGATTTATGTCACACGGCAATCTAAAACTCATAATATCGTTAAAGGGAAAAGAATTATTGTTTAATTTTTAAGTATAAAATATTGTGATAAGTAAAAGGGAGCGAATACGTTTTTCATGAATTGACGTAATATACACGTGCAACACACGTACTTTAGAGGCTTATTCTTTTAGATATTTTCTTTAGAATCGTTGAAGATGAAAATTTTTGTAAGATATAAAAAAAAACTTTTCTTTATTTTCTTGGCATAGAAAAAATATAAAATTTTACTGGGCACTTCAGTAAACTTAACTAATTATAATTTTTGTTTGTTCTCTGATATTTTCTTCAAATATTTATTGTATTTTCTATACAGATTTATTGCCTATCCTTTTTTGTAAAAGCATTGCTTTCATTTTTGGAAGAAAAACATAGATGAAGAAAAGGTAATAGTATAATTTAGTTGACTTGGTTTCTTTTTAGTAAATCTTATGAATTTGTAATTTTAATTGATAACTCCCTGAAGAAGTTTTTAATTTAATTTTCTTGATATTGGATGAAGAAAAAAAATACCAACTTAATAAACTCTAGACTAATTTTAATTGTCTTTACATTCACATAGAAAATTTCTGAATTGTTTGCATGGAATCCGAAGGTCAAATGTCGCACTTTTAGGATAAAATCAAGTCAAATTGCACAACTTTATTGTCAATCACTAATCGATCTTTTTAGTGAAGACACCGAGGCACAAACATAATCACATCGTACTTCACAAAGGATAGAGAGTTGAATCACATGAGTTCACATTAGAGCGGATACTGCAAACATTTACAAATCTTTTAACAATGAAAAGTACAATTTTTGACTAAATTCTGATGCAAAATCTAAACAATACTTGTGTTGCATGCTAAATATCTTTAATCTTTAGCTATTACGCATGTACTTGCTGAAACTAAAATAAAACACGATAAGTTTTTCAAATTTTCAATGAAACTATAAATCTAAAGTATACGATTAACTTAAAAATTTGATATACACATGAGTACAAAATTTTTTTAAAAATAAAATTTAATAATAAATATAAGGGTTTGTCAATGTATTCCACATTTTCACTATCTTATTTGTATATTAGATATTACAAATGCTATATAATTAATTAAATAAATTATCCATCTTTACATGTTCAAAGTTCATTTTTATTATTTAAACAACTATCATTTAGTGTAGTATTTAAACTTATTAAAGTGAGGTACACGAGCAAAGTGCGTACACCTAAACAACTATTACCAAAAATTGAAGTTAATAAAACTTTTATTCAAAATTTTTGAAAGGAAAAAATCAAAAGGAGGTGAGTTCATTACAACTTCAAAATTTCAAAAGGGAAAAACGAAAAGGAAGTTAGTTCTCATGGTGTCTTTTACATTAGATCAAAATTTGAGCAATTTCAACTTTTTTTTATAATTTGATTGGTCAAGTTTTTGGGAGGTGAAAAGTGCTTATTTTCAAAAAATAAGATATTTGACCAAATTTTTAGGAGAAAATAATTACTTTGGGGGAGTGCCGAAAGTTGCTTTTAAAAAGCTAAAAAAATAAATAGACTGTTCATAAAAATATTTTTTTAAAAGCACTTTTGAGAAAATACAGTTACAAGCATTTTTAAAAAAATCTGGCCAAACAATAATTGTTGCTCAATTTATTTTTAAAAGAAATTATTGATCAAACACAAGTTGTTTATCATTAAAAAAATTATTTTTTGAAAAATTCTTGGAAAGACACGTTTTAAAAGTTTGGTCAAACACTAATTGATTCCTAATGATTGATGCTCATCTAACTTGATTCGATTGGTGGATGCTTGATTTTCTAACCCTCATTTTCTTCACTATTTTTATCAGAATAATAAAATTCAACATTTGTGTATATATATAGGAGTATCTTCTTTGTTTCATTCAAAATTATTCTTTAGGGTCAAAATTTTTGATCAAACAAGAATTAGTTGGATCAAAATCGAAGTTTGTGATCACTATTATATTGTTTTTTTTATAGTTTACAGGTCGTAGGTAAATATTGGTTGGCTTTGAAGAATTTCTTGTGTAAATGTTAGGTTTAATTGTATTGTTTTGATATCTTTATTATCTTATTATTTTATTTTAATATTACAGATGCTAGATGAATGAAATTCGACTTTGAAATTTTTTTCTTGGTAAAGGTTAGGTTTAATTGTATTATCGTAATATCTCTATTAGTTTGTTATTTTGTGGTAGTTTACAGTTCGTAGATGAATCTCAATCGGCTTTGAGATTTTTTTGTGTGTAAAATTTGAGTTTAATTGTATTGTTTTGATATCACTTTTATCATATTATTTTATTATAATTTACAGGCGATAGATAAATGTTAGTCGGCTATAATACCCCGTACTATTCTTAGCTTAAATTCGTCCTTAGAATGTTAAGGGGATACCTTACAAAATTAATAATATTTATTCCGTATGGAATTCTTTAAATTTTGACCTTTCATGGTGTGAAAAATTGAATAAGCTTTCCATCAATACCAAATTTGCCCAAATCCGACACTCGGTTAAGAAGTTATGGCGTTTCTAGTGCTGACAGTGTTTGGACCTTCATTCCAGCAAGCCACCGCGTTACGATGGAAATAGCGATGGAAGCCTAATCGCCTCGTGGTGGAGGCCAATTCAACATTTGTCAATTTTCAGAGGGTCACCGCGATTGCATCGCGTCGCGGTGAATCCCAAAACAACAATTGTCACAATCCAGTGAGTCACCGCGATTCCACCGCATCATGGTGGGTATCGCGATGACCCACTCACCGCATCGCGGTAAGGCCTCAATCGGCAATCTAGTTACAAATTTTAAATCTCAAGGGCAGTTTAGTCTTTTGCCCACATCCCCAGATCGTGAAAACATATGATTAAGTGTATTATTGAGCAGAATATGCTCATTATTCATAAAATCTTTCTCAATAAAATCCTAGGATTCAATATTCAACTTCAAGAATCCCCCAAATTCCACCATTATTTTTCAAGAAAGCTCTAGATTGAGGATTCCCAAATCAAGACAATCAAGAATCCATCTTCAAGAATTCAAATAGGAATCCAAAAATTCAAGTTTCTCCATTTAATCATCAATCAAGGTATGTGAGGATTTTTCAACAAGGATCCTCTTCCATCCTTGTGCCTAAAACCAAGCCTTTATATTAAATTCATATAATTTTGAATGATATTACATGAGTTTTGAATTAGGGTTCATACCCATTATTGTTAATTGCAAAGTTATGAGTTTTTGAGATATTTTGAAGATGAATTGCATGTCTATTTTCATATTTTCATATTTTCATGCCTATTGTAGTAAATTTTAGATTTTGAGATGAATTATCATTGTTTTCATTATCAAGCATGATTATTATGATGTTTTAACATGAGTTTGATACATGGGTTACTAAGCCCCAAGTTTATGAGATTTTGAGAATGATGATGCTTTAAGTATCTTATGAGCTGATTTTATTAGATTTACAGTAAAGTTTTGATCTTTTGATACTCAGATGAGTTTCGGAATCCAATTTATAGATTTATTACAGATTTCAAGAAGCAAAATAGCTTCATTTACAGATTGATCCAGATAAATGCATAATTGGTTTCATAATAAACCCTTATGCGAGTTTTAAAGTGGATTTCCAACAAGATAAGTGTAGAAAATAAAAAGGGAGTAGTATTTAGCACAGAGTTGGGTATGATTTCAAGGTATCATACCACAGAACTACGTAGCCAACGTAGTTACAGATTATCAGATTAGTCCCACTTTTATGTGGATGACAGTTACAGATGTGATCACTTAGCTCGGGTTATACTCCATGGCAAGAGTATGACACCTCTCCCCAATGTGAGGTTTCTTTATTAGGAGGATGAGACGTTGGACTCCATGTAGCTTGCATGGTTTGTGTCAGTTAGAATCCCTTAGTAGTAAAAGCTTTCAAAACAATTTTAAAGTATTTCCCTTAAGATGAAGTGTTTTCCCTAAAGCCTCCTGATAAAGTATTTTTCCCTTACAGAAAAGCTTTTAGAAAACTAAGTGTAAAGGCGCACAGTCTTATTCAAATTATGTTTTACAGAAAAGGATAATAGTTGCAGATTTCATCTTTCAGATTTCAGAGTGAGTCCTTCTACACTTTGATAGTATGATTTAAAGGGAGAATACAATTACAACTTTTAGAACTAAATGTTATGGCTCACAAGATTTATACAATATATTTTTCTTTTTATTGCCACATATTTCAGTATTTCAGTTATTTCAGCTTATGTGAGTCATTCACATTTAGCATGCATTATTTTATAAATAATGATTATGAGATGATGTTTTACTTATGCATTTCACCCCATATACTCAGTACATAATCCTCAAAGTACTGATCCACATATACGTCTATGTGCGATATTGTCTCATAATGTAGGTTCAGGCACTCAGTATCAGCAGTGTGAGTAGTTCGAGCATCTCCATATACATCCGACAGTTGGTGAGTCCTCATAGTTTGGGGGCTTATTCATTCAGCTTTTGCATTTTATCAGTTTATAAGATTTAGCATTCTTTTCAGACAGTTCGAGTTAGCTGGGGGTTTTCCCAGTGACTCTCTAGTTATTAGCAGTAGAGGCTTGTCAGACTACTAGTTTTGATACAGATTGTTCAGTTTTGATATTTCAAATATGATGTTCAGATTATTCTCAGATATTATAGATAGTTTCCGCATTATAGTTTGACTTTTATGTCTATATTTCCCTTATTTTGAGATTTAGGCTCAGTAGCAGGCATAAAGGGTTAACTTAAGGCTACTTATAGTCTTAAGCACCGTGTAATATTTTGGGACCAGGTTTCAGGGCGTTACAAACTTGGTATCAGAGACTAAGATTTTTTTTAAGAGTCCTAGGGAGTGAGACAAGCCGTGTTACATAGAGTCTTAGTCATGGATGTGAAGCGCTCAACATTTAGGAACAAAAGGCTATGGAACGTTCTTAGGAAATCATCTCTTTCTTTCATGATCTATCATGCTTATAGTATCTATATATGCTTTTAACTTTTCACGTGACAGTTGAACATGCCTCCTCGTTGAGCTAATGCCCAAAGAAACGATAACCATCCACGTCAACCTGCTGATCCTTTGAATGAGAATGCGTCACATGCAGAGTTTCGGGCTGCCTTTCAGGCGCTAGCCCAAGCTGTGACAGCTAATGTTCAGGGCAACCGTCAGGATGCAGTCCAACTTTAGCAAGATGGGGACTTAGCCTTAGCTAGAATTTGAGATTTTATGAGAATGAACCTGCCGAAATTCTTTGGGTCGAAGGCAGGTGAGGACCCACACCTTTATCTAGATGAGGTGAAGAAGATCACTAGGATTATGCATGTTTATGAAGAGGAGAGTGTAGAATTGGCATCCTATACGCTGAAGGATGTTGCATATGACTGGGTAGTGATGTGAAAGAAACGTAAATGGGAGAATGCAGCTCCCATACTTGGAAGATGTTTCAGGATGCGTTTCTAGATAATTTCTTCCCACGTGAGATAAGGGAAGCTAAGATAGAATAGTTTATGAACCTGAGGCAGGGCTTAATGACAGTGAAGGAGTATTGCCTCAAGTTCAACCAGTTGGTTAAGTATGCCCTTGATCAGATGGATGATCCTAGGTCAAGCATGACTAAGTTCGTGACTGGAGTATCTAGATTGCTAGATTGATGATGCATACTCAGCAGATAGAGGTAGAGAAGTTAAAAGGAAGTGAGAGTGGAAATAAGAAGGCTGGAATAGGGCAGTTTGAGTAAGTCCAGGCCAGATCGCAAGGAGGATATCGTTCACAGTTTTAAAATTATTCATCCATGTCAGCACTGACAGCGTCCAAGCACACACGCAAGTGTACGTGGTCTTATCAAGTAGTAAAGTGGCTTCAAGAAAGCCCAAATATCAATCTCACAGGGACTTGCAGTCACTGCCTATCCAATTCTAGTTCAACAATTGAGAAAAATTAAATAAGGAGGTTTAAGAAATGTAAACTATAAGTAAACTAAACTAATGCAGAAAGTAATGACTTAGGACAATCTATGGATAGAAGCCCAGGGTTAAGTCTTACGAACAATCATACTACGTTATTGAAATTCATTCATTAAATTGCTTATCTTGATTGTTGATTTGTAGGGTTAATCGCATGATTATGGTTTCCCAACCTCTAATCCTTTACCTAAGTTGAACCTTACAACTACATCGTTGAGCGGGAATGTAATAGTTCACTTAATTTCTTTAAAGCTATCATCCTACGTGTGAATCAAGTAAGGATTCTAAGTACATCTCTGTCCTAGATGCTAATTCAAATTTCTTATTTTAAATAGAAACAAGAACCACACTTTGTCTATTCCCACGTTCTATCTCCTTATTCCCTCTCCCGAGATCACAAGATCGACAATGGGTGTTCAATCCTCAAAATAATTAAATCAAGAATAAACAAACAACCATAATGATAAGAAAATCAAAAACTTAATTCAAAACAAAAGTAATCATGCTCGCGTCCTTGACCCCAGAAAAGGAGTTTTAGCCTTTAATGGAAATATTCATCATCCAATCCCTTGGATTGATGATACACACCATAAAAGAAACTAAATTAAAGAGATATAAACCCTAAAAGAAGTGTTGAGAATCCCCAAAACTAGTGACATCCAAAAATGAATAATAATATTTACAAATATGTATTTATAGTATCCAAGTAATCCCAAGCCGATTAGGATTCAAATCTGCAGTTTTGCCCGTATTTGAAATAGGGTCGCGTCGTGAGGGCCATTTGACTTAAGTAGGGCTCGATACGCAAGCCCATAGAAAGGGTACACTGTTTTGGGTACCTTCTGAGTATTTTGGTATATATAACGTGCCCAGAGTACTTTCCACACTCCCACACTCTCCCTGGACATTTCAAGTATCAAAATTGAGTCCAAGTTGTGTATTGTGCTTTCGTTAAGCCATTCCGAGTCTTTTTGAATTATTTTCACTTTATTTGAAGCTTGTATATCCTTAATATATCATCATAATCCATTAATCAAGCATCCTAAAATACAACAATTTAGAGCTCAAAATAACACAACATCCAACACGACAAAGTAGAAACACGAGCTAAGCATAGGCAAAATTCACTTTGATCTTTAACTCATTGTTTCGACTCTTGTCTTGATCCAATTGACCATTAAACATTATAAAAAAGTTGTTTAAAATATAAATACACAATAACAACCTTATAAACTCATTAAAACACATTAGAAACCAACACAATAGACTAGACAAACACCTAGCTCAAGCTAGTAACACTAGTTTTCTCGGTTGAACTCTAAATGATCAATTTGAATCAAAACTCATTTGAAAACACCTTTAAACATAGTAAACACATACTTAGATACTTAAATGCACATTTATCTCATTATCAATACATTAATCACGTGAATCATCCTCAAAACAAGGTTAAATAGGCTATAATAGTAAGGCTAGAATGCATAAATACACCCAACATCACCACCCCACACTTAAAGCCTTGTTCGTCCTCGAACAACTCTTCACTTTAAGCATCAAGAGATGAAGATACTCCACACTTCTAATACATGAAAGACACTCAAGCTAGCACTACAATGAATACACGAATGCAAGTTACTACACTAAGCATGTTACAACACAATTGAAAGCTCAAGAATCCTACTTCAAAACATCCTAACCTCAAGAATGGACTCCATAAGTGGAAAACTCATGCTAATTTCTCAATCAAAGACATCATAAGAATCACCCATATTAATCAAACATGTGGCCTCACAACAAGAGAGTTACCCATAATCACTCACAATAATGCAATTATCATAATGGGTATACAAATCAAATTACGCTCACTCTCACAAAGAATTCACAAGTTACACATAATGAACCATAGGCTTGCCATTAGTGTAATGCTCCACTAATAGTTGAATGTAAAGCTTAGGACAAAGAAGGACTTTTCCGGGTTGTAATGTAGGCTAAGGGATAGGTAGAAACTATTTGGGAATAGTGACTAACCTCTCTAAGCGCTTTAATACACTACATTAAACATTAAAAACCAATCTCCAACAACCAAATTACTTTTTTTCATCCTTCCATATCTTTTATTTTTTCCCCATCTCTTTTAAGTATTTTCACAAACACTTGGTGGACACATAGTTTACTACCACAAGAATCAATTTTTCTCTTTTTTTTTTCACAATCATGGAAATATTTTTAGCATATATTATATCATAACCACCCACCACACATCAATTATATACCAATAACTATTACTTTGGGGCATCAATTTCACCTTTTTCTTCTTCAATTTTTTTTCAAACTCCTTACTATTTTTTTTCAATTAAAGTACTTAGGAGCTTTTGGGATCAAATTATGGTCTATCAAAGAAGGGATTAGGCTACTTATGAGGCTACCAAAGAAAAGGCTAAAGGCTCAATGGGGGTTAACTAAGATAATGCACAAAGGGTAGGACAAATAGAAGGTAAAAATAAGGCTATCAAAGAAATGCCTATATCATCTCCTAAACCCACATTCTTTATTTCGCTTCACACACACACCTGACAAGTTCTAGACATCACACGCAACAAGGAATATCAAAAATCTCACACGCACATGGCACATGCTCAACTAAATAGGATCATCATAGATTCTTAACCAAACCATAGCATGGATTCAAATTTAAGCCACCAAGTACAAGAATCGAAAACATAAGCCTAGAAGTCTCAAAAGTAGTAATTCACTCATTCATTATGCTTTTACCAAATGAAACACTTGCACCATGCAATAAAAAATAGTACCAACAAGAATATCCCACTTATTCCCAACCTATTTTTTTTTAAATTGAGCTAAAATTTGGAAATTTTCCTACTCCACACTTAAAAAACTATTTTGTCCTCAAAGTGAATTTAAAAGTAAAAGGATAGAAGTACTCCCTGAGGCTCTAGGCCTAGTGATGTGTGAGTAGACGCTAACACATTTAAGGATTTTAACCGAGAATAATTGCAAAGTCTTAAGCAACTTTTGTCGTTTTTGATTGTTTTATGTTTGATTTTACAGTAGAAGCTAAGATGCTAGAGAGGCAACAAGAATAAAAGAAAACGAGTTGAAATCGGAAGTAAATAGAGGCAAAGTATGGCCGACGACATTTGTGATAAGTTGTCAGCCCTGTGATAAGCTGTCAAGTTCATCGTCAACCGAAGATAGAGAATTGGCCTAAGTTGCAAGCTGTGATGACATTTTGTGATAGGTCGTTAAGGAGATGATAAGGCGTCAAGATTGTCGTCAGCCTAAGGCAGAACATGAGAGCTGAAGGAGAGTTGTGATGACATTTTATGATAGGCCGCACAGAGCTGATAAGTTGTCAAGTTTGTCGTCAGCCTTAAGCAGGAAGATGCAAAACTGAACAAGGAGCTGACGACATTTGTGATAAGTCGTCAGCCTCCTAATAGGTTATCACGAATGGCGTCACCTAATTCAAGAAATTTCTGAACTTTATTATTTTGTTTCCTTATTTAGGCTGAACTATTTAAAGCCTTGTTTAGGGTTTTTCTTGAGGAGTTCCGCACATGAGTCTTTAATACACATATTTTTATTTTCTCTCTAATTTCGTGGCTTGAAAAAGCAAATACTTTAAAGAGATTATTATCATTATTTTGGGATTTGATCTAATCTGAGAATCTCTAGTTTCTATTCATCTTGTGGTAAGTTTATCTTTCAAATCATGAATACAACTAGTTTCTTAGATTATTACGTCATGAGCGGCTAAACCCCTTTAACCTAAATTATGGGATCTAGGGTTAAGACTTGATAAGGTGCTAAGTGTTCAAGATTCAAAAGGTAGTAGGACTTCTTGATAATTCTGTGGTTTTAATTATCTTCTATTGGTTGCAAACGATAGATAACAACTTTTTTGATTTGCTTGAGAAAGAAATCAATTATAGTAGGAAGTGAATTATCAACACGGACTTGGAAGCTACCAACCTTCTATTTAATAATCGACGTTGTAACAAGGTTGATTAACCTGAGGTAAAATCTGGTCAGTGAATATAAATTCCCTAAGTCCGAGAGGATTAGGTAATTAAATGCTTAAGTAGGTCGAGAGACATTTAGGCATAACTTCGATAAAGATAACTTGTTGTCCTACCTTCTGTGAGAATCTTGAACCACCATTAGCATCTGTCAAGTACCAAAAACCCTAGTGAACATAATTCTGGTTATTTCATAAACTCTTGATTACAAACACCAAAAGTAAAGTGACCAACAATTACTTGTTAAACTCAAACCCCCCATTTCAGCAAACATTCAACTATCAGTTGATTAAATTGCAAACAACTTGAGTTCACACCATATTCCCTGTGGGATTCGACCCCAACCTAGTTGGGTTTTATATTGACAACGATTGATTACATTCTCATTAAAGAGGTATAGTTTGAGCGTTATAAAAAATGGCGCTGTTTCCGGGGAATATGGTTGTAAACTGAAGTTTGTATGCGTTAATTGACTGTTAGTCAAGTTTTCTAGGTTTACGTTTATTTGTTATTTTTGTTTATTGCAGGATCTTTATAGTGTATGCCAAGAACCAGATGTTCCGGAGAACCACTATTACCACTTAATCTGGAACCGCAACGAATTGGAAGAATGACAGAACAGCAAGAGGCTGACAGATTGGTAATCTCAGCTAGAGCCCTGGTGAATGTACAGAATGTCAGTCAACAAGTACGACATCCAAACCCTGAGGATGAAGATTTGGGATACGAGGAGTTGCTAAATCTTGGTAACCCAAGGCGTACAGAGCAAGTACCTACACCAGTGCAACGTTATTTTAACAGGAACAGTCCATTCCAAAGAAGGAAAGAATACCAGCCGGTTCAGTATGATCTAAATAATGATGATGATGGGATGGATGGAGTAGGTGCAACGGGTGCAATTATTCCTCTACCGTTGAAACCTGGGGCAAAATTCAACATTACGAGTACTATGATCCAACTTCTCAATCTGAAGGGGTTATTTGGTGGCCTTCCTGGGGATGACCCGAACTTGCATCTGGTGAATTTTGTCACCATCTGTAAATTTTTTGATAACCCAAGAGTAGGCCAGAACGCTATCCAGTTGAGATTATTTCCTTTGTCTCTGTCTGGGGAGGCAACATTGTGGCTGAATAAGTAGACACCCTATTCTATAACCAACTGGAGGCAGTTGAAAGGAGCTTTCCTAGAAAGGTTCTTTTCGCCTTCCAGGAGGGTACAGTTGAGGGACGAGATCAACAACTTTAGGAAGCTCCCAAATAAAGCCTTGCATAAAACCTGGGAGAGATTCAAGAAGAAGATGACACAGTGTCCGAACCACAATATGACAGACATACATTTGATGGAGACTTTGTACAGGGCTCTAAACTCTATTACAAAGCCAATTATAGATAATGCTGCTGGTGGTTCTTTTGTTGATCTTACATTCCCAGAGGCTTCAAATATGCTAGAAAGGATGATCACACAGAGTAGGGCATGGCATACTAGAGACTCTATGGTGGCCAGCCCCACTGCTTCTGTGGGTATTACTGCAGAACAACGTAGAAGAGAAGAGGAGTGTGACCAAGACATGGCTCACTTAAAATGCAGATGGACTTATTAACCAAGCAATTTCTATCAGGCAAGGTGGAGAAGGTGAAAGCTGTGGGATCTCAGGATAGAGGTGAAGCTGATGCAGAAGAAGAGGCGAACTATGTTAATAATCAGAGGGGTTTCCAAGGCAATAACCAAGGGAATCAAGGTCGGAAATTTTATGATAAGCCTGGTTATAAGGATAAGGAGCAAGGAAATTAGAGGAATAATAATGACAGAAGTGGGCTATATGTTTCTCCTGGAAATCTTGATGCATCTACTACCAGTTCTGAAAAGATGTCCATGGAGGACATGATGGCTAAGTTATTGAAGGGAGTGCAGGCTACCAACTCTGGTGTGACCACCATGAAGACTGATTTGACATCCATCAGTCAGTTGGTAAACTCACACTTCACCGCAATCAAACAGTTAGAGCAGCAGATGAGCCAACTCTCCACTGCATTTAACTCGAGGAAGAGCAGAACATTACCAAGTGATACGGTCCAAAATCCACGGAATGATGGCTCATGTATTGAAATTACCACTAGGAGTGGTAAGATATTACCTGGCCCTTCTGTGGGAAAATATGTTGTTGAGGAGGTAGTTGATGATGAACCAGAAGAAGGAAGTCCAGTGGAATCTGAGAAGCTGGATAATTTTGATGATGCTCTGAAAAAAGAAAAAGAGAAGGAGAAGGAGGTAGTGTTGAAAACTATCCCAAGACCACCACCTTTCTTTCCTCAATTATTGAAGAAAAAAACTGATGATGCAAAATTCAGTAAATTCATGGCAATGCTCAAACAACTGACGGTGAATGTGCCATTGGTTGAGGCACTTGAGCAAATTCCAGGATACACGAAGTTCATAAAAGACCTTGTTAAGAAGAAATGGAAGGTTAGCCATGAAATAAAGGACAATATCCTTCATTGTGGCACTATCTCCACAAGGTCTTTAGTGCAAAAAAAGGCAGATCCGGGAGTATTTACCATCCCGTGCATGATTGGGTCCCTGAATTTTACAAAAGCGCTATGCGATTTGGGAGCCAGTATAAACCTAATGCTACTTTCCATGTACAAAAAATTGGGTTTGGGGGATCCTACCCCGACAAACATGCGGTTGGTGATGACAGATAGTTCTGTGAAGTGGCCGGTGGGCATATTACACGATGTCTTGGTAAAGGTGGCCGATTTCATTCTTCCTGCTAATTTTGTAGTCCTGGATTGCGAGGTGGACTTTGAAGTGCCCATCATCTTGGGTAGACCATTCCTTGCAACTGGGAGAGTGATCGTGGACATAGAGCTAAATGAGCTAAAGTTCAGGCTCAATGACAAAGAAGTACGCTTCAAAATACACTCATCCATGACTCAGCAAAAAGATATGAGTGTTTTATCAATCGTTGGTGTATTTTATGAAGATGGTAAAGGGGTATCAACAGGTTGTCTTGACCAAGTCTTAGTAGTCAAGATAACCAAGTCGTGCCGCGACAGTAAACCAGGCGCTATTGGGAGGCAACCCAAAGTTTTTATATTCCAGTAATTTGTTTATTTTTGTAGTAGGTTTTAGTTCAAAGAAATTAGAATCGATGTGTTCAGCCAAGTGCTCCTGGCGATATTTTTGACGGGCTATCACAATTGTGATAAGCCATCAGATTTGTCGTCAGAGATGTCAGCGCTGAAGAAGGGTCTGGTAAGGCTGACAACATTTGTGATAATCTATCACACTTATGGCGGCTTATCAGAAATGTCGTCACCAAAACCCCAAAATTTAGCTGAAATTCTGGGCCCAGGTGAAAATATCCAACCCGACCCAAATATTGACTTTGCACCTTCCCGCGTGTTTTGTTTTATTTTCCTTAAGTGTTAATTCCTTCCATACTTAGAATATTTTCTTCCCTTCTTTAAACTCTTTCCAAGTAAAACAAGAAGAAAACTTCCTTGTGTGTGGGGATTTGAAATCAAAAATCAAGAATTCTTCTTCCCTCTACTCTCTCTTACTTGTGTAATCAAAGTGAAAGCTCCCATCAGGTATACTTGAAACCTAGCCCTTATTTTAAGTTGGTAAGTGATAATTGATGAAAACCCAAGTTCCCAAGAAGATTGAACCAAGTTCAACTTGCAAAAGTAGGAAAGACGGGAACTAGGGTTTGCTGTGCAATCTTGAGGTTTAAAAGTTCAGCTAAAAAACAAAAATTGAGTGGATTGTAAGAAAAAATGGGACAAAAAATTGAGTTAAAATTGAGTTGGGGTTCTGTTTAGAGCTGACGACATTCGTGATAAGCTATCACAACTGTGACGACTTATCAAAAATGTCGTCAAAGGTTGCTAAGAATGATGTGGGTTCTGTTTAGGGCCGACGACATTTATGATAAGCTATCACAGCTATGATGTCTTATCAAGAAATGTCGTCACACTTGGGACCTGAAGCAGTACTAAACCCTTTCAAGGGGTGTGGAATTTCAATGATTAATGTGTTTGTGTTTATACTCTTAAGGGTCGACTAATGATTTATCTCTTGTTATAGGTATTGAAATGGAACCTAAAGGAAAGAATCCTAAATCTACAAAGAAGGAACAGCTGAAGAGTGTACCTCGGAGACTCATCGATGAGGTGTTTGATTATGAGGAAGAAGAGCCACTTCTTAGAAAGAAAAGAAAGAAAATAAGCCCTAAAAATCCTCCACCACCCACACCAGTTGAGGTAGAGGAAAGTGAAGATAGTGATACTGAGCCAACAATGTCTGAACGTACAGCTTCTAAGCAGTCGGCCTCTGAGCAACAGGAGTCTGAACATACTGAATCTGAGGAGCATGATTCAGATCATCCTGATTTCGAGAAGCATGAGTCTGAGCAACCTGAATCCGAGGGGCCATCAACTGAGTCCCCTTCTTCTGAGCCACAAGATGATGAGGAATCTCCAATTCGGGGAACTATGGTCAAATGCAAAAAACCTGAAGTCCAAGACAACACTAGGTGGCAAATTCCCAAAGCTCAGAAAATCTTTTTTGACGGGCCTCACAGAACCAACAGAAGAGCTGTGAAAAGGCCACTCTTTGAAGAGAAGTGAATCATCATTAAGGGGTTGAGTAGGTATCTGGAGGTGGAGCAGAAATTTCATGCCTATGACTTGGGATGGACTACACGAGGAGGAAATTCATTTTTCCCTACACTAGTTAGGGAATTCTATGCAAACTACCAAGATCGCTTGGAAAACATGTGTAAAGAAAGGGAGAACGCAACAGACAAACCTTTATTAGATAAAGTTTTGGTATAAGGTGTAATGGTAGATGTTTCTGAAGCGACAATTAATAGGTTCTTGCATGGCCTAAACTTTACTCCCAGGCCACTTCACCCACTTTTTATGCCCGGTTGAAGCATCGGGAGAATCAACGGACTTGGTTAGCCACACTCATAGAAGATGGAGAATCCGAATGGCTGACCAATCCGGGTGAAAGAATTTTCAAGGCTTCCCTGACTTCAGAGGCAAGATTTTGGTGGGGTATTGTTCATACTTGGTTGATGACCATAGATGGTGATAATATTCTCAGGGATGATAGAGCAATATTAGTCGCAAGTTTTGTGGCTAACCTCAAATTAAAATTTTGAGAAATCATCGTTGAAGAGATAAAAATTTGGGTCTCTAGGTCTGATACTGCTTATCCCTTCCCTTGTTTGATTACAAGGTTATGTAGGGCAGCAGATGTGCCTAAGATTGTTGGGTTAGAAGAAGAAATCCTTGCCAAGAAGACCCACAATCCTATCCGAAATGAGGAAAATCAGTTGAGGATAATGCTTGACAGGGGCTCAGAGATGCCAACTGATCCACCAGTTACAGGTACCAGCTCGGTGCCTAATGCAGAGATACCAGATTCTGAAGCTATACCTCCAACATCTGCAACAATGGAAGAATCATCAGTGCCCAGAACTGAGACAAATCCTCCAGCTGCAATGCCTACAACAGAATTTGCCTTCAGTCCTATGAATTTTAAGAGAGTAGCAAAGCAGTCCAAGTGGTGTGAGGCTCAGCTTAAACTCTTTGCCAAGCAATTTGCAGCTACAGTGGACAAGAGGGTTAAGGCTGCAATTGATCCCTACAAGGCTCTGCCGGGATGGATTGATGAATTGGAGAACCGCTTCAATGTGTGGTCAAAAGAGAAGTCAGATCCAGAGATGACACTACTCAGGTCAGAACTAGCCAAGGTGAAAGCAGAGGTTGGAAAGCTATAGCAATACCAATTTATGGTGTCATAAGATCTGGCAGTTGAGGATTCTGAGAGATAACTACCATTATTTGATCTCACTAAGGAACCAGTGAAGAAAATGAAGAAGAAAGGTGAGAAAAAAGAAAAGGGGAAGAGACAGAGGCCCGACAGTGATGAAGAGAGAAAATCAGAGAAAAGGGAAAAAAAGAAGAATGAAAAGGAGGAACTGAAGAAGGTGAGGATCGAGTCCTTAGTTGATAATGAGAGATGGGAGGCATCCATCCGAGCGAGAGCAGCAGGTGCCTCTACTAGTGGGCCTTCAGAAACTGCCAGACCAGCTGCACCAGAATAGAACGAGGCTCCTGATGGAGATAGGGAATCTAAGGATGCAACAGCAGGGTCAGGAACCCATGATCCTTGGGATTGATCTATTCCAGTAATACCTTAAACCCTTAGTTCAGAATTTCTTTGATTTTAAGTTGAGGGTGTAGGGTAAATTGTTGTTGTAAAAATTATGTAGTCAACTAGGAGAAATACTTGTACTTGAAGCAGTTGAATTGGTTTTGTGATTTTTGTGCACCTCTTCAAGTGGCCTACTTCTTTAACTGTGTGATTTGTATTTAAGTGTGACCACTATGAATCTTTGTATGGAATTAGTTATAGAAACATAATAATCATTGCTAAGCAGCTGCATGAACTGAATGAGCAGTAGATTGCGATATACCTGTGTGCCAAGTGTGTGTGAGTTGTTACTTAGTTCCCTATGTATGCTGAAGCCAGAACTTTCCCGGTTAGTCTTACCTAGGTTAAAGGATAGGGGTTAGGAAAGGATCATAGGCCGTTTTGATAGTAGCTCACTTTAGTCTAAATGACCTCCCCGGTAGGTAAAATATCCCTTGATCCATGCTTTGAGACTAATTAGTCTATTTATTTTTATGACACCTGTCACCTTCCCATTTATATCACAATGAACCTATTTTGGCCCTGGTCCTTCTTGGACACTGTGCACTTTGACTTAGGCAAATGGCCTAAGTTGAGGGTGGCTATCATAGGGGTGCGTGATACAAAATAAGAATGAAGAAAATCAGAATAAAAAAAAGAACAAAAAACTAGGTACGGAGAAAAAGAGCAAGAAAAGAAAAAATTATGAAAAAGAATAAGTGATTGTGGAAAAGACCGCACTCATCCTGAATAAGTATGATCAAGAAAAGAGAAGAGTAGAAAAGGCAAATGAGTGAAACCCCAAAAGGTTAGTGTAGTGTCAAGGAGGCTTAGTCACTTTAAATACCATGAGTATCATACCAGCCCCTAACCTACATTACAATCCAAAGAGAAGACCTATAGTGATCCTAGATGACCTATCTGAAGATCTGGGTAATGAAAATAAGGGCAAGCCTATGGTACTTGGCATACATTTATTGGAACTTCATTCTGAGAGTAAGTGTTTTGATTGTCCCCATGGTTATATAGATGATTACTGATATGAGATGAGGGGGATTTCTTTGTAGTGAGGGCACACTGGTTACATTGCTAGTTACTAACTTGTTCAGAGAGTGTAATACTGGTCTATGCCTGAGTGTGATAGCTAAATTAATGTCGTATCTTGATCCCTGTATGTTGCATTGGTGTTATTCATTGTTCTTAAATTGACTAACCTTGGAGATGCTGTAAGTAGTTTGAGATAATGTGGATGATTGACTGCCAAACGTGCTTTGTATTCTCTTAGTTGTGTTTTGGTTGCTTGAGGACAAGCAATTGTTTTAAGTTGAGGGTGTTGATGTGTGAGAAGACGCTAACACATTTAAGGCTTTTAATCGAGAATAATTGCAAAGTCTTATGCAACTGTTGTCGTTTTTGATTATTTTATGTTTGATTTTGCAGTAGAAGCTAATATTCTAGAGAGCCAACAAGAATGAAAGCAACCGAGATGAAATCAAAAGTAAATAGAGGCAAAGTGTGGCTGATGAGATTTGTGATAACTCGTCAGCCCTGTGATAAGCTGTCAAGTTCATCGTCAGCCAGATATATAGAATTGGCCTAAGTTGAAAGCTGTGATGACATTTTGTGATAGGTCGTTAAGGATATGATAAGGCGTCAAGCTTGTCGTCAGCCTAAGGCAGAACATGAGAGCTGAAGGAGAGTTGTGATGATATTTTGTGATAGGCCATCACGGAGCTGATAAGTTGTCAAGTTTGTCGTCAGCCTTAAGCAGGAAGATGCAAAACTGAACAAGGAGCTGACGACATTTGTGATAAATCATCATCCTCCTAATAGGTTATCACGAATGGCGTCATCTAATCCGAGAAATTTCTGAACTTTATTATTTTGTTTCCTTATTTAGGTTGAACTATTTAAAGCCTTGTTTAGGGTTTTTCTTGAGAAGTTCCGCACTTGAGTTTTTGAGACACATATTGTTATTTTCTCTCTCTAGTTTCATGGCTTGAAAAAAATAATACTTTGAAGAGATTATTATCATTATTTTGGGATTTCCTTTGTGATCTAATCTGAGAATCTCTAGTTTCTATTCATCTTGTGGTAAGTTTATCTTTCAAATCATGAATACAACTAGTTGCTTTGATTATTACGTCATGAGTGGCTAAATCCCTTTAACCTGAATTATGGGATCTAGGGTTAAGTCTTGCTAAGGTGCTAAGTGCTCAAGATTCAAAAGGTAGTAGGACTTCTTGATAATTCTATGGTTTTAATTATCTTCTATTGGTTGCGAATGATAGATAAAACCTGCTTTGATTTGCTTGAGAAAGAAATCAACTATAGTAGGAAGTGAATTATCAACATGGACTTGGAAGCTACCAACCTTCTATTTAATAATCGACGCTGTAACAAGGTTGATTAACCTGAGGTAAAATCTGGTCAGTGAATATAAATTCCCTAAGTCTGAGAGGATTAGGTAACTAAATGCTTAAGTAGGTCGAGAGACATTTAGGCATAACTTCGATAAAGATAACTTGTTTTCCTACCTACTCTGAGAATCTTGAACCACCATTAGCATCTGTCAAGTACCAAAAACCCTAGTGAACATAATTCTGGTTATTTCATAAACTCTTGATTACAAACACCAAAAGTAAAGTGACCAACAATTACTTGTTAAATTCAAACCCCCCATTTCAGCAAACATTCAACTATCAGTTGATTAAATTGCAAACTACTTGAGTTCACACCATATTCATTGTGGGATTCAACCCCAACCTAGTTGGGTTTTATATTGACAACGATCTCTTACATTCTCATTAAAGAGGTGTAGTTTGAGCGTTATCACCTAGCTAGTAGCATCTTCACACATAAAGGAGATCTATGGGACCCCACACTCATTCTTTGCCATGCTTCAAGCTCAAGTTTATGGTACTCAGACTTCCCATTGACCTGTGACTCAACCAAAAACAAAAACTACCTGAAATAAAATCTAAAAAAAAAATAAAAAGAAAACATACCTAATTAAATGGGTTGCATCCCAAGAAGCGCCTAATTTAGTGTTGCGGCACGATCCAATCAACTTTTTCCTCCACCTTGAGGATATGAATTTCACCCCCAACTTAGCATCCATCTTTTTGCCTCGATCATAGGGTAGTGGTACAAATATTAAGGAACCGAGTACTGGATGATACATGGTAAACCACTCAGCCTTGAAGTGAGGTGTGTTTTTATATTGCTTATACGGTGTAAAATAAAGAATATTTTTGTTCCTCATCTTCACACTCTTTCACTATTTGAAATGATTCCACAGACAAAACATCATCTAAACATAATGTAGAAAAGTACTTCAAATGAGGCCCAACCAATCCTACTTCAAAATTTACACTATCTGCTACGCACTCACTTTTATTCACCTTCTCAATTTCAGTCTCAAAATAAAGATGACAATCGAGTGGATGCGATTCTTGTGATTGCTCCACAAATTGGCTAATATCCTCCTCATATTTTTTTTCTTAGCCACTATAGACATGGTGGCAGTGGTATCTCCTCAACCTCCATAGTTGTTTGTTGAGAATTTCCCACAAACACGACTAAATCAGGATTAAAATGACACATATCTGTAGAGTGATACAAATTACCACAAGACACACACCAACTCGCGGTCTGTTGCGCACGTCGCAAACAAGCAGGTCCCCTCCAAATGCTTGGATCAAAATCTGGACAAAAAACCTCATGGTGGGGTCCTCCACAAAAAAGACAAGAATCATCATCCCTCGAAAACCATCTATCCTAGACTAACATCTCAAGAAGAGTGTGAGAAAAATAGAAATAAATAAAGATAACAAGAAACAAGAAAAATATTTATAACTCAATATAGAAAAACTAAAAATAAGATAGGTACCTAATTACAAGTCCCCGGCAACGGCGCCAAAAACTTGACAGTGCCCAAGTGCACACGCAAGTGTCCGTGGTCTTATCAAGTAGTAAAGTGACTTCAAGAAAGCCCAAGTATCGATCTCATAGGGACTTGCATTCGCCGTATATCCAATTCTAGTTCAACAATTGAGAAAAAGTAAATAAGGAGGTTTAAGAATTGTAAACTAAAAGTAAACTAAACTAATGCAGAAAAGTAATAACTTAGGACAATCTATGGATAGAAGCCTAGGGTTAAGGCTTACGAACAATCATACTACGTTATTGAACTTCACTAATTAAATTGCTTATCTTGGTTGTTGATTCGTAGGGTTAATCGCATGATTATGATTTCCCAACCTTTAATCCTTTACCTAAGTTGAACCTTACAACTACATCGTTGAGCGGGGATGTAATAGTTCACTTAAGTATTTTAAAGCTATCATCCTACGTGTGAATCAAGTAAGGCTTCTAAGTACATCCCTATCCTAGATGCTAATTCAAATTCCTTATTTTATAAAGAAACAAGAACCACACTTTGTCTATTCCCATGTTCTATCGCCCTATTCCCTCTCCCGAGATCACAAGGTCGACAATACATGTATTCTAAAGGGTGATCAATCCTCAAAATAATTAAATCAAGAATAAGAAAACAACCATAATGATAAGCAAATCAACAAAATTAATTCAAAACAAAAGTAATCATGCTCACAGACTTAACCCCAAAAAAGGAGTTTTAGCCTTTAATGGAAATATTCATCATTCAATCCCTTGGATTGATGATACAAACCATAGAATAAACTAAATTAAAGAGATATAAAACCTAAAAGAAGTTTTGAGAAGCCCCACAACTAGTCCAAGATGTCCAAAAGTGAATAATAATGTTTACAAAGATGTATTTATAGTATCCAAGTAGTCCCAAGCTGATTAGGATTCAAATATGCAGTTTTGCCCGTATTTGAAATAGGGTCGCGTCGCGAGGGCCATTTGACTTAAGTAGGGGTCGAGATGCGGGCCCACATAAGGGTAAAATGTTTTGGGTGCCTTCTGAGTATTTTGGTATGTAGTACGTGCCTATAGGACTTACCACTCTCCGACAATTGCCTTGGTCATTCCAGGTATCCAAATTGAGCCCAAGTTGTGTATTGTGCTTTCGTTAAGCAATTCCGAGCCTTTTTGAATTGTTTCCACTTGATTTGAAGATTTTATATCCTTCATATATCATCATAATACATTAAAAAAATAATCATATAGCATTAAACACAATAATTTAGGGCTCAAAACAACACAATATCCAACACGATGAACTAGAAAGGCTAATTTCACTTTGATCTTTAACTCATTGTTTCGACTCTTATCTTGATCCAATTGGCCATTAAACATTATCAAAAAGTTATTTATAATATAAATACATAATAAAAATCTTAGAAACTTATTAAAACACATTAGAACCCAACAAATAAACTAGACAAACATTTAGCTCAAGCTAGTAACACTAGTTTTTTGGTTGAACTCTAAATGATCAATTTGAATCAAAATTCATTTGAAAACACCTTTAAACACTGTAAACACTTACTTTCACACTTAAATGTATATTTATATCATTATCAATACATTAATCACATGAATCATCATCAAAACAAGGATAAAAAAGCTAGAATAGTAAGGTTAGGATGAATAAATACACCTAACATCAAGCAACATATTCAGCTAGTTCTCCCACTCTCAGAGGTAGACAGGAGAATTGGGATAAGTATTCTATGTCTAGATCTCAAAATAGTGTAAGTATGAGACCTTTTTGTCCTCTTTTTGCTAAGTGTGGTAGGAATCATCTCAGGGAGTGCTTGGCTGGATAGAAGGGTTTTTTTTGGTTGTTGTAAGTCGGGTCACAAATTTAAAGATTGTCCGCATGCTAAGTTTCAAAAAAGAGATATTTGTCCCCAGACTCAGGCTACTAGTGCACCAGCTCCTTTAGGTCGCCCAGCTCCTCCCCAGGGCGCATCATCCACTACCTGCGGCGGTCAGAACCAAAATCAATTTTATGCTTTACCATTCCATCAGGAGCAAGAGGATTCAATAAATGTTGTTATTGTTGTTCTTCGTGTCTTTCATCTTGATGTTTATATGTTGCTAAACCCTGGGTCGATTTTCTCTTATGTGACCCCATTAGTTGTAGTAAATTTTGAGATAAGTTTTGAAAAGATCCCTGAGCCTTTCTTGGTTTCTACTCCAGTAGGTAAGTCCATTTTTGATAAACAAATATATAAAAGGTGTCCTATCACTGTCCTTCATAAAGCCACGTTAGCAGACTTTATAGAGTTAGACATGGCTGACTTTGATCTTATTCTTGGCATGGATTGGCTTCATTCCTGTTATGCCGCTATAGATTGTCGCACCCGATTGGTGAAGTTTTAGTTTCCAGATGAGCTAGTCTGAGTTGTCAGGTAATTTAGTGTCTCCCAAGAGTCATTTCATATCCTATCTTAAAGCCATAAAGTTGATTTCCAAAGGGTGTATCTATCATCTAGTTCGAGTTAAAGATACTAAGTTGGAGACTCCAACAGTTCAGTCAGTTAGCATAGTCAATGAGTTTCCTGATGTTTTTCCCAAAGATTTGCCAGGGGTACCTCCCGATAGGGAAATAGAATTCAGCATTGAACTTCTTCCCGATACTCAGCCTATCTTAATATCCCATATCGTATGCCGAGATTAAGGAGTTGAAAGAGAAACTAAAAGATATTCTAGATAAAGGTTTCATAAGGCCTAGTGTTTCTCCATGGGGCGCTCCTGTCCTATTCGTGCCAAAGAAAGATGGTTCTTTGCGTATGTGCATTGAATATCGTTAGTTTAATAGAGTTATTGTAAAAAATAAATATATTCTTCCTAGAATTGATGTCTTATTTGACCAACTCCAAGGTGCAAGTTATTTCTCAAAGATAGACCTTAGATCCAGCTATCATCAACTTAAAGTAAGGAAATGTGATATTCCAAAGACAGCTTTTAGAAGCCGTTATAGTCATTTTGAGTTTCTAGTCATGTCTTTCGGATTGACAAATGCTCCCAATAGCCTTCATGGACTTGATGAACAGAGTGTTCAAATAGTATCTGAATATGTTTGTCATAGTCTTTATCGATGATATTCTTTTGTAACGCCTCGAAAATGGGTCCCGAGATGTCACACGGTGCTTAGGGTCATGAGTGACCCCAAGGTAACCCTTCTAGTGGCATGACTCATAAGCAAATGAATATGAAACATAAATCTGAAGAAAATAAGTGGAAGATACATCTTTTATGAATCTGATCAATACAAAACTAAATTCACATGATTACAACTCTGCTTTACAAGTGAAACTGGATTAAAATACTTTAACTCTATTGACTGTCTATGAAGCCTCCACTAATATTGACTATAGATATCTAGGACGCGACCCCAACTATCATTAATCAATATATAAGAATAAAAAAAGAACAATAGTAAATCTAACTGAAGTCCCCGAAGTAGGAGGACTCATCATCTTGCTAGCTAGAATTTGCAATTGTCTGAGTCTGAGTGTGCATACTAAAACTTGTACCTACATTATGAGACAATATAGCACACAGAAGTATATGTGGATCATTACTTTGAGGATGTATTGAGTATATGAGGGTGAATGCGTTTAAGTAAACAATATCATTACTCTTTATAAAACCATGCATGCTGATATAAATGATTCATATAGCTTGAATAAAACTGAAATATAAACCTCATAAATCATGAATAATGAAACATGTAGCATAAATCTCGTGAGTCATTATACTTAGTTCTAAAATCAGAATTCTCTTCTAATTCTTAAAGCTTGTAAGCAAAAGGGGAAATCTTAAGTTAATAACTTTCAAAAACTTATACTTTTATCTTGAGGAGATTAGGAAACTTTTTTAGAAACTTAGGGATTATAGAACTTTGGGACTTAGGGAACTTTAGGACTCTTTGGGAACTTGGGAGTTTCTTCTAACCGACATAAACCATGTGAGCAACATGGAGTCCAACATCTTTCCCACGTTGGGGAGAGTTGTTCTACCCTTGCCATCAGAATAGAACCTTAACTATAGTGATCACTATCTTAACCCACTTGGGGTAAATCAAATCCTATGGTGGCTCGTAGTTCTGGGGCATGAAACCTTGGAATCAAGCCCAACTCGGTGATAAATACTACTCCCATACTTAGGCTCAGAACTTTAGGAAAATCCACCTTAAAATATAGCATAAGGTCTAAATGAAAGCGAATTATGCTTCTATTTATTTTAAATCATAAACTGTAAGGATAGAGTGGATTCCTATCTTAGCTTAATATCAAAACATCAACTTTCTTTAAATCTTGGTAAGCAATTTGTTAGAGGAAAACTTAAGGTCATAACCTTCTTGAAAATCCAAACTCATCTTTGATATGGATATAAAAATCAAAACTTTCAAGGACGTGATCTTAGAAACTCAATACTAAATCTTTTGGGCTCAAATTCAAGATTTAATCTCATACCAATTCATAACAACACTTAAGGCTCAACATCAATCTTAAAATTATTCAACAATACCAATTCTCAAAAGAAAAGTACAACTCATGATATAAACCTTCAATTCAAAACATATATAGGTAGAATAATCATGCAATTCGACGCTTGGGTAACTTATAAATTCATAAACATCAAGACAAGATAATTTGGGTATAACCCCATATGTAAATCTTGAAATCTTTAAAAAAAATAAAAACTTTGGGCACAAGAACGAAAGAATTGTTCTTGTTCAAACCCCACATACCTTAGATTATGAACTTTGGATGAACTCTTGCTTTTGGGACTCTATTCGCGACTTTGAACGGGTATTCTTGATGCTCTTGGTTTGGGGATTCCAATTCTTGAATCAATTCCGAAAACTGACGGTGAAATCTTGAGTTTTATTAAATATTGGGTTGAAACCCTAGACTTTGTTCTTGGTGAATTTTAGGGAAAAGGATCATTCTTTGGTGTTTTGGGGATTAAATCTCGTGTTATGGATGAATAGGGGGTGGAAAATACCCCCTTTGCCCTTAATGAGACGGAGGTGAAATGCTGAAAAATTTGAACCAGGGGGAATATCCAGGGCAGCACCCTGCTTATCCCGGGGGACTAGCTAGGGCGGTGCCCTGCTTATCCCGGGGGACTATCCAGGGAAACGTGAGCTAATCACCCTGAGCTACTGGTTTGGCTTACCAAATATGCCCTTAAGCTCATCTAAAAGTTCTGAAAATCACCCGATATGTACTCTTGAATTACCCCATCGTGAATCAACAAAAAAAATCTATTATCGAAGGTTGGAAAGGTCAGAAATAAATTCCTCAAAGTATGAAGGTCTTAAAATAACTAAGTCTCAACACTTAGCCAAATTTCTAAGTGTGAGACCTCTCTTGACATTCTCTAAGGCTTAGACAATGAGGAAATTATGCTGGGTCTTACATCTTGTCTACTTTTATAATGAGGATGATCATGCAGACCATCTTAGAATTGTGTTACAGACCCTTAGAGATCACCAGTTGTTCGCCAAATTTATCAAGTGAAAATTTTGGCTAATGTCAGTAGCTTTGCTTGGTTATATTATTTCCAATGAGCAATATGGAGTCCAACATCTTTCCCACATTGGGGAGTGTTGTTCTCCCCTTGCCATCAGAATAGAACCTTAACTCTAGTGATCACTATCTTAACCCACTTGGGGTAAATCAAATCTTATGGTGGCTCGTAGTTCTGGGGCATGAGACCTTAGAAACAAGCCCAACTCGGTGCTAAATACTACTCCCATACTTAGGCTCAGAACTTTATGAAAATCCACCTTAAAATATAGCATAAGGTCTAAAATGAAAGCGAATTATGCTTCTATTTATTTTAAATCATAAACTGTAAGGATAGGGTGGATTCCTATCTTAGCTTAATATCAAAACATCAACTCCCTTTAAGTCTTGGTAAGCAATTTGTTAGAGGAAAACTTAAGGTCATAACCTTCTTGAAAATCGAAACTCATTTTTGATATGGATATAAAAATCAAAGCTTTCAAGGACATGATCTTAGAAACTCAATATTAAATCTTTTGGGCTCAAATTCAAGATTTAATATCATACCAATTCACAACAACACTTAAGGATCAACATCAATCTTAAAATTATTCAACAATACCAATTCTCAAAAGAAAAGTACAACTCATGATATAAACCTTCAATTCAAAACATAAATAGGTATAATAATCATGCAATTCGAAGCTTGGGTAGCTTATAAATTCATAAATATCAAGGCAAGATAATTTGGGCATAACCCCATATGTAAATCCTGAAATCTTTAATAAAAATAAAAATTTTAGGCACAAGAACGAAAGAATTGTTCTTGTTCAAACCCCACATACCTTAGATTATGAACTTTTGATGAACTCTTGCTTTTGGGACTCTATTCGCGACTTTGAACGAGTATTCTTGATGCTCTTGGTTTGGGAATTTCAATTCTTCAATCAATTTTAAAAACTGACGGTGAAATCTTGAGTTTTATTAAATATTGGGTTGAAACCCTAGGCTTTGTTCTTGGTGAATTTTAGAGAAAAGGATCATACTTTGGTGTTTTGGGGATTAAATCACGTGTTATAGATGAATAGGGGGTGGAAAATACCCCCTTTGCCCTTAATAAGACGGAGGTGGAATGCTGAAAAATTTAGACCAGGAAGAGTACCCAGGGCGACACCCTGCTTATCCCGGAGGACTAGCCAGGGCGGTGCCCTGCTTATCTCGGGGGACTAGCCAAGGCGACGCGGGCTAATCGCCCTCATCTACTGGTTTGGCATATCAAACATGCCCTTAATCTCGTCTAAAAATTCCAAAACTTACCCGAGATGTGCTCTTGAATTTCCCCATCGTGAATCAACAAAAAAATCAATTATCAGTGATTGGAAAGGTCAAAAATAAATTCCTCAAAGTTCGAAGGTCTTAAAATGACTAAGTCTCAACACTTAGTCAAATTTCTAAGTGTGAGACCTCTCTTGACATGCTCTAAGTCTTAGACAACGAGGAAATTTTGTGGGGTCTTACAATATCTCCCCTTTGGAAACATTCGTCCTCGAATGTCGCTAGCTAGGCTAAGAATACAGAGGAAAACTGAGGGTGCACAGCTGAAATAACTTGCTAAACTGATTCTACCTCATTCTAAATTTTTTATTACTTCTGTGAGTGCACAAACTTATAATAAGAATAACTATATAGCTGAATCTTTTATTAGAAAGTAACTGAATTAAGGAAGACTATTACCTTCGACTAAACTTGTCTTTACTTATCGTAAGGAACTGATTCATGCTGAGTGTTTAGAATTCTCTTGATGTTCTGTTAGTGAGGTCGTACTTATAGATCTACGAAGTGATAGTTTATGCAGGCCCAAATAATAAGAAAACGAGGCTAATATCATATAATAGGTATCATATTGTCAAAGCTGGAATACTTGGAACACTAAGATCATTCACTGAATACTTATGAACCGAATCACGGCTAGATATCTGTTTTTATGAAACTGATGTCTGGCGCATATACAGAGATGAATTTGCAAATTTTATGGGTGCGAAGAACTATTTGTTGGAATGACCATACTTATGAAACTTCAGGTAGTAAGACTAGACTAATATTGAGAGAATGGAAAAAATATAAAAATTCATTTGTTTGATTGTTAAACTAGATTGCTGGATATCCGAACTAAATCATACTAGATACTCGTATTCAAGTAAAGGATTCCTTCAACACCCTTCTAGGGAGTTCTAATGATATGAGGGGGAAAAGAACTCCAGGCATTCTCTCGACAAGTCATCTGAATAAAAGGCTACAATATTGCTACAACTCTATAGCTTGGAACATAGACCAGTTGATCATAAGCTGGGATAGAATTTCTAGGCTTTAGGCAATGCAAATCCTTACTTTTATGCTTAGCCACACTTTTAAAATACTCTCTCAACTATACTTTTCCCTTGAGCACCGTACTCATTGATTCAACTTATATTTCTCACATGGCTGCTGATATTTCCAGCTACTAATGTCTACACTGAACTAAATCCTCTCACCATCTTCAACCCTAACTCAAAATCACAAGATACACCACACAACACTGTAATACTAGTCTGAATCCTAAATTCAGCACACCCTGCTTTTCACAACTCCTCATCTCATGCATAATTCTTATTGCCACTCCAACAATCACATTCAACCTCTTACTAGACATTCACAACCGTGCAGTGCATTCATCCAGATATATACAAACATGATGTTCAAGCCTATATATATAACCACATATGCACTTCTAAATAAACACCTTTCTCATATCCTACGATCCTCTATCAAGAATAACTTTCATGCACTATTCTTAAGAAGACACACATAGAATACTCCCAACCAACTAAGTCATACACAAAAGATTCACCTCAATATTCCTCCATTTATAAACCTACATAAAACAAGCACACAACAATCTTCCCAAACATAACACAAAATTTTAGCTAACCATGATATGTATCAAAGACTTGGCCTCAATCTTACTTCACACTTACAGCCTTAGCCAACATAAGCATACAACAACCTTTCATTAGCAAGAAACTCTTACTCTATCTCCCATCTAGATAACTATTCATCACCCCTATCTTAACCTTAGGAAAGGTAATAAAAAGGTTAGAATATGAGGACTTAAAACATGAAGAGATGCTACGTATAACTTAACACCTTACCGAGGCCTGACGAATAGGGTATCAAACGTATGAATCCATTAAAGAGATTGAAACTAAGAACACTCATAACAACATCTGAAATTAAAATTGCTGTAACATATGAGTACACAAGTCATGATCTGCATAACCTGAGATTAGAATCCATGATTTCATGGAACATAATCTCTGCTGAGTGAACTAGAACTGCTTATGCTAGGAACTGGAGGTATACATGATTTTTTTCTATAAGGTGTATAAATATGAACTGTGGTCATGGAATCAACATATAATACATGAGTAGATAGAGGTACTGGGATAACTGGAGATGCTGAAATAAGAATGGGTTGAGCCCCACCCTCACTTTCTGATATTCTATAATATTCTGGCATTACTACAAAAATCTGGAAGTCTAACTTGGTTACTCATTCTATCATCTCCCCCTTAGCTTTGAGCCATTACTCTAAGTTTGTGAACCACTATATAAACTCTAATCTAAACTGCAATCACTTTGCTCTAGAGTCTGGGATATAATCAATACACAAAAAACTAAACTTACCTGGAAGGACTTTATCTTCACATATAACACCCAATGGTAATACCTCCTTCTGAGATTCAACTCTTGGACTTCTATGACCCCAAAAGTCATCATATAACAACTTAAACACTCACCAACTTATATTTTTAACACTTAACACGGATATCATCAACCTTTAATAAACCATGCTACTCCCTTCATACTTTGCTAATATCACATACTATCATATCTCCAAACTTGTGTTTTTCTCTAAACCATAGGAATCAAAATCATACCAACAAGGCTCAATACTATAAATCAAAACTCCTTAACCTGGATATTAAGAACATCATATACTATACAGATAGTGTGCTTCCTCTTAGCAACTCAACTGTACTACTAACCACACAATACTTAATAAATTTCAAAAATAGTGGAGCCCTATATAACCTTGGGCACACCTCAATATCATACTTACAAAATCATACTTATTCATGAATAGCTGGACTCAAATGCTTGCATACACTATTCAACCCTACTAGATCACTTTCATATAACTAGCATCATAAATCAAGAAATAATTACATCCACCTTCATGATCAACAACTATTCAAACTTAATGTCTAGTGCTAAATATAGGTAACAACCTACCTGCATACAAATTCTCACTTGGGAGCTATAAACAATAGCCCACTAGAACTTCACAACAACATTAATTGGTCAGAATCTTATGGACTAGCTTATCGTAATACATTAACACATCTTCCTTACACATCATTACTATTTACCCTCCTATTTATCTATATTACTAGCATAGCCCTATAAGTTTCAGCTAAATTCCTTCTTGTAATCTCAAGGGAAGCCTAAATTAACAATACTAAACGACCGAATACTTCATTAATATCCTATACTTTTCAATCACAATAAATACCATCAATAACACCTTTCGTACTTCAAACAAATGACAATTCACCTTAATCAATAGCTCCATCTCTATACTCCACCAACTAACACACAAGAATATATCAACATAATGTAAAATCTATAGCATGCATAAATTTATCTCTATACTTTCTATCAATCATCATGATCACCCTTCTTGCCACTACTCTTCTATGCCCATACTTCAAACTATAATAAGGTTCCACTATTCATAAGTCATAATACTGAGGTTCATAACATCCCTCGAATGCATACTTTATCTAACAATCTAGGGTCATACTATTTCCTCTCATGAGCATTATTTGGATAAAAAGGGTTAATGGGAAATCAGAATACATATCTAACTCTGTCTCAACTTAATAACTCATAAGGATGAGGACATACCTTTTAACTTGAGGGACTTATGACACACTAAATAGCTCCTCTCAATCCCTTTGTCTGACTTCTAAAATTTCTGCTAGCAAATCTGAGAGTATTATCTGAGGAGGAACTGGATCTTGCTAATTATGTTATCTCAAGGATAATACTAAGATAGAGAAGCATAGATTAATATTATGGATTTTGAGGAGGAATCTTAAAGAACATCTGGCTTGGTCTTAGTGCACGATTTTTATGAACATGAATAAATCCCTTAAATCTTTAAAAATCAAAAGCACTGATGGGATACTTTTTAGCTTTCTTATAATCCCATAACTATCTATAGAGAGTTAAGCTTGATTGACTCTGATATCTTGAAAATAAGGCAGAGATGGCCTGAATAGAGTAAAATGAGAATATGTATAGGTTTCTAAGAGAACCTTTCTGTAGCACGATCTGAGAATTGAAAGAATGGAGACATTTCCTAAATGCCTTATAACCTCTCGAAGAAAAGTACAGACGTGTACATACCATTCTGCAAGACTCTACTAGACATAGCTTCACAGACACCCTAGGACACTTGAACCTTGTTCTCTAATACCAAGTTTGTAATGCCCCAAAAATGGGTCCTGAGACGTTGCATGGTGCTTAGGGTCACGAGTAACCCCAAGCTAACCCTTCTACTGGCATGACTCATAAGCAACTAAATATGAAACATAAATCAGAATAAAATAAGCAGAAGATAAATCTTTTATGAATCTGATCAATACAAAACTGAATTCACATGATTACAACTCTGCTTTACAAATGAAACTGGAATAAAATACTTTAACTCTACTGACTGTCTATGACTCTTCTATTAATACTGACTATAGATAGCTAGGACGCGATACCAACTATCACTAATCAAAACATAAGAATAAAAAAAATAAAGAACAATAGTAAATCTAACTGAAGTCCCAAAGTAGAAGGACTCATCATCTTGCTGGCTGGAATCTGCAACTGTCTGAGTCTGAGTGTGCATACTAAAACATGTACCTATAATATGAGACAATGTAGCACACAAAAGTATATATGGATCAGTACTTTGAGGATGTACTAAGTATATGGGGTGTATGCATTTAAGTAAACAATATCATTAATCTTCATAAAACCATGCATGCTAATATAGACGACTCACATAGCTTGAATAAAACTGAAATATAAACCTCATAAATCATGAATAATGAAACATGTAGCATAAATCTCATGAGTCATTATACTTAGTTCTAAAATTTAAATTCTCCTCTTATTCTTAATGCTTGTAAGCAAAAGGGGAAATCTTAAGTTAATAACTTTCAAAAACTTATACTTTTATCTTGAGGAGAATAGGAAACTTCTTTAGAAACTTAGGGATAATAGAACTTTGGGACTTAGGTAACTTTAGGACTCTTTGGGAACTTGGGAGTTTCTTCTAACCGACATAAACCATGTGAGCAACATGGAGTCCAACATCTTTCCCATGTTAGGGAGAGTTGTTCTACCCTTGCCATCAGAGTAGAACCTTAACTCTAGTGATCACTATCTTAACCCACTTGGGGTAAATCAAATCCTATGGTGGTTCGTAGTTCTGGGGCATGAGACCTTGGAATCAAGCCCAACTCGGTGCTAAATACTACTCCTATACTTATGCTCAAAACTTTAGGAAAATTCACCTTAAAATATAGCATAAAGTCTAAAATGAAAGCCAATTATGCTTCTATTTACTTTAAATCATAAGCTGTAAGGATAGGGTGAATTCCTATCTTAGCTTAATATCAAAACATCAACTTTCTTTAAATCTTGGTAAGCAATTTATTAGAGGAAAACTTATGGTCATAACCTTCTTGAAAATCCAAACTCATTCTTGATATGATATAAAAATCAAAGCTTTCAAGGACATGATCTTAGAAACTCAATACTAAATCTTTTGGGCTCAAATTCAAGATTTAATCTCATACCAATTCACAACAACACTTAAGGCTCAACATCAATCTTAAAATTATTCAAAAATACCAATTCTCAAAAGAAAAGTACAACTCATGATATAAACCTTCAATTCAAAACATATATAGGTAGAATAATCATGCAATTCGAAGCTTGGGTAACTTATAAATTCATAAACATCAAGACAAGATAATTTGGGCATAACCCCATATGTAAATCCTGAAATCTTTAAAAAAAATAAAAAAATTGGGCACAAGAACGAAAGAATTGTTCTTGTTCAAACCCCACATACCTTAGATTATGAACTTTGGATGAACTCTTGCTTTTGGGACTCTATTCACGACTTTGAACGGGTATTCTTGATGCTCTTGGTTTGAGGATTCCAATTCTTGAATCAATTTCGAAAACTGACGGTGAAATCTTGAGTTTTATTAAATGTTGGGTCGAAACCCTAGACTTTGTTCTTGGTGAATTTTAGAGAAAAAGATCATTCTTTGGTGTTTTGGGGATTAAATCTCATGTTATGGATGAATAGAGGGTGGAAAATACCCCCTTTTCCCTTAATGAGACGGAGGTGAAATGCTGAAAAATTCAAACCAGGAGGGGTATCCAGGGAAGCACCCTTCTTATCCCTGGGGACTAGCTAGGGTGGTGCCCTGCTTATCCCGGTGGACTAGCCAAGGCAACGTGAGCTAATCACCCTGAGCTACTGGTTTGGCATACCAAACATGCCCTTAAACTCATCTAAAAATTTTGAAACTCACCCGAGATGTACTCTTGAATTACCCCATCGTGAATCAACAAAAAAATCTATTATCGGAGGTTGGAAAGGTCAGAAATAAATTCCTCAAAGTTTGAAGGTCTTAAAATAACTAAGTCTCAACACTTAGCCAAATTTCTAAGTGTGAGACCTCTCTTGACATGCTCTAAGGCTTAGACAATGAGGAAAATTTGTTGGGTCTTACATCTTGTCTACTTTCATAATGAGGATGATCATGCAGACCATCTTAAAATTGTGTTACAGACCCTTAGAAATCACCAGTTGTTCGCCAAATTTAGCAAGTGCAAATTTTGGCTAAGGTCCGTAGCTTTTCTTGGTTATATTATTTCCAGTTAGGGTATTATAGTTGATCCCCAAAAGACAAAAGTCGTAAGAAATTGGCCTAGACCTCTCCATCAGACATTAGGAGTTTCTTATATTTAGCTGGTTATTACAGACGTTTTATTGAGGGTTTCTCATCCATAGCGTCTCCTATCTCTAGATTGACCCCAAAAAAAGTTAAGTTCCAGTGGTCAGATTCCCGCGAGTAGAGTTTTCAGGAGTTGAAGACTCGACTCACTTCATCCCCAGTTTTAGCATTACCTGATGGTACAAATGGTTTTGTGGTTTATTGTGATGCCTCCAGAGTTAGTTTGGGTTATGTTTTGATGCAGAGAGGTAAGGTCATAGCATATACCTCTAGACAACTTAAGCCTCACAAAAATAATTACCTAACTCAGTATTTTGAGTTAGCTGTTGTTGTGTTTGCTTTGAAAATCTGGAGACATTATTTGTATGGAGTGCATATTGATGTGTTTATTAATCACAAAAACATGTAGTATATATTTACTCAGAGGTAGTTGAATCTCTGTCAGAGAAGGTGGTTCGAGTTGTTGAAGGATTATGATATGAGAGTGGTGTATCATTCGGGAAAGGACAATGTAGTGGTAAACGCCCTTAGTAGATTGTCTATGGGCAGTGTTGCTCATGTGGAGAATGATAAGTGAGAGTTAGCTTGAGAAGTTGATCGATTAGCTAGATTGGGTGTTAGATTGGTTGACTCAACTGAGGGGAATGTTTGGGTCCAGAGTAGTTCCAAATCTTCCCTAGTTTTGGAAGTGAAGGAGAAGCAAGATATGGATTCTAGTTTGGCCAAACTGAAGGAGTCGATTAGAGACCAAAAGGTAGAGGTTTTCTCTCAAGGGGGAGATGATGTGTTGAGACACCAAAGTAGATTATATGTACCATGTGTTGATGAATTGAGGCAGCGGATTATGGCGAAAGCGCATGGAGTGCGTTATACTATTCATCCAGGTGCTACTAAGATGTACCGCAACTTGCGGGAAATCTATTGGTGGAGTGGTATGAAGAGAGATATAGAAGATTTCGTAGTAAAGTGTGCAACTTATCAATAGGTTGAGGTAGAGCACCAACGAGCTGGTGGTACGTTGCAAGAGTTTGGTATCCTCACTTAGAAGTGGGAATAGGATAATATGGATTTTGTGACTTGTTTACCCCTATTCGCATTGGTAGCATGATTCAATTTGGGTTATTATAGACATATTGACTAAGTCAACACATTTCTTGATAGTTCATACGTCTTACACAGCTGAAGATTATGCTAAGTTGTATATTCGAGAGATAGTTAGATTGCATGGAGTTTCTTTGTCCATCATCTCAGATAGGGGTACTCAATTTACCTCTCAGTTTTGGAGAGCTTTTCAGAACGGTCTTGGTACCCAAGTTCATCTTAGTTCAGCTTTTCATCTGCAGACAGATGGACAGGCAGAGAGGACCATTCAGACTTTAGTGGATATGTTGAGAGCTTGTGTTCTTCATTTTAAAGGTTGTTGGGATGAGCATTTTCCATTGATTGAGTTTGCTTATAATAACAGTTATCATGCTAGTATTCAGATGGCTCCATTTATAGCTCTTTATGGGCGAAGATATAGATCGCCAGTTGGTTGGTTCGGAGTGGGTGAGGCCGCTTTGATTGGGCCAGACATGGTATTTGAAGCCAGGAGAAATTTTAATTGATTCGAGAGAGATTGAAAGCAGCCCAGAGTCTTCAGAAACCATATTTGACGTGAGAGGAAGAGATCTCGAGTTTGAGGTTGATGATCTAGTGTATTTGAAAGTTTCACCCATGAAAGAGGTGAAGAGATTTGGCAAGAAAGGGAAGCTTAGCCCCCGTTATGTAGGTCCCTTTCGGATTTTGAGCCATGTTGGGAAGGTGGCTTATGAGCTTGAGCTACCCACAGATTTTTCCTTAGTTCATACAGTATTCCATGTGTCCTTGTTGAAAAAGTACATGGACGATTCATCCGTTGTAGTTTCTCTAGAAAACACAGATATTCAGAATAGCCTTTCTTACAAAGAAGTCCCAATAGAGATTTTAGATCATCAGATCCGTAGACTAAGGAAAAAAGAAGTTCCCTTGGTCAAAATTCTGTGGCGAAATCAGTCCGTTGAGGGCATTACTTGGGAAAAAGAAGCATACATGTGTACCAAGTATACTCATCTCTTCTCCACGAACTCAGCTTCAACCGAAGGTAATAGTCTTCCTTCATTAAGTTCTTTCCCAGGCTCAGAATCAGCTATATAGTTATTTTTATGAGAATTTATGCACTTTCAGATAATTTCAGTAGCTCATTATATTTGAGATTCAGTTATTCAGTTTATTTCAGTTGTGCATGATAGCTTATAACCTCAGATTCCTCAGTATTTTCAGCTTAATTAGCCACATTTGAGGACGAATGTTCCTAATAGGGAGATATTATAATACCCTGGACTCTTCTTAACTTAAATTCATCCTTAGAATATTAAGGGGATAAATTCCAAAATGAATAGTATTTATTTTGTGTGGAATTCTTCAGATTTAGACCTTCCATGGTGTGAAAAATTGAATAAGCTTTCCATCGATACCAAATTCGCCCAAATTCGACACTCGATTGAGAAGTTATGGCATTTCTAGTGTTGACAGTGTTTGGACCTTCATTCCAGCAAGCCACCGCGATTCCACCGCATCGCGGTGGAGGCCAATTCAATATTTATCAATTTCCATATAGTCATCGCGATTTCATCGCATCGCGGTGAATCCCAAAACAAAAATTATCACAATCAGTGAGTCACCGCAATTCCACCGCATCGTGGTAGGTATCGCGATGACCCACTCACTGCATCGTGGTAAGGCCTCAATCGGCAACCCAGTTACGAATTTTAAATCCCAAGGGCAGTTTAGTCTTTTGCCCACATCCCCAAATCGTTTAAACAGATGATTAAGTGTATTATTGAGCACAATATGCTCATTATTTCATCAAATCTTTCTCAAAGAAAACCCTAGGATTCAATATTCAACTTCAAGAATCCCCTAAATTCCACCATTGTTTCTTCAAGAAAGCTCTAAATTGAGGATTCCCAAATCAAGATAATCAAGAATCCATCTTCAAGAATTCAAATAGGAATCCAAAAATTCAAGTTTCTCCATTTAATCATCAATCAAGGTATTTGGGGTTTTTCAACAAGGATCATCTTCCATCCTTGTGCCCAAAACCAAGCTTTTATATTAAATTCATATAATTTTGAATGATATTACATGAGTTTCTAATTAGGGTTCATACTCATTATTGCTAATTGCAAAGTTATGAGTTTTTGAAATATTTTGAAGATGAATTGCATGTCTATTTTCATATTTTCATGCCTATTGCAGTAAATTTAAGATTTTGAGATGAATTATCATTATTTTCATTATCAAGCATGATTATTATGATGTTTTGACTTGAGTTTGATACATGGGTTACTAAGACCCAAGTTTATACGTTGGGATTTTGAAAAAGATGATGCTTTAAGCATCTTATGAGCTGATTTCATCAGATTTACAATAAAGTTTTGATCTTTTGATCCTCTGATAAGTTTTGAAATCCACTTTACAGATTTATTACAGATTTTAGGAAGCAAAATAGTTTCATCTACAGATTGATCCAAATAAATGCATAACTGGTTTCATAATAAACCCTTATGCGAGTTTTAAAGTGGATTTCCAACAAGATGAGCGTAGCAAATAAAAAGGAAGTGGTATTTAGTACCGAGTTGGGTATGATTCCAAGGTCTCATACCACAGAACTACGTAGCCAACGTAGGTACAGATTATCAGATTATTCCCATTTCTATATGGATGACAGTTACAGATGTGATCACTTAGCTCGGGTTATACTCCATGGCAAGAGTATGACACCTCTCCCCAACGTGAGGTTTCTTCCTTACGAGGATGAAACGTTGGACTCCATGTAGCTCGCATGGTTTATGTCGGTTAGAAGAACCTCCCTTAGTAGTAAAAGCTTTCAGAACAGTTTTAAAGTATTTCCCTTAAGATGAAGTGTTTTCCTTAAAGCCTTCAGATAAAGTATTTTTCCCTTACAAAAAAGCTTTTAGAAAACTAAGTGTAAAGGCTCACAGTCTTATTCAGATTATGTTTTATAGAAAAGGATAATAGTTATAGATTTCATCTTTCAAATTGCAGAGTGAGTCCTTATACACTTAGACAGTATAATTTTATAGGGAGAATACAAGTACAAATTTTAGAACTAAATGTTATGGCTCACAAGATTTATACAGTATGTTTTACTTCTTATTGCCACATATTTCAGTATTTCAGCTTATGTGAGTTATTTACATTTAGCATGCATTATTTTATAAATGATGATTATGAAATGATGTTTTACTTATACATTTCACCCCCATATACTCAGTACATCCTCAAAGTACTGATCCACATATACGTCTATGTGCTACATTATCTCATAATGTAGGTTCAGGTGCTCAGTATCAGCAGTGTGAGTAGTTCGAGCATCTCTATCTACATCCGACAGTTGGTGAGTCTTCATAGTTCGGGGACTTATTCATTCAGATTTTGCAGTTTATCAGTTTATGAGATTTACCATTTTTTTTCAGACAGTTCGAGTTAGCTGGGGTTTGTCCCAGTGACTCTCTAGTTATTAGCAGTAGAGGATTGTCAGACTACTATAGTTTTGATATAGATTATTCAGTTTTGATATTTCAGATATTATGTTCAGATTATTCTCAGATATTATAGACAGTTTCCGCATTATAGTATGACTTTTATGTCTATATTTCCCTTATTTTAACGTTTAGGCTCAGTAGCAGGCAGACAGGGTTATCTTAAGGCTACTCGTAGTCTTGAGCACCGTGTAACATTCCGGGATCAAGTTTCGGGGCATTACATCGGCTTTGAGAAATTTTTTTATGTAAAGGTTAGGTTTAGTTGTATTATTTTGATATCTCTATTATCGTATCATTTTGTTATTATTTACAGGTGGTAGATGAGTGTCAGACGACTTTGAGAAAATTTTTGTGTGTAAAGATTTGATTTAATTGTATTATTTTGATTTCTCTAGCATTGTATTATTTTGTTGCAATTTACAGATGGTAGATGAATGTCGATCTACTTTTAAAATTTTTTTGGGTAAAGGTTAGGTTTAATAAATAAATTCTCTATCTTTATATACTCAAAAGATATTAAATTTAATTACTATATTCATCTTTATTATGTGAACAAATATCTTATTTAGTGTAATGTTTGAACTTATTAAAGTGAGGTACACGCACAAGGCGCGTACACTTAAACTAGTATATATATACAAACATATACATATATATCTATATCTATATACTCCTTCCATTTCAAAAAGACTTACCTACTTTCCTTTTTAATTCGTTTAAAAAAGAATGACCCCTTTCCTTTCAACTTTCCACATGACATGTTTAGGATCACAAGATTAAAGAGCATTTTGGTACATTTGACACAACTTTAATTCAACGCCATAAGATTCAAAAGTCTTCTTTATTTTCTTAAACTTTGTGCCAAGTCAAAATAGGTCATTGTTTTTTAAACGGAGGGAGTCTATTATAAAGCGGAGGACGAAGCATCAGAAGAAGCCAAGTGACAGCATAAGAATAAGCCACTTGACAGATTTTATGACAAAACTTATAATATTGTAATAAAAATTTGAAATTATTTGAATTTAGAAATATTAATCTTTTAGAAGAAAAAGAAATTTTCATTAGTTTAGAATTAGAAATTCATAGTTGAAGAGTCTAAAAAAACTCTAAATATTTTATAATGATAATAATCTATAAATAAATAATATTAATAGTAATAATAGTAGTACATACAAGTGATAGTGGTAGTATACTGATAATAATAAAATACAATAATAATAATAATATAGATAAATAACTAAATAGTATATTTAGGTATTAAAAATTTAAACTTATGTTAGACATTATAAGATAAGTATGTACTATATTTAAAAATTATGGATAAGAAAGAATAATAATTTATCTTCTTTTAACAAATAGATATTATATTTTAATTTGAAATAAATTTGAATTTTAATTTAAATGAAATTTAAATTGAAGTATCTCTTTTATATCTATATAATCAGTAGTAGTGGTAGAAACAATAATCACGACATTTAAAATCGATGTCTTCCAAGGGGAACTAACTTTCAGTGCTTTGCTACTAATGGTGATGGATCGATAGTTGTTGGTTCACTAGATGGCAAGATTAGGTTGTACTCAAGCAGTTCCATGAGACAGGCTAAAACTGCTTTTTCAGGGCGTGGTTCTCCGATCACTTATGTCGATGTTACCTATTATGGGAAGTGGATATTAGGTACAAATGATACTTATTTGATATTGATATACACCTTATTTGTTGACAAGAATGGAAGTACTAAAACTAATTTTGTTGGCCGCATAGGGATTAAGATTTCGACTCCAAGATTGTTAAATCTAAACCCTCTTGATTCACATATGGCTGGAGCTAACAAGTTTCGCAGTGCTCGGTTTTTATGGGTATGATTATTCTTTTCTTTTGCCCTTCTCATTTTTACTTTGCACCAGTATATTTGACTATCATGCCTATTTATTTTCCTTTGTACATAATAATTTTGCTTAGTCGATTCCTTATGATGTATTTTAAAAGGAAAGGACTTGATATTGAGGTGTTTGTGACACATATATATTAAGTGTTCATGTCTTCATTTTCTCTTAAATAGGAATATGACAACCTTAAATTTCTAGATGTCAATAGCTATTGAATATGGGTACAGTTTGTAGCTCTAGAGTGACTTCTACTCATTCACAAACCTATCTCTTCTAAAATTTAAGTTATATAATATATTTAAATATAACTTATTCAAATATTAAATTAAAGATGGAGCTATAATAATAATAATAATAATAATAATAATAATAATAATAATAATAAAAATAATAGTAATAATAATAATAGTAATAATAATAAATTTTTTTAATAGTTTTAAGGAAACATGCAAAAAAATTGTGCCATTATAGTTTTGTGTTAAGAATAACTTTACCATTGAATCTTTTTAAAAAATATGTGCAAAAAAATGTTAAACTATCAAAAGATAATTATACCAATAAATTATTAATTTTAAATTAAAAAATTATAAAATAAAATTACATATTAAAATAATTAGTTATCACATTAGACATAACTAATTGGACTCTTATCAAGTTTTGAATTAAAAAATTAAGTATTTGAATTTGAAATACATTACCCTTTTAATAAAAAGATTTTCATTATCTTAAAATAGAAATCCATGATTGAAAGGAAAGAAAATAAAATAAAAAAACGTGCCAAAAAAGAAGAAGATAAACTATCAAAATATAATTAAGACTAATAAATTATTAATTTTAAACTAAAAATAATTATAAAATAAAATTACTTATTAAAAATGGTTAGTTATATATCACATTAGAGAGTTTTAATTGGACTCTTATCAAATTTTGAATTGAAAAATTAATTATTTGAATTTTATGTCATTATCATTTAAATAAAAAGATTTTCATTATCTTAAAAATAGAAACTCATAATTGGAGAGTTCTAATAGATATTTGTTATTTCAAACTTATCTATTTAAAATTTAAATGCAATAAAATATAGTTAAATATAATCTTATATTTCATAAACTTATCTATATCAAATATAATGATAAATATATTATTATTATTGTTATTGTTATTAGTATAATTTATAAATATAAATAATATATATTTGTGTGTGTATCTAAAATTTATCCTTACTCACGATTATTTTAACATGGTAAATATAAATTAAAATTTAATAATTGAATTCACTGTATATATCTACTTGAAATACCTTTATATATCTAAGTTGTCAATTTATTTTTATAAAAAAAAAATTAACAAACAAACAAAAGGAAAAAGAAAGGAAAGAAAACAACACAAAAGAAAATAAAATTAAAAAAAAAAAACGTGCCAAAAAAAAGAAGATAAACTATCAAAAGATAATTAAAACTAATAAATTATTGATTTTAAATAAAAATAATTATAAAATAAAATAACTTATTAAAAATGGTTAGTTACCACATTAGAGAGTTCTAATTGAACTTTTATAAAGTTTTGAATTGAAAAATTAAGTATTTGAATTTGAAGTCATTATCCTTTTAATAAATTTTTTTTCATTATCTTAAAAATTGAAACTCATAACTTATTTATTTAAAATTTAAATGCTATAAAATATAGTTAAATATAATATTGCATTTCATAAGCTTATCTATATCAAATATAATGATAAATATATTATTATTATTATTGTTGTTGTTGTTATTATTATTATTATTATTATTATTATTATTATTATTATTAACTAAATTTTTAAAAAATAGTAACTAAAATTTTGATAATAATGAATTAAAGGAATATCAAAATATAAAAATTTAAGTAACTTAAATTTTAAATTAGCATTGTATGTTTTGAAATAAGCAAGAATATAAATACCAAATATACAAGAGAAAACAATTAAATACAGTAGAAAAAATATATGAAGATGGGGGAGTGGGGGTAATATTTTGAACTAATTTTGAGAATATAATTTAGTAACTAGATTATACATATATTACTATCTATAAATTTTAAATTGAAAAGATGTGACTAAGAGAATAAAAATTTAAAAGTGAAAAAAGTCACAAGTAAACAAAATTAATATATCTATTTCATAATTAATCAAAAGGACACTTAATAAATACATTATGCCAAGTGATAAGCTATTAAAAATTAATATTAACAAGTTAATAATAAATTTAAAAATTGAGCAACATAATAGATAAAATATGAAATATAAAAGTTTCAATATTTTGTGATTCATTGTCACTATGTGTATAGCTTTGGCTATGGAATGGTGGGGTGACGTGGGGTGGGGTGGGGTGGGGGGAATGATTTCGGGTCGGGGTTTATTTCATTAAGGAATAATATGATAATTAAATTCTGTTTAAGGTAATATGATTTAACATGTTCGAACATCACAATCCGAAAATATTAGAAATAATATTTTTATCCGCGTATCGCACGGGTATATATACTAGTATATATACAAAGAGAGAGATTCTTACGACAATTTTCGTCAATAATTCTGTTTTCTCCAATTCGCCTCTTATTCCTTCGGATTTATTGGCCTTTTATTTTCTATAGTTTAAATGTTAATATTCCTAATATAGTTCAAATAAGAAAGATTTAGGAAATAAACTTTAGTCAATTTTAAAGTACTAATTATTAGGGAGTTTTACGTCTTACAAATAAGTTAAATTTAATAGCTATAACAATAATTAATTTTAATTCTAAATTTTATTTGTACATGCATTGTTATTCGAATTTTAGACGTTAACCAAATTTTAGGTAAATTGACATGCATAACCTGAAAATTTAATCTAATTTTAGATAAATTGGCATGCATAACCCGACACTTATGAATTAGGTAACAATATGAATTGCGGGTAGACAACTAATTGCTTTTAAAGTACACTAATTAGTAGGAAAAGTAATAGGAAAAGTAAAAGGAAAAGTATATATACTAGTATAGATTAACGAAGGAATTCCACGACAAAGAGTTGGACCATGTCATGAAGAGTTGAAAATGCTTGTCCTGGTCCATCGTTGGTAATAGCAAGATACTAAAATTATGTGATATTCATTTACACCTGTCAAACGGACCGGGTTGACCCGGCCCAATCCGACCTGAATCGACCATTTGAGAAAATCGGTTCGGTTTGACTCGGCCCGATCAATCCATGGGCTGTATTGTACCGGGTACTGGACCGATTTATTTTTGGTTGAGCCCGGTTAACCAGGCCCGGATCAAGCCCGGTCAGGGCCCGCCGATTAACCGACCCGAAATCTTTCTTTTAAAAAAAAAAAGATATAGGCTCTAGACCGTTTGGGCCCAAACTAGCCGTTGGCCCAACGGCTATATAACTGTTTTTGGGTCCAAACGGCTAGTTTGGCATTTATTATTAATTTTTTTTCTTTTACTTTTAAAATTATTTTTTAACCCCCAAAAAATTCCTATAAATACCCTACACTTTCAAATCATTTTCCACACAAATTTTCATTCTCTCAATTCTCATTCTCTCTCAAATCTCAATTCTCAAACATTCTATATATTTAATTTTCTAAAGTGTTCACTTAAATTTTTTAATTTTACGATTATAAAGTACGAGTGGAAGTTTCTAAAGTCACAATCTTTGGATACTTCCAAAATTTGGTATTGTCGTTCCATCTCTTACGTTTAATTTTTATTTAGTGTATTAATTGTTGAATATTTAATTTTATTATATTTGTGTATTTTGAATTTTTTTAGTTTAATTTATATTATGGATAAATTAAGAAATCTCGCTACTAAAAGTGTTAATTTTTTTGTCCCGGAAGCGGTAGTGGTAGTAAAAAGCTAATTACTAGCGGTAGAGGTACTTCAACTAGTAGATATACTCGTGTGCCTCCGGCACCGCTTAGTCAACCTTTTGAGGAAGAAGTAGGCGTACCTTTAGGTGTAGATGCCCATGATATGAATTATGTAGAAGCTCAAGAAAATTACGGTATAGAAGAAGAAAATTAAGTAGACGCGGTTAATTTAGACGAAGATGATGAAAATATTGGTGAGACACCCGCAGTAGGAAATGTTAACGTTAGATATGAATCGGTTAATCTCCCTCCCCGTCCTCCTCGTGCCCCAAGAGCTCGTAAAACAACTATTATTGCATGATAATTTTTTGAACGTATATCAGATACTGAGGTGCAATGCAATACTTGTCAACAAATATATAAGCATAAAAGCGGAGGTAAGCAAGGGGGTACGGGTACGTTAATGAGACATATAGATGATGCTCACGAAAAAGAGTTAAATATTGCACGAGGTGGTGCAGATATTGGTGGGCCAACGCAAACTAGAATGGATCCAGCAACCGGTCAGGTAATGAAGAAGTATAATAAATTGAGGGACCGAGCAGAAATAGCTAAAATGGTAGTTGTGGGTTGTTTGCCTTTTAGTTTTCCTTCTTCTGATGCCTTTATTCATTATATTCAAGCAATTTATAATCCTATATTTAATGGTATTCCTAGAAGTACTTGTCGGACCGATATTTTTAGACTTTATTCACAATATTGTTTTTATTTATCAACATTGTTAAAAAATATTCAATGTACAATGTCCCTAACTTCTGATCTTGGGCGTGCTGTAAATAAAAATGATTATTTAACTATTACTTGTCACTGGATAGATAGTAGTTTTATTATGCAAAAACGTATTCTTGCTTTTTATATGATGAAGATTGTAAACATACTGAAGATTTTATTGCTGATTCGATTGCTAAAGTTGCAGAATTTTATGGTATCGAAAATAAAATCTTATGTCTTGCTTTTGATAATGCTTCTAACAACAAGACTGCTATAACACAATTAAAATCTAAGTTATCTCCGCCGTTACATGAAATTTTTCATATTAAGTATGCATGTCATATATATAATTTAATTGTAAGAGATGGTCTTGAGTTTTTTGAGTTTTATATTGAAAAAATTCGGCTTGTCATTGATTTTATTCAAGGAAATAATCGTAGAAGTAGAATTAGAGACTTTAAACTTAAATGTGAACAAAATGGACTTGCACCGATATTGATGCCTGAAGAATATGAAATTAGATGGAATGCTACGTATGATTTTTTAAAAACTTGTTATAAATATAGAGTTCCTATTACACTATCTTTTAACTAATATTGTGGTTCGTTTGCTTATTCTGCCGATTGCATGTTACATGATTCTGATTGGGTTGTAATTAATGATCTTGTTAAGTTTTTGCAAAAAATTTATATAGCTACAGTTGAATTTTTCGGTGCTTATTATCCTACTGTTTGTAATATTTTGACATATATAGCCGATATTTCTGTTTTACTCAAAGAATATAAAAATAAAGAAGGTTACAAAGATGTTGTTGGTGCCATGTTTGCTAAATTTAAAAAATATTTTCTTCCGATTCTCCCTATTTACTTGAGTGAGCTATGCTTAATCCGTGCATGAAATATAATACTATGTGCCACTTTAGTACTATTATTTATACTAATTTAGAAATAAATACTAACAATGCTTCTCAACAAGTACAGTCTGATTTGTGGACGGCTATGGGTGATGCGAATGAATACATAGAATAATCACTATCCTGATTTAGTTGATTTAGTCGTACCTAAAAATATCACTCCAACTGTCGCTCCTCATCCCCCGAGGAACCATCATCTTCTAAAATGCCGACACATAGTAGTTTTCCTGATTACTTTTATAATTTAAATTGTTGAAATAGTGTCGATGAGGGAGCTTACACTTTAATTTATCGGGAAGAGCTTAAGTATTATCTTCGGTCGCCGATAGAGGATCGCAGACGACGGATCAACGAATTGGATTGGTGGAGGAGTAATGAAACACAATATCCTGTGCTTTCAAGATTAGCTAGAGATATCTTGAATGTTCCAATGTCAACCGTTGCATCGGAGAGCACTTTTAGTCAAGGACGACAACAACTTGGAGACAACCGACATTCATTGGGAAGCAATGCAATGAATGTTCTCGTTTGCCTCGGAGATTGGATTAGAGCCGAACGAAGAAATCAAGGAATGGAAGCGGAGCTAAACGACGAGCAGAGACCTGAAGAAATTATGACTTCACAGGAGAACTCAACAGAATCAAGTCCAATGCATGGTTTTGCCCCCGTTGACTTTGACTATCCTATGCAAGTTTCGGTTAATATTAACATGAATGAGTTGGAGAAAATGATGCAAAATTTGTAGATTTTTCATTCATGTAAATTAAAATTTTTGGATCATTTTACAAATAAAATTCAACATTCATTCATTCCTTAGTCCTTACTTTATAATTTTTTTCCATTTAATGACTTAATTAAATTGAATTTCTAGTTTAAATTAAAAACTTATTTTTAATATATTATTAATTTACTATAAAGTATTATACTATTATTTATTTATTATATTAAGTAGCATATTTTTTATTTAAAATAGTGTATATATTTTCTAAAATAGTAAATATTTAACGTATACATGTGTATATGATTTATAAATTAGTGTATAACTATATATAGTGTGTGTGTATATATTGTAGTATATATATATATATATTGTAGTATATTTTATTTAAAGTAGTATGTATATATTGAATGGTACGTATATATGTGTATATATCTTCTATTGACGTATATATTTAACGTATACATGTGTATATGTTTTATAAATTAGTGTATAACTATATATATATAATGTGTGCATATATTGTAGTATATATATTGTAGTATATTTTATTTAAAGTAGTACGTATATATTGAATGGTACGTATATATGTGTATATATCTTCTATAGACGTATATATTTAACGTATACATGTGTATATGTTTTATAAATTAGTGTATAACTATATATATAGTGTGTGTATATATTGTAGTATATTTTATTTAAAGTAGTACGTACATATTGAATGGTACGTATATATGTGTATATATCTTCTATAAACGTATATATTTAACGTATACATGTGTATATGTTTTATAAATTAGTATATATATCATTATATTGTAGTATATATCTTGTAGTATATGTTTTATTTAGAGTAATATATATTTAACTAAGGTATAGTCGTATACACGATTACATGTGTAATTGTGTATATGTGTATATATTTTTTAAATTCTAATGTAGTATATACTATATATATAGTGTATATATATTGTTTAACGTATTTAAAATGTATATAGGTGGGTTTATATAACGTATATTGGAAAAAAACTTTTTTTTTGGTTTTTGACTGGATTTAGGTGGGTTAAACCGGGTTGGGCTAAGTGGACCGGTTCAGGGTTGTTTTTAAAAAAATTACTGTTTAACCCGGCCCTGGCCCGGCCCACCTAACCACAACCCAGCCCGGCCCCACAACCCGACTAATTTTCATGGGCTGGTTCCGGGTTGACCCAGCCCGGCCCACTTGACACCCATATATTCATTGTATCCTAGATTCATGAGGCCTCCAGGCTCCACTCCTTCCTGAATACATCCAGTGAGAAGTTAGAGGTTAATTTTTGTATTCATAGTAAAAGTTATTTATATTATTTAGTATAAGTTGGTTTGGTGATGATGAGTAGAACAAAAGGTGGAAATATCTAAATTCTGGTGTATTTTTTTGTTGCTGTTAACTGTTAATACATTATGGTGCTATACGCCCAATATAAGTAGATTTTGAATGTAAGGAAGGGCTGCAAGCAGCTTGCATAGTATAAGAGGACTTTAATTAGGTTGAATGACAGGAGAGATCTTTGTATTTGTTTCGAATTATATTTTCAATACTTTATGAGATTTCAACCAGATCCCTAAACATGTTTAAAACATGTATTTTAAAGTTTAAATCCTTATGATTGTTGATTAAATTTATGTGGCATTGATATAGTTGAAGTGGACAAAATACGTACAAATCAAGCACAAAATGTGCATGAATTAATAATTTTACTTTATTTAAGAAAATAAAATTAACAAAATGAACGAAGAAAAGAAAAAAGCACGCATGAATCCTCGCCCTCTCTATTCTTATGCAACTAACTTGTTTTCTACTCTCCATCCTTAAAATTGTTACCCTTTTTACACAAACTTTTGGAACATATGAAGAGAAACATTCCTATTGTTAGACTCTCTAATCTGCGGGACAAATTAATTAGCAACTCCAGAAGGGCTACTATTCGAAGTTTCAACAAACTAATTATGAGGGTTGAATCTGATAGGCCTACCGCTAGACTCACTTAGGGTTCCGAGTGATTGATGGAGGAACTTCTGGTTGTTGATGCTTCTGATACAAATGTTGTTGGCCTATGTCTGAATTTTCTGATTTCAACTGCTGAAGCTACCAACAATAACCTGCAACAAGTAAGAAGGGCAGGCTCCTAGAGGCAGACTTACGATTTGAAGACATCCAAAAATCTTAATAAACGCACAAAGAACTGATGTACTAACAGATAAATATAAATTAAATGACATTACTTAATAAAACTTATTATGTGGACTGGTGCTTGTGTGCACCAGCACTTTGCACCCATGAATGAGGTCGCCTGATCAAAACTCGCCGCTATGCATCTTTTTAAAGCATCTTTAACATTGTCAACTAAAAATTGTTCAAAAATAAAGAAAAAAATAAGGAAAGAAGAAACCTAGATTCGATTTCAAAACCGTCAACTCGAAAAGAGGTGCTAACCACTGATTTCAACAGGTATCCCAACTTGCTTTAAAAATTAAAGATTTCTCAAGGTTTATATATATTCAAAAATTTTATCACGAAATTCTTATAAATACGTTAAGGACCTATAAATCGTCCGCCAAGTTCACAGGATTTTTATAATTAAATTAACATTGGACTACTAAGATAAACGTATATCTGGATTCTAGCGGTAGATTGATGATTGAAATTGTTGAAAGGGTTTCACTAAGCGTTCTAGCCACCTGCGGCTGGGTTTGCTGACAAAGTTGAAGTAGAACATGAAATAAGTACTCACCAAATTAATAGAAGTACGCTTGTAACATAATTTAATCACAAAACAAATCCTATCTTCGAATTTTGACAGTAAAATTCATGAAAATAAAATTTCCATTGAAGTAATTATAGAAAAAATTAAGAAAGAATCAAATTGATCAAACAGCTTGGATCTAATTGTTTAACAACTTAGACAAATAATATACGTCCTTTATCTGTATTATTACATACGTGAAAAAAATATTTTCTTCCTGAACTATTGACGGAGATGGCAGTCCGGCGGAGTAGAGGCAAGGGAAGGTTTTGATTTTTATTTTCAACTGGATGCAGAATAAATAGGAGAGAAGTCTTCCTATTTATTTTACGAGTCTTTTTCCATTTTTTATTTTCATATATTTAGGAGTCTAAATTAATTTTTTTTATACCTAATTTGGGGAAAAAGTGACGACCCAAACTCATGCAACCAATCAGCCGTCCAACTTTTTTTTTTAGGAAAAGTAAAATGTGACCGATCCACATATTTTTGAAAAAAAATTACGTATCCAAATCATAAACCAAAAAGGAGGCTAGAGGCAAAAATAATCAGCATTTTCTTTTTGAGAAATTAATTAGAAAAAAAGGTGAAAAGATTATTTTATCTACTGCGGAGTGTTTTAATGAAAGATAAAAAAGTTTAAATCATTTTTTTAATGATTTTCACATTTTTAATATATTATAGATATAAATTATATAGATATAAATTATATATATATATATATACACGCAGCCTTAACTTGCATTTTTGTCCGAAACTATTTTCAAGGCTTAAACCCATGACCTGCTGCTCAACAACATTTTACATTTAATTGTCATGTGATGATGTGAAGCCAACCTACAACTTTAAGAGCTTGGTTGAAAAATGTGATACATTCTTAAATCTTGATTTGAATTATGTTCTTTTATTGATAAGATAAACTAGTTTGAGTTGCACTCCTCTTGAGTACAATTTCTAACAAATTTCTCTATTTACCTATCACTAAAGTGAAAATGAACAAGCAAGAGTAACCACTAAGTTCTTGTCTTGTTGGATATTTTTCTTGGCTCTTAGGAGGTGCTTCTAGTTTTTTTAAGCTATGCAAATTTTGTTCATATTCTATCTCTACATGTAAACCTTAAAAAGGTGAGTGGATATTGTCTTCTCTGCTGCAAGTGCACATATCCGGACTTGGACGATATCGTTCTTTCAAGAGAGAGATAATGATGTTTAGCAACTCCAGATTCATCTTCGCAAACCTGAGGCAAATCCTCAAGTTGTTGAAAACATGTTGGTCTTTGTTCTTTGTAGCTACAAACACTTTTTGTATGGGCCAATCCGGTTGCACAAATTATTATGCATGAGAATGTGCACAGAAAATTGAAGTATCATTAATCGTTCTCCTGTTTTTTGTTTGTTTGCGTCTTTACAGATTATTTTGAGGTTAATGTTTTCATTGTTAGAATTTGGAGCTAAAGATAAGGAGCAGCACTAGCACTAGCTTTTTCATTCGTTTTAACATCTTACAAAAGACTACACATATAACTATATAAGTCTTACAAAGTTGGTAGACTATCTTACAAGACACACTTTACATAATATTTTACCACTTTTTACAAGACATGTACACTTCATAAAATAAGGACTACCATTCATTTTTAAGAAAAAACTAAACATAATGTTTAAAAGAAATTATTAAATAAAAGATTATCTAGAAAAATCTCATATTCTAATACTCCTTGAGATTTTTCTTGCATACTCCCAGCTTAGCCCTTAGGGCTTCAAATTTCCCCTTACGAAGAGCCTTGGTCAAAATAGCCAAAATCTGCTGATTTGAGCTGCAATGGACAAGATTAACTTCGGCATCCTTCTCTGCTTGCCTGATAGTGTGAAACTTCACATTTATATGCTTGCTACGAGTATGTTGCACTCTATTTTTTACCATAGCAATTGCTGACGTGTTGTCAACCTTAATGACAATAGCTTCAATTTGATTTTACTCTAGATCACGTAGAATTTTTCTTAATCATAGAGCCTGATTAGTTGCACCAGCAGCAGGGATGTATTCTGCTTCTGCAGACGATTGAGCTACCACCTCTTGTTTATTTGAATTTCATGAGAACATGCTTGAACTAAATGTAAAAGCATATCCAGAAGTGCTTTTCATATCATCAACACTTCCTGCCCAATCACTATCTGAATAACCCATCAATTACCCTTGCTCTTTCCTTTTAAATCAAATACCATAATTAATAGTTTCCTTGATATACCTCAATGTTAATTTAGCGATATGAACATGAACTTGACTTGGAGAATGGATAAACCTCGACAAAAGACTTGCCGCAAACATGAGATTAGATCTTGTTGCTGTCAAATATAGCAAACTGCCAATTAGACTTATGTAAACTATTGGATCAGCCCTATCATCGCCATCAGACTTTGAGGGTTTTTCATTGCGAACCAGTGGAGTCGATACAGGCTTACACCTCTTCATCTTGAACTTTTTAAAATATCCCATGCATATTTTCTCTGAGAAATGAAGATTCAATCAGTAGCTTGATGAATCTCCATTCCCAGAAAGTAATTTATTTCACCCAAATCTTACATCTCAAACTTGATTTTCATTTCTTGCTTGAAATGATTCACCATAACTTCATTGCTTTTGGTTATCAGAAGATCATCAACATAGAGTGATACCACAACACATCTCCACCTTTATCCTTCTTCACATATAAATTAAAGTGGCTTCATTTTCACTTCTATTGAAGCCAAAATGAATGAGATGGTCATCAATCTTACTGTACCAGGCTTGAAGAGCATCCTTTAATCCATACATCGCCTTATGTAGTCTGTAAAATTTATCCCCCAGTCCTGCAACTTGAAAGCCTTTCGGTTGGTCGACATAAATTTGTTCCTGCAATGGTCCATTAAAGAATGCGACTTCACATCCAGATGATACAACATCCAATTTTATTGATCTGCCAAAGCAAATAGGAGTCTTATCATATCATGTCTCGCAACAGGTACAAATGTGTCTCCATAATCCAGATCTGCACTTTCCGCGTAACCTTTAATTTCATATCAAGCCTTGCTTTGTATTTATAAACTAAACCATCTGGATTTAATTTGATTTTATAAACCCATTTCACCCATATTACATTTTTGTCTTTGGGTTTATCAACCAACTTTCAAGTGTCATTCTTCTCTATTATACCAATCTCCTCCTTCATATCTTCAATCCAACCTTCATATTTTGATGCTTCTTGGTAGGTATTGGGTTCCAAGACTGCAACATTGCATATTTCATATATCTCAGAAAGGGGTCTTATCTTCAAAATTGGAGAATCAAGTGAGGATTCACCAATGGGTCTTGTCTTCAAAATTGGAGAATCAAGTAAGGATTCACCATATGATTCTTCAGCTTCTTCCATATTTTCAGAGTCAAATGACTGTGTTTCAGGTAGAGGATGCAAGTTTTGATAACCTGTATTTTCTTTCTCAACTTGTTCCTTATCCCAGTTCCAATAAGCATGCTCATCCACTACTACATCTCTTCTGATGAAAATACTTTTTGTGTTTGCAAGTTGAAAATTCTATAACCCTTGGATTGCGATGAATCACCAATAAAGATCCCTAATTCACCTTTTGGTTCAAGTTTGCTTCTTCTGATTGAAGGAATATGATAATAGCATATCGAACCAAAGATTTTTAAGTTCTTGGCAGATGATCTTTTTCCACTCTATGCCTCAATAGGAGTTTTATCACCATAACTTTAGTTGGAAGCCTATTTAATAAATAAACTAAAGTAGAAACGGCTTCTGCCCAAAAACTTTGTGGTAATTTCTTTTCAAGCAAAAAACATCTAGCCGTTTCAACTGTCGTCGTCTTTTTCCTCTTCGAGACTCTATTTTATTCTGGTGAATAACTTACTGTCAAGTTGTTATCAATCCCACCATCTTCACAATACTTACTGAACTCATTTGAAATATATTTGCCTCCATTGTCTGACCTCAAAGCCTTCAGCTTACATCCACTCCATCTTTTAACGAAAGCTTTAAACTTTTTAAAAACTAAAAATACTTTGAGACTTGCTACTCAAAAAATACACCCAAGTCATCCTTGTTAAATCATTAGTAAATAACACAAAATATTTATTTTGACCCAACGATAATGTCTTCACAGGTCCACATACATCTGTGTGAACAAGTTAAAGTTTTTTAGTTGCCCTCCAGGTAGCACTTTTTGGAAATGCTTTCCTGTGAGCCTTACCCATATGACATGACCCACAAACTTCTTTAAATAGTAAGATCTCATATAAATCCTTAGTCAAGCCCTTCTAATACATAGATCTTAGAATAGCATAGTTAAAATGCCCATATATATACCTTTTGTGCCATAACTATGAATCGTCCAACTTTGCAAAATTGTTACTATCAAACTTTCCATCTACTGGAAAGATCCTATCCATCATTTCTACTTTATCAAGAAAAGCATCATCAGAATAAAAAACTAAACAATATTTTTCCTTATAAAATAACGAGTAACCTTTACAAATCATTTGGCCAACACTCAATAAGTTACATGCTAAAGAAGGAACATACAACACATCATGTATAAACTTTGTACCTTTTTTAGATTGAAAGGCAACTGAACCCTTTTCATGTGCTTCTACTGTTGCACCATTTCTTATCCTAACTTTGTCTCTAAATAACTTGTCAAGTGTATGAAACATGAGCTCATTATATGACATATGAATCATACACCCACTATCTAGGAACCATTTGGAAGTGTTGGTTGTTGTTTTTTCATGTGTAGCCATAAACAAGCTTTCTTTCTTTTCTGAATCTTTAGTGAAATTTGCCTGCTGAACATAGTGATGTTGTGGCTGGTTCTGCTTGACCCTATAATTCTTCTCAACATGAACTATTTTTCTTCAAAATCTTCATTAAATCGATGGCTTTTCCTTGAACCAACGATCCTTTTCCTGATGTTTGGTTCTTTTACACTAGATGTAATATGGAAACTTTCCTTTATGTGAAGATGTTGTCTATAGCTTTCTCCTTGCTACTTTATCTCCTTCCATTCTCCTACTGTCCTTGACAAGTTGCTTGCCTTTGTGATTTGGTTGAAATACCACTTCTGCTACTTCTTCATCTCTTATATTTATTCTTTGTTCTTGGGCTTGTAACTTGCTTGAAATGCCACTTCTGCTACTTCTTCAGATCATAAGATTTCTCTATTACTAAAATCTTAAATTCAAACCTTGCTGGTAAGATTATCATCATCTTCTCCACCTCCTTTGAATTTGGAAAAGTTCACCAAATTATATTATCTTGTTTATAATTTCTAGAAGTTTGACAGAGTACTTTTTTACTGTATCTTCTTCTTTCATCCTTAATATCTCAAATTCTCTTTTAAAAGTTAAGAGTTTGACAGTTTTCACTCTGTTAGTTCTGTTGAACTCCTCTTTTATCTTCTCCCATCTTCTTTAGGTGTTTCACAAGTAATTATTCTTGTGAAAATCACATCTGAAAGTGCTGAATAAAGACAAGTGCGAGCCTTTGGTTTCTTCGACTTTGCATCTTCATCAATCTTTATTTGTGCAATAGTTGGATTTGGTCCAAGTAGAGGGAAATCATTTTTACTTTCAACTTCTTCCCATAGACTAAGAGTTTTGAGATAAGCTTTCATCCTTATCACCTATATGTGATAATTTTCTCTTATCAACATAGGAGGGAATGGACCCAAGAAGCTGTTGGATGCCATGTTACTTCTGTTCAACCTTCTCAGCTTAGAAGAACTGAAGTAAAAAAATTTATCTTTAAGCCTTCACAGATCCCTCAAGAAGAATGGCTCTTGATACCACTGTTAGAATTTGGAGCTAAAAAGAAGGAAAAAGATATGGGACAACAGTAGCTTTTTCATTCATTTCAGCATCTTACAAAAGACTACACATATAGCTACATAAGTGTTACAAAGTTGGTAGAGGACTTTCTTACAAGACACACTTCATATAGTATTTTATCACTTTCTCACAAGACACACTTCACAAAATAGGACTACCATTCATTTAAAAAAACTAAACATAATGTTTAAAAGAAACTATTAAACAAAAGACTATCTAGAACAATCTCTTATTCTACATTCATGTCACTTCTTTTCTTCTAAGAGATCCTTTGCTTTGCTTTGATTCTTTTGTAATTTGTAATATTCATTACTGAAAATATCTTTTACTTTTCCTAAAGTTGTTGGTATTGATTTTATGATTGGTTAAATATAACTATAGCAGGTTAACTATAAACATACTGAAACTGGCTCTTTAAGAAAGGCAAGAATTTTTGCTGATGATTTAATGGTTTCCTTTAAAGGAAGTTTAAAATCAGTGAATAGAGTGATGGAGGCTTTGATGCACTCTAAGTGATTAACTCAATTTTTTTTGCAATATTCAACTTTTGGGAAGAAGTTTTCATCCTTTCTCAAAGCATACTGAAGAAAGTGGATAGAAATGCATGGAATACTTATGTGGATCTACAATTGATGAAAGGAAAGTATCACTTGTAACTTGGGAAGAAATATGTCATACAAAGAAAACTAGTGGTTTGAATGTGAAAAATTGCAGATTATGGAATATAGCATCTATTGGTAAACTACTATGGCAACTGATAGTTAACAAGGAATCAATTTGGGTGAAGTGGGTACACGAGTTGTATATGAAGGAGAATGAAGATGTCTGGACACATAGAGTACCTCCTGGCTGTAGCTGGTACTGGAGGAAAATTCATTTTTTCAAAGTTAAAATGCAGACATGGTATGTTAATAATAAATATCAGTTGCTAGGAAAGGGATTTACTTCGTTACTCAAAGCTACTCGGAGATACTAGGACCATAAAGAAGGCTTCCAATTGCTGAACTCATCTAGACTGCAGTGGCACAACCAAAACACAAAGTGATTGTTTGGCTTGCAACTAAAAATAGACTACTCACTAAAGCTAGAATACAGAAATTGAACATCCCTATTGTTGATAATCATTATTGTTTGTGTGATAGTCAAGTGCAGGAGACAACAAATTATTTATTTTAGCTTTGTGATTGGTTTAAAGAGGTTAAGAAAGAAATAGATCTATGGACAGACAACATAATTCAAGTTGGGGAAGTAAGAAGAGTCTTACTAGCTATTAAACGACGAAGATGTAATAAGTTTATGAAGGAGGTGTTAGATACTATTTGGGGAGTTGTTTACTATACTACACGAAAAGCACAAAACTATAAGCAGTTCAAAGGAATATTAATCAAACTAGCAGAAGTAGTGTTATAGATTAAGAGCAATTTTCTTATTAGATTAAAATCACTTGTAGGTTCAAAGAAATCTAATAGTAGTAGGAAGTTTTTGTATAGTTTACAAAATTAGTTATTATTTATTTTGTTGTTGAGTTAGGACTGATCCTGCTAGCACCCTCCCTAGGAGGTGATTAGGTGGTCAGGTGCTCTTAGTTTGTAACTCTTTTGTTGGATCATGGTAATAATATTTCATAGTTGTTACTATTAGAGTTTGTGACCCAAATTTTTTTGATCCGACCCTGAAATATTTGCAGTGCGATCCATGTTTGTGATTTTTTGTGGCATCTGTGGTGGTAGCGTAGGGATCGGGCTTAGAATTTATTTGTACACACATATTATATAAGTTCGTTTAGTGGTCTGTTTCAGGTGGTTTTCAAAGACACAAAATTAAGACTATTATCTCCACTTTGTACTCTTCTTCTTCATAGTGAATTTCTTCAACCTCTCCCAATGGTTTTTCCCATCAAGGGTTTCCATATAAATCTGTATGTTCTTTTTTTTTCTTGTGGTTTTCTTAATACTGTCTGATTAATAAAAAAAACTATTATTAGAGAGATTGTTTTCTCGGGGATGGCAACTATGAAGTATGATATTCCGTTATTGGACCACAACACCAAATTTTTATTAAGGCAGGTTAAGATGCGGGCTATGCTCATGCAAATGGATTTGGATGATGCTCTATTAGGGTTTGATATGATGCCCTCATCGTGGACAGAAGAGGATAAACAGCGTAAGGATTGAAAGGTTCTATCTCAGATCCACCTTCATTTATCCAATCAGAATTTACAAGATATTTTGAAAGAGACTACTTCCGCTGCGTTGTGGTTGAAACTGGAATCATTATGTATAACAAAAAGCTTAACACGTAAGTTGCATCTCAAACAATGATTTTTTTCCATTGCATAACACTTCCTGCATCATACTCTACCTTTAGAGAATAATTTTACATAGCCGTGATACCCTGATCATAGATGAAGTCTATTATATGTTGTTCTCTAAGGATAAGATGAAGTATCTTGAAAATGGGTCAGAGACTTAAGGAGATGGTTTCATTTATCGAGGAAGGACTCATCAGAAAAACTCTGGAGGTGATAATAGAAATAGGTCAAAATCTAAAAATAGAAGTAAAATTTGTAATTACTACAAGAAGAAGGGTCATATCAAATCTAATTGTTATAAGTTATAGAATAGAGATAAAAGGGAAGCTGGAAAACCTAAGGGAAACCAACCAGAGAAGTCCGGTGAAACCAATTTTGTTAAAGATGACGATAGTGATGGAGAACTCTTTATAGTTTCTAATGGTAACTCCAAAACCTGTGAGGATTGGATTCTTGATTCACCTTGTATGTCCATATGTGTTGCAATTGAGATTAGTTTATAACATATGAAACAGTCTCTAAAGGTGTTGTGTTAATGGGAAATAACACGCCTTGTAAGATGGCTGGTATTAGAATAATCAGGATCAAAATATTTGATAGTGTTGTGAGGACACTTGGTGATGTGCAGTATGTCCCATACCTGAAAAGAAATCTTATTTCCTTGAGTACCCTTGATTCGAATGGATACAAGTACATAGGTGAAGGTGGAGTCCTAAAGGTTTGTTAAGGTGGAATTTTTGTGATGAAGGGACAGAGAAAGACTGCTAATTTGTACGTCTTGCAAGGCTCTACAATTACAGGTGATGCAACTGTTTCTATTTTTTGTCTATCAGATAGTGATGTTGCTAAACTTTGGCATATGTGCTTGGGATATATAAGTGAAAATGGGATGGCTTAACTAAGTAGAAGAGGACTTATTGATGGCCATAATATTACCGAATTGGAGTTCTATGAGCACTGTATTTTTGGGAAGCAGAAGAGAGTCAGATTAACTAGAGGCATCCACTTAACTAAAGGCACACTTGAATACATTCATTATGATATCTAGGGTCCTTCTATAGTACCTTCTAGAGGAGGTTCTTATTACATGTTGACTATTATTGATGACTATTCTAGAAAAATTTGGGTGTTCTTCCTGAAGCAAAAGAATGATGTGGTGCCTATTTTCCAGTAGTGGTAGACTACGATTGAAAAGCAAATAGGGAAGAAGGTAAAATGCCTTTGGACTGATAATGGTTTAGAGTTCTAATCTAATGAATTTAATGTTCTGTTCAAGTCAGAAGGAATTATGAGGCACTTAAAAGTTTGTCATACTCCACAACAGAATGGTCTAGCAGATGAATGAATAGGACTATAATGGAGAAGGTGCATTATATTCTCTCTAATGATGGTTTACCCAAGTCTTTTTGGGCCTAAGCTTCTTCCATAGCTTATCTTCTTATTAACCACTCTCCTTCAGTTGCGATTGACAAAAAGAATCCACAAAAGGTATGGTCTGGTACTCCTGTCAGTTACTCTAATTTTAGGATATTTAGATGTCCTGCTTATGCTCATATTGATAATGGAAAGTTGGAATCTAGATCTGTCAAGTGCTTATTTAAGGGTTATAAGTCTGGTGTTAAAGATTATAAGCTTTGGTGTCCAGAAAATAGAAAGGTTATAATTAGCAAGGATGTTGTGTTCGATGAAACTGCCATGCTTTGGGCTTCCTTCAAATCTAGTGCTTCATCCCCAGATGAGCTTGGTAACATAAATCAACAAAATTCAAACACCCACGTTGGATTGCAGATTGTAGCAGAGTCTACACCAGTGCCTACTTCTCAGTCTAGCCCAGAGATATACAGTGATACTATTTCTTCTTCATTACCAATGATGCCATAATATTTTATTACTAAAAATAGTCTTAGGAGAGATATTAGACCTCCTCAGAAGTATGATGAAGCTGATTTGGTTGCTTATGCATTGAATATAGCAAAAAGTATTGATTTCAGCGAAGAACCTTCTTCTTACTCAGAGGCAGTTAGTTGTGATAATTCCTACCGATGGATGATTGCTATGTATGAGGAGATAGAATTACTTCATAAGAATAAAATACATGGGATCTAGTGAGATTGCCTAAAGATAAGAAAGTTGTTTGTTACAAGTAGGTATTTAAAAAGATAAAAGAAACATCAAGAGTTAAAGATGCTAAGTACAATGCAAGACTAATTACTAAAGGTTACAGTCAGGTTCCAGATGTTGACTTCACATATATGTTTTCTCCAGTTATAAAGCATCATTCAATTCGATCCTTGCTTGGTCATGTCGCCATGCACAATCTTGAGCTTGAGCAGCTGGATGTCAAGACTACATTCTTACATGGAGAACTTGAGGAGGACATCTATATGCAACAACCAGAGAGTTTTGTAGTCTTAGGAAATGAGGACTATCTATGTTTGTCGAAAAAGTTCCTTTATCGCTTAAAATAGTCACCCAGATAGTGGTATAAGAGGTTTGACTCTTTTATAACTTATCATATGTTTCAGAAGAGTAGTTATGATAGTTGTGTCTACTTCAAGGAGGTAAGTGATGGTTTGTTTGTATATCTTCTCTTGTATGTTGATGATATGTTGCTAGAATTTAAGGATATAAGAGAGATAATAAAATTCAAAGCCCATCTTAGTAAGGAGTTTGATATGAAGGATCTAGGAGAAAAAAAGAAAATTCTTGGCATATAAATTCTTAGGTATAGAGAGAAGTGTAAATTATACTTGTGTTGGAAAAAGTATATTAAGAAAGTGCTTCACAGGTTCAATATGCAAAATGCCAAACCTGTCAGTACTTTATTGGCAGCTCACTTCAAACTCTCGACCACGTTATCTCTAAAAATAGATGATGAGCGAGACAATATGTCTCAAGTTCCCTACTTTAGTGTTGTTGGTTCTCTTATGTACACGATGGTATGTTCCCGACCAGATTTATCATTTTCCATCAGTGCAGTTAGCAGATACATGGCAAATCCTGGTAAAGAACATTGGAAAGCAGTTCAGTGGATTTTCAGATACTTGTATGGATTTGTTGATGTTTGTTTGCAGTTTGGGAAAAATAGAGATAGAGTAATCGAGTATGCTGATTTTGATTTTTCAGGAGACCTTGATAAAAAGAGATCCCTTATAGACTATATTTTCACTATTAGTGGTTGTGCTATCACTTGGAAAGCTACTTTACAGACTATGGTTGCTTTGTCAACTACTGAGGTAGAGTACATAGCTATTGTAGAGGTTTGCAAAAAAGCTATTTGGTTGAAGGGTCTGTTCGGTGAACTTAGCAAAGACTTATAGATTACTACAGTCTTTTGCGACAATAAGAGTGCTATCTTCCTTACAAAAGAACAAATATTTTAGGAGAGGACAAATCACATTGATGTTCGGTATTATTTTATGAGTAATTATTGCTCGTGGTGACATTGTGGTAAGCAATATTAGTACCCATGATAACCCCCCTGATATGATGACCAAGATACTACCAAGTGCTAAGTTTGAGCATTGCTTGGACTTGGTTAGTGTCATGTAAGACCCCGTAAAATCCTCGCCGTCTAAGTCCCTTGAAGCATGCCCAAAGGAGTTCCTAAACTTAGAAAATCTAGCTAAGTTTTGGGACTTAGTCATTTCTAAAGCCTCAAAACTCTGAAGATTTTATTGTCAACCTTCCCGACCTCCGATAGTTAATTTTTTTAATAATTCATTATGGAGAAAGTCAATAGGTGTTCCCAGACAAGTTTTGGATTTTTTGGATCACGTTTAGACCACGTTTGGTGTCCCAAATAGTGGACCAACGTGATCTTGGCGCGCCGCGTTGCCTATCACGTTGGTCAATATTTTTCCAGGTTTCCAGTCAAAAGTACTAAGGCTTGGTGCGATCATGGAGCGACGGGTCAAGTATCGCGTCGACAGCCACGTTGATGCCCAATTCTCAGCTTTTAAAATCCATGTCCAAGGGGGCAATTAAGTCATTTTCCTCCACCTTTATTCAGCCATAACACGAGATTAATCCCCCAAAACACCAAAATATAGTCATTCCACTCAATTTTCTCAAGAACACATCCTAGGGTTTCTACCCAAAGTTCAAAATATCTCAAGATTCCACCGTTAATTTTTGAAATTGATTCAAGAATTAGGTTTCCCATATCAAGAGCTTCAAGAATCATCCTTCAAAAGTACAAATAGCATCCCAAAAGCAAGAGTTCATCCAAAGTTTCTAATCTAAGTATGTGGGGTTTTAACAAGAATAATTCTTTCATTTTTATGCCCAAAGTTTTGATTTTTATTAAAATATTTCATGTTTTCAAGTGGAATTGATGCCTAATTTTTTTTTTAAGTTTATGAGATTATAAATTGTTCAATTCTGGAATTGTGTATTTACCCTATTTATTATTGCTTGAATTGAGGTTTTGTCCCATGAATTGCATGTTCCTAACTTGAATTGCTATTTCCAAGTGTTTCTAAGATAGTGTTAGGAATTAAGTTCAATTGTGAAACCGTGATTATTTGAGTCTACTTGTATTTAAATGCTTTAGAATCCAAGAATGACTTTTTAGATTTGGTGAAGTATTTTGACGCTATTATTGTAAGCATAAAGTTATATTGTGAATTGACATGATTTTTAAGTACGGGTTGTAAGCCCTAGGTTTCAGTCTTGGTATTCAAGAAAGATAATTTTTAGCAAGATTTAGTATTTAAGGCCTAAGCTAAGAAAGGAGTCCACACCATTTTGAATTAAGTCAAAGAGAAGCATAATTTGGCTTCCATTATACATTCTTGTACTGTTTAAGGTGAATTTCCTAAAAGTTCTGAGCCTAAGTATGGGAGTAGTATTTAGCACCAAGTTGGGCCTGATTCCAAAGTTTCATGCCTCAGAACTACGAGCCACCGTAGGATTATGATATGCCCCAAGTGGGCTTAGATAGTGATCACTAAAGTTAAGGTTCTATTCCGATGGCAAGGGTAGAATAGCTCTCCCCAACGTGGGCAAGACATTGGACTCCATGTCAGCTCATATGGTTTATGTCAGTTAGAAGAAACTCCCAAGTCTTTGAGTCCCAAGTCCTAAGTTTCGCGGAGTGCTATAAATTCTTAAGTTTCAAGAGAAGTCCCTTAATTATAAGATTAAAGTGTATATTCTGAAAGTTATTATTTTAAGATTTCATTTAGTTTACAAGATTTGAGAACAAGAAAAGGATGCAAATTTTAGAATAAAGTGTAATGACTCATGAGATTTATACTTCATGCTTCCTTATTCATAGTTTATGAGATTTAGATTTTAGTTTTGCTCAAGCTATGTGAGACATTTATATTAGCATTCATGATTTCTATAAAGATTGATGATATTGTTTAACTATTGCATACACCCCCATATACTCGGTACATCCTCAAAGTACTAATCTAAATATATGTCTATGTGCTATATTGTCTCATAATGTAGGTTCAAGTGCTCAGTATTAGCTGTGAAAATGATCTCTGAGTGCCTTTGTCTACACGCCACAGTTGGTGAGTCCTCATGGTTCGAGGCCCTACTTCTCAGACTTTCAGTTTTGATATCAGTTGTTATTGCTTTCAGTTCAGTTTGAGTCAGTTAAGGGTCTGTCCTAATGGCTCTCTAGTTCTTGAGTAGTAAAGGCTTTGTGTAACGCCTCAATTTTCTGAACTGGAACGCTACACGATGCTCATGACCTCGAAGGACCACAAGATAACCCATGACTGATATTTGTACCTGTACACTTCATAATATATGAATATAAATGTGATAACGTGAACTAAAAGGCCATAATGTTCAATACTGAACATAATCTGAATAATAACAATGTTTGAATAAAGTGGTATCATAATACCAAAACAAAATCGAAATACTGAAGTTTGAATCTAGTCTGTAATCTAGTATGAAAGCCTCTAACTGTCTGAAGTAGGGAGTGGAAGGAACATGTCTCCAACTAACTCCCAAATACTTAAAGCCAAACTAAAATAATAAAGTAGTAATCATATCATTGGAGAATGAGGACTCACTGCTAACTCTGACTGTTGAAATCTGCAATACTACTACTGCTCTGGAACTCGTACCTCTGAACCTATGGCGTAACATAAAACACCATAGCACGAATGTGTCAGTACGACTGAATGTACTGAGTATACGAGTGAGGTAGGCTAAATTCAAAGGGTTTATATGCATAAACAATGTTGACTGATATGAATGTGAGAATACATACATGCATAAGAAACTATAACTGAACTCGTGGTGATACTTACTACTGAGTCTAAATGCTGACAACATAAGTGTATTAATATTGAGATACTGAATGACTGAGTTCACTGATATTAATATGTAAGTCACTACTAAGTAAGGAACTGATACTGCATTACTGAATATATGAACGACTATTTCTGATAGTTCAAATTATGAAGAACTGGTCTGATTGACTGTGTCTAACAGTCCTAAAACTGAATACTGATAACGTGAGTTATGATGACTGATATAACGGATATAACTATGATGATCGGCATAACCGATGTAACTGATACTAAGAGACTGTATCTGATAGTCTAAGTTTTGATGGAACTATCTGAGTTTCGTTCTGTATGGAGTAACTGAATCTGAGATTAGTCCTATTTAGTAGGTGATCTCTGAGTATAATGATAATAAAGATGATTTGACTTAGTCTGAGATCAGTCCTACCTAGTGGGTGATATCTAAATTTGATGATACTGATTGACCAGTTGAGGTCAGTCCTATCTAGTGGGTGATCCCGGAGTCTATTGATAATGATTGGGATTGACTATATTTGACAGTTCTGAATCTGTAACCAAAATTGTGGAATGTATTCATCTAACCGACATGCCCCTTTCTAGCTAGTCTAGGGTCTAAGCTGTAACTCCAGTTGGAAGGGTGTTAGTACCACGCCACTGGTAAAGACAACTGCTATGGAGTCAGTCCTAATCTAGCGGGTGACCCCTGGGATCAGTCCTATATATTTAAATGTGCTAACGGGTGATCCCTGAGTATATCAGTCCTATCTAATGGGTGACATCTCGTACCTACGCTGGCTACATAGTTCTGGAACTTAGGGATTACTTCTAGGGATCTCAGTCCTATCTAGCGGGTGAGTCCCCATCCCTAGGCTCGCTCGGTACTGAATCCTACTCCCATCTAAAAGATACTGAACTGATTAATTAAGCTGAACTGATTAACTGAACTGAACTGATTAGCTGGACTGCTACTAGTGGTGTTGTTTAGCGGAGCTAAATTGAGTTTACTGAGTTCCGTTGACTGATGGAATGTACTGATGTCTGAGGACTGACTGAGATTATTGTAGTTACTGAGATTTTTACTTGGAATACTAAATTACTGAGATTACTAAACTACTGAGATTTATGAGATTTCCTGAGTCACATGGTTGACTGAGCTCTATGGATCATGGCTTGACTGAGAGTATCATGAAACATGACATGGCTCTAGGCACACAGCTAAATTGTCGGGTACAAGTACCCCTAGGACTCGATCGAAGAAAACTGACAAAACGTGACTTTGCTCTTCTTGAACACATGACCAATATTCACAATTCAAAATACTATAAGTTGGGAATTTCATACTACACATAGTTCTCAAAGTCTTATACATGGAAGGGAATGCACATAACAACATGCCATAAGTCCATCAATCTAGTTTCATGAACATTTCATCAATAATCATGATGCATACCAATATCATAGAAGTCATTATTTTCATAAGGGAGTAGCATGCATTTTTTATTTAGGTCACAATTCAACTATAATACATGATTTCTAGTCTTTTAGGCACTTTATCAAACACCTTACATGCATAACTTAGGCATAGGTGTAATCAACAAATTATTCATCATGAACAACCAAACTTACATGTTTCCAACTTATATGATATCATAGATTCATAAAAAAGCATAAAGATTCCAACCTAGGAATCATTCAACATCAAGAACATGAACATAATCCATTCACCACATAAATAACATAATATAGAATTTAAAAGAGAGTTCTTGGACTTCATAGAATAAAGGAATCCATGAATGAATACTTCGCATACCTTAGGGATTGAATCTTGAAAGAAAATTGATCTTTATTGAATGTTTTTGGATTGGGAATCTTAATTCTTGAATATCTTGTGGAGAGTGTGATGGGATATTGAAGTTAATTGAGAAGAAACCCTAAGTTTATTCTTGGGAACAAAAAGGGTTAAGAGCTTTTGAAACTAAATACCAATAGCTAATTACGTGTTTTTTGGTGTTTTATGTCTGGTGGTAAGGTTTAGGGTGAGGGGAAAAAGACAAAAATACCCCTAAAAAATTACTTTCCAGTTGCTAAAATTATCAGCTGATGACCAAGGCTGATAAGCCTTCAGATCTGTGATAACCCGTCAGCCCAGGTCGTCACCTAGGAGCTGGAATTGATGGGTTGCTGTCTAAGCTTGACGACATGGTTGATAAGTCATCAAAAATGTTATAATACATTAGAAAAGTCATCAGAAATGTGATAATCCATCATAAAGGTCATCAAAAATGTGATAAGCCATCAGACAGGTCGTCACTCAGTTTCCAGGCTGACATGCTGGAGTAAAATAGGTATAACTTTTTGCTCCGATATTGAATTTTGGAAAAATTGGTATAATTGGAAATATAATTCAATTATATATCTATTGATTAGTAATAAACTCAAAAATTAATAGTATAACGAGAGATATTCTCATTTGAAGTTAACTTTGGCAATATCCTTTCCAAGAATTCAATCGGTAAGGAATGTTTTGATCCGTCGGATAACTGGGAGTTATTTGAAGACTTAATATACATCTAAATTACTCATAAAACTATAAAATAATCATGATGTACTACGAATGAGATTGAAACTTGGCGCTAATATTGGTTTGGATTTTTTTCGAGGTATTACACTTTGTCAGACTAGACTATCAGTTGTGTTTAGACTTTTCAGCATTTTGCCTATGCAGATAGTATTTCTTCATATTTTAGTATGGACATGATATTACAACACCATTTCTTTGCTCTATTTGTCTTAAAGTAAGTTCTAGACTTAGTAGCAGGCTCAAAGGGTTAGCTTGGGGCTACTTGTAGCCTTAAGTATCATGTGACATCTCGGGATGAGATTTTGGGGTGTTACAAACTTGGTATCAGAGCCTAAGGTTTAGAAATTCCTACAGATTGACAAGACGCGTTACATAGAGTTTTGATCATCGGTGTGAAGCGCGCCACATCTATGAGCAAGAGGCTATAAAGCATTTTAGGAAAATCCTCTCTTTCATTCATAATTCATTGTGCTTATAGCTATATCTATCTGCTATTAACTCATGCTATTTTATGATAAAAAATGCCTCCCCAAAGAGATAATGCCCATAGAAATAATGATCCACCCTAACCTGTCGATCCCCTGAATGAGAATGTGTCTCATGCCGAATTTCGGGTTGCTTTTCAGACATTAGCCCAAGTTGTGACTGCTACTGTGCAAGCCAATAATTAGGCTACTATTCCACATCAGCAAAGGGTGATGCAGCTGCAACCATACTTTGTGACTTTATGAGAATGAACCCACCCAAATTCTTTGGGTCAAAAGTAGGTGAGGACCCACAGTTGTATCTTGATGAGGTGAATAAGATCACCCAAGTGATGTATATAACTAAAGAGAAGAGCATGGAACTGGCCTCTTATCATTTGAAGGATGTTGCTTATGATTGGGTGGTAATATGGAGAAAGAGTAGGGGGAGAATGCAGCTCCTACGACTTGGCAGGTATTTTAGGATGCATTCTTGGAAAAATTCTTACCACTGAAGATGAGGGAAGAGAATGCAGAAGAATTCATGAACTTGAGGCCGAGCTCTATAACAGTAAAAGAGTACTGCCTTAAGTTCAATCAGTTAGCTTAGTATGTCCCTGATTTAATAGCTGACATCCGATCTAGTATGAGTAAGTTTATGACTGGTGTGTTTGGATTAGTGGTTAAGGAGTGTAGGATCTCCATGATCAATAGAGACATAGATCTTGCTAGACTAATGATACACGCTTAGCAGATTGAGGCAGATAAAATAAGGGAGAGAGATAGAGTAAGAAGAAATAAGAGGGATAGATCATAACAGTTTGAGTATAGTCAAGCTAGATCCCATAGAGGGAACCATCCATAATTTCAGAATTGTTCGTCTATGCCTGCACCTTCATCAACCACTGATCCTGCACCCAGAAACAGGCAAGAGTAAGGGAATAAGTCTTCTATGTCCAGATCTCAGAACAGTGTGAGTAACAAGCCCAGTTTTCCCCTATGTGCTAAGTGTGGCAGAACCCATCCCGGTGAATTCGTGGCTGAACAGAGGGGTTGTTTTAGTTTTGGAAAGTTAGGCCATAGGCTTAGAGAGTTTTCGCATTCTATACAGGGGAATCGTGATATTCGTCCCAAGACTCAGGCTACTAGTGCACCAGCTCCTTTAGCCCATCCAGCCCCTTCTCAGGGCTCTTCATCCAGTACTGCTGGCGGTCAGTGCTAGAATTGCTTCTATGCTTTTCCATTCTGCCAAGAGTAGGAGGATTCACCAAATATTGTTACTGGTATGCTTCGTGTCTTTCATTTTGATGTGTATGTATTGTTGGACCCTGGGTTAAGTTTTTCTTTGTGACCTCGTTAGTTGCTGTGAATTTTAAGATAAGTTCTGAAAGGATCCCTGAGTCTATCCTGGTTTCTACCCCAGTAGGTGAGTCAGTTGTTGCCAAGCAAGTTTACAAAGAGTGTCCTATTACTGTTCTCCGTAAGGTCATGTTTGTTGATTTGATAGAGTTAAATATGGCCAATTTTGACCTTCTTCTGGGTATGGATTGACTTCATTCCTGTTATGCATCTATAGATGTTGCACCCGTGTAGTCAAGTTTCAGTTTCCTGATGAGCCAATTTTTGAGTGGTCCAAAAATTTTGTATCTCCCAAGACACTATCATCTATCATCTACTTCAACTAAGTCAGTATCTATCATCTAGTTTGAGTTAAAGACACTAATTCTGAGACTCCAACTATCCAGTCAGTCAGTATAGTCAATGCATTTCCGATGTTTTTCTAGAAGATCTCCCAGGGGTACTTCCTGATAGAGAGATAGAATTCAAAATTGACCTTCTTCCTAATAGGCAACCTATTTCTATTCCTCAAAACTTAAGGATTTGAAAGAGTAACTCAAAGATCTTCTAGATAAAGGTTTCATAAGTCCCAATGTTTCTTCATGGGGTGCACCCATCCTGTTCGTGAGAAAGAAAGATGGCTCTTTGCGTATGTGCATTGACTATCACAAGCTTAATAAAGTTATAGTCAAGAACAAGTACCCTCTTCCTAGAATTGATGACCTATTTGATCAATTGCAAGGTGAAAGTTACTTCTCAAAGATAGACCTTAGATCCGGCTATCATCAGCTTAAAGTATGGGAATGTGATATTCAAAAGACAGCCTTCAGAACTCGTTATGGTCATTTTGAGTCTCCAGTCATGTCTTTTGGGCTAACCAATGCTCAATAGCTTTCATGGACCTCATGAATCGATTGTTCAAATAGTATCTTGATATGTTTGTCATAGTGTTCATAGATGATATCCTTGTTTACTCTCGTTGTGAGGATGACCATGTAGAGCATCTTTGAACTATTTTGCAAACTCTTAAAAATCATCAATTATTCACCAAATTCAGCAAGTGTGAGTTTTGTCTAAGGTCAATAAACTTTCTTGGTCATATTATTTCAGCCGAAGGCATTAGAGTTGATCCCCAAAAGACACAAGCCGTAAGAAATTGGCCCAAACCTATCTCTCAGTTATACATTAGAAGTTTCTTGGGTCTAGCTGGCTATTACCGTCGTTTTATTGAATGTTTCTTATCAATTGCGTCTCCCATGACCCAATTGACCCAAAAGAAAGTTAAGTTCCTGTGGTCATATTCCTGGGAGATGAGTTTTCAGGAGTTTAAGAATCGACTCACTTCAGTCTCTGTGTTAACTTTGCTCGATGGTACAAACGGTTTGGTGGTGTATTGTGATGTTTCTAGAGTTGGTTTGGGTTGTGTATTGATGCAGAGAGGTAAGGTTATAGCCTATGCCTCTAGACAGTTGAAGCCTTATGAAAAGAATTAACCAACCCATGATCTGGAATTAGTTGTTGTTGTGTTTGCTTTGAAAATATGGAGACACTATCTATATGGTGTTCATGTTGATGTGTTTACGGATCACAAAAGTTTGCATTATGTGTTTACTCAGAGGGAGTTGAATCTTCGTCAGAGAAGATGGTTAGAATTTCTAACAGATTATGATATAAGTGTGTTGTATCATCCGGGCATGGCCAATGTAGTGGCAGATGCCCTTAGCAGGTTGTCTATGGGAAATGTTGCTCATGTGGAGAAGGGTAAGAAAGAGTTTCTCATGAAGTACATCGTTTAGATAGATTAGGTTTTAGGTTGCTTGATTCAGCTGAGAGGGATGTTTGGGTTCAGAGTATCTCAGAATCTTCTCTAGTTTTGAAAGTGAAGGAGAAGCAAGATATGGATTCTAGTTTGGTCAAACTAAAGGATTCAGTTAAAGACCAAAAGGTAGAGGTTTTCTCCCAAGGGAGAGATGATGTGTTAACGTTTCAAGATAGATTGTGTGTTCCTTGTGTTGATGAGTTGAGACAGAGAATTATGGATGAAGCGCATGGCGCACAATATTCTATTTATCCCGATGCTACCAAGATGTACCATAATTTGTGGGAAATTTATTGGTGGAATGGTATAAAGAAAGATATAACAGAGTTTGTGGTGAAGTGTGCAACTTGCCAACAGGTCAAGGTAGATCACCAAAGACCTAGTGGTAAGATGCAAGAGTTTGGTATTCCCACTTGGAAGTGGGAAGAGGTGAATAGGGATTTTGTGACTAGTTTATCCCTTTTTCGTCATCGTCATGATTCGATTTGGGTTGTTGTAGACAGGTTGACTAAGTCAGCGTATTTCTTGCTAGTGTATATATCTTATACAACTGAGGATTATGCTAAGTTGTATATCCGAGAGTTAGTCAGATTGTATAGAGTTCCCTTGTCTATCATCTCAGATAGGAGTACTTAGTTTACTTCTCATTTTTGGAGAGTTTTTCAGAAGGGTCTTGGTACCCAAGTTCATCTTTGTTTCACCCATAGGTTGGTTTAAAGTGGGTGAAGCTGCTTTGCTTGGGCTTGATTTAGTGTTTGAGGCTATGGAGAAGGTTAAGTTGATTAGAGAAAGATTAAAGACAGCCTAGAGTCATCAGAAGTCCTATACAAATGTGAGGAGAAGAGACCTCGAGTTCGAGGTAGGTGATTTGGTGTATTTGAAGATTTCACCCATGAAAGGGATGAAGAGGTTTGGCAAAAAAATGGAAGATTAGTCCCTATAATGTTATCCCTTATACATCTCTGAGTTATGTTGGGAAAATAGCCTACGAGGTTAGTTGCCCACAGATTTGTCAGTTGTTCATCCTGTCTTTCACGTCTCTATGCTTAAGAAGTGCATTGGTGATTCCATTGTTGTAGATCCTTTGGAGAGCTCAGATATTCAAAATAGTATTTCATATTATGAGATCCCATTTGAGATCCTAGATTTTTAGATCCGTAGACTAAGGAACAAAGAAGTTCCCTTGGTCAAAGTTCTTTGGAGGAACCAGTCAGTTGAGAGTGCTACTTGGGAAGTAGAAGCAGATATGCGAGTCAAGTACCCCTATCTTTTCTCTGCAAATCTAGATTTAGCAAAAGGTACTACTCTTTCTTAATTCATCCCTTTCTAATCAAAGATTCAGCTATATAGTTATTCTTATTATGAGTTCATGCATTCTCTGAAGTACTCAAAAGTTTAGAAGGATGTAGTGTCAGTTTATCAAGTTATTTCAGTCGTGTACCCTCAGTTTTCTCTATATTCTTATCCTAGCTAATAACATTTGAGGACGAATGTTTCCAAGGAGGAGATATTGTAAGACCCCGTAAAATCCTCGTCGTCTAAGTCCCTTGAAGCATGCCCAATGGAGTTTCTTGACTTAGAAAATCTAGCTAAGTGTTGGGACTTAGTCATTTCTAAAGCCTTAAAACTTTGAAGATTTCATTTCCGCCTTCCCAACCTCTGATAGTTAATTTTCTTAATAATTCATGATGGGGCAAGTCAATAGGTGTTCCCGAACAAGTTTTGGATTTTTCAGATCACGTTTAGACCACGTTTGGTGTCCCAAAATAGTGGACCAACGCGATCTTGGCATGCTGCGTCGCCTATTGTGTTGGTCAATATTGTTCAATGTTGCCAGTCAAAAGTACTGAGGCTTGGCACGATCATTGAGCGATGCATCGAGTATCGCATCGATTCCATCGACGCACCGCGTCGACAACTGCGTCGATGCCCAGTTCTCAGCTTTTAAAATCCATGTCCAAGGGGGCAATTAAGTAATTTTTCTCCACCCTTATTCAGTCATAACACGAGATTAATCCCCGAAAACACCAAAATATAGTCATTCCACTCAATTCTCTCAAGAACACATCTTAGGGTTTCTACCCAAAGTTCAAAATATCGCAAGATTCCACCGTTAATTTTCAAAATTGATTCAAGAATTAGGTTTCCCATATCAAGAGCTTCAAGAATCATCCTTTAAAAGTACAAATAGCATCCCAAAAGCAAGAGTTCATCCAAAGTTCCTAATCTAAGTTATGTGAGGTTTGAACAAGAATAATTCTTTCGTTCTTGTGTCCAAAGTTTTGATTTTTATTAAAGAATTTCATGTTTTCAAGTGGAATTGATGCGTAATTTACTTTGTTTTAAATTTATGAGATTATAAATTGTTCAATTCTTGAGTTGCGTATTTAACCTATTTATTATTGCTTGAATTGAGGTTTTTTCCCATGAATTGCATGTTCCTAACATGAATTGCTATTTCCAAGTGTTTCTAAGATAGTGTCAAGAATTAAGTTCTATTGTGAAACAACGATTATTTGAGTCTACTTGTATTTAAATGCTTTAGAATCCAAGAATGACTTTTTAGATTTGGTAAAGTATTTTAACGCTATTATTGTAAGCATAAAGTTCTATTGTGAATTGACATGATTTTCAAGTATGGGTTGTAAGCCCCGAGTTTCAGTCTTGGTATTCAAGAAAGATAATTTTTAGCAAGATTTAGTATTTAAGTCCTAAGCTAAGAAAGGAGTCCACACCATTTTGAATTAAGTCAAAGAGAAGCATAATTTGGCTTCCATTATACATTCTTGTACTATTCAAGATGGATTTCCTAAGAGTTTTGAGCCTAAGTATGGGAGTAGTATTTATCACCAAGTTGGTCCTGATTCGAAGGTTTCATGCCCCAGAACTACGAGCCACCGAAGGATTATGATATACCCTAAGTGGGTTAAGATACTGATCACTAAAGTTAAGGTTCTATTCCGATGGCAAGGGTAGAACAACTCTCCTCAACATGGGCAAGACATTGGTGTAACGCCCCAAATCTGGTACCAGAAATGCTAAACAGTTCTCATGACCCCAAAGGACCACAAGCTAACCCATGACTAATATTTGTACCTGAACACTGCATAATATACTGTATAAATACATAAATAATGGCTGAAAGGCCATAAGGTTAAAATAAATTATAAAAACATAATATCTGAGAGTACGGTATATCAATACCAAAACAAAAACTAAAATAAACTATCTAAACATACTGTAATATGAAAAGGCTCTAAATCTGAACTGTCTGAATAAGGAGTTGATGGGACATGTCCCCAACTAACTCCAACTACTGAAATAAACTAAGTAATGAAGAAATAAAGTAATGATCATGTCCTCAAAAGATAAGGACTCACTGCTAACTATGACTGCTGAGACTGAAATGCTACTAATGCTCTGGATCTCATGCTTCTGATCCTATGGTATAAAACACCATAGAACAAATATGTTAGTATGATTGAATGTACTAGTATGCATGTGAGGTAGGTTGAATGCAAGGGTTTATATGCATGAACTATGCTAATCGACTATATAACATGAACGTAAGAATACATGCATGAATAAGTGACTGTAACTGAATTCGTGGTGATAATGACTACTGAGTCTAACTACTGGTAACATGAGTTACTAATAAGTGATATAACTGATACTAAGTGACTGTATATGACAGTCTAGGTTTTGATGGAACTAGCTGAGTTTCGTACTGTGCTGAGTTAACTGTATCTGATAGTCCTTAAATTTGATGAACTATCTGAGTTCTTTTACTAAGACTAAGACTGTGGGAAGTAGTCATCTAACCGACATACCCCAAATAATGCATTATAGCTGAGTTGGGGTCCAATCTGTAACCTCAACTGGAAGGGTGTCAATACAGTGCCACTGGTAAAGACAAGTTGTGAGTGACCCGCAACTAGAAGGTACTCAAATGAGGTGGAAACCCTCAACTGGAAGGTAATCCACCTCATCAACCCTTAACTGGTAGGTTAAATATCTCAACCTACGCTGGCTACGTAGTTCTGGAATGCAAGGATTGCTTCTAAGAATCACACCCTCTACTGGAAGGTGAGTTCCCATCCTTGGGTTCACTCGGTGCTAAATCCTACTCCCATCTGAATGGACACTGAAAATGATTTACTGGACTGAACTGGATGGGGTTAACTAAATTTCGTTGACTGACGGAATACTACTGAGATTACTGATTTACTGAGTTTTCCCGAGTCATATGTCTGACTGAGTACTATTGACCATGGCTTGACTGAGAGTATCGTGAAAACATGACACTTGTTCTAGGAACACAGCTAGATTTTTAGGTATAAGTACCCCCAGGACTTTAAAGAAGAAAACTGACAAGGCATGACATTCTTGAATACACGACCAACATCAACAATCCATAATACAATAAGTTGGGGTTTTATGAGGTACATGGTTATCATAATCTTGTACATAGTAGGAATGCACATAATCAATGCCATCATTTCATACTCTAATATCATGAGCATTCCAACAAACATCTGCATCGCACATCAATAGCATAGGAGTCATTTAAACATAAGGATAAAGTACGTATTTGTCATTTGGATCACAATTGAGATAAAAGGCATAATTTCTATCCTCTTAGGCATTTTAACAAACACCTCACAACTTAGGGCATAGGCATAATTATCAAATTCAACATTTATAACTAACTCAATTCATAGATTTCTACTCATTTACCAACCTAGATTCATAAAAACACATAAAGTTTCCAACTTGGGAATCATATAATCATAATCTCATGAACATAATCACCTCACAACAAAATATTCACAATACATGATTTAAAACTTGATTCTTGAACTTCATGGAGGAAAGAAATCCATGAATGAACACAATACATACCTTAGTTTGTGATTCTACGAAGATTGATGGTGGAACTTTCTTGATTTTGAATCCCCAAATTAAAACCCTAGCTTGTTCTTGAGAGAAATTGAAAGAAATCAAATATATGTTTCTCAATTATGGCTGAATCTCGTGTTTGTGGGTATATATATGGGTGGGAAAATGACTATTTTTCTCTTGGAAATTCGGGGATGAAAGCTGGAAAAAATTAGGCCCAGGGCGTCGCCCTTCTTAGACCCCCGGGGAACCCAGGGTAGCGCCCTGCTTAGAGCGAGGGTGAACCATGGGCGGCGCCTCACTATCGCCTTGAGGTACTATTTTGGCATACCAAACATGCCCTTACATTATTCCAAAAATTCTGAAAGTCACCCGAAATGAACTCTTACCATGCCCCATCGTAACGTAACTTGAAAATAAAAAAATGAAGGTCGAAAAGGTCATCAAATAAATCCCCAAAGTTTGGATCTTTCGAAGATCTTTAAGGAGATTGATTTAACTTAGAGTTTTATGGGGTATACAATATCTCCCCCTTGGGAACATTCATCCTCGAATGAGACTAACTGAGAGGGGAGAAAAGATAACTGACGCACACATACGGAACATGAACGACTGAAACATGACTCTATGACTAACATGGATGATAACTAAATATATCATACCGAACCTGCATATCTGAAGCATGAGTAACTGATTCATGAATGCATGACTGAGTGTTCTGATGAACTAAGGTTCTTATATTGAGAATGTATATCTGATGCATAATTACTTGACTGAGCTGATACATGAATGCATGACTAAATATGCAATGGTATCTAATACCAAATTTATAATGGAATTCTGAACGTGAAATAAATACCAAGTTGTAACTGAAATCTGAACATAAAACTGAAATGCTTAAGGAGAACTGTTACCTTGAGCTAGATCTGAGTTAGCGAAGAAGAGGTGAGGATACTTGGTTCATATATCTGCTTTTTCTTCCCAAGTAGCTCCCTCAACAGACTGATTTCACTAAAGAACTTTGACTAAAGGGACTTTTTTGTTCCTCAGTCTACGAATCTGATAGTCTAGGATTTCGACTGGAATCTCTTCATAAGAGAGGTTGTTTTGAACATCTATGCTCTGAATAGGGACTAGAACTGTCGGGTCACCTATGCACTTCTTGAGCAAAGAGACATAGAAGACTGGATAAACTGAGGCTAGATCTGAAGGTAATTCGAGCTCATAAGCTACCTTACCGAAATGACTGAGAATTTTAAAGGGACAGATATATCGGGGACTGAGCTTTCCCTTCTTGTCGAATCTATTCACTCCTTTCATGGGAGAGATCTTTATATAGACATAATCACTAATTTCAAACTTGATATCCTTTCTGCGCACATCTGCATAAGACTTTTGTCGGCTTCGGGCAACCGGGAGTCTTTCTCTGATCAACTGGACTTTTTCTAAGAAATCAAATACTAAGTCAGGCCCTATAACTGAAACCTCACTAACTTCAAACCAAATAACTTGAAATTTGTATCTCCTACCGTAGAGATCTTTGAATTGAGCCATTCAAATACTGGAATAATAGTTGTTGTTGTATGCAAACTCTATCAAAGGCAAGTGGTCATCCCAGCTACCCTTGAAGTTAATTGCACATGCCCTTAGTATATCTTCTAAAGTCTGAATGGTCCTTTCTGCTTGACCATCTGTCTGAGGATGGAAGGTTGTACTGAGATGAACTGGGTACCAAGACGCTTTTGGAATACTTTCCATAAATAAGAGGTGAACTAGGTACCTCTGTCTAAGAAAATAGATAATGGAACACTGTGCAATCTGACCAACTCTCTGATGTAGATTTTGGCGTAATCCTCGGTTGAATAAGAGGTATGGACTGGAAGGAAATGAGCTGATTTGGTCATCCTATCTACAATAACCCAAACTGAATCATACTGATGATGAGTACAAGGTAAACCCATCACAAAGTCCATGTTCACTTCTTCCCACTTCTAAGTAGGAATAGTGAACTCCTATGTGGACCCACTAGGCTTCTGATGCTCTATCTTAACCTGTTGACATGTAAAGCACTTATCCACAAACTCTGTAACATCTTTCTTCATCCCACTCCATAAATATATCTTTCGCAAGTCACGGTACATCTTAGTGGCCCCTGGATAAATAGAATAGAGTGCACCATGCACTTCTGCAAGAATTCGTTGACTTAAGTCATCTACACCTAGCACACACAGACGGCCTTGATAAGGCAATACACCATCTCCCCCTTGGGAGAAAACCTCTAATTTCTGATCCTTGACTGACTCTTTCAACTTGACAAGGATGGAATCTCTATCTTGCTTTTCTTTCACCTCTAAAACTAGAGATAATTCTGAATTACTCTGAACCCATATTTCACCCTCTTCTGTATCGACTAAGCGAACACCTAGTCTGGAAAGCTCATGGACTTCCTGAGATAACTTCTTCTTACTGTCCTCAACATGGGCAACACTACCCATAGACAGTCTACTGAGAGCATCGGCCACTACATTGGCCTTGCCCAGATGATAAAGGACACTCATGTCATAATATTTCAAGAGATCTAACTACCTCCTCTGATAAAGATTGAGATATTTCTAGGAAAATACATACTGAAGGCCCTTATGATCTGTGAACACATCTACATGAAATACGTACAGATAATGCCTCCAGATCTTCAAGGAAAAAACTACAGGTGCTCACTCGAGATCATGAGTAGGATAATTCTTCCCATGGGGTTTAAGCTGTCTGGAGGCGTAGGCTATGACCTTACCATGCTACATGAGGACACAACCCAAACCTACTTTGGATGCATCACAATATACTACGAACTCCTCTGAACCCTCAGGAAGAGCCAAAACTAAAGCTGAGGTAAGTCGAGTCTTCAACTCCTGAAAACTCTTCTCGAAAGGATCTGACCACTAAAACTTGACTTTCTTCTAAGTTAATCTAGACATAGGGGATGCAATAGAAGAAAATACCTTAACAAACCATCTGTAATAGCTAGACAAACCCAAGAAACTCCTGATATCTGATGGAGAGACAGGTTTGGGCTAGTTTCTTACTGCTTTGGTCTTTTGAGGATCAACCCTAATGCCATCACCAAAAATGATATGACCAAGGAATGCTACTGACCTTATCCAAAACTCACACTTACTGAATTTGGTGAAAAACTGATGATATCTGAGAGTTTGAAGCACGATTCTAAGATGTTCTACATGATCCTTCTCACTGCGGGAATTGACAAGAATATCATCTATGAAGACTAGGACGAACATGTCCAAGTACTGCTTTAACACGCGATTCCTTAAGTCCATGAAAGCGGCTGGGGCATTGGTAAGACCAAAGGAAATAACTAGGAATTTGAAGTAACCATACCAAGTATGGAAAGCTATTTTCAGAATGTCACATTCTCTGACACTGAGATGATGGTAGACTGATCTGAGGTCTATCTTTGAGAAATAACTGGCACCATGAAGTTGTTCAAACAAATCATCGATTCTGGGAAGTGGATACTTGTTCTTGATCATGACTTTATTGAGCTAAAGGTAATCAATGCACATTCTAAGAGAACCATCTTTCTTTCGCACAAATAGGACTGGTGCACTCCACGTGGACATACTGGGTCTGATGAATCCCTTGTCTAAGAGATCCATCAAATGCTCTTTCAATTCTCTTAGTTCTGTTGGTGCCATTCTATGTGGCGGAATAGATATGGGCTGAGTATCTAGAAAAATATCAATGTTAAAGTATATTTCCCTTTCAGGAAGAATTCCTGGACGGTCTTCGGGAAAAATATCTGAATATTCATTCATGACTGGGACTAATTAAAGATTGGGAGTTTCAGAACTAGTGTTCGAACAAGATGATAGATAAATCCTTTAGATATCATTTTCCTTGCCCAAAGGTTGGAAACAAGCTAACCTCTGAAAGCTGAAGTACTACCCCTCCATTCTAGGACAGGTTCATTCAAAAACTAAAACTGGACCACTCTGTGTCTGCAGTCGACTATTTCATAGTCAGAATAAATCCAATCTATGCCGAGAATGACATTAAAATCAGTCATCTCTAATTTGATCAAATCTGCTGAGGTGACTTTCTGGGATACCATAATCGGATAGTTCCTGTATACCCATCGGTCTATGATAGTTTTACCCACTGGGGTAGAGATTGAAAACGGTTCTGCTAGAATTTTGGGACTGAATTTGAAATCAACTGCTATATAAGGAGAAACAAAAGACAAAGAATCTCCTGGATCTAGCAAAGGTAAACATGCAAGTGAAAGATCTGTAATGTACCAGTAACCACATCAGGAGAATTTTCTTGATCTTGCCGGGACTGGAGAGCATAAAGTCTATTTTGGCGTTTCCCACTAGTAGCACTGGAAGTGGCACCCTCCTGATTTGGGTGACTGCACTGAGCTGAGGAACAGTTCTACTGACTCTGGGAACCTTTCTGAGGACAATCTTTGACTCTGTGGCCTGGCTTGCCACATCTAAAATAAATATCACTACCAGCTATGCAAATACCCTGATGGTGTTTACCACAAGTATGACAAAGGGGATTAGTTCGGGAATTGCTAACACTGCCCTGAGAATTAGATCCTGGCATCCTATCTCTATTACCATCCCTGAACTTAGGAGCTGGAGCACTGGCTAAAGAAGGAACTTGAACTGATGACTTAGGACAAAACTGAGAACGGTTTCCTCCCTCTAATTTAGGCTGAGCAAAGTTGAAACTACCTGTCCTTGCTCTCTTATTTTGCTTCTCCCTGATCTTAATCTTTTTCTGTTCTTTCTGCTGAGCATGGGTCATAAGTCTGGCTATGTTCATGTCACTATTCAACATCGTAGACCTGCACTCATTGACCACACAATAGTTCACCCTAGAAATAAACTTACTCATCTTAGGCCTCCTATCTGCCACTACATGAGGAGCATATCTGACTAATTGAGTAAACATAAAAGAATACTCTTTCACCATCATGTTACCCTGTCCGAGGTTGATAAATTATAACACCTTAGCTTCTCTCAGCTCTCGGGGAAATAATCTATCTAAGAATGCGATGACAAACTTCTCCTACTCTATAGATCCTGCATTAACTATCCTCTCTACTTTCCATTATTTAAACCAAGTGTGAGTAACATCCTGTAGATGATATGCATCTAGATTAGTACTCTCACTAGGAGAAACCCTCTTGATGTCTTTAACTTTCTAAACTTGGTCAACAAATTCCTGAGGGTCTTCATCTGACTTAAACCCGAAAAAGGATGGAGGATTCATTTGGGTGAAGTCCCAAATCCTGGATGCAGCTAAATTGGCCACTGGGTTGGTCGAAATAAGAGTTGTTCATTTATTTTGAGCAACAACTGACTAAGCAAGAGTGGTGAATGTAGCTCTGAACTCTGCATGAGAAACATGTTCGCCCAAAGGATCTTCAGGCTAAGGGGTTGACTGATTTCCAGTTCTCTTCTTGGGAGGCATGTTTTATAAATGGAAGAGAAAAGTATTAGACTGAGAGATTAACTTGAGATTATGCTCACTGGCACGACATAAATACTGAAAGATGGGAAACTGTTCCTAAAACATCTTAAGCCTCTTGCACTTAAATGTGGCACGTAATACACCCATGTACAAGACTCTACTAGATGCGGCTTTCAGACTTTCTATGACACTATTGAACCTTAGGCTCTATACTAAGTTTGTAACACCCCGAATCTGGTACCCAAAACATTACACGGTGCTCATGACCCCGAAGGACCACAAGCTAACCCATGACTGATATCTGTACCTGAACACTACATAATATACTATATAAATGCATAAATATTGGCTGAAAGACCATAAGGTTCAAATAACTAATAAAACATAATATCTGAGAGTATGGTATATCAATACCAAAACAAAAATTGAAAAAAATTGACTGAACATACTATAGTCTGAAAAGCCTCTAAAACTGAACTGTCTGAATAAGAAGTAGATGGGACATGTCCCCAACTAACCCCAACTACTGAAATAAACTAAGTAATAAAGAAATAAAGTAATGATCATGTCCTCTAAGGATAAGGACTCACTTCTAACTCTGACTGCTAAGACTGGAATACTACTGATGCTCTAGAGCTCATGCTTTTAAACCTATAGTATAAAACACCATAGCGCAAATATGTCAGTGTGATTGAATATACTAGTATGCATGTAAGGTAGGCTGAATGCAAGGGTTTATATGCATGAACTATGCTAATCGAATCTACAACATGAACGTGAGAATACATGCATGAATGAGTAACTGTAACTGAATTAGTGGTGATACTGACTACTGAGTCTGACTACTAATAACATAAGTTACTGATAAGTGATATAACTGATACTGAGCGACTGTATCTGACAGTCTAGGTTCTAATGGAACTAGCTGAGTTCCGTACTATACTGAGTTGTCTGTATCTGATAGTCTTAAAATCTGAAGAACTATCTAAGTTTTTTTACTGAGACTGAGACTGTGGGAAGTAGTCATCTAACCGACATGCCCCAAATAACGCATTATAGCTGAGTTGGGGTCCAATATATAACCCCAATTTGAAGGGTGTAATACCGCGCCACTGGTAAGGATAAGCTGTGAGTTACCCTCAACTGGAAGGTACTCAAATAAGAACGGTAGGAACCCTCAACTGGCAGGTAAGACACCTCATCAACCCTTTACTTGTAGATTAGATGTCTCAACCTACGTTGGCTACATAGTTCTGGAATGCAAGGATTGCTTCTAAGAATCACACCCTCTACTGGAAGGTGAGTTCCCATCCTTGGGTTCACTCGATGCTAAATCTTACTCCCATATAAATGGACATTGAACAAGATTAACTGGAATGAACTGGACTGGGTTAACTAAGTTTTATTGACTGATGGAATACTACTGAGATTACAGAATTACTGAGTTTTCCTGAGTCACATGACTGTCTGAGTTCTATTGACCATGGATTGATTGAGAGTGTCGTGAAAACATGACACTGGTTCTAGGCACACAGCTAAATTTTTAGGTATAAGTATCCCCAGGACTTGAAATAAGGAAACAGACAAGGCATGACATTCTTGAATACACGACCAATATCAACAATCCATAATATAATAAGTTGGGGATTTTATGAGGTACATGGTTATCATAATATTGTACATGGTAAGAATGCATATAATCAATGTCATTATTTCACACTCTAATAGCATGAGCATTCCAACAAACATCTACATCACACATCAATAGCATAAGAGTTATTTAAACATAAGGATAAAGTACGCATTTGTCATTTGGATCACAATTGATCTAAAATGCATAATTTCTATCCTCTTAGGCATTTTATCAAACACCTTGCATGAACAACTTAGTTCATACGCATAATTATCAAATTCAACAATTATAACTACCTCAATTCATAGATTTCTACTCATATACCAATCTAGATTCATAAAAACACATAAAGTTTCCAACTTGGGAATCATATAACCATAATCTCATGAACATAATCACCTCACAATAAAATATTCACAATACATGATTTAAAACTTGATTCTTGAACTTCATGGAGGAAAGAAATCCATGAATGAACACTATGCATACCTTAGTTTGTGATTCTACGAAGATTGATGGTGGAACTTTCTTAATTTTGAATCCCCAAATTAAAACCCTAGCTTGTTCTTGAGAGAAATTAAAAGAAATCAAATATATGTTGCTCTAATATGGTTAAATCTCATGTTTTTGGGCATATATATGAGTGGTAAAATGATCATTTTGACCTTAGAAATTCGAGGATGAAAGCTGAAAAAAATTAGGCCCAGGGCAGCGCCCTGCTTAGAGCGGGGGTGAACCCTGGGCGGCACCTCACTATCTCCTTGAGCTACTATTTTGACATACCAAACATGCCCTTACGCTATTCCAAAAATCCCAAAAATCACCCAAAATGTACTCTTATCTTGCCCCATCGCAACGCAACTTGAAAATAAAAAAACAGAGGTCGAAAAGGTTGTAAAATAAATCTCCAAAGTTTGGAGACTTAAAATGAGACTAAGTGTTGAAAACTTCGCTAAAATTTTCTAAGTGTTGGAGATTTTGAAGAGCTTTAAGGAGCTTGATGTAACTTAGAGTTTTACGAGCCTTACAATTGGCTCCATGTCAGCTCACATGGTTTATGTCGATTAGAAGAAACTCCCAAGTCTTTGAGTCCCAAGTCCTAAGTTTTGTGAAGTGCTATAAATTCTTAAGTTTCAAGAAAAGTCCCTTATTTTCATAAGCTTAAAGCGTATGTTCTAAAAGTTATTATTTTAAGATTTTATTTAGTTTACAAGATTTGAGAACAAGAAGAGGATGCAAATTTTAGAATAAAGTGCAATGACTCACGAGATTTATACTTCATGCTTCCTTATTCATGATTTATGAGATCTAGATTTCAGTTTTGCTCAAGCTATGTGAGTTATTTATAGTAGCATTCATGATTTCTATAAAGATTGATGATATTGTTTAACTATTGCATACACCCTCATATACTAAGTACATCCTCAAAGTATTGATCTAAATATATGTCTATGTGCTACATTGTCTCATAATGCTGGTCTCAGCTGCGACAGTGATCTCCAAGTACCTTTGTCAACACTCCGCAGTTGGTGAGTCCTCATGGTTTGAGGACCTACTTCTCAGACTTTTAGTTTTGATATCAGTTGTTATTGCTTTCAGTTCAGTTCGAGTCAGTTGGGGATCTGTCTCAATGGCTCTCTAGTTCTTGAGTAGTAGAGGCTTTGTCAGACTAGACTATCAGTTATGTTTAGACTTTTCAGAATTTTGCCTATGCAGACAGTATTTCTTCATATTTTAGTATGGACATGATATGACAGTACCGTTGCTTTGCACTATTTGCCTTAAAGTAAGTTCTAGACTTAGTAGCAGGCTCAAAGGGTTAGCTTGGGGCTACTTGTATCCTTAAGCACCGTGTGACATCTCGGGATGAGATTTTGGGGTGTTACATGACAGTAGTTAAGATATGCCCTTAGGGGATTTTGTGGAAGAGGTGGAGAGTTTTCGTGAAACAGATTTGAGTTCTGAATTAGAATTCGTGTCAAGGTAGAGATTGTTAGAGTTTGTGACCCAAATTTTGTTGATCCAGCCCTGAAAAGTTTACAGTGCGGCCCATGTTTGTGATATTTTGTGGGATCTATGGTGGTAGCATAGGGATCTGGCTTAGGATTTATTTTTACACACGTATTATGGAAGTACATTTAGTGGGCTATTTTGGGTGGTTTTCAACTACACAAAATTGAGACTATTGTCTTCATCTTGTACTCCTCTTATTTATAGTGAATTTTCTTTGTCTCTGCTCATGGTTTTTTCCATCAAAGTTTCCACATAAATCTGTATGTTCTTCTTATTTTTCTTTTACTTGTGGTTTGCTTAATATTGTCCGATTAATAACAAACTGGTATTAGAGAGATTATTTTCTCGAGGATGGCAAGCATGAAGTATGATATACTATTATTGGACCGCAATACTAGATTTTTGTTATGGCAGTTTAAGATGTGGGTTGTGCTCACACAGATGGATTTGGATGATGCTCTATTAAGGTTTGATATGATGCCCTCATCATGGAAAAAAGAGGATAAACGACGTAAGGATTGAAACACTCTATCTCGGATCCACCTTCATTTATCCAATCAAATTCTACAGGATATTTTGAAAAAGACCATAGCCGCTGCGTTGTGGTTGAAACTGGAATCGTTATGTATGGAAAATATCCTAACAAGTAAGTTGCATCTCCAACAATGACTTTAATCCCATCGCATGTCTGAGAGTGCATCTTTGGAGGATCACCTATCTGTCTTTAAGAAAATCATCTCTGATTTAGAGACTTTGGAGATTAAGTACGATGAGAAAGATCTAGGGTTGATTTTATTATGTTTGCTACCTGCATCATACTCGACCTTTAGGGATATGATTTTATATAGTCGTGATACCCTGACCATAAATAAAGTCTATGATACGTTGTTCTCTAAGGAGAAGATGAAGCATCTTGTGAATGGGTCGTAGACTCAAGAAGATGGTCTCATTGTTCGAGGAAGGACTCATGAGAGGAACTCTGGAGGTGATAATAGGAATAGGTCAAAATCTATAAACATAAGCAAAACCTGTAATTACTGCAAGAAGAAGGGTCATATCAAACTGAGTGTTATAAGTTACGAAATAGAAATAAAAAGGAAGTTGTATAACCGAAGGAAAACCAACCAGAGAAGTCTGGCAAAGCCATTTTTTTTAATATGGAGGTAGTGATGGAGAACTCTTGGTTGTTTCTGAAGGTAACTCCAAACCTTGTGAGGATTGAATTCTTGATTCAGCTTGCACGTTTCTTATGTGTTGCAATTAGGATTGGTTTACAACATATGAAACGGGCTCTAAAGGTGCTGTGTTGATGGGAAATAACACACCTTGTAAGATAGTTGGTATTGGAACAATCAGGATTAAGATGTTTGATGGTGTTGTGAAGACACTTGGTGATGTACAGTATGTCCCAGATGTTGACACCCAATTTTGACCTCCGATACTCCTTTTAGGCTGCTATTTTATTAAAATTATTTAATTTTAAATATTAATATTTTTTACGCATTATTCTTGTATCATATAAGTAACGACATGCTACATTCATGATTTTAAAAAAATATACAAATTATTTTTTACTATTTAGTATCATTTTACAATTTACTAACTCAAATATGACATTTTGCATAATTTTATTAATATTTATTAAATTATTATTTTCATAAATAGGCACACTCACAATTTACAAATACATCATCTGTTATTATTGTCATATAGTATTGTTGTATTTTTATCTACGCAATTTTCGTGGCTAATATGAAAATAATTATATTATTTATTTTTACTATTATTATTTACATTATTGTTACATTTATTAACCCGCGGCCTAAGAAGATTTTAATTTTTCCAAATCATTTAGCTTTTAGCCTGATTTTTCAAAGATTATAACAATCTTAGCATAATTTTATTCAGTTTATTACAATTCTAGCCACATATAACTCAATTCTAATTCATTTCTTGATTTTTTAGAATCATTTAATCTCTGCCGTGGATCAAATTGATCCAATGGCTTAAATCGAAGTTCTCTTTTCTTTCCTTTTAAATAAATCCACAACTGCCGGTGAAACCAACACCAACAGCCATCCTGTCACCCGTCATGTCCTAACTGGAGTTGATGACTGGTGGGATTTTTGATGAACTTCACTAAGATTTTGATTCGATTTGATTGCTTAATACTTTCAATTGCATGTTTGTTTGCTTTGTTTGCGAATTATCTGAATCAGATTCTTATATTAGAAGTTTCATAATGTTTGACTTTGAATTTGTGATTCAATTCCTTTATTTACATGTTCATGTTCATATATGTGAAATGCCCCGATTTTCTCTTAAATTGTAATTAGGTTGTTGATTACTTTAAACTTCCAAATACGTTATTCTTTGATTTGATTAATATCGGTGAAATTCGACTTGTACAGCTAGGGCAGAGTCGACTTTAGCTCTCATGGTAAAGAAAGTTTGATTGTGTTATATTATGGCTAATTTTGTGTATAATTTGATGAGTGGAATCGAATTTGGTGCTTAGTATTTTTGGGAAGCTTTGAATACGGTCTATGGCTTGATTATTTGACACTTTACCCCAAATTTTGATTTCTTTTAATTAGCTAGATACATTCTCTTTCCATATGTAATGCCATTGTTTTATCAATTCAACTAAATAATTTTCTATTTTGACGTGGACTGATTTTGGGTACTTATTTATGGTAACCATGGCATGATTGATTCAATATTTAATTTAGCCTTTATTAAGAAAAATATATTTGATTGATTTTTCTAAATATTTGTTTTCCCTTTTATTTCCCTTAGACTGAATTTTAAATGATTTGCTCACTTAAATGATTCAACCTTTAAGGACAATTTTCTCTTGATTGATTAATAAAATATTCTTTTGATTGATAAAAATATTTCTATTTCCTTTATTTTTCAGACCCCTTTTTACTATAAAAATAATACCCTCCCTTTCACTAAAGGGAGGACAAGTAAACTCTCTCTTCTCTTTTACACATTTGATCTCTATGCTCCTTGTACAAAAGCTTTAAGCAGAAACAAAAGTTACTTGATTTTCTTTTTCTGAGTTGCACTTTATCTTTGGAGGTTTGGTCTCAATCTGTCTCTGACAATTCGTGTCTGACTTTTGATATTATTTGGTTTTCTTATTATTCCTCATTATCATCAACTGGTAAGTCTGTGTCGACGTAATTTCTTTTACACCTTATATGATGATGCTAGAGAGCATGTCCATGGAATTATTCTGTATTCTGTTTGTTGTGTCATTACTTGGTCAATTTTGTGCACAGAATCATGCCACAATACTCTCGTTTGTCTCTATGTGTTTGCCATGATGTTTTCATTGTGTTTAACAGGTTGGAATTTGAAGAGTCGTCCAGAAATTGGGGAGGGATTTCTCTTTTCTTTTCATTACTTATTTATTATTTTTGCATTGTAATAACTTTTTTAAACCTATTGATGCAATAATATTTATAGTACTTCTTGGGGCCAGGGTTATGTACTCTATGAATCACCTAGGCTAACACAACTTAGGTCTACGGGCTTTACATGCTACGTGAATCACCTAGGTAAGCATAATTTAAGATTCATTAATTAAATTGCCTATCACTTAGAAATCATGATTTAAGGAGTTTAACTAATTTCACATTATCAAAATTACGTTTGAATATGTCAACTTAGCTTACAACGTATTTTACTTTTGGCATGTTTAACAAAGTTTGACATATTACCAACGACATTTTTAGAATTTTCGCATTCTCAACGATTATGTTTTAATTTTCCACATTCAAATAACATTTTTTAACTCATTAACTAAATTTTCCATATCGTAAAAGTAATATCTAGCACATTAAATCACTCTCCCACATATAAATATTAATTCCGGCATATCAAATTGTTTTCAACATATAAATATTAGAACTATTTTCAGCATATAAGCATTAAAACGGTTTTTAGCATATAAATATTAAAACTGTTTTTCAGCATAAAACAATTAAACTCCAGCATGTTAATTCACCTTTCAGCGTTATAAAAAATGCATTTTCAGCATGTTAATGGACTTTTCAGTATTAAAAATACTTGTAGTAATTTCCAACATGTGTTTGTAATCTCTTACACTGTCATTAGTTTGTAACATGTTTCACACAAAACTAACGGGCATCACACTTCAATAGATTTATTTTATTTTGACCTACTTTATTTTAACAACTTTACAAAAAAAATTTATGGTTTGACAATTACTTTCCATCAATAAACAGTTGCTTTCCACTTAGACATCATGCTTAACTAGCTTTTACATAATAAATTAACATTCTTATTCTTTCATGTTTTGACATGTCCCTTTTTATTCTCAACGAATTTTACAACATTATTTTAGAATGATTAATAATTATCTTTCGTCATACTAACAAGAACTTAGATACTATGCCTATAGGTTTGAATTATAAAATCGATAATTGTTTGTCTTAATATGTCAATCACTTAATCAACTCTTTAATAACCAAGAGGCGAACTTAAGAATATTATGTGCTAAGTGACGTTCAATGTGTTACGTGCTTTGAGTCTTAGGAAAACATAACTTTATTTTTTCTAGGCCACAAATCCAAAATAACAAAGTTCAATCCCTCTTGGACGATAGGTGGGACGATAGGTATTCTAAAGATGTTAGTTTTATCCTTTTGTTAGAATGCCTTTAGATTTGACAAACACCCTAGGTGGGGTGAGACGGGTAGTCATTCAGAAGTGGTGATCTCCACAGACATTACACGACATTTGACATTGTTACTTGTTAAAGAATTTGGTCAGTAGGTCGGATGAGGATTAAACAAGTTGGAGTTCTGATCCGAATGAAACCAAAACTTTCCTTTGTTTGTTTTTTTAATTTATTTTTTTATTTATTTTACATGTTTATTTATTTTGGGTAGTTAGTTTATTACATAAGTAGTCCCTTTTTTTTATAATTTATATCACTTCTCTCTCCTTGCTTGTCTTATTTTCATGTTCTACTGACTTTTATCACTTAGATAATTAATAATTAGAAATAATAAAATAACATGTGTTTGTTTATTAATTACTTTATCACTTAGTTAACAATTAAGTTAGAAATAATACACCTTTATTTGATCACATAGAATCCCCACGTAAAATACGAATTCGGCTGGAAACCACCTTTGTGAACCTCAAAAGGTGCCTAACACCTTCCTTTTGAGGTAATTTGAAACTTACTAGAATTTCTGGTGAACTAAGACTAAACCCAAAAATAGGTTCGTAGATAACCTAGACTGATGCCCTAACGCACCTTAATTCGTTAGGTGATGACTCTTCTCATTCACCCTTAAAACAATTCCAAAAAGAGTGATCATATTGAATCCCGCTTTTTGCGAGAAAAATGGGGCGCGATAGAATGACGACTCTGCTGGAGATATTTAGGTTCTAACCATTATGAATTTGTGCTTTATGTGGGATTCTCTCTATTTGTTGATAATGTTTTCTTTTAATATCATGATTTATTTTCTACATGTTTTCTTTTTTTATATATATCATTATTTATTAGTCCTTTCTCCTTTTCTTTTTTGTGTTTTTCATGTCTCTATGTCTATCCCTTTTCTTTTTTTCCCTTTTTATTGCTTATGAGTTATCATGTTTATTTATATGTATATTGCTTAGCATATTCTTTTGCTATGTGTTACCGCTTTATATAACTAGCATTCAACTCATACTTTCCTCCACTTGGAACCTCCTTTTTTTTCTTTTATGAATGGTTGCGTGGTACACGGACGTTCTTTTATAAAACACCATTCAGGAAATGGCTTGTGGATAGGTCGATCAGCGGTGCGTCTACAGTCACAAGCTCTCCCACTCTCGAGTTATCCACTTGAGGGAACCATATCATAAACTCACTCTTGTCCTTTAGATCATGGCTACATATTTTTTTTATTAAGGAATATGCATCCCATTCAACGTAAGATACATTGACATCCTTGATGCATTGAAAGTTAGTCTCATTCAAATCCCAAAGTAGTTCATGACCCAAAAGGACTCACATTTATTTGCTATGTTTTGCATTTCTATAGATGTATTATCTATCTTGTTGTTTTTGTTATTGTCTTAGTAACTCCTTACCCATAGTGTCCCTCACTTTAGAGCTCGTTACTCTTAAAATTCTTATCATGTTAGGTCCCTACAATACACTCTTAGGGCCTATTAAAACTTTTCTTCAATCTATCATCCTAACTCATTCGTTAGTATGTTAATTTCCCCTAAGCCCAACTCTTGCTTTAATAAAGAGTTTCAGCCTCATGCACAATCTCTTAGTGCAACATATCATTTTAGGATATCCTTTTCCTAATGCTTCTAAAGTTTACATACTATTGTCTCACTGTGATGTTGTCATACTTATGTCATACTCTAACTTTCACAACCTCTAAGTTATATATAGCTCTCATAACTTCTATTCACTCCAAATTGGCATAGCTTATTATTTTCAAATGAGTAGAATATTCTTTCTATACTTCATTGTGTACTCTTTGTTTATAATCATAAGTCCTTTCTTTTAAGGTTGACTAAAGTTGAACATCAGAAATGACCAGTCAAGCAATGTTTATCAATCTTGTCAATAGCGAAGTTGAGCATGAGAGTTTGGGGTTGCATCAAAACAAAGTTGTTTCGAGCATCAGAAGGTTGGGAATAAGAATAGAAAGAATTAGGGGGATAATGACTGATATTTAAGGTTTGGTTGAGATGCCACTAGATTTTCCAGAGTCGCTATCTGAAAATGACGTTAGCACTCCCATACACACCATAGAGTCTTCTATATTGACAACTTCACCTATGTCTGATCGTGATACATACATGTCTCTAAGTCAATTTTCAATTGTATTGCTAAAAGCACTTACTGGGTTGACTAATACGAGTAAGGATGAGGAGACAAAAGGACAGGTTCCTAACCATGAGGCAGGATTATCTCAACAACAAAAAATGAATAAGTCATCCAAATCAAGGGAAGAAGACAAGAAAAGAATTGAGGGTTTGAAATTTCCATTAGATGATGGGTTGGGAAATCCTCATTCCCATTTGAAGGAGTACCTTGACAAGCTATGTAACACCCCGTACTTTCGGGCTAGAATCAAGACCGTCGTCCTTACGCGTATAGACCCGAACTAGATGATTCCTTGTTAATATATGTGTGGTGATCAATCCTATAGTGTAAGAATACCTTTGAATATGAATTTTGTTCATAAAAATTCCCTAACTCTAAAACGAGTTGAAAACATTTCTATCGAATAAGTTTTAGTGGATGTTTAAACTTAGGTCAACTTTCATTGACCATAACTCCTAGTATACGATGAATTAGAGGTCTTGTTATATATCAAATGAAGGTATTCGAATAAACTTTTCAACGATACCAATTTCATCTAAATCTAATACTCGAGTAAAAATTTATGGCCATTTTAGTGAATGAGACAGTAGCATCATGCGATAAGCGTGCGACGCACGCCCTATCACACGCTCCAAATTTTCAGATTCTGTTTCCGCATTTTTAAGGGCAAAATGGGTATCTTCCATCCCTTACCCAGCTATAACATGGGATTAAACTCCCAAAACACCAAAATATGATTCTATTCACCCAAATTACCCAAGAACACTCTCTAGGGTTTCAAACTAAAAACCCAGATAACTCAAGATTCAACCGTGGGTTTTCCTTAATTCTTCAAGATTCGGCATCCCCATTGTGAGGGATACAAGAGGCACCCATCAATTGTATATATAGCATCCCAAAATCTAGAGTTTATTCAAAATCTTCTAATTAAAGGTACGCGAGTTTTTCTAAAAATCTCATGGGAATAGAAATCATGATTTTAACAAAGAGGTTTCGAATTTATGAATATATTCATCTTTTAGAAGCGTTGATGATATTGTTTTGGTCTTTAGGCTTTCCCCCAAATTGATTTGAAATTATATATATATTGTAAGCATGTGTTTTAAGGTTGATGATTGAATTGAGAGCATGATTCATGAAAAATCCCTCTCTTGTGATGATTTTCATTTACTTATGACATACTATGAAATCGTTTGAATGCATCTTGAAAAGCATGTTATGAAATGTCTTGAATAATGTTATATTTGGATTATGATTTTGATTTCAAAAGAAAGAGTGTTGATTATGTTGATGAATGTTGAAAATATTCATATAGTGAAAGAGTGCATGATTTTGCCAAAAGAACATGACCACCCTATGTTTGAATAATCTCAGCATAGTTTTGACTTGTGTTTTCGGAACATGAAATCTTTTATACTGTTTGTATGTTTGGGTGGTATGAACTGTGTTTTAATGAAAGAATTATGCATGCTGCATTATGGCTCAGAAATAAGACTTGAAAGTATTGGTGTGACGACACCAATTCATATTATGCCATGATAATTCAGAACATAATAGAATGCATGTTTGAAATCAGACTTTTTCAGATGATGAAACTAGAAAAATGCATGATTCAGAATAGGATAAAATTGGGCATAAAGAGAGCTTAGGTGGTTCCCCGAATAAGGCATGAGTTCATACAACTCATTGCCCAAAACCGTGATTTGCCGATCCAGGTTTATTATATTACGCTGGCCTAGAGCCTTGTGGCGTATCAGACTCAGACACTCCAACCCTTGTGGCACACTCGGGTTGGGGGCTTCCCCGCAGAGTCAATGACGGATTCCATATAACCCGTGGAATATCAGACTTGTAGGGGAGTACCACCTAACTCAGAAGTAATACAAAGTTCAGAAACTACTTTTGACAGAAAGGTTTTTAAGTTTTTTTCAAGAATGCCCATGTGTTTTGAAAATTATATCTTTCATGATTTTTATGGCTAGCTCTCAACTATTTTATTTATATAAAAACTTTATTTTGGATTGATCTGCGTACTAGTACATCTGTATTAACCCCCCCCCCCCCCCACCCTCTCCAGATTCTGAGGCACAATTTAGGGGTCCTGATAAGCAGTAGATTTCATCAAACAAGAGTGAAGAGTACCAGTTGGTGAGCCTTCTATATTTCAGAAGACCTAGTTTCTTTCAGACAGTTATTATTTATTATGGTTTTGGTCTGCTGAGGGCCTTGTCCTAGTTTTTAGATAGTTGTTATTTGATCATGTAGTAGAGATTTCGCAAACGGTTTTCAGACGGTGTTTAGTTGATATTGGATTTTATTCCTTATTGTTAAACTAAATTTAAATTATGACCATGTTTTCGTAGCAGATTTTATTTTCGCATTTCCCATTTATATATCAATGGTGTAAACGATTACAAGTTAGAAGGGATCTCGGGCCTCCATGGTTCGGGATGTCCTTCACGGCCAGGGACCTAGTTCGGGTCATAACAAGCTATCAGTTATAGGACCAAGTGATAGCCTGAAGAAGAAACTCTTTATTAGTTCACTTAAGGGTCCAACATTGATGTGGTACGCCGAAAATAAGACTAGCAAGTGGGTCTCTTGGGACCATTTGACAACTGACTTTGTTCAACGGTTCGATAATAAGCTAAAAGAAAGCTCACAGTCGAGGCAAATTTGGTTAATCCACAATCCAACGACCAGGGAAAGATGATCATCGACGAGACATCCAAACCTCCAAAGCCTGAAGTAAGTGTACCCAACCTCAACCAACATGGTACCGAGCTCAAAAAATCATTCCAACATCTAATTATGTCCAAGCCTATTATCCCCAATCCTTCACAAAATATCCTTCTCAAACTGTTCTATACCCACATCCATCCGTTGCTTCAAAATCAAACTATATTCCAGTTTCTTATCCTAACCTAACCACAAATCAACAAACCAAAAAATCAACCAAACCTCAACATAAGCCTCAGAACAATCCACCAAAATAGTACACTCCCCTGGGTGAACCCATAGAACAGTTGTATCAATGACTCAAAGATGCGGGATACATCACGCCCATTGTTGTCGGGCCTTATGATACCAAGTCCAGGAGGTATTTCCCCAACCTAAGATGTGCCTACCATTCTGGGATTAAAAGACATCCTACTAAGGCGTGCTTTGCCTTGAAAAACATGATCCAAAAGTTGATTGTCACCAAAGTGATAAATGTGACGAGGTCAAATTCTGATGAGGGTTGATTTCTAAGCTTGAATTGCACTTGTTGACATTGGTGAAGAAGATATCATGCTGATTCTCTACTCCAGACACCCAAATATTTGAAATTCCTTCAAGTTTCACAATTTGTTGTTTTATTTTTATGTTTTCCTTGCTTATGTAATTTGAACTACAATCGACCTGATTCCCCTATATTAAGGATATGTAGGCACTCACTTAAAGAGTTCGGTCCCACTATAATAAAATTTTCTTTTCCCCTGCTTTATCATTTTTTGTATGGAGTTGGATGAATCAATAATGTGATGTGATATCAATTACAAAGGATGTTTTGAATTAACAAATATGATGTTCAACAAAGTCGACCTTACTCATTTCCTATCTTTCTTATCACAATTTCAAATTCAACATCATGTTCTATCACTATCCTATTTTGTGCATTAGGAGCTCAAATCTTTACGCCTAGATTACTTATTTAGGCTCAGTCTTCCTCCTAGAATGACTTTTGTTTTGTATTTATTATGTGTTGAACTTATGCGTCATGTGGTAACTTTTGTTTGTCTTACTTATTTTAATTTTAGGGTTGTCTGTCATTTGAACATCGAACTAAAGTGACAATTTGCAATACGACAAATATGCTTAATATCCAAAAAAATTTCAGTCCTCCTTCTTATCGCCCAAGGCAAAACACTATAACTCCTTATCCTCGCCTTACCGACATACCTTCTCAGCAATTTTCTTCTGCACGTGACACTTCTGAAAGCGAAAGGATCAATTTAGATGAACATTAGCAAAGGCTTTGTGACTTAGAGAAAAAGTTGAATGAGGAACTATGTTCTAGGGGTATCTATGACTTAAGGTATAAGAAATTATTTATTACATTCGAGGGTTAAATTACCTCCAGGGTACAAAGTTCCAAAGTTCAACATATTTGATGGGTATGGGGATCCAATCACACATCTGAAGGACTATTGCGGTAGGATAATTGGCATAGGACACAATGAGATTGTAACGCCTCGAAATCAGGTCCCGAGACATCACACGGTGCTTAGGGTCTCAAGTGACCCCAAGATAACCCTTCTACTCGCATAACTCATAAGCAACTGAATAAAATGGTTAAATCTATATAAAATCAGCAGAGACATAAAACTTTTCTAAACTTGATTAATACAAATTTTAACTTTACAAGATTACAACCCTGCTTTTACAAAATAAAACTAAAACTGAATACATTAACTCTACTAACTGTCTATGAAGCCTCTACTAGTACTGACTATAGGTATCCGGGTCATGACTCCCAAGTATCCCAACTCAATACGACTGAATAAAGAAAATACAATACTTCTCGAAATGTATAACTAACTCAAGCCCTTGAATCATAAGGACTCATCACCTACTGAATGGAAGCTGCGAACTGACTAAATATGGTATATGCTCTACAACTTGTACCTACATTATGAGGAAATGTAGCACACAGACGAGTATGTGAATCAGTACTTGGGGAATGTACTGAGTATATGGGGGTGTATGCAATTAAATAATCAATATCATAAATCCTTATAGAAAACATGCATGCTAGTATAGATGACTCACATAGCTTGAATTAAAACCATCATAATCATGAATAAGTAAACAGGTTATGTAAATCACGTGAGTCATTTCACTTCATTCTAAATATGTATTCTTTCTTTGTTCTCAAACTTCTAGTATAGATAAAGTCTTAAAACAACATCTTTCAGAACATACACTTTAATCTCATGAAAACTAGGAACTTCTTTGAAAACTGAAAGATTTTGACACCTGAGAACCTTAAAAATCTTGGAATCATAGCTTTCGAAATACGTATACCTTTATCTTAGATAGAGTGGGGGACTACTTTGGGAGTTTCTTCTAACCAACATAAACCATGTAAGCTACATGGAGTCCACCGTCTTGCCCACATTGGGGAAATCTATTCTATCCTCGCCATCGGAGTAGAACCTTTAACTTTTAGTGATCACTAGGTTAACCCACTTGGGGTAAATCAAATCCTACGGTGGCTCGTAGTTCTGGGGCATGAGACCTTGAAATCAAGCCCAACTCGGTGCTAAATACTACTCCCTTACTTAAGCTCAGACTTTTAGAAAAATCCACCTTAAACAACTCAAAAGTATGTAATAGAAGCCAATTATGCTTTCCTTTAACTTAAATCAAAATGGTGTGGATTCCTTTCTTAGCTTAGGATCAAAATCAACTATTTTCTTGAAATCTTGGTAGACTTAGCATGAATAAGATTTAAAATCTCAATAACATTGAAATTTAAGTACTTTTCTTGAAACACTTTAAAGGGTATCAATAATTCATTCTCAAAGACTCACAATTTCACAATAAGGCTCAATTCATGACAACAAATCTTGGAAATTCTTGAAAATATGATATCAATATAGGAATGTGCAATTTATATCATGAACTCTCAATTTAGATCATAATTAAACAAGATAATCATGCAATTCAAAACTTGAACAATTCCATAATCTCATAAACTTGAAATATAGCAAAATAATATGAATTCATCTTGGAAATACGAAATTCTTTAAGAAAAAATAAAACTTTTGGGAACAAGAATGAAAGGGTGTTCTTGTTCAAACCCCACATACCTTAAACTTGAACTTTGAATGAACTCTTGACCTTGGGACTCTACTAGTGAAAATAATAGATGCTTCTTGTAGCCCTCAAAATGGGGATTTCGAATCTTGAAGAATTATCGAAAACTCACAGTTGAATCTTGAGAGATATGGATTTTTAGGTTGAAACCCTAATGAGTGTTCTTGATGATTTTGAGAGAAACTAATATTATTTTGGTGTTCTATGGTTTAAATCCCGTGTTAGAGATGATAAAGGGTTGAAAAATACCACATTTACCCTTAATAAGTCGTAAAAGGAAGCTAAAAATTGGCCCAAGGCTATACCCAGGGCAGCGCCCTGCTTCAACCCCCGTTCTAGCCTGGGTGTCGCCCTGCTTAGACCAACGGTCTAGCCTGGGCGGTGCCCTGCTTATAGCCTTTTGCTAATGGCTCAGTCACAAAAATGGCTGTAACTTTTCGCTCAGGTATCGAATTTTTGAAAAATTGGTATCGTTGGAAAGCTAATTCAATTTTCTACAATTTGGTGGGTCTTGGGATGAAAAATTCTATGTATATAAAGAGTTATACACGTTTGAAGTAGACCCTTGTAGAATCGAATATCGAATTTTGGATGAATCAAATGATCTTAGCTTAACTTTGTTCTAAGTCATTGCTATGAACATTTTCACCTCTAAACTACTTCATAAACTAGGATAATGATCATGAAACTTGTATTAAAATGAGAATCACTTGGATTGGAGCTTATACACATAGGAACGATGGTTCAAAGACTAGTCCAAAAATACGAGGTATTACATTATCTCCTCCTTGGGAACATTCGTCCTAGAATGTGGCTAATTAGGCTGAAACATAGAGGAATCTTAGTCTTTAAGCTATCATTTACAACTAATATAAACAAAATCACTGAATCTCAAACATAATGAGCTACTGAACTGATCCGCAAGTGCATGAATTCTTATGAAAATAGCTATATGGCTAAGATAGGAACGAGAGTGTCAACTTATGAGTAACCATTACTTTGCGCTAGATTTGATCTCGTGAGAAAAAAACAATGAGAGGTTTATGACATGAAAACTCAGGGTATTACAACATCCCCCCTTTGGATTGTTCATCCTCGAATAATAATAATTTGATTTATAAACCAGGAAAAGACTGAGATGATACACATGATACTTAAAGACTGAATCATACTGGATGCTTACACCCAAATAGAGTATTTCTTCAATACCTTTCTAAGAAATTTCTAACGCAATTGGGGAGTAAAGAACTTTGGGCATTATTTGAATAAAACATCTGAATAAGGAATCACAACATTGCTACCCCTCTGTGGCCTGGAACGTCGACCCATAAATCATAAGTTAGGATGGAATTTCCAGGCCTTAAGAAATGCTACTTCTTACTTTCAAGATTAGCAATACTTCTCAAATGCTTCATCGACTATGTTATTCCCCTCAAATATCACACTCGCTTGATTCAACTTAAAGTTTTCATATGGAATTGATGAATTTGTTTGCTAAAGTCTAAACTGAACTAGTTCCCTTTATCATGGTAAGGCCTAACTAGAAACCACGAGGTGCTACAGTAACTCCACACCATAATACAAATTTGAGCCATGAATTCAACACTCTGAGCATTATCATAACTACTCACTCTAGGATGATTTTCCTCATTTCTTTAACAACTAAATTTAACCTCTTACATACTGACATAACATTCAAGCCTATCTCCATATCCACATCTACATCATTCAATTCTTCGAAAGATATACATAAACTATTCTCAACTAAACAAATCATACACAGGACTTTATCTCAATATTCCCCACTCATGGACTTACATAAAACAAACATACAATAATATCTCCCAACATGACACAATTACTTATTTCTATCTGCACAATCATTCATCATCACTATCTTTATCTAAGGGAGGGTCACTGAAAGGTTAGAATATCGGGATCCGAAACATGAAGGGATACTAAGCATAATTTGGGCACTCATCTGAGGCCAGAGGAATAGAGTATTTAACATCATGAAATCATCAAAGTGGTATAATCTGAGTACATGCATGATAAAAATCTTAATTTCACTAATCATTAAGAGTACTGCCTGAGCACTGGAACTGAACATACTGTAAAGCTTGAGTACATGAGTCATGAGTTGCATGACCGAAATTCGTAGTTCATAACTCATGGAATGTGATTTCAACTTCTGAATGATCTGGAACTCCTCATACTAGGAACTGGGAAAATACATAATTCTCTATTATGTGCGTGGACATGAACTATGATCATTGAACTAACACGTAAGGCATGAGTAGATATTGGAATAACTGAAATACTAACACCAAAATAAGAATGGGTTAAGCCCCATCCTCACTCTCTTGATGTTTATACACTACACTGGCATCACTACTAAAATTGGGAAGTCTAACTTTGTCACTCATTCTATCATCTCCCCCTTAACTTTAAGCCACCTTTCTAAATCTGCGAAACCCTTTAATCTAAAGCTTCCGTAGAGTAACAATGGGGGATCTAGACTTATTGGAGGAGGAGCTTTGGAGTTCTTAGGGTATTGATTGAGAGAAAAGTAATGAAAACATGCCTAACGTGCTTAGAATAGGCTTTAATCTTGTGTTTGGATGGATTGGGGGTGGGAAAAAAACTCTTTTGCCCTTAATGAGATAGAGTGGAGTGCCAAAAATTTGGACCAACCGGACTAGCCAGGGCGTCGCGGAGGCTAGTCCGCCGGACTAAGAAGGGCGCCGCCTGGCCCATCGCGGTGACCCCCAGGCACCAGACTAAGCAAGGCGCCGCGGGCTAATTACCCCGGCTTACTGTTTTGCTACCCCAAACACTCTCTTATGCTCGTCCAAAAATTTTAAAACTCACCCGAGATTTACTCTTGACTTGCCCCATCATGAATCAACAAAAAAATCAACAAACGGAGGTCAGGAAGGTCGGAAATAAATTCCTCAAAATTTAAAGGTCCTAAAAATGAGTAAGTCCCAACACTTAGCCGGATTTTCTAAGTGTGATACCTCTCTTGACATGCTCTAAAGGTCTTAGACAATGAGGTAACTTTTTGGGGTCTTACAATACACATAAATAGTAGAACTTAACCCAAAGGACTACACCTGAAAGTGTAAAACTCTCTACTAATGCTCCCTTAGTAGTCTACTAATATCACATCTCTAAACTTATGTCAGCATACCCAACATCATCAACCTATAACCCATAAGCTAACTAACAAGAACCTCATATACCACATCACCTCATTCATACTTATCAATTCAAGGGTACAACTAACCACACAACACTTTAAAAATTTTGAAAATAAGGATGCCCCATATCACCTTGGGCACACCTTTACATCTTACTGCAACATCATACTAAATTTTGAATAAATAAACTTAAACTCTTACATACACTGTTCAAGCACACTAGATTACTTTCATACAACTAGCTGCACTAACCAAGAAATCTTTACATCCACCTTGATGACCATCCACTGTTCAAACTTAAGGTCTAGTGCTAAGCATGATTTAACAACCCACCTTACATACAATTCTCACTTGGAAGCTATAAAATAAGGCATCAAGAAACACTAGCCCACTAGAATCTCATAACAACAATAATCGATCTTAATCATATGGCCTATATTATTTATAATCCATTAACGCATCCTCCTTCTCACATCATTACTATTTACCTATCTATACACCTAAACTTCTTTCATAGCTCTATAAGTTTCAACTAAACTCCCTCTTGCAACCTCAGGGAAGCCTAAATTAACAACACTCATCCACCAAGTACTTTCATCAATAACCTGTACTTTTCTAGCACAACAAACACCATCAACAACTCTTTTCATACTTCAAGCAAACAACAATTCTCCTTAACTAATAACTCTTTCTCTACCTTTCACTAAACTAACAAATAAGGATATATCACTTCATTACTAACTCAATCATAAGCAAAAATTCAGCTATAGATATATATTCAATAAAATACCCTTACCACTCTTCTATCATTACACCTCTAGACCCATAGTTCCAACCAACACAAGAACAACAAGATGAACAACAGGTTGCTAGTGAATCGAAATAGGTCTCACACGACTTCACTAGACTTTGGTTTTGTATTTTGAATAAGATAATGAGATGAATAACAAAGAAACTATGCTAGTGAATCAAAATAGCCCCACACGGCTTCACTAGACTTTGATTTTTCAAAAACATAACGATAACAAGATTACATAATACAAGAGATAGAAATTTGACACACAACATTTAATGATCTAAGAATACACACCTTACTCTGTCTTAACTGAATAACTCATAAGAACGAGGGCATAACTTTAAATTTGAGGGACTTATAACACACTAGAAGACTCCTCTCAAGCCGCTTTGTGAAACTTTTAAAACTTCTTGCTAGCAAGTCTGAGAGTATTATCAGGGGAGGAAATTAGAACTTGTTGATCATGTTACATCAAGAACAGTACATAGATAGAGAAGTATAGACTATCATTATGGATTCTGAGGAGGAATCTGAAAGAACATCTGACTTGGGCTAAATGCACGATTTTTACAAACATGATAAAGCACTTCAATCTTTGGAACTCAAACACACTGATGGAATACTTTCTAGCCTTCTTATAGTCCCAATACTATCTATGAAGAACTAAGCTTGACTATTTCTGGTACCTCGAAAATAAGGTAGAGATGGACAGAATAAAGTAAGATGAGAATCTATATAAGTTTTTTATAGAACCTTTTTATAGCACAATCTGAGACTTGAAAGAATGAAGACATTTCCTAAAGGCCATGTAGCCTCTCAAAGAAAAGTACAGACGTCTTCGTAACATTCCGTAAGACTCTACTAGACACGGTTTCACAGACACCCTAGGACACTTGAACTATGTGCTCTGATACCAAGTTTGTAATGCCCCAAAATTGGGTCCCGAGATGTCACACGGCACTTAGGGTCACAAGTAACCCCAAGCTAACCCTTCTACTGGCATAATTCATAAGCAACTGAATAAAATGCTTAAATCTGTTAAAATCAGTGAAGACATAAAAATTTTATGAACTTGAACAATACAAATCTGAACTTTACCAGATTACAACTCTGCTTTTACAAAATAAAACTGAAACTGAATACATTAACTCTACTAATTGTCTATGAAGCCTCTACTAGTACTGACTATAGGTAGCCGGGTCATGACTCCCAACTATCCCAACTCGATACGACTGAATAAAGAAAATACAATACTTCTCAAAATGTATAACTAACTCAAGCCCTTGAATCATAAGGACTCATCACCTGCTGACTGGAAGCTGCGAACTAACTAAATATGGTATATGTGCTATAACTTGTACCTACATTATGAGGAAATATAGCACACAGACGGGTATATGAATCAGTGCTTGGGAATGTATTGAGTATATGGGGGTGTATGCAATTAAATAATCAATATCATAAATCCTTATAGAAAATATGCATGCTAGTATAGATGACTCGCATAGCTTCAATTAAAACCATCATAATCATGAATAAGAAAACAGGTAATGTAAATCATGGGAGTCATTTCACTTCATTCTAAATTTGCATTCTTTCTTTGTTCTCAAACTTCTAGTATAGATAAAGTCTTAAATCAACATCTTTCAGAACATACACTTTAATCTCATGAAAACTAGGAACTTATTTGAAAACTGGAAGATTTTGACACCCGAGAACCTTAGAAAGCTTGGAATCATAGCTTTCAAAATACGTATACCTTTATCTCAGATAGAGTGGAGGACTACTTTGGGAGTTTCTTCTAACCAACATAAATCATGTGAGCTACATGGAGTACAATCTCTTTCCCACATAGGGGAGAGTTGATCTATCCTTGCCATCGGAGTAGAACCTTTAACTTTTAGTGATCATTAGCTTAACCTACTTGGGGTAAATCAAATCCTACAGTGGATCGTAGTTCTGGGGCATGAGACCTTGGAATCAAGCTTAACTCGGTGCTAAATACTACTCCCTTACTTAAGCTCAAACTTTTAGGAAAATCCACCTTAAACAACTCAAAAGTATGTAATGGAAGCCAATTATGCTTTCCTTTAACTTAAATCAAAATGGTGTGGATTCCTTTCTTAACTTAGGATCAAAATCAACTTTTTTCTTGAAATATTGGTATACTTAGCATGAATAAGCTTTAAAGTCTCAGTAGCATGGAAATTTAAGTACTTTTCTTGAAACACTTTAAAGTGTATCAATAATTCATTCTCAAAGACTCATAATTTCACAATAAGGCTCAATTCATGACAACAAATCCTGACAATTCTTGAAAATATGATATCAATATAGGAATGTGCAATTTATATCATGAACTCTCAATTTAGATCATAATTAAATAAGACAATTATGCAAATCAAAACATGAACAATTCCATATTCTCATAAACTTGAAATATAGAAAAATAATATGAATTCATCTTGGAAATATGAAATTCTTTAAGAAAAACTAAAACTTTTGGGCACAAGAACGAAAGGGTGTTTTGTTCAAACCCCACATACCTTAAACTTGAATCTTCGAATGAACTCTTGACCTTGGGACTCTACTCGTGAAAATAATAGGTGCTTCTTGTAGCCCTCGAAATGGGGATTCTGAATCTCGAAGAATTATCAAAAACTCACGGTTGAATCTTGAGATATATGGATTTTTAGGTTGAAACCCTAATGAGTTTTCTTGGTGATTTTGAGAGAAAATAATCTTATTTTGGTGTTCTATGGTTTAAATCCCGTGTTAAAGATTATAAGGGGTTGAAAAATACCATATTTACCCTTAATGAGTCAGAGAAGGAAGCTAAAATTTTGCCCAAGGCTATACCCAGGGCGGTTCCCTGCTTGGACCCCCGTTCTAGCCTGGGCGAACCCTGCTTATAGCCTTTTGCTACTGCCTCAGTCAAGAAAAATGGCTATAACTTTTTGCTCAGGTATCGGATTTTTGCGAAATTGGTATCGTTGGAAAGCTAGTTCAATTATATACAATTTGGTGGGTATTTGTATGAAAAATTCCATGTATATAAAGAGTTATATATGTTTGAAGTAGACCCTTGTAGAATCAAATATCGAATTCTGGACGAATCAAATGATCTTAGCTTAACTTTGTTCTAAGTCATTGCTATGAACATTGTTCACCTCTAAACTACTTCATAGACTAGGATAATGATCATGAAACTTTTATTCAAATGAGAATCATTTGGATTAGAGCTTATACACATAGGAACGATGGTTCAAAGACTAGTCCAAAAATGCGGGGTATTACAGAGACTCTCTTAATGAGTTCAGGTACAGTTATCATTCATGGGTTAGCTTGTGGTCCTTCGGGGTCATGAGCACCGTGTAGAGTTTTGGGTACCAGATTTGGGGTGTTACATTTACGTCACCATTTTACCCGCCTTTTGGCTTACAACATTTTCTTTCTTTCTCTATATTTAATTATACTCATGAACTACGTTCGATCTGACTTTCATTTGGATACCTAGGCAGCCCACTCTGGGTCCTGTCTTAATCTAATAAAACATTTTATTTCCCCACTTTCTTTCAAATTCTTACATTTCCAAAGCGATTGGTTAATAGGCCCAACTCTTGAGCATACAAAGACATATTACAATTGAGGTTACGATATTCAAATGTAGGACAACCATTTCTCTTGGACTAATGTTTTCTTTGAGTAGTACAGGAATATAAAACTCCAAAGACAAAATATTGGAGCAGAATTTTTGAGGTTTCAAGAAAACCTCAAAAATTTCACAAGTAAACAATATATTAATTCATAATGACGTGCAAAAGGCGCCTCTCATTCTAAATTGGGGATTTTTTTTTTTTATAATTCCTCAAAAATTTCATGAGTAAACAATATATTCATTCACAATGACATGCGAAAGGCATTTTACATTCTAAACTAGGGAAGAAATTTTTGAGGATTCCTCAAAAAGTTCATCACGATGGAGTACAAATCCCAATGGTTCATGGAGTAGAAAACAACGACCAAGGAGTCGACTCGAGCATGGTACAAATCCATATTTCTTTTTGACTGATGACTTTTCTTTGAGTATGGGATTAACATGTACAGATGACAATAATCACTCCATTACGAGAGGCCCAATGGCCAGTCCTACATCATAACGAGATTACCCAACAGCTAATGCAACAGTACAACAAATATGTTTTCTTATCTCTTCTTATCATTATTGTTATGGTTGTTTTCATTACATTGTTCAATCTTCTATACATACATATATATCCGTGCTATCCATTTTATCCAATTGAGCTAAAAATAGTAGGACTAATAGGTACAGATTACTCTATCATGAGTAGCCAAATAGTTGATTCCACGATTCCATAGTGCATCAAAAAGCCCAAAAGCTTATCCCATGATGAGAAGCTAAACCATTGATCCCATGATGAGAAAGTGCACCGAGAAGTCTAAAAGTTAATCCCACGATGAGAAGCCAAATAGTTGATCCCATGATTCCACAGTGCATCGAGAAGCCAAAGAGCTTATCCCATAATTCCACAGTGTATAGAGAAGCCAAAGATCCAATCCCATGATGAGAAGCCAAGCAGCTGATCTCACGATTCCATAGTAAATCGAGAAGCCCAAAAGCTTATCCCACGATGAGAAGCCAAACAATTGATCCCACAATTCCATAGTGTATCGAGAATCCCAAAAGTTGATCCCATAATGAGAAGCCAAATAGTTGATCCCATGATTCCACAGTGCATAGAGAAACCCAAAATTTTATCCCAAGATTCGATAGTGCATCAAAAAGCCAAAGAGCTGATCCAAAGATGAGAAGCCAAACAACTGATCCCACAGTGCATCGAGAGGCCAAATCACTGATCCCACGATACAAAAGATATGTTTTCTTTATTTCCACATTCACTTTATGTTTATATATTACTTATTTAGTATATGGTAAAGTACGCAGGTAACAGAGAAGAACTAACAAACAAAAATAATTTCCATTCCTGTTTTTGAAATATCACCCTATCTATTCATACATCGCATGAACTCATCTTAAAACTCACCTACCTCAACATTTTCACCCTTCTTACGTGATTATTTCAAATCTCATTCATTTCTATCTCATTGACCAATAATATTGTTGTTGAATGCACGTCCTTTATTATTGACATTTTTTAGAAATATTGTTCATTCCCAAATCCAAAACTACAAACAGCCTGATTCTTGAAAAATTAGAGATATATAGGCGACTTGAAATTGAAGTCTCGACTATATTATTTTTAAAACCACCTCTCGTTGCTCACATTTCAATAAATCCTCTTCTCGGTTGGACAAAATTGGCTACTACATCAACTTTCGTTGCTTGACAATTCTTCCATCATTCTCAAGCAATGAATGGACAGCTGTTGACACCCAATTTTGACCTCCCGATACTCCTTTTAGGCTACTATTTTATTAAAAATAATTAATTTTAAATATTAATATTTTTATGCATTATTCTTGTATCATATAAATAACGACATGCCACATTCATGATTTAAAAAAATTACAAATTTTTTTATTACTAATAGTATCATTTTTACAATTTACTAACTCAAATACGACATTTACATAATTTTATTAATATTTATTAAATTATTATTTTCGTAAATAGGCACGCTCACAACTTACAAATACATCATTTGTTATTATCGCAATATAGTATGTGTCATATTTTTATCTATGCAATTTTCGTGGCTAGTATGAAAATAATTATATTATTTACTTTTACTATTATTATCTTACATTATTGTTACATTTATTAACCCACAACCTAAGTCGATTTTAATTTTTTCCAAATTATTGAGCTTTTAGCCTGATTTTGCTAAGATTATAACAATTTTAGCCTAATTTTATTCAGTTTATTACAATTCTAGCCACATTTAACTCAATTCTAATTTATTTCTTGATTTTTTATAATCCTTTAATCACAGTCGTGGATCAATATTGATCCAACGACTGAGATCAAAATTCTCTTTTATTTTCTTTCAAACAAATCCATAACCCTAACCCCCATTTTTCTCTCAATGAGCTGCACCTTTCTTCTCCTTCTCTCTATCTCTCTCTATGCAAAACCAAGACTGCTGCCGCTGGGCAGTCTACTACGACCAGCTTCCTCCTCCTCTGTTCCCTCCCCTATCTGGTGAACCACTGCCACTGCCGCGAACCCCAACAACTATGCAGCCGACGATGACCGTAGCCTGACACCGCCACTACTCCATTCGAACTGGAAGCCACCATTGTCCCACGCCCTTCTCCTACCACCGCCAAATTTCCACCATCGGTCCACTTTTCTGTAGCTACTACCTTCACAGGTGACAACCACACCACCTTCATCTCCTCCTCTCCATTCACTGATCGATGAAAAATTCCTCGGCGAACCACTGCTACTAGCCTCTCCAAGTTCCAACCAATGCCACTCCACAAGCACCCGTCATCGGTGACTCCCACTTGTGAAGCATCCATGCAACGGAAAACTAGCTGCCACCAGCTACTTCAGCTGGTGGAACCAACACAAATAGCCATTCTCTAACCCGTCATGTCCTCACCGGAGTTGAGGACTGGTGAGGTTTTCGATGAACTTCACTGAGATTTTGGTTCGGTTTGATTTCTTAATACTATCAATTACATGTTTGTTTTCTTTGTCTGTGAATTATCTAAACCAGATTCTTAGATTAAAATTTTCCAGATGTTTGACTTTGAATTTGTGATTCAATTCCTTTATTTGCATGTTCATGTTCATATATGTGAAATGCCCCAATTTTCTGTTAAATTGTAATTAGGTTGTTGATTACTTCAGACTTGCCAAATTGTTGTTCTTTGATTTGATTAATATAGGTGAAATTCAACTTGTACATCTAGGACGGAGTCAACATTTAGCGCTCATGGAAAAGAACGTTTGATTGTGTTATATAGTGGCTAATTTGTGTATAATTTGATGAGTTGAATCGAATTTGGTGCTTAGTAATTTTGGAAAGCTTTGAATATGGTCTATGTCTTGATTATTTGACACTTTCCCCAAATTTTGATTTCTTTTTATTAGCTAGATACATTCTTTTTCCATATGTAATGCCATCGTTTTATCAATTCAACTGAATGATTTTCTATTTTGATGTGGACTGATTTTGGGTAGTTATTTATGGTAACCATGTCATGATTGATTCAATATTTGATATAGTCTTTATTAAGGAAAATATATTTGATAGATTTTTCTAAATATTTATTTTCCCTTTTATTTCCCTTCGACTGAATTTTACATGATTTTCTCACTTAACTGATTAAACCTTTTAAGGAAAATTTTCACTTGATTGATTGATAAAATATTCTTTTTGTAATACCTAAAACTTTTCGTAAGCTTAATTTCACCTCGAAAAGGTTTAGGAATGACTTCCTAAGTGAGTATCATTTTAACTATATAGAATTTCCCTAATTTCGACTTTGTATCACATGAGAAATTTAATAAGCTTTTATTCGATATAAGATTCACCCAAATCCGATACCCGGGCAAGAAGTTATGGCTAATTTAAGTTCTAGTCATAAAACACCGTTATTTTGGTGCTTAGTGCATCGCAGAGAGGGTTTAATTACCATTTGTCAAATTTTAGTAGAGCTCCACGATGGTGGCGCATTGCGGAATATCCCAGATTCTCATTCGTCAATTTTCAGTGAGCCACCGCGATAGTGGCGCGGTGCGGTGGCCATAAAATCGGGCTCCCACTAATATTTTTTCCAGTTACGTTAAGGGTTAAAAGAGGGGTATTTTGGGCAATTACTTACCCCCAATCCATCCATAAACATACAATCAATGGCATAAAAAGCACTTTATGCCCAAATCTTTATTCTCTACAAAGCAAAAACCCTAAGCATCCAAATCCTTCCCCAAGAATCTCAAGGATTCACCATAGTTTTTCTAAATTGAGTCAAGATTCAAGTTTTCCAAGTCACAAGCTTCAAGAATCCTCCCTCAAAAGAATAAAAGGAGTCTCCAAAGCAAGTTATCCATCTAAATTCATAAATCAAGGTATGTGGGGTTTGAACAAGAACACTCCTTCCGTTCTTGTGCCCAAAGTTTTTGTTTTCTTAAAAGATTTTAATATTTTCAAGATGAATTATGCCTAAATTGCTATATTTCAAGTATATGAGATTATGGATTTGTTCAAGTCCTAAAATATATGATACTTCACCTATTTTATGAGTTGAATTGAGAATTAATATTATGAATTGCATATTCCTTCCATGATTGATGTTTGGAATACCCTTAAGGTTGAAGTCATGATTTATCCTCTATTTTGAATTGAGATTTCTTGAATATGTATACATGTTTTAAAGTCCAAGAATGAATTTTGATATATTCTATAGTATTTCAAGAATGGTATTGATATCTCCATATCATTGAAGTTTCAAAGCTTGTTAAATATAGTCTACCAAAGTTTAAAGAAAAGAGTTGATTTTGATCCTAAGTCAAGAAAGGAATCCACATCTTGTGATTTAAGTTAAAGGGAAGCATATTGGCTCCCATTTCATAATGTTGAATTGTATAAGGTGGATTTTCCTAAAAGTTCTGAGACTAGTATGAGAGTGTACTTAGCATCGAGTTGGGCTTGATTCCGAGGTTTCACGCCCCAGAACTACAAGCCACCGTAGGATTTGATTTACCCCAAGTGGGTTAAGATAGTGATCACTAAAAGTAAAGGTTCTACTCCGATGGAAAGGATAGAATAACTCTCCCTAACGTAGGCAAGACGTTGGAATCCATGTGGCTCACATGGTTTATGTCGGTTAGAATAATCTCCCAAAGTAGTCCCTACTCAATTTAATATAAAAGTACATGTATTTTGAAAGCTATGATTCTAAGATTTCTAAGGTTCTCAAGTGCTATAATCTTTAAGTTTCAAAGAAGCTCCTCATTTTTATAAGATTAAAGTGTATGTTCTGAAGGTTGTTGTTTTAAGACTTTATCTAGTTCATAAGTTTGAGTACAAAGAAAGAGTACAGACTTAGAAAAAAGTGTAATGACACACGTGACTTACTTTATGTGTTCTATCTATGAATTTTGAGGATTTTATTCATTCTATGTGAGTCGTCTATTATAGAATGCATGTTTTCTATAAAGATTAATGATATCGATTATTTAAAGGAAAAATTACAGAAACTAGCATTCTTAAGATTATAATTATAATAAATAGCAACACTTTTTCAAAATTACAACTTATAGCAAAAGTAGAAATATTTTACCCACTTCATAGTAATAGAAGAATATGTATTTTCTAGTTGTGCATATGTATTTATGAGTAATACATATATATTTGTATATGTATTTATATAGCAATATTTTACTTAAATAAAAAATATAATTTGCTATTTTTCGTAATTATGAAACTATTGCTATAAAAGTTATAATTAAAGCTATAGAGTTTCTATTCCTGAAATTTTCCCTTATTTAAATGCATACACCCCCATATACTCAGTACATCCTCAAAGTACTGATTCGCATATACGTCTGTGTTCCACATTGTCTCATAATGTAGGTTCAGGTGCTCAGTCCCAGCCTTGTCAGTGTTTTTCGAGTACCTTTATCTATATCTCAGCAGTGGTGAGTCCTCATGGTTCGAGGACCTATTTTTAGACATTTCAATATTTTAGTTGTTTTTCTACTACTTTCAGTTTAGTTCGAGTCAGTTGGGGATCTGTCCCAATGGCTCTCTAGTTTGTTGAGTAGTAGAGGCTTTGTCAGACTAGATTGTCAGTATGTTTAGACTTGCAGTATTTTGTTACTTTTGCAGTACTCTTTCGGATTTCAGTTAGATATGATACGACATGATCCCTTATTTTTCTCTCATTTCCTTTAAGTAAGTTTTATACTAAGTAGCAAGCTCACAGGGTTAGCTTGGGGCTACTTGTAGACTTAAGCACCGTGTGATGCTTCGGGACAGGATTTTGAGGCATTACAAACTTTATATCAGAGCCTAAGGTTTAAGGAGTCCTAGGGAGTCTGACAAGCCACGTTAAGTAGAGTCTTGATCATCGGTGTGTAGCGTTCCACATCTATGAGAAAGAGGCTACAAGACGTTTAGGAAAAATTCCTCTCTTTCTTTCAAAGTCTACCATGCTTACAGTTGTCCCTCTCTCTGCTATTAATTCGTGCTCTCTTATTATAGTGAAAATGTCTCCTCGTCGAGCCCATAGGAACAATAACGAGCAACCCCAGCCATTTGACCCCTTGAATGTAAATGTGTCTCATGTTGAGTTCCGGGCTATTTTTCAGGCGCTAGCCCAACCAGTCACCGCAAATGTTCAGGCCAATAACAAGGATGTAGTTCTGCACCAGTAGGGAGGTAATTTACCTACTACTAGAATTCGTGATTTCATGCGGATGAATCCGCCAGAGTTCTATGGGTCTAAGGCAGGTGAGAACCGACAGTTATATAAGGAAAATCACCCAGGTGATGCATATTTTTTAGCAAGAAAGTGTGGAGTTGGCGTCTTATAGGTTGAAAGATATTGCATATGACTGAGTTGTTGCATGGAAGAAGAATAGAGGGGAAGATGATGCTCCCGTTACTTGGCAGGTGTTCTAAGATGTTTTATTGGATAAGTTCTTTCCGTTAGAGATGAGGGAGGCGAAAATAGTGGAGTTCATGAACTTAAGGCAGAGGTCCATGACTGTTAAGGATTACTTCTTAAAGTTCAACCAGTTAGCCAAATATGCTCCTGACTTGATTGCTGACACCCGTACTAGTATGAGTAAGTTCGTGATGGGTGTATCTAGGTTGGTGTTGAAAGAGTGCAGGACTGTGATGTTAAATAGGTATATGGATATGTCCAAATTGATGATGCATGTATAATAGATAGAGGCAGACAAGAAAAGGAAAAGAGATAGGGTAAGGGGAAATAAGAGAGCTAGATCCGAATAGCATGAGTATGGTCAGGCTAGGTCCCATGGAGGGAACCACCCTCAGTTTCATAGTCGTTCATCCATGCCAGCACCTTCATCCGCTAGTGCTCCCATACCCAGAGGCAAGCTGGAGCAAGGGAATAGGCCTGCTGTGTCTAGATCCCAGAACAGTGTAAGTAACAGGCCTAATTTTCCTCCTTATGCTAAGTGTGGCAGGACCCATCCTGGTGAGTGTTTAGAGAGTTCCCACATGCCTGGTAGAGGAACCGTGATGTTCTCCCCGAAACTCAGACTGCTAGTACCCCAACTCCCGTAGCCCATCCAGCCCCTCCTCAGGGTGCTTCTTCTAGAACTACTGGTGGATAGTGCCAGAATAGATTCTATGCCCTACCTTCCTGCCAGGAGCAGGAGGATTCTCCCGATGTTGTTATTGGTATGCTTAGTGTATTTCGCTTTGATGTCTATGTGTTGTTGGACCTCGGGTTAAATTTTTCTTATGTGACCCCACTTGTCACTATGAATTTTAAAATGAGTCCTGAAAGGATTCCTGAGCCTTTCCTAGTTTCTACTCCAGTAGGGGAGTCAGTTGTTGCTAAGCAAGTGTATAAAGATTGTCCTATTATTGTTCTTTATAGATTCATACTTGCTGATCTGATAGAGTTAGATATGGTGGATTTTGATGTTATTCTGGGTATGGACTGTCTTCACTCTTGTTATGCATCTATAGATTGTTGTACTCATATAGTTAAGTTTCAATTTCCTAATGAATCGGTATTTGAGTGGTACGGGAGTTCAGTATCTCCCAAGAGACATTTCATCTCCTATCTCAAAGCCAGAAAGCTTATATCTAAAGGTTGCATCTATCACCTAGTTAGAGTTAAAGACACCAAGTCTGAGGTTCCAACTATCCAGTCGGTCAACATTGTTAAGGAGTTTCCTGATGTTTTTCCAGAAGATCTCCTAGGGGTACCTCCCAATAGAGAGATAGAATTTAGGATTGACCTTCTTCCCGACACTCAACCTATTTCAATTCCTCCCTACCGTATGGCACCCGCAGAGCTTAAGGAGTTGAAAGAGAAACTCAAGATATCTTAGATAAAGGTTTCATAAGGCCTAGTGTTTCTCCTTGGGGCGTATCTGTCCTATTCATGCGAAAGAAAGATGATTTTTTACGTATGTGCATTGACTATCGTTAGCTTAATAAGGTCACAGTCAAGAATAAGTATCCTCTTTTGATAATTGATAACCTGTTTGATCAACTGCAAGGTGCAAGTTACTTCTCAAAGATAGACCTTCGATCCGGCTATCACCAACTTAAAGTAAGAAAGTGTGACATCCTAAAGACAGCCTTCCGAACCCGTTATGGTCACTTTGAGTTTCTAGTCATGTCTTTTGGGCAAACCAATGCTCCAGAGGCTTTCATGGACCTCATGAATCGAGTGTTCAAGCATTATGTTGATATGTTTGTCGTAGTGTTCATAGATGATATCCTTGTTTACTCCCGAACTGAGAATGACCATGTGAATCATCTCAGAATTGTTTTGAGAACTCTTAGAGATCATCAGTTGTTTGCTAAATTGAGCAAGTGTGAATTTTGGCTAAGGTCAGTAGCTTTTCTGGGTCATATCATTTCAGTCGAAGGAATTAGAGTCGATCCCTAAAAGACAGAAACCGTAAGAAATTGGCCTAGACCTATATATTTGTCTGACATTAGGATTTTCTTGGGTCTAGCTAGTTATTACCATTATTTTGTTGATGGTTTCTCTTCCATTACGTCTCCTATTACCCGGTTGACCCAAAATAAAGTTAAGTTCCTTTGGTCAGATTCCTGTGAAAAGAGTTTTCAGGAGTTGAAGACTCGACTCACTTCAGCCCCGGTGTTGACTTTGCCTGATGGTACAGATGGTTTTGTGGTGTATTGTGATGACTCTAGAGTTGGCTTAGGTTGTGTGTTGATGCAGAGAGGTAAGGTTATAGCCTATGCCTCTAGACAGTTGAAACCGCATGAAAAGAATTACCATACCCATGATCTTGAATTAGCTGATGTGGTTTTTGCTTTGAAAATATGGAGGCACTATCTTTATGGTATTTATGTTAATGTGTTTACTGATCACAAAAGTCGGCAGTACGTGTTTTCTCAAAGAAAGTTGGGATGAGCATTTATCTTTGATAGATTTTGCATATAATAATAGTTACCATGCTAGTATCAAGATGGCACCATTTGAGGCTTTGTATGGTAGAAGATGTAGGTCACCCATAGGTTGCTTCGAAGTGGGTGAAGCTATTATGATTGTACCTGATGTAGTATTTAAATCTATGGAGAAGGTGAGATTGATTAGACAAAGGTTGAAGACAACACAGAGTTGTCAGAAGTCATATGCAGAAGTGAGAAGAAGGGATCTTGGGTTTGAAGTTAATGACTTGGTGTATCTGAAAATTTCACCCATGAAAGGAGTGAAAAAGTTTGGGAATAAGGGGAAGCTTATTCCCGATAATGTTGGTCCATACAGATTTCTTAACCGCGTTGGGAAAGTAGCTTATGAAGTTGAGTTGCTTGCAGAGTTGTCAGCTGTTCATCCGATCTTTCATGTCTCCATGCTTAAGAAGTCTATTGGTGATTCTATTGTTATAGATCCTTCGGAAATCCCTGATGTTCGAGACAGTCTTTCATTTGATGAAATTCCAGTTGAAGTCCTAGATTACTAAGTTCGGAGACTAAGGAACAAAAAGGTTCCCTTGGTCAAAGTGTTGTGGCAAAATTAGTCAGTTGAAGGCACTACTTGGGAAATGGAAGAAGATATGCGAACCAAGTACCCGCACCTCTTCTCCGCAAGTTCAGATCAAGTCGAACGTACTATTCTTACTTAATTCAGTCCCTTTCTAATCAAAGATTCAGCTATATAGCTATTCTTACTATGAATCATGCATTCTCCGAAGTATTCAAGAGTTTAGAAAGATATAGATTCAGTTTAGCCATTTTTTTCATCTATGTATCCTCAGTTTTCTCTATATTCTTAGCTTAACTTGCAACATTCAAGAACGAATGTTACCAAGGGGGAGATATTGTAATACCTCAAAATTTTCTTAAGCTTAATTTTGCCTCGAGAAGGTTAAGGAATGACTTTCTAAGTGAGTATCATTTTAACCATATAGAATTTCCCTAATTTCAAATTTTTATCACGTGGGAAATTTGATAAGCTTTATGTTGCTATAAGATTCACCCAAATCTGATACCTGGGCAAGAAGTTATGGCTAATTTCAGTTCTAGTCGTAAAACACCGTTATTTTGGTGCTTAGCACGTCGCGGAGAGGGTTTAATTACCATTTGTCAAATTCTAGTGGAGCACTGCGATGATGGCGCATCGCAGAGGATCCCAGATTCCCATTCCTCAATTTCTAGTGAGCCACTGCGATAGTGGCGTGGCGCGGTGGCCCATAAAATTGGGCTCCCAGTTATGTTAAGGGTTAAAAGGGGGGTATTTGGGGAAATTACTCTACCCCCAATCCATCCATAAACATACAATCAATGGCATAAGAAAGCACTTTATGCCCAAATCTTAATTCTCTACAAAGCAAAAGCCCTAAGCATCCAAATCCTTCCCCAAGAATCTCAAGGATTCACCATAGTTTTTCTAAATTGAGTCAAGATTCAAGTTTTCCAAGTCATAAGCTTCAAGAATACTCCCTCAAAAGCATAAAAGGAGTTTCCAAAGAAAGTTAACCATCTAAATTCATAAATCAAGGTATGTGGGGTTTGAACAAGAATACTCCTTCCGTTCTTGTGCCCAAAGTTTTGGTTTTCTTAAAAGATTTTAATATTTTTTAGATGAATTATGCCTAAATTGCTATATTTCAAGTATATGAGATTATGGATTTGTTCAAGTCTTGAATTATATGATACTTCACCTATTTTATGAGTTGAATTGAGAATTAATGTTATGAATTGCATATTCCTTCCATGATTGATGTTTGGAATGCCCTTAAGGCTGAAGTCATGATTTACTCTCTATTTTGAATTGAGATTTCTTGAATATGTATACATGTTTTAAGGTCCAAGAATGAATTTTGATATATTCTACAGTATTTCAAGAATGGTATTGATATCTCCATATCATTGAAGTTTCAAAGCTTGTTAAATATAGTCTACCAAAGTTTAAAGAAAAGAGTTGATTTTGATCCTAAGTCAAGAAAGGAATCCACATCTTGTGATTTAAGTTAAAGGGAAGCATATTGGCTCCCATTTCATATTGTTGAATTGTATAGGGTGGATTTTCCTAAATGTTCTGAGCTTAGTATGGGAGTAGTACTTAGCACCGAGTTGGGCTTGATTCTGAGGTCTCATGCCCCAGAACAACGAGCCACCATAGGATTTGATTTACCCCAAGTGGGTTAAGCTAGTGATCACTAAAAGTAAAGGTTCTACTCCAATGTCAAGGATAGAACATCTCTCCCCAACGTGGGCAAGATGTTGGACTCCATGTGGTTCACATGGTTTATGTCGGTTAGAAGAATCTCCCAAAGTAATCCCTACTCTATTTAAGATAAAAGTACATGTATTTCGAAAGCTATGATTCTAAGATTTCTAAGGTTCTTAAGTGTTATAATCTTTTAGTTTCAAAGAAGCTCCTCATTTTTATAAGATTAAAGTGTATGTTCTGAAGGTTGTTGTTTTAAGACTTTATCTAGTTCGCAAGTTTGAGTACAAAGAAAGAGTACAGACTTAGAATAAAGTGTAATGACTCACGTGACTTACATTATATGTCCTATCCATGAATTTCTAGGATTTTATTCAAGCTATGTGAGTCATCTATTATAGCATGCATGTTTTCTATACAGATTAATGATATTGATTATTTAAATTCATACACCCCCATATACTCAGTACATCCTCAAAGAACTGATTCACATATACGTCTGTGTGCTACATTGTCTTATAATGTAGGTTCGGGTGCTCAGTTTCAGCCTCGTCAGTGATTTTTGAATACCTTTATCTACATCTCAGCAGTGGTGAGTCCTCATGGTTCGAGGACCTATTTTCAGACATTTCAGTATTTTAGTAGTTGTTCTACTACTTTTAGTTCAGTTCGAGTCAGTTGGGGATCTGTCCCAATGGCTCTCCAGTTTGTTGAGTAGTAGAGGTTTTGTCAGACTAAATTGTCAGTATGTTTAGACTTGCAGTTTTTTGTTACTTTTGCAGTTCTCCTTCAAATTTTAGTTAGACATGATATGAAAAGATCCCTTAGTTTGCTCTCATTACCTTTAAGTAAGCTTTACACTAAGTAGCAGGCTCACGAGGTTAGCTTGGGGCTACTTGTAGCCTTAAGCACCGTGTGATGCTCCGAAACAGGATTTTGGGGCGTTATACTTTTGATTGATAAAAATATTCCTATTTTCTTTATTTTTCGGACCCCTTCATACTATAAAAACAATACTCTCCCTTTCACTAAGGGGAGTACAAGCAGTCTCTCTCTTCTCTTTTACACATTTGATCTATACGCTCTCGTACAAAAGCTTTAAGCAAAAACAAAAGTTACTTGTTTTTATTTTTGTGAGTTGCACTTTATCTTTGGGGATTTGGTATCAATCTGTCTATGGTAATTAGTGTCTGACTTTTGGTATTATTTGGTTTTCTTATTATTCCTTATTATCATCACTTGGTAAGTCCCTGTCGACGTAATTTCTTTTACACCTTATATGATGATGGTAGAGAGCATGTCCATGGAAATTATTCTGTATTCTATTTGTTGTGTCATTACTTGGTCAATTTTGTGCACGGAATCATGCCATAATACTCTCGCATATCTCTATGTGTTTGCCATGTTGTTTTCATTATGTTTAACAGGTTGGGATTGAAAGAGTCACTCGGAAGTTGGGGAAGGATTGCTTTTTTCTTTTCATTACTTATTTATTATTTTTTGCGTTGCAATAACTTTTTTAAACCTATTGATGTAATATTATTTATAGTACTTCTTGGGAGGCAGGTTGATGTTCTCTATGAATCACCTAGGCTAACACTACTTAGGTCCCGGGCTTTACATGTTGCGTGAATCACCTAGGTGAGCATAATTTAGGATTCATTAATTAAATTGCCTATCACTTAGCAATTATGATTTTAGGAGTTTAACTAATTTCACATCATTAAAATTACGTTTCAATATGTCAACTTAGCTTACAACATATTTTACTTTTGGCATGTTTAACAAAGTTTGATATATTAACGACATTTTTAGCATTTTCACATTCTCAACGATTATGTTTTAATTTTCCACATTCAAATAACATTTTTAACTCATTAACTAAATTTCCCATATTGTAAAAGTAATATCTAACACATTATATCACTCTCCCATATATTTAATTCCGGCATATCAAAATTATTTTCAGCATATAAATATTAAAACTGTTTTAAGCATATAAGCATTAAAACGGTTTTTAGCATATAAATATTAAAACTTTTTTTCAGCATAAAACAAGTAAACTCCAGCATGTTAATTCACCTTTCAGCGTTATAAAAAATGCATTTTCAGCAAGCTAATGGACTTTTTAGTATTAAAAAATATTTGTAGTAATTTATGTGCTTGTAATCTCTTACACTGTCATTAGTTTATAACATGTTTCACACGAAACTAACGGGCATCACACTTCAACATATTTACTTTATTTTGACCTACTTTGTTTTACCAACTTTACAATATTATTTTTTTACGGTTTGACAATTGCTTTCCATCAGTAAACAGTTGCTTTCCACTTAGACATCATGCTTAACTAGCTTTTACATAATAAATTAACGTTCTTATTCTCTCACGTTTTGAAATGCCCCTTTTTATTCTCAACGAATTTTACAACATTATTTTAGAATGATTAATAATTATCTTTCATCATACTAACAACCACTTAGATACTATGCCTATAGGTTTGAATTATAAAATCGATAATTGTTTGTCTTAACATGTCAATCACTTAACCAACTCTTTAATAACCAAGATTCTAACTTGGGATCATTGTGTGCTAAGTGATGTCCAATGTGTTACGCGCTTTGAGTCTAAGGAAAATATAACTTTATTATATCTAGGCCACAAATCCAAAATAGCAAAGTCCAATCCCTCTTGGACGATAGGTGGGACGATAGGTATTCTAAAGACGTTAGTTTTATCCTTTTCTTAGAACGCTTTTAGATTTGACAACCAGCCTAAGTGGGGTGGGACGAGTATTCATTCAGAAGTGATGATCTTCAGAGACATTACACGACATTTGACATTGTTACTTATTTAAGAATGCGGCCAGTGGGTCGGATGAGGATTAAACAAGTTGGGGTTCTGATCTGATTGAAACCAAAACTTCCTTTGTTTGTTTTTTCAAATTTGTTCATTCTCTTACATTTACTTTATCTTTTTATCTATTTGGGTAGCTAGTCAACTATGCAAGCATTCCCTTTTGTTATACATTGCTTTCATTTCTCTCTCCTCGTTTGTCTTATTTACATGTTTTACTAATTTTATCACTTATATAATTAACAATTAGAAATAATAAAATAGTATGCATTTGTCTATTAATTACTTTATCACTTAGTTAACAATTAAGTTATTAATAAGTGACCTTTAGTTGATCACGTAGAATCCCTACGTAAAATACGAATTCGGTCGGAAACGACCTTTGTGGACCTCGAAAGGTGCCTAACACCTTTCTTTTGAGGTAAATTGAACCCTTACTCAAATTTCTGGTGAACTAAGATAAAAAAATAGAATAGGTTCGTAGTTAGCCTAGACCGGTGCCCTAACGCACCTTAATTCATTAGGTGAAAACTATTCACATCTCCTTCAAAATAATCCCAAAAAGATTGGCCACGTCGAATCTAACTTTTTCATGAGAAAAATGGGGCACGACACCAGACCTGAAGAGAAATCTTATTTCCTTAAGTACCCTTGATTCGAATGGATACAGATAGATTGATGAAGGTGGAGTCCTGAAGGTTTGTAAACGCGCTCTTGTTGTGATGAAGGGACAAAGAAAAACTGATAATTTGTACTTCTTGCAAGGCTCTACGGTTACTGGTGATGCAACTATTTCTACTTTTTCTCTATCAGATAGTGATGTTTCTAAACTTTGGCACATACGTTTGGGACATATGAGTGAAAATGAGATGGTTGAACTAAGTAGGAGAGAACTTCTTGATGGCCAGAATATTACAAATTGGAGTTCTATGAGCACTATATTTTTGGCAAACAGAAGAGAGTCAGATTCACTAGAAGCATCCGCTAAACTAAAGGCACATTTTATTACATTTATTTTTATCTCTGGGGTCCTTCTAGAGGAGATACTAATTACATATTGACTATTATTGATAACTATTACAGAAAAGTTTGGGTGTTCTTCCTGAAGCAAAAGAATGATGTGTTGCCTATTTTCAAGGAGTGAAAGACTATGATTGAAAAACAAATAGGGAAGCAGGTAAAACGCCTTCGTACTGATAATGGTTTAGAGTTATGTTCTAATGAATTTAATATTTTGTGCAAGTTAAAAGGAATTGTGAGGCACTTAATAGTTCATCATACTTCGCAGCAGAATGGTCTGGCCGAACGAATGAATAGGACTGTAATGGAGAAAGTGCATTGTATGCTCTCTACTCCTGGTTTAACCAAGTATTTTTGGGCCTAAGCTACTTCCACAACTTGTCTTCTTATTAAGCACTCTCTTTCAGTTGCGATTGAGAAAAGACTCCACAAGAGGTATGGTCCAGTACTCCGGCCAGTTGCTCTGATTTGAGGATATTTGGACGTCCTGCTTATGCTCATGTTGATAATAGAAATTTGGAATCTAGATTTATCAAGTTCTTATTTATGAGTTATAAGTCTGGTGTTAAAGGTTATAAGCTTTGGTGTCCAGAAAATAGAAAGGTTATAATTAGCAGGGATGTTATGTTCGATGAAACTACCATGCTTTGGGATTTCTCCGTATCTAGTGCTTTTCCCCCAGATGAGATAAGTAACATGAATTAGCAAAAGTCAAGCACTCATGTTGAATTGCGGATTGGATCAGAGTCCACACCAGTGCCTACTTCTTAGTCTAGTCCGGAGATACAAAGTGACACTATTTCTTCTTCACTACCAGTGACACCATAATATTCTATTGCTAAAGACAGTCTTAGGAGAGATATTAGACCTTCTCAGAAGTATGTTGAAGCTGATTTGGTTGCTTATGCATTGAATGTAGTAGAAGGTATTGATTCTAGTGAAGAACCTTCTTCTTACTTAGAGGTAGTTAGTTGTGATGAATCCGTTCGATGGATGATTGCAATGTAGTAGGAGATGTAATCACTTCATAAAAATGGCACATGGGATCTGGTGAGATTGCCTAAATATAAGAAAGTTGTTCGTTGCAAGTGGTTATTTAAAAAGAAAGAAGGAACATCGGGAGTTGAAAATGTTAGGCAAAAAGCAAGACTAGTTGCTAAAGGTTACAATCAGGTTCCAAGTGTTGACTTCGCAGATGTGTTTTCTCCAGTTGTAAAGCATAGTTTGATTCAAGCCTTGCTTGATCTTGTGGCTATGAAAAATCTTGATCTTGAGCAGTTGGATGTCAAGACTACATTCTTACATAGAGAACTTGAGGAGGACATCTATATGCAACAACCATAGGGTTTTGTAGTCTCAAGAAAAAAGGACTATGTATGCTTGCCGAAAAAGTCCCTTTATGGCTTAAAACAGTTGTCCAGATAGTGGTATAAGAGGTTTGACTCTTTTATGACTTCTCATATATTTTAAAGGAGTAGTTATAATAGTTGTGTCTACTTCAAGGAGGTAAGTGATGGTTCGTTCATGTATCTTATCTTTTATGTTGATGATATGTTGATAGCAGTAAAGGATATGAGAGAGATAATAAAAGTCAAAGCCCCACATAGTAACGAGTTTGATATTAAGGATCTAGGAGCATCAAAAAAGATTCTTGGCATGAAAATTTTGAGGGATAGAGAGAAGTGTAAGTTATACTTGAGTCAGAAAAGGTATATTGAGAAAGTGCTTGTAAGACCTCAAAAATTTTCCTAGTTGTTAGAACGTTTAAAGTATGCCAAGAGAAGTTTAGCACTCAAAAATTTGGCTAAGTGTTGAAACTTTTTCCATTCCATAAGCCTTCAAAACTTTGACGAATTATTTTGTGACCTTTCCGACCTCTGATTCTTGATTTTCTTGTTGCGTTACGATGGGGAAAGTCAAAAGTACATCCCGGGTGAGTTTTGAAATTTTTTGGATTGCATAAGGGCATGTTTGGATTTCCAAACCAGTAGCTCAAGGCGTTTAGCCCGCGCCGCCCAGCTTTCAGCACTGCCAAAGCCAAGGCGGCGCCTTGGTATTAGCACCACTATAGCCAGGTGCCGCCCAGGGTTCTCCCCCAGGCTAGGCAACGCGCCACCCAGGGTAACACCCTGGGCCAAATTTCAGCAACTCAATCCGGGTTTCCAAAGGCAAAATTGTAATCTTCCAACCTCTATATATACTCTTTAACACGAGATTCAACATACTTACACCCAAAATTTATAGTTTTCTCTCAATTTTCCTCAAGAATAACCATTAGGGTTCATAATTAAAGACCCAAATCATCAAAGTTTCTCCGTAAATCTTTCAAGAATCAATAAATTTTCATGATTTATGTGGTTTAAAGTTGAAGTACATGTTAATATTGAGTTTTAATTCATGTTGTGATTATAAAGATGCAAGTATTGACCTTAGTATGTGTTGGTTATGTGATGTTCATGATAAAGTCCCTTCAAGAAGCATGTTGAATTATGTAATTATGTTAAATTGGTGTATTGAATGTTGTATGACCAAAGGGTGCTTCCCACATGTTTGATAAATTGCTTATGTGAAGAAAATAGTGTCATTGTAACATGAAGTATGATATCCCCAAGCATGTGTCAACTAGTGCATGCTAAGTGTTTGTTGAAATGCCTAAATGAATGAATTATGATATGTTTCATGTATTCCTATTCATGTGAACTCCTTGTTGGATGAGTTATGAGGCAATAGCATGCTTCCCTTTACAATTACATGTGTAAGATTCCCATGTGCTCGAAATGATGCTTCATCGGTTACATTATGAATAATAGTCTATTGTTGTGTTATTACGCAAGAGTTGCCATGTCTTATTTATTTATGTTATAGAGTCCTGGGGGTATTTAATACCCGAAAACTTAGTTTTTTTATCTAGAGATAAGTCAGTCTCAAGATAATCTCAGTCGTGCTATGATCAGTAGAATTCAGACAGTTACATTACGTAAAGAAATTCAGTAATCTCAGTACTAGTTCAATCCAGTCTCAGTATTTAGTCTAATTAAGCTCAGTACTCAGTTCAGACTTTAGTAAAGCTTAGTAAGTCACAGAACTCAGTCACATTCAGACAGAAAGTAGAATTCATAAGCATTCTGTTAGACAACGAAATCAAGCAAACTCAGTCAGATCAGTCAAGTAAGATAATCAAATCAGTAACAGATTCAGTTCAGTTTAGTTTAGTATAAGAATCAGTTCAGTGTCTTTCAGTTGGGAGTAGGATTCATTACCGAGTGATCCTAAGGATGGGAACTCACCTACTAGTAGAGGGTGTGATTCTTAGAAGCAATCCTTGTTCTCCAGAACTACGTAGCCAGTGTAGGTTGAGACATCAAACCTATTAGATGAGGGTTGATAAGGTGGACTGGCCTATTAGATGAGGGCTCTACCATTCTCGTTAGAGTACCTAACAGATGAGGGTCTTATAAAGTTGTCTTTACCCATGGCATGGTACTGACACCCTTCCAATTGGGGTTACAGGTTGGACCCCAAAGAAGCTAGAAGGGTCATGTCGGTTAGATGACTACTTCTCAAAGTCTCTGTTTTAGAACGGGCATGTCGGTTAGATGACTACTTCTCAAAGTCTCTGTTTTAGAACCAGTCTCAGTTTTCAAAAAAGAACTCAGTTCAGTATTATAGAAGTCAAGGTTGTTAGATACAGGCCATCGAGTATTATTATTTACAAATTTAGAGATCCGTTTCTAGATAGGCTTGATCTCAGATTTAGTTAATCAAGTGTTATTACTAATGGATTCAGAGGCCACCTGCTAGATAGGGTTGATCTCAGATTTAGTCAGTCATTCTTATTATTAGTGGATCCAAAGGTAACCTGTTAGAAAGGGTTTGATCTCAAAAGCAGTCAATTAGTATCAAGTATCAACGTATATTCAGGGGTCCACCCTCTAGATAGGGTTGATCCCAAATACAGTCAATGAATATCAGAAAAACTCAAATATCAACATTAGTAGATTCAGTTATTCAGTATCCCAGTGTTAGTAAACTCATAAATCAGTATTAGTAAATGTAGTTGTCAGAAATTCAAGTGTTCAGAAGTTAGTACTCAGTGTGGCCATGATTTTAGTTATGATTTATGCATTCATGCATATATCCTCATTTGGCATATTCAAATTATTCAGTCTGTATAGTTCTTGCATTAGCCCTTGCATTTAGCCTTACCTCATCTAGCATACCAGTACATTCAAAGTACTAACGCATACTTTCTTGCACTATGGTGTCTTATACCATAGGTTTTGAAGCGCAAGATCCAAAGCATCTTTAGCAGTCCAAAATCAGTTAGTAGCAGTAGAAGTAGCAGTGAGTCCTCTTCATTTGAGGATGATCCTTATTTTACTATCGTATTAGATTTAGTTTATTTACAGTAAACGAAGTTAGTTGGGGACATGTCCCATCAACTCCACAGTTCAGAAAAGTTTAGAGGCTTTTCAGACAGATGTATCAGTATTCAATTTTTAGTTTTGAGTATTTTAGACGTTTTAAACCTTATGGCTAGTTTTCGTCAGTTTTTTGAATTTATTTCTTATATTATGTAGTGCTCAGGTACAGATATCAAAAGAGGGTTAGCTTGTGCTCCTTCGGGGTCATGAGCACTGTGTGGCATTGTGGTTCCAGAAAATCGGGGTGTTACAGTGCTTCATAGGCTTAATATGCAAAATACAAAACCTGTCAATACTTCATATGCAGCTCACTTCAAACTCTCGACCATATTATCTCTAAAAATATATGATGAGCGAGACTATATGTCTTATAGTCCCTACTTTAGTATCGTTGGTTCTCTCATGTACGCGATGGTGTGTTCCAAACTAGATTTATCATTTTCCATTAGTGCAGCTAGCAGATACATGGAAAATCCTGGCAAAGAACATTGGAAACTAGTTCAGTGGATTTCAGATACTTGCATGGATCTGGTGATGTTTGTTTGCAGTTTGGGAGAAATAGAGATGGAGTAATTGTGTATGTTGATTCTGATTTTGTGGGAGACCTTGATAAAAAAAGATTCCTTATAGGCTATGTTTTCACCATTAGTGGTTGTGCTATCAGTTAGAAAGCTACTCTACAGACTATGGTTGCTTTGTCAACTAATGAGGTAGAGTACATGGCTATTACAGAGGCTTGCAAAAAAGTTATTTGGTTGAAGGTTCTATTCGGTAAACTTACCAAAGACTTGAAGATTACTATGATATTTTGCGACTGTCATAGTGCTATCTTCCTTACAAAAAGATCAGATATTTCACAAGAGGACAAAGCACATCGATGTTTGGTAATATTTTGTGCATGAAATTATTTCTTGTCGTGATATTGTGGTAAGAAAGATTAGTACCCGTGATACCCCATTGATATGATGATTAAGACACTACCAAGTGCCAAGTTTGAGCATTACTTGGACCTAGTTGGTGTCGGCAGTTAAGATGGCCCTTAGGGGCTTTTGTGGAATAGGTGGAGAGTTTTCTTGAAATGGATTTGAGTTCTAAATTAGAATTCGTGTCAAGGTGGATATTGTTAGAGTTTGTCACCCGAATTTTTTTGATTCGGCCCTAAAAAGTTTACGGTGCGACCCATGTTTTGTGATTTTTTGTGGGGATTATGGTGGTAGCATCAGGATCGGACTTAGGATTTATTTGTATGCACGTATTTATAAGTGCGTTTAGTGGACTGTTTTGGGTAGTTTTTAAATACACAAAATTGAGACTACTGTCTCCACCTTGTACTTCTCTCCTTCATAGTAAATTTCCTCTGCCTCTGCCCATAGTTTTTTCCGTCAAGGGTTTTGATACCAAATGGTATCTAAAAGATCACAAAACAATCCATAATCTTCGCAAAATAGTCTGCACGACAAGACACCAAATGGAAACAACAAACACAAACTTAAACAAAAAAGAAGATAGGTAACTTGAAACAAAAAGAACACATAATATAGCAAATAAAGAGTATATTAAACTCTAAAACCTCTACAAAATATGTTAACAAGCACCAAATTTTTATGCAAACCCAAGAGGAACTCGGTTCACTTAAGAACTCATGTTTCTACCTGTTTCACATCACAAGTGGAACCTTTCACTTGAGATGTTCAAATATTGGCAGTCTACTCTCTCTTGAGAAGAATGGTGTTCAATATTACAATCTTGAATCAAAATGAGCTAACTAAGGAACAAGACTAAATGAGGTTCCTTACATAGTCTATTACAAAAGGTAGAGCAAAAGGACTCCTTTACCCTTAATGAGGAGTGGCGGGTTTGGAGTGTATTTGGGAAGCCTTAGGTATAATTTTGAGCACCTAAGGTCATCCCTCACATGTCAAGGCATACACTCCCTTGGGCGAGTTCACAATAAGATCAAACGTGTCTATTTCATAAACGTGCCTTGAATTCTTTATAGTTCTCAAGCTTGGATTCTAGTAAATGGTCTCGAGCCCATGATACTCGTATCATCCTCTCCATATTTAAAAGAGTTTGACCTCAAACTCACGGGTTCTTCATTATCAACGATATCAATCTGTGAGAGATCACACACGTTTAACGTGTCATGCACTTGGTATTCCAGAGGCAAGTCAATCTTGTAAGCATTATCATTGATTCTTTCAAGCACTTGGAATGGACCATCACCTCTAGGAAGAAAACTCCCCTTTATTTGGTTGGTAAATCAGTATTTCCATAGGTATACCCACACCCAATTTCTCGTCTCAAGCATAAGACATCTTCTTCCTTTGTTGACCCGTATGGCGACCTCTTACTTCTTCTTCTCAATCCGCAACCTCACCATCTCATACAATTTTTTCATAGCTCTGGCCTTCTTATTTCCATCTAAGCTAACAACAACATCACTTGGCAAAGGAGTTAGGTCCAAGGGGGTTAGGGGGTTGAAGTCGTAGACACATTCAAAAGACATGATGCCCTTGCTTGAATGGATCACCCGATTGTAAGCAAATTCAATGAGAGGTAGGTGATATTCCCAAAATGTCAACTTACCTTTAACCATGGAATGTAGCATAGAACCCAAGATCCTATTCACTACTTCCGTTTAGCCATCGGTTTGTGAGTGGCAAGACGTAGAAAACAACAACTTTGTACCGAGCCAACCCCACATTGACTTCCAAAAGTGACTAAGGAATTTGGAGTCCGTATCACTTACAATGGTACTTGGGATGCCATGCAACTTAACAACATTTTCAATAAACAAAGAAGCTACACTAGCTGCATCTTTACTATTTGAGCAAGGAATGAAGTGTGCCATTTTGGAGAAGCGATCAACAACAACAAAGATGCTATACCTACCCCTTCGAGTCCGTGGAAGCACCAACACAAAATCCATCAAAATATCAAACCACGCATGTAATGGAGTGTTAATCAAGGAATACAACCCGTGAGGAAGGAACCTAGACTTATCACTCCTACAATCCATGCATTGGCCGCAAACTTTTACAACATCTTTGCGCATCCTTGGCTAATAAAATTGTTCCTCCAATATTCTGTGGGTTTTATCAATTCCAAAATGACCCATGAGGCCTCCATCATGTGTCTCCCTCACAATCAACTCTCTCCAAGAGCTAGAGGGTACACACAACTGCCTTCCCTGAAATAAATAACCATCAAACTTAGACTAAAGATTAGAATTCGTAGTCGAATGCCACCTCTTCCTATCCAATGCTTCACTTTCCCTATAGATAGGAGCGAAGTAAGGCTTCTCGGGATACAATGATTTTAAGCTCACAAAACCCATTAATTTTGAAGACAAAGTAGACACAAGAACATATTTTCTAGACAAATCATTGGCTACCACCTTATCCTTGCCCATTTTGTATTGAATAACATAAGGGAAGGTTTTAAGAAACTCAATCCATTTGGCATGACATTTGTTAAGTTTTTTTTGTGCCCAAAGGTGCTTCAAGGATTCATGGTATGTTCGGATCTCAAATTCTTTGGGCCACAAGTAGTGCCAATTTCCCAACACTCTAATCAAGGCATAACACCCTAAATCATACGTGGAGTAGTTTAGAGTGTCATCTTTCAGCCTTTCACTAAAATAAGCAATGGATTTTAAATCTTGCATCAAAACAACCCCTATGCCTACTTTAATAGCATCACATTCAACTTCGAACATCTTATCAAAGTTGGGCAATTGTAACAAAGGCATGGAAATGAGCATAATTTTCAAGGCTTCAAAATACTTAGCTTGCTCTTCACCCCACTTGAAGGGTTGGTCTTTTCGAATGACCTCGATCAAAGGGGCATCTATGGTGCTAAACCCTTTGACAAACCTTCTATAAGAACTAGCCAACCCGTGGAAGCTTCTTACTTCACCAATGGGATGTGGGATTGGCCAATTTTTTATAGCATCTATCTTGGATTCATCCACTTCGACCCCTCTTGAACTCACGACAAATCCCAAGAAAACAACTTCATCAACACCAAAGGAACATTTATCAAGATTGGCAAATAATTTCTCTTTCCTAAGAACATCAAAGACACTTATCAAATGAAGTACATGTTCGGCCAAGCTCTTGCTATAAACCAAGACATCATCAAAATAAACAACAAAAAATTTTCTAATAAATGGCTTCATCACATGATTCATTAGTCGCATGAAAGTACTAGGAGCATTGGTTAGGCCGAATGGCATAACCATCCATTCATACAGACAAAATTTGGTCTTGAAGGTGATTTTCCATTCATCATCGGGTTGTATAGCCACTTCTAAGATCTATCTTGGAAAATACACAAGAATTATTCAACTCATCAAGCATGTCATCTAATCTAGGGATAGGATGATGATATTTTATCGTAATCTTATTGATGGCCCGATAATCCACACACATGCTCTAAGTTCCATCCTTCTTAGGCACTAGGAACACAAGAACCGCACATGGGCTTATGCTTTCTTTGATGTACCATTTGGTGAGAAGTTCTTCAACTTGGCATTGAAGTTCCTTTGTATCCGTGGGTTTGCTCTTATAAGATGGCTTGTTTGGCAATTGTGACCTCGGTACAAAGTCTATTTGGTGCTTAATACCTTGAAGTAGAGGTAGTCCTTGTGGCAACTCACTAAGAAACACATCTTTATATTCCTGCAAAACATTAGAAATAGAAGAAGGTATAGGGTAAGTATATGGGTTAGTGTTAAAATTATAAGCCAAAAGTAGCATAGGAGTGGTGTCATCATACTCTTTGAAGAGGTCTCCCTTTTGAGCCAACGTTACCATTAAATCCCTACCCTTCAAGGACAAAACACATTATTCTCCCTCACCCTTCCCACTCTCGGGTTCAACACCCTTCCCCAAGAGTTCTCTCTTTTTTACCTTTCTTTTAAAGCCCTTCATTTGTTGGTGAGACTCACACACTTATGATAGTAAAAGTGATCGGAGGTGATACTTCCGACCCTTAAACTTAAAAGAATAATAATTGGTCCGGACATAATGTTTGGTTGACCTATCATATGGCTATGGTTTACCCAACAAGAGATTACAAGCTTGCATTGGAATGATTTCACAAAGTACCTCATCTTCATAGTTTCCAACTTTGAACTGAATCATTACTTGACGGGTTACCTTCAATTCTCCGCATTCAATTAACCATTGGAGCCTATATGGACTTGCACGGGGAGTAGTTGGTAAATTAAGTGTTCCACCATTGAGACACTAGCCTCATTGGCGCAACTTCCACTATCAATAATCCAGGATCACACACTCCCCTTAATGAGACACTTAGTATGGAAGAGGTTTTCCTGTTGGCTTGGATCATCCAACGCTTTGCTAAGCATAACTCTCCTACCACATAATTAGGTACTTAAATTTCACCCTATTGAGGCCAAAACTATTCCTCGTCATCATCATTAGGCCTTTCGGCTCCCCCCTCCCCCCTCTCCATCTAGAGAGGCTTATTTATTTTTAACTGTTTCAAGCCCCACTTCTTCCCCCAATAAATATAACTTCCCTTCTCTTAATATCATATTTCTCTAGTTAGGACACTCACTAGGATTATGTCCCTACCCATGATATTTGAAATATTGTAATCCCTTGGAATTGGAAGTAGTATTCAATTTACCTTCAAACTTTGGAGGTGGATATTGGGCAGCCTTGTTCGCAGGTTGTGGAGTATTGGTTGGATATTTTTTGGACTTGTTCCACCCCGAAGTTTTTGGTCACTTCTTTTCCCTTGGTCCAACCCGAGGACCCTTGGTACGCCTTGGATTTGTATGTCGACCTCTCTGTGTTTTGTCTCTAAATCTCTAAAGTCGCTTGAAAGATTCCTTTAATAGTTTCAAACTTATGAAGGGTCATGTGCATAGAGATTTCCTTGTTTAGTCCGACCTTGAACCAGATGATGTCGTGGCTCACTTGCTCTTCTCTATGATCAAGTTTCAAGATGAGTTGTTGAAACTCATCATAGTAAGCTTCCACCTTCTTATTCCCTTACTTCAAGTTATACAATTTTGCAAGAAGTTCATGTTGATAGCTCTCGGGGAGATATTTTTGTCTCATAAGATACCTTATCCAAAACCAAGGAGGGGGTTTCCCTTCAATCAAGATATTGCCAAAATGTTTGACATACTCCCACCACGTGGTAGCGTATCCCTCAAAATGGACAATGGAGTAACAACTCTTCTTCTTCTCTATGATATCATTCACTTAGAAGACCCTCTCGCATACAGATTCCCATACAAAAAACTCTGCGGGATCACTTTATCCTTTGAATATTGGGAGTCCTATTTTGATAGTTGTAATGCCCCGAGTTTATATCCCGGACGTCACACGATGCTCATAATCCCAAAGGACCATAAGCTAACCCATGACTGGTACCTATTGCAATCACTGAATAATAAATATTGTATAACGCAAACTATAGGCAAAAATATCCATAAGGTTAAAAACTAAAATCAAATACTGCATACTGAAAATCAGTGTTGCAATCTGAACATCTGTTTGAAAATACTCTAGTCTGAAAGCCTCTAACTGTCTGAATAAGGAGTTGATGGGACAAGCCCCTAACTAACTTCAGCTACTGAAATAAATAGAATAAATAACAACTATGTCCTCAAACTATAAGGACTCAACACTAAGTTTGTTGCTAAAAGGTTGGGCTGCTAAGTACGGTCAGGAGCCCATGCGTCTGAACCTATGATCTAATACATCATAGCTCAGAAGAAAAGTATGTGTAATTACTTTGAATGTACTGATATGCTAAGTGAGGTAGGCTGATATGCTGTAATACCCCACAAATTCTCATTATCTAAGTCCTTTAACAGCACGCCAAGAGAGGTATCACACTTAGAAATCTTAGCTAAGTGTTGGGACTTAGATTTTTTCAAAGACTTCGAACTTTGAGGATTTTACTGATGACCTACCTAACCTCCAAAAGTTATTTTCTAAGTTGTTTCATGATCGGGGAAGTTGATAGTACATCTCGGGTGATTTTTGGATTTTTTGGACTAGCGTAAGGGTGAGTTTGGATGTCCAAAATAGTGAGTTCTCACGATAGTCCCCCATCGCGAGGTCCAGTCCACCCAGATAGGGGTTGAAACACGAGGGCTATTTGACCCAAGCAGGGGCCACTGCGTGAAGGCTATTTGAACCAAGCAGGGCTCGCGATGCGAGGGTGGCCCTGTTCAGCATTATTTTATCCAAGTTTTTAAGGGAAAAAAAGTCATTTTCCACACCCAATCCGCCCAAACACAAGATTAAAGCCTATTCTAAGAACATTAGGCTTATTTTTCATCAAACCCTCTCAAATTAGAAACCCTAAGCTTCCATATTCATCTTTAAGAATTACAAGATTTCACCATTACTTTTCCAAATTGGTTCAAGATTCAAGATTCCTAGACCAAGAACTTCAAGAGTCTACATTCAAGAATACAAATAGAGTCTCTAAAGAAAGTTGTTCATCTAGTTCATCATCTAAGGTATGTGGGGTTATGAACAATGATACTCTTTTTGTCCTTGTTCCCAAAACTTGATTTTCATTATAAAATTTATTTGATTTTATGTGTTCTCCTACGAATTTGAAGTGAGGGTTTATACAAAATGTTGCTATTCATGAGATTATGAGATTTTCATTGATTTAGAAGTTGAATTGCACGATTATATTTATGTTTTTATGCACATTGCTGAAATTTTCAGATTTTAAGATGATTTATGAATGTTTATGTTAGCAAGCATGAATTTTGAGATATTTTATCATAAGATTGATACACGGGTCATTAAGCCTTATCTAAAGATTGCTATTTAAAGAATTGTTGTACTATAAGCACCCCATGATTAGAATATTTTCATATTATTGATAAAGATTTGACCTTTTGGTCTTAGAATAGATATGAAATAAACTTTACAGATTCGGATTATAGTTTCAGATTTTAGATATATAGTAGGTTTCATTATACAACATTAGACTATTTTAAAAGTGGATTTTCATCAGAATGAGCATACAGATTGCTTTGGGAGTAGTATTTAGCACCGAGCGAAAAGTGTGAGATTAGTGTTCCCTATCTTCCATAAAACTACACAGCCAAACATAGGTACCGATTAGCAGATTATTCCTATTTTATATGGATGACAGACTCAGCTTGTGTTCGATTTCATGGATAGTAGGTTATACTCCTTGGAAAGAGTATGACTTCTCTCCCCAACAAGAAGATGTTCCTCCTTAGGAGGACAAAGACCTTGTACTCCATGAGTGCTCACATGGTTTATGTCGGTTAGAAAAAACTCCCTAAGATAAAGTATTTTCCCAAAAATAGAGTACTTTTCAGATTTTAGAAACTAAGTGTAAAAGCTCACAACTTATTCAGATATTATTTTACTTAAGATTTTAGTTACAGAAGTACAGTTTTCAGATTTCATACATAGAGGTGAGCCATTTTCACTTAGCCTATATAATTTAAGAATCATAACAGAATACAAATTTCAGAACTAAGTGTGATGACTCACAAGTTTTCTATTATGTGTTTTGCTCTTCATGATTTATGATATTCAGATTTCAAATTACTCAAGCCTATGTGAGTCATTTACATTTAGCATGCATTGTTTTATAAACTGTGATTATATTATTTACTTATTGCATGCACCCCTATTTACTCAGTACATCCTCAAAGTGTTGATCCACATATACGTCTATGTGCTACATTGTCTGATAATGTAGGTTCAGGTGCTTTATCACAGTAGCGACAGTGATTTTTGAGCATCTCATCTATATCCCTGTAGTTGGTGAGTCTTTATAGTTCGGGGACTTCACTATTCATGTTTCAGTTTATTATTAGAAGTTCCATTACTTATTTCAGATAGTTGGGTTAGCTGGGGCCTATCCCAGTGACTCTTTAGATTGAGTTATTAGAGGCTTGTTAGAATACTAGAATCAGTCGTTGATTTGGGTTGTCATATTCAGATCTTTTAGTATATGTTTTTATCATATTCATGAGATTATTATTTTAAGACAAATTAAGCTTATTCAGGTAGTTTCTATATTTATCATGATTATTGACTCTTATTTCCCCTATGTTGAGATTCATATTTATTAGAAAGCAGCCAGGGTTAGCTCAGGACTACTTGTAGTTTAGAGCATCAAGCAACGTCCCGGGAACTAGATTTTAGGGCATTACAAACTCTGTATCACGGCCTAAGGTTTAGAGAGTCCTAGGGAGTCAAACAAGTCGTTTTACGTAGAGTCTTGACCATCGGTGTAAAGCGCGCCATATTTATGAGCAAGAGTCTATGAAGTATTTTAGGAAAGTCATATCTTTCTTTCATGATCCATCGTTCTTACAGTTGTCTCTATCTACTATTAACTCATGCTTTTTTATGATAGAATATGCCTCCTCATAGAGCTAATGCCCGTAGAAATAATAACCAGCAACCTCAGCCCGCAGATCCTTTGAATGAGAATGTGCCATATGTAGAGTTTTAGAAGTTTTTTAGGAGCTAACCCAAGCTATGGCAGCTAATGTTCAGGGTAACCGTCAGGTTGCAGCCCTACCTCAGCAAGATGGGAATTTAGCCGCATCCATAATCAGAGATTTTTTAAGGATGAATCTACTAGAATTCTTGGGGTCGAAGGCAGGTGAGGATCCACAGATTTATCTTGATGAGGTGAATAAGATCACCCAAATTATGCATATTTCCGAAGAGGAGAGTGTAGAATTGGCATCCTATGGGCTGAAGGATGTTGCTTATGATTGGGTAGTGATATGGAAGAAGAATAGAGGGGAAAATGCTGCTCCCATGACTTGGCAGGTGTTTCAGGATGCATTCTTAGATAATTTCTTCGTACTTAAGATGAGAAAAACTTAGATAGAAGAGTTCATGAACCTGAGGTAGGGCTCTATAACAGTGAAAGAGTATTGCCTTAATTTTAACCAGTTGTCTAAGTATGCCCCTAATCAGATGGCTGACTCTAGGTAAGGCATGAGTAAGTTTGTGACCTATGTGTCTATGTTGGTGGTTAAGGAGTATAGGACTTCTATGCTCAACAAAGACATGGATCCTTCGAGATTGATGATGCATGCTCAGTAGATTGAGGCGGAGAAGATAAAGGAAAGAGAGAGGGTAAATAAGAGGTCTAGAGTAGGACAATTTGATTTTGGTCAGAATAGGTGTGGAGAATGAAATCATTCACAGTTTCAGAAATGGTCATATATGCCCGGACCTTCATCACCCAGTGCTCCTGCACCTAGAATTAGACAAGAATAGTGGGCTAAGTCTTCTATGTTCGGATCTCAGAACAGCATGAGTGGTAGGCCTAGGAATCCTCAGTGTGCAAAGTATGGTAAGAATCATCCTGGTGAGTGTTTAGATGGACAAAAAGGTTTTTATGGATATGGCCAACTAGGTCATAGAATCAAAGAATGCGCGCATGCTATACGGGGAAATAGAGATGTTCGTCCCCAGACTCAGGCTAACAGTATGCCCGCTCTTTTAGGTCGCCCAGCCCCTCCTCAGGGCACATTCTTCAGTACTGGTGGCGGTCAGTGCCAAAATCGATTCTATGCTTTACCATCCCATCAAGAGCAGGAAGATTCGTTGGGTGTTGTCACTGGGATGCTTCGTGTCTTTCATTATGATGATTATGTGATGTTAGACCATGGGTCGAGTTTCTCTTATGTGACCCCGTTAGTTGCTGTGAATTTTGAGATAAATTCTAAAAAAGATTCCTGAGCCTTTCTTGGTTTATACTCCAGTGGGTGAGTCAGTTATTGCTAAACAAATTTATAAAAAATGTCCTATCACTGTCCTTCATAAGGTCATGTTAGCATATTTAATAGAGTTAGATATGGTTAATTTTGATCTTATTCTTGGGATGGATTGGATTCATTCCTGTTATGCAACCATATATTGTCACACCCGTGTGGTTAAGTTTTAGTTTCCAGATGAGCCAGTTTTTGAGTGGTCAGGTAATTTTGTATCTCCTAAGAGTCATTTCATATCTTATATTAAGGCCAGAAAGTTGATATCCAAAGGTTGCATTTATCATCTAGTTTTAGTTAAAGATACTAAGTGTGAAACTCCAATTGTTCAGTCAGTCAATATAGTAAGTGGGTTGGTCACAAAGATCTCCCAAAGGTACCTCCCGATAGAGAGATAGAATTTAGGATTGACCTTCTTCTCGATACGCAGCCTATTTCTATTTCTCCATATCGTATGGCACCCGTAGAGCATAAGGAGTTGAAAGAGTAACTCAAAGATCTTTTAGATAAAGGTTTCATAAGTCCTAGTATCTCTTCATGGGGTGCTCCCATCCTATTTGTGTGAAAGAAAGATGATTCTTTGTGTATGTGCATTGACTACCATAGTCAAGAACAAATACCCTCTTCCTAGAATTGATGACTTATTTTATCAAATCCAAGGTGCCAGTTATTTCTCAAAGATAGACCTTAGATTCGGCTATCATCAGCTTAAAGTGAGGGAGTGTGAGATTCCAAAGACAGCCTTTAGAACCTTCTATGGTCATTTTGAGTTTATAGTCATATTTTTTGGGCTAACCAATGCTCCAGCAACTTTCATGGACCTCATAAATCGAGTGTTCAAATAGTATCTAGACATGTTCTTCATTGTATTCATAGATGATATCCTGGTTTACTCTCGTAGTGAGTATGACCATGTAGACCATCTTAGAACAGTCTTACAGACTCTTAGAGAGCATCAATTCTTTGCCAAATTTAGCAAGTGTGAATTTTGGCTACGATCAGTAGCCTTTCTCGGTCATATTGTTTCCACCGATGGCATTAGAGTCGATCCCCAAAAGACAGAAGTAGTAAGAAATTGACCTAGACCTATCTCTCCATCAGACATTATAAGTTTCTAGGGTTTAGCTAGATATTACTGCCATTTTGTTGAAGGTTTATTATCTATTGTGTCTCCTATGTCTAGATAGACCCAAAAGAAAGTCAAGTTCCTGTGGACAGACTCCTACGAGAAGAGTTGTCAGGAGTTGAAGACTCGACTCACTTCAGCCCCAATGTTAGAATTACCTGATGGTATAGACGGTTTTGTGGTGTATTATGATGCCTCTAGAGTTGGTTTGGGTTGTGAGTTGATGCAGTAAGGCAAGGTCATAGCCTATAACTCTAGACAGTTGAAGCCTCATGAAAATAATTACCTAACCCATGATATGGAATTAGCTGTTATGGTGTTTACTTTGAAAATCTAGAGACATTATCTATATGGTGTTCATGTTGATGTATTTACAGACAACAAAATCTTGCAGTATGTGTTTATTCGGGAAGAGTTAAATCTCCATCAGAAAAGATGGTTGGAGTTGTTGAAAGATTTTAATATGAGCGTATTGTATCATTCGGGCAAGGACAATGTAGTGGCAGACACCCTTAGCAGGTTGTCTATGGGCAGTGTTGCTCATATGGAGAAGGATAAGAAAGTGTTAGCTCTAGAAGTTCATCACCTGGCTAGACTGGGTGTTAGGTTGGTTGATTCAGCTGAGGGGAATTTTTGGGTTCAGAGTAGTTCCGAATCCTTCCTAGTTTCGAAAGTGAAGGAGAAGCAAGATAGGGATTCTAGTTTGGTCAAACTGAACGAGTCAGTTAAGGACCAAAAGGTGGAGGTTTTCTCCCAAGGAGGATATGGCATGTTAAGATACCAGAGTACACTGTGTGTTCTTTGTGTTGATAATCTGAGACAGAGAATTATGGATGAAGTGAATGGAACACGCTATTCTATTCATCCCAGTGCTACCAAGATGTATCGCGATTTGTGAGAATCTATTGGTGAAGTGGTATGAAGAAGGATATAGTATATTCTTTAGAAAAGTGTGAAACTTGTCAATAGGTTAAGGTAAAGCACCAAAGACCTGGTGGTACATTGAAAAAGTTTGGTAATCCCACTTGGAAGTGGGAAGAGGTGAATATGGGTTTTGAGACTGGTTTATCCCAATCGCTTCGGCATCATGATTTGGTTTGGGTTATTGTAGACAGATTGACTAAGTCAGCATATTTCTTACTAGTTCATACGTCCTATTCAACTGAAGAATATGCTAAGTTGTATATCCGGGAGTTAGTTAGACTGCATGGAGTACCCTTGTCTATCATCTCGGATAGGGGTACTCAATTTACTTACCAATTTTGGAGAACCTTTCAGAAGGGTCTTGGTACCCAGGTTCATCTTAGTTCAGCTTTTCATCCACAGAAAAATGGCCAAACAGAGAGGACCATCCAAACTCTAGAAGCTATGTTGAGGAAATGTGCTCTTGATTTCAAGGGTAGTTGGGATGAGCATTTGCCATTGGTTGAGTTTTCTTATAATAACATTTACCATGCTAGTATTTAGATGGCCCTGTATGAGGCTCTTTATGGGAGGAGATGTAGATCACCCATAGGTTGGTTTGAAGTGGGTGAGGTTGGTTTTCTTGGGCCTGATGCAGTGTTTGAAGCTATGGAGAAAGTTAAGTTGATTAGATAAAGACTGAAAACATCCAGAGTCGTCAAAAGTCATATACAGGTGTGAGAAGAAGAGATCTCAAGTTTGAGGTTGATGATGTAGTGTATCTGAAGATTTTATCCATGTAAGGGGTGAAGAGATTTGGCAAAAAGGGAAAGCTTAGTCCCTGGTATGTTGGACCTTATAGAATTCTAAGTCATGTTGGGAAAGTACCTTATGAGATTGAGTTACCCGCAGACTTGTCATTCATTCATCCTGTATTCCACGTCTCTATCTTTAAGAAATACATCGGTGATTCCACTATTGTAATTCCCTTAGAAAGGTTAGAAATTCATAACATCCTTTCATATGAAGAAATTCCAGTTGAGATTTTAGATTATCAGACCCGTAGACTAAGGAACAAAGAAGTTCCCTTGGTTAAAGTTCTTTGGCAGAATCAGTCTGTTGAGGGTGCCACTTAGAAAGAAGAAGAAGATATGTGAGCCAAGTACTCTCACCTCTTCTCCACATACACAGATTCAGACAAAGGTACTATTCTTCCTTGATTTAGTTCTTTTCTATTCATATACAAACAGCTATGTAGTTTTCCTCATTGTAAGTTCATGCACTCACAGTATTACCTAGAAGCTCAGTTTGACTTGGAGTCAATTTAGCAATTCTATTTAAGATGTGCAAGCTATCATATGTCCTCATATTCCTCAGTAATCTTAGCCTAGCTAGCGACATTCGAGGACGAATATTCCCAAGGGGAGATATTGTAAGACCCCGCAACTTCTCATCGTCTAAGTCTTTTAAAAGCACGCCAAGAGAGGTCTCACACTTAGAAAATTCTATCTAAGTGTTGGGTATTAGACTTTTTCAAAGCCTTCGAAATTTGAAGATTTTATTGACGACCTTCCCGATCTTCGAAAGTTATATTCTAAGTTGTTTCATGATCGGGGAAGTTGATAGTACATCTCGGGTGATTTTTGGATTTTTTGGACTAGTATAAGGATGACTTTGGATGTCCAAAATAGTGAGGTCTCGTAATAGGCCAGCGTCGCGAGGGACAGTCCACCAAGATAGGGGTCGCGATGCGAGGTCCATTTGACCCAAGCAGGGGTCGTGGCGCGAGGGCCATTTGACCCAAGCAGGGGTCGCGATGCGAGGGTGGCCCTGTTCAGCATTATTTTATCCAAGTTTTTAAGGGAAAAAGAGTTATTTTCCACACCCAATCCGCTCAAACACAAGATTAAAGCCTATTCTAAGAACATTAGGCTTATTTTTCATCAAACCCTCTCAAATTGGAAACCCTAAGCTTCCACATTCATCTTTAAGAATTACAAGATTTCACCATTACTTTTCCAAATTGTTTCAAGAATCAAGATTCCTAGACCAAGAACTTCAAGAGTCTACATTCAAGAATACAAATAGAGTCTCTAAATAAAGTTTCCCATCTAGTTCATCATCTAAGGTATGTGGGGTTATGAACAAGGTTACTCCTTTTGTCCTTGTGCCCAAAACTTGATTTTTATTGCAAAAGTTATTTGATTTTATGTGTTCTCCTACGAATTTGAAGTGAGGGTTTATACCAAATGTTTCTATTCATGAGATTGTGAGATTTTCATTGATTTAGAAGTTGAATTGCATGATTATATTTATGTTTTTATGCACATTGCTGAAATTTCAAAATTTTAAGATGATTTACGAATCTTTATGTTAGCAAGCATGAATTTTGAGATATTTTGTCATAAGATTGATACACGGGTCATTAAGCCTTATCTAAAGATTGTTATTCAAAGAATTGTTGTGATATAACCTCCCTGTGATTACAATATTTTCAGATTATTGATAAAGATTTGACCTTTTGGTCTCAGAATAGTTATGAAATCCTCTTTACAGATTCAGATTATAGTTTAAGATATCAGATATACAGTTGGTTTCATTATAAACCATTAGACTATTTTAAAAGTGAATTTTCATCAGAATGAGCATACAAATTGTTTTGGGAGTAGTATTTAGAACGGAGCGAGAAGTGTGCGATTAGCGTTCCCTATTATCGATAAAATAATGTAGCCAAACATAGTTACAAATTAGTAGATTATTCCTATTTTATATGGATGATAGACTCATCTTGTGATTGATTGCATGGACATCAGGTTATACTCCTTGGCAAGAGTATGACTCCTCTCCCCAATAAGAGAATGTTCCTCATTAGGAGGACAAAGACATTGGACTCCATGAGTGCTCACATAGTTTATGTCGGTTAGAAGAAACTCCCTAAGATAAAGTATTTTCCCAAAAATAGAGTACTTTTTAGTTTTTCAAAACTAAGTGTAAAAGCTCACAACTTATTCAGATATTATTTTACTTAAGATTTTAGTTACAGAAGTACATTTTTCATATTTCAGACATAGAGGTGAGCTATTTTCACTTAGCCTATATAATTTAAGAATCATAACAGAATACAAATTTCAGAACTAAGTGTGATGACTCACAAGGTTTCTATTATGTGTTTTACTCTTCATGATTTATGATATTCAAATTTCAAATTACTCTGGCCTATGTAAGTCATTTACATTTAGCATGTATTATTTTATAAAATATGATGATATTGTTTACTTATTGCATGCACCCCCATATACTCAGTACATCCTCAAAGTATTAATCCACATATACGTCTATGTGCTACATTGTCTCATAATGTAGGTTCAGGTGCTCAGTCTCAGCAGCGACAGTGATTTTCGAGCATCTCATCTATATCCCTGCAGTTGGTGAGTCTTCATAGTTTCGGGACTTCACTATTCATGTTTTAATTTATTATTAAAAGTTCCATTACTTATTTCAGACAGTTAGGTCAGCTGGGGCCTATCCCAGTGACTCTCTAGATTCAGTTATTAAAGGCTTGTCAGACTACTTGAAACAGTCATAGATTTGGGTTTTCGTATTCAGATATTTTAGTGTTTGTTTTTATCGGATTCATGAGATTATTATTTTCAGACAAATTCATATTATTCAGGTAGTTTCTAAATTTATCATGTTTATTGACTCTTATTTCCCCTATGTTGAGATTCAGATTTATTAGAAAGCAACCAGGGTTAGCTCAGGACAACTTGCAGTTCGGAGCATCGTGTAGCATCTCGGGAACTATATTTTGGGGTGTTACAAACTTTGTATCACAACCTAAGGTTTAGAGAGTTCTAGGGAGTCAGACAAGCCATGTTACATAGAGTCTTGACCATCGGTGTTAAGCGCGTCATATTTATCAACAAGAGTATATGAAGTATTTTAGAAAAATTAACTCTTTTTTACATGATCCTTCGTGCTGACACCTATCTTTATCTTCTATTATCTCATGCTCTTTTATGATAGAATATGCCTCCTCACATAGCTAATACCCGTAGAAATGATAACCAGCGACCTCAGCCCGCAGATCCTTTAAATGAGAATGTGTCATATGCAGAGTTTTGGGAAGCTTTTCAGGTGCTAGCCCAAGCTGTGACAGCTAATGTTCAGGGTAACCGTCAAGTTGCAGCCTCACCTAAGCAAGATGTGGATTTAGCCACATCTAGAATCAGAGATTTTATGAGGATGAATCTACCGGAATTCTTAGGGTCGAAGGCAATTGAGGATCCACAAATTTATCTTGATGAGGTGAAGAAGATCACCTAAATTATGCATGTTTTTTATGAGGAGAGTGTAGAATTGGCATCGTATAGGTTGAAGGATGTTGCTTATGATTGAGTAGTGAGGTGGAAGAAGAGTATAGGGGAGAATATTGCTCCCATGACTTGGCAGGTGTTTCAGGATGCGTTCTTAGATAAGTTCATCGCACTTGAGATGAGGAACGAAAATATAGAAGAGTTCATAAACCTAAGGCAGGGATCTATGACAGTAAAGGAGTATTACCATAAGTTCAACCAGTTGTCTAAGTATGCCCCTGGTCAGATGGCTGACTCTAGGTCAAGCATGAGTAAGTTTGTGATCGGTGTGTCTAGGTTGGTGGTTAAGGAGTGTAGGACTTCTATGCTCAATAAAGACATGGATCCTTCTAGATTAATGATGCATGCTCAGCAGATTGAGGTAGAGAAGATGAAGAAAAGAGAGAGGGTAAATAAGAGGGTTATAGTAGGACAGTTTGATTTTGGTCAGAATAGGTCTGGGGGATGAAATCGTTCACAGTTTCAGAAATGGTTATCTATGCCCGCACCTTCATCAGCCAGTGCTCTTTCACCCAAAATTAGACAAGAACAGTGGGGTAAGTCTTCTATTTCTGGATCTCAGAACAGCGTGAGTGGTAGTCCTAGTAATCCTCAGTGTGCAAAGTGTGGTAACAATCATCCTGGTGAGTGTTTAGCTAGACATAAAGGCTGTTATGGATATGGCCAATCGGGTCACGAAATCAAAGAATGCCCGCATGCTAGACGGGGAAATAGAGATGTTCATCCCCAGACTCAGGATAATAGTTCACCAGCTCCTTAAGGTGGCCCAGCCCCTCCTCAAGGCACATTCTTCAGAACTAGTGGCGGTCAACGCCAGAATTGATTCTATGCTTTACCATCCCTCAGGAGCAAGAAGATTTATCGGATGCTGTCATCGGTATGCTTCATGTCTTTTATTTTGATGTTTATGTATTGTTAGACCCCGGGTCGAGTTTCTCTTATGTGACCCCGTTAGTTGCTGTGAATTTTGAGATAAATTCAAAAAAGATTCCTGAGTTTTTCTTGGTTTATACTCCAGTAGGTGAGTCAGTTGGTGCTAAGCAAATTTATAAAAAATGTCCTATCATTGTCCTTCATAAGGTCATGTTAGCATATTTAATAGAGTTAGATATGGTTGATTTTGATCTTATTCTTGGGATGGATTGGCTTCATTTCTATTATGCAACCATAGATTGTCACACCCGTGTGGTTAAGTTTTTGTTTCTAGATGAGCCAGTTTTTGAGTGGTCAGGTAATTTTGTATCTCCCAAGAGTAATTTCATATCTTATCTTAAGGCCATAAATTTGATATCCAAAGGTTGCATTTATCATCTAGAATGAGTCAAAGACACTAAGTCTGAAACTTCAATTGTTCAGTCAGTCAATATAGTAAGTGAGTTTCCCGATGTTTTTTCAAAAGATCTCACAGGGGTACCTCCTGATAGAAAGATAGAATTTGGGATTGACCTTCTTCTCGATACTCAGCCTATTTCTATTCCTCCATATCGTATGGCACCTGTAGAGCTTAAGGAGTTGAAAGAGTAACTCAAAGATCTTTTAGATAAAGGTTTCATAAGTCCTAGTATCTCTTCATGAGGAGCTCCCATCCTATTTGTGTGAAAGAAAGATGGTTCTTTATGTATGTACATTGACTACCTTCAGCTAAATAAGGTCACAGTCAAGAACAAATACCCTCTTCATAGAATTAATGACTTATTTAATCAACTCCAAGGTGCCAATTATTTCTCAAAGATAGACCTTAGATCTGACTATCATCAGCTTAAAGTGAGGGAGTGTGATTTTTCAAAGACAGCCTTTAGAACACGCTATGGTCATTTTGAGTTTTTAGTCAGGTTTTTCGTGATAACCAATGCTCCAGCAGCTTTCATGGACCTCATGAATCGAGTGTTCAAATAGTATCTAGACATGTTTTTCATTGTATTCATAGATGATATCCTAGTGTACTCCTGTAGTGAGGATGACCATGTAGACCATCTTAGAACAGTCTTACAGACTCTTAGAGAGCATCAATTGTTCTCCAAATTTAGCAAGTGTAAATTTCGTCTAAGATCAGTAGCCTTTCTCGGTCATATTATTTCCGTCGATGGCATTAGAGTCGATCCCCAAAAGACAAAAGCTGTAAGAAATTGGCCTAGACCTATCTCTCCGTCAGACATTAGAAGTTTCTTGGGTTTAGCTAGCTATTATCGCTATTTTGTTAAAGGTTTATCATCTATTGCGTCTCCTATGTATAGATTGACCCAAAACTAATTCAAGTTCCTGTGGTCAGATTCCTATGAGAAGAGTTTTCAAGATTTGAAGACTCAACTAACTTCATCCCCAGTGTTAGCATTAGCTGATGGTACAGATGGTTTTATGGTATATTGTTATGCCTCTAGATTTGGTTTGGGTTGTGTATTGGTGAAGAAAGGCAAGGTCATAGCCTATGACTCTAGACAATTGAAGTCTCATGAAAAGAATTACCCAACCCATGATATGGAATTAGCTGTTGTGGTGTTTGCTTTTAAAATCTAGAGACATTATGTTTATGGTGTTCATGTTGATGTATTTATGGACCACAAAAGCTTGCAGTATGTGTTTACTCAGGGGGGTTGAATCTCCATCAGAGAAGATAGTTGGAGTTGCTGAAAGATTATGATATGAGTATATTGTATCATCCGAACAAGGCCAATGTAGTGGAAGATGCCCTTAGCAGGTTGTCTATGGGAAGTGTTGCTCATGTGGAGAAGGATAAGAAAGAGTTAGCTCGAGAAGTTCATCTCCTGTCTTAACTGGGTGTTAGGTTGGTTGATTCATCTGAGGGGAATGTTGGGGTTCAGAGTAGTTCCGAATCCTTCCTAGTTTCGGAAGTGAAGGAGAAGTAAGACAGCAATTCTAGTTTGGTCAAACTGAAGGAGTCAGTTAAGGACCAAAAGGTGGAGGTATTCTCCCAAGGGGGATATGGCGTGTTGAGATACCAGAGTAGACTGTGTGTTCCTTGTGTTGATAATTTGAGACAGAGAATTATGGCTGAAGTGAATAGAACACGATATTCTATTCATCCCAGTGCTACCAAGATGTATCGCGATTTGCAAGAATCTATTGGTGGAGTGGTATGAAGAAGGATATAGCAGATTCTTTAGAAAAGTGTGCAACTTGTCAATAGGTTAAGGTAAAGCACCAAAGACCTGGTGGTACGTTGAAAAAGTTTGGTATTCCCACTTGGAAGTGGGACGAGGTGAATATGGGTTTAGTGACTGGTTTACCCGCAATCACTTCGGCATCATGATTTGGTTTGGGTTATTGTAGACAAATTGACTAAGTCAGCACATTTCTTACTAGTTCATACGTCCTATTCAACTGAAGAATATGCTAAGCTATATATCCAGGAGTTAGTTAGACTGCATGGAGTTCCCTTATCTATCATCTCGGATAGGGGTACTCAATTTACTTACCAATTTTGGAGAGCCTTTCAGAAGGGTCATGGTACCCATGTTCATCTTAGTTCAGCTTTCCATCTACAGACAAATGGTCAAACAGAGAGGACCATCCAAACTCTAGAAGATATGTTGAGGAAATGTGCTCTTGATTTCAAGGGTAGTTGGGATGAGCATTTGCCATTGGTTGAGTTTGCTTATAATAACATTTAGCATGCTAGTATTCAAATGTCCCCGTATGAGGCTCTTTATGGGAGGAGATGTAGATCACCCATAGGTTGGTTTGAAGTGGGTGAGGTTGGTTTGCTTGGACCTGATGCAGTGTTTGAAGCTATGGAGAAAGTTAAGTTGATTAGATAAAGACTGAAAACATCCAGAGTCGTCAAAAGTCATATACAAATGTGAGAAGAAGAGATCTCAAGTTTGAGGTTGATGATTTAGTGTATCTGAAGATTTTATCCATGTAAGGGGTGAAGAGATTTGGCAAAAAAGGAAAGCTCAGTCCCTGGTATGTTGGCCCTTATAGAATTCAAAGTCGTGTTGGGAAAGTAGCTTATGAGATTGAGTTGCCCACAGACTTGTCAGTCATTCATCCTGTATTCCACGTCTCTATCTTTAAGAAATACATCGGTGATACCACTATTGTAATTCCCTTAGAAAGGTTAGATATTCATAACAGCCTTTCATATGAAGAAATTCCAGTTGAGATTTTAGATTATCAGATCCGTAGACTAAGGAACAAACAAGTTCCCTTGGTTAAAGTTCTTTGGTGGTATCAGTCTGTTGAGGGTTCCACTTAGGAAGCAGAAGAAGATATGCGAGCCAAGTACCCTCACCTCTTCTCCACAGACACAGATTCAGCCAAAAGTACTATTCTTCCTTGATTTAGTTCTTTTCTAATCATATACAGTCATCTATGTAGTTGTCCTTATTGTAAGTTCATGCACTCACAGTATTACCTAGAAGATCAGATTGACTTAAAGTCAGTTTAACAATTTAATTTCAAATGTACAAGCTATCATATGTCCTCAGATTCCTCAGTATTCTTAGCCTAGCTAGCGACATTCGAGGACGAATATTCCCAAGGGAATATTGTAAGACCCCGCAAATTCTCATCGTCTAAGGCTTTTAAAAGCACGCCAAGAGAGATCTCACAATTAGAAAATTTTAGCGAAGTGTTGGGACTTAGACTTTTTCAAAGCTTTTGAACTTTGATGATTTTATTGACGACCTTACCGATCTCCGAAAGTTATTTTCTAAGTTATTTCACGATCGGGGAAGTCGATAGTACATCTCGGGTTTTTTTTGGATTTTTCGAACTAGTGTAAGGGAAAGTTTGGATGTCCAAAATAGTGAGGTCTCGTGATAGGCCCACGTGGCAAGGGCCAGTCCACCCAGATAGGGCTCGCGGCGCGAGGACCATTTGACCCAAGCAGGGGTCGCAGCGCGAGGGCCATTTTACCCAAGCAGGGGTCGTAACACGAGGGTGGCCCTGTTCAGCATTATTTTATCCAGATTTTTAAAGGAAAAAGAGTTATTTTTCCACCCCAATCCGCCCAATCACAATATTAAAGCCTATTCTAAGCACTTTAGGCTTATTTTTCATCAAACTCTCTCAAATTAGAAACCCTAAGATTCCACATTTATCTTCAAAAATCTCAAGATTTCACCATTACTTTTTCAAATTGGTTCAAGATTAAAGATTCCTAGACCAAGAACTTCAAAAGTCTACATTCAATAATACAAATAGAGTCTCAACAGCAAGTTGTTCATCTAGTTCATCATCTAAGGTATGTGGGGTTATGAACAAGGATACTCTTTCGTCCTTGTGACCAAAACTTGATTTTTATTACAAAAGTTATTTGATTTTATGTGTTCTCCTACGAATTTGAAGTGAAGGTTTATACCAAATGTTGCTATTCATGAGATTATGAGATTTTCATTGATTTAGAAGTTGAATTGCATGATTATATTTATGTTTTTATGCACATTGCTGAAATTTCTAGATTTTAAGATGATTTACGAATGTTTATGTTAGCAAGCATGAAACTTGAGATGTTTAATCATAAGATTGATACCTGGGTCATTAAGACTTATCTAAAGATTGCTATTCAAAGAATTGTTGTGCTATAAACACCCCATGATTAGAATATTTTCAGATTATTGATAAAGATTTGACCTTTTGGTCTCAGAATAGATATGAAATCCACTTTACAGATTTAGATTATAGTTTCAGATTTCATATATACAGTTGGTTTCATTATAAACCATTAGACTATTTTAAAAGTGGATTTTCATCAGAATGAGTATACAAATTATTTTGGGAATAGTATTTAGCACCGAGTGAGAAGTGTGGGATTAGTGTTCCCTATCTTTCACAAAACTACGTAGCCAAACATAGGTACAGATTATCATATTATTCCCATTTTATATGGATGACAGACTCAGCTTGTGATAGATCGCATGGACAACAGGTTATACTCCTTGGCAAGAGTATGACTCATCTTCCCAATGTGAGGATGTTCCTCCTTAGGAGGACAAAGACGTTGCACTCCATGAGTGATCACATGGTTTATGTCGGATAGAAAAAACTCCCTAAGATACAGTATTTTCCCTAAAATAGAGTACTTTTCAGATTTCAGAAACTAAGTGTAAAAGCTCACAACTTATTCAGATATTATTTTACTTAAGATTTTAGTTACAGAAGTATAGTTTTCAAATTTCAGACATAAAGGTGAGCCCTTTTCACTTAGCCTATATAATTTAAGAATTAAAACAGAATACAAATTTTAGAACTAAGTGTGATGACTCACAAGTTTTCTATTATGTGTTTTACTCTTCATGATTTATGATATTTAGATTTCAGATTACTCAAGCCTATGTGAGTCATTTAAATTTAGCATGCATTGTTTTATGAATTGTGATGATATTGTTTACTTATTGCATGCACCCCCATATACTCAGTACATCCTCAAAGTGTTGATCCACATATACGTCTATGTGATATATTGTCTCATAATATAGGTTCAGGTGCTCAGTCTCAGCAGCGACAGTGATTTTCGAGCATCTCATCTACATCCCTGCAATTGGTGAGTCTTTATAGTTCGGGGACTTCGCTATTCATGTTTCAGTTTATTATTAAAAATTCATTACTTATTTCAGACAGTTGGGTCATCTGGGGCCTATCCTAGTGACTCTCTAAATTCAGTTATTAGAGGCTTGTCGAACTACTAGAATCAGTCGTAGATTTGGGTTGTCATATTCAGATCTTTCAGTATTTGTTTTTATCAGATTCATGAGATTATTATTTTCAGACAAATTCAAATTATTAAGGTAGTTTTTGCATTTATCATGATTATTGACTCTTATTTCCCCTATATTGAGATTCAAATTTATTAGAAAGTTGCCAGGATTATCTCAGGACTACTTGTAGTTCGAAGCACCGTATGGCATCCCGAAAACTAGATTTTAGAGCGTTACATATGCATGGGTCCATATGCATGAATAATAACTTACTAAGTAATATGAACATAACTGAATGAGAGTACATACATGAATACATAAATTGTAATTGAGATCATGTCAACACTGTTTACTGAGTTCTGAATATTGATTAACTAATATCTGAGTTTACTGATACTGTAATACTGATAGTTGAGTGATTTTTTTTTACAGTCCTATTTCTGTAGAACTGATCTGAGTTCTGTACTGAACTAGGTGACTATGTCTGGCAGTCCTGAATCTGTAGAACTGAACTGAGTTCTATACTAAGACTGAAACTAAAATTGAAGCTAAACTGTGGGAGGTAATCATCTAACCGACATGCCCCTCTATGAATGAATTGGGGTTCAACCTATAACCTCGATTAGAAGGTTGTCAGTACTGTGTCACGGGTAATGACAAGCTGTGAGTTAACCCTCTCTTACAGGAATTCCTTTCGCCAACCCTCGCTGGTAGGAAAACTCATAAGAGATATATCAAACCTAGTCTGGCTGGAAGATATCTCAACCTACGTTGGCTACGTAGTTTTGTAATGCAGGGATTGATTCAAAGGGTCAAACCCTCTGCTGACAGGAATGCCCCCATCCCTGGGTTCGCTCGGTGTTGAATCGTACTCACAACTGAATAGATATTAAACTGATTTCTAGACTGTACTAGGCTTGACTGAACTATTACTGATTGTACTATTTAACTGAATTCAACTGAGTTTACTAAGTTTTGTTGACAGACGAAATACTACTGAATTTTGTTAACTAACTAAATACTATGAGTTCTGTTGACTGACTGAGTTTACTGAGGTTTGAACTAAATACTGAACTGAAACTGTGACGGATTACTGGGTACTACTATTCGTGACACTACGGAGACTGATTTGTAACTACTGTAGCTCTAGGTAAACAGCTGGCTTTTTTGGTATTGAATTCCCCCAAGACTCGATAGCATGAAAAGTAAAGCATAGCATAAACTTGAAAAGCATAACCATGTGCACTTGTTCATAACTCATTCATAGAGACATTTTATCAAACACTTGTAAGATATAAACTTGCACATAAGCTAGCATGACATGATTTTTCCCTTTTAGTTCACATGAGCAATTTATCAAGCACCTGGGGAACACAACTATGCACATGATATTAAACAACATTAGGCATTATAACATAAATTCCCAAATTTACAATTTCAAAGGCTTAACATAAAATTCACATGATACTACACACATGATAATCAAATCCACATGAAACTCATAATAAACCATGGATTAGAAACCCAATTAACATTAGAATCATGAATACACTTAAATCCAATCAAGAAAATCATGAAATCAATTTACTTAAAGTTTAAAAAAGTTTCTTGAACTCCAAGGGTGGAAGGAAACCCTAGGATGAACACTTCATATACCTTGGTGCTTGAATCTGTGAAGATTGATGGTGAAATCCTTGGGACTTGAATTTTGAATTTGATGGGTTAGGGTTTGTTCTTCAGAGAATTTGAGAGAAAGTGAGTGTAATTTGCTTATTGAGGGCTGAATTTCATGTTTTGGGGATGAAGTAACGTGGGAAAATGACCCAAATACCCCTGAGAATGTGGCTTTTAAATACTAAAAAACATGTCCAGCAACGTGCAGATCGACGCATCGCGTCAATGGGATCGATACGATGGCTGACACGTCGCGTCAAGTCCGCATCAATTCACTGGAATTGGCACTGGGAGCTAAGGAAAATATTGATTGATGTGATGGGTGATGCAGCGCGTCAAGATCACATCGATACACTATTTTAGATTCCCAAACGTGGTTCAAACGAGGTCCAAAAATTTTAAAACCCACCCGAAATGACCTACTGACATTCCTGATCATGAATCAATCTAGAAATCGATACTTAAAGGTCATTAGGGTTGTGAAATAGGATCCCAACTTATGAAGGCTAAAATAACTCTAAGTATTAATACTTAGCTAAAAAAATTTAAGTCTGGGACCCCTTAACGAGCTTTATAGGACTGAATTAAGCTTAGGACTTTTGGGGTCTTACAATAGTGTTAAGACCAACATCTCCCTCTAACACCTTAGCCGTCTTTCCCTTTAAGTCTTCAATTTTCCCTTGGCTCCATCCTTCTACCTCTCACCCCATCATCCACCAAATAAGGATCAGCATACATTCCATACCTCCCCTTTGGTTCTCCCTAACATACCTCTTTTCTTGTATTGGCGGATTTTGGATATTTGGAATTTAATATGTGGGTTGGCATTTAGTGGAGGTGGTCTTTGGATTGGAGGGTTTGGATTTGGAGGATTCGGGTTTAAGGGTGACATTTGGGTTCCAAGTCCTTCATGTGGGACTTAGTAGAGTGAGGTATAGCTAGGTCCATCAAGGCCTCAGCTTTGTGATTAAAGGTTGGCTTGATGTATGGAATTTGGTGGATACAATCTTTGGTGCATGGCTTTGGGAGTAATGGTTAGTGATGTGTTTTGAGGAGTTGAGGGTCAATAACTCCGTTGGCTTTCCACCGTTTCCATTTTCCGATCCTAACTTCTCAACTGTAGCATTTACCCTAGCCACGTCCCGAGACAAGGACTCCAGACTAGCCACAAGGGCATTCATAACATTAGTGTCCACAATTGGTGTATTGGAAGTTTTGTGTTCCATGTATGGTTCCATTGCAATTGTACCTACAAAACGAGCAAATATTATTTTAAAATACTCTCACACACTCTTCATATTTGGCTCCCTTAATTGGCCCTTCAAGTGTTGTAAATCGCTATCAATTTGTGAGTACTTGTGAATGAGTCTAATCTTGAGTTAGAATGAATTTCGTTTTGAAAGACTCAAGGAAGTTTTGTACGCACTTGAACCAAAAACAACTACGGATTATAAAGGAGCAAAGCACCACAAAGAATGCTAACACGAAAGAAAGATTCAAAAACTAGTTCACAACTTAGTAGGTTGTTACTAGTTGTCAACTAGTATAGGAGTCAAGAAAATGAAACTATTAAAGTCAAGGAAAGAAACTAGGAATGTCCAAGGACTTGATTCTAGTTTGTTGGCGTGGCCCACAAATTTTGGCCGTTGGTATTGTTGTTTTTGTTGAAGTTTGATGTTTTCCAATTTGAGTTGTTCAATCTTGTTGGTTTGGTGATGATTTTCGGTTTTAGAGTAAGGAGACAAGACTTTGGACTCTCTTTCCTAAGGTCAAAAGTGTCCATCAACTTTTCACCAACTTGCACTAATTTGGCAAAACACCTTTTTGCTTTGGCTTTATTCCTTTCCCCTTTTGGTTCTTCTTGAAAAAAATTTGACACTCTTTTGGTAACTATGTTTTTTGGAGCCCTTTTATTTCTTTACCACTTTGGTGTTGTCTTGAAAGTATTCCCAAGACAAACACAAAGCTTTGCTTCTCTCTTCTCATTTTCAAATCAAACAAGCTTTTTGTTGAACATTTATCTAAAAAATAATATGAACTACAACAAGAACACTTATGAACAACAACAATCTCTAAGCCATTCAACCCTTCAACAACAACTTGACAAGAGTTCAAATCTTGGACTTTAGACTCAAGCGTGTTAGTGAACAATAAGCCAACACACGAAACTACTAAGACAAGCAAAAACACATCTAAATCTAGACAACTTCTCGGCCAAACACAAGACACCCAACAACACTTTTTTTTATTTTCAGCTAGAAGAGCCCAAGATTGGGATTGTAAGAACATGACCAGCCTTCGCTCTGATACCAAATGATACCAAACAATATCTAAATGAGCACAAAATAGTCCACAATCTTCGCAAAACATCCACACGACAAGAAACCAAACGGAAACAACAAACACAAACTTAAACGAAAAAGAAGATAGGTAACTTGACACAAAGAGAACACATAATGTAGCAACTAAAAAGTATATTAAACTTTAAAACCTCTACAAAATACGTTAACAAGTATCAAGTTCTTAAGCAAACCCAAGAGAAACTCAGTTCACTCAAGAACTCACGTTTCTAGCCGTTTCACAACACAAGTGGAACCTTTCACTTGTGATGTTCAAATGTTGGTGGTCTACTCTTTCTTGAGAGGAATGGTATTCAATATTACAATCTTGAATCAAAATGAGCTAACTAAGGAACAAGAATAAAGGAGGTTCTTTAAATAGTCTATTACAAAAGGTGGAGGAAAAGGACTCCTTTACCCTTAATGAGGAGTGGTGGGTTTGGAGTGTATTTGGGCAACCTTGGGTGTAATTTTGAGCACCTAAGGCTAGCCCTCACATGTCAAGGCGTACACTCCCTTGGGCGAGTTCACAACAAGCTCAAACGCGTCCATTTTCATAAACGCGCCTTGAAGTCTTTGTAGTTCTCGAGCTTGGCTTCTAGTAAATGGTCTCGAGCCCATGATACCCGTATCAGGTTTCCACGTAAATCTGTGTGTTCTTCTTGTTTTTCTTTTGCCTATGGTTTGCTTAATACTGTCCGGTTAATAACAGTTATCCCAAAAAAAGGCAAGCATTCTCAAATTGTCCATGTGAAACTGGCTCTTTTCTAGAATGGACAGGATGGAACACGGGGCGGATGAACTAACAATTGGGGTTCGAAGAGGCACATGAAGCAGCGCACAATCAGTACTAAATTGGGAGCTCATGATTTCTTTTCTCAAACTATCTGCGTGGACTATTATCTAATTGGAATCCTTACATATCGTGTCACAGAGTTGCCTTAAGAACATTACCTTTTTTATTCCTTAAATTAGCTTGTTTCCCTATATCTCTTTTCTGTGTTTTTATATCACTTGAGCTTATTTGTTTATCTTCTCTGTACTCTTCTTCTAAGTGCTTATTTGTTCACTTAGACAACTAGACCTCAAACTGGAGGCCAGCAGGATGGAGAGAGCTTGAAATCAATGAAAGGCAAACCCGGCCAGCAGGACAAGGCTGCATCGGAATGCTCAGCTTTGAAGACTGCACGGCCAGAGGGAGAGATAACACCTGTTTCTTTCTGTACTTTTTCTTGTTTGAGGAATTTTTTTGTGTGTGTTCCCTTTTAGATGAGAGTCATCATTAGAATGAATTTGCCTAAATTCAAGGCAAAACCTAAAGATAATATACAGTTGTAGATTTCCTTTTCTTTTTTTTTTTTTGTGTGTGTGTGTGACCACTCCATGTCTACAGAGAAGAGATGATGGAAAGAAACTAGACAGAACCAACACTTGTGAAGAATAAAGCAAACAATGTGGTGAATGATGTATATATGTTGAGGGCAGAAACAATAACTGCGGCAGGTGAAGTTGGTTTTGGAAGAAGCAGTAAATAAGAAAAAACAAAGAGACTGGCTATTTGAAGCAAAACTGGAGGAGAATTTTGCTCCTCTTATGCTTCGTCCAGCGTTTGTTCTCTACACTTCTTTCTTGCTGCTTGTGGATTTTCGACACTGTTGTACTCCTCCATTAGAAATTACATACAATATACAAATGTATCGTTCTGGTCTCAATCAAGATTTAGAATGTTAGAACTTTAAATCTCAGGCTTGATACTTTCATGTTGTTTTACATTTGCAAATGCCAATCTTGTCAAACCAGTGCATTTGATACTTTATCAAGATATATTAATTTTCATCCTCATTTAAATGTTAGTACAGGTATTTGGATATACGGATCATGGAAGGTGCCAACAACTCTCTACAGCAGCGAGAGAACCCCGGGAGAACCCTCTGTTTCTTTTGATATTAGGAGCATTAGTTCTCAGTTCTCTTCTTCAATTAGAGGTGTCAAATGTTTGTAAGGCATTAATTTAATTGCCAAGTCTTTCATATTTCCATCCTATTAGTTCATGAAATTATGTGTGGAATTGGTGAATAATATGCATTAAGCGCAAATAAAGTGTTTCCTTAAACTAAACATAATAACATTATGAATTCATCAAATGTCGAAAATAAAGCTTGAAATTTGAAATCCAAAAGAAACATAAGATGAAAACAGGATGAGAGTACTGCACAGCCTCTAACTACAGTGAATGACTGCTAGGGTGTGTTATGTGGGTGTATTGGATTGGATTTGAATGGATTGAATATGGATTGAGTTTAAATAGATTTGATTGCAATCCACTCATATATTGTATGGGTAAATATGAATTTGGTCAAATATGAATTGGATAAACGAAAAATTAACTAAATAAACTTTTTAGATTGTTTATTGCAAGTTATAGCAACTCTTTTTAGTTTTCAGGTTATAACAACTTTCATTTCAAAAAAAAATAAAACAAATATATTTTTTGTTTTGAAAAAAAAACATATCAAAATAATTACAAAAAAGAAAAATATAGATTTAATATAACTAATCTACAATACCCCCTCCTTAAATATAGTTAAACTTAATAATTGATATCAATCCCACCCCTCAATCTCTCTAACCGTTTTTATTTCTCCTTTTTAAAGCGTCTGTTTCTATTTCCATCTTTATACACTTTCTTCTTTTTTCTACAAGATTATATTATTTCAATAAACAACTTTCATAATTTCTTATTATTTTATGCAACTTCTGAGGATTTTTATTGAAAGAAAAGCTTTCATAATTTATTATTGTGTTATACAAATATGAATTATGATAATTTACATGCAATCATGATACATCATGGAGGGAGATTCTAATGGATAGAAGAGTTTTGGTCATTGAACCACAAGCTAGAGACATAGCGGCCTATAATTTTTTACTGCTCTTTTATAATAATTCCTCCCAATATAAAAAAGTATCTAATCGATATTTGATTCGTGAGAAAATTCGTGAGTTTGTAATAATAAAAAACTTTATTAAATCCATGAGAATGCTTATAGTAAAACATATTCTTTAATATATATATATTGTTAGGTACAACTTCAGAATTTAGCATAGATCAGATGAAATGCATTTTTATGTATGAACTAGCTTCCTTTTTTTGTAACAAAAATAACATAATGAAATTTGAAAATTAAACATTATTTATCTTGCAAGTTTTTTCTTTACGAATGAAGTAATATATATGGTCCTCTCAAAAAGGAAGGCAAACAAATAGTTACATATAGAATTGAGGCTTTATGCATAAACATAGTCATAATCATTGAATGTTGCTTGCTTTATTGTAGTGAAAATTATTCTAAATAAACTTATTAGATTGTTTATAAGTTATAGCCAAAGGATATATCGATTGAAACTTATATTTTCTTCAATTATGTGGTGTTAAAATGTTGAAATTTCTATAATATAACGAAGAAAATCTCTTGAAACAGTTATTTTTTATCGTAATGTGTATGTTTGTGAGTTGCATGACACAATCAAAAATTTATACAATATTTGATGTTGCAATAGGGAGACCAAGAAACTTAATTTGGTGTAGACGAAATTCAATATTTGTTTAATAATTTTTTTTTATTTTCTTCAATAATTTATTGTTTCAATTAAAATCTTCCATAAGTTTTTGTTGTTTAATGCGACGTTTTACTTCATTCATGATTTAAATAATGCATAAACAGTGATGGCTAATGATATATATGAGTAGGTACATTATTATGAGTATAATTGAATATAGTAAACAGTAAAATATGCATGCAAATTGGACACAAAGTATGTTCTGGTTTATTGTATGCAATTTGCATGATAAAACATATATTATGTGTAAATGAAACTTGAATAAAAAAATTAATCTGCAAATTTACTAATATGGCAAAATGAATATACAAGAGTAACAAAATATAAACAACAATTAACAACTTAAAAAGATATTTTAATTTTATATCCATTAAATAAAATATTCTGTGATAAAATATCTTATTTGGAGTAGGATCAAATTTTTCACTTTTCATACATGACTCAAGAAAAAAAAAGAAAAATAACACTGAATTGAAGAAACTTTAAATCCAAATGAAGGAATGAATGTTGAGAAACCCAACTTCATACGCATGAATATGAAAAGAATAGAAAAAAAAAGAGAAGAAAAATAATTTATGAAAAAAAAGATAAATTAATGGTTGAAAAAAAAAATATCAGTAAAGTTACATTGAAAATCCGTAAACATTGAACTACTAAGTTAATTAATAAAGTTAAAAAAAAAAAAAGTCAAATATCATGTATAAATGTAAGAAAATATCTTTGCCATATTTGATTCCTTAATTTGAGAACAAACTTTGAAACTTAATTAACAAAAAAAAAAAAAAAAAATAATTATTGATACCAACAATAACACTTGTCATAATTATCAAAAGATTTAATGAAGAGTGATAACTATTAAAAACTATTTGAATATTAAATATAAAAAATATTTTTTTAATATTTTTTTTAAAAATAATTTTTTTTTAGTTGTTATAACTTGCAATTTTTTCTTTAATCTAGTAACTATTGAAAAATATTGCCATAACTTGCAATAAACAATCTAATAAATTTATTTAGGAAAATTTTCACTTGGATAAAAATTATTCCAACCCATAGTTCTTAAAGCTAAAAAACTTTAAAACTTCTATATGCTTATCAAGTTGATTTTTTACTTCTTCTGAAGTTGGTAACATCATATCAACTTGGTTGAAGCTGGACCAGAAATAAAAAACACATGCATATCTTAGATAGTCAAACTGCTTACTATATTACAAGTTTGAACTGTAATTTTATTGGAAGATGCAAAAAAGATAAAGTGAATACTAACAACATGTAACAAGTGACAGAAAACCTAAATGTATACCACTAAAGAGACTAGCACAACAAAGCAAACGAATAATTTTCTTATCAGTAGGAAATGGCAATAGGAATAGCGCTATGTAAATGGCAACAGAAAGAAATGGCTCATTAGGCAGGCTAAATGATTAAAAGAGCACATACTGTTTGCCATCTCAAAAAATTTCTTATCAATTGGAAATCAAGCACGGCATTAAATGAGTACTAACAAGTATGTAGATGCGGTTTCATTTGTCTAATAATGAACTTTAAACATGAAGACACCAACACCAACAAAGTACTGCTAGTAATACGAAAGCACATAGAAGATTCTCATTGTTGTCCAACTTCCGGTTTTTTTTTCCGCCAAAGCCTGTCAAGATCACTATCAGTGTCTCCCTGCAAAAAGTGTTCTCATGTCAACTACAGTAGCACACAAATGATGAACGTCAAAAGCAAATGAGATAATCCATGAAAACAAAGATCCTAAAAATACAATTTTGGCAAAAAGAAGCATCTGTCTTTCTTTAACAAGCTTTTGACAAAGGACAATAAACTAGCTGAATGTCCCCCCACCAATATAAGCAGAGAGTTAAATACAGCTATAGAAGTACACAGAAACGTGTTATCAATGCCCAATTTTCAGTTTTGATTTGGCGGAAAGAAGAATCGGACAAGAAAAACAGTCTTACCCCTGAGAACAGGACATCAAAAATGGAATGCAACAGGGAACTCAGACACCAATTAGAACAAACATATATCATTGATCTCATAGACTGGACAGACTGAAAACATTTAAAGTAATCCAATACAGATCATGCGAAGAGGAACACTTTTATACAGACCCAAGTAAGGAATAAGAGAAATCACAGGCTACACACAGATTCGTTTATCTGAAAAGTACGGCGGGGAAAAAGGAAAATAACCATATTTTATATGAATTTTAATTCGAAAAACAATGTACTGCTCAGGACCATAGTTACGCCGACATTATGCTAATGAACATGGTCCATTTGAGACACATCATCTGAGCCAAAAATGTATTCATTACCCATTTTCGGAGTTGTGAAGAAAACTGGAAGTTCACTGACTGATTTAGTTATGCATTCCTACCACATGAGTAATTTCTAAATAGTAGATAAAAGTGCAGATTTTAAAACAAAATAAGCTTTAAAAAGTAATATATGGACTACGTAATAATGTTATATTGGTTATGCTCAAGGCATTTAGATATTACCACATTTCAATAATGTGGGACAAACATACATCTTAAGAAACTCTTTCAAAAGAGAAGCACCAAAACTTTTCCCTCTTGACATATGTACCAACTCTATCCATTCTAATCAGTCTTGATGCCAGCCAAACAACATATCTCCAACAATGAAAAGATCACAAAAGTAGATATTTCCACCAACTCAAAGGGAGTACTTCCGAAGCAAAGTGCAAATGAATCAAGTGAATCGAGTTTTGTAAAAATGGAATGAAACTCTAGAAGTGTGTAGTTGAAAAATTTGAAGGCAAAACAAAGTATGTTCACCTCTTTTTATGAGAAATAGGATCTGGGGAGGATTATAAAGGGATTCCTCACCAATTTCTACCCGTATGTTTTGGATACTGAAGTACTCAAGCCTGCGATTGCTCAACACTTGCTCTGCAAAAAGACATGCACACAGTACAAGTCAGTTTCAGAAAGTTTCCTTTCACAAGACAAAAATCATGTCCATATACAAAAGATATAGATTGAAATACACATATAGGATGCAGTCAGTACGATTACGAACTAAATGGACAAATAAGCTCCACTTATCCATGATTAACGCAAATTTAATTACTTGTACAAAACACAATTGTTTATTATACAAGCTATATATAGTATGGGAGGGACGTGCTATGAAGCAATTGAAAATATTTTTTTTTTTTTTTTAATTGGGGGTAGGGGAAGGGGAAATGGGGTAAGGGGTTAATGTTAACTATAACTTATTTATCAGGGATCTCCACATTAAGGCTAACGGTCATTAGTTTGTAATTAGCAGATTATTAGGACTCGCATTCCTTGTATAAATCTCTTGAAATTCCTACACTTTTATTGTTAAATTATATAACAATTCTTTTGAAATGCCATCTGGAAATTTCATTTTAAAGACTCATTAAAGGCAAAGGCTTCCTTGGTATTCTGGATGGCACAAAGCTTGTTCCCACTTAAGACAAAGAAAGAGAAGTTTGGGAGGCTGACAATGGCAAAATTATCACATGGCTTGTCAGTTTCGTCTCTGTTGATACAGCTATGGAACTGCCATCTTTTGAGAAAGCCTCCGAAATGTGGAATCATATGCATACCCTCGGTAACAAACAGAATCTGGCCAGAGAATTTGAAATGGAAAGACTACTTGCGGAATCGACCTCAAGGTGAAAAAATGTTCTTTGCTTCTAATCCGAATTACTCACATTATAGGCAGAGGAAGATAGAGTTTTGCTGCCTCTATTCCTGTGGTTGGATTAAAAGATTTCATGACTACAATGAAGAGGACAAGGATAGTCCAATTTCTAATAAAATTCAAGCCTGAGTTTGAGCATCTGCGTGCCAGTATTCTTAACAGGGAAAAACTACCAACTTTTGATGTGGTAGTTTCGAAAGTTCTTCGAGAAGAAACTCAATTGGATTCTCAAGCTTCTAAGGAGAATTTTCCTTGACATGGAGACTGCCATGGTTGCATATGGTGATAATGTTATGTTTTGATGAATGATTCTTAAGGTTGATTGCAGGAATTTAGCAACAAGAATATTCAAAAGGATCTCTCTTCAAACACTCAAAAAGGAAGAAGCATCTCAAGAGGGATTGTTGATTGTTACAGTGCATAAATCATGGGATGCAAGAAATATATCAAGAGGGATTGAGGATCAGATGTAATCCTCAATCACTGCTCAAAAGGGAAGATAATATCCTCAGTAAATATTTCATGAAAAAAAAGTAAATTGTTGCATTTAATGGACTGCTTAAATCAAGGGATTCCTACGCCTCTCTCTCCTTTGTATAATTTTAATTAGTTTTTTTCTTTTAGTGTTCACTTATTCTTGAAAATTGACTATTCCTTATTCATTTTTCTATGAAGAAAAATCTTTTGGGTTGCCTTTTATATCTAGCTTCCAACGGCTAATAGCAGTCCAATCACAACTATATAAGCCTTGAAAGTTAAAAGGAAGAGACCTACACTTGTCTCAACCTTCTCTAGTTCTTTGCTCTACTTTACTCAAGCATTGTATTCTTTTAAAGGTTTACTGTTATTGGCACAAAATGATACTTAGAAAATCGCCTGAGTATAGCTCCCTACGAATATTTGGTTGTTTATGCTATCCATGGCTTAAACCATATCCATGGCTTAAACCATACTCCAACAATAAACTTGAACGAAAAAACCACCCTGTGTGTCTATCTCGGATTTTCCTTATCTCATCATTGTCACCAATGTTTTGACCCTATTTCTGCAAAGGTATATTTATCTCAAGATGTGCAATTTATTGAGAATATTTTCCCTTTCAAAACGTTGTTCTCCAATATTTCCCTCAAATCACCTAACCTAAAATGGGACAATATCACGATTTCAAATTCTTCGGATCCCACACCCAAACTTCCCATCACTACACAGCTTCCAATTCCATTAGAAATAGACGCCCAAACACCTGTAGAGTCCCGCTCAGTATCTTGTCCTTCTCCAGCAGAGTTACAGGCCAACTCAAACTCACAATCCGACTCCGACAGTGAACCAGCGGTGGACGCAACTTCTCCTTTTCCAGGTAAATTTCTATCATCCTCATCTTCTACAATTCCAATGCTCACAGAATCCTCTTCTCACCCTATTGCCCAGCGGATCACACCACCGGACCTCTCTACAAATATACCAACGCACATACCCACAAACAGAAATTGCAGCCTACGTCCCCTCCTCATTTATCATCGCAGGAACAAAATTCCACCTACACCCATGGTCCATCAACCAGTCCGTCATATTCTTGAGCCGGAGCTTGCTCTCCCACCACCTAAATGTCCTTCTCCTCCTACCCGTGTTGTCACCCGATTCCAAAACATCACTAAACCAAAACAAATTTTTGATTACCTAGCCAAAGTGAACCCCACCATCACACCCACTACTTTCAAACAAGCACAAAAACATCCCGAGTGGCGTGAAGCAATGAAACAGGAACTTGATGCTTTAATTAAGAACCAAACTTGGGAACTTGTCCCTCCTAACCCAACCAAAAATATTATTTCTACCAAGTGATTTTTCAGGATCAAATAGAATGTGGATGGTCTATTGATAGATATAAAGCAAGGCTAGTTGCAAAAGGATTCACTCAGAGGCCGGGCATTGACTTCCATGCAACTTTCAGTCCAGTCGTAACGTCTACCACCGTTCGAATTGTCCTCTCTGTGGAACTTCAACACAACTGGCACCTTCATCAGTTGGACGTCAACAATGCGTTCCTTCAAGGCAACCTGGAAAAGGAGGTGTACATGGCACAACCTCCAGGATTCACTAATGATGACAAACCAACTCATATATTTTGGCTGCGCAAGGCAATCTATTGCTTGAAACAAGTCCCGCGAGCGTGGTACAATGCTCTTACAGGTTATCTCTCATCCATAGGCTTTGTAAAGATGAAATCTGATGCCTCAATACTCGTCAGACAAGGTCTAGGTGAGACGATATTCGTCCTTGTATATCTAGACGACATTATTATCACTGGGAGCAACAATTCAAATGTCAATCAAGTTATTGCGTCCCTTACCTCTAAATTCTCAATTAAAGATTTAGGGAATTTTCACTACTTTTTTGGTGTTGAAGTGATACGCAGCTTTAATGGTTTAATTCTCACCCAAGCAAACTATGTGAATGAGATCCTGAATGATGAGTTAATGACCGACTGCAGAAGTGTTCCCACGCCAATAAGTGCAACTGAGTTGCTCACTTTGTCTGATGATACTCATTTGACTGATGTGACATGTTATCGTCGAGTCTTAAGCAGGCTTCAATACCTATCTTTCACTAGACCGGGCATTGCCTATGGAGGGAATAAGTTGTCCCAGTTTATGCAAGCACCGTCAGACCTTCACTGGAAAGCTGTGAAGCGTGTTATTCGCTACTTGCGTAGCACCATCCAACTAGGCTTATGTGTAACTCCCATTAAGGACTTCAATCTACATGTTTACTCTGATGCAAATTGGGGTGGGGACATCGTAGACAGAGTTTCCACATCTAGTTATATCCTGTTCCTTGGTCACAATCCAATTAGCTGGTCATCGAAGAAAGAAAATACCCTTTCTGAAACCATGAAGGTTACCAATCTCCTCACTGAGTTACACTTTCCAGTACATCAATTGCCTACTATTTATTGTGACAATCTTGGAGCCACATTCTTGAGCAAAAATCCAGTCCTTCATGGTCGTGTGAAGCATGCTTCAGTGGATTTTCACTTTGTTCGCCACGTCAAAAAGGTTTTCCATATCCATCGTGGCGATCAACTAGCAGATACTCTCACCAAGGCACTGTCTAAACCTGCTTTTCAGCAAAATCTATCCAAGTTAGGCTTAGTGACCCATCGTCTAACTTGAGGGGGCGTATTGGCACAAAATGATAAACCCCTGTTTAGTTAGTTCAGTTATTAGTTCATAGTTTAGTTTAGTCAGTATTATTGTTTCAGCAATTCTACTTTGTTTAGGATATTAGCTTCAGCAGTCAGTGTTTATTTTATATTACGTTAGTAGTGTTTTCTAGGAGTCTTCTTATTTTCTCTGCAACTCTATTTAAAACACTTTTTGCATTCTTCAATAATAATTTTGTCCAGCACTAAATCTGCATTTATAACTGTGTACTTAAAAAGAGAGGAGAAAAATGCATAGTTGGTGATGCATTGTATCAAAGTGGGGAAGAAAAGAAGAGAGTGTGAGTCAAAGCCAAAAAGCTTGACTCCATCTTATACTTTGATATTATTCACAAAGAACTAGTAGAATTCCTTAGAACCTAAGGAGATTGGAGTAAGACCTATTAGAGGTCTCAGACAGTATAAAATCTCTGGTGTTATTTACCTTCAGCTCTTTATTTTCTGAATTTTCATTACTGCAATCAATAGTACTATATGGTCGAAAAGGGAGTAATTCACCCCCCCTACATCATCAATTGGTATCAGAACAAGGACTCACAAGTATTTGCCTAACAGCAAGTGAGAAAAAATCATGGCACAAACTATTGCTAAAGCTTTGTTTTCTGAAGGGACATCCAAACTACACCTTTTTTACTGGGAAACACTTTTCTCATTGGAAAATAAGGATGAAGACGTTCAAGTCTTATGATGTTAAAGTTTGGAGAGTTATCAAACTTGGTGACCTTCCACTTCACTACAAAGAAAGATAAAGATGGAAAGACACCAAAAAATGGTAAGACATCAACTAAGAGCATTCCATCCTTGAAAAATTATACTGACGAACAAATGGAGATCATTCAGATCAACTCTTAAGGCAAAAAATATTCTATGTGGTGAAGAATATAAGAAGATCTCCTGCTGTGAAACTTCCAAAGAAATATGGGATAAATTGAAAGTGATATATGAAGGAACTGAGCTCTTGTAATTTTATTAGTCTATGACTATGAACTTCTCAAGATGAAAAATGGTGAATCCATTGAAGAAACATTTGCCAGGTTTGGCAAAATTGTTGGGGAACTCAAAGCTGCGGGAAAAACCTATCTTATGGCAGATCACATTACAAGGATTCACAGAAGTCTGTCTCCTCAATAGCTTTCTAAGGTCGTGATTCTTGAAAGCATGAACTTGAATAACATGACCCATGATGAAGTTAAGGGAGACCTCATCGCCTTTGAAAAAGCACACTCGAATAAGAAGGACCAACAATATGAGGAAAAGTAGAAAATTGTGGACTTTAAAGCTACAAATGAAGAAGATGATACCCTAGATGCAGATGAGCTTGCTCTCATCACAAGGACAGTTGTTGAAAATTACAAAAGATCCAAAAATCACAAAAAGGCAAAACCAAATTACTCACTAATACGATTCTGAGCTTCTCAAGGCCTCTTGCAAGTTTCCCGAACCCACTCACTCGAAGCCAAGCTAAACAACTTCAAGAGTTGCAAACGAAGTTCGCCAAAAGAGAAGTGTTGGTGCTCATTTCGATGCCTACCAAGGGATGTCATGCATTGAGGATTGATTTGGAAGGTCATAAGAGCAAGGAGAAGAGGGAATATCACTGTTTTGAAGTGACGAAGGGTGTGACGGACCGTCATCAAGGTGATTGACCGTCATTGGGGCCGTCACTTGAAGCCCAAAGCAGTGGCACACTGCCTAAGACTGACGGCCAAGTTGACGGATCGCCAACTCAGTGACTGGCCGTTAGTCGAGCTGTCACTGGTAGACAGAGTGCCCAATTCGTGGGCTTTTGATCCTTTTGATACCTAGGTCACTTTTGGGCCTAGGTTAGACTATAAATAGAAACTTAATAGCTCGTTTTACTGAGTTTTGTTGATTATTGATGAATATTGCTCTTGAAAGAGTGTTTGGTGAAACTTGTATTGAATGCTTGTTTAGAAATGAGGGTTTTAAGGGCATTGAATCTCTCTTGGTCCACATAAAGATTCGGTGTTAGATTCTATTGGATTAAGGGTTTTTGGGTTTGAAACACCCATTTGTTATTAAATTCTTAATAGTTTCTTATGTTAATCTTCTATCTCTTATTTTGAATCTATTATCCTTAGCTTTCATAGCTTATTTCTTGTTTTCGTATCTCGATTCATATCATTTGGTATCAGAGCCAGGTTTAGGATCATTCCCACGATTATAGTCTTGGGTTTTTTGTCTCGAAAACCATAAAAAAAAGTCATACTCACGTTTTTAGCTTGTGTTGGAATTTTGAGTTTTTGATTTTTGTGAGACTGTGTTTCTATTGCTAGAATAGTATTCTCTAGTGCTAATTGAGTCGTTATCTAAATTTTGAGATTAATCCGACAAGTTTTGAGTGACCCACCATTGTTAAAGCTTAAAGTTGAAGAAAATTCAAGTGGGCTTGAAAATCGAAAGTGTTGGGTGAGTTTCAAGCTATAAAAACTATTGGGGTTTGTTCGAGAGCTTGAAGGGAGCTTGGGGTCCGAATTTTATCAAATTCCGAGTTCGTTTGATAGAGAGTCAAAATTTGAATATTCTTCAAGTTCTTCATAAATTGTTGAAGAAGAAGCTATAACACAAGAGTTTGATCCAAAAGAATTGAAGAAAAAGGGGTTGTACCTGTTTATCCTCAAGGAATATTCCTCAAAGTACAAGGGACCCACAAAATTGCTGATCTGGAGAGGCTGACAGACAACCTGACAATCCGTCAGTGACTCGACAGTCCACCAACCCAACTGTCAACCCCAAGGCAGCTTCCCACTTTCTGGATAAGGCTTGACGGCCACCCTGACGACCCGTCAACCAAGTGACGGTCAGTCACTCACTTTTTAGTTTCATTTCTTTGATTCTTAAACACCTTTACTTGATTCTAACAACTAGTACTCCATCTACTTAGTTGTGAATTAGTTCTTGAGTTCACTTCTTTCTTGTCCCATTTCTTTTAGTGTTTTTCTCATTTTATATCGTCGTAACTTCTTGACTCAAGTTCGTACGAGATTTCTTTCAGTCATTCAATCAAGAATCCATTCCGGACAAGAGTAGATATCACACCTCAATTCTCACTGAAGTATAAACCAACATTCAACACTTGTGAAGCCAAGTGTGAGGTATCTAAAGGAGTGTAGGGTTGTGAGGTTCTTTCTTTAACACTAATTTGTTTGTTGTTTTGTTAGTATTTTCTTTTCTCAGGTACACTGACAACGGAAGGAGAAACATCTCGAAACATGGACACTAATGCTCTTGGTGCCATGATGAAGGCCATGATGGAAAAACTTAATACCATGGATGATCTCATGGCATCAATGGAAGAAGGGATAACCATTACGAATGAAAGGCTAGACATTGTGGAAGGCCAAAGGAACTCCACCCTCTCTACCCCTTATCCTCACCAAGCCTTCTCAAGTGGACATGCTCAAAACACATCTGCTATCATTTTCCCGGGAACCCTCCACCAAATGCTTAACCTACCAAGACCTCCACATGACCCCACCATCCAAACTACCACCTATCCACAAAACCGAAACCCCGTTCGACCACTCCAACCTCAAGTCAATCAAGTCCAACAAGAAGAACCTAGGAACTAAATGCCACCCCCTCCACAAACCCGCTTAACTAAATGCCACCCCCTCCACAAACCCAAAGCCCTCCATTCCAAGCACCACTCCACCAAAACCAATCCATCTACATAGAGGAAGAAGAGAGGGAGGATCAACAAGAGGAATATGAAGCATTTGAAGAAGACGACATGATGGTTGGAGAGATGAGAGGTAGACCAATAGATCAAAGGGCATTTCGAGGTCGAGGAGGAAGAATTGGTCCAATGGCATTTCGAGGTCGAGGAGGAAGAATTGGTTCATGATCTATGGAATCAATAAGATTATTTGAGATCGAGATGTGGGAATAAATTCCATCAAGGTTAGTCTTCCAACTTTCAAAGGGGAGAGTAATCCTGAAGCTTATCTCACATGGTAGTCCGCTTGTGAAAGGATCTTTCAAGTCAATGATCTCACCGAAGAGAAGAAGAGTAGTTATGCCATAGCCTATTTTGAAGGTTATGCCAATACAAGGTGGGATTATGCCAAGAGGTTCGAAAATGTATTGAATGAAGGTCAACCACCTCCATGGGATGCATTGAAGGGATTCATGAGACAACGGTACTTACCGGAGAGGTATAGACATGAACTCCTTGCTAAGTTATACAATTTGAGACAAGGTAGCAAGAGTGTCATGGCTTACTACAATGAATTTCAACAATTGATCTTGAAGCTTGATCATCGAGGAGAGAATGTTAACCATGACATCATACGCTTCAAGGTTGGGTTGAACAAAGACATCTCCTCATGCATGACTCTTCACAAGTTTGAAACCATAGATGAAATCTTCCAAGCAACCATGGAAATTGAAAGGGAAATCAAGGAGAAAGCAACTCACAAATCAAAAGGGTTTTCCGCAACCACTACTTGGAGTAAGAACAAAAAGGTAACTCAACCTTCATCGAGATGGAACAAGAACAAGGATTGCAAGTCCAATGATAAGAATCCCGTAGAGAAGACCACTCCAAAATACCCGCCAAAGCATGAAATTAACAAGTATCCAACTCCCAATCCTAGAGATTTCCAATGTTTTAAATGTCAAGGGTGGGGACATAAGGCCAATGAATGTCCCAATCGGAGAAATGTGATCCTTAGAGAAGAGAAATTGTATTATCTTGGAGAAGAAGTGGGATTAGAAGCGGATGGAAATGATGAAAAATCCTAAGCTAGAGAGTAAGTCGAAGAAGAGGTACAAGAAGAAGGAGATAATGAAGATACTTGGCCTCAAGATGGAGAGTTTGAAGTGTCAAACTCTGTGGTAAGGCAAGTGATGATTAGTAAGGTTGTAGACAACCCGAGTCAAAGGGAAAATCTATTCCATGCTAAGTGCCTTATCAAAGGAAATATATGCTCCTTGATCATTGATAGTGGTAGTTGTGCTAATGTAGCTAGTGCCACCATGGTTGATTTCCTCAAGCTACCCACCACCAAGCATGCAAGTCCATACAAGCTCCAATGGCTAAATGAATGTGGAGAGTTGAAGGTGACACAATAAATAGTGATTTGCTTCAAGAATGGGAATTGTCAAGATGAGGTTCTATGTGATGTTATTCCCATGAAAACTTGTCACATTTTGTTTTGTTGGGAAGACCATGGCAATATGATCGATCAACCAAGCATGATGAAAGAACCAATCGGTATTCCCTTGAAATGAATGGCCAAAAGTTTACACTACATCCTCTATCACTCTCACAAGTGAATGAGGCTCATCAACGATTGAGGGAGTTGAAAGAGAAAAAAAAGAAGGCCAATGAGAGGGAAGGTAAAGACAGGGAGGAAGTAGGGAAGGCGAAGGGAAAAGAACCATTGGTGATGTTGGCTAGGCACAAAGATCTCTTCAAAGAACATGATGATGAGACACCCATGCTCCTCCTAGCCCATGTTTTAACACTAACCCTTCTAATTCTTCTATTCCCCATTCTATTTCCCTTGTTTTGCAGGATTATGAAGATGTGTTCCCAAAGGAACTTCTACAAGTATTACCCTCATTCGGGGAATCGAGTATCAAATAGACTTCATGCCGGGTTCTTAATCGCCAAACAAACCAGCCTATTGAAGTAACCCTACGGATACCAAGGAGCTTCAAAGGTAAGTTAAGGAACTCCTCAACAAGAGATACATCAAAGAGAGTATGAGACCATGTGCGGTCCCGGTATTGTTGGAGCCAAAGAAAGACGGGACATGGCGCATTGTGTTGATTGCCAAGCCATCAATAAAATAACGGTAAAGTATCGCCACCCAATTCCCCGTTTGGATGATATGCTTAACGTTGAACGGTTCATGTGTGTTCTCTATGATAGATTTTAGGAGTGGGTACCACCAAATACAGATGCAACCGGGTGATGAGTGGAAGACCGCCTTCAAGACCAAGTTTGGTCTCTATGAATGGATGGTCATGCCTTTTGGCCTCACCAATGCTTCTAGTACTTTCATGCGGTTAATGAATCATGAGATGAAACCGTTCATTAGAAAATTTGTTGTGGTATACTTTGATGATGTCCTAGTTTATAGCAAATCCCCCAAAAGCATGTTTTACATTTGCAACGTGTGTTTGAAATGCTTAGAAAGGAAAAATTGTATGCTAATCTTGAAAACTGCTCTTTTGGTGTGAATGAAGTAGTGTTTTGGGGATTTGTTGTAAGCTCAAGAGGAGTCGAGGTGGATGAATCTAAGATAGACACCATTAAGAATTGGCCACTCTGAAATCCATTAGTGAAGTACGAAGCTTCCATAGGTTGGCTAATTTCTATAGGCGGTTTGTCAAAGGATTTTGCACCATCGCCGCTCCCTTGACCGAGGTCATCCGGAAGGACAAACCTTTCAAATGGGGTGATCAGCAAGCAAATGCATTTGAAGCTTTTAAGGTTATGCTTAGCTCCGCCCCTTGTTGCAATTACTCAATTTTGATAAGATGTTTGAAATTGAATGTGATGCAAGTAAGGTCGGAATAGGTGTTGTCTTAATGCAAGATCTTAAACTTATTGCCTACTTTAGTGAGAAGCTCAAGGGTGCAACTCTAAATTATTCTACATATGATCTAGAGTTATATGCCCAGGTTAGAGCATTGGGTAATTGGAAACATTACTTGTGGCCTAAAGAGTTTGTGATCTGAACCAATCATGAATCCTTGAAGCACCTTCGAGCCCAAGATAAGTTGAATAAGAGGCACGCTAAATGGATCGAGTTCCTAGAAACTTTCCCTTGTGTAATTTAAAACAAAAAGGGGAAGAAAAATGTGGTTGATGATACATTATCTAGGAAACATTTGTTTGTCTCTACATTATCTTCAAAATTGATTGGGTTTGAGAGTCTAAAGAAAATGTATCCCGAAGACCCCGCATTTGCTCAAATCTTTCAAGATTTTGAAGAATGGGGTAGGGAAAGATGGATCAAAGATAGGGCTTCCACCCCCTATTCTATGTTTGATGGATTTTTGTTTAAGGGAAAGAAGTTATGTGTGCCTTCTAGTTCTTGGAGAGAATTGTTTGTGAGGGAGGCACATGATGGTGGTATGATGAGTCACTTTGGAATTGAAAAGACCTTTAGGATCCTAGAGGAACAATTATATCGGCCTAAGATGCGCAATGATGTTGTTAGAGTTTGTGGCCAATGCATGGATTATAGAAGTGTAAAATCGTGCCTTCTCCCTCAAGGATTGTAGACCCCGCTAACCACTCCCCTACGCCGATGGCTTGACATTTCTATGAATTTTATTTTGGATTTGCCAAGGTCGAAGAGAGGTAGGGATAGTATCTTTGTGGTGGTTGACCGGTTCTCAAAAATGGCCCACTTTATCCCATGTTTGTTGAGCATGTTGTGAAATTGCATGGGATCCCTAGGACCATTGAAAATGATAGGGACTCTAAGTTCCTTAGTCACTTTTGGAGGTCATTGTGGGGTGGGCTTGGTACAAAATTACTTTTCTCAACCTCTTGCCACCCACAAACCGATGGCCAAACGGAAGTAGTAAATAGAACCTTGGGATCTATGCTAGGCTCCGTGGTTAAAGGTAAAATGACTTCATAGGAAGATCATCTACCTCTAGTCGAGTTTGCTTATAATCGTGTCATTCATTCGACTATCGGTATGACCCCATTTGAATGTGTGTATGGTTTCAACCCCCTTACCCCCTTGGATCTCACCCTTTTTCCTAAAGATGTTGTGATAAGCTTAGATGTCAATCAAAGGGCGGAAGCAATATAGAAGTTACATGACATGGCCATGATTCTGTAATGATTTATAATTACGCATGTTTTCTTTATTATATATGTATTGTGCATGATTACCAGATGTTGAAGGGTGCCCGAGCCTCCATGGTTCGGGATGCTTGTTACGGCTAGTGCCTCGACTCGGGTCGTGACACAAGGCCTCTTGCAAGTTTCCCGAGACCATTCACTCGAAGCCAAGCTAAACAACTTCAAGAGTTGCAAACGATGTTCACCAAAAGAGAAAGTGTTGGAGCTCATTTCGATGCTAACCAAGGGATGTCATGCACTGAGGATTGATTTGGAAGGTCATAAGAGCAAAGAGAAGAGGGAATGTCACTGTTTTGAAGTGACGAAGGGTTTAACGGACCGTCAATAAGGTGACTGGCTGTCACTGGGGCCGTCACTTGAAGCCCAAAGCAGTAGCATACTACTTGAGACTGACGGCCAAGTTAGCGGACCGTCAATTCAGTGACTGACCGTTAGTCGGGTCGTTACTGGTAGACAGAGTGCCCAATTCGTGGGATTTTGATCCTTTTGATACCTAGGTCATTTTTTAGCCTAGGTTAGACTATAAATAGAAACTTAATAGCTCACTTTACTGAGTTTTGTTGATTATTGATTAATATTGCTCTTGAAAGAGTGTTTGGTGAAACTTGTATTGAATGTTTGTTTAGAAACGAGGGTTTTGAGGGTGTTGAATCTCTCTTAGTCCACGTAGAAATTTGGTGTTAGATTCTATTGGATTAAGGGTTTTGGGGTTTGAAACACCCATTTGTTATTAAATTCTTAATAGTTTCTTATGTCAATCTTCTATCTCTTATTTTGAATCTATTATTCTTAGCTTCCATAGCTTATTTCTTGTTTTCGTATCTCGATTCGTATTACTCACAGTGAAAACAACATGCCGATCAGAACAGGAATAAAGTTAAGTGTTATAATTGTGGTAGATCTGGTCATATTGCTTATGATTGTCCAGAAGCTAGAAGAGGACCTTCAGAAGGAAATCAAATGGCATTCAGCTGTTGGGGTGATGAGGAACAATCAGACCACGAAAATGCTAAAATTGGAGACTTTTGCTTCATGAAAATTGGAGAATCCAGTCAGTAAAAGTTAACTCCTATAATGAATGCTCAAAACTTCAAAACTTGTTGAATCTTGCCATAGCTAATTTAAATAAAGCCCATGAAGAAAAAAAGAGCTTTATTAAGTGAAAGAAGAACTAGAAACTTAAACATGAAGACTGTGAAATCGGAAATCAAAATTAACAGCTTTAAAATATCTCCCAGTCGTAGTATTATCATATCAAATCAGTTGACTAATACAACTAAGTCAACTGATAAACCTGATAATGGCGAGCATAATAACATATATTATACCTATGAAGGATCTCAACAGTCAACTAGCTTGAGTAAGTCAACCAATAAGAGTAATCATAGTCCTAATACCTATCATAAAAGGTACTATAGCAATGATAAATCTCAAAGGTTAACTAACTTAAGCCAGTCGACTTGGAGATACAGTCACAATACTTACTATACAACCACTAATCAATACTATACTTCTTGTTATCACTGTGGGAAACCTGGTCATAAATATTACAATTGTATAATTCACTCTAGAAATCCTGGCAAATGTATTTGGAGACCCAAAACTGAGTCAACAACTCAAATGACTAATCCTAAGGGACCAAGAATGCTTGGGTACCTAGAAATAAGTAACATATTTGTTTTGCAGGAACTTCACTCAAAATCTAAAGGAAAATGGTATCTTGACAATGAATGTTCAAACCACATGACTGGAAGCAAAAATTTGTTTGAGACAATAATTGACTTTGATGGAGGTGACATCAGCTTTAGAGATAACTCCAAAGATAAAGTAATAGGTATCCAAAGATAAAGTAATAGGTATTGGTCAGAAACTTGAAGTACAACCTGTTAAGCATCAGTCAGGTGTGTGATGCTGGATTGAAGGTAAGATTTAAAAAAAAAGGGTGCATAATTGAAAAACATAGAAGGCAGATTCTTGCTAAAAACAGACACAGAAATGTGTATGTTCTAGATTCCATCAAAAGAACAGAAGGACATATATGTCTTGCCTCCATCGTTGATGATCCTTGGATTTGGCACAGAAAACTTAGTTATCAAGGCATGAGACATATTGAAAAATTAGTCAAACATGAACTTGTGACTGGATTTCCAAATCTTGATATAAAAAGACTCATATTTGTGATGTATGTCAGATTGGTAAGCAAATTAGAAATTCTTTTCATGTTAAAGATATTGTTTACACAACTAAATCTTTGCAGCTACTTCATATGGACTTATTTGGCCTAACTAGAACTGCTATCTTTGGAGGTAAAAGATATGCTTTTGTGATCATTGGTGATTATTCTCGATTTAATTGGCTCATGTTTTTAGCTAACAAAAATGACACCTTAAAGAATTTTGAAGTTCTCTGTGAAAAGGTTCAAAGAGACAAGGTTTACTATATTTCCATCATTAGAAGTGATCATGGGAGAGAGTTTGAGAATAAAGATTTCAAAATCTTTTGTGAACTCATGAGTATACTCATAACTTCTCTGCTCCAAGATCCCCTCAACCAAATGGTGTGGTTGAATGAAAAAATAAAACGCTTCAAGACATGGCCCGAACCATGATCTATAAACACTCTCTACCTCATACATTTTGGGTAGAAGTTGTAAGTACTGCATGTCATGTTTTAACCAGGTGTCTCGTTAGACCTATTTTGAAGAAAAATCCATATGAGCTCTGGAACAACAAAAGACCCAACATTGGGTACTTCCACGCATTTGGCTCAAAATATTTTGTTCATAACAATGGCAAGGACAACATTGGTAAGTTTGATCCACGAAGCTATGAAGGTGTTTTTATGGGGTACTCTAACTCTAGCAAATCATACAGAATTTTCAATAAACGCACATTTTGCATTAAAGAATCTGTGCATGTTGTTTTTTATGATACTAATCAGTGTGTGAAGAATATTAGTTTTGTAGATGATGAGATTGAACAGGTACAAGTTAACAAGACTCTTCCCTCTAAGGATGACTCTTCTTCCAAGTCAACTAGTACTGAAACCAACCAGTCTACTACCGTTTCGAATGATCAATTTGAACAAGAAGCAATTCCAAATGAATGGAGAAGCGAGCTTGATTATCCAAAGAAATTCATCATTAGTGATCTAAAAAAAGGAATGCAAACAAGGGCTTCCAGTAGGAAAAAATGCAAACATAGCCCTTATATCTCAACTTGAACCAAGGAAAGTCAATGAATCTTTAGAAGATGATAGTTGGGTAAAGGCCATGGAAGAAGAGCTTGAGCAGTTTGACAGAAACAATATGTGGACTCTTATTCCAAAATCAGAAAATATATCTATTATTGGTACCGAATGGGGTGTTCAGAAATAAAATGGATGAATCAGGTAAATTTGCACGAAACAAAGTTTGTCTAGTCGCACAAGGCTACTCACAACAAGAGGGAGTCAATTATGATGAGACCACCGCACCTGTTGCAAGGTTAGAATCCATTAGAATTTTACAAATGTCTCTTATAAAGGGTTCAAATTATTTCAAATGGACGTGAAAAGTGCTTTCTTAAATGTTTTATTGATGAATAATTTTTTGTGAAACCCCCAGGTTTTGAAAATCCAAACTTTCCTATCATGTTTCTAAACTTTCAAAAACTCTTTATGGCCCAAAACAAGCTCCTCAAGCTTGGCATTATAAACTGAGCAGTTTTCTAATTGAAAATAATTTCACAAGAGGAAAAATTGATACTACTTTGTTTATCAAACGAAGCTCCTCTGGAAATTTGATCATTCAAATTTATGTTGACGATATTATCTTTGGAAGTACTAATGTTGTTTTGTTCAAAGAATTCTCTGAGTTAATGCAATGTGAATTTGAAATGAGCATGATGGGAGAAATAACATTCTTTCTGGGATTACAAATTCACTAGTCCTATAAGGGCATGTTCATCTCTCAAGTGTATGTAAATGTGCCAGGTTTTAGTGACCTCCTAAGGAAGCTCATTTGACTGTTGTAAAATACATTATCAGATATCTTATTGGCACGAGCTCATATGGCTTATGGTATCCTAAATCTACTAACATTATTTTAAAAGGTTTTTCAGATACAGGTTATGCAGGTGATAAAGTGGATAGAAAAAGCACTAGGGGTCCTTGCCAATTCATGGAAAAATTCCTTGTCTCGTGGAATAAAGAGAAACAATATTGTATTTCTCTATCTACCACTAAATCTGAATATATTACTATTGGGTTGTGTTGTGCTTTAGATGTCTCATCAACTCGGTGGTTATGATCTGTGTTTTAAACCTATCAAAATATTGTGATAACTTTAGTGCTATCTGCTTATCTAAAAATCGTGTGCATCACTCAAGAGCAAAACATATAGATGTTAAGCATCATTTTATTATAGCTGACATTTTTACTAAACCTTTGCTAGAAGATAGATTTTGTTCTCTCAGAAAATCTCTTGGCATAATTGCTAAACCCTTTTGTACCAACTATTTTACTTGAGTTGCTTATTTTTCTTGCACCTACATAATTTTATTCCTTTATACTATTGGTACTTTTGCACTACTGTCCTTTCTTTTTTATTGACGTCAAAGGGGGAGAATACTATATTTAATCTAACCACGCAGGGAAAATGAAAGTTAGAAGTCACTCATTCAGGGGGAGAACTCAAACAGGAAAGTAATCTAATTTTTGTCATCCATCAAAAAGGGGGAGATTGATAATGTTAAGTTTTGATGAATGATCCTTAAGGTTGATTGTAAGAATTTAGCAACAAGAATATTCAAAATGATCTCTCTTCAAACACCCAAAAAGGAAGAAGCATCTCAAGAGGGATTGTTGATTGCTACACTGTCTAAATCATGGGATGGAAAAAATATATCAAGAGGGATTTGGATTAGATGTATACTTAATCACTGCTCAAAAAGGAAGATAATCTTCCCAGTAAATATTCCATGAAAGAAAAGAAAATTGTTGCATTTAATGGGCTGCTTAAATCAAGGTTCTCACGCCTCTCTCTCCTTTGTATAGATTTTACTTAGTTTTTTTTCTTTTAGTCTTCACTTATTCTTGAAGATTGCATATTCCTTATTCATTTTTCTAAGAAGAAAAATCTTTTGGGTTGCCTTCTATATCTAGCTTCTTAAGGCTAGTAGTAATCCAATCACTACTATATAAGCATTGAAAGTTAAAAGGAAGAGACATACACTTGTCTCAACCTTCTCTAGTTCTTTGCTCTACTTTACGCAAGCATTGTATTCTCTTAAAGATTTACTGTGTACTTAAAAAGAGAGGAAAAAAACACATAGTTGATGATGTATTGTACCAAAGTGTGGAAGAAAAGGAGAGAGTGTGCGTCAAACCCAAAAAACTTGACTCAATCTTATATGTTGGTATTTTTCACAAAGAACTAGTAGAATTCCTTGGAACCTAAGGGAACTGGAGTAAGACCTATAAGAAGTCCCAACCTGTATAAAATCTTTGTTGTTATTTACCTTCAGCTCTTTATTTTCTAAAGTTTTCATTACTGCAATCAATAGTCGATTGTCTGGTCGAAAAATGAGTAATTCACACCCCCCCTACATTATCATACGGAAGTTCTGCTTCCTCAGAAAACTCCAACAAGCCCAATCAATGTTATCATTGCAAGGAGATAGGGCACGTCATTTCTCATTGCAAAAAGCAAAATTACTGCAACTATTCTAAGAATGATAGTCATATTATTCTAGAATGTCGTAAGAAATCTGGTCTAGGCAAAGTCTCAATTCCTCATAAAGCCTTTTAAGAGATAACAAGGGAATTTGGTCAACAAGAAACACCAAATACAAAGACATATCAAGCACCTGTATGGCCTGATCGCAATGATATCTACAAAATAATACAAGAATCATAGGCCATTGATTTTCCTAATGCAATCTCTACAACTCTAACTGCTATATACACCGGAGATTAGAATTTCAGATTCAAAGCTATGCATATTGATTCTGTTGCATCTAACCATATGACAGGAAATCAAAAACTATTTTCTGATTTATCTAAATCATATTCTAGACATGAAATTGTCATAAAGAATGGTCATGTTTTATCTGCATCAGGCAGTTGATCTATTAAACCATTTTTAGTTCTGTGTGTACCAAAACTTACTGCAAATCTTTTATCCATCGAACTACTTGTAAAACATAATTTTTTGGTTATTTTTCTCCTAATGATTGTGTTATTCAAAACATATTGACAGGGGAAATGATGGCCAAGGAACATAAGGTTGGCAAGGTTGGTAGGCTATTTCTTCTTCAACCTCCGAACACCAAACTGCGTCAATGTTTCTTTCAGCTTCAAATAATGAAATAGATTTCAAATGACATGTGGAAGCTGTGGCATCTCTGTTTAGGTCATCCACACACTTTTCATTTAAATTTTATGTTGAAATCCTGTAATTTGCTGGGTAAATGCTCATTGATTTTGCCCTCTAAACTATCTTTTGAAAGTTGTACAATGTCAAAGAGTCATAAACTCCCTTTTCAATTAATACTACTCATTCTACTCCTTTTAGACTTAATCCACAACGATGTTAGGGGACTTCCTCTAATTATATCTCGTTCAGGATACAAGTACATTTTATTCATTGATCAAGCATCGTGTTATACATGGGTTTTCTTTTTGAAACACAAATTTGAGGTACAACACATTGTAAAAAGAATTTATAACTTAATAGAAACACAATCTAAGAAAAAGATCAAGATTTTCCAATTTGGGTGGGAAGTATGTCAATACAAACCTCACTAAATATTTTCAAGAAAAAAACCATTATTCATCAACGTTCATGCCCCTATATGCAAAACAAAATGGTGTAGTGGAACGTAAGAATATACATGCTGTTGAAACTGCCTTAGCTCTTTTTCACACTTAAAAATGTTCCCAAAATGGTGTAGTGAAATGTAAGAATAGACATGTTGTTGAAACTGCCTTAGCTCTTTTTCACACTTTAAATGTTCCCACAACATTTTGGGTTGAAGCAACCCAAACATGTATTTATCTTATATAAATAGATAAGCAACTTCTGTCATAAAACAAAAATGCCCATGTTTTATCCTTTTCAAAAGAAAAAAAAATTGCTTGACTATTCACATCTTAAAGTATTTGGTTGACTATGATTTGTCCTTCTCGATCATGAACATCACAAATTATCTTCAAAAGCTATTAAATGTAATTTTTTGGGGATATAATGAAATTCAAAAGGGGTATTTGTGTTCTGATTCAACACGTCGTTTAATGAGAATTTCTCGACATGTTATCTTGAATTCTTTTATTTATGCCAACAAAGACTCAAAACTTTCTACTATATACTTTAAGAAAAAAGTTTCTATTCATGATTCTTCTTGCCATAGCCACATAGTCGTTGGTCCATCGTCGAACTTGTCCTCTGCCACAACAGGTACTACTTATGACTTTGATCCTTTTTGTGATAAAGAAACTACTTTGTTAAGTACTAATCCTTTACCTCATCAATCTAACATACATAATGTTCTATTAGATCTTAATGACAACATGCTCCTACTCGTCAAAGTATCATTGACCCCATTAGACGATCATCTCATCATGCTCCTCCAGACCGTCATGGATACTAAATAGGTCAATATGGCCTATCTTATGCCTTACTAACAATTTTGAATTCTATAGTTATGCCAAATTCTTACATGCAGGCTAGTGGTCAGAAATGTTGGGAGGAAACAATGCAAGAAGAATTAGTTTCCCATGAGGAGAATGATACATGGGATATGGTGGATAGACCCACAAATGCAACAATAATAGGAAGTATATGGTTTACTCAATCAAGATGAAAGGTGATGGATCCCTAGATCGATACAAGGCAAGATTAGAAGCTCAAGGGTACAAGAAGAAATATGGAATCGACTACGAGGAAACATTAGCTCTAGTAGCTAAGATGACGACAGTACGTGTATTACTTGCTTTAGCATCAATAAAAGGTTGGAAGTCACATCAACTGGACGTCAAGGATGCTTTCTTGAATGAAGAAGACTACAAAAAGTGATCTACATGAATGAATCCACCACCAACTTACAAATTTTTTAATCCAAATAAGGCGTGTCTTAAGAAATATCTCTTATGGATAAAGCAGGATCCTCGCTCTTGGTTTGAAAAATTTTGAACAACAATCTTAGGTGTTGGTTTTACTCAAAGCAGTAAGATTATTCATTATTCCTACATCGGTCTACCTCAGGTGTTACTATTTTCTCCTTTACCTAGATGGCAAAACGATGAAGTTGGAATCTCTCATTTGAAAGTTGCACTCCTCATTTAAGATAAAGGACTTAGGAAAGCTAACATACTTTTTTGTGTCTAAGGTAAGTTATGAAAAAGGAGTATGATTGAGTTAACAAAAGTACGCAAAAGATCTCGTTCAGTTAGCCAATCTTACGGATCATAAAAAGGTCCATACGCCAATGGAACAAAACACGAAATACAAAAAAAGAGGAAGGAGATACTTTTGGAGATCCGACCTTGTAAACACAATCATCTTTTATCCAAACTTATGCTTTGTGATACACAATATTAGTTTGAGGGAGTGTTAAGTATACCTTATTTATCAGCCAAAAAATCAGGGATACCCCTAAATCAAGGATCTTCACACTAAGGCTAACGATCATTAGCTTGTAATTAGCAAATTATTAGGACTCCTGTACCTTGTATAAATCTCCTGTAATTCCTACAGTTTTGTTGTCAAACTACAAACAATTCTTTAGGTTATCCATTGTTATTCAACTGGTGTTGAAGTGGGTGAAAGTCCCACATAGGTTGGGAATGGATTAGTAGTCTGGTTATATGGACTTGGGCAATCCTCCCCTCATGAGCTAGCTTTTGGGTTGAGTTAGGCCCAGGTTCCATATCTTTATATGGTATCAGAGACTTGTCCATCCCCGTTTGGACTCCCGGCCCACGTTCCAATTGGCTTGTGTGTGAAAGGGGGTGTTAGAGTGGGTGAAAGTCCCACATTGGTTAGGGGATGGACTTGCGGTATGTTTATATGGACTTGGACGATCCTCCACTCATGAACTAGATTTTGGAGTTGAGTTAAGCTCAGCTGCCATATCTTTACAATTACATGGGAATCGAACCCTCAACAACAAATGAAAGTTTAGGTACTCAACTAAATTTAGCTACTTAGATTTTCCGCTATTGAAAATAATAGAATATCAACACACCTAACAGGAATGCACAAGATTTATATCAATTATTTAGGCTTCATATATAAAAATTCTTTCAATCAGAATAGAACTTTAGATTTTACCTTTTCGATTTATGTTCATCAATCGAATCCACAAAATCCTGCATCTCAATTGTAATATCATCCCATTTGGTTTTAGCTATATCTGAATCACAATACCGAATCATAGCTCGAGAGTATGTTGAGTGAACCAAATCCTCAAGATCAGCTCCACTAAATTCTTCTGTTAATTCAGCTGCACATTAAACATAAGTTGCAATCTGAACACTTAAAAATATTCTTCGAGCACAATATTTAAGATACAAACTATCATTCAACCAACCTATAGGTAAGAAATCGAAGTCTCCACCTATGGTGCCATTCCTTTGCATTTTTCTTGCATAAATCTTTAGAATTTCCAATCGTCCACCTAAGTCTGGAAGACCTATTTTCAAGTGTAATCCGAATCTTTCCGGCCTAAAATCACATTAGTGTGTTAAAGTTAAATTAAAACATATCGATATAGAGGAAAGCGGACGACTAACTTTTCCACTTCAAACTATTTGGAACTTGAGAAAGAAATTAAAGGCATACCTCAACAATGCCTTATCAATCAACTCTATTCTATTTGTTGTCCCAATAAGCAAGATGTTGCTTAAGCCACTATAACCATCAATCTAATACATAAAAATGTCAATAGTTAGACATAATATAAAAAAGGGCAGCCCGGTGCACTAAAGCTACAGCTATGCGCAGTGTCCGGGGAAGGGCCCCACCACAAGGGTGTATCGTACGCAGCCTTACCTTGCATTTCTGCCAGAGGTTGTTTCCAAGGCTTGAACCCGTGACCTCCTGGTCACATGACAGCAACTTTACCAGTTACTCCAAGGCTCCCCTTCAAGTTAGACATAATATAAACAACTTAATTAAGAAGTAACATTAACATGATAAGTTGGAGGTGTGGAGACAAACCCTGGAATCCAAAGGATTCAGGTTGAGTAGGACCAAGACGGAGTACTTGGAGTGCAAGTTTAGTGACTCGAGGCAAGAGGACGACGTGGTAGTGAAGTTGGAGTCACAAGCGATTTGTAAGAGGGATAGTTTTAAGTATCTGGGGTCTATGATCCAAGGGAATGGAGAGATTGATGAGGATGTCTCTCACCATATTGGGGCAGGTTGGATGAAATGGAGGATCGCCACAGGAATTTTATACGATTAGAAAGTGTCTCTCAAACTTAAAGGTACATTCTATAGAGCTGCGGTCAGGCCGGCCATGTTATATGGGGCGGAGTGTTGGCCTATTAAGAATTCTCACGTCCAAAAGTTGAAGGTGGCAGAAATGAGAATGTTGCGTTGGATGTGCGGATTTATGAGGGCTGACAGGGTCAGGAATGAGATTATTTGGGAGAAGGTGGGAGTAGTTTCGGTGGAGGATAAGTTGCGGAAAGTGAGGTTCAGATGGTTTGGCCACGTGATAAGAAGGGGCACGGATGCCCCAGTTCGTAGGTGTGAGAGGTTGGCCTTGGAGGGTTTCAAGAGGGGTAGGGGTAGACCGAAGATGTACTGGAGAGGAGTGATTAGACGTGACATAGAGTAGTTACAGCTTACTGAGGACATGACCCTCGATAGAAAGGTTTGGAGGAAGAGTATTAATCTAAAGGGCTAAGGTGTGTGGTCGAGTCGTAGTCTGTAGGTAGGAGGGTTAAGCGTAGCTTGGTTAGTAGTTCTAGATTTGGGGGAGGGGGGTCTTTGGTTGGGTAATTGCACTTCTTTTTGTGGATAATGCTTCTCTGTTATTTTATCATTTTGCTCGCCTTTTGGTCTACGGTCCTTTGTCTTGAGCCGGGGGTCTATCTGAAATAGCCTCTCTACTCCTTCGGGGTCAGTGGTATAGACTGCGTACATTTTACCCTTCCCAGACCCCACTATGTGGGAATATACTGGGTTTGTTGTTGTTGTTGTTGTTGTTGATTAACACAGAGTTGACAGTAGAGTGAGTTTATTGTAACTGTGTCAACATGAGGTTTGTATTCTATTTGTAATAAAATAAAAAGGAAGTGTTTGAGGCCAACCATGGTCAATAGCTGGTTTAAAATAGTATCAGTTTTAGTGCTTCCGTGATTTGTTCCTCTTTCCTGATAATGTCAATAGCCAAAGGTTAATAAGTGAAGGAGATGCAAAACATAAGTCAAACTCTGAACTAAATTACTTAGGTGTTCCTACCTGTGCAATGGAGTCTAATTCGTCAAATACTATCACATGAAGAGGACTCTGGATACCTAAATAAATCAATATATGTGTCATTTCATGACCGAGCACACCATATTAAAGAAAATCAAAATCACATTGTATTACACAAAACCACGATATAATATAAGCATCATCCCACCATGATAAGTACTTAAACAATAAAAGAAACATAAATAATGGTAAGATCCACCCTAATTTTCCATGGTCTTAGAGATAAATTCTACTGTTAGGTCGAGTGGAAGATTAGTTCTGTTAATTCTGTTACAGCATGTGTCAAGAACATGTGCAGTCTAGTCGATTAGGAGGGAGTTAGTTAGTGTTTAACTATTTTTCCCGCTCATTTCTTTTCGCAGTAATTGAATTGTATAAATCTAGGGAAATTTGCCAATTGTAAACATAAAATAAATATTAATCAAATAATTGATTTAGTTTTCCTTCTTCTCTTCCCAAATCAAAGGTTCAATAACTATGTTTCTTAGAATATGTTTCTTTTTCTTTCTTCTCGTCGCACTTGCAATGTTATCAAACACGCACTTAAACCCTAAAGTGAGGCTCAAAACAAGTTGAGTGCTTCGCCACGCTTAATGTAGATTCGATGTCTCATCAATTTTCTACATGTTTTCTTGACAACAAGCCTATTCTAAAGAGGCGACACTAAACAATTGATCTTTCGCTTATTCTAGAGGATAGATTTGGTCAAGCCAATAGAGCAAAATTATTTCAGTTACAAAAGGATTTAAATGTTGTATTTCAAGGAAATTCAAGTATTTCTACTTATTTCACTAAAATGAAAAGTCTATGGGATGAGTTAGATGCTCTTAACACCTTTTCTACTTGTAGTTGTGAGTGTGAATGTGGTGCAAAAGAAAAGGGAGAAAAAGCCCATCAACATGAGATGCTGCTCCAATTTCTTGTGGGTCTAAATGACTCCTTCATAGGGGTTAGAAGTAATATTATGTTGTCCTCCCTTGTCACTAATATTGGTCAGACATATTCTCTTGTGATTCAAGATGAAAAATAGAGAGAAATCCATACTACTTTTGCCTACCCAGGAGAATCAACATTTTTTCTTGTTGGTGATGGAGGTGGTAGGAAATTTGATGAGTATAAGACTCAACAAGGCAATCTCATTAAGAAAAATAACCTGACATGTAACTGTTGCAAGAAAGTAGGGCACACTATTGATCAGTGTTATAAGATTCATGCATTTCCTGCAAATTTCAAGTTCACCAAGAACAAACGGTTCCAGAAAGGAGTTGTGACTAACAATGTTTTTGGAACAGGTGAAGAGAGTCTGCAGAAATTGAACAATTTTGCAAATAGTATGTCACTCAGTCAAGAAAATGTTGCACAACTCATGCAGCTTTTGCAGAAAATAAATCAGAAGAATACAAAAACCATTGATACGTCTGCAAACCTCACTTGTGCTGGTATGACAAAGTTTTTCAATTCATATGCTTGCTTGTTTAAAGTTGACAATGATTCTTGGATAATGGACAGTGGAGCCCTGAGCACATGACTTTCAATAAAAATCTCTTCTCTAATTTAAGTCCCATGTCCAAACCTATCATGGTTACTCTTCCTAATTCTCATAAAGTGAAGGGTTACTCATTCTGGATCTATATATCTTTTAAGTAATCTACTACTACATAATGTCCTTTATATTCCTTTTTTCAAATTCAATCTTCTTTTTATTCATAAATTGTGTAAACAATTTCAAAAATTCACGCTATTCACTCCTAATACTTGTTTCATGTTGCAGGACCTTTCACTGAAGAGCCTTCTGGTGCTTGGTAGAGAACAAGGAGGTCAATATTTGTTCAAGTCAACTCAATCAACAATTTCCACAAAGAGTCAACCAGCAGAGTCTACAGAAAGTTTATCTAGTTTTAGCTCTAGTAGTTTGTCTTTTTCAAATTCAATAGCTAATGTCTTTTCTTCCTATTTAAGTTTCTTTGATTCCAATGTAAAAGAAAGACTATGGCATTATAGGTTAGGTCATATGCCATTGAGTAATATGAAGAAAATTGTTTCAGTTTCTTTATCTTGTCCAAAATTTTCTTCTCCTTGTGCTATCTGTCCAATGGCTAGACAATCAAAGTTACCTTTTTCTGAAAGTGTTATTTCCACTAAAGCAATTTTTGATCTAATACATGTATCTGGGGACCTTATAAAACCGCCACACATGATGGGTTTAGGTATTTTTTAACAATTGTTGATGATTTTAGTAGAGCCACTTGGAGTCATCTTCTTAGCACTAAATTAATTGTATTTCCTATTTTACAATTATTTCTTTCCACGGTAGAAAGACAATTCAATACCAAGGTTTAAACAATCAGAACAAACAATGATTTTGAACTAGGAAGTGGTAAAATTCAATCTGATTTTTTTCCTTAAAGAAGGAATCATTCACCAAACCACTTGTCTTTACACTCCACAACAAAATGGGATAGTAAAGAGAAAACACAAACACTTACAAGAAACATCTAGAGCTTTACTATATCAATCTCATTTGCCTATTATTTATTGGGGAGAATGCTTATTAGCAGCAACTTACCTCATAAACATATTTTCTTCCTCAATCTTAAAACATAAGTCACCTTTTAAGTTCTTTTCAACTCTAAACCTATTTATTCAAATCTCAAATGCTTTGTTTGTCTGTGTTTTGTTTCCACCTTAACTAATCCTAGAACAAAGTTTGATCCAAGGGATTTGCCTTGTATATTCTTAGGATATCCATATGGAAAAAAAGGCTATAAGGTAATGAATCTCAAAACAAAGGATATTTTTATTTCTAGAGATGTGATTTTTCATGAAGTATTTTCCTTTTTTTGGATAAATAAAATATTTCTCAAAAATTATTTTTTGTCACTATTTCTTCTTCCTTAAATTTGGATATTCCTGATATGCCTACAAACTCTAAATTTTCTTTATATCTATCAAAACCAAAATTTGTTTACTTCTCCAATTACTGATTCTACCATGCCAACTTCTGATTTCACTAAGTTAGTTCCTCATTCTCCAGTCCCTGTTTCATCCCCTTCTTCTACTTCTACTTCAGATTGCACTTCTCCTCGTTCAAATCAAATCTTGGACACCGTGCTTAGGAAGTCTTCTAGGACAACTACAACATCATTTTATCTTCAGAATTATGTTTGCAATGCTTTTCAATTCACAGATGTGAGTTCTATATGTTTTCTTAGTCCTGTGACTCCTATTTCTTTTACTTTTAATGAATTGTCTTCTTCTAACCAAGTCATGCTCAACTCTGTTTCTAATATTCATGAACCTGTTAACTATGAATAAGTAGTGCATATTCCAGCATGGCAAGAAGCTATGGATAAGGAAATAGCTGCTCTAGAATTGAATAAGACTTGGAATGTTGTTTTTTTACCTCAAGGAAAGAAAGCATTGCCCTGTAAATGGGTATATGAGATAAAACAACATTCAAATGGGAGTATTGAAAGGTATAAGGCTGGTGGTTATTCGAGGTGATATACAAAAAGGGAGTGGATTATAATGAAACATTTTCACCTGTAGAAAATGACTATTGTGAGATGCATACTTGTTATTGCTGTGAAGAAGGAATGGGGCCTTTTTCAGTTGGATGTCAATAATGCCTTTTTTACATGGCGATCTTTGTAAGAAACGGACAAATTAAAGCAAACCACAAGTAAAAGGGAAAAACAAGAACAACACAAGATTTACGTGGAAACCCTTGCGGGAAAAAACATGGACAGAGGCAGAGGATGTTTCACTATAATGGAGAAAGAGTACAATCTGGAAAAGGCTGAATTTTCTGAATAATCAAAATAGACCCACTAATTGCACTTATATAATACGTGCATACAAATAAGTCCTAGGCCTAAAAACATAAAGGTTCATACCGCGAAACTTTCTGGGCCGGATCAACAAAATTCGGGTCACAACTCCAACAATCTCCACCTTGACACGAATTCTAATTCAGAACTCAAATCCATTTCAAGATAAACTCTCCACCTCTTCCACAAAAGCCCCTAAGGGCACATCTCAACAGCTAACACTAACCAAGTCCAATCAATGCTCAAACTTGGCACTTGGTAGTGTCTTGGTCATCATATCAGCAGGATTATCATGGGTACTAATCTTGCTTACCACAATATCACCACGAGCAATAATTTCACGCACAAAATGATACCGAACATCGATGTGCTTTGTTCTCTCGTGAAACATCTGATCTTTCGTAAGGAAGATAGAACTTTGACTGTCGCAAAAGACCGTAGTAATCTGTAAGTCTTTGCGAAGTTCACCAAATAGACCCTTCAACCAAATGGCATCCTTGAAAGCCTCTGTAATAGCCATGTACTCTGCCTCAGTAGTTAACAAAGCAACCGTAGTCTGTAAAGTAGCTTTCCAACTGATAGCACAGCCACCAATGGTGAAAACATAGCATGTAAGGGACCTTCTTTTATCATGGTCGCTTGCAAAATCAGAATCAACATACCCGATTACTCCATCTCTATTTTGCCCAAACTACAAACAAACATCAGCAGATCCATAAAAGTATCTGAAAATCCACTGAACTGCTTTCAAATGTTCTTTGCCAGGATTTGTCATGTATCTGCTAACTGCACTGACAGCATGAGATAAATCTGGTCGAGAAAACGCCATCGCATACATAAGGGACCCGACGACACTAGAGTATGGAACTCAAGACATATAGTCATGCTCATCATCTGTCTTTGGAGATAAAATGGCCGAGAGTTTAAAGTGAGTTGTCAATGGAGTACTAACAAGCTTGGCATTTTGCATATTGAACCTGTGAAGCACTTTTTCAATATATCTTTTCTGACTCAAGTATAACTTATAATTCTTCCTATCCCTTAGAATCTCCATGCCAAGAATCTTCTTTGTTGCTCCTAGGTCCTTCATATCAAACTCCTTACTGAGCTAGGCTTTGACTTTTATTATCTCTCTCATATCCTTTGCTGCAATTAACATATCATCAACATACAAGAGAAGATACACGAATGAACCATCACTTACCTCCTTAAAGTAGACACAACTATCATAGCTGCTCCTCTGAAACATATGAGAGGTCATAAAAGAGTCAAACCTCTTATACCACTGTCTGGGCTCGCTTTAAGCCATAAAGAGACTTTTTCAGCAAGCATACATAGTCTTCTTTTCCTGAGAGTACAAAGCCCTCTGCTTGATGCATATAGATGTCCTCTTCAAGTTCTCTATGTAAGAATGTAGTTTTGACATCCAACTGCTCAAACTTAAGATCATGCATGGCAACAATACTAAGCAAGGCTCGAATCGAACTATGCTTTACAACTGGAGAAAACACATATGTGAAGTCAACACCTGGAACCTGACTGTAACCTTTAGCAACTAGTCTTGCTTTGTACCTAGCATCTTCAACTCCCGATGTTCCTTCTTTCTTTTTGAATACCCACTTGCAACGGACAGCTTTCTTATCTTTAGGCAATCTCACCAAATCCCATGTGTCATTCTCATGAAGTGATTCCATCTCCTCCTGCATAGCAATCATCCATCGGCCGGAATCATCACAACTAACTGCCTCTGAGTAAGAAGAAGGCTCTTCACCGGAATCAATACCTTCTGCTACATTCAATGCATAAGCAACCAAATCAGCTTCAGCATACTTCTGAGGAGGTATAATATCTCTCCTAGGCCTGTCTTTAGCAATAGAATATTGTGGCGTCACTGGTGGTGAAGAAGAAATAGTACTACTCTGTATCTCCGGGCTAGACTGAGAAGTAGGCACTGGTGTAGACTCTGCTCCAATTTGCAATTCAACGTGGGTGAATGACTTTTGTTGATTCATGTCACTAAGCTCATCTGGAGGCAAAACGCTAGATTCGGAGGGAGCCCAAAGCATGGCAGTTTCATCAAACAACACATCCCTACTAATAATAACTTTTCTGTTTTCTGGACACCAAAGCTTATAACCTTTAACACCAGGCTTATAACCCATAAATAAGCACTTGAAAGATCTAGGCTCCAACTTTCCATTATCAACATGAGCACACGCAGGACATCCAAATATCCTCAAATCAAAATAACTAGCAGGAGTACCAGACCATCCCTCTTGTGGAGTCTTTTTATCAATCGCGATTGAGGGAGAGCGGTTGATAAGACAAGCTGTGGAAGCAGCTTCGGCCCATAAAGACTTGGGTAAACCAGCATTAGAGAGCATACAACGCACTTTCTCCATTATAGTCCTATTCATTCGTTCAGCCACACCATTCTACTGCGGAGTATGACGAACTGTCAAGTGCCTCACAATTCCTTCTGACTTGCACAGAGCATTAAATTCATTAGAACAGAACTCTCAACCATTATCAGTCCGACAGCGTTTTACCTGTTTCCCTATTTTCTTTTCAATTATAATCTTCCACTCCTTGAAAGTAGGCAACACATCATTCTTTTGCTTCAGCAACACATCATTCTTTTGCTTTAGGAAGAACACCCAAACTTTTCTGGAATGGTCATCAATAACAATCAACAAATAAAAAGGTACTCTGAGATCAAAATGGATGTAATCAAGTGTGCCTTTAGTTGAGTGGATGCCTTTAGTGAATCTGACTCTCTTCTGCTTCCCAAAAACGCAATGCTCACAGAACTCCAGTTTGGTAATACTTTGCCCATCTAGAAGTCCTCTCCTGCATAGTTCAGCCATCCCGTTTTCACTCATATGCCCCAGGCACATATGCCAAAGCTTAGCAACGTCACTTTCTGATAGAAATGAGGTAGAAATAATTGCATCACCTGTAACAGTAGAGCCTTGCAGGATATATAAATTTGCAGACTTTCTCTATCGCTTCATCACAACAAGAGCACCTTTAGTAACCTTTAAGACTCCACCTTCACTAGTGTACCTATAACCGTTCAAATCAAGGGTACTCAGAGAAATAAGATTTCTCTTCAGGTTTGGGACATACCGCACATCACCAAGTATCCTCAAAACCCCATCAAACATCTTGATCCTGATTGTTCCAATACCAACTATCTTACAAGGTGTGTTATTTCCCATCAATACAGCACCTTTATAGACTGTTTCATATGTTGTAAACCAATCCTGATTACAAAACATATGAAACGTGCAAGCTGAATCAAGAATCCAATCCTCACAGGGTTTGGAGTTACCATCAGAAACTACCAAGAGTTCTCCATCACTACCGTCATCTTCCACAAAACTGGCTTCACTGGACTTCTTTGGTTGGTTTCCCTTCGGTTTTGGAGCTTCTCTTTTCTCTCTATTCTGTAGCTTCCAACACTCAGATTTGATATGGCCCTTCTTCTTGCAGTAATTATAGGTTTTGTTTCTATTTTTGGATTTGGACCTAAGCCTATCATCACCCCAGAATTCCTCTCACGGGTCCTTCCTCAAACAATGAGACCATCTCCTTGAGTCTCCGACCCATTCACAAGATGTTTCATCTTCTCCTTAGAGAACAACACATCATAGACTTCATCAATCATCAGGGTATCACGACTATATAAAATCGTATCCCTAAAGGTTGTGTATGATGCAGGCAGCGAACACAACAAAATCAACCCTAGATCTTCCTCATAGTACTTAACCTCCAGAGTCTCTAAATCAGAGACGATTTTCTTAAATACAGATAGGTGATCCTCTAAGAAAGCACCCTCAAACATATGATGGGAATAAAGTCGTTGCTTGAGATGCAACTTACTTGTTAGGCTCTTCGTCATACACAGCGATTCCAGTTTCAACCACAACGCAGCGGTTGTGGTCTCCTTCAAAACATCCTGTAGAATCTAATTGGATAAATGAAGGTGGATCTGAGACAGAACCTTTCGATCCTTATGTCGTCTGTCCTCGTCCGTCTACGATGAGGACATATTCTCAAACCCTAATAAAGCATAGTCCAAATCCATCTACGCGAACACAGCCCGCATCTTAACCTGCCATAACGAAAATCTGGTGTTGCGATCCAACAACAGAATATCATACTTCATGGTTGCCATCCCTAAGAAAACAATCGAACAGACTTTGATACCAGTTTGTTAGAAACGGACAGATTAAAGTAAACCACAAATGAAAGGGAAAAACAAGAACACAAGATTTACGTGGAAACCCTTGCGGGAAAAACCATGGGCAGAGGCAGAGGCAGAGGATGTTTCACTATAATGGAGAAAAAGTACAATATGGAGAAGGCTGAATTTTCTGAATAATCAAAATAGATCCACTAATTGCACTAATATAATACGTGCATACAAATAAGCCCTAGGCCCAAAAACATAAAGGTTCATACCGCGAAACTTTCTGGGATGGATCAACAAAACTCGCGTCATAACTCTAACAATCTTAATGAAGAAGTATATATGAAATTCCCCGTTGGGATTGCTCCACCTTCACCTAATCATGTTTGTTTGTTGAAAAAGCCTATTTAAGAACTTAAACAAGCATCTAGACAATGGTACTCAAGGCTTACTGCAACACTCAACTTCAAAGGATTCAGTCATTCTTTAAATGACTACTCTTTATTTTTTAACAATTCAAATAATTCAATTTCTATTGTTGCAGTTTATGTCGAGGACATACTATTAACAGGAAATGATGAAGCAGAATTACAGGCTTTGAAAATCTTCTTAGATGTCGAGTTCAAGATTAAGGATCTTAGAAATTTGCATTTTTTCCAGGGTTTGAAAGTCACCAGAGAATCACAAGGACTGATTCTATCTCAACAAGTTTATCATGAATTTGTTGAAAAATCTAATTTTTTTACATCTTTCTCCTGTTTCTACACCATTGGACCCTTTTATCAAATTAAAAGTAGTCTCTTGTTTCTACACCATTGGACCTTTTTATCAAATTAAAGGCAGATAAAGGAATTCCAATCAAAGACCCAATATTGTATAGACATATACTTGGAAAACTTAATTACTTGACTCACACAAGACCAGATCTTTCATTCACCATCCAGCATCTCAGTCAATATATGTAGGATCCACGATATTAGGGCATGAGAAGTTTTGATGATAGACAGATAAATGAAACATGTTGTACAAAGCTGGTCCATACAAGTGAAACTGCTTCGGACATATAGAGTGCATATTATTACATAAAGTTGTCAACACATGGATAAGCAAAGGATGTTCACACGGCTATATGAAGATAATTGGAGCAGTTAGATTTTGAGTAGATCAAGAAGTCTACAAGGCAGAAGGATAAAGCAAAAAAGTCCTACTCAATTTAGAAGAAGGAGAGATGGTTACAACAAGGAGTGAGTTACTTGAAAGAGTCCTACAGAAGATACAAGTAAAGAAGAAAAAGGACTGCATCTGAGGGAGCATATATAGACGACAAGCTGCATTCAAATAACTCACTCATGCACTGATAAGAAAATCAACAATCAGCAAAATCGTTCACCAAATTGAAGAAGAACCTAGTCCTTACTTAGTATGTTTTAGACTGTTTGTAACAGGAAGGTTCTTGAGTTGTAATGAATAAATTGTTCTAGTCTCAGTATTCTATAAACTGAGTTAGGAATCACGTCTTTAAGTTAGGGAACTCGAAGACTTGGGAACACTTATCTTGGGAAGATTTGTGTTTTTGTAGTAATAGGAGTTAGAAGTTTTAATTCCTTGTTTACAAGAAGTCTTGTAATTGTGTTGATTGTTGAGGCTCAAAGTTATAGAGAAGATTGGGGTTAAATCCTATAGAGGTACAGGTCGTGGTTTTTTACACCTTTTTGAGCCGGGTGTTTTCCACGTAAAAATTACTGTGTTCAATTTTTACTTCTGTGAACCACGTATACTTACTTGTTCCACAGATAGGCAATCAGTAGGGATCATACTCCAACACACGAGTTCCCTATTTTAATGCGGCTTTGCGAGTTCTTCGCTATTTATTGAAGGATCCTGGTCTTGGTCTTTTTATGTCCGGTTCTCTATCATTTCAACTACTTGCTTTTTGCGACTCTGATTGGGGTACTTTCCCGAATTCTCGAAAATCAATCAGTGAATTTTATATCTCTCTTGGCTCTTCTCCTATCTCATGGAAATCAAAGAAACAAGCTTTCATCTCACTCAGTTCATCTAAAGCCGAGTAAAGATCGATCTGAAGAGTAGTAGTCGAACTTACCTGCTTGGTGCATTTATTCGAAGATCTCTCTGTTCTAATCTCCTTGTCGATACCTCCTCACTCTGATAGTCTAGCCGCCATTCATATAGCAAAGAACCCTATTTTTCACGAACGGACGAAGCATGTCAAAATTGATTAGCACTTCGTCCGTCAACAGTATCTTACGGGGTTAATTTCCTTGTCATTTGTGAATTCATCTTCGCAACTAGCCGATATCTTCATCAGATCATTGACAAGACCTGTGCATCACTAACTCCTTAGCAAGTTGGGTGTTTCTACCCCTCCTCCAACTTGAGGGGGTTGTTAGGATTTCCTAGTTTAGGTGAAACTTGAGGGGGTTGTTGAGATTTCCTAGTTTAGGTGAATATTTCCAAAATATTTTTTTAGTGTACAAAATACATTTTCTTAGTACTCTAGAGATTATTTTTCCTTTTGGGTGTATTTAATATTTTGTTTCCTTTAATTGTTACGGTCTAGAGATTATTTTTCCTTTTGGGTGTATTTAATATTTTGTTTCCTTTAATTGTTAAGGTTTAGGGTCTAACCACTTGTATAAATAGAGGTGTTTGTACAGTCATTATTGATTCAAGAATACTTGTCTAAGAGCTAGTATTACAAATGAAGTTGACCAAATAAAAATTAGGTAATGCTTGTGCAAGGTTTGAAATGTTAATACAGGGGATTAATAACATGAATGGAAATAATTTATGTTTAATGGTTAGAGATTCAATGATATACGGTAATGGGATTATTACTCAAAAAATAAAAACTAATCCAAAGCCTATATCATAATTACCTTTTTCTTTGAGATCTTGAATGGCTGGAGTGAAGAGTTCTCTTATTGTGCTCTCACTTTGTCCGAACAAACTATCGAATACCTCAGGACCTTTCACAACCTACAAAAAACAAAAGCAAAAGATTTAAAGAGCAAATAATTTAAAGAACAAATATTTTTTCCTGAAATAAAAACATTACAAACCTGTAGCTTTCCATTGAGAATTTTTGAGATGGCTCGTGCTATAGAAGTCTTCCCTGTTCCAGGTGGTCCCTCTATAATTAACCCTTGTTTATGTTTGTAGCGTATCCTGCATTAGAACAAATTAAAAATTATACTACACTAGTCAAGTTTGAATTTAAAATAGATGAAAGATGAAAGCACATACTCTCTTGCAATATCTTCTGGTAGAAAGCGAGGGATGACAAGATGGTAGAAGACATCTTTAATGGTATTCCCTACTGCTCCAATTCCCAAAGATTTCATTTCATCAACAACCTCCAGAATGTTGAAATCCCTTCTAAAAACTCTTTCGATTTCCTTTTTACCATGTACCTAAACAAGGAAGTTGTTGAGTTATTGCAAAAAATGAATCTTTGAAATTCGAAAGACGCATATAGCACTTATTCCACAATGCCCAAAGGTCCACTGGAAGAGCATTACCAGGGGGACAGGGTTGTTGCCTAGACATCACTATGTCACTTGGCTAGCCGTTGATGCTAAGCTGGTCACAGTGAATCGACTTGAGAAATGGGGAATACAGGAGTGTGCTTTATGCAACGCAGGGCTGGACGAGACACTGGAGCATTTATACTTTGACTGCTCATACTTTAAAAATATTTGGCACTCTCTTTTCAAATGGTTAGGGGAATACAGGAGTAAGCTGGGAAAAATGAAGTTACTTGGATGGCCAAGAGGAGGAATGGTAAGGGACCTAAGGCTGAGATCATAAAATTCCTCTTTACAGCTTCCATTTATCATGTCTGGATCGAGCATAATCAAAGAAGATTTCAGAATATTCAGAGAGACAGCACCGTGAGGCTAAAAGAGATAGTTACACAATTGCACAATCAAGGCAATCAGCAGCCAAAATGGGCAGAACTATTCAGCTGAATAGCTATCCTATCTAGATAGTTGTTTTGTTTTAGTTTGGTAGGCAGGGTTTAATTTTGAGGACTAGTTCTGGAGGTTGAAGAACTAGCAGCTTTGTAATACACATTTGGTTGAATAAAAATTGTTCTCGGCCAAAAAATTAAAAACTTAAACACCATTGAACCAAAGTATTTTTATTTTTTTTAAAGAAACCAATTATCCACATGAGTGCACATATATATTTTTTTAGAAAGGTAACTCAAATAGGCGCACTTTCATTCAAGAAAGGTAGATAAAATCTCAAGTTATTTCAATTCTAACAGAATGTGTAGTAAGATAATAACGGTTTTGGTTTTAATTCATTATTTTGCGCACCTTAAACACATCTGACTCGAAGAAGTGTAACAATTTTTTAAAGAAAGCAATTATCCACATGAGTGCACATATATATTTTTTTAGAAAGGTAACACTCATAGGCGCATTTACATTCAAGAAAGATAGATAAAATCTCAAGTTATTTCAATTCTAACAGAACGTGTAGTAAGATAATAACGGTTTTGGTTTTAATTCATTATTTTGCGCACCTTAAACACATCTGACTCGAAGAAGTGTATCTCAGTCTTCCTTCCAAGTATTCCTCTATTGACATCACCATCTTGTGGAGCGACAAATGACACTCTCATGTGCATTTTTACACTGCTGTAGTCAAAGTATAGCAGTTGCTTGGTACAAAAGATTTGTCCCTTCAATTGTTTTCTGAACTCTCTTGCGATATCTGCATATGAATCCTACAAAACCAAAGAGTTATAACTTAGATGTACATCATCAACAACAATTAAGGTTACTTAAAAGTACACATCAGATGCAACTAAATTGTTTAGTGTGCTACTACAGTGCTACTTTGATGTTTAAGTTTGATATTTGTCTTCAACTTTTTTATATATCAAAAATGTAAAGTTTATGAATTAGTTTACATATTCTGATATTCATATGTTGCCGAGAACTTTACGCCTATTCAACTTCATCCTCAACCAATGGTCGTCATTTTACTATCGACTCCCAAAGAAGGTAACAATTTGCTTATGCTTAGAACTATTCTAGAATTTTTTTGTGGCTTTGGAGTCTTCTGTTAAACTGATTTTGCACATGCAAGTAAAGAAGATGGGCAACAAAAACTTAATTTTTTTGTAAAACCGGGATTAATAAAAAAAACTGAGCCAGTATCTCAAGATTTTGAAATAATTTCGTAAAGGTAGGGATCTTTGATAAATGGATCTCCGGTGGTTTAATGGCAGCAAAAGAAGGCTTTATCAAATTTAATGGAACACATCAAGAAGGAGAAGAAGAAGAATAAATATACCTTTTGGAGAAAAGGTCCACCAACTTATTTGTAGACTAGCTTCTAGAAAAGTGCATTGCAATTTGCACGTAGTCTCCGTCAATTATTATAATCTTCGAATTTAAAAGCAATAAATCTTTAACAATACACATGTTCTAAAAGCATTTGATTGAATTATTAACTGTACAAAAGCACATGGAGAATTGTAATTATCATCCCCATCATTTTAGATGGAGAAAGTGATAGAACAACTATGTATGACTAACAAAATAATAGAAAAACCAGGTTCTCCTACTTGATAGATGCATGCGAGACATTCAAATATGGTAAGTTGAAGTACCATGTGCAGAGAACAAAAAAAGAATCCTATAAGGACTCTTATTAAGGAAGCCATATCTTCAAAGGAGTATAACTCCTTATTTGAATAATTCTAGTTAGCGGAGCAACAACCTAATTATTCCATATCTATAAAAGGAATATGACATGGAAAAATTGAGGCAGCTACTGCTCACAGTCACAGAAAAGCAGGGTTTTTGCTCAGTAATAGACAAGGCAGCATTGGTGTTCATTGAAGCAAGAAGTGGAGAAGAGAACTAGTTGATTCGGTTGCTTTCATCTAATTCAAGTCTATCACAGGATTATTATTGAGTTGTAATAATTCCTATTGTAGTTAAAGTTGTGAGGTTGTGTGAGTTGTTTCAAGAAGAGAGTTTATCTTCCTTGAAAGTAGCACACTGGTTATGTGTCATGGCCATAGCCCCTTTAAATTTCAGTTATGTTAGTTATTATAGTATAGATAATAAAAGAGAGATGGACTACTGTGATTAGATGGAACTTAATGAATCCCGACGGTCCAGATCGTGCCAGATCAACACTCGTCTACTCAACCTACAATTCAGTTATATTCCTAACAAATAAGAAAGAGAAGATTAGCTATCATTTTTCTTCCCTCAATTGTTTTCCATTCTTCTTCTCTCTTATCTCTCTCAATTTCTGAACTCTATCCTCTTTTTCTTTATCGCAGATCTCAGTTCTTCATGTGCAGACAAAGATTAATTCGGTTTAATTTCCAATTCAGTTTCCGTTTTTGTAATTTGAAGTGAAAATTGTCTTGTTGGTAGCAATTTAGATAATAATTAATCAATTAAATAGTCAAATTCTGACATTTGGTATCAGAGCCTTCATCCTCAGTCCTAGCTTCTGATATGGTGGAAGGAACTTGTGCTTAGGTGACGGATGCTAAGCTGCAAGGCATCATAAGATGCTGGAAGATCTCACTGAAACGTGACTCGTACTCATGGTACTTTTGAGCTGATTTTGGATAAACTAACCATGCTGGAGAGAGGCAAATTTGAGGACCAGATCAAGGCCAGGCATGCGAGTCGGGATTCTCCCTATATCCGTATATGAGGCTAGATTCAATCGACCCCAAGGTGTCCCTATACCCCAAGGTGTAACCATGCTGTATTTTTAACCTCTATGGGGTTGCTAAGAACCTTAAGGTGGAGTTGCTGCTTTGTATTTGAATGGTATGGCTGAAACATGGTATAATTCTCTAGTTTGAGCCAAAGTGTTGTTACTTGGCCTGTGTTAAGGAGGATGCGTTAGATTTGGGGATGACTTGATGGAGGATATTGTGGAGGAGTATAACAAGCTAAAGCAAACTGGTTCAGATGATGGGATTTTTATGCAAGTTTGAGGATCTCAAGGCTCAGGTGCTCATAAACAACCCTATATTGAGTGAATCCCACTTTTTATCCAGGTTAAAGAGGGTTCTTAAGGAGGAAATCAAGTTAGCAGTTAAAATGTTCAAGCCTGCTACCCTTAGTATAGCAATACGCAAGATTACAAGAGAAAGCCATTGAGGCTGTTCACAGAGAGTAAGACAATGGTTAGAACTCCCGCTGCTATTGAGGGGTCTTCTTGCAGCAAACTTGCTCCCACCATTGCTAGCAGATCCACTCACCTCAGGTTCTTTCCAGAGGTTTATGAATATAGGACTAGGAGGCTAACAAGTTGTGTTTCATGTGTGGGAGAAATTTGTATCTAGACACCAGTGTAAGAATAGGCAACTCAATTGCATTGTAGGTGAAGAGGAGGTTGTTTTCAGGATTGTTTGAAGACACTAATGAGCCAGTTGATATGGTCATTAAATTAGAGGCGCCATAGGAGATTCATGAAGCAGTTTGCTTAGTGCCTTGTCTGGCAGTAGTCAAGGGATGAACTCCACATTGATGGCAGGTATTGTAAAGGAATAGAAAGTTGTCTATCCTGATGGATTCAGTCAGTACCCACAGTTTCATAGATGAGCAAACTGTCCATGACTTTTGATATGTGGTAGTCTATAGTTCTCCTATGAAAATTACAGTAGCTGATGGGAATTATGTTGTGTGTTATACCAGTTGTGCTGGTTCACTTGGAAAATAGGAGGTACTACCTTCCCTGAGGATTTGAGGATCATGTCGGGAGGATGTGATTTGGTTATAGGGAATAATTGGATGAAATAAGTACAACCCAAACAATTTTACCAAGAGAAGAGATGTGCCACCATTGGAAGGAAAGGCACATGCCATTCCTGAGGAAGGGGCTTTGAATATGATTAGCATCACCTCAGTGGGAAGACTTTTAAGGAAGAGAGACTCGTATGGCTCGTTCGTTCATGATCCAGTTATTGTCTTTGAACAAGAGCTACTTGCAGCTTCTACACACAATGTGTTAGAAAGATATGAAGCAGTTATTGCTGAGTCAAAATCCTTGCGCCTACAAGGGCACTAGATCACTCTATTCCTCCGAAACTTGGAGCCTCACCTATTAGCTTAAGACCTTGTAGATATAATCACTACCAGAAGGAAGAATTGAAGAAACAAGTTACTGATATGCTTACTAATGGCAACATACAACATAGTCAGTCTCTTTTCTCATCCCCAAACACTCTAGGTCAAAGAGAAAGATGGTACATGGAGATTTTGTGTGGATTACAAGGGCCTCAATGACATCACTGCTAAGGATAAATATCTCATTCCCATTGTGGATGATTTGTTGGATGAGCTTTTCGGGGCTATCATTTTGTCCAAGGTGGATTTTAAGAGAAGGTTACCGTCAGACAAGAATGAAGGGAGAAGATGTATACAAGACCACTTTCATGACTAACATGAGACATATGAGTTCAGAGTTATGTCCTTTGGACCGAAAAATGCACCAACAAAATTTCCATGATCTCATAAACCAGGTGTTTCAGTCTTACCTTAGGAGGTTTGTCTTGGTCTTCTTTTATGACATTCTAGTACATAGACAGTCCTTGGCTGAGCATGTGGGGCACCTGGACTTGGTGTTTAAGACTCTGAGTACTCACTCCTTATTTGTTAAAAGATCCAAATGTGACTTTGGACAACCCAACGTTGAGTATCTTGGGCATGATAGTACTTACGAAGGGGTGTCAATTGAGCTAGCAAAGGTACACGTAATGGTGAATTGGCCTAGACCACAGAAATTGAGGGCTCTGAAAGGGGTTCCTCGATATTATAGAGGATACTATAGGTAATATATTGCTAATTATACGAGCATATGCAGAGCTCTCTCTAATTTATTGAAGAAAGATAGCCATGTGGACTGAGGAAGTTTAGGAAGCATTTGAGGTCCTAAAAAGAGCTATGTCCACCAACCCAGTATTAGCACTTCCAGATTATTTCTAACAGGTCTAGAATGAGTAAGTTTGTTTCTAGTGTATCTGATAGTGTGGTCAAGGAGTGTAGGACTGCAATATTGATTAAGGAGATGGACTTGTCTAGGCTCATGGTCCATGCTTAGCAGATCGAGGAGGAGAAGGCTAAGGAGAAGGAGAGAGAGAATAAGAGAGCCAGGTAGCTTCAATTTCACTCAGCCTAAGTCAGAAGGCGGTAACCATTCCCAGTTTCGTCCAATATCTTCAGTTCCAGCTCCATCTTCAGCTAGTGCGCCAGTACCAAAGTTCAGGAATGACAGTCATGATGGGGAGCTAGGCTCCAAAAGTGTGAGCAGTGGTCGTACCCATCCGCTTTGCGAAGAATGTGGTAGAAATCACCTAGGTGTGTGTAAAGCAGGCAGCGATGTGTGTTTTGGATGTGGTAGGCCAGGACACAGGATGCGAGAGTGTAGAGTAATTGCTCAGAGGGGAAAAGATTTGCGTCAACAGGGTCAGTTCTATTGGCACAAAACGTAACCCCTGTTAATTTATGTTTGTTCGGTTATTAGTTAGTAGTTTAGTCAGCATTATTGTTTCAGTAATCCTAGTTTATTTAGGATACTTAGTTATTTCAGCAATCCTTCTTTATTTAGGTTATGTTATAAGGGTTGGTCTAGGAGTCTGATTATTTTCTTTGTAACTCTATTTAAAACGTTGTCTGCGCTCATTAATAAACAATTCTGTCCAGCAGTTACTCTGCGTTTATATGGTATCAGGGCTCTATACTCTCTAACGAGAACGGTCCTATTTTTTTTCCTTCTCTTTCTCACGCAGATCATCAGCAATGGCCAATAATCCCAGAGCTGTTAATGCTGAAAACACAACGGGTGCTAACATTATCATTCGATTCAACCCTGTGTCCCAATTACCCATCAAACTCAGCGGTGGCCACAACTTTGCCACCTGGAAAGCTCAATTCTCCATGCTTATGTATGGTTACAATCTATTTGGCCATCTCGATGGGACCACTCCTGCCCCTACTCGCACCTCACCATTGGCAACAATGTATCTCCCAATCCTACCTTTTTAACTTGGTTCCGTCAGGACCAACTCATCCAGAATGCCCTCATGGCATCTGTTGAACTCACAATTGCTCCAACTGTTGCAAACAGATCACAAACTCGTGTCTTCAACCAGCGTGATCAACTTGCTCGCGTCACTAAGGAATCTCGCTCCATCACTGAATATCTTCACACTATTCGGTCCCTTTCGGATGAGTTAGCCACGGTTGGTTCTCCTGTGTCAAACCAATTCATCGTCAAAATAATCAGCGGTCTAGGTCCTGAATTTCGTGAAATCTCTGCTTCCATCCGTGCACGTGATACGGCTGTCTCATACGAAAAATTGTTTGAAAAGCTACTTGACCATGAACTCTTCCTTCGTCACGAGGATGTTAAGAAACTTTCCAATCCCATAACTGTCGCGGTTGCGACTCCCACCAAATGCAATACCAATAATCGTAACAATCGTAGGCAGAATAATAATTCTCCACAGTGGCAGAATAATAATTCCACACAGTGGCAGCAGAATTCACGTCCTAACACTACACCACAGTGCCAGACCAACTCCAACCCAAAGACTGTTACTCGATGTCAACTATGCAATAGGATTGGCCACACCGCCAATGTCTGTTGTTCGAAGTCTCATAATCACTTTGAGGACAAAGCCAACTATGCTGCTGGATTTACTACTGCCACTAACCCTTGGAAAGTCGACTCTGGAGCCACTCATCACATTACCACGGAGCCACACAACCTACAACCATACCATGATAACGAGGATGTCTCCATGGGTGACGGTAACAAAATTCCCATTTCTCACACTGGTTCTACTCAGTTAAATGCATCAAATAATGTTTTTAAGCTAACTCACACTCTTTGTGCCCCATCTATTAAACGCAAGCTTCTCTTTGTTTCAAAATTTTGTCAAGACAATTCAAAGTCCATTGAATTTTTTCCCTTTGACTTTGTTGTAAAGGATTTGAAAACGCGGAAACTGTTGGTGCACGGTCGGACCAACAATGGACCGTATGAGTGGCCTGTTTCATATCCCTAAGCTCACATGACCGCCACATCCACCCCTCTCACTACTTGGCATCAACGGTTGGGTCATCCCCACTTTAGAGTTCTTAGGTTTATTTTAAATAAATTCTCGCTACCGTTTCATGAGCGAGACAAACCTTTTTATTGTAATTCTTGCTTATCTAATAAAGCCCATCGGCATCCTTTTACTCAATTATCATTGTGCAGCTCTAAACCGCTTCAAATAATCTTCAGAGATTTATGGGGCCATCACCGGTATTATCTCTTGACAAGAAATTGTATTATTGTATTTTTGTTGATCAATATACCAAATATACTTGGCTCTATACGTTAAAAAATAAAAGTGAGGTTAAAGAGATCTTCCAAAAATTCCATCCTATGATGGAAAAGCACTTTGACACCAAAATTTTATCATTGTACACTGATGGTGGAGGAGAATATAAAAGTCTTGACCCTTATCTCTCACTTCACGGCATTGAACATCTCTCTACTCCACCATATATGCCTCAACGAGTTGCACTTGTAGAACGACGACATCGTCATATCGACGAAACTGCAAGAACTCTCCTACATGAGGTATCCCTTCCTCCCCAATTTTGGTCTTTCGCGTGTCATCACACGGTCTACCTCATTAACTGTTTGCCCACCTCTCAACTAGATAACCAATCCCTATTCCAGCGTCTACTTGGGAAATCGCCTGATTATAGCTCCCTGCGAATTTTTGGTTGTTTATGCTATCCATGGCTTAAACCATACTCCAAAAATAAACTTGAACCAAAATCTACCCCATGTGTCTATCTCGGATTTTCCTTATCTCATCATTTTCACCAATGTTTTGACCCAATTTCTTCAAAGGTATATTTATCTCGAGATGTGCAATTTATTGAGAATGTTTTCCCTTTCAAAACCATGTTCTCCAATATTGCCATCAAATCATCTCACCTAAAATGGGACAATATCATGGTTTCAAATTCTCCTAATCCCACGCCCAAACTTCCCATAACTTCAGAGCTTCCAATTCCTCTAGAAATAGACACCCAAACATCTGTAGAGTCTCGCTCAGTATCTTCTCCTTCTCCAGCAAAGTTACAGGCCAACTCAAACTCACAATCCGACTCCGACAGTGAACTAGCGGTGGACTCAGCTTCTTCTCCAGGTAAATTTCTATCACCCTCATCTTCTACAATTCCAATGCTCCCAAAATCCTCTTCTCACCCTACTGCCCAGAAGATCGCACCACCATACCTCCCTACAAATATACCAACGCAAATACCCACAAACACAATGTGCAGCCCGCGACCCCTCCTCGTTTATCATCGCAGGAACACAATTCCATCTACACCCATGGACTGACGACCAGACTGTCCTATCCCTGAGTCGGAGCTTGCTCCTTCACCGCCTAAATGTCTTTCTCCTCCTAACCGTGTTGTTACGCGATCCTAAAATAACATCACTAAACTAAAACAAATTTTTGATTACCTAGCCAAAGTGAACCCCACCATCACACCCATTACTTTCAAACAAGCACAAAAACATCCTGAGAGGCGTGAAGCAATGAAACAGGAACTTGATGCTTTAATTAAAAACCAGACTTAGGAACTTGTTCCTCCTAACCCAACTAAAAATATTATTTCCTGTAAGTGGCTTTTCAGGATCAAACGAAATACAGATGGGTCTATTGACAGATATAAAGTGAGGTTAGTTGCGAAAGGCTTCACTCAGAGGCCGGTCATTGACTTCCATGCGACTTTCAGCCCGGTCGTGAAGCCTACCACTATTCGAATCATCCTCTCTGTGGCACTTCGCCACAACTGGCACCTCCGTCAGTTGGACGTCAACAATGCATTCCTTCAAGGAAACTTAGAAGAGGAGGTGTACATGGCACAACCTCCGGGATTCACTAATTATGACAAACCAACTCATATATGTCGTCTACGCAAGGCAATCTATGGATTGAAACAAGCCCCTCGGGCGTGGTACAATGCTCTCACAAGTTATCTCTTCTCCATAGGCTTTGTTAAAATGAAATCTGATGCCTCACTACTCATCAAACAAGGTCGAGGTGAGACAATGTTCATCCTTGTCTATGTAGACGACATTATTATCACTGGGAGCAACATTACAATTGTCGATCGGGTTATCACTTCTCTTGATTCTAAATTCTCAATTACAGATTTGGGAAATCTTTACTACTTTCTTGGTGTTGAAGTGATATGCAACTCTAATGGTTTAATTCTCACCCAAGCAAACTATGTGAATGAGATCCTGAATGATGAGTTAATGACCGACTGCAAAAGTGTTCACACGCCAATGAGTGCAACTGAATTGCTCACACTGTCTGATGGTACTTATTTGACTGATGCCACACGCTATCGTCGGGTCTTAGGCAGGCTTCAATACATATCTTTCACTAGACCTAACATCGCCTATGCTGTGAATAAGTTGTCCCAGTTTATGCAAGCATCGTCGGACCTTCACTGGAAAGTTGTGAAGCATGTTCTCCGCTACCTGCGTGGCACCATTCAGCTAGGCTTACGTGTAACTCCCATTGAGATCTTCAATCTACACGTATACTCTGATGTAGATTGGGGTGGGGACATTGCAGACCGAGTTTCCACATCTGGGTATATCCTGTTCCTTGGCCACAATCCCATTAGTTGGTCATCAAAGAAACAAAATACTGTCTCTCCCTCCTCCACTGAGTCCGAGTATAGGGCAGTGGCTAATGCCCTTTCAGAAACCATGTGGGTTACCAATCTCCTCACTGAGTTGCACTTTCCAGTACATCAATTGCCTACCATTTATTGTGACAATCTTGGAGCCACATTCTTGAGCAAAAATCCAGTCCTCCATAGTCGTGTGAAACATGCTGCAGTAGATTTTCACTTTGTTCGCCACTATGTCAACGTCAAAAAGTTTTGGGTTGTCCATATTCATCGTGACTATCAACTAGCAGACTCTCTCACCAAGGTACTGCCTAAACTTGCTTTTCAGCAAAATATTTCCAAGTTAGGCTTAGTGACCCAGCGTCTAACTTGAGGGGGCATATTGGCACAAAACGTAACCCCTGTTAATTTATGTTTGTTCGGTTATTAGTTAGTAGTTTAGTCAGCATTATTGTTTCAGTAATCCTAGTTTATTTAGGATACTGCCTTAGTTATTTCAGCAATCCTTCTTTATTTAGGTTATGTTATTAGGGTTGGTTTAGGAGTCTTATTATTTTCTTTGTCACTCTATTTAAAATGTTGTCTACGTTCATTAATAAACAATTTTGTCCGGCAGTTACTCTGCGTTTATAAGTTCAACCATCCTCCAGTCCCATCTGGTCGCCCGACTCAGCAGGGCGCCACTTCCAGTACCATTAGTGGTCAACGCAAGAACAGATTTTATGCACTGCAGTCTCATCATGATCAAGGAAGTTCTCCTAATATAGTTACGGGTACGTTATGAGTTTTTCGTCTTTATGTTTATGCCTTGTTAGATCCCAAGGCTTTACTTCCTTTGTAACCCCTATGTAGCCGTCAACTTCGGTGTCAGACCCGAAATATTAGCAGAGCCCTCCTCAGTGTCTACTCCAGACTCTAGAGTATAGTGGTAACAGTTCAGTTTAGAGTTATTGATTAAGTGGTTCACAGCTTTAGAATAATGGCTTTAAGCTAAGAGGAAGATGGTAGAACAAGTAACCAAGTCAGGCTTTAAGATTTTAGTAGTAATGTCAGTATGCATAGAAAAAGCAGTGGGAGGGGATGATGCCCAACCCATCTTTACCCCAGCGTAAAGTTTTACACTTCAACTATCATGGTATCTACTCTGCCTTACATGTCCACTCTACGATCATAGCTCATATTCGTGCACATTAACGAAAATCATGTACGCTTACAGTTCCTAGTATAAGGAGTTCCAGTTCACCCAGTGTAACGAATCACGTTCCATAAATGCAGAAACTCCTAACTCAAGTCATGCAGCTCATGACTCATATACTCATGTCATGCTTTACAGTATGCTCAGTGCACATGACTCATGCTACGCTCCTAATGATCAGCTAAATTCAGATTGTGTCATGTATATCCTCAGTTTAGACCTCTTGATAAATTCATGAAGTTGATATCCTATTCCTCAGGCCTCAGTTAAGCATCAAGTTCAGTATAGTGTCCATTCATGCTTCAGGTCCTCATGTTTTAACCTTTCAGTGAACTCTCTGTATGAAAGGATGTAGTGATGAGAAATTGCTTAGATGAGAAAGAGTAAATGTGTCATGTTAAGGAAAGATTGTCGCATGCTTGTTTTACATGAGGTTGTAGTTATGAGGATAGGCTTGAATGTCATGTTGATGTGTAAGTGGCTAAATGCATTTCGTAGATTTGAGTAGGCTTGAACATAGTGGGAGAATTCAGTTCAGCTCAGACCTCAGCAGGTAGGGTTATCAGTGCCCATATTGCAGAATTTTAGCCATGTTGTGGCTTCTTATTCAGATGTCTTATTCAAACCATGCCAAGATTCCTTGCTCCCTAAAATCATTAGAACTCTATAGAAAGAGTATCAAAGAAATGCTCCAGTTGAATACAAGTTTTCAATATGAGTTAGTCCGTAAAGCCAGCAATTCAGTTTAGCAGTCGGGCGAACAAATTCAGATTGTTTCCCATCTTTCCATCTAGTCGTCCTATCCGAAAATCTCGTGAATATGACTATCCCAAAATGGAACATCTAGGTTGTTGCGAGTTCAGCTCAGTTCATGTATCATGCCTCCGTTTCAGATCCCAGATATTCAGTCACGACTTAGTTCATTGGTGCCCCGTGCATCGTCTCAACTTTTCCTTAGTATCTCAGCCAAGTCAGCATTCTTCGAGGGACATAATGTCCCAAGGGAGATGCATTATAATCCCCGAGCTTTCACATCCTAAACCTTCCAGTTTCTCTTCACGTGACGAATCCAGTTTGGAGTAGTGGGCACTCATAAGTTGACGCTCAAATTCCAATCTCAGCAGTAAGCCCTGTATTCAAGGGCTCAGTTCAGTTCAGGATATTCAGTTTATGTATCACGTTTCAGGCTCAGTTATGTTCTCATGTTCCCGCTTATGCATGTTTAGTGTGATAACTCAGCTTATCAGTAGTTCAGTCATGTAGTTATGCTTCAGTTGTGCGTGTTCATGTGTGTAAACTCAGTCTATCAGCGTTTCTTAGCTTAATCAGACTCATTCGAGGACGAATGTTCCCAAGGGGGAGATATTGTAATACCCCGTATTTCCTTAGCTCATTTTAACTCTCAGTCCATGAGTTATCCAATATAAAAATTTTGAAATACTCAGTATTTTTCAGTTTAAAGCTTACCAATACGTAGAAAATTCAACCAGCTTTCCAACGATATAAAATTCACCCAAATTCGATACTCGGGTGAAGAATTATAGCCATTTTTGTAAGATAGTGTACCACCTGAGCCATCAACGCATCGCGAAGGTATGCCAAATGGCAATTGTCAAAATCCAGTGCTCCATCACGATATTAGCGCATCGCGCCAAGCAGCAGTTTCATAATTGTCCAATTCCAGTGTTCCAACGCAATCCCACAGCGTCATAATGAGTCCAAATTTCAGAATCAAAGGGGCACCGCTATTCCACCGCGTAGCGCCAAACCCTCAGTTCCCAATAGTCAGTTTCCAGTGACACGGCGCGATAGCACCACGTCGCGCCAGGTGCCCAAATCGAATTTTCAGTGACGAATTTTTATATCTATTCCAGGGGTAACTGGGTAATTTTCCATGACCCAAATCAGTCTAAACACGAAATTAAACCCCTAAATAACCCATTATCTTATTATTTGCTCACTTTCTCTCAAGAATAAAATATTCTCTCTCAAAGAGGCAAAAACCCTAGCTTCAAGAATCAAGGCTAAAGCTCAAGAATTTCCCCAAGAACTCCAAGAATTAAAATACGCAGGTATGTTAGATGTTCATCTATGGGTCCCTTTCACCCATAGAGTCCAAGAATCCGTTTTTAAAACTTCAAGATTTATGATTCATGATTTACATGCTTGAAATTGGATTGTATTCATGTTCTTGACATTGATTGAGTTTCGATCCATGATTAATTGTAGATCCCATGAAGTTTGAATAGCATGTATATTGAATTGAGTAATCCCCGTTTTTTAATCCATGAATTTGCAAGTTTGGGCATTATAATTGCCATGCATAGATGTTAACCATGACTATGTGCATTAGGTTGTGCTCCCCAAGTGTTTGCTAGAATGTCCATGTGAATAAATGGATGAAATCATGACATGTTAGTATATGTACAAGCTTATGCCCTACAAGTATTTGATAAAATGTCTCTATAGATGAATTACGAACAAGTGTGCATTGTTATGCTTTCCAAGATCATGTGATGCTTTACTTCTCATGCTATCGAATCCTAGGGGTATTTAATACCCGACAATCTAGTTGTTTACCTAGAGCCAGTGTCAGTTACGGAATAGTATCAGTCATGTTACAGAACTCCGTAGAACTCAGTCAGTTACAAAACTCAGGAAAACTCAGTAAACCCAGTATCAGTCCAGTCCAATTCAGTATTCTCAGTTCAGTGTCTTTCAGTTGGGAGTAGGATTCAGCACCGAGCAAGCCTAGGGATGGGGGCTCACCCGTTAGTTAAGACTGGGTCCCTAAAAGCAATTCCTAAGTTCCAGAACTACGTAGCCAGCGTAGGTTATAAGATGTCACCCGTTAGATAGGGCTGACATACTCAGGGATCACCCGCTAGTTTAGGACTGATCTCAGGGGTCACCCGCTAGACTAGGACTGACCCCACAGCCATTGTCTTTACCCGTGGCACGGTACTGACACCCTTTCAATTAGGGTTACAGATTGGACCCCAACTCAGTTATCTTATTTGGGGCATGTCGATGTCGTTAGATGATTACCTCCCATAGTTTCAGTTTTCAGTATAGACTCAGTTCAGTTCTACAGAATCACGACTGTCAGATACAGTCAATCAGTATCAGTAACTCAGTTATCAGAAATCTCAGATTATCAGATACTCAGCATCAGAACTCAGAACTTAGCTTCAGAAAAGCTCAGTTACAGTATTCATGTATATGCACAGTATTGCATACTCAGTATTTATAGCAGTTTCAGATTTCTATGTACTCATATTCAGTTAATTTATATCATTCAATCAGTTATTGTTCATGCATATGAGCTCTTGCATTCAGTCTTACCTCATCTAGCATACCAGTACATTCCACGTACTAACGCATACTTTTTCTTTGCGCTATGATGTCTCATATCAAAGGTTCAGACGCTCAGGTTTCCGACCGCGCTTAGACAGATCCAGTCAGCAGTCGCAGATTTAGTAATGAGTTTTCATCTATCGAGGATATGATTTTATTTCAGTATTAGAGTAGTTTCAGTATTGCATTAGTTGGAGTTAGTTGGGGGCTTGTCCCATCAACTCCATATTCAGACAGTTCAGTAGAGGCTTTCAGAATAGGCCAGTTCAGACAGTGTTTAGTTTTCAGATGTTTTACCAAATTTTATTACTTATCAATATTTAGATTTTGAACCTTATGAAAATTCAACCAAATTCCGCATTAACTTCAGTATTATTATTCAGTGCTCACAGCAGATGTCAGTCATGGATTAGCTTGTGGTCCTCCGGGTCGTAAGCACCGTGTAGTGTCCGGGGCACAGACTCGGGGCGTTACAACTATATTCCACCCACAGATAGTAAATGGTAAGCATACTGTTCAATTGGATACGGATGAAGTGAGTACAGAAATTCAGAAATGGAGGCGTGCGCTTATTGCCTACTTTATTGGTGAAGTTCCGGGGTATAATGCTATGTCTAGATATATTAGCCAATTTTAGTCTAGTGTAGGACAACCTGCTCTCTTCTATCATGAAGAGGTCTACTGTGTGATAAGATTTCATTTAGTTGGGATAGGAATGAATTCTTTACTCAGGCCTTTACACTACCAATAATAGATCGGTAATTCTCGAGAACTGATCATTGAATTTTGATTTTAGTAAAGAGATCCCCGCCCAAATACCTCTTTGGGTGAAATTTCCTAAGTTGCCTATGTCTTTTTGGGGTAAAGGAGCTTCGAGTAGGATTGCCGGTGTTGTTGGTAAACATATGTATGCTGATGAGTGTACTGCTAAATAAACAAGGATCTCATTAGCAAGGATGTTAATTGAAGTTAATATCACCCAGCCCTTTGACTTCAAAGAATAATGTTATGGAGCTCAATTTGATTAAGAGGTGATTTACGATTGGAAACTCATGTTCTGCTCTAAATGTCTTACAGAAGGACACTCTTGTCCAAACCGTGCATCAAGTAGCAAAAAAGAAACAGGCCCCCAAGATTGTGCGAGAGTGAAAAGCTACAGGTGTGATACAAGAGCATCCTCTAACAAAAGTGGATAATCCAGAAATCTCCACTCAAAGTATTGTCAAGCAGCGCTTAACGGAGAATATGACTGGAGAAAGGCTTCAGGACACCCCACCTGCTACTGAGAAACCTACACCACAGCAGTGTCCTAAATGAAAGATAATTCAAGTTCCTGAAGAGACAAGCAGTCCAGTATTTAACCTATCCAACTTTCCTATGCTTGGTTCTGTCTTAATCCTACTTACCAAGGCTAAGATAACCAAGAGGTTCAGTGAGCAAACACAACTCCCTCTGGACAAAGGAGGTTGCTCCAAAACTTGCTAATAATCTGGCTCATATGGAATAATCTGAGGTGTGAATAAATGGCAGAAACAAAAAGAGGTGGATTGTGCTATATGGTTAAGGTTAGGTACTTTGGGTCGAACATTATTGTGCTCGAGGAAAGGCTGTGGATCTTGTGGATATATTGATGTACGTGCTATATGGGAGTTAATTCAGATAATGAGGTTTTAAGGGTAGTCCCATTTATTCTTATAGCTACCAGAAAAGAGAAAGCACTAAACTTAAGTGTGAACACGAGGATGTACCAACACAAAATTTACAAAACATAAGAATGATTGAACTAATTAATTAATAGCACTAAAAACGTACAATGTACCTATGCATTTTTAAAATATTGATCCTCACTATATCAGCCTAAAGTGATTTGAAATAGCTGCCAAACAATCGTTACATAAATCAAAACAGCTGACCATACCCAAAAGACCTTTAGCACAAAATTAGAACATATATAACTGAGAAATTCAAACAATGACTTTACAATTATCATACATGAAGGACCACAAATATATAAAGGTCATTGCCATCTAGTAATTTACTACAGCAAAAAAAATAATAATAATAATAATAATTAAAATAAAAATCAAAACTGTGATTTACCTCGATAAGTTTCCCCCCAGTATCTTCAACTTCCAGACCAAGTGCTTTTAATTTGAAATTTGGTGGAATAATGAATCTGTCATTAATTAATTAATTATGACACTTGATATATCAAACAAGAAAACTAAACGAAAATGAATATGTATTGAAAACTCACGGTGTCAAATAAACAGTGTCTCTAAGCACGAGATTCAGAAAATCAGCATGAAGATAATTAATAGCTACTTCATTGTCTAGATACGTTTCATCTTCTGTAATGTAAGAGTTAAGGAAATAAAGGGCTTAAAATCCCCAAAACAAAGAAAAGAACATTTTATAAAGGATATCTGCAAAGTAGCACTAATTTGGTGTTGATTTCTATCACGTAGGCACACAAGTTGGGCTCGAACCTACGCTTCTTCAACACTTGAAGAGTCAAAACTAGTTTTTCTATTGTGCTTCTATTCAAGTAAGCAAAATTAGAGTAGCGGTGTTTTTTTATAGTAGCTTCCATTTGTGCACCGGGAGGATCTTCTGGTGGTGGTGCCGTGGAAGAAGAAGAAGGATCTTGCGGTGGTGGTGCCGTGGAAGAAGAAGAAGAAGTATCTGGTGGTGGTGGTGGTGGTGGTGGTGGTGGTGGTGCCGTGGAAGAAGAAGAAGTATTTGGTGGTGGTGGTGCCGTGGAAGAAGAAGAAGTATTTGGTGGTGGTGGTGCCGTGGAAGAAGAAGAAGCATTTGCTTCCATGGGAGAAGAAAGAGGTGGTGATTGTGTCACAGAGGAAGAAGGAGGTTCGGACATTGCAAAGGAGAATGGAGGTTATGTTACTCCGGGAAGAAAATGCAAGGATAGTGGTGAAAATGTATGCAGAGAGAGCACTGAAGCAAAACGGAAAGACGCAGTGCAGCTTTGCTAGCTCTGTACGTACGGTACCGCCTATCAAATTTTTGCTACTTCTCTCCTTTACGCCTGTCAACTTTTCTTCATTTCAATTATTCTCTTTATTTCTTTTTAATTAATTAAACTAAATTATCATAATTTCTTCGTTTAAGTGTTAAATGATACTACACTATAAATATTGATTAACATCTTCAAAAGTATAATTCTTCGATTATATCATTAGAAAAAATTACAATTTACATAATACTTTCTTATAGCTTTGAAATGTCTAATTTTAATATTATAAAAATTATCAAATTAATCTAATCTAATTGTTCTAAACTTTGGTGGAAGATACAATGGAATGAACGAGTTTGACATAGTTAAGGCATGTGTTGAGGAGGTCTGTGGATGCTCCGGTGCAGAGGTATGAAATATTGATTATGGATGGATTCAGGGCCGGACCCACATAGGTTCAAGTGGGTTCATATGAACCCACTTTGTCGAAAAATTACACTATATACATATATGGGTATAAGCTGTCTTTACAGATGTTTAAGGTATATTTAACTGTTCGAACCCAATATAAGCAGTTGGCTTGCTTAGCCTAGTGGCAAAGGGTCCATTTTTTAATTGTTATCTCACGGGTTCGAGCCCCATCAACGAGTTTTCTTTGTGCAGCTCTTTTCTTTACACTTTTTTGTTTCTTTATCCCGCAGCTACTTAATATTAATTGACTTTTTTCTCTATCCGTATTTATTTTTTATATATTGAACCCACTTGTTAAAAAGTCTGGGTTCGCCCCTGAATGGATTAAGGCGAGGTAAAGGTAGACCGAATTAGTATTAAAGGGAGATGATTACACATGATATGGAGAAATTACAGCTTAGCGAGGATATGATCCTATAAAGAAAGTTGTGAAAAATGCAAATTAGGACAGAAAGTTAATAGGAAGGAGTGTGTCCTTGTTGGTGGGACGGAATGTTTTGTTGAGTTATTTGTGTGAGTAGTCATTGTGCATCTTGATTTTAGAGATTTGATGCATGGTGTTTATAGATGATTATATAATTACCAAGTGATTTTTTTATGTTTTTATTTGTTTGTACTCATTTCTTGTGCTTATATATTAATATCTTTTTTTATAGATTATTTTTTGATCGTGAGTTGGTGTATCAGAAATAGTCTCTCTATCTTACCTCTGAGATAGTGGTATGAAATGCATACACTCTACCTTTCTCACATCCGATTTTTGTAGAAATATATTGAGTATGTCATTGTTATTGTAATTTTGTTTTAAAAATTAGGCAAATTGATTTTCAACAATTGTGACGTGATAATTAAAAAGAAGTAAAAAAATATTATTGATTGAATTTTCTTTTTGAAAAATTAAAAAATATTTTCCACAAGCAGTATCTTCATATAGTATTAGAGTTGCTATAAGGCAACTAAAATAGTGGCTTGAGGTCTCAACGGAGAAAAACGAACATGCAGACTGCAGTGCAGTGGCATAATGAGTATAGTATAATTGAGTATTTCAACTGACTCCATCAAAAATTGTACATAGTATATCTAGGTTAAAATAAAATATCTTTTTATCTAGAATATTATATATTGACATATTTGGCTCACTCGTAATTTTTTTATATATATATTTTGATATTCATTAATGAAAATTGTGATATATAAAAGGAAAAAGTCATCATTTTCATTTAAATTATTCCCAAAAAATTGAAGACACAACTAAATTAAAATGACCTAATACACACTCATACTATTTAAAAGTGAATTTATTTACCCCTCGTAACGGACATGGCAAAGAAAGTGATATACGCATTCCTAATCACACGTGAAAAATAAAAAAAATATTAAAAACTTATTAAAACGTCCACATGTCATCATTCAATTGAATTTTAACAACTAATTATATTTAATTACTTTTCATTTTAATATTATATAGTTTTTATTTTCTTTCTTTACTTTTTTTATGTGTTTTTCTCTTCTTCTTTTTTTCTCTTCATCTTTGTCTTCTTTCATATTTTCTCCTCTTTCTTAACTTCACCTTTAATTCTTTAGCTCAATTTCTTCTAACCTCCATGAATTCATCGTTAAGTTTACATATATACTTATCCTTTTAACTTTTTTATTTTTTTTTCAACATTTTGTTGTAGGTAATTAAAAATCAAATTGAATTGTGGGTTGTTTGAATTTTACAAAATTGAGTTGTGGGTATCTTAAATTTCACGAGTTGAGTTCTGAATTCTTTGTATTTTACTGAATTGCGTAGTGGGTTTCTCGAATTTTGCGAATTGAGTTATGAATTTATCGAATTTTACAAAGTTGAATTGGGGGTTTCTTGCATTTATGATTTGCTCGAGCAAATCATAAATCCAATTCGAGAAAATTCGATTATGTTTATGATTGTGGGTTTATGATTTGCTCGACTTTGGGGATTATGATTTAGGATTTTTTATGAATTGAGTTATGATTTGCTCAAATTTTATCGAATTGGATTTGGGTGTCTTGAATTTTACAAAATGGCGGAATATTGTGAAGCGGTGAAAAAATTAAAGTTATTTTGCTTGTTTGATTCGGGTTGCTATCAAATTCGTTTTTATCAATAAATGGGCTTTGCCCAGATTTAAACTAAAAAACAGAGATTGAAGTTGGTAATTGAAGAAGTAGTAGGCTAGAGCTAGTGCAGATACTGGAAAAAAATGATGGAGCCGACTTCCACACTTCAATCGGACTTCTTTTAGATTTTTGAGCTAGTTGTTTTCCTGTTATTTTCTTTCTTCTTTTCTCGTTCTCAAATTCTTGATAACCAAGACAATCATGTTTTTCCGGCAATATGACTTTCCCAAAAAACAAACATGTATCTCAGTAGTGTATATGGGATCATTTTAATGTAGAAAAAGAAAAGAGATTAATCTTAAAAAAAAAAGTGAAAAAAATATGTTATTGACACGTGTCAGCATGTGTACACACATTTAAGACAAAATCTGATTATGACGTTTGAAGGGGTAAATAATTTCACTTTTAAATAGTATAGGTGTGTATTAGCTCACTTCAATAGTTTAGATGTGTCTTTGACTTTTCGAGTATAGTTTAAGGTGAAAATAATGACTTTTTTATATACTCCCTCCGTTTTGAATTAGATGACTCTTTCAACCTTGACACACCCATTAAGAAATTCAATGATTAGGAGTATATTTTACCTTTTTACCCTTTTTAACATTGAAAGACTCAATAATTAATTAAACATGAAAAATTGTAGCATATGCATGCATGAATTGAAAATCTTATAGGAATACTAGTAGTACTTATTGAAAAAAAGAAAAAAAGTCAAGTTTCATAAAGTTTGTATTAAAAATATAAGTGTTATTTTTTAAAAAATTGAAAAGTATAGTTATATTTAATACCTATTAAGGATAGAATGGAAAGAATTTATGTAAAATAATCTTGATTTGATAAGTTAAATAAGTAAATTAAAATAAATTTTTTTAAATAGAGGGCCAATTAATTCGAAAAGCAGGAAGTATAAAAATATTACTTTTTCTAACCACTGGTGTGTATACTTTGTATTGAATAGTGTGGCTGCTGCTTGAAGGAAAAAAGGTCTGACAATTGATAAATCGGAAAAGACAAAAACACGATTCAGTTTCCCTTTCTCTAACAACTCTGCTCCCCCTTTACATTCTTTTCTTTTTCTTTTTGGTTAAGTACATTCTTTTCATTCTTTCCCTTTTTTTTTTTTTTTTTTTTGTTTTGTCCATAATACCCTTTTATTAACTCCCCCGTTCAATTTATTTTATCACTATTTCTTTAATTTAATTTTTATTTTTATTTATTATTTTTAACAAATTTGAAAACTATTTTTTAATATTAATTATTTATTTTTAAATTATTTTTCACTATCTACTATTAAATAACAATTGATAGAAGTGATATGATAGATCACTATATCAATTATATATTTTAAAATTTTCCTACAAAAGAAAAAACTTAAATTAAATTTTGAAAATAATCGACTCAAATAGATGCTCATTATAATTTTTCCTTTGATCAAACTCATTATAATCTTTTTCTTTTATCTTTTTCTTTGTGTTTTATTGATCAGAAACATCCAACAGTGCCTCGCTGGTTTAGAATTAATTTAAGATGTAATTAATATTTTTCTTATTAGGAATACAAACAAAAATGATAAAAACTTTATCCAAAATCCTCTATTTATTGATATGAGGGAAATTACATAAACTCAAGTAATTTAGAGAAGATTAAATATTTTCTCCATCTTAAATTATTTGTTATAATTTTTAAAAATAATTATTTTTTTAGTAATTTTAAAAATTTAAGATAAAATTAATTATTTTTAATTTTTTCATTTATCTTTAGTACTCTCTCCGTTCGTTTTTACTGGTCATATTTTTGGCTTGGTAAATCTATTAAAAAAAAAATTAATAACATAGTTCTTTTATCATATTATTCCTATTAAATAATATTTATATTGTGTCTTAAAATTAATTTAAAGAAAAAATAATTTATATTAATGATAAAATAGAAAAAAAGATGAATTTCTGACCACATTATCCATAGAGCCTTGTTTTTTCTTGATATGTCAAAAATGACAAGTAAAAGTAGAAATCCAATTAGAAAATTGGTGACAAGTAAAAGCGAACGAAGGGAGTCTTTCAAGTTCGGATACGATCACCCAATATAACCTTCCTTAACTGCCCTAACTTCTTGCCCATCAGGCATGGTGGCACATCCTTCTTGATTGGGCATCTTTCAGAAAGGAAACTGCATATGAATCAGGCAGTAAGGAATCGTTTAGTAGCAGATTTTGAGATGTTATGACGGTATTAAATTCTGCATAAATAGCATAATGTTTGGTAGCTTGTAAAAAGGTAATTTATTCATGTATGAAATTAAATATGAGGCCTGATTTTTTCAATTTTAGAATTTATTGTCTGTATAACTAACAAATGTAGTTTACGAGGAAATTTATGTAATATCTCATGCAGAATAGAGATGAAATAAATAATGCACAAATAACTAAATCATACATAATCAATTTATGTATAAACTGATAAATTCTTTCATAACTAGTCCATATATTACTAGTACCTGTCTTTCTAATTATTACTTGATAGCGTGATACTTGACCAAATCTTTATTCATTAGCCAACACTTCTTCATCAAAAAATTACATTATATTTCTTCATTAAAATATTATTTCTGTCCATAAATATTACATATTGACATCATAGTTGACTCCTGATTATTCTTTACGAAAAAGGGTTAAAAATATCCCTAAATTATTTGAAATGAATCAAAAATATTCTTCGTTTATTTTTTGTCTCAAAAATATCCTTTTATTTTTTTGGCTAAAAAATATTTTTCCGTTAATTTTTTAACTCAAAAATATCCCTTCATTAATTTTTTGGCTCAAAAATATCCTTCATTAATGCCACCAGACTCACCCGTAGATTAAAAAAAAATTACTTAATCACGTCAGCATACACGTGGAAAATCACTCCATTTAATCCACCTAAATCAACCCATTTTATTCTATTTAAAAATTCAATCCGATTCATATTAAAAAAAAAACTCAAACCAAGAGGCAAAGTTTAATTCTTCAAATTTTTTCCTCATATAATCCCTTTCACCACCTTATATTTTATTATATTACATTTTCGAAGTTAAGAGATTCACTCAAACAATTCTTGACCTCATCAATTTGTAGTTGTCCTACATTGTCACTAAACTTTCACTCTCTGTCACACCCCTTTTTTACGTTACGTACTCCAAAAATGGATACATTTTTAAAGTTCGAAAGGGTTTTATTATTTAAGTGACAAGAAGTGAAAATTTATTTCGGAAAAGGATTATTTGCATTTTTTATTCAGAGTCGCCACTTGGCATAATCCGGTGTGCCAAGTCACCTTTGGAAAAAATCGGATTTGAGCCTACAGCTGAAGATCTGAAGAAAGCCAAGGGAAGGAAAAAGGAAATATGGTCACTCCCTCGCCCAATGCCACTACTCAGTGAATCATTTGTTAAGAGCGGTGTCACGAAGCAAGTAGAATTTGAGGTTGAATTGGTTGATGACTTCCAGAACCTTTGTATCGAAGTTGATATGGTCGAAGCAGGAGAAGGTACCAGTATGGCAGACGTGCAATTCATAGGTCCAGCTGTCCAGCTCAATAATTGGGAAATCACTCCTCTCCCCGTCAGGAGAGAGTTTTGTTAGTCTATTTTGTTTTTCTTTCTGTTTATCCGAGTTATTTCAGGGTTGTAATTCAGACTTTAGTTTGTTTATGTTATGTTGGCGTCTGTGTTTAAACCCTTTTATCTTTTATTTAATGAAATGCAATGTCCCTTTTGTTTTGTGTCTAATATATTTTGTTTTCTTTTCTTACACAGTTCTCTTTATGCTGATTCTAATGACATGACATGCATGCGGAATTTTCAGCCTGATTTTAAAATCCAAACTAATCAAGATGTAATGAAGCAGGATAGGGAATATGATGAAGAACAAACACTGAAAGAAATAAGTAAAGAGTTGGAACAGTTCGAAGACAAACCGAATCCTAATTTGAATGAAACTGAGCCAATAAATCTAGGGGATCAAGAAGATGTTAGGGAAACTAAAATCAGTGTACATGCTTTGCCACAGCTAAAAGAGGGAATGATTCAAGCATTAATTGATTATAAGGACGTTTTTGCATGGTCATATGATGATATGCCCGGTTTAAGCACTGAATTAGTGGCTCACAAGTTGCCAACTGATCCCGCGTTCCCCCTGTCAAACAGAAGTTGAGGAAGTTGGATCAAGTGATAAGTATCTCCAAGGATTGGACGAAGATGGACTATACCGAGCTGGAGAGTCGAGTGAGGTTCCGTCGAGGTTCCGGTCCGCGGCTCTTATTCTCCAGGCGGGCTCCTGACTTGCAATTCCTTTTGACTTGTTGTTTGGCTTTCAATTACTTCGCTTTGTTGCATGACTTTTCATTTCTTCACCCTATTCTCCAGGCGGGCTTCGGACTTGCTATTTCATCACCCTGTTCTTCAGGCGGGCTCCTGACTTGCTATTTCATCACCCTGTTCTTCAGGCGGGCTCCTGACTTGCTATTTCAACACCCTGTTCTTCAGGCGAGCTCCTGAAATCCAACATTAAAACTAGAACAAAAATTATTCCAAACAAAAATTATAGTAAAATAGTATTTCACTTTTGAAAGCGTTGTCCCATTTTCCAGGAGGGTCCTGAGCAGAAAGTAAAATCTCATTTTTCAAGAGGGTTCTGTGCATAAAGTAAAATCCCATTTTTCAGGAGGGTCCTGAACATAAAGTAAATTCCCATTTTTCAGGAGGGTCCTGAACAGAAAGTAAATTCCCATTTTTCAGGAGGGTCCTGAACAGGCTGAAAATTCTGCATGCATGTCATGTCATTAGAATCAGCATAAAGAGAACTGTGTAAGAAAAGAAAACAAAATATATTAGACACAAAACAAAAGGGACATTGCATTTCATTAAATAAAAGATAAAAGGGTTTAAACACAGACGCCAACATAACATAAACAAACTAAAGTCCGAATTACAACCTTGAAATAACTCGGATAAATAGAAAGAAAAACAAAATAGACTACCAAAACTCCCTCCTGACGGGGAGAGGAGTGATTTCCCAATTATTGAGCTGGACAGCTGGACCTATGAATTGCACGTCTGCCATAATGGTACCTTCTCATGCTTCGACTATATCAACTTCGATACAAAGGTTCTGGAAGTCATCAACCAATTCAACCTCAAATTCTACATGCTTCGTGACACCGCTCTTAACAAATAATTCACTGAGTAGTGGCATTGGGCGAGGGAGTGACCATATTTCCTTTTCCCTTCCCTTGGCTTTCTTCAGATCTTCAGCTGTAGGCTCAAATCCCAGACCAAACGTGCCCAGGTTCTCACTCGGACATATGGGATGAACTATACCGTGCAGAGACGCTCCCAAACCCTTTCCTGGCTCAAATCCGTATTTCCAAAGTTCACTCACCATCATGACAAAAGCAGAAGACAATTGCGGTCCCGGTATAGCCTGCCATTTAAGGATACGATTCACTGGCACTGTATCAAAAATTTGATAGACGAATGTCTCCTCTACGTTATTTGCTCCAATAAGAGACAAGGGAGACTCTTCGTAGGCTGACAAATCACCTTCACCATGAATAACTACTTCTTGCCGGTCATGCTCAAACTTGATTATTTGGTGCAGTGTTGATGCAACCGCCTTGGCCTTGTGGATCCACGGCCTTCCCAATAACAGATTATAAGAGGATTCTACATTCAATACTTGAAACTCTATGGCGAACTCAACAGACCCTATGGTCAACATTAGTTCTATTTCGCCAATGGAATTTGATCTTACACCATCGAAAGCCCTGACACATACATTGTTGGACCTGATCCTCTCCGCACCAATATTCAGCTTTTGCAAAGTAGAAATAGAGCAAATGTTTGCTCCGACGTAAAAGTAACAATAACGACGAATAGAAACAACAACAAATCAAAATTAATCCTAATTCACTTTAACGATTTATTTTTATTTTTTTTAACTCGCGCCCCGAATTCCCTTTAATCCACATGATTAGTGCATGCTTCGATTTTTTAATCACCATCTCATAATCCGAAACCAACATCAAACGCAACACAAACAAATCAAAATTAATCCTACCAAACACACGACAAATAAATCATCTATACCAATAACATTAATAAAAAAGTTAAAATAAATGAAAGATTCGGTTAGAAGAAATGGACCTCGATGAAATTGATCTTTGTCGATAATAAGAAATCCGAAGACCAAAACTCGATCGGAGAACCTCACGACGAACAAATCAAACTCGGTATTAAAATAATAACCGGACAGCTCCAAAACCCGTGAATAAAATTTTATTCTACGAAACCCAAACTCATGACGACGATATTCGATAAAGTCGACTTGAAACTCACTATCGATGTGGAACCATGAAATAGACGAAACCAAAATCAACCAAAGACAACAAGAAACCAAAAATCAAACAGATCGAACTCCGGTGAGCTCCGGTGACGGAGAAGCGGCGGTGGATCTGGTCGACGGTGAATGTTGTCACCGGAGGGAGGGAATGACGGCGGCGGAGATCTGGTCGGACGGTGGCGACGAGCTGCGGCGGAGATCTGGTCGGACGGTGGCGACGAGCTGCGGCGGAGATCTGGTCGGAACTAGCCGACGCGTCGCTGCCGGAGCTGGTCGTGAGCTGGCGTCGCGATTGTTTTTCCGTCTAAATCTAACCAGAATTCGAAGGAAATCGATGAGATCTAGGAGGTTTGGGACTGAACCGAGCAGACGACGACTTGTAAACTAATTCCGGCGAAAAAGTTCGCCGGTCCTGAACAGAAAGTAAATTCCCATTTTTCAGGAGGGGCCTGAACATAAAGTAAGATCTCATTTTTCAGGAGGGTCCTGAATTGAAAGTAAATTCCCATTTTCCAGGAGGGTCCTGAACATAAAGTAAATTCCCACTTTTCAGGAGGGTCCTGAACAGAAAGTAAAATCCCATTTTTCAGGAGAGTCCTGGACATAAAGTAAAATCCCATTTTCCAGGAGGGTCCTGAACATTAAAGTGAAATCCCATTTTTCAGGAGGGTCCCGAACATAAAGTAACATCCCATTTTTCAGGAGGGTCCCGAACATAAAGTAAAATCCCATTTTTCAGGAGGGTCCTGAACATAAAGTAAAATCTCATTTTTCAGGAGGGTCCTGAACATAAAGTAAATTCCCATTTTTCAGGAGGGTCCTGAACATAAAGTGAAATCCCATTTTTCAGGAGGGGCCTGAGCATAAAGTGAAATTGAACCGAGCAGACGACGACCTGTAAACTAATTTCGGCGAAAAAGTTCGTCGGAAAACTTAAACGAAGCGGCCAGATCTCACCGGCTTCGCTGTTTCTCGCCGGAGAGGGAGAGAGGAGTGACGACGCGGTTGTGGGGGTGGTAGTGTCGTGGTGGCCGGAGCTCCGGTCGCCGGCGGCGACGTTAGAGAGAGAGAGAGAGCAAAAAAAAATCTGATTTTCTATATGCCCCCATTTTTGGTTCCCTTTTTTTGTGTATGTGTGGGTATATATTGTGTTGAGTCTTTTCTTTGTTGACAAGAAAAAGAGAGGGGGGTGGGGTAACATGGGGTAGGGGGTAGTGGTGAGATGTTATCTTTTTATTGGGTGGGTGGTTGAGATAAGATAGGGTTAGTTATTTTTGTCATTTTGTGAAGGGATTATCACACGGGTGAGGGTACACGGTAGGATAGGGTAAACAATAGATAAGAACGATATCGGGGAGGGACGAAATTAGGTGTCTACACTCTCCAAATTTCAATTTCGTCTCTGAATTACCATCCCTCTCACTACAATCAGGTTCCTCATTAGACAAATTCAGATAGGACATCCGGTAGCAATCTGAGTTCTTGAAAATCGGATCAGCTATCTGAGAATCCAATTGTTTAGGGTCGACCCGATTAAAATTTGATTATTTCGGATCAACAATTTAAGGACCTAATTGTTTCCTCATCTTTCGCCTTGATCAATTCGGAATATCTGAACCCATCACATGAAAAATAAACAAGCAAACTCTTCAAATTTTATCCTCTTAGGTCGATTTTTTTTTTAATATGAGTGAGTTTGGGTCTTTTAAATAAAAAATAGGTTGATGGTTAGATGGATTAAATGGAGTAATTTTTCATTTGTGTATGTTGATGTGGACTGGTCAAGTGATTTTTTTTTAATCACGTGGCGTGTTTGATGGCATTACATTAGAGAGAGGTATTTTTTAGCAAAAAAATTAATCATAGGGTAATTTTTTAGCCAAAAAATCAAACAGAAGGGTATTTTTGAGTCAAAAAATAAATGAAGGGTATTTTTTATTCATTTTAAATAGTTCAGTGGTATTTTTAACCATTTTTTGTTTTCTCTATATTTTGATATCCATTAATCAAAATTATGATATATTTAACTTTCTCTTACTACTAGTATTAGGGTGTGCATCGGTCGGTTCGATTTGATTTTATGTGTTATTGTTCGATTTATCAATTTTTGATTTTTAAATATGTAAAACGAATAACCAACCAATAAGATATTTTCTTATCGATTTCGGTTTATCAATTTTTTGTCCTTAACGGTTCATTTTTCGATTTAACCAATAAGAAAATACTTATAAAATAGAAAATAGTAACAGCTAACTTAAAAAAAATGAAATCTTAGTTACCGCTAAAATTCTACGCAATGCATTTTAAGTTTACAAGAATCTTCAAACTTGAACTGAATGCTAGTTCGGAAAAAAATAAAAATAATCCTAATTGTTGGAAGCTATAAATGCTTCAAGCTTTTCAATACGATAATAGTCAAGCTTTATATTGTGCCTTTGTTGTCCTGAATAGGTTAACACTTTGTGAATCACTGAATTATGAATAAGTAGTGCATACAATATATATGCATACACATATCTATCTGTCTGTTTGTCTGTCTATCTATCTATCTATCTGTATATATATGTGTATATATATATATATACGTATATATATATATATACGTATATATTTATATATATATATATACACATATATATATAGAGAGAGAGGGGGGTGAGAGATTTATATAGATAACATAAATAGGGATAAAACAATAAGTTAGTGTATATCCTTATTGGGTTATCGGTTTAACCGATAACCCAATAAGCTAAAATCAAAATCGAATCGTTTATTCAATAAAATTTTTCGTAAAATCAATAAAAAATCTTTAACCTAATAACCCAATATAAATAATTCAATAATATTTTATTGATTTAGTTTATTAATAGGTTTGATTTTTGCACACCGCTAATTAGCATATACTAGTATTTTGTATTGAATGGTATGGCTACTACTTGAAGGACAAAAAGGTCTGACAATTGATATATTAGAAAAGACAAAAAAAATAAAATAGAATTTAAGTTTTGTGCACCGACGGTGTAGAAAATATTCTACACCATCAGGTGAACTTGACTTGCTACTGCAGGTTTCCTAATTTTTTATTTTTTTTTATTTTTATGTAAATAATTAGATAACCTGCAATAGCAGGTCAAGTTAGCTTATAATGTAGAATTTTTTATGCACTAACGATGCACTGAAAGTTAAACTCAAAAAAATATTCAGTTTCCCTTTCTCTAACAGTAACAACTCTGCTCCCCTTTAACGTTCTTTTCCGTTCTTCCCTTTTTATTCCTTGTTTTTTTTTTTTCATATATACTCTTTTATATTCTCCCTCTCATCCTAATTACTTTTTCGGACAAATTTATTTATTATTATTTTTTAAATTTAATTTTTACTTATTATTTTTGGTAAACTAAAAAAAAAGATAATTTTATTTTTTTATTTTATATTTAATATTAATTATTTATCAATACATCAATTAATAAGCATAATATTATAAAGTCACTGTATTAATTATTCTTTATTGGGTAAAGATAAAAATATATCCTCGAACTTTGATAAATAGTATAAATATACCCTTCGTTATACTTTGGGTACAAATATACCTTTACCGTTAATGAAAAGGTACAAATATACCCTTATCACTAACGGCGGGACACGTGTCACGATCGTGTTCCTCCATTAGTGATAAAGGTATATTTGTACCATTTATCAAAGTTCGAGGGTATATTTGTATCTTTTTCATTTTTATAATTTACTTTCTCTGTTCCATATTAGTTGATCATTTTATTAAAACTAATTATTTTATATTAATTGTCCATTATACTAAATCAAAAAAACATTGATTAAATTTAAATTATATTATCCTTGTAGTTAATTCATTCTGAAAGTCTTCACATTTGTTTATAAAGTTTTCAAGAAATTTTTTATGGTGTGAATTCGTAAAAGAAAAACTTACCAAAATATACTATATTTAAAAACTTTTACCATTTATAGTTGTATAATTTTAATATATGCATAATCTTACTATCTAATAAGAGGGAAAGGCCACAGAAGTAGATAACTCTTCGTCAGCAAGCCTGCTACTCCTACCTGCTTCATCAGCTACTTGCTCCATGATTTTACTATATCATTTCTAATTAATTATTATAATTCATTTATGTATTAAAAAATTAATAATATCTAATAAAAAATAAATTATATATTTTTATTTTTAATTAATAAATATATATATAATTTTACAAAGATTAATTAATTCGATAAATTAATAATAGTAATAACTAACTATTCTTTGATGACAATATTTTCACTTCGAACATGAGTCTGTTTTTGTAAAAATGGGACGAGTAATCTTTATGTGGTTTAATTATATTAATGGATCGAATTGAGTAATTTTTGTGTGGTTTAATCTACAAAAGTACTTTATTCATCCCATTTTACAAAAACAGACTCATGTTTGAAGTGAAAATATTGTCATAAAAGAATAGTTAGTTATTACTATTATTAATTTATATAATTAATTAATCTTTGTAAAATTATATATATATTTATTTATTAAAAATAAAAATATATAATTTATTTTTTATTAAATATTATTAATTTTTTAATACAGAAATGACTTGTAATAATTAATTAGAGATGATATAGTAAAATCATGGAGCAAGTAGTTGATGAAGCAGGCAGGAGTAGCAGGCTTGCTGACGGAGAGTTGCCTGCTTCCGTGGCCTTTCCCTCTTATTAGATAGTAAGATTATGCATATATTTAAATTGTACAACTATAAATGATAAAAGTTTTCAAATATAGTATATTTTGGTAAGTTTTTCTTTTACGAATTCACACCATAAAAAAATTCTTGAAAACTTTATAAACAAATGTGAAGACTTTGATCAGAATGAATTAACTACAAGCATAATATAATTTAAATTTGATCAATGCTTTTTTGATTTAGTATAATGGACAATTAATATAAAATAATTATTTTTAATAAAATGATCAACTAATATGAAACGGAAAAAGTAAATTATAAAAATGGAAAAGGTACAAATATACCCTCGAACTTTGATAAATGGTACAAATATACCTTTATCACTAATGGAGGAACACGATCGTGACACGTGTCCCGACGTTAGTGATAAGGATATATTTGTACCTTTTCATTAACGGTAAGGGCATATTTGTACCTAAAGTATGACGGAGGATATATTTGTACCATTTATCAAAGTTCGAGGATATATTTGTACCTTTGCCCTATTTTTTAATAGTCGTGACAAGTAAATCTGAACAAAAAAGGTAGTTGTCATCCTTATAAAAAATAAATATTTCTATTTGTCATTCAAAGACATAATTATTAGTTTTTCACTTTTACCCTTAGTCATAAATACGAAGTGATGTCATATATTGCAAAAAAAAAAGAGAGTAATAAATAGGAATAATTTAGTCAATTTAACATTTAGTTAAGAGAGTACAAATAAAAATAATGATAACTATTTACGAACAGAGAAATTGTATAGTTTAAAGTAGGCGTTTGGACATGAGAATTTTTTTCAAAAAATTATTTCATTTTAGAGAAAATAGTAGGATCATAAAAATTATTCCACCATAGTGAAAATTATTTTTGGAAAAATAAAAACAAGTAAAACTTATTTTCACTTTTTCATTCTTATTTCTCTCACAAAATTTTAAAAATAACTTTAATTTATGTTCATGATCAAACACAACATCAACTTCAAAATATTATTAAGCATATAGATTTTTCCGAATAGTGTGTGTTGGGGGGGGGGGTTGTTTCTCTTTTCATTTTTTTCTTAGAGAAAGTTTCTCCATTAGTAAGTTTTCTGTGGGATATGAGGTATAGCCATTATGATTAATAGGGCGGTTAGGGGGGGGGGATACAATGATGTTGTTGACAGTAAATAAATGCAACATTTTAAATTTATAAGCAGGAGGTTTTTTTGGTTTTCCAAGATATTTCCGGTCCGACAGATCAAGGACTAATTCTCCGCGGATCTGAGCTCCATTTAAGGGTTTGCCGCTGGCCAATTGATTGCTGCATGCACAAGGTGGAAATCGAACCCCGACTCTTGCTTAAGCGACCTAGTGAGCTAACCACTAGACCAACCAAGCTTGGTTATATAAGCAGGAGGTTTGCTTAAAAACAACATATATTGAATGATTTAAATGAATATTACATTAATTTTCTTGGACTTGATAATGAATTTAATGAGAGAAGACGCAAAAAAAGACCTCTGTTGACCTATTGTAATAGGTTAGAAGTAGTTACTGTACAATGATGGACTGTTAAAATATACTTAATCTTTTTAATCTATTTTTTATTTTTTGATTATGATTGTCACTGCTTTCATCCCAATTTTACTTTGGTTAGTTTTCAAATTCTTTTTAGTCATAATCAATACTTTTATTACTTGTAAGTTGTAACTAACATATAAAATATTTCAACAAATACTTATGTACCCACGCTTATACATATAAGAATACATGTGTGTATACAAAGATTCTTAGAAAAGTGAATTGAGTTTTTTATCCTTCATTAAAAGACTCTGATTTAGACAAAATAGTCTTTTTGCTTTTTCCCTACAGTTAAATTTCTCAAATTAAATATATTCAATTTAACCTTCAATTAAACCCCCTAATTTTTTGTTCTAATTGGTTTGTGTCACCAAATTAAAGTATAAAACAGCCGAGTTTTAATGCAACTTCCTCAAATTTTGTCCTAATTGATTTTTGTTACCAAATAAAACAGCCGAATTTTTAATCCAAATTTATGTTCTACTGAAACATGTTATTTCATCTCCCATTTAATTTGTACATTCTCTCTTTCTATATAAACATTCATTTTTTTTCCATTGTTCATTGTTACAAACATTGTTTTTCCATTGTTCGTCGTTTTTCATCTCAACACTGCTACAATAATTTTATTTTTCAATAATTTTTTCCAGGGTTTTTCCGTTATAGTATCTCACCCTTTTTATGTTGTCAATTTGAAGACAATATATTACTTGCTATGTCAGCTTAAATTGCTTAGTTTAATGTAACTTACGGCTTAAGTTGTAAGTTAGTTTATTTCACTTTCCGTCGATTCTGTCATTGCCTTGTTCTGTTAGTAAGCAAATACAATTCTAGGTCGCCAAATATATTTGTACATGTAAAAAACGATCAATGTTATCATTCCAAATTGATCAACCTACGTTAGATCTGGATCATCTTCATAATCATAGTCTGATTCATTTAAACGTCTCATTCTCTTTGCATCTCTTGGACCTCCCCTGCCCTCCCTTCGTCTTTACCATAGGATAAGTAATCTATGATGTATCTAAGCATACTGCGAATTGACACACAGGATGGTAGAATATGTGACAGGCATTATTATTAGCAAAGTTATATTTCAAACAACATTTTCATTTCAAAAATTAAGCAGATGATTATCTCACTACTGATACATTAAGGAACGAGATTATCAAATTTGTGATTTTTACACTTCTCTCCTGAGGGGGGGGGGGGGCAAATATCTCCCAGAACCTTAAGAGTCTCATCTGCTCAAGCCAATACAACAGTCAAACCAATCAGGGATCTGGATGAAGAGAAGTTACCGTCTCAATTTTGATAGAAAAAATTACTCCTAATTGTTTTGATGTCAAAGTCCCACCTAGGAGAGATGCGGAATTCTTGATGAAGAAGCATGATGCAGTGGCTCTTCGATTCTAACCATGGAAGGATAACTCCATAAACACAACTGACAATGAGATTCATCCCTTCCAAATCCATGGCCACTTATTATCTCTTAGTGATGCCTGTTCCATTGAAGCCAAATCTGCCTATTTAAGGAAAATTTATATGAATCAAAATTGTGATGAAAATTTGTGATAAGTCTATAAACTGAAATGTCACTGCTCAAAAAGTCAAGTTAGTGGAAAGTGGGAGCTGTGGTATCCATGCAGACTTATACATAATTGCTATTAGAAGAAAAAACTAATGTTAAAACTTGCCTGAGCTCTAGTTTGTTGGTGCAGATGCATGTCCCCTTATGGGTATTCCAAATTTTAAGACATCCATCATCTATGCCTCCTTCATAGGCTAATACATCACAATTTTATGGACACCAAGATAGGGCCTTGACTGCAGCATGATGTTCATTGAACCGCTGCATATAATGCCTTGAGCTCATCTTGGAAATATCCCAAATGTACACCAGAGATTGTCATTGCCACCAGTGGCAAGTGCATTTCCCGTGCAAGACCACTTTACACCATAAAATTCCCCTCTATGTACTCTTGTTCGAGAAATAGAACAAAAACTATATCATAACAACACGATAAGCAGATGGGAACAGAAAACAACACATTGATATACAAATTAAAATGCTATACTTCAGAATTGAGTTAAGAATGTACTGAAAGATTGCTGGAAAAACTAAAGTGACATTTTTTTACACTTGCTAACTTTTGGTAATCCGAATTCCCGAATATTCTCAGCAATATTACAAATAAAGTAAACAATTTAAAGGCATGTCCATTGTTTTAGGAGCTTCCTTAGTAAATACATAGGATAAGACGCCAGTTATCTGGATGATGAGCTCATTGGACATTAGTTTAATGTCACACTTACCTCTGCTGTAGATGGATCATCTCCCTCTGTATGTCCTTCACATATCCAGTCATATTGGCCTTCCAAAACTTTATGGTTAGAACCATTGAAAATTTTGTTCAGCCACACCATTGGTGAAATGCTACTGGCTCATTATCGGCAATGCTTATACCTGCAGAAAACATGAATACTTAGATTTGACCTTATCATCATCTAAAAGCAACCGTCTCCTTAATTATACTTGCTTTTTTTAAAATGATATTTTGCAATTGTTTCCCAAAAGCAAATCAATAATTTAGAATCGTACTTTACACATGCTGTTCTTTTTATGATAATAGATGTGTTCAAGGTATAGACATCGAAGCTATTAATTCTATTTTATTGTCTCTTGCAATTGAATCTATAGAAACTAAAGATAATCATAGTGGTCAAAATGAGTTAGTAGTGGAGTAGTCATTCCCAATATGATGTCTAAGCATTAAGAAGGAAAGGCAATTTCAATGACGGAAAAGCACGTGAAGATACGTGTAATCCATGAATTTAAAGTTGCAAAATCGTATTCAAACTTCGTAATTGGTTTAGAAATTTTGAATTTTTCAAATTTAACAAACGAAAATAACAAGAACAAGTTGGTAACTACGGACTCCACTAAAAGAAATTATAGTAAAACAATTCAATGAGGTAAGAGTAATGTCTATATATACCTTACCCACTATAGCAGGGGTAAGTTTAGAGGATAAGGTATGAGTCCTAGAGAATCAATAACTATTGCATAGGTCCTATATCAATATTGGAATCCATCAAAAAGAGATATTTTGTTGCTTTTCGAAGTTTCGATAAATCTCATTCTTGGAACTTACACATGTATATTGTTGTTACTTGTGGTAGTAAGTTTGTGCCTCATAATCAATTTCCACAAATGCTAAAATGAAAGGCTTGCCCCATAATAATATACATCTTCCTTAATACACCATTCCAGTACACCAACACTGGTACAGTACCTAGTACATCCAATATAACATTGCCAACTTTCAAGAAACTATACTTACCAGTTAGCTTGAAAATTGACATCTAAACCAATATCCCCTCTTTCCCTTTACTCATTGTGTCTTTAAGAAAATTCTTACAAACCCCATTTCCCTATTGTAATACCCCGTATTCCTCAAGCTTAATTTAGCTTCAAGTACATGAGTAATTTCATATAAATTTTTTCAAATACTCAGTATTTTTCAGTTTAGAGCTTATCATTGCGTAGGAAATTCAACCAGCTTTATAACGATATAAAATTTGCCCAAATTCGATACTCGGGTGAAGAGTTAGAGCCATTTTTGTAAAGCAGTGTGCCAACTGGTACTTCACCGCGTCGCGGAGGCTAGCCGAATGGCAATTGTCAAATTCCAGTGTTGCTCCGCGATAATGGCGCGTCGCGCCATAGACCCAGTTCACAATTGTCAATTTCCAGTGAGGCAACGCGATTCCACCGCGTTGCGCCAAGGGCCGAATTCCCATCCAGTGAGGCTCCGCAATTTTACCGCATCGCGCCAAGTATCCAGGTCCTAATTGTCCTTTTCCAGTGGCACGATGCGATTGCACCGCATCGCATCAAGGCCAAAAATCAGGATTCTCAGTCCACGATTTAAAAATTTCAAGGCCCGTTTGATCTTTTCCCAAAGTTTCTAATCCGCCCTAACACGAAATTTAAGCCCTAATAAAGTATTATTTACTCATTTTTACATTATTCTCTCAAATTAAATCAATTCTCTTCAAGAACAAAAACCCTAAGCTTCAAAATTCAACGCCAAATCTCAAGAACTCACTTCGTCCACCTAGGTATGTTAAGTGTTCATCCATTGGTTCCTTTCACTCATGGAGTCCAAGTATCCGTTTTTAATTGTAAAATTATGATCTTTTCAAGTTATCTTGATTTTAAGTCATGATTTCAACCATGAATCTCCATGAACTTGGATTCTACACTATGTTTAAATGGAATTATTGTTGTTATCAAATTTCACATGTTTTAATATTATTATTTATTGAATTAAATCATAATTTGGTGCCATAGATGTCGAATTCATGCTATTACGCCAAGTTCCATATCATTCCCATGATTAGACTAAACTATGAATTACAAGTGTGATAAAATGCCTACAAGAATGAGTATTTGATAAAAGCTCTCATGCTATGTCCTCTAGGCTTGATATTATTTTCCCATTATTGCTTTTGAGTCTTGAGGGATTTGAATACCCAAAAACCATAGTCGTTTACTTAGTCTCGTCTCAGTATCTTCAAAATATATTATGAGCATTACTAGATAAATCAGTTAAACTCAGAACAGTTTTGTAACTGAGTGTCATTCAATTGGGAGTAGGATTTAGCACCGAGAGAGTGCAGGGATGACGGCTTCCCTGTCAGATAGGCAGAGTCGTTAATAGCAGTCCCTGTGCTCCAGAACTACATAGCCAGCGTAGGATATGAGAAGTCACCCGTCAGTTTAGGCTTGACTATCTCGCAGGGGTCACCCTTCAATTCAGGCTTGACACCCTTAGTTCTTCGGGACAATACAATACAATATAATACAATACACAAGTTTAGTGGATTCACACAGCCAGCATTATTACCCGTGGCACGGTACTAACACCCTTCTAACTAGGGTTATAGGTTGGACCTCGATTAGCTCAGATTGAGACATGTTGGTTAGATGATACCTCCCACAGTCTCAGTTCAGAAATTAGTTTAGTCACTCAGTTTTAGATTGCTTGACCATAGCATACAGATATCAGACATTCAGTCATCAGATTTTCAGTATTTCAATATTCTAGTTTACAGATTGTATTCAGTTCATGTTATATACTTGGTCATGCAACCCTAGCATCTACAGATTTTACTTATTTTCAGTATTTATAGTTTTCATGCATCCTCAGTAATTACAAATTTTATGTATTATCAGTATCTACAAATTTTATACACTCTATACAGTACCTTATGCTATACATATTCAGACAATTATTTATTCATATTCATAAAATCATGCATATCTGCCTACCTCATTTAGCATAGCAGTACATTCAAAGTACTGATTGCATACCCTTTTCTTGCGTTATGATGTTTCATATCATAGGTTCAGATGTCCAGTTCCCGGATCGCGCTTAGACTTCTCGGGTTTTCAGTAGTAGCAGTGGTGAGTCCTCATATTTCGAGGACAGATTATTTATTTCATGGTTTCAGTTTAGTAGTTAGTTGGAGTTAGTTGGGGAATGTCCCATCAACTCATATTCAGTCAGTTTAGAGGCTTTCAGACACTACAGTCAGTTATTCAGTATTCAGACTTCAGTTGACATTATCAGATTATTTTATCAGTTTAGTTTACATATTTTAGCAGCTTCTATTACTTAAAATCTTATGGTATATCAGTTGTTCTTCCGCGTATACTATATTATTATTCAGTGCTCACAGCAGGTACCAGCTCATGGGTTAACTTGTGGTCCCTCGAGACTGTAAGCACCATGTGACGCCCAGGGTGTACTCTCGGGACGTTACACCTATCAATCCCCATTTTTCTAACTGTATAAAAGAATCACCAAGATTTCATTTTTTTCTATTCTTAGTTGTCTTTGAAAGGATCCAGAAGCAAGAAAATACTACTAACAACTACGCAGCTAATGAAGTTCTAACTATTTATTCCTCCTACCACATTATATATTAATAACAAAACCAATGTACCAAAGATCCTTAAGAGTAAATAGGCTTGCCAATATGACCTGCAAAATTGGGAAACTTTGCAAATATGCTTTAATTTTCTCATTTAAACCAATTTGTTTTTTTCAATCACATTGGTGATCAGACCACAAACATGAAATGAAATCAACATAGCATTCTTTCCTTTCATTTTTCATTCGCCATAGACGAATTTACATCAACATATAAGTAAACTAAAAACAACAGATCACTTAAGAGAAAGAAACAAAAATCACCCACCACCCATTATGAAAAAAGATCTTAAAATTCAAGCATTCAAAGGGGGTTATCTAAAATTTTCAGGAAAGTATTTATAAACAAACAACTACATAAATAGATAGATTCTTCCCGCTTAACATGTCTATTATTAACAATCAAGAATCATAGGATGTTTTCAATAGACCTTCGAATAAAAAAACAGAATAAAAACTACATCATAACAACATGATACACAGATAGGAACAGAAAACAACACATTGCTATATAAATTAAAATGCTATACTTCAGAATTGAATTAAGAAGGTACTGAAAGATTGTTGGAAAAACTAAAGTGACATTCTTTAACCCACTGGCTACTGATTTGTTTTGCAAAGCTTGGACCAGATTAAGGTGTCATTTCATGACCATAGTACACCAACAGTAGTTTCTCAGTTATAGAATAAAGCAAACACTAATGCCCTTTGCCATGAACAACACAAAAAGAACATCATCTACTTGATATCGACACCATCTTCTTGTATTCATGGATAAATCGCCAACCATACCACATTACCTATTAAGCTGATATAAGGATATATTATACGTAATCATACTTACATTTCTACGAGAGGTTGTTTTCAAGGCTTGGACCCTTGATCTTCCTAATCACACTTCAACTTAATGAAAAAAAAATACCCTCTAAAAATATTATAAGCTTTTAAGTTTTACATCAAAAATTGATTCAAACCCCAACACAGCCTCAACTTGTCCTACACTTCCAAACACGATCCTTTATCAGAGAACGTGTCGTCACAAGTTTTGGTGGACCTAAAATGGACATCCTTATGACCAAAATTAACTTCCAAGGTTGGTCATCCCTGTTTCTTCAAGGTGACTCCCAACACAAATTTGGACGTCTTGAGGTTTATGAATTGTATACAAATGGGTCAGCTAATGGTTACAAATAGGCATGTTTACCTCTTCATCGCTATCATCTCCATCTGCTTTATTCTTAATTCTCTCTACATGTGAATCAACAACATCAGTGTCATCATCGGGCAAAACAGAAACACCTTCTTAGCCCGAGCTTCATTAAGGTTCGTTATTTTCAAATATTTTCCACTGCATTAGCCAATAATTGCGTCAGGAAGCTGAAATAAACTTGTATTTGATTCAAAAACCATATTATTGTTCTCTCTTCAATGTTGATAGAATCATCAATGCATGTTATACATGATAACAACAAAACACCCAGTATAATCTCACATGTGCGGTTGGGAGGATATGATGTACGCAAATTCCATGTAACCTCATCACCAGATAGAAAAAAAAGTTCATCAAGTACGTTGCCTAGGAAAATGCCCAAGCAACCGACCAAATGTAGGAAATGAAAAATAATTCAAAATTTGACAGACTCATCCTGAACTTTATCGCACTAATACTATTACCTTCATAAATCGGAAGAACAATACCTAGCAAATCAAGAGAGTTTTGTTACTTCTTTTCATACTATAGTTAGTATTAAATGAAAATGAAACGAAGAAAGTATAACCTTCAAATACTCTGTGTTTTATTTCTTTTCGAATTTTATTTTAAAGAAAATGATTTTGACCCTTTTAAACTATTTCGAAAGATTCAAGAGAGTTTCGAAATAATTTTGAAAGACTTTACAGAGTGCCACTTGATTTTTATAGAAAATATCAAGAAAACTTACCGATATTTCAAAGACTTGCAAAAACAGAAATAAATCTTCGAAATAAGAGAAACTGAGTAAGAGTTCAATTAACGCCCTAAGAAGATTTTTTAGACACTTAGTAGCGTCCGTTTTAAAATGGTTCACCAAAAGATCATCTTTGACTAACTTATGAAAGGTGACTAATTTTGCAAAAAGAATTGCTTTTATTTACTCTTTTTAAAATTGATATTTGTTTATTCAAGTGAGAAGTAGTCTACTTGAGTTGAAAAAAGTTACAACATGTTCTAATTAATTCGATATTAATTTTGAGAAAAAAATATTTACTTAATTTATAATTAATCACAAAAAAATAGAATTTAGAGAAAAAGAGATCAAGGGGTATCCTAATTGAGAAACTATTCTACTTAATCCATTATTATTTCTAGAGAAGTTAATATTTTACTGAAATTAAAAAGAAATCTACATAAACTAGGTTGCGCATTTGAATTTTAAGAAGAAGTGAGTCGTTTTTATGGAAAAAGGAGGATTATAATTATTTATTATTTATATCGTCATAAAAATGGTCATTTTGTTGTAAATAACACTTCTGGAAAAAAAAAATGTTAAGAGAATGTCATGTTAAAAGTATTTTATTAATCATGAAAAATTAAAACTTACGAGAAGAAAAAAGAATGATTTTTTCTTGGTTTGAAGAAAATTATTTTGGTCCAAATAGGCTACTAGTCATATGAACAAAACAAATGTCAGTTTAAATAAAATACTTAACAATTTCTTTGAGGGTTAATTTTAGGAAGGAGAATCGAAAGTAACCATTTTAATTCATTTAGACGAGTTACATTAGGTGAGAAAATTTTGAATCGACTAAAATACGTGATAAAATGAAATGGTAACGACTAGGGGATTTATCTAAATTAATTAGTTTGGGTATTCAAATAAGTACAAATAAATAAGAATACGAAATAAAGGAAGAGTTAGAATTGGACCCTTTAAGCACATTTATGGGCTGCCCATATTTTGGGCCTAGATCCCATGAATTTCAATCCATTGTTTCAGCATATATCGGCTGTATACATAAGCTATTTTTCTCCACGTTTTTGTGTATATACACTGTATATCAGTGTATATCAGCGTGAAAAATTGCTTATTTCCCCTCCATTTTTATTTGTGCTTGGTGTAGTAGTATGCAGCAGCTGCTTCCAATGTATACCAGCTATATATGATTGTATACCAGTGCGAAATCAGTCCCCTTGGGACTTGGATCCGAGGTCTGACTCGATGCAAGTTGGGTCTAACCCAATGGAATGCGAGAGAAGGGAGTCGGGGGACTCAACGGAGGAGTTCATGCAAGTAAAAAAATGAGATAAGGATTAGCCAAACCATAGTATTACTCTTTATCCAATTAAACCACAAATCGATCAATCAAGGAAGAATAAACGATTACGAAAAAAAAAAAATGATTTTAACATATCAAAGCAATCAATCCAACTATCATATATCTGGTAAAATAAACATCTCATGAACAAGATAGTTTAACAACAAAAGAATTAGAGTATTTATTAGGTTGGATTTAATAGTTATCAAAAATATGCAAGTATCTGTAAGGCATTACCCAATCTAGATAAAAATGAAAATTTTCAAGGAGCGACATGGGTCCATTTTTTCGTTTGTGTCCAAGGTTAGGTTGTTACACCTATTTCAAGAGTAAAACATTGACACACAAAGGAAAAAATAGAGCAGTGAACAAGTTCGAAATCAGAATTTGAAAGATGAATTTTCATGTTTTTGCTAACTCAGACCAAAAAGGGAACGAAGAGCGCACCATCGGTTGATAAAGGCAATTGGAAGCGAATCCTATCTTATAACAATCCCAAATAGCTTAAGAAGAATAAAATGTAAATAAGCAACTCAATATTTCTTCTAGACACTGTTAAATTCTCGAAACACAGAGAAACATAATTTGCTTTAGCTTCTTACGAGAATGGAACAAAAGAACAGGAGAGGGGAAAATTAAAAATCCTTAATCATCCACACATCGATTAAATAAGAAAGGGACGTCAAGAGCATGACCGTGTATATGAAGGTCTCACGGATTCCTCCTATAACAGATAAGAAATCGATAAAACAAATTAAGCCATAGTGCAAATAAACCACTAATGTTTCTCTTTAAACCATGTTACACCTATAAACGTGTAAAGATATATAATTTATTTTAAGATATATAATTTATTTTATTTTTTTAGCCCTTTGAGAACACATGGTGAGGTTGTGAATATGAGATAACAACAAAAATAATTCTTAAAGCCAAAGATCTCACAGGATAAGCACACTGATGTTATCATGACAGAAGACATAACATCCGACTTTAGGCGCAGAATAGTACACACAAAATAGTTAAGAAGAGATTTTCTTCGAGTCGTGCAAATCGAAAGGAATTCATATTATCTTCCGAACATGTAAAACACAACACAGTATTCCAGTATTTCAAGTTCCATTAGTAAATAACAAGTCCCGTATAACGGTGACCACTTCTTTGTGCGAAACCAAGTCCTAAATAAATAGTGACAATCACATCACAGCAAACGTCTGATTCCCATGAGATCAAAAGCAGACAAACTTCCGACTCATATTCAAACACACATGTAAAGGGAAAAAATTATCAAAGTAAAGAGAGAATGTTACCTTCTTTCGGGTAGGGACGAGCCTATCACGTTGCGACTTCCACCACCAGGATGCCAACTAGCCTTGCCGGAATTCAACAGTTTCGCCGGAATTCGGTTTTCGGAATGTGTTCTCAAAATTTTTGGTTACTTAAGGTTAAACGGGTCGCCGGCTTCGGGTACGGGCTTGAATCGGGTCAGCTGAAACTATTGTTCGCTGAAATAGTTGCTGTTGTCGCTGATAGAGGTTGTTGTTGTTATCGGGTATTATTGCTTTTGATGTACGCTTGTTGTCCGTCTTTTTTGTGAAGAAGAAGAGAGGTTAAAGGCTGGGCCGGGTCGGGTTATAGTAGGTAATGGGCTGGTGTTGAAATTTTGTGGATTGGGTCAAGTGATTTTGTTGTTGGCACAAAATTTTCTTTTTTTAAAAGGAAGAAAATGGATTGGTGGGTCATTGTATTTGGGTGGATTATGAACTTAATAAAATAGACCAAATTGAATTAAATTTTTGGCTGAGTTTATTTAAATTTTAACTAAATCGAATTCAATTGGCTAATTGTATCGCAATTGTGACCAAATTGATTCAATTAAGATCAAATTTAATAAATTGATCAAATTTAAATAAAATTTGAAATGGATTAACAATTATTTTAATCCCGAGCTTCTCGATTCAATAAAATCGAATAAATATTTCTCCAAATAAATTATTTTTGAGAGTAAATTATATCTAAATCAACAATTTAACCAAATCAATTTTCAAGATAACCCTTGATTAAAATTTAATTTTCCGTAAAATAATTATTTAAGTGACGAAATTATATGATTTTGTATATGCAAATACAAAACTATACAACGGCTACTTAAATGGCAAAATCACCTAGATAAATACTTTGAAAATCTTTTATTCGGATAAAATAAATGCTGTAATTTTATTTAAAATCGAAGAATCTTGAGAATAAATTTAGTCGGGGAGGACAAAAATCAGGTGTCAACACTCTGTATTTATAAAGCTGCACCTAGACGACTAAAATCCATACAACAAAATATCAAGGTCACAGGGGAACAATAATTAATAGTGTATTGTGGAAAATTCATAATTTCCTATTAGTAATAGCTAATCTTACGATCCACAAAATGGGCTATGCGAAGATAGAGTCTACAAAGACATTACCCCTACTTCCAAAAAAAAATAAAAATAGCGCAAACATTTTCAATAGACCCTCGACTTAAAGAAACAGAACAAAAACTAAATCATGACAATACAATAAACAGATGCAAATTAGCTGAAGAAACCATACCCCCTATAAGGAATTTTGATCAAAAAATATAAAACAATCAAAAGAAAAACCATATAAGAACACACAACAACCATAAACAACCCGAATGAATTCAACTAACAATTAGAAACAACAAAGACCCTAAAAAGGGTAGAGAAGATTACTTTCAGTAGGTCCGTGAAAATGCACATAAAACTCATGCATGCCACCTGTTTCGATTCAGAAACTAAAATTTATGTATTTGAGCTGACAAGCAAATATCAAGACGTTAAAAGTTGGTAAGATTCACATGTCTGACACAAATTATATGTGAAACTATAGTAATAATCCATCACAATCAAAAAATCAATTTTGAAAAACTCTGAACCAACTTCCTTGTTCACCTTTCCTTCGGCCAAAAACCCCAAACTAATATGCATCAATTGTTCAATTTCTGGTATAACACAGAAAATTTCACCTTTTTACATACATGTCTGTAAAATTGATGCTTTAACTCACTAAAATCACATCTCTCTGTCTCTAAACTCTAACTTTTAATTGAAGGTAAGAGAAGTAATAAATAAAATTTAAAGATTCACTTTAAACTCAACAATACGTGAATGAGTGGCAGAACTGCTGCATTACCTAGTGATTCTTCCTTTCTCTTTTCTTTAGCTTTAGCTGCTCTATCTTCTTAAAATGTTCTTCAGTTTCTTTCTCTAGCTACTAAACAAGATAGAGCTATTTACTTTTCAAAAGTAGAATTATCTGACAGATCAGTCTGAATCGGGTTTGACAAACTTTTGGGCCTAAGAAAATTACTTTGGGTCATTTTATTTTTTTTGTATGATATTTGATATACTTTAACCAAAAAAATTTATTGGGCATCATCTGATTATCATCTCATTTCGTTTTAATTTACGTGACACATACATATATACATGAATATCTTTAAAGTTAAAAAAAAATTAATTATGTCACACACACATATATACTCTATAAATATTCATAGAGTTTAGAATATCAAAATTTAAATTTAAAATAATCTTAAATAAATTTAATTTAATTTATCTTTAAAAAAAGAATCAAATTAATTTTTCAAAAATAAAATATGTCAACTAAAAATAAATGAAGAAAAATTTCACAGATCACAATGATTAATTTGTGAAAGTTGAGAAAAAAATATAATTTTCTATTAAAGACACACGAGAAAATTGAAGGAAAGGTGTCTTTTAAGTCTTGAATAAAGGATTGGTGACATTGACCAACAGATAGGGTCAAACATCATTAGGAAACTTGATTAAGTTAATTGTGGACTTGATTAATATTTTCAAAACTTTCTAATCTTTTCAAAAATACAAATCAACCCAACCCACACCCCTCTTCATTCCAAATCAACCACTCTCTCCTCTCTCGACAACTTCTCTCAAGTCTCTTCCAACTAACAGTTCTGCAAAATTTCTTTCTTCAACTCCCGACAACTTCTACCTTCGGCGACAAATAGTTGGGTTCGAGTTTCCCTCTTTTCTCTCTTCAACCCCCGGCGACTTCTGCATTCGGCGATAAATAGTTGGGCTTCGAGTTCCCCTCTTCAATTCAATCAATCTGTCTCTCATCCCTCTCTCAACAACTTTTTTCAACTCTCTCCTAACCAACTGTTCTGTAAATTTCTTATTTCAATCCTCGACGACTTTAATATCCAACTACAAATAGTTGGGCTTCGAGTTCCTTTTCGACTTCAACCTTCAATCGACGTGACAACCTTGCTCTCCGGCCACAACAACTTTGAATTCTTCATCGTTCCTTTTCTTCTTTCACAGGTAAAAATTTATGGCCTTTTTAGTTTTAAAGAAAATAAGGAACTTGAGTCAACTTTTCTTATAGTATTGGTTAACAATTTTAATATTTGTTGCACTAATTTGAAATGCGGTCTGAAATGGCCTTTTTATTATTTGTGTTTATAAAAACAAAACAATAATTTGGTTTGATTTGTTCTGTTCTTATTCTTGGTAAAAATGGTGAAATTGCTGTTTTTTGTTTAACAAAATCGTGCTACTGTTTTTGTTTCCTCCAATAGATTACCCATCTGGTGCAACTTATTAACCATCTGATGCAATAGATTTATTATATGATACAAAAGATCAACTATCTGATGCACCAGAGAAATTATCAGATTACAATTCTGATGCAACAGATTAATAATCTGATGCAACAGATTAACTATCTAATGCAACAACTTTACCATATGTTGCAACAGATTAAGCATCGGATAAAAAATCTGATGCGACTAATTAACCATCTGGTGCAATGGAAGAACCATCAGATTAATGATCTGATGCAACAGATGAACCTCCTATTGGATAAAATCCCATCAACTCTTCCTACAGGAAATGTCCAAGACTTAATTTTTCCAACTGATCATTCATCTGCCGTGATAGACGACCCTATGTTTGAAGAAATTTAAATAATATTGACCGTTGATAACTATTTCAACAGATCACTCATGTGTTACAATAAATGTGTGACCTGTTGCGCAGACCATTCATCTTTCTCAACAGATGAGTGATATGTTTTGTATTATCACAACAGATTACTCAGTCGTTGCTGCAGGTTAGTTAACTGCTCTGACAGATCACTCATATGTTGCAACAGATGTGTGATCTGTTGCACAAACCATTCATCTTTCTCAACAGATGAGTGATATGTTTTGTATTATCATAACAGATTATTTTACTGTTTCAACAGATCACTCATATGTTGCAACAGATAATGTCACAAAAGTTGTGTGATCTGTTGAACAGACCATTCATCTGTCTTAAAAGATGAGTGATATATTTTGTATTGTTACAACATATTACTCATCTGCTGCAACAGTTTGGTTATATGCTGCAACAGATATACTATCTGGTGCAACAGATCGATGATCTGTTGCAACTGTTATTTTACTGTTTTGCTTGTTTGATTTATTGTTATCCTTTTTTAACGATGCATTAATCAACAATAATATATTATTTTATGTTCCTGCTAATTTTAGATAATATGGTTCCCAAAAAAATAGAAACCGAATCACGCCCAAGTAAAGGAACAAGTAAAATAGCTAGGTTACATCCACCACTCTATGAGCTTGTTTTACAAGCGTTATCTCAATCGGGAGTAGAATATGATGAACGTGGGAAGGAGAGATATTTCAAAAGAGATGATGCAGATGCTAATAGCCCTTCACCGAAGAGCTGGTCAAAGCCTTCAGTATTGATCGTTATTCTGTAAGAATGCAGTGCGATGGTGCCGCAGATTTAACGGGTGATTTCGTGGTTAAGTCAGCCATGGGAAAATCTTTCGACGCCTTCAGAAAAATACTTCGAAAACAAAAATTGGATGGTTATTTCAGGGACAACTACTTTGGGAAATATCTTGATTTACCGGAGGACAACAATGCTCGTTTCCAAATGAAAATGGTATATAAACTTCTCAAGCGTAGATTTATGTATGAAAACAAAGATAAGATGGATGAGGTGTGGATAAATTACTGTGGCATGCCTGTTTATTTTGGTTGGAAGGAGTTTGTCATAGTTACTGGACTAAAATGTTATCCTCCTTCTCAAGTTATACCTATTCTAACCCAAAAAAAAACACCCCGCACACTCAAAAAAGGCAAAGGCAAGTCGTGTGATCGTGATGACCTGGTGTCCATTGTTGGTCCAAGCTTCAAATTTTTTTTTGATAGAAGCGTTGAAAGATAAAGGACTTTCAAAGAATCACAAGCAGTCATTGTGCTTGGTTTGGTTTGTACATGATATTCTTTGGGCGAGAGACGTTAACTAGTACATAAGCCTCGGTTTAATAAAGATCTTCGAGGATCTTGATGTATTTAACAGCTATTCTTGGGGGTATGAAAGCTTCAAAATGACTGTCAAATATTTGTTGACTCCGTTAGCGCCAAAGACAGCCAACTTATATAGTTTCCCATGGGCTTTCATGGTAAATATTTCTTTTTTCTATTATGATATCATTCATTTTTTTCGTTCAATAATGGTTTGATTTATTGGCGTTATTTTATAGGCTTGGACGTTTGAAGTCATTCCTTATTTGAGACTACAAGTGAACTACCAGGAAGGAGTTTCCTGTCCAAGAATCTTGAGATGACTGTCGGCCAAAACTGATAAAAATATAAAATTTCTTGATCTCTTCAACCCCCCGAAGGATGCAGTAAGTATAATTATAATTAATTTTTACTTTTAATTAATGATTTTTTTGAATGATCTAATCATCATTCTAATATATGGAATGATTTATGTTAGATTGTGCATCCGTCGCTAGTTCCGACCAATCGAGAGTTTAAAATACCATTTTTTCTTACTTTAGGGTCTGTGCAAACTTTATCGGACCCTAAGGTCATCGACAGAATAAAAATGGAATTGTTTGGAGCAACAATCATTACAAGAAAAATAATTTCTGAGGGTGGACTTGTTGTTGTTGATGGTCTTAGTGGTGATGGATCCGTTGGTGGTGGTAGTGGTGCTGCTGTTGGTGCTAATGATGCTCCTCTTACAGTATTTAAAGCAAACTATTATGAGTATGATCATACTGGTTATACAGATTTTACCTCTCCCAGCGAATGTTCTGCATGCAAATGTTAAGACTGCAGGGCGAAACATGATGTAGTGATTAATGCTATTAATGCATTAACTATTTCTGTAAAGGAATTGATATCTAAGAGGGGTCTCATTCCATCAAAGAGAATTTTATTTCCATCCACTCCATTAGAGATTAGGCTAAGAGGAGAAAAAGAGTGATTTCCAGGGCATTATCAAGCATCCAAAAAAGCAAAATTGCAACTCCTTTGTCTGTGTGTTGCACTGAGCAACGTACAATGTCCAAAGGAGAGCAACACGAGCTGAAGAAGGTGAATATATTATATGTCTTCCAACTGACAAAACAAACAGACACATATCTATTTCAACAGATGACACATCTGCTGAAAATTATCAAATAGATATATACATCTGTTGCAACAGTTGACTAACCAGTTGCACTAGATAAACATATGTCTCGTCTGTTTTAGTAAATCAAACAGCTCTCTGTACCGCTTTTATTTGTACCAACAGACGACCTATCTGTTGCAACAGATGATTCATATGTTGCAACGGATGGTTCATCCGTTGAAAATTATCACACAGGGTCTTCCTCATGTTGAAATTTGTCCCAACAGTTAATTCATTAGTGCAACAAAAATATAATCTGTTTGGGATAATTTAAAATGGGAGGAAGACTTGTTTTATTTGCTAGAAGAGATAGTTATCCTTTTCCATTTCGTTGTATCTCCGTGATTAGCATTGACTAATTCTGGCTTTCCAGGTGGATGCAGAAGAAGATACTGCTGAACAACATTGACAATATGGTACTCTTTTTATGGAAATACGGAGAACAGAAAGCGCAAAAACAGTACGTAAGCGATAATAAAGATCCACGACGAGAAAAGCCGAATTCCATAGCACCGGATGAAGAACAACTTGTCCATACTGAGTAGATCTTTATAGCTTGAGCCTGTCAAAGCAATCCTTGGCAGTATACTTAAATTGTTGTTGATGTATTTGTTGAGATCTGTACCCATAATAATTTTTTTACATTTCATTTATTCGTTGACTTATTTCAGCTAATTTATGAAGACTTTGATTTATTTTATTTTGTCTACGAATTTTATTTATTCCCTAGATTTGAACTTATTAATTGAAAAATAATACTAGATTCAAATATTGCAACAAATAATGTATCTGTTGCAACAGACGACACATCTATTGGAAAAATCGAATAGATTTAGACATATGTTGTAATAGGTAGGTGATTTGTTGGAATTTATCAAATAAGTCTTTCCACTGTTGCAACAGATGAACTTTAAATAAAAACTTCGAGATGATGCAACAGATGACCAACCTATTGCAACAGATAACCTATATGTCAGAACAGGTAGGATAACTATCACAACGGATGGAGAATCTATTGCATTATAAAAATTCAACTTTCGTTGGACATAAAAAATTATCACTACGTGTAAAAAGGTTAAAGTGAATTGAATTGAAATAAAAAAGGCGCAACCCATCGACGGTGTTTAGTTCAAACACCTAAAATAAAATAGGCATCAAGTAGACAATATTCATTTTAAACACATAAAATAAAATAGGCATCAAATGTGTCAGTGTCAAGTCTGGCACATTTCGCTGACTTACCGTCAACGATTATTTCCCCCCCCATTGTCTTATATATTCATCTTCCTCCTAAAATTTAACCCTAAATTCTCAAATCTTCTTCTTCATCGTCATCTTCTTTTATCTATCCAAATTCTTCAAATTATTTCTTTCATTTTTTCCAACTGAGCTTGACAATGTCGAGCGCATCTTTCACTGTTTTTTGTGATAAAGATTTTTGATATTGTAAGTGTGGTTATGAAGCTCTGTTAAAGACTTCTTGGACTCAACAAAATCCGGGTCGTAGGTTTTTTACTTGTAAGATTTTAAAGGTAATATTTTTTTATTTAATTAGTTGATTAATTATTGACTTGTAATTGTTTTGTAATTGTGTTCTTTTTTTTTATAGAAATTGGGTGGATGCGATTACTTTGATTGGTATGAAGAATGACACCCTTCACAAGTAAATCGTGTAATCTGGGGTTTGTTGAACAAAGTCAAGGCTTCTGAAGAGAAACAAAATCGAGCAAAAAGATACTACATTGTTGCCGTTATTGCTACTGGTTTGGTGTTATTGGGTATATGGATATTCAAGCCTAATTGCTGAAATTTTCATAGTGGTGTGTGTGTGTATTTGCTACTGGTTTGGTGTTGTCGAGCGCATGGATATTCAAGCGTAACTGTTGAAAAATATCAAAAAGATTTAGGCACATGTTGTAAAATTTAGGTCATCTGTTGGAAATTATCAAATAGGTCTTCCCACTGTTGCAACAGATTAGACTTAGATTATTAGATTATTTATAGAAATAACATCGGCGTAATGCAACAGATGACCAACCTATTGCAACAGATAAAGTATCTGCCAGAAGGAATTAAATATATTTTACAACAGATTGACAATCTAATCTATTGTATTGTAAAAAACTCAACTTTCATCAGAAAAAAAATTATTGCCACTACATGTACATGTAATAAAGTGAAGGGTGACTTGAAATTAAAAATTTCTAATTCACAGGCTCTTCTATATACACAGGCTTCAAGCGTCCAGTTAGTACCCCATAAGCCCAGATCTCTTGCAGGTTTGTCACAGCGTTGTCGCACAAAAAAGTCGTTGGCTCGGCCATTTCTGTGCCGGTCAGCAAACATTCGATGTGTGCAAGAGCGTGCGAGCCACTCACTTTAGCGACATCATCTTCTGGAAGGATCATTCCCCTGTTTCGACCTTCAAAATCCCATTATTTCTTCATCAACACTTCCTTTGGCAAATGATTCATCAGTTTAATCTCCTTCAACAAGATGGGCAACAGTACCATCAGTGGCTCCACGAGGAGAAAAAGATCGAACTCATCGATGAGAGGTACGTTGGAGTCATAAACATTGATCTTTCCCTCCTTTAGTAGTATCTCAACAGCCCGATAATGCATGCCGTTCACGCTAATGACTGCATGAATCCTTTTTGCCTCGGTCCATCTCTTATCGTGTGGATTTGGCCTGTCCCCTCTAACATATTTTGTCATTTCTTGTTCATCCAAGACCAACGTAGGAACTAGGAAATCAAGTCCCACGCCAAAGTTTGACGCCTCTCCATTGAGTTGATCGTACCTATCCTTGAGCTTCTTGCAGAAGTCGAGGTCCATTATCCTATCGGCAGCGTCATAAGCTTCCCGGTACGTTAATTGTCTTTTCCTCATAAGGCAGAGAATTATGTCAACATGCTGTGAGATAAGAAGTCAATTTTTAAATAGGTTAGTAATTGTAAAGATGCAATGGATGGTCCATCTGTTGGATAGGGTTCTCTGAATCTATAATCCAACGTAACTTATGCAACAAATGGATGATCAGTTGCAACAGAACCACTACCAGTTGCACTAGTATACCCAGATATTGCAACAGATGTGAAATCTGTTGCGTGGATTTTTTTTCATGGGGTAGATTAGAAGGTCTAGGTTAGGAAAAGTAAACTTGCTTTGTCCTCATACGTCATACACATATCAGTCAGAGTCTGGAAGTCTTGGGGGGAAAAGGGAGGCCTGGGGTAATCTGGTGCACCTGGCTTGGCATTCTTGGCCTTTCGTAGATCCCTCTTCTCTTCGATGCCAAGTTCCGTGTATATGTCCACCTTCTTGACTGGCCCCTGAATTTCAACAACTTTTGGAAAGGGAGGAATTGCAATTTCTTTTGATTTCTGAGCGGAGAGTACGTCTCTGATTGCTCTTTTCTTTCTCCTAACCAACACTGTAGGAGTGTGTGGCTCCCTAACCTTCTTGGATGGTATGACACACCTCTTGGATTTGAATTCCTCGATAGCTTTAGAGAGAGCCTCTACTTTTTCAAAGAGTTTATCCTGTTTATCCCTGCACTCATCGCATTCGCAATGAGAACACGAGGGTGAAGAGGGGTGAGAGGGACCCGTGTGAGGGCGAAAAGGGGTGTTTTCAAACATATTTATTCTTTCTTTAGCATTAACATGCTCATCATCACGAGTGGTAGCAGTATCAGCATGCCTGCCACCAACAACAACAACTCCACCAGAAGAAGCACCCGGATCTGCCTTAGTAAAAGGTTGGTCATGACGAGCCTCAATATTAGGCTGACCTTGCCTAACTGCTCTTCTTATGGTTGTTGCTCCAGCCAATTCCTTCTTTATTAACTCCACCGTTGGGTCTGCTATAGTATCAACATGACCTAGAGTAATATAAGAAGTCATCACCGATTCCTCCTCAGTAGGCACGATCCATGGGTGCACAACATATAAAAAAGAAAAAAAAGATAGATGCATTTAAATCATATAATATAATAATTTTCATAGTTGGACTACGTTTTAAAAAAAAAGACCCATATGTTGCATAGTTTGCAGTATATGGTTAAAATCCATTTGAGTCTGGTTCAGAGAAACAGAGAAACACATGGATAATCTGATGCAAAATATCAATCATCTGTTGCAACAGTTGCACAAGATGGGTAATTTATTATACAACAGATGATCTGTACGTCGCAACAGATGAACAATATGTTATCAGATTAAACATCTGTTGCATAATTTGCAGTAGATGGTTAATCTTTTAGGAGTCGGGTTCAGAGAACCAAAGCAACGGATGGGTAATCTGATGTAAAATATACCCTGTTACAACAGATGTCCCATCTGGTGCATCAAATATAACATTTGTTGTACCAAATATAATATCTGTTCAATATCTTTCTTATCTTTGAGTAGAATTATTTTACTTGAAGAAGACGTACTGCATCATTCGGAGGGTTAAAAAGATCATCCTCCTTAATATTGGTGTTGCTCTTTGCAGCCAACCACCTAAACATCCTTGGATGAGAAACCTCATTCGGGTAATCCATTAACTGCTTTCGGAGGGGAGGAATAACTTAAAATGCTCGAGCCTAAAAAATGTAAACAGGAAGCAAGCAAAAAAAATCATAATAACTATATTCAATATAAATTAATAGGTGAGTAAAATTAGTGATTAATTTTACTATGAAAGCCCAAGGAAAGCCGTATAATGTGGTTTTCCCTGAGGATAACTTTGTCAGTAAATATTGGACAGTCAAGTAGAAGTTGTCATATCCCCAGGGATAATTGATGAATTTATCAAAATCCTCAGCACGCGCCAACAAATCATCTTCTATGACCTTGTTGATGTCTCTTGCCAATATAACCGAATAGGCAAACCAAACTAAGAAAAATTTCTCCCTGAACTACTCTGGTATGGTTTTATCCTCGAGATCTGTCAACAAATCTGATGCTTTGTAGACACATCGAGCAATGTCAAACAACCTATCTATTTTCTCCTTGTATTTTCTTGCCTTGGATCTTTTGCGGGTGGTGGTCCTTCTGGACGATGGCATCTCAAGCCCGTCACTATGGCAAACTCTTGCAAGCCAAAACAAACATGCATGCCACAATAGTTGATCCAGATTTCATCCATCTTCTTTTTGCCCCCTCCTCCGGATCTTTATCATCCCCCGCGTACTTGATCCTGCGCTTGAGAAGACCATATACCATCATCATAGGGAAACGGATACGGGCGGAGAGGTCCTCAGGCAGCTCAAGAAAGCGTCCAAAGCAGCTCTTCTTAAAAAGTCCGCCTGTGTTTTCGTTCTTCATAATTTTCATAAAATGTTCAAAAAATTTCCCCATCTAACATTTAAGTACAATTTCACCAGTTAGTTGTTTTCCTTCTGGGTCATTTATCGGCATCGCAACTTGAAACCTGTCAATACTAAAAGTTTTGACAGGATCATGCTGGGATGTCGATATTAACTCACGCCCCATCGGTGATCCATTATCATCATGTTGATGATCATCCTCTTTCTCTTTCTCACTCTCTAATTCCTCCTCTTTCTCACTTTCATTTTCTTCATCACCATCTACGGACCCTTGTCCACCTCTCTCAATATTGTTTTCACATCTCTCTTCAGCTTAAATTTTTCCTGACTGAGATTGTTCAGGAAGCTCCTCCGAATCCCTCAGTTCTAAAGTATTTTTTTGAGTGGTCAGACGTTGATCCACTTTCACTTTTTTTTCTTTTGGGAGACATATTTTACCTACAAACAAAGAAAAACAAAAATTACATTACAATTGATGTATGCATAGATTTTAAAAAATACATTACAAATACCACGAATACCGACACACCAACAGCCACCACCACAACACCACAACACCACCAACCAATGCCAACAAACAAACAAACACTACAAATACCGAGACCACCGACAGCCACCACAAACACCACCAACCAATGCCACCACTTGTGCCACCACGACGACCATAAACACCACTACCACCACCACCACCAACACCAACACCACAAACACTATCCAACAATACTACAACACGACAGTCAACAGAACACTGCGACAAAAACTAGGGATTTCTCGAGTTCTTCCTACAATTTTACCATCAAAACTCAAAATTGTAAACTCATTCTCAAAGATAATACAATTAAAAGTTTTATTTTTCATCATTAAATTAAAAACCCTTATTTTTTAGAAAAAAAATAACTAATATAGAGCTCTTCTCGAACTCTGTTGCCTACGAAGAAAAAGAAAATGACTAATACAAGCAAGAATGAAGTCAAAAATAACACCTATGTGGTCGGAAATGAGAAGAAAAGTGATCTGTTGTGGAGGGTTGAGCAAATTTGTTGAGTAGTTGTTGTCTGTACTGTATTGTTGAGTGAGTGAGAATGAGATAGAAAGAGCGAGACCTCGAGATTTGAAATGATGAAACGTTAAGTATGGGTTGATTTGTATTTTGGAAAAGAATGACAAGTAGTTTTGAAAATGTTAATTTGGTCCGAATTGATCTTAATTATTTTTAAAATCATAAAATATATGCATAATTTTTAACCCTTTCATCATGCAATTGCCAATAGGGTAATTCAATTAAAATTGTATAAAAATAATTGAAGTTGTAGTTGACCGAGTACTCTAGGAGGTGACCCTATGAAAACTCACCCCTGGTCCTAGATTAATCAATTTAGGTACTATTAGTCTAACATATAAACTCAATTGAAATTGTAAAAAACAAATGTTCAACATGTTGCGTCAGATTTCTCATTTGTTGTAAATTATTAATCAGATTAGGTAATAACAGATTACGAATCTGATGTAAATTATCAAACAGATTAAGTCATCTGTTGCGACAGATTACCCATCTGTTATAAATTATCAAATGGATTGTCATATATAGCAACAGATTACCCATATGTTATAAATTATCAAATAGGCGCTGCCATCTGTTGTGGCTGATCCTATGAGAACTCACCCCTGGTCCTATATTAATCGATAGTTTACCCTATGAGAACTCACCCATAGTCCCAGATTATTCAATCAAGGTATTAGTACCCTAGTCCTAGATTATTCAATTAAGGTATTAGTCTAACATATGAGGTAGTAAGAATCAGTTCAGCTCAGAGTTATCAATCGACGGCTCTGGTCGGGAGGAACGCAGTACCGTCTCATCATGTAATTACCAAAAGACTCAATTGAAGTTGTAGTTGACCCTATGAGAACTCACATTCGATTAAGGTATTAGTCTAACATATGAACTCAATTGAATTATATATAAGTAAATGTTCAACCTGTTGCAACAGACGTATTTTCTGTTGGATCAAATCAAGCAGATTATGTTATCTATTGTAATATATTACGCATATGTTGTAAACTATCAAACAGATTACGTCATTTATTGCGACAGATCACGAGTCTGTTGTAAACTATCAAACAGATTAAGTCATTTGTTGCGACAGATTACCCATCTGTTGTAAATTTCAAATGGATTAAGTCATATGTTGCAATAGATTACCAATGTGTTGTAAATTATCAAATAGGCGATGTCATCTATTGTAGTTGACATTATGAGAACTCACCCCTAGTCCTAGATTAGTCAATTAAGGTATTAGTTGAATATATGAGGTAGTAAGAATCGGTTCGGCTCAGAGTTATCGATCGACGACTCTGGTCGGGAGAAACGCAGTACCGTCTCATCATGCAATTGAAAAAAGGCTTAATTGAAGTTGTGGTTGATCCTATGAGAACTCACATTCGATTAAGGTATTAGTCTAACATATGAACTCAATTGAATTATATATAAGTAAATGTTCAACCTGTTGCAACAGAAAACAGATGTATTTTCTGTTGGATCAAATCAAACAGATTATGTTATCTGTTGTAATATATTACGCATATGTTGTAAACTATCAAACAGATTACGTCATTTGTTATGACAGATCACGAATCTGTTGTAAACTATCAAACAGATTAAGTCATCTGTTGCGACAAATTATCCATCTGTTGTAAATTATCAAATGGATTAAGTCATATGTTGCAATAGATTACCCATATATTGTAAATTATCAAATAGGCGATGTCATCTATTGTAGTTGACATTATGAGAACTCACCCCTAGTCCTAGATTAATCAATTAAGGTATTAGTTGAATATATGAGGTAGCAAGAATTGGTTCGGCTAAGAGTTATCGATCGACGACGATGGTCGGGAGGAACGCAGTACCATCTCATCATGCAATTGACAAAAGACTCAATTGAAGTTGTGGTTGATCCTATGAGAACTCACATTCAATTAAGGTATTAGTCTAACATATGAACTCAATTGAATTATATATAAGCAAATGTTCAACCTGTTGCAACAGATGTATTTTCTGTTGGATCAAATCAAATAGATTATGTTATCTGTTGCAACATATTACGCATCTGTTGTAAACTATCAAATATATTACGTCATTTGTTGCGACATATCACGAATCTGTTGTAAACTATCAAACGGATTAAGTCATCTATTGTGACAGATTATCCATCTGTTGTAAATTATCAAATGGATTAAGTCATATGTAGCAATAGATTATCCATCTGTTGTAAATTATCAAATAGGCGTTGTCATCTATTGTAGTTGATATTATGAGAACTCACCCCTAGTCCTAGATTAATCAATTAAGGTATTAGTCTAACATATGAGGTAGTAAGAATTGGCTCGGCTCAAAGTGATCGATCGACGACTCTGGTCGGGAGGAACGCAGTACCGTCTCATCATGCAATTGCCAAAAGACTCAATTAAAGTTGTATTTGACCCTATGAGAACTCACATTCAATTAAGGTATTAGTCTAACATATGAACTCAATTGAAATTATATATAAACAAATTTTCAACATGTTGCAACAAATGTCTTTTCTGTTGGATCAAATCAAACAGATTAGGTAATCTGTTGCAACATATTACACATTTGTTGTAAAATATCAAACAGATTACGTCATTTATTGCGAAAGATCATGAATCTGTTGTAAACTATCAAACAAATTAAGTCATCTGTTGCACTTAAATATTTTTAGATTCTTTTTTTAATAAAGCAATTTAGGTATTTCTTATCCGAGATAAAATAGTTAAAATACTAAGGCGGTAAAAAAATATTACTCGGTACTACTTGGAAACTCAAAAATCTCTTGAGTGAGTAGTCTTATATGATATTTTCAATGTCACCGTCTCCTCGTGCCCCTCAAAAGTTATTAATGAATATTTAAAACCCCCATATCTAGAACTTCTCTCTCATTCAGCCATAAAGTAGTCTAGACTCAACTCATCACTCTTCTTCATTCTTTATTCTCAATTATCTTTGTTGTTTCCTTTCTTCCTCCTTTTTTTTTTGAATGAGAATCCTTTAGGATCTTAATCAATCAATATCTTTTCTCAACTGAACTGGATGTTCTGATCCGTTTACTTTTTTAACATTGCAGGTATGGTTCACTGTTGCTCTTTTCATCTCGTCTTCTTCTTTGTATGTCATTTAAATTAGATATTTACATCTGTTGCTATTAATGATTTACCCATTACCAGTTTCTTATTTATTGAGAAAATTGAAGAAAAGGTGACTTTTAAGTCTTGAATGAACGAACCGTTGTTTTTATTAAAATATACAAAAAAAAATCATCTGTTGGGAGAACTTAAAAAGTCTTGTTATCAGTATAATTTTTTTTATGTCTTTTGTTTGGTACTTTGGTGGTGCTGTTGTTGGGGGTGGTGGTTGTGTTGGAACATGAGATGTTTGTGTTGTGGATGGTGTTGGAACATATGGTGTTATTTTATTTGTTTCTTTCTTGTTGATGCTGTTGGTGGTGGTGTTGCAACAGTTTCCTCAACTGTTGCGACTGATGAATCAGCTGTTAGAACAGATGGAGCAACTGTTTGAAGAAAATAAACCAGTAGCAAGGCTGGTTTGATTTATTCCAATAGATGACCCATCTGTTGCAACATGCCATCCATCCTTTGCAAATGATGCCTCATCGGTTGAACAGATGGGTAATCTGTTGCATCATAATGGTCATCTGTTGATTCACTCAATTTTGTGTTACCCTTTTGTAATGTTCTTTTTGTTCTCTTGTTTGACATTAAATGTATTTCTCCTGTTTGCAGGTTAAAGAAAGTGAAATTGGATCCACTTTTATCCGGCCAGCATTAAAGGCTAGAGTAAAGATGGGTTCGGAGGAATAAGATACTTGCAAATGGAACCACATCATATGTGGGAGGTATGTATTATTGATCAACCTATCATGAAAACACACATCTAGTACAATGATTTTGTGAATGTTTGTTCTTTACCTATTAGGCATTAATCCTTCAAACAAGAAATGACATTTTACAGTTAAGATTATTAGTATCGAACTGATAAGGCTGAGGGACCAAGACGGTGGTGTCGATACCCTATTACAATTTAATGACGATTTATGCTCATGTTTTTGTGTCAAGTTTAGGGAAAGGTTCAAGTTTTTCGCAGCAGTGTAAAAATCCAATAGTGATTGGACCGGTTTTAATGGCACAATAGACTTGTTAAAAGGCCTTCGAAGCCTCATACTGCAACAAACAACGATGGATCTAATAGAAATTTCCTTGTTCTAAATTTATATGGATGGATTGTTGGAGGAGACTATTATACAACAGAAGGTGTTTGGGAGAAAATCTATGCAGGAAGAGGGAGGTTGAGAAGGCCATATATCATCTCAGTCCTTGTTTAAGAGGATACACTTATGAAATTAACATGAAAAATGAAAAAACTGGATGAGATGCGAATGTGAAAGTGTATCCAAAATTGAAAATCCATCAGTCGTTGAAGAAAAAGAAGAATGGTCAAGAGGAATTGAGATGGCCATTGAGGTCATGCTCGCTAGTTGCATTCTCGAGCAAAGTGTCTAGCTCCAGTCCTGTTGACCATTCTTTTTTTTTTCATCGACTGACGGATTTTTATATTTTGATACACTTCCACATTTGAAGCTCATCCAGTTTTTTCATTTCTCATATGAATTTCATTGGTCAATTTCGCTACACTTTCCTTCCTACCCTGTGTTTCCTCTTAAACAAGGTCTGAAGATATATGGCCTTCTCCACCTCCCCCTTCGTGCATAGGTATTCTTCCAAGCACCCTCTACTGTAAAAAAGTCTCCTCCATCAATCCATTTATATAAATTTGGACCAGGGAAATTTCTATTGGTTCTATCAATGTTTACTGCATTGCGAGGCTTCAGAGGCCTTTTAAGAAGTCCATTGTGCCATTAAAACCAGTTCAATCACTATTGTATATTTACACTGCCGCCAAAAATTTGAACCCTTCCCCAAACTTGACACAAAAACATGTGCATGAATGAATCGTTATTAAATTATAACAGGGTATCGACACCACCGTCTTGGAACCCTTCGGCCTTATCAGTTCGCACCTATCAAACTTAACTGTACAATGCAGGATCTTGTTTGAAGGATCAGTGTCTAATCGGTAAAAAACTGCATTCACAAAATCATTGCACTTTATGTGCGTCTTCACGATAGTCTGATCAATAATATACATAACTCGCACGCATGAAAATGGGATCCATTACACGCATCTTATTCTTCCTACCCCATCAGGACATGTCAGACAGTGTTGTTTATTCATCTGCACGAATGTGATGACTACTATTAAAATGAAGGTGTGAAGAGTCGTGACTTTTTATCTTAACACATTCAAAACAGCTGATGAATCAAAATCTCCATTTGTTGCAACTGACGAATCAACTGTTGGAAGAAATCAAAATATCTCCTCAAACATATGGCCCATCTGTCGCAACAGATAATTTATATGTTGCAACAGATGGTAAATCTGTTGCGATAGACCAAACTTTTTTTCTTTTTATTCATCTGCACGCATGTGATTACTTCTTGCTAAAAATGTCAATTTAGTTTTCCTATTTATAAAATTAAGGGAATTTTATTATATTCTTCCAAGATTACCCCTATTATTAAATGACTACATAAAGTATATTATTCATATTTATACTTTCATATCATAATTAATAAGGCCAATTTGGTAAAATAATCACCAAATTTATATTTTTATTAATTGGTGTGCCTGCGTACTAAGCCCATAGGGCCCAACTAATAAGTAGCGGAGGGACTATTAAAAAGAGGTGAAGACTTTTTAGCTAACACATTTAAAACAGCTAATGAACCGAATACTCCATCTGTTGAAACTGAAACTGATGAATCAACTGTTAGAAGATATCATAACATCTACTCCCAACTTATACTGTCCATCTGTCACAACAGATAATACATAAGTTGTATCAGATGTCTTATCTGTTGCATATACAAACCATCTATTGCAACAGATGGTAAATCTGTTTTAACAGCAGTCTGTTGTACATTCAATCCATCTGTTGCAAAAGATGCTAAATCTGTTAAAAATGCTGGACGATCTGCTGCAACAGCTCAATAATAATGACTTTATCGAGTCTCAAACTGCTATGAAAAGGTGAGAAGTAATTAATGTAAAATAAAAAGTCACGACTTTTCACAGAAAACAAAATGCCACCAGTTTGAATGTAATTAATACAATGGAGCTGAACAGTCCTGCCTTTTGACCTGACACGTCCAGATTATAGGTCCCTCATTAATCTTTATTCAACTCTATTTATTTCTTGCATTTTTCCTTTCATGTGATATTTTCAACCACTTCTCTTCAAAGAGCATATTCCTTTCTCGTTGAGGTAAGTTTTTTTTTTGTGTAAATTTGGCCAGTTGTTCGTATACGTTGTATTACATTTTGAGCTTTTTTCTTTACATTTGTCAATTCATGCGTGTTTTAGATATGATTGATCCTTTTTCGGACATTGCTATTCTATGCGACACAGTGCAGGAAATTCAAAGGCAGGTTAATAACCTGCAGAGCGAGTTGGTCGTTGTGAGAGCGATGATGTTCAGAGAGATGCAGAGGCTGATGAGAGCCCTGCTGCTGCGAGTTGATTGACCGGCTGTCATTAATGATGATGATGATAATAATAATACTTAGAATGTATTTTTTCTTTTAGCGTATGTATTTTAATTTTTCTATATCGGATCTATACCTAATGTATTTTATTTTTCATTTAATGAAAATTTTACTTTTAGTCAGACTTTGACTTTAGCGTTTTAATTCTTATTCAATTTCCATTCTGTCTATTTCTTCTAATCTAATACATGTTAACATGTCGAAGGTTGGAGGCAATGTTGAATCCAGTAGTACAAGCAATTTTGGCTTTTGAGTTCTTTCAACAGATGGACCATGTGTTGGAACCGATTGATTATCTGTTGGGTTTCAACAGATTATCCATCTGTTTCGACAGATTTGTCATCTGTTGGAGGAAAGCATTCTGGTTGTTTGTGCAACTGTTGAGAATAATTGTGGTCTGCTGTATTATTTAGTTCATGTTTTGCCTTTTTTTATTGATGCACAAGTTATTTTAAAAAAAAACATTTTATATATAATAAATGATAACATTAGGTTCACAACAATGAGTTAAATATATAAAAGTCCACAACAAACAAACAAACAACAACAAAAGTTTCTGCAATTACAACGATCATGGTGGATTATGATTCGGGAATGTAATTCTTTTGTGGCCAGCGCACTTACATATGGAGCACTTGTTTCTTCTTGGTGAAAATGATTCTCCAACTCCACGCCTCCTTTTATATGGCTTTCTTCCGATTTGATAGTGCTCAGGTCAATATATGGAGGAGGTATTAATCTCTCCAAAAGCTCTACTGGAACAATCCAAGATACTTGTGGAGGCACCAGAGTAATATGCCCACTATATGCCATTTCATATTTTTCCACCGAATAATATTGAGAGGAGTGCTCGTAAACTTTAGGTCCATATTTATAGTCGTATTGAGATCGAAGGGCTGCCATAGCATGTGGACAAGGTATTTTGTCCAAGTCAAAAACTCTACACGTACAAGATCTTGTTTGAAGATCGACCGTGGAAGCATCACCATGACCGGTGATATGGAATTTGTAATTTGCTATTTTATGAGAGAATAACCTATTCCCCAAACTGATGTTCGTTGATATTTTCTTTTCGATTTCGAGAATAAATTGGGTTCTTCTTTCTGGGAACTTGACCTGCACATGTCTTTCGTTAAAAAAATTGCTATACTTCTCGCTTATTTTTTCAAACATAGCCTTGATGGGAAATTCTCTTTCATCGCCAAATAATGAATTCACCGATTCAGCTATGTTTGATGTCATAATTTTGTACCTATAGAAAAGAATCACTTAGTAGACATCAAACTAAGCTTGTAAATCAAACAAGACATTAAATTCATAAGAATGTACCTATTTGCTGGACAGAATGCCTGGCTTCATCTCTCGAAACCGACACGTGTGAGAAATTCTCTCCAAGATGCCTGATACAACAACCAAAGTAAGCTGAAGTGAAGAAAAATGAACTCATCTTTAGAATACTTGGATGCCTATCCGATACAAAATACAACTCTTCGGTATCTTCGACGCAGCGTCACAGTTGTTCAAAAAAAATCCATAAGAGACATCATATTCCTTGTACGCTACATAAAAAGCGATAGAAAAGATGTGATTCTCCGCATCCTGCGCCACCGCCGCTAGCAGAACTCCATTATACCTGCTCCTTAAGAAGGTACCGTCGACGGCTATGCCTTTTCTCAAATGTCAAAAACCTTAAATCCAAGCACCATAGGATACAAAAAAGTACTTGAACCTTCCGTTTTCATCTAGATGCAATGTCGTCTTACTTACGCGATTTGTGTACTCAATCATGTAACGGTAAGCATCCAAGACTTCATACCCATGCTCGAGTGTCCCCCTAACCAGGTCCTTGGCAATCTCCATGGCCGTATATACCTTCCAATAACTGACCAGGACACCCAAATCCGTAAGGAGTTGATTGGCCATAAGCCTTGTTGAAGGGCCTTTGCCATCGGGAAAACTACTCCTGAAATATTGATCGAGGACCTTTACTGCAGCGTGAGGATTTTGGCTCGAGATGTGCTCCGAACCACATGTGTGATGCTTTTCATGTTTATGAATGACGAATCTATCAGAACTTGCGTACTTCACCGCTCTCAACCACCACTTGCATTTCGAACTAGCAGATTTGAAGCAAAAAACACTGCTCGAATTAATCACCTTCTTTATTCTGAAATCTTTTTTCAAGCAAGAAATAAACAAAGTGTTAGATAGTTCATTCTTGTCCTTGAATGACATTTCAATAAAAAAGCCAGTCGCATCGTCTTGAAGATTTTCAGATTGTGTCGATTGAGAAGAACTGCACAACATATTGGTCGTATCAACGGGCATAGGTGTTTGATCATCATCTGGAATATTCATGTCTAGATCATCCAACCTATCATCAAAGAATTCTTTTTCTTCTTCTTCTACGTTCTGGTTCTCATTCTCTCTCATCTTTTCAACCATGTACACCCTTAACACCGGCCTGGTTGAATCACTTAGATAAGCATGCAACCGACCCTGATCGGTTATCTTGAAGGGCAGTACCCTCTGATTTTCAAAGGAGTTGTGCATATAGCTGATGGCGAATTCTTCCGGTTGATAATTCAGTCCACAAAAGTTGATGATTAAGTTCACAAAATCATCATACGAAACATCACTTTGGACTGTCATAGCTATCATCTTTAGCATGTCACCCTCCTTCCAAAGCCATACATATCGATTGCTCTTCTCGATCCATTGACCATGACAATCCGCCCCTATTGTTATTAATTCCTCCATTAGTGGTACCTAAATAAAGTCATTTGTTAAAAAAAGTTGATAGTGATTTCATAGTGCCGTGAATGAATCCCAACAGATGTGTTATTTGTTGCAACAGGTAAGTGATGAGTCACAACAGATTCTTACCTATTGGGATTCATGTTACGATCTTGAATATCTGTTGCAACAGATGAAGCACCTGTTGGAATTGATGTTACAACTAAATCACCTTTGTAGCTGATTCTAACAGATGAGTGACAGTTGCAACAGATAATTAACCTGTTGCGACATATGACTTACCTGTTGCAACAGGTTATTAATCTGTTGTAACCTATATTGGAATCGTGTTCAGGTTCTATTGCAACAGGTAAATAATTTGTTGCAACAGATATGTCAAATGTTGCAACAGATGACCTATCTGTTTAAACATGAATCCAACATATCAGTCTTCCGTTGAAACAGATGTCTCATCTGTCACAACAAATGATTTATCTGTTTAAACAAATGGATCTTATGTTGGATTCATGATTGGGTTCTATCCATTGTTGGAAAACAACAACACAATAGCAGTTACTCAGATGACAAATTCAACTAAAAATCATAATTTGACTTACCAACATCTCCTATGAAGTAATGCCAAAGTAGAAAGTGATGTTAGAAACAAAATTTGACCTAAGAAATTGGTCAAATAGCAACAATAGCGGTAACAACAACAACAACAAATGGTCAACAAGAACAAGATGAAGATGATAATGAAGTAGAAGATGATGAATGAAGCAACAACAACAATGAACAACAAAAATCGCTAAGAGAGAGAAAACAACAATGGGTGAGAAGAGAGAGAAAGACGCCTTTTTTTCCTCCGTTTTCCGTTATATAGGCTAACATTTGGATCAAAGTATAAATTTAAAAACTTGTGGGTTATTTTGAAACTTCCCCAACTTTCTTAATCCATAATAAAGTAATTGTCACCTCAACCTAATAATTAAGACTTGTGTCACCTACACTTTATTTTAAAACTCTTTTGTCACCTGTGGCCCAAACCCCCAGTTACTATGAGATACTACTAGTTTATTTTAAAAATGCATATTAATTATTTTTAAAATATTTCATCATCAATCAATAATTATTTAATATTTTCTTCGTTTCATATTAATTGTCAAAGCTATTAAAGATATTTATCCCAATTTACTTATCATTTTACAAAATCGACAAGAAATTAATTAATTTCATTTCATTTTATTCTCAGTATTAAACATTCTTGAAGTGAGATTATCTTAATATTTTTTTAAATAAAGTGTAATTATAAAGAGAGCTTAAGATAAAATAGTAAACATATTTTTTATTTACAATTTCTTAAGGACATACGAAGAAATCAATGTAGATGGAGGGAGTACTAGATTCTCAAAAAATAATGTGCCTTGAATAGTGAAGATGCGCGCAAGTTGATTCGAACATCACGATTATTAATATATATATATTATCGTAGTGATTATACCAATTTTAATTAACTTTCCAAACAGACCCTAAAGAAAGATTTATAAAGATCAGTTCAAAAGTTTTCTAATGGTTTAATAGCATCTTGTTCCTTCGGTGATGGGGTAAATTTTTAATTATAATCCTTGTGTATCTGACTAAATATATTTAATTAATGAAAATGTGCCTTTAAATATTCATAAATTTATAGTAACTATTAATCCTTTCATCACTTAATTACTCATATTTGATGGTAAGCTTTTTTTGTTAACTCATATTTAACAATGATATAGCTCTAAATTTACTCCAACATACCAATACTTCCTACATAAATGATCCAAAAACACACTTTTCAATTAGTTGATGAAATTTAATTCAATAACTAAGGAATCAACAATTATATCATCCCTTTTTTAAATTGTGAGCGGAACTATACTTGGGATATGGGGTTCATCCGAATCCCCTTTAACGAAAAATTATACTATATATACATGGTTAAAATTATTTTTTTATGTATATATAGTAGATGCCGAACCCCTTAAGTTATTTTGTATGTTCACTTGTGAACCCCTGATGAAAAGCCCGGCTCCGCCACTGTCTACCATAATACAAAGTTTTCCATTGCACCAACAGATCTCTCACAACTCTCTTTTTGTCAAGATGCTTATTATAATTTCATATAGTCAGCGGCTAAAAGAAAGTGCTAACTTTCTCTTAAACAAAGGGAAGGACAACATAGCAACATTTCAATTGAACAAAGTCTAACCTTGAAAAAAAAAACACATAATAGGTCAAAGAACCATTGAATGTTTCATTTGGTCGCTGAAGAAACTAAAGGCTAGGCGAGCAACTAGGCCAACTTATTGTTTACTACCATAATCCAAGTTTACGCTTCGTAGACGAAAATTTATTTAGGTATTAGGGAAGGAGCACGTTACTCAGCACCTAAGGTAAGTTTTGATACCTAATTATCAAAAAATGGTCGAAAGACAATAAAAAATAAAGAACTCATGCAAGAAAATTTTGGCTATCGAAGGTTTGAGAATCTTTGAAAGTGAGATATAAGGTTAAGGTTTGGTATAGTTGTAGTACAAGTACAACGTTTATGGTCTACTTAACCAGCTGAAGTCAATCGAGATTGAGAACTTTTATATCATGCATCCCGGATTGAAAAGAAACTGGTGGGTCAAGGCTTAAATTATTAGGCAAAGACAAATTAGTTAGACTTTTACATAATTGAGTACAGAGAAAGGAACATCGACAGTGTGAATTGAAGTGGATGATAAAGATAAATGCTTTCATAAGTTTACTTTTTTGAAGAAAGCTAAATTCTTTTATTCTTTTGGAATGAGGGATGAGGGAGGAGGGAGGAATGGGATCAAATTTTAATTAACTGAATCGATCTTCAGAACTAGCCGAGAATAAAACCAAAAGAAAGAAGAATAATTTTACCAATTTTAGTAACATTTGAATTTTCAATAATCAACTAGAGTATTATCTTTTATTCTTGCTTTTTGTCTTCTCTCGAAGGTATTTGAGAGGTAAAATGACCTTCCTGAGCCGTATACTATGTTGGTTTTGTAAGTTGGACACTTCTACTTACATATTTGTCATTTGAACCCTTGAACCTATCAAAAAACAACATTTTGTACCCTTTGACCGTTGACCTTGCCTATAAGGTCATGGTGACTAGGACAAAGAGAGTGTAGCCACTAGCTGGGGTGCGAGTGGGGGTCAATTTTTGGCCAATTTTACATTAAAATAATTTTTTTAAAAAAAATTTATTAAAATTTAAAAAATAAATAAAAAAAGGGTCCTTTTTTTCCCTCCATTTTTTAAAATTTAAAAATATTTTTAAAAATTTAAAAATAATTTAAATTTTTTTTAAAAAATTTTAATTTTTTTTTTAAAAATTTAAAAAAACATAAAAAAAGGGTCATTTTTTTTCCTTCATCTTTTTTAATTTAAAAATATTTTTTAAAATTTTAAAAAAATAAAAATATTTTTTTCCCTCCCCATCCCAGCCCGTCCCCACCCCCACACCCCACCCAGCCCCATTCCACCCCACCCCCAGCCCCCCACTCCAACACTCATCCAGCCCTTCACCACCCCCACCCCAGCCCGTCCCCACCCCCCTACACCCTACTCAGCCCCATCCCACCCCACCCTCAGCCTCTTCACCCCACCTCAACCCCGTTCCCCCCACCTCACCAACCCCATCCAGCCCCTCCCCACCCCACCCCAGCCCCTTCTAGCCCCCCCACCCCAACACTCTTCCAGCCCCCCCCCCCCCCCCACCCCAACACTCTTCCAGCCCCCCCCCCCCACGTTCACTTTTTATTTTTTATTTTAATTTTTCCTCTCAATTCAATTCTTTTCATTTTTTTTAATTAAAATTTAAATTTGAAATCTTTTTATTTTTTGGGGGATTAAAATTTAAATTTAAATTGAAAGTGAGTGATAGTGAATATTGAAAAAAAATAGTGAATTTCGCTTGAAAAAAATTAAATTTTTTTGAATTTGTTAAAAATATTCAAATTTAAAAATAAAAAATTTAGTAGGTTTGTATATGTGAATTTATAGTTAAAAATTTAAATTAGTTGGAGAAGAATTTTAATTATTTGGAATGGATTTGATGTTTAATTTGTGAACAAAAATAAAAACATGATTATTCAAAATTTTCTTATTTAATTAAATTAATTTTAATATTTAATTTGTTATGTAGCATTTTAAAAATGACTTGAAATTTAATGTAATATTTTTTTTTATTTTTTTTTAAATGTCGTGGCAGATGACGTGGCAGGAGTGGCAGCTGACATGGCAGCTGACGTGGGGGAGAGACATTACACTCACCAAAAAAATGTTTAAAATGTTGTTTTTTAGTGGATTTAGGGGTCCAAATGACAAACATGTAAGTAGAAGTGTCCAACTTACAAAACCGACATAATATAGGTCCAGAAGATCATTTTGCCTATTTGATACAAAACCTTCAAAAGGACTCTTATTTTCGAATCCAAGTAGCCACTTTACAATAACCCAAATTTTATTCATACAAAAATCTTCACTAAAATCAATGCCTACTTGTTTGCATGTAAGGAAGAATAAAGCATTATGTTTATCATTGCGTTGTCCTCCTATAAACCCACTTTTTTTTTACTTGTTTAATTTATGATCAGATTGGGTGGAAGATAGTTGTAGTAGAGCAATTACAAAATAGTGATTCCACGCACCCTTTTCATTGAAGTAGGGAGGGGCCCCTTTTCCATCTTGATAGGAATTTTACCAATGTTGATGATAGCTTGCATATCAAACCTCCCACTTAAGAAGCTAATCACAAGGAAAGAAGCAAGCAGGAATTAAAAGTTGTCTATGAATCTTTGGTTCTCTATCTATAGTCATAATACTCAATCTATCACTACTTCAATTCAAAAATGAAATAGTACCTACAAAATTCAAAAACAAATAAAAGGAAAAATATGGATATAAAAAGATAGTGAAAGAGAAAAAAGGAATCGCAAACGAGGATCTAAGCGTGGAAGGCTAAGGTCGAGATAGTCTTGGATAAGCAAGTCATCTACCTTATTTGTGAGGTCAGTGCCGGCTTAAGGGGAAGCCACTAAAGCCATGGCTTTAGGCCTCCAAATTAAAGGCCCCATATTTTTATTAATATTTAATATTATATAATATATATTATAGAATTAATATCACTATTTCTTAAGAATAACAAGATTTGTGCTTGTATTTTGGGTATTTTACAGAGTTTATTTAGAGACAAATAGATATTATTCAGATAAATATTTCTTCCGTCTGAATTTATGTGATTTTTTTGCTCCGACAGTTATTTGACTAATTTTTGAAGCTAAATAAGATTAGATTAATACAATATTTTAAAACCTAGACATTCAAAAACTAACATCTAGTTCAAAAACTATATGATAAATACTAATATATAGTCACATGAATAGTCAATATACGTAGAAAATGGCATGTACACCATCGCTATAAAACAAAAAGAAACGAATTCGAATAAACATATTTATAATTTTATCAATTAAATTAAGGGCCTCTTCTTAAAGTTAGCTGCCTAAGGTCTTTTCCTACAGAGAAAGTGGCTAACTACCTGCAAATTCTGACCTGGACCCTTCTATTGCAATTAGTTGCTTTTTGATGTACTTTATCGTATAAAGGCCAAAGTAGGTCGAAACAGACAAATTCATTGGTTGTCTTTCGACATCTTCCTTATGTGTGATGCATGTGCCCTGTTCAAATAGACTATTCTTGTCGTTTAGTAGCATTCGAATGGTTTATCTTGGAAATCAAATTCCTAAGGATTGGCCTCTTGCTAGCTAATTTACGATGAATTTCGTTGAGCCGCCCCTGTGTGAGGTATTATTATTCTATTCACATTATTCACTTAGATAATAATAACCTCTTTTCCGTCTTCTTTGTTTAATTTCTTGTAAGACCTAAAGAAACTAAAGTAGAGAGAGTAGTCGTCTTGCCTCATTTCTTTGATTTGCATTTATGTATCTACTTCGATTGATTATCATGTCAATGAACTTCATGCTCTATTTCTTCGCCTTATTATCTTGATTTTATAACCGAGCATGATGTTTAAACTGAATAGATAATGAAAAGATGTCTTTCATGATTCAAGTAGTAAGTTTATATTCATGATTGAGAAAGAATTCCTCCAAGTGTCATTTTAGTCTACAATATATAGTAAGCACATTGGATAAATTGTCTTAGAGCGATGAAGGCCAGTGTTTCTCAATCAAATGGGTGAAAATCTTGACTCTCCTTAAGGAAATTACAAGATACTTAGCTGAAGGAACAAACAAGGTCGAGCGCCTTCAAAAATTGTTTGGTTTCCCAATGTCTTATGGATTGACTGTGGGGGATCTAAATGTGACCATCTTCTAGTTCCTTCATAATTGTTCCCAGATAAATTTGGAGCTAACTCTAATCATTATGGGTATATATATATATATATATATGTGCGCGCGCGATCACTGTACCCTTTAATTTTTGAACTACTTGTCAGAGAGTGCTATCGTATACAAAAATGTTGTACTTTGACAGTAATGATCTCTCTCTCTCACACTCACTCACTCACTCGAAGTTTGATAAGAGAGGTGCAAAAAGATTACAAGGTGGATTCAAGGTATATAGTTATGTACTTCACGTTTAATAGTGGTTGAGTCATAAGTGTACATTAGGAAGATAGGAAGAATCTAGTCGTTACAATTATCTGGCCGCTCAAGGTTCATGAGGTTCTGTCACTATGAGGCACAATTGTCACTCTCTCATTACTCTAATGGTTTAAGGACAAGATTCAAATTTGATTGGGTGAGGATGGGGGTTGGGAATCGATATATGCAAAAGATATAAAAATGAGTCGTTACCTATCTAGTTAGCAATAAGATTTTGTGAAAATCCTGGTCCACCCAAAGTTGAAAAATAGTTGCCCTTTATGTCCCCTAGCAATGGATCTAACAAAATTGAAAATATTACATTGTGATATTTTGCATCGCTCTTTTCTTCATTCTTTTTTTTGCAACCACATAAATTTCAAATATTTATTTGACTCTTATCCTCTTATTTACCCTCTATTTTTCATAGCTTGTTTCTAAGTCGGCTTATGCACGAGGAGTTACGAGACCCTTAATGGTGCTTACTTGCATCTCGGATGACAGAATAATATGGCTACCAAAATTAAGTCTACCATAGGTTAGCAATAAACTTAACTAAAACAAAAGCACTTACCAAGTGTGAAGAAAGGGTCTTCTTCATTAGATCAGCCTTAATTACACGGAGAACTCATGCGTTCGATTTTTAAGATGAAGAGCTAGTAAGAGTAATCCCATTTCATCAATAGCGAATTCTTGAAGTTCAATATGAAATTATATTTACTTGGAAGACATCATTCAAATAAGTGAAAACTTTAGAGATTGTTTCAAAATGTGATAATTGCATTGACCCTTTCCCAGTCCTCTAAGGGCTAGTGAAAAGAAAAACGGATCAAAATATTCCATCATTGAGTGCTTTTCGTATTATTAGTTATATTCATGTTCAAGTTGGAAATTTACTTCTTATTCTTGTTGCGTAAAAATGAATAGAAGCCATAGATCTATGGGAGGACACTTAACAGTATTGATTGACTAATGGCGTAGTCCAATCACTAAAATATCATCAAATTGAAACCTCAAAACTACAAATGTATTTCAAACTAAGTTTTGATTCAACTCTGACAACCATATGCTGAAGAAGTAAAAAGTTAGTTGTAACACCTCAGATTTTTAGTCCTGAATTTCAACACTGGCTCGGAAAACCAGATGAAAACTTCATACTCCAGTGCCTTACGAGTCATACCACGACTCATGGAGCAAGTTACGAGTCATGAATTGACTCGTGAAGTTAGTCCCCAAAGCAATGTAACTCTAAGGTTACCACAACTCAGTGTACAACATAAAGTTTTGTTAATTTTCTCCCAAATCCACGAGCCATAGCATGAATCGTGAAATAAGTTCACGACTCGTACCGAGACTAGTGGAAACAAGTCCAGAAAAGTATCAAAAATGGTCCTAAAGATCACGAGTCATGTCACGATCATGGAGTCTTTAGTTATCAATTTAATTGATTTTAATTGATTTAATACCTCATAATCTCTCGATCCAAACTTTAGAAGTTAAAAAGTTCTTCTCAAGAATCTAAATCTAGGGTTCATCTTCAAACTTCAATTCTCAAGCTTGTCCAGATATCTCAGGCTGCTAAGTATATGGAATCTTTAGTGAGTGTTTCTTTTCTCTCTCATGCCTTAGTTTATCGAAAACTTTGATTTTGATTTCACTACTTAAGGTTTATACCCAATTATGTAAATTGATATTGATTTCAGTTTCAGTAAGTTATTATACAATTAAGTTCCTATTTAAGTGATTATGCGTGATTTTAATAGCATCATCTCAGTCTATTTTTCAAATTTATATTCAAATATACGTTTTAAGATGTTTTCCAAAAATTAATTTACATTCCGCTACAATTAGAATATACATATAGAATAAACAACATAAATCTCAAATTATTGCTAGTTAATTATCTTCTCCCCCAGATTTGTTATTTAGTTTTTCTCTCTTCCGAATTATAAATGTTCAAATACATTCCTCCACATTTAGGACTGAGCATAAAATACCGAATTACCGAACCAAACCAAAAAATTTGGTAATTAATATTCGATAATTTAGTATTTGGTATGGAATTTAGGAGTATAATTTTAATATTTCGGTATTCAAAATTGGGTTTGGTACAAGTATTAAGACCGTTTGGTATTCGGTATTTAACGTATACCAAACTATTATATATATATATATATATATATGTATGTATGTATATATATATATATATATATATATGTATGTATGTATGTATGTCTACATATATGTATGTATATAATACGATATGTCTAACTAACCTAATAGACAATAATATTAGTCATTCCAAAGAATCTGTTGGACCTTGGTAATATATTCATAAGAAGCACAAAAAAGAATATTAAATAGGATTTTTATTAAATATACTTTTTGAAGTTTAAACGTAATTTGCAAACCTCCGACTTTAATATGGTATTACCAGATACCGTACCAAACCGAATCTTAATTTACCGATTACCGAACCGATGTTTTAAAGTATGGTATGTGGTATCTACCCTCAAATACCGATTACCGAATTACCGAACTCTAACTTCAAAAATACCGATCCAAACACCGAACGCCCATCTCTATCCACATTATTATACATTATAACCTATGTATATGAGTTAACCGTTTTAACGATTATTTAAGAAATAAATCAATCTAATAATTATCCAAGATTATACCTTATTAATGTGTAATTAATGAATTCCGTAATTATGTAATTCCAAAAAATATACTCTACAAGAAAATTTACCACATAAATCACCTAGAAACTTTTAGAATCAAAGAAAAAAGATCCAAATGAAATAAAAAGATATAAAAAACTTTTTTTTTTTTTTAAAAAAAGACTCGTATAAAGAAAACTTGACAATAGTAACGTATAAAAATATATTCTTGTACATAACATGCTTATGTAAAATGTAAATATGGTGAAACATAACTGCAGTAATGTATAAGGTAAACTTAGTAAACCATATACTTATGCATAAAATGCCTAAGTATAAGGTGAAACATAACTGCGGGAAAAATCTGAAAAATAGATCCAACCATTATAAATTGTATAGAACACACAACCTTTATATATACATAACCCTTACACATAAAAGATGAGAATTCTTCAAGTATACATACCACTGACAAATCTTATACATAACCTTGTATGTATAAATAGCATAATGGGTCAACCACATATATTGCTTATCAATGTATATGGAGTAGAAATTACAGCAAATCTCTCCAAAAAAGGTGCGTCTTTGTCCTTATACATAGCATATATAGCTATGTATTACAATGTATAAGAGTGCGTAAAATCGAGAAAAAAATACAAATTCAAAAGCAAATAAAAAAACCTTTGGAAGCAAGCACATGCAACAAAAAATCGTAGATTTTTGAAGGACATGATAAAAAAAAATAAAAAAATTGCCAGATACTTTAAAGTTAAAATTGTAAAGTTGAAAAAAAAAACCTCAAAAATAAATTGAAAAAAATAAATAAAATTCAGACCGAAATGTCATTAGAGTGGTGAGATTTTGAGAACTACGCACATGCAACAATGGAAACTGAATTTTTTTTATTTAGTAAAGTTGAAAAAAATTAAGAAACTAAACAAACCTCAAAATTAATTAAAGAAGATGATGAAGTTAAGCAATTTGATCAGTTAATGTTTGAATTTTGAAATCTTGAAACCGTCAGATAATGCTTGCTTGATTTTAGACATATATTAAGTAGCATTAGTCGATCTCAAAAGGATGTTTTGATATGTATCAGATTTTTAGAGAGAAAAAGTATAAAAGATGTGATATTTGTAATTAGTTTTGTTATATGAGATATTATGTAATAACTATAATTTAAGATGTATATTTACGTATATTTTTCATGTATAAAATTGATCAGTACATATCATAGGGTTCAACATTATTTTGTGTGTTTTACTCATATTGGGTAACTTACATAAATCCTTAATTTTTAATGGGTTCTAATACTTTTTTCCATAACTTTATTTAATTACACGATATCCTGGATTGTGATACTTGTGCTACATATTTTTAGCCTTGATACATATGCGTTGTGATACATTTATAATTTAATGGTCAGTTAAATAAGGAAGTAACTAATTTTCAATTATTATAAAGAGTAAAATTAGACGTAAATTGTGGTATAAATACATCTAATTCCAAATGTATCATAATGATACATCCGATTTAAGATATATCATAATAATACATTTGGTAAAATTGCTCAATACCCATTAAAAATTCAATCCACACTAAAATAAATAATTTGCATGTCAAACATATGTTAAATATATCAAACATTTATAAATAATAAAAAATATGAATCACTATCACAAAGTAACTGTCATATGTATCACCAATATTTCAACAAAATGTATGACATTGATAATGTATATATTTTTGATAACTAATTAGCAATAGTAATACATATTTTTTATACTATTATATCAGTGTTCCACATGTCCCTTTTTTACGGGATAAAATGTATCAACGGTGCACGTATAAAATGTATCACAATGTCACACCCCTTTTTTACCAAAAAGATTATTGATTTTTTAAAAAAGAATTTTTATTATTAAGTGACAAAAAATGAAAATTTATTTCAAAAAGGATTATGTATATTCAAAACTCAGAGTCGCCACTTGGCATAAATCTGGTGTGCCGAGTCACCTTTTAAAATTCTTTTTCAAAAGGATTTTGACTCTTTTTAAACTGATCCGCGAACAAAGATTCTAGCTAAGGAATTCTATTGACCGAGGGGAAGGTGTTAGGCATCCCTCAATCCCGTGGTTCGACCACGATCGCTTGATGGAGCATATCGGCTAATTTAACACTACTAATGTATAAACCACATAAAACACACAACAATTAAACAAACAAAACAAATCTAAAAAAATATAACGTCCAATCTAATTATACAATTCCAAAAATAAAAAAATGCAGAAATGTAAACCTGCTTTAACCTACACTAATCCTAAACTACGCTCCAATGCTTTACCCGATGCCTCGGGCCTTGATCACGAACCTCCTTCGAAGACATAGTACGTTGAGGCATTTTTCGGTGAATAAATACATGAAATCTCGGGACATTCTCTGGGTACATAAATACACTTGAATCAAGTGTGATAAATTAGAAAATATTCACCACACATACATTCAAACATCCAATGAAACACCATTCCTAAATTTTGCCTACCCGAACCTAACTTTTGCCTATTAGCCCAAAATATGATCCTATCAAGTTCACAAACGAGATATTTATTCCGAATTAAACAAAATAACAATAAATTAAAATTAATCTAAATTCACCCATTTTATCAATTTCTCAATTCTGCCCCCAATCTAATTTTAAATCAAGATTCAAACATAACAGTTCACGCTACTATTTCTAACAATCCATAACCCGTAAACTCAATATTCGTCATTTTACATTACACAGAATTCATAACCAAAGGAATCAACAACCAACCAAAACGAGCAATTATTCACCACCAACGAAGATCAAGCAACACACAAATATTCAATTCGAGACATGAAATATCGTAAACACTGAAAGAAAAGAGGAAAAGAATAGAGTTGGATCTCAATTGATGACTTTATTTCGAACAACTTGCGACCAATCGGAGCTCGCGAACCAACGGAACCTCAACAATAACCAAATCCCAACTTTGATATACCCCACTTCTGTTTCTCGTCACAAATCCAAACGACCACCCTTTTTTTCCTTCTCATTATTTTTACTCTCTCCCTCTCAATCTCTTCTTCCTTTCGATTCTCTCTAATCACCTCTCTGTTTCTTTTCCTTGCATTGTGTGTGCATATTTGCTTCTCTACTTTTTTAGTGATTCCGTGTGTATATGTGTAACGCCCCAAACATCGAGTTTCGAGATGCCACACGGTGCTTAGGGTCACAAGTGACCCCAAGCGAACCCTTTTCATCGGTATAACTCAAAAGCAACTGATTAAAACATAATTCTGAGAGAATGAAGCTGAAAATGTTTCAATACAGAATTTGTTCAGTACAATATTAGAATTACAAGATGACAATTCTACTAACACATATACATATACAAGAAGGAGACTGAATACATCAACCACTACTACTGTCTATGAAACCTCTACTAGTATTGTCTGTACATAGTCGGGTCTTGACTCCCAACTACCACACTCAATACGACCGACGAAAGAAGATACAATGCTCCAAACTGAAATAACCGACCCAAGTCCCTGAACTGTGAGAACTCTTTACCTGCTGACCAGAAACTGCAACTGAATAGAATAGTAAATGGGGGTCAGCACAAAGAGAATGTACTGAGTATGTGGGGGTGCATGCAACACTTTAAATAAAATCATCAATTTCATGAAAACATACACACATACAATGATGACTCACTTGGCTTGAGTTATATCAAGTCATACTCTTCATATATCAAATCATACTCTTCATACTTTCATAATAAATAATTCAAATGGTAAAATCTCATAATCCATGTAAATCATCATAAATCATCATAAATTATCATATCGTCAAAATTCATCATAGGTAATCATAATTCATCATAACATCTCAACTCTTTGACTCAAATCTCGAAGTGACTCGGTAATTCAAGAAACATGACTTTTATGGACAGGTGAGTTTTCTATAACCGACAACCCCACGTGAGCTACGTGGAATACCAAAGTTTGAAACCCCCGTTGGCGGGAGCGTCATACTCTTTGCCAGGGAGTACGACCTTTAAACTGCAATAATCACAATCGGGCTCTCTGGCCAATAATATCATCATCAAACAACCCTACGGTGGCACATAGGTTTGGGGAAATACTAAATTTTCCTCTCGGTGCTAAGTACTACTCCCCGACAAGCTCAGAACGTGTTGGGAAATCCACCATCATCATCACAAGGGTCTATCATAAAGACCAAATCAAATATCTCAATTTATAATTCATCAACAATTTGTGGATTCCTAACCCCAACTTCGACTTAAAATATTTCAAGCTTTTTCAACATCAACAAGGTATCAATGCATTGAACCATAACCGACTCGACATTTGGATAAGGATATGAAGACTCAATACGTAATATTTTCAATAATTTAACTCATCAAAATCATCCAAAAAAAAATACCAAAATTCATCTCAACATCTATATCAAAATCAATCTTTCTCATAGTCAAAACCATCTCGACTCTGCGAGTTCAAGGTCAATGTACTCAAATGATTATTCTTTCAATTCGATAATTAAATCATGACAACAGCTTTTGAAAAGCACTTGAGACCTTCAATTCATAATAAGAATACATATCCCGTAGTACAACTCAAATCACAATTTTTATCTCGAAAGCCTTTAGAAATATCAACTCATTGTAGTAGTATGCAATTCATAGCATAAATTCTCAATTTAAGAAGTAGAGTAATGAAGTAATCATGTATATCCATATTGGAAAAATTCAAAGTCTTATAAATCCTTCATAAAGTAATTTGAGTGTATACCCATTTTCGAATATCATGAAATTTCAATAATAGAACTCAACCTTTTTAAATGTCAAAATGTAACAATTTATCAAGTCATGACAACATCAATATTTTTGAGAAAATATCAAGACTCATGGTAACATCTCAAATGTTATATCTCAATATGCTCAATGATTCAATTTCGTCATAAAGAAGCTTTAAGCTTATCATAAATCTCAAAATCATTCCAAAATACCATTTCAACATATATCTCGAAATCATTCAAAATAAAAATATGAAATTTTCAATTATAGATATCAAGACATCTCATGTCTCAAATATATATTCAATAATTCAAATCGTCATTGGGAAGCATAAACTTGACACATATCTCAAAATATTATTCCAAAATACCATCTCGACATACGTCCCAAAATCATTCAAAATACAACCTCGTGGTAAAAATGTGTAATTCGCAATGATAATTATTAAATCATATCATGAAAACATTGAGATAATCACATAAATCAAAGTTTATTCATTCAATCATCATAATCTCATAATCGAATTATTTAGACATAATCTCACTTGCAAAATCATGTAAAACCATAATAAAATTAAAGCTTTGGGCACAAGAACAGAAGATTGCTCTTGTTCAAAACCCCACATACCTTAAGATGGAAGATGAATATGAACTTCCGACTCCGGAACTTTATTCACGAAAATGAAGGGTGCTTCTCGAAGCCCTTAACATGATCAACTCGAATCCCAAATCTATTTGAAATTTCTACGATTCAATTTAAAGATTTTTGGAGCTAAAATTTGACCTAGGGTTTTCCTCTCCTCCAAAACTTGATGAAAATATAAATTTCATGGTCCAAATATGGATTATATGCAAGAATTTTCGTCCAAGAATGGAAATGTGAAATGACCAAAATACCCTTAAAATTCAAATAATGTCAAATCTGTCCTTTGGTGGACTGTTTTGATAGGCTGAAGTAGATCGACCATAACGTTTTACTCTGACATCCAAATTGGATGAAACCAATTTCATTAGAAAGAGGACTCTTAGAGATTTCCGTTGATATATAGTAGCTCACCCAGATTATTATGTACAAGGAGTTATGGTCATTTGAAGTTGACCCAAAAATTTGCTTTTGATAGGCTGAACTAGATTGACCATAATTTTTTTCTCCGATAGTCAAATTGGATGAAACCAATTTCATTAGAAATAGGACTCGCAGAACTTTCCGTTGATATATAGTATATCATCCAGATCATTATGTACAAGGAGTTATGATCATTTGAAGTTGACCCTGAAATTCGCCTGGCTGCAGAAATTTTAATTTCCTGCACGTTTTACTGTTCACAGTTCGATCGAAATGGTCGTAGTTCGATCGGAATGGTCGTAACTCATCGCTCGAGTGTCCATTTTCGATGATCTACATATCGTTGGAAAGATTATTCGATACTCTACGCAATGGTAGGTCAACGTCTTAGAAATACTACACAAAAAATTTATGGATCGCTCTAAAGCGTAGAACTCGATACTTGTCTCACGAAATCTTTACGAAGAAAATTTTTCGAGGTATTACAATATGATCGTGTTTTCTGAGTGAACCGTGTGTGTGTTGCTTTTGTTCCTCTAGTCAATGGAAAACAGAGGACCATAGGTGTGTGTATTGATTAACGGGGCATTAATTGTGTATGTGAGTAGCGGTGGAGGAGTTCTAGTGGTGGTGGGCAGTTGATGTTATTGGTATGTTGCAGGTACCAAGAAAAGGAAAAAATAGAGTATGTGTGTAGTGATCTGTGAGGTGTATCTTGATTTGTGTGTGCATTGTTTTTTAGTCAAAAGCAATTGTGAGGTGAGTGAGCTGATGGGTGGAGTGTTAGCTGGATGTGTAAGAAAGTGAGTAGGACTAGGTGAGGCGTAGGGGGTAAGGTAGAGGTAGGGTAGGAAAATGTAAAAATGAGTAAAAATTAATTTTTGGGCAGATAAAATTACGTGTCTACACACAAAATTAAATAAAATATCATATGTATCAGTTGAAAAATATTCAAACTGAATGAGGGTGGTGAAATCATTAAATAACCTCAAAACATATGCATCATTCTTAAAATTATGAAAAGAGTACACAAGTTCTTGATATGTATCTATATATGTGTATTCAATACATTTATTTGATACATATGATTGATACGTATGTATATGTCTTGATACATATGATTGATACATATGTATATGTCTTGATACTTATGATTGTTACATATAATCTACCACCATCACCACCCTATCTGTCGTTCGTTCGTACTATCACCATCACCTTGGCTATCCCAGCCACCCCCTCCGCCGTTCATCCTCACCACCATGACCACTTTGATCGTTCTCGTCGGAAATCTAACAACTGGTTGTTAAATTTTTCCTCTTTTCCTTCATGGTATTGACTTAAAAGTTGAAAACAATATCAAAATTGATGAAAGAAAAGTTGATAAAAAAAATGAGAAAAAGACATGAAATTGGTGAAGAAGTTGCAGTAGTAATAGAGATGAAAGTTATATCAATTGATGATAATAATTTGAGAGAAATTTTAGGGGATGAAATTTTTGAAAAAAAGAGATTGCATGCATTAATTGTGGAGTAAAGTAGGACAAAGTTTTTATTCATGTTAAATTCGGGATTTGAAGTAATTGTTTTAAGGGTGTGTTTGGTATGAAGGAAAATGTTTTCCATGAAAAATGTTTTCCTAGAAAATGTTTTCTTGGAAAACAAGTTGATTTCTTACTTGTTTTCATATGTTCGGTTGCAAAAATATTTTTCGAAAAATATTTTATAATGTTTGTTTGGTGAATGAAAAAATATTTTTCAAGAAATACATTCTAGTATTTAGCTAAAGCGTAAAAATATATTGTAGAAAAATATTTTTTGATCTCAAAAAAATATTTTTTTAGGGTGCGTTCGATATGAAGGAGGAAAAATATTTTCTAGAAAAATAAGTTATTTTTTACTTATATTCGTGTGATCGTTATGCAAATTGGATAAGTATATGTTTTCTAAAAGTATATGTATGTATTTAACAAAAACAATGAGAACGAATAAGATAAAAGGGTGGATAAGAAAAATGTTTTGAATTTTTTTAAAAATGAATTAAAAATATTTTTTTTTAGAGGGGTTGGTAAATGAGGGTTGGGGTTGTCAAAATAGGTAATAAGGGTGGGGTAAGAAAATAATTTTAATTTTTTTAAAAAAAATTAATTTTTTAGGGGGGTGGGGGGCTAGTAGGGGGTAGGAGTAGGGAAAAAAGAGTGGGGTAAGAAAAAAATTTGAATTTATTTTTTTGAATGAGGAGTATTAGGGGGTGAGGGTCGGAGTAAGGGAGTGAGGGTGGGGTAAGGAAAAAATTAAAATTTTTCAAAAAATTAATTTTAATTTTTTTTAAGGGGGGGGGGAGGAGGTTGGTAGGGGTTGGGTAGGGGAAGTAATAAAAAAGTTTGGATTTTTTTAAAAAGATTTAATTTTTATTTTGAAAGGGAGTAGGATTTTGGGTTTTGGGTAGGGGTGAGGTAAGAAAAAAAATTTAAAATATTTTTTAATAGGGGTGATAGGGGTGGGGTGGGGGTGGGGGATTGAGGGTCGGAGTAGGGATAGATGATTTTGAGAGTTGTACGAAGATTTCAACTTAAGACTTAAGAGTGAGGTTGAAAGAGAGTTTTGAAAAATATTTTCCTTACTTTTTGAAGGGAAGTCATTTTCCTTAGAATTGAGGAAAATAATTGATTTGAAAAACATTTTTCAAATCTTTAAGCCAACCAAACATTAAAAAATTGAAAAACATTTTCTGAAGAATATTTTCCTTCATACCAAACACATCCTAAAAGATAAGAGATTTTGGGTCATAAAGTCTCTTATGATTTTGTGTAATTTTTTTCCCAAAAGAATATCTATGTGCGAGAAAATCATGAATTTATAAAACAAATTAGGAGAAAATAAAGTAGAAAAGAAAATAATAGTACGGTGTATTTTTTTTCTTTCTGATGAACTAACGTTCTCTCTCTCTAACATTAAAACTAACGTTCACTTCAATGTCTCTCTCGACGTGACTGGGTCGTCGCCAGTTAAGCGGACTCCGGCGGCATAATACCACTGGCGACAGGTAAGTTCACTTCCCACTTCTCTCTCTCCCCCTCTTTCTTGGCCTTTCCATCTTGCCCCTTTTCTTTACTGCCAGTCCTCTCGTCTCGCCGGTGGTGTGGGTTTCTTCCATTGCTATTGCCGGTGATGGAAAGAGCGAAAACATCGCTGGCAGCAGGAGAGAATCTCCTATATCAGGCCTTGAAACACAAGACCAGATTTGAGTCGGCGACTCTCAAACAACCTTCCGGCGAATTTTTTGGCAAAACGACTCTGGCGACCAATTTCTACCCCAATTTGACGGGTCCAACATAGCAATCAAGAGCTGAATACTTGATCTACATATCTCGGTGACTTCTAACTTTGAATTTTATTAGAATTTTAATTTTATTATATCGAACTATTTTTAGTTTCTTCACTGCCTCTAATTTGTGTGGGATATTTTGTCAGTTAATTAGGGGCCTAGTATCTGTTATTCTTGTTATTTGGTTGAACTTTGCGCTCTGAGGGTGACTTTTTCGTTTTTGCTGCTGTTGTTGAATATTTTCTGTCGCTTGTGTTGAGTAGTGGTTGGGATGGTTAATGGTGGAATAGGGTCATGTCCTGGGGGCGGGGCCAGGAGTTGGGTTAATTTTGAGAGACTGTAAGTGAGGTAGTAGGGGAGGGGAGTCTAGAGATGATAGGTTGAGGATAGGATCGTGGAACATAGGGACTCTGCAGGGTAAGTCGATTGAGCTGGTAAAGATTCTTAGAAAGAAAATGATTAACATTGCGTGTGTCCAGGAGACCAAATGGGTAGGTTCTAAGCTTAGGGATGTGAATGGGTACAAGTTGTGGTACTTAGGTAGTCAGAGATGTAGGAATAAAGTAGGTATCTTAGTAGATGAGGAGCTCAGGGGCAGGTAGTGGAGGTGAATAGGGTTAGTGATAGGGTGATGACTATGAAGTTAGTCATTGTGGGGTTTAAGCTGAGAGTCTGTAGTGCTTATGCGCCGCAGGTGGTCCTGGGCGAGGAGGAGAAGAGGAGATTTTGGGAGGTTTTGGACGAGGTGGTGCGAGTCATTCCTAGCTCGGAGAATATCGTCATAGGAGGGGACTTTAATAGGCATATCGGGCCTTTGCCGGTTGGGTATGACGATGTGCATGGAGGTTTTGGTTTTGGGGATAGAAATGATGAGGGAACTGCTCTTTTGGATTTTGCGAGGGCCTTTGGGTTGGTGGTTGTGAATTCTTGCTTTCCGAAGAAGGAGGGGCATCTGGTTACTTTTCGTAGTAGGTTGGCCAAAACCCAGATTGTTTTTTTGCTGCTTAAGAAGGGGGATAGATCTCTGTGTAAGGACTGTAAGGTCATCCCGATTGAGAACCTTGCTACCCAACTTAGACTTCTGGTGATATACTTGGTTATTAAGAGGGGCAAGAAGAGTAGGGGGAGGGCAGGCCTAGATTTAGGTGAGGTGTCCTGATTTCGATCAGTGATTTGAAGATAGGGGCAAAGTTGGAGGGGATTAGGGCGTGAGAGTGTAGAGAGGACGTGGATAGTATGTGGGATAGGGTTGCGGGTTGCATCAAAGAGGCAGCTAAAGAGGTTTTAGGTGTCTTGAAGGGTGGGTCTGGTCGACATCAAGGGCTTTGGCGATGGAATAAAGAAGTCAAGAATAAGGTGGAGAGAAAGAAGGCGGCTTCCGCCAAGTTGGTTGAGAGTAAGGATGAAGAGGAGAAATGGGTGAACGGGGAGGAGTATAAGTTAGCTAGGAAGGAGGCTAAGTTAACAGTTACGGCGGCTAAGATAACAGCTTTTGAGAGATTATATTCGGGATTAGAGGAGAAAGAGGGGGAAGGAAGGTTGTTTAGGCTTGCTAAATCTAGAGAGCGTAAGGGTCGGGATCTGGACCAAGTGAAGTGTATTAAGGAAGAGGATGACAGAGTGTTGGTGGAGGACGTGCTTATTAAGAAGAGGTTGCAATCGTATTTTCATAATCTCTTGAATGACGAGGGGTACAGAGGCATTGTGTTAGGGGAGTTGGAGCACACCGAGAAATCGCAATTGTGTTAGGGGAGTTGGAGCACACCGAGAAATCTCGCTATTTCGGCTTTTGTCGGTGTTTTAGGGTGGATGAGGTATGTGAGGCTATTCGCAAGATGCGAAGGGGCAGTGCGACGGGGCCCGATGAGATTCCAGTAGACTTTTGGAAGTTCACAAACGGGGCAGGGTTAAGGTGGCTTACCAATTTGTTTAACAATATTTTTAAGTCTGCTAAGATGCCCGAGACGTGGAGATAGAGCATAATGATTCTTTTATATAAGAACAAGGATGACATTCAGAGTTGCAACAACTACCATGGTATTAAGTTGTTGAGTCACACGATGAAGATTTGGGAGAAGGTGGTGGAGCGGAGGTTGAGGAAGTTAGTGTCTATTTTGAAGAATCAATTTGAATTTATGCCTGGTCGCTCAATGATAAAGGCAATTCACCTAGTATGGAGGCTGGTAGAGTAGTATCAAGAGAAGAAGAAGGATCTTCACATGGTGTTTCTCGATTTGAAGAAGGCGTATGACAAAGTCCCTAGAGAGGTTCTTTGGATATGCTTGGAGGAAAAGGAGGTACCAGTGGCGTATATCCGATCGATTAAGGATATGTATGAGGGGGCGAAGACCCGAGTAAGGACGGTGGGAGGAAATTCTGAGCATTTTTCGGTCTTGAAAGGGTTGCACAAGGGATCGACTCTTAGTCCATTTTTATTCTTCTTGGTGATGGATGTGTTGACGCGGAGTATTCAAGGAGAGGTGCCTTGGTGTATGTTTTTGGAAGATGATGTAGTATTGATTGATGAGTCGCGCCGAGGTGTTAATGATAAGTTGGAGGTTAGGAGACAAACCCTGGAATCTAAAGGATTCAGATTGAGTAGGACCAAGACAAAGTACTTGGAGTGCAAGTTTAGTGACTCGAGGCGAGAGGAAGAAGAGGTAGTGAAGTTGGATTCGTAGGTGGTTTATAAGAGAGATAGTTTTAAGTATCTTGGGTCTATGATTCAGGGGGATGGAGAGATTGATGTGAATATCTCTCCCCGTATGGAGCAGGTTGGATGAAATGGAGGCTTGCTTCGAGGATTTTATGCGATAAGAAGGTGCTCCTCAAGCTCAAAGGCAAATTCTATAAAGTTGCGATCCGACCGGCTATGTTATATGGAGCGGAGTGTTGGCCTGTTAAGAACTCTCACGTCCAAAAGTTGAAGGTGACGAAAATGAGGATATTGCGTTGGATGTGTGGATTCATGAGGGCTGACAGGGTTAGGAATGTGATTATTCGGGAGAAGGTGGGAGTGATATATAAATATGCGAGAAGTGAGGTTGAGATGGTTTGGTCATATGCTGAGAAGGGGCACGGATGTCCCTGTTCGTAGGTGTGAGGGGTTGACCTTGGATGGTTTCAAGCGGGGGAGGGGTAGACCGAAGAAGTATTGGAGAGAAGTAATTAGACGTAACATGAAGCAGTTACAGCTTACTGAGGACATGACCCTTGATAGGAAAGTATGGAGGAAAAACATTAGGGTAGAGGGCTAAGGTGGGTGGTTGAGTCATAGTCTGTAGTTAAGAGGGTTCGGTGTAGCTTGGTTGGTAGGTCTAGGGGTGGGAGAGGGGGGGATCCATTGTTTGTTTGTGTACTTTATTGTTGTGTTATTTTTATTCCTGTTGCACGCTTTTGACTTTTTTGTCCTTTGTCCTTTTGTCTTGAGCCGGGGGTCTATCGAAAACAACCTCTCTACTTCTTCGGAGGTAGTGACATGGACTGCATACATTTTATCCTCCCAGACCCCACTAGGTGGGAATATACTGGGTTTGTTGTTGTTGTTGTTGTATTTTTTTTCTTGTTTTACTGTATTTCTTCTTCTTCTTTTTTGTTAGGGACAAAAAAAAATCTATTGCTATGTAATGTAATTTATAAAATGTTGTTATAACTTGCAATAATTAATCTAACGTTGTATTCAGAAATAACATACTTATCCCCTTAATTATGAGTTTCATAATTACATAATATAGCAAGTTGTATTTTGTATTTTCGCAAATTGTTGCTACAAAAATATAAATACATATGATTTTTACTGTCCTTATTATCGATATATATTTTGTATTTTTGCAAACTATTGCTACAAAAATATAAATACATACAAATAAATATGCTACAAAATATAATTTGATAAATGTATTGCTCTTTTTTGTAATTTAATACTTAAATATGCTTTTTTATGCAATATTTTCCTAAATTTTTTCCCCATAAAATACCTTTTCCTAGGAGAGAGGGGTATCTAGAAATTGGACTCGTTGATATTAAGCCCGAGATCCAGGCCCAAAATGGGGAATATTTAATTTTAAACATATTACTACTACTTTATATTTTTCTTTTAATGTCAATTTATTTAAAATTAGGGACATTTTAATCATCTCATATTAGCTGAAGCATCCCCTTATTCCTATTATACAATGTGGCTTCCTATCTAATAGCCAGCGCATAGTTTAATTCGACGGGACGAGGGTTTCTCATCTTCTTTCCTATACTCAATTTTCCAGTTCATACATTTTCTCTTTGTTCTTTCCAGATTATAATTTGACAATATTCATGCTAGCTACTTGTACATTTTTCTCCCCAAATCTTATGAAACATTCTTGAAATATTATTGTCTCTTTTCTCTTGGTAAGTGTTTTCTTTTTTTGTTTACAGTATTTTTCAGGTTTTCTTAATTTCTAAGCTTGAATTATTTCTTTGATTTTTAATTGTAGGTTGTCGGATATACTTCTCGGTCCAGATTATTATCTTTCAGTTTTCCGTTCGAATATTAAACTACCTATTGCAATATCTAAACACTCTTAAATTGCTTAGAGATCATCAAATTTGAAATTTTGATCGGCTAAATAGGAACACTAATCAGGTATAACCCCTTGAATTGTTAATTTTAAAGATTTTATGCTTTCTTCGTTCTTTTTTTTTTTTTTTATACTGGGTTGAAGGCCGGTTCTCTGCTAATTTGGAGATATGATCCCTTTGAATTTTTTATTTTCGTTTTGAGTAAATATAACACAGGTGAAAATTTAATAAGTAATCAGCTAACGGGGAATTGTATCCTTTTTTGGACTATCTTTGTCTCGAGTCTGGGCTGCTAGACATTTTAGCCCTAACCAATTAGGGAGAGTCTGGATTGCGGACTTTCTAGCCCTTCCCGGATCCTACTTTGTGGTGAATATATTGGGTATGTTGTTGCAAATTGAAAAAATTTGATGTATAATCCTATTGGAAGTCTTGCTTACATTGCTCGACTCTTAACCCATTAAATCAGTACATTCCTTACTATGCTCTTATAGTCCTCCTTTCCCTCACAGTAAGAATCAGAAGATCCTCTTGAATGAGGTTTGAAACTGTCCATGACTATAATGCAATTGTTTTTCCATCAAAAACAAGAAGTGGCCTAAAGTAGTTTGACGCGGGAAGGTAACAATGTGTCTATTTCTTGTAATCAGCAATTGACATGGTTGACTTAGAATGGTGCTATTTTTTTTGCTATAAATCACATTTTTCTGTGTTCGAGAATCCTCCTTCCACACCATCCTGACGAGTAACTAGGATCAATTTAGTTACGTTTTCCTGTTCCAATCGGAGCCCTTAGTTTATTGCTGTTTGACGTAAGCTTAACCTCAATTTTTAATGGTCCCTTTTCAGTTTTGGTCAATTTTTGCATATGATAGACCCTTATAATCAAGCCCTTCCCACAACGGAAGCTTTAGTGAACTGGCTATCCTTTCGAAGCTAAAATAAATGAAATTGTGTAGTTTAAATGATTAGCACGTTAAGAACTGACTAGCAATATCTTGGCCATCATAAACCCCACAGTGGAAAGTACGAAAGGTTACACGAGCAAGGACAGTTTTGAGAATAAGCTTTGCAGGGTCAATTTCCCACTCATATCTTTGCCTAGGAGCAGAAGAACTAAACAAGAAAGGCTGGGGTTGGGGTTGATGGTGGGGGTAGTGGGGTGGTTTGACAGTATACTAGAAGTGTTGTAGTTAATGCAAGAATCATCTTGTGGTTTGTTCTTGATTTTTTCCATAGTTCTTGACTCAGTGGCGGAGCCAGGATATTCACGAAGGGGGTTCATTAGTGAACATACGAAATAACCAAAGGGGGTTCAACATCTAATATATATACATAAAAAATAATTTTAACCATGCATATATAGCATAATTTTTCGCTGAAGGGGGTTCGACCCCCTAGGCAAAGGGTAGATCCGCCACTGGTTCTTGTTCTAATAAGGTGCCTTTCAAGATGTTCATCTAAGCTCTTTAAATCAATTTGATCTGCTCTTACAAATCCATTGCTGCCTTTCTCCATTTTGTGGCAAATTCTTGATTTTGCAGAGTTGTAAAGATTGAATTTTTACACAAAACAGTAGATGAACTGGAACAAAAGCAGGGCTTGTTGTGGTGTAAGGGTAGTCGAGTTTGTTTGTGGTGTAATTGTTTATGGAAGAAGGTGGGAAGAGGAGAGTATTATGAGCAGAGCAATGCCATGTGGGTTCATGGAATTGCCTCAACACAATGTGTGGCTCTTTGACCCATCAGTCTCCACTTCCTCTTGAATTAGAAGTCTTGAATTTTGAGTTTTTAATATGAAAAAATTTCTTGGCAAAAAGCGTCATCTTTAAATGAGCCTTATTTGAATATGAAAAAATTCTTGACAAAAACATTATCTTCAAATGAGTCTTTGCTTTGCAATAAAAGAAGCTCATCTTTTGCATCCTAAGACATGGGAATGATTAGGGATGGTCATTAGGTTTTTGTTTTTGGTATTAAGGATTACATCTATTTCCTTGCTGCGTGCTTCATATATCTATTTTCATGTATGCTTATCTAATAATAATAACTGATAGAAGAGTGAGATTCAAATTGCTTGGATTGGTGATAATGTTGGAAATGCTAATGAGAGAAATGTAAGTACTGATTCTATCATGGCCGCCTTTTTAACTTTTCATAGATTCATATAACTACCCCTGCTCTACATAGACTATTGTTGTTGAAGTATAGTACGTTCTTGGGGTTTAGCACTAAGTTTAAAGATTAGAGATGAAGTCAATAAAATCTTGTAATCTACTTATCAAAAACTTAATAAACTAATAAAATCTGTTGATAATTTATTTTACATGGTGTATATCTGCAGCATCCAAAAGGTGATGGTGGCGGAGATGCGAATGTTGCGATGGATGTGTGGACATACCAGGAAAGATAGAGTGAGGAATGAGATTATTCGGGAGAAGGTGGGAGTTGCCTCAGTGGAGGATAAGTTGCGAGAAGTGAGGCTACGTTGGTTCGGGCATGTGATGATGAGGAGGGGCCTTGATGCTCCAGTGCGAAGGCGTGAGACTCTGGCTATGGATGGTTTTAGGCGGGCTGGAGGTAGACCGAAGAAATATTGGAGGGAGGTGATTAGGCATGATATGGAGCAATTACAGCTTACAGAGGACACGACCCTTGATAGGAAGGTGTGGAGAACATGGATTAGGGTAGAGGGTTAGAGGGTGGGAGCGCGGCGGTAGTAATAGGTGAGTGCTCCTTTGGGTCTGGAGTTTCTGGTTTGTAGTGTTGTGGCTGTAGTATTTGGGGCTAGTGGTGTTGGCTTTTTTGCATTCCGTACTAGTTTATTATGCACTTATCTTTTGTGTTTGTTATACTGTTTGTTTTGTGTACCATACTGTCACACCCTTTTTTTCGATTCCAAAAAAATATATGTATTTTAAGGTTCGAAAGGGTTTTATTATTTAAGTGACAAAAATAAAAATTTGTTTCGAAAAAAAAAGATTATTTACATTTTTTATTCAGAGTCGCCACTTGGCATAATCTGGTGTGCCAAGTCACCATTGGAAAATCCCTTTTTCGAAACCAATTGACTCTTAAACCGGTTTGCGCACAGAGATTCCGGCTAAGGAATTCTGTTGATCGAGGGGAAGGTGTTAGGCACCCCTCGATCCCGTGGTTCAACCACGGTCGCTTGGTGGAGGGTATCGACTATTTTGACACTACGAAATGTATAAACCACACAAAAGCACATAAAATAATCAAACAATAAACAAAACAAAACAATCAAAAAATGTAAAGTCCCAGATCTGGGGTCCTCTTATACAAGATTCCCCCACTTAAGAAAAATCCACTAGCCAAACGCCTAATAACCCTCCTTTGATCATTGGTGGCATATGCTGGGTATTCTCCTGACTGAATGTACCGCTTGATATCCAAAAACCAAGGTTCTCCATCGAGCTCTTCTTCAACCGCATTACAGTAAGCATGCTGATCACGACTCTGTATATGCACTGGATCGATATAGGCTTTGTCAGGATGTTGGAGCATTGAAGACAGAGTGGCTAAAGCATCAGCAATTTCATTATGAATCCTTGGAATATGCCTAAATTTTACTGACACAAACCGTTGACATAGCTCCTGCAAGCATTGTTGATACGGGATAAGCTTCAAATCTCGCGTCTCCCAATCGCCTTGAATTTGATGGACGAGCAAATCTGAATCTCCCAACACTAATAATTCCTGGACTCCCATATCGACAGCTAACCTCAAACCAAGAATGCAGGCTTCATACTCTGCCATATTATTAGTACAGTAGAATCGAAGTTGTGCGGTCACCGGGAAATGTTGTCCCGATTCAGAGATAAGAACCGCACCTATTCCGACTCCTTTCATATTGACAACTCCATAAAAAAATAACCTCCAACCTGGATCAGCCTCTATAACAACTTCATCGACACACGACACTTCTTCATCAGGAAAATATGTCTTTAACGGCTCGTACTCTTCATCGATGGGATTCTCAGCAAGATGATCTGCCAAGGCTTGGGCTTTCATGGCGGTTCGAGTCACATATACAATGTCGAACTCGGTAAGCAATATTTGCCACTTTGCCAATCGACCCGTCGGCATAGGCTTCTGAAAGATATACTTCAAAGGATCCATGCGGGAGATGAGATAAGTAGTATAGGATGATAGATAATGCTTCAACTTCTGTGCTACCCAAGTTAGGGCACAACACGTCCTAACTTGCGGTGAACTTCTTGCTAAGATAATAAATAGCCTGCTCTTTTTTGCCTGTAACATCATGTTGACCCAGGACACAACCGAAAGAATTGTCCATGACTGATAAATATAAGATCAAAGGCCTACCAGGCTCCGGGGGTACCAGCACGGGCGGATTTGACAAATATCTTTTGATTCGATCGAACGCTTCCTGACATTCTTCAGTCCATTTTACCACAGCACTCTTTTTCAGCAACTTGAATATGGGCTCACAAGTGGTTGTGAGTTGAGCAATAAACCTGCTAATGTAGTTCAGTCTACCAAGCAAACTCATCACCTCCGTTCTATTCTTGGGCGGGGGTAAATCCTGAATGGCTTTGATTTTTGAGGGATCCAATTCAATTCCCCGACGGCTGACTACAAAACCCAACAGCTTTCCAGATGGAACTCCAAATACACATTTTGCTGGGTTGAGTTTGAGATTATACCTGCGAAGCCTTTCAAAGAACTTTCTTAAATCTTTAACATGGTCGGCCTGACTTTTTGACTTAATAATCACGTCATCTACGTAGACCTCAATCTCCTTATGCATCATGTCGTGAAACATAGTGGTCATGGCTCTCATGTATGTTGCTCCAGCATTCTTCAAACCGAACGACATCACTCGATAACAATAAGTTCCCCATGGTGTGATAAAAGATGTCTTCTCCGCGTCTTCATCATCCATAATGATCTGGTGATATCCGGCATAGCAATCCACAAAAGAGGCAACCTCGTGTTTAGCACAGTTGTCTAACAAAATGTGAATATTGGGCAGTGGAAAATCATCTTTCGGACTTACTCTGTTCAAATCACGATAATCAACACACACTCGAATTTTGCCATCTTTCTTTGGTACGGGAACAACATTGGATAACCACATGGGATAACGAGACACTCGAATTACTTTGGCTTCAAGTTGTTTCATGATTTCCTCTTTGATTTTAATACTCACATCGGTTTTAAACTTCCTCAACTTCTGTTTGACGGGGGGAACGCGGGATCAGTTGGCAACTTGTGAGCCACTAATTCAGTGCTTAAACCGGGCATATCATCATAAGACCATGCAAAAACGTCCTTATAATCAATTAATGCTTGAATCATTCCCTCTTTTAGCTGTGGCAAAGCATGTACACTGATTTTAGTTTCCCTAACATCTTCTTGATCCCCTAGATTTATTGGCCCAGTTTCATTCAAATTAGGATTCGGTTTGTCTTCGAACTGTTCCAACTCTTTGCTTATTTCTTCTAGTGTTTGTTCTTCATCACATTCCTCATCCTGCTCCATTACATCTTGATTAGTTTGGATTTTAAGATCAGGCTGAAAATTCCGCATGCATGTCATGTCATTAGAATCAGCATAAAGAGAACTGTGTAAGAAAAGAAAAACAAAATATATTAGACACAAAAACAAAAGGGACATTGCATTTCATTAAATAAAAGATAGAAGGGTTTAAGCACAGACGCCAACATAACATAAACAAACTAAAGTCCGAATTACAACCCTGAAATAACTCGGATAAACAGAAAGAAAAACAAAATACACTACCAAAACTCCCTCCTGACGGGGAGAGGAGTGATTTCTCAATTATTGAGTTGGACAGCTGGACCTATGAATTGCACGTATGCCATACTGGTACCTTTTCCTGCTTCGACCATATCAACTTCGATACAAAGGTTCTGGAAGTCATCAACCAATTCAACCTCAAATTCTACATGCTTCGTGACACCGCTCTTAACAAATGATTCACTGAGTAGTGACATTGGGCGAGGGAGTGACCATATTTCCTTTTTCCTTCCCTTGGCTTTCTTCAAATCTTCAGCTGTAGGCTCAAATCCCAGACCAAACGTGCCCAGGTTCTCACTCGGACATATGGGATGAACTATACCGTGCAGAGACGCTCCCAAACCCTTCCCTGGCTCAAATCCGTATTTCCAAAGTTCACTCACCATCATGATAGAAGCAGAAGACAATTGTGGTCCCGGTATAGCCTGCCATTCAAGGATACGATTCACTGGCACTGTATCAAAAATTTGATAGACGAATGTCTCCTCTACGTTATTTGCTTCAATAAGAGACAAGGGAGAATCCTCGTAGGCTAAAAAATCTCCTTCACCATGAATAACTACTTCTTGCCTGTCATGCTCAAACTTAATCATTTGGTGCAGTGTAGATGCAACCGCCTTGGCCTTGTGGATCCACGGCCTTCCCAACAACAGATTGTAAGAGGAGTCTACATTCAATACTTGAAACTCTATGGCGAACTCAACAGGCCCTATGGTCAACATTAGTTCTATTTCGCCAATGGAATTTGATTTTGCACCATCGAAAGCCCTGACACATACATTGTTGGGCCTGATCCTCTCCGCACCAATATTCAGCTTTTGCAAAGTAGAAATAGGGCAAATGTTTGCTCTTGAACCTCCATCAATCATAACTTGAGTGACATAGAAATCTTCACACTTTACTGTAATGTAAAGGCCCCGATTATGCCCTATACCTTCAACAGGCAATTCATCATCAGAAAAGCTGATCCGATTGACCTCAAAGATTTTTCCAACCATTTTCTCAAGCTGGTTGATTGTAATCTCCCTTGGAACATATGCTTCATTTAATACCTTCAGTAGAACATCACGATGCTCCTTGGAGTGCAACTACAAATATAAAAGGGAAATTTGAGCAGGGGTTTTCTTCAGCTGGTCTAATATTGAATACTCTGGCAATTTCATCTTTTTAAAAAATTCTTCGGCTTCTTCTTCGGTAATAGGCTTTTTGATAGATGACGGTCTACTTAACGTTGGCTTGGACTTTCTTAAGCTTTCAGGCACGAAACATCTTCCTGACCTAGTCAAACCCCCTACCTCATCTACATCTTCCACTACTTCTTTCCCATGATAGGTCATCACGGTCCGTCCATAATTCCAGGGAATCCTTTTCGTATCAACTATCGGAGGTTGGGTCACCGGTTTGAGGACAATAGGCGCTGCCAGTGCTCCTTTCACCGTCAAGATAGGCTGACTCAGAGCTCCCACCACTGTCAATTTAGGTTTATCCTGACTTGAATCAACATACCTTCTGGCGCCTTGTACTGTGATCAGGGGCTTCTTTGTGCTTTCTTGGGCTTTATCTTCTCTCATTCCTTCCTGGCTCAATGACGTTGCTTTCAAAGACTCCGCTACATTCACCGATTTCTCCTCAATGGTCTGTATCTTGACAATAGGCTTATAACCCCTCGAAGACTCTTTCCCATCATATATCAATTCCAACATATTGGCTTCAGCATGGGTTGGCAGCGGATTCTGGTTAATGTTTGGACCCTCCGGGGCCTGGACCAGCATCTGATTTGTGTCAATTAAATCTTGGACAACTCTCTTTAAATGCCAACATTTCTCAATATCATGACCTGGCATATCAGAACAGTACGCACACCTTAAAGAATAATCGAGATTCCTTGGTGGTGGATTTGAAAGCCTTCCTTGAATTGGGCTTAAAACCTTCAACTTCCTCAACCTATCAAACAAACTAGCATATGACTCCCCAAGAGGTGTGAATTGATTTTTGACCGTCTTCTCCTTCTTATACTCGGGCTTAGGCTGAAAACTGGGTCTGGAGGGGTTTTGGTAATTTGGTGGAGTGAATGGGCGATTTTGTGGAGTTTACGCGCGCCACTGCGGGTAAGAAGGGGTTTGGGCATATGGCTGCGCGCTATATACTGGGTAAGGGGGTGGTGGAATGGAATATAAAGGGTTCTGTGGAGGGTAGTAATGGTGGAGAAGAATATATGGAGCTTGGGCGTAGACTTGGGCTTGGGATTGGGGATAGGGGCGAGGTGGTCTTTTAGGATAAGAATGGGTTCCGGCTACGACAGTCGCAACATCCTCTTTCTTCTTTTTACCTCCAAATGCGCCAGATCCACCTTGAATCACTTGTGTGGTAGCTTTTAATGCAACAAAACTCACTATTCGACCGGTCTTAATCCCGTCCTCTATCATCTCCCCCATTTTGAGGACTTCCATAAAAGACTTTCCCATTGCCGGAAGTAAATATTGAAAATAGGTCTCATCCTGCGCCTGAATGAAAAATTCTACCAACTTACTTTCTTTCATTGGAGGCTTTATCCTAGCGGCCTGTTCACGCCACCTTATCGTGTATTCCCTAAAACCTTCAGTGCTCTTTTTCTTCATGTTGACCAAAGATTTTTCGTCCGGAATCAAGTCGATGTTGTACTGAAAATGTTGAACAAATTCAGAAGCCAAATCATCCCAACTGTTCCATTTATCGATATCCCGATCGATGAACCACTCTGAAGCCAGATCTGAAAGACTCTCGCCAAAGAAGGCCATGAGTAGTTCTTCCTTTCCTCCTGCAGCCCTCAACTGGTTGCAATAACGTCTCAAGTGTGCAACAGGATCACCGTGCCCTGCGTACTTCTCGAACTTAGGCATCTTAAAACCGGGGGGCAGGTTGATGTCTGGGAACATGCACAGGTCTTTATAGGAAACACTTCTATAATCTCCGATTCCTTGCAAATTCCTCATAGCTTGTTCTAAACTTTTCAACTTCCGCGCTATGACTTCCTGTTCCTCTGTTGCGACAGGTTTCTCTGTATCAAATGGAAATGCAGGCGGCTGAGTGTACCCATACGGTTCATTCAATTGCAAAGTAGGCTCCGTAGCATAATACTGACCATCTGAAACCTTCAGTACTGGCTCACTGGAAGACCGAGAAAGCCTCATTGTGGGACGCACATCATATATGGGAGTTTCATGTGGTGGCGGGGCCACGAATACCGGTGTGATCGGTGGCGCTGGCTGAGCAGATAGTCTTGATTGGGGAGCTGCCAAGGGCACACCAGAATTGCCAGGATAATAATGTCGCGGAGTGAATCCTGGCGCGTGCTCAGGTGACTCAGTAGGAGCAGAGAATTGTGCCTGAGAGAGCGGTGGGCAATTAGAGATATTCCCAAGACCTTCAGGGAGCGGAGGAGGAGGCATTCCGCTGGCCCATGCCCGGTGCAAATCTATCAATTGTTGCCTGAGCCTACTACCTCATCATTGTGTTCTGAACTTTCCTCCCTGTGATCCTGATCCGGGTCAATGAGCGAATTTTCAATCTCCCTGCTAGCCATGGCGAGCTTTGCTTTGGATCTAGTGAAGTATGGGTGACTAGCCAGAGTGCTGCAAACCTACCACCGTTATCTGAAAGAACATGCTCATCAAAGACGACATTCGTTAGGATTAGAGTATACCAAAAGCATGGGAATCACATTGGTAAAATTGTCCTAAGTTCATGTTCATTTCTACCAGCTTTCAAGGGTAGCGAAGTCATTTTAACATCATCCCGATTTTATCTACACCTATTATTATTTTTTATTCTTTTTTTTTTGTATCAATAGCTGTTCTTTTCCTCACGTTATCTACCTTTATTTTATCATTCTTTATGACTTTTGTTTTCCTTAAAAGAGGAAAAAATAATGAAAAACAACGAAACAAAATGATTAGATCGAACCCAAAAGTAGGTTGCCTACGTATCATGTTGTACATGAATCAGATCTTGCGTAGTTCGGGCAGCTTATGCATAAACATTACACAATTGAAGGTTTTTTTTTTTTTCACGAAACACGAAAACAAGTAAACAAAAGAAAGACGTAACATCCTAACATTTCGATGAAAGACAACAAAACATACAACGAATTTAGGACCACTTTAAAACTAAACAACAAGTACAAAACAACACTTTAAACCCCTAACGACATGCGTGCAATAAAGACCCGAATATCAAAAACAACTTGACTCCGACTTAACACAGACACCAACATACAATGACAGAAACATAAAAGACTCAAAACTACATAAAGATAAGACATGTTCTTTCAAACTGGTGCTCTTTGTGATGTCCCCGGCTGAGATGAACCCATCTGTGAAGTCCCCACTTTTCCACTCAGACTTTGCAACATATCCTGCAACGACGTTTTGATACTCGAAAACAAAATTCTTGCCCGTATTCCCGCCTCTTGGAGAGTACACCCACAAAGGTTTCTCTGACACCCATCCACAGTTGTGATCAAACGCGACAACTGAACTCTCAAAAACTCCACCTTGGCACCCGGATCTTCCTGCTCATCATCTTCTACCATGATTGCTTCCCGTATTCGCCCTCTAAGTTGGGCTGGTAAGGGTCTACTAATGCCACGGGGCAGAGATTGTAGCTAGATTTCATAGTTTTGAGTGCATCCTGGATTTTTCTCGAAAGTATCGACACCTAACTTTATCGCGTTATTCCAGAATTGCTCATATTTGCTTTCCCCCACGGCTTGGTCTTTAAAGTACTCTACATCCTTTAGAAGGTCCATTATTGGGGGGACGTCTTGCATCCTACCCAACTGACGCATCACCCTTCGTGGACTGTAAGACCTAGTGCAGTTAAGTCCTATCAAAACTAGAAAGAGTTGCATTTGAGATCCAATCAAGATTTTCTTAGGACAAAACCACATATAGCACCAAAGAATGTTGTTCGGAGTTCTTGATTCGAGAAATTCGATCCAAGAATTGACTCCAATAGGAAAAGAAAATTTGTCAAAACGCATTCTTTCTTGCATGGCTTGCACTCGATCATTCAGACAACGGTCGATCACATCTGCTCTAATCAAAGAAGGCGTATGCAAGTGCTCCATCATCCACAGCTGCAATATCAGATTACTCCCCTAAAAAAATTGTACCCCTCCTTTTACTTCAGTTAAAGCCTTATATATTTCTGTTAAGATCATTGGTACAATGGTGACCTCATTTTTTTTCTTGAATAAAGCTATCACCACTGATTGTAGACGAGTATTGATACACCTCTCATCTAACGGGAACACTAAGATACCCAACAAAGCCAGACAGAAAACCTCCAGACGACGTTGTTCCCAGATTTTTTTGGTAGTACAGAATTCATCCCAAAAGCAGTCGAAACCCTCTAAAGACCCAAATCTAGCAAACAAATAGTCCAAGGAAATCCAAGATTGTTTGAGACATCCCAGATGCTTGTTATCTTTTAATCCACAGAGTCGAAGGAATTTCTTACGAGTATGATTGCGGGCTAAAATCATCTGCTGGCCCATGTAAGTCAACCGAAACAAACAAGATATTTCTGCCAGGGTAGGAGTCAATTCACCACTTCCGAACCTAAACACCAAATTATTTGGATCCCAGAAAGTCAACGCAGCTTCAATTAAATCCGGACGAGGCGTGAGATCCATGAGTGTTACAAGATTGCCTAACACTTTCCTCACTTCGTGCTTTTCGGAGTAATTGAACGTACCCCACCACTTGATCAACTTTTTGGGTACCTTGACAACCATAAGGACTCTAGACTTTGTGGACAGATCCATCCTGTAGTAGCAGATAAGAAATTGTCTCAAAATTTGATAAGAGCAAAAGGTTCCCAACCAATCGAAATTTGATGCGGACATACGTCGATGGGACAGACCGCTTCATGACTCCAAATCGTCGAACAGTAATGCTGAATAAAATCAGCCTACTTGGCTAATAACTCTAGGTTACGGAGTAAAAGACCTAGCCTAAGACTAAGACGAAGACCAAAATAAAGGTTACCGGATCCGCCGAGGGTTGCCTACGTATTCCGCCCCGAGGGACGAAAATCAGGTATGCATAGTTCGTCCAGTTTGGACAACTAACGATTAACTAATAAATTGACCCTAACTTAAGAGACAAAACCAAAAAAAACGAATAAATTTTTTTATTTTTTTTTTGTATTTTTCAATTAGACATTTCAACTAAGACTGACATCATCAATTATAAAAAAAATCTTTTTGGTATTTCGTTTTTGACAAATACGAAGAAAAAAAAACTTTTTTTTTCTTTTTGAATTTACGGTACTTTGAGAAGACAAAAATGCAAAAATGTAATTTTTTTTTTTTGAGTTTTTGGATCGTGAAGAACAAAAGCCATAAAGAATTCTAAAATAATCTACGACATTCCTTTTGATTCATTCTTTTCGACTCGTTTTCTATATATATATATTTTTTTTAAATCAGTCCTTCAAATGACCACGTTACCCTCAAATATGCAACAGTTAGCACGTAGGGATGTTTTAAATGTGAGTCTCCTACAAAGGACCATGTAGGCCCCGCTAGGTCTCAATATGATGCACGTAAGGATGACCTAAAGGCTGACCTACGTTGTGGTTTACTAACAAGGCCGTTCGGGGGAGCATATGGTCGATAGTGGCTGGTTTGCTTTCCACCTACTCCATACATCCAACGGCTCCCCCTTAAAATAAAGGTGACTCAACTAGAGTTCGTGCGCACGACGTGCGCTCCGAGACTTGTTGCAGAAAGAAGGCCGAGGGGTGGACTCATGATGACAAATATAAAGCGGTAACACATAAGATAAATACTATAAACAAAGAGCACAAAAACGCACAAAAGTGAAAACAATAACAAAACAATAATCACAAACAATGCTTATACACTCGTAATGCCAAACAAAGCCGATACGACTCAAAAATAAGCTCGAATTTTAAAACGTTCCCAGCAGAGTCGCCAGAGCTGTCACACCCCTTTTTTATCACGTACTCCAAAACATTGGAATATTTTTAAAGTTCGAAAGGGTTTTATTATTTTTAGTGACAAGAAATGAAAATTTGTTCCAAAAAAGGGATTATTTGCATTTTTATTCAGAGTCGCCACTTGGCATAATCCGGTGTGCCAAGTCACCTTTGGAAAATCCTTTTTTCGAAACCAATTGACTCTTAAACCGGTTTGCGCACAGAGATTCCGGCTAAGGAATTCTGTTGACCGAGGGGAAGGTGTTAGGCACCCCTCGATCCCGTGGTTCAACCACGGTCGCTTGGTGGAGTGTATCGACTATTTTGGCATTATGAAGTGTATAAACCACAGAAAAAGCACGCAAAAACAATCAAACAAAAACAAAATGAAACAAACCGAAATGTAAGTCCAGTCCAATTATTACAACCCGAAAATAGAAAAGAACTGAAAATAAACCTACGCTAATCCTAAACTAATGCTTTACCCAATGCCTCGGGCCTTCATCGCGGACGTCCTCCGGGTACAAGGTACTTCGGGGCATTCCTCGGATAAATCTATACAAATCCTTCGGGGCATTCCCCGATCAAATGAGTACAATTTAAACTTTTCGTGCAATAAAGTAGAAAGTGTCGTTCAAGCACATATTCAAAACACTCCAGCAAATTGTTATTCCTAAATTTGGCTACCCGGCCTACGTTTGCCTATGCGTTCTCGACTAAAGACATAATTCCATCATGATTTATACCAACAATAAATCAAATTAAACCGAATCTATCCTTTTGTCAATTTTTCAATTCCATCCCCCGACTTTCTTTCTATCCATCCATTAGAACATGATCAAGTTTATGTCTTAATCTACCAAAACCAAACAACCAAGCATCACAATCATAACATCAACATAAACAAAAATCCAACAACCATAATCACAACTAATTCAATATGCCAAGATAAATAAAAGAGAGCGGGTTAAAGAAATGAACCTCACTGACACTTGCTTTTGTCGATAATAAAGAAATCCGAAGACCAAAACTCGATCGGAGAACCTCACGACGAACAACCAACTCGAAACCCACTATCGACGTCGAAACATGAAATAGTCAAAATCAAAATCAACCAAAGACAACGGAAACCAAAAAAACCAAACAGATCGAGCTCCGGGGAGCTCCGGTGACGGAGAAGCGGCGGTGGCTGTTGTCGACGACACCGGTTCGCCGGTTGTTTCGCTGGACGGTGAGCCGCGACCGCTGGCGGCGGCAGATCTGGCGGCGGAGATCTGGTCGGATCTTAGCCGACGCGCCGCGGTCGGAGCTGGTCGATTTTCGACTGTCGGTGAACGGAGATCTGTCGGGGGACAGCTGATGGCGGCAGACGTGCCGGCGCCGCTGTTTTCTATCTTTTTTTTTTTTTTTAGTTTTTGAGGGAGAGAGATGGTAGAGAGAAGGGAAAGATGGTGGTATTATGGTGGTCGGAGCTCCGGTCGGTCGCCGATGACGTTTAGAGAGAGAGTGTGTGAGTATAGAGAGAGAGAGAAAGTTTTGAGAGAGAGAGCAAAATCTTATGGTTTTCTCTTTTTTTGATTTTTGTTCACTCCCTTTATTTTGTGTGTATGTGTGGGTATATATTGTGTTGAGTCTTTTCTTTATTGACAAGAAAAAGAGAGGGGGGTGGGGTAACGTGGGGTAGGGGGTAGTGGTGAGGTGTTATCATTTTATTGGGTGGGTGGTTAGGATAAGATAGGGTTAGTTATTTTTTGTCATTTTGTGGAGGGATTATCACACGGGTGAGGGTACACGGTAGGATAGGGTAAACAATAGGTAAGAACGATATCGGGGAGGGACGAAATTAGGTGTCTACACATACTAGTTTATATGCGCTTACTTTTTATATTTGTTATACTGTTATTGGTCCTAAGTCGGGATCTATCGGAAACAACCCCTCTACTCTTGAGGTAGTGGTATGGTCTGCGTACACTCTACCCTCCCCAGACCCCACTAGGTGGAAATACACTGGTTATGTTGTTGTTGTAGTATATCTGCAGCATCGTTGATGACATGGTATTTCTGTGAATAGACAAAATAATTAGATCTCTACATCTACATTTTTGTGTTAATCCTAAATCATTTGTTATTTTAAGAGTTGTGACTTAGAAAGTGTTAATCATGAAGTTCTACTTCCATTTAAACCATGCGTTGCAGTTGTACCAAGTCTGGATAAAGGAATGAAGTATCCCAGACAGTTCTGCGTTGCACCAACCAGTAAGATAAAGCTACTTAATAGCATAATGGTACAAGCTTTGCTACAACGAGAAGCATAGGATAAGGATGAAGTAACTGAGGGTCTAGAGCAGTTGTTGAGAGGCATCATTTGTATCTCTTTTTTTTGGCAGATATTTGAATAAAAGAGCTATATTATGCGCATGTTGTATGAAAACATGTTCGGATGCCTGATGTTAATCCTTTTAGGATTCGTTTGGTACGGTGGATTATTTTCATAATCTATGGATTAAATGGTGAGATTATTTAATACATTGTTTGGTAGTAATTTTGATGTTATGTATAACTAATATATGGATTAGTTATACATCATATATGTTATTATAGGGTGTATAACTAAGACACTCAATTTGGTGGGATTAGTAATCCATGGATTACAATCCATGTTTAAATATGTGTTAAGACAAAAACGCCCTCAAATTTCTTTAATTCTTTTTCTAAATCTTTTCAATTTATTCAATGTGAGTTATTTCTTTTCAATTTATCAAGATAATAATATCCCTCCAAATAATTTTAGTCATAAAAAAACTACTCCATTAACTTAAAAAATACTTATTGGTCAAAATTCAAAAATAAATTGAATGATTGCATACAAGCTTTAATTTTGTAAATAGGATATTTCATAAATAAAAATAATTTTTCTAATTAGTTTTAACACTTTATGGAACACAAATTTATGTTAATAATAATTTTATTGTCTCATTTAAAAGTTACACGTATCTCCCTCCAACGTAAGAACATCACAAAGTGGAAACAACAAATAAATGATGAACAAATAAAGAAAAGATAACAAAATAAAATTGTAAGTGAATGATTGAATCTTAAAATTTCAAAGTAAATAATTAGTTACATTTTTATTTATTTTTTTATTTTTAAAAAAGAATGATAAAGTTCTGCAAAGAAAATATACAAAGTTATAATATGTTAAGAGTATTTTTGTAAACAAACAATATTCTTTTAAAAATATAATAATATATATTGTTTTCAATACATCAAACCAAACACTGCATAAAAAATTATTTCAGTATTACTAATCCTTATATTACTAATTCCTGCACTACTAATCCCAATATTACTAATACAACCTATTCAATATTATCTTATACACTCTACCAAACGGCCCCTTAGTTCAATACGAAGCATGGCATACATCAAAACAAAATTTGTTACACCACAAAGTGTTGGGCCGCACGGCTAATCCTATCTAGTAGTTTTAATTAAAACGTTTTAGTTAAAAAAAGGATTTGTAAACATTATGGGCCATAGAAATGTGTTTGGTATGAAGGAAAATGTTTTTGGGGAAAACATGTTGGTTTCTTACTTATTTTTTAGTATTTTTGTAAGTTGAAAAAAAGTTGTTATTTCAAAATCATTTATATGTAATCTAGCAAAAAATTAGAGGTTAAAGAGTGGGGGTATGGAGCCTCGAGGGTGGTGAGATGGTCGAGGAGCAGAGGTTGGTAGTGTTGAGCAGGATGGAGAATACAATAGATATAGTCTGTTACTTATAAAACTTATTTTCCTACTTCTATTAAGTATTAAAGAGTCATTTCCCTAATTTCTAAGAAACTTATTTTCGTAAAGAAAATATTTTTCAAAATTTTTATTAGATTAAACATGGAAAAATAAAAAAAAGTATTTCTTGTTTTCTTCCACACCCAACACACTACGTATTGAGGAAATAGGGTTTGACAAAGTGGATAGGGAAAAATTCGGTGTTAAAAGAGTTTGGAAAGATGCAATAATTTTTTATCGGATTAGAGTAGAATATGAGGTAAGACTCTCAAGTGGGTCGGGTTGGGCCAATCCGGAATCGGCCCGTTAAAATTAATCGGGTTGTGGGCTAGGCCGGGTTCGGGCTGGCGTTAAGTGGATTGGCTCGGTCCGGGTTCTACAGTAAAATTTTTAAAAACAACCCTAACCCGATCTACTTAACCTAACTCAGTCAAACCCACCTAAATCCGGTCAAACCCGGTTAAAAAATCAGTCAGACCCGGTCAAAATATAAAAAAAAAATTAATAGACGTTATATATACCCACCTACATACATTATAAATACGTTAAACAATATATATACACTATATATATAGTATATACCACATCAGAATTTTAAAAAAATATATACACATATACACAATTACACATATATACGCACCATTCAATATATATGTACTACTTTAGAGTTTAAATAAAATATACTTCAATACATACATACATACATACATATATATATATATATATATATACATATATATATATATATAGTTATATACTAATTTATAAAACATATACACATGTATACGTTAAATATACACGTCTATAGAAGATATATACATATATATACGCACCATTCAATAAATATGTACTACTTTAAATAAAATATACTGCAATATATATACATTACAATATATATATATATATATATATATATATATATATATATATATATATATATATTTATGTACTAATTTATAAAACATATACACATGTATACATTAGATATACACGTCTATAGAAGATATATACACACATATACGCACCATTCAATATATATGTAATACTTTAAATAAAATATACTACAATATGTATACATTACAATATACATACATACATACATACATACATACATACATATATATATATAGTTATATAGTTATATAGTTATATAGTTATAAACTAATTTATAAAATATATACACATGTATACGTTGAATATACACATCTATAGAAGATATATACACAATATACGCACCATTCAATGTATATGTACTACTTTAAATAAAATATACTACAATATATATACATTACAATATATATAGATATATATATATATATAGAGAGAGAGTTATATACTAATTTATAAAACATATACACATGTATACGTTAAATATACACATCGATAGAAGATATTTACACATATATACGCACCATTCAATGTATATGTACTACTTTACATAAAATATACTACAATATATATCCATTACAATATATATATATATATATATATATATATAGAGAGAGAGAGAGAGAGAGAGAGAGAGTTATATACTAATTTATAAAACACATACACATGTATACGTTAAATATACACATCTATAGAAGATATATACACATATATACGCACCATTCAATGTATATGTACTACTTTAAATAAAATATACTACAATACATATACATTACAATATATATATATATATATATATATATATATATATATATATATATAGTTATATAGTTATATACTAATTTATAAACCATATACACATGTATACGTCAAATATATACGTCTATTGAAGATATATACACACATATACGCACCATTCAATGTATATGTACTACTTTAAATAAAATATACTACAATATATATATACATTACACTACAATATATATATAATTTATAAAACATATACACATGTATACATTAAATATACACATCTATAGAAAATATATACACAGATATACAAAACATATGTTAATATAATAAATTAATAATACTTGGTAGTAAATTAATAATATGTTAGAAGTAATTTTTTAATTTAAACTAGAAATTCAATTTAAATCATTAAATGAAAAAAATTATAAAGGACTAAGGAGTGAATGAATTTGGGAAATTTTATTGATTGCGAAATGATCCAAAATTTATAATTTACATGAATGAAAAATCTACAAATTATACATCATTTTTTCCAACTCATTCATGTTAATATTAATGGGAACTTGCATAGGATAGTCGAAGTCAACGAGGGCAAAATCATGCATTGGACTTGATTCTGCTGAGTTCTCCCGTGAAGACATGATTTCTTCAAGTTTTCGCTCTAATCCAATCTCTGAGGCAAACTAGAACATTCATTGCATTGCTTCCCAATGAGTGTCGGTTGTCTCCAAGCTGTTGTCTTCCCTGACTAAAGGCGTTCTCTGATGCAACGGTTGACATTGGAACATTCAAGATATCTCTAGCTAATCTTGAAAGCACGGGATATTGTGTTTCATTACTCCTCCACCAATCCAATGTGTTGATCCGTCGTCTGTGATTCTCTGGCGGCGACCGAAGATAATATTTCAGCTCTTCTCGATAAGTTGATGTGTAAGCTCTTTCATCAACACTGTTCCAATAAGGTAAATCATAAAAGGAATCAGGAAAATCACTATGTGCTGGCCTTTTAGAAGATGATGGCTCCTCAAGAGGATGAGGAGCGACAGTTGGAGTGATATAATTTTTCTATGTATTCATTCGCATCACTCATAGCCGTCCACAAATCAGGTTGTACTTGTTCAAAATAATTGTTAGTATTTATTTCTAAGTTAGCATAAATAATAGTATTAAAGTGGCATATAGTATTATATTTCATGCACGGATTTAGCATAGCACCAACCAAGTAAATAGGGAGAATCGGGAAAAAATATTTTTTAAATTTAGTAAACATGGAACCAACAGCTTCTTTATAACCTTCTTTATTTTTATATTCTTTGAGCAAATCAGAAATATCAGCTATATATGCCAAAATATTACAAACAGTAGGATAATAAGCACCGAAAAATTCAATCGTAGCTACATAAATTTTTTCTAAAAACTTAAAAAGATCATTAATTACAACTCAATCAGAATCATGTAGCATGCAATCAGCAGAATCAACAAATGAACCACAATGTTGGTTAAAAGCTACTGTAATAGAAACTATATATTTATAACAAGTTTTTAGAAAATCATATGTAGAATTTCATCTAATATCAATTTTCTCAGGAATCAATATCGGTGTAATTCCATTTTCTTGACATTTAACTTTAAATTTTCTAATTCTCGATCTATGATTATTTCCTTGAATAAAACCAACAACAAGACGAATTTTTTTAATAAAAAGCTCAAAAAATTCAAGACCATCTTTTACAATTAAATTATATATGACATGCACACTTAATATGAAAAATGTCAGGCAACGACGGAGATAGCTTAGATTTTAATTTTTTTTATAGCAGTCTTGTTGTTAGAAGCATTATCAAAAAACAATACATAAAATTTTATTTTCAATAACATAAAATCCGGCAACTTTAACAATAGAATCACCAATAAAATCTCCAGTATGTTTACGATCTTCATCATATAAAAAAGTAAGAATACGTTTTCGCATCACAAAATTACTATCCATCAAGTGACAAGTAACGGTTAAATAATCATTTTTATTTACAGCACGACCAAGATCAAAAGTTAGGGACAATCTACATTGAATATTTTTTAACAATGTTGATAAATAAAAACAATATTGTGAATGAAGTCTAAAAATATCGGCCCTACAAGTACTTCTAGGAATACCATTAAACATAGGATTATAAATTGCTTAAATATAATGAAAAAAGGCATCAGAAGAAGGAAAACTAAAAGGCAAACAACCCACAGCTACCATTTTAGTTATTTCTTTCCGGTCCCTCAATTTATTATACTTCTTCGTTGCCTAACTGGTTGCTGGGTCCATTCTAGTTTACGTTGGCCCACCAACATCCCCACCACCTCGTGAAATTTTTAACTCTCTTTCGTGAGTATCACCTATATGTCTCATTAATGTATCTGTACCCCCTTGCTTGCCTCCGCTTTTATGCTTATATATTTGTTGACAAATATTGCATTGCACCTCAGTATCTGATATATGTTCAAAAATTTGCCATGCAATACTAGTTGTTTTACGAGGTATTGGGGCAAGAGGAGGACGGGAAGGGAGATTAAATGATTTAGATCTAACGTTAGCATTTCCTACTGTGGATGTCTCACCAATATGCTCATCATCTTCGTCTAAATTAACCGCATCTACTTCATTTTCATCTTCTATACCGTAATTTTTCTGAGCTTCTACATAATCCATATCGTAAGCACCTACACCTATTTCTTCCTTAAAATGTGTGCCAAGCGGTACCGGAGGCGAAGGCACACATGTATATGTACTACTTGAAGTACCTCTACCGCTAGTAATTTGCTTTTTACTACCACTACCACTTCCGAGACAAAAAATTTTAACACCTTTAGTAGCGGGGTTTCTTAATTTATCCATAGTATAAATTAAATTAAACTAAAAAAATTCAAAATACACAAATATAATAAAATTAAATATTCAACAATTAATACAATAAATAAAAATTAAACGTAAGAGATGGAAAGACAATACCAAATTTTGAAAGTGTCCGAAGGTTGAGACTTTAGAAATTTTCACTCGTACTTTGTAAATGCAAAATTAAAAAATTAAAGTGAGAACTTTAGGAAATTAAATATATTGAATATTTGAGAATTGAGAATCGAGATTTGAGAGAGTGAAAAATTGTGTGAAAAATGATTTGGAGGTGTAGGGTATTTATAGAATTTTTTTTGGGATTAAGAAATTATTTTAAAAGTATATATTTTTTTAATATATGGGCCCAAACTAGTCGTTTGGACCCAAAAACGGCTATATAGCCGTTGGGCCAATGACTAGTTTGACCCAAAATTCAAAAAAAATAAAAATAAAAATAAATCGGGCCGGTTAACCGACGGGCCTGAATCGGGCTTGGTCTGGGCCGGGTTAATCAGGCCCAAATAAAAAACCGGTCTGGTACCCGGTACCCTAAAGCCCTTGGGCTTACCGGACCGGGTCAAACCGGGCTGGTTTCTTAAAGTGGGTCGGGCACCCTTAGTATGAGGTGATTTTTTGTGTTTATATGTTTTTATTTGCTCAAATTGTTTCTTTTCCTTAGCTTATTCACATTCTAAATTCATTTGGAAGAAAATGGCCAGATTACTAATTATTCGCACCTAATGTTTACAAATTATACTGTGCAAAGTATGTTTTAATATGTGTAAAGTATCTCAACCATGATATGAAAGACCTAAGTGATAAATGAGTTATGAATGGCACATATCATATAAAATCATTGATATGATGTAATACGTAATGTGTGCAGGTGTATTTTTTTTAATAAATAGCCCCTAACTAATGGCATGTGTAATCCGTTAAAAAATATGTAAAAAAATCATGTGTCACTAACCAAAAACAATACAAAATCTACATGGCATCTAAAAATTAATTAAGGCAAGAATAAGAACAAAATTTTCTGGTATTGGAAATTTGGAATTGGTAGTTGCAGAAATAGTAAGAAAAACAGAGAGAAATAATGGGCTTTTCTCATTGAGTTTACATTACATAGAGAGGCATATTGATACATTGCCATGGCTCTTAAGAGTCCTACCAAGGAGTATCTTTTTCCTACATGAAGTGGTTGGGACACAATTAACAATATATAAGGGAACCTATACATAACTATGACTTGGATTAAGCTTTGGGCTAGTTTAGTTATCTTGTGTGACTAACTTCATGTATATTTCTATCAATCCCCTCGAAGTGGAGGTGGGGCAGTGGCACTCGCGAAGCTTAGCTTGGTCCGAAAGAGTTGAAAATGAGCTTATGTCAGTGTCTTGGTGAACACATCAACAACTTGGAGATAAGAAGGAACAAACTGTGTGAGGATGCATGACACCTTGAACCGTCTTCTCCCTCACCGCATGAGCCGAGAAGGAACAAAGCTTTTTTTTTTTCTTCATCATTTTTTTTCTTTTATTAGAGTTCTCTTTCATGTTTTCTAACAACTTCCTCTCCTAGTGCACTTATCATTATACATGATATATATGTAATACATATACTATATCCTTGAGGTATACGTGTATCACTTGAATGTCTTATGTATCAGTCTGTACAATGATATACATATCACACAATGATATACATACGAGATACAAGTGACATATACACAACATACCGTGATGAATCACTTGTAGTCACTTATATTTCATGTGTATGTCAATGTACGTATAGTGATATACTGATAGACATGACATACATACTATGATGTATTACTTGTATCTCATGTTTATGTCATCGTATGTATAATGAAAATGTAGAATCGATTCACACCAATTCTTCTATTTTTATAGAAAAAAAATAGGGATTTGGGTTGTCATTAATCATTTGATATAGTATTCAATATGTATGTATATACGTTTATCCTTCACTTCATTCTTTTCCTTTCTGAAGTTTCGATGTAAAGATTCCTCTACCAACACATTTAACTCCATTTGTTAGAATAGCTTCCATTGAGTCTCTGCACCTATCCTTTTTTTCTGAACCTTTATTTGTTTTCAGAAAATAGGATTTGGCTCAGGATTGCCCATTTTTGTTCATTCCAGGGTTCTCTTTTTTTCTTTCTATATTATTAGTTATATATAAGAGGGAGTCTGGGTGCTGAAGCAGGAAGCAGGTCGACATGTCTGTTTCAGCTGCTACAATCGTGTTTTCACTGTATTACCCCTAATTTATAGTTATATATAAGAGGGAGTTTGGCTGCTGAAGCAGGCAACAAGTCGACATCCTGCTTCAGCTGCTACAATTGTGTTATCACTATATTACCCCTAATTAATTATTATAAGTTATTTACGTATTAGAAAATTAATACTATTTAATATAAATAAGTAAAATAAATATTTCTGATGTGTCTGCTTCAGCTGCTTCAACCTTAATTTTACCATATTATAAGTCATCTAAGTATTAAAAAATTAATAATATTTAATAAAAAGGATAAAATAGACATAAAATAATAAATTAATTCTTGATGTTTTAAATTAACTTGACGTCTTATATGAGACTCACTTAGGTTATTTTCACAAGTAATATTTCATAGTTATTACGCTACATCACTTTTAATACATGTCTGCTTCGCGGCTTCAATCGTGATTTTACTATGTCATCCCTAATTACTTATTATGATTATTTAAGAATTAAACAATTATATTATTAGTATCCTATATAAGAAGTCACAATAAGCAACTGAAGCAGGCTACTCATGTTCGACATGCCTACCTCAGTATTTTCAATCGTGATTTTACTATATTACCCCTAAGTAATTATTATAAGTCATTATGTATTAAAAAATAATAATATTTAATAAAAAACTAAATTAGATATTTATGACATGACTGTTTCAACTACTTTAATCGTAATTTTAGTAAATTATCCATAATTAATTATTATAAGTTATTTACGTATTAAAAAATTAATAATATTTAATAAAAAAGGTAGAATAGATGTAAAATGATAAATAAATTTTTGATGTTTTAAATTAACATGACATCTTATATGGAGCCACTTAAAAAAAATTCACAAGTATTTTTTATAATAATTTTACCATGCCACTTCTAATTAGTAGAGTAGGAAAAAAAAATATTATAAATCACAATAATTAAGAAATTAAATTATTTAAAAAATATAATTGACTATCAATCTTAAAATATCATTATTCAAATTTCATCAATCTAAATACAATATTATATGTCTAACCTAGAATTTATCAACCAAACAAATAAAACTTTTAATTAAATAATAGAATTATAGATAACCTAAAAATTTTAAGGATTAACATTGGGCCGTGCGTAGCACGGCGTAAGTCAGCTAGTTATATAGATATATACAACTTTTATCATCAATTTTATTTATCTCTTTATCTAAATTAAAGGATTATCTAAAGTAAAGAAAGGACTCAAAAGAGCTATGAATATCAAGAAAAATAAAGAACTCTTTTCTTTGTCTTAATTTTGTTCGAAAGGACCCTCCTTTTCTCATGGCCTGGTCTGGTCAGGCCCCAGCCGGACCTAAGAGAGTTGTTGAGGAAATGGAGAGTGAGAAAAATTGAAAAGATTGAGAGGGAAAGGGTTTATAAAATTTAAATCCCAAAATCAATGGATACTTATATTCCCTTAGTTGCAATGTGTTTGAAAGCTATTCTTATGTTGGGTAATTACTTGAAATTTCTATAAAAAAAATGGTAGCCAGGGGTCCTATTTTTTTTTAGGGAAAAGGGTCAAATTTATCCCTCTACTTTGAGAAATTGGCTAAATATACCCTTCGACATACTTTGTAGTCAAATCTACCCTTGTTGTCATACTTTGGGGTTAAATTTACCCCTCTACTTTGGAAAATTGGATAAATATACCCTTCGTCATTCTTTGGAGTTAAATTTACCTTCTATGTCATACTTTGGGGTCAAATTTACCCTCGTTGTTAAGAAACTTTTCATATGTACCCTTTCTTAATAGAAAAGTTCAAATCAACGTTAAATATCTCATTTTTAAAAAAATAAAATACACCTTAATATAACCCGTCTGATCTGAATCAAGCCACAAAAAGGACACAAATAATAAATATACCCCCTTCAGTTCTATTGGCCAATTTTCCAACGAGATTAAGCCACTAGATTTTTATCAGGCATAGATCATGAAAAATTGATTTGAATCAGTGCAAACACAAAGATATATATTCCTCTCTCAGTTCATAGATCTGCATTAGTGCAGACCTCATGAAAAATGGCACTTGACGATCTAATGCAGTAGATTAGGCCTATTGGATATTTCTCTGGATGATTGAGTTAAGAGGTCTCCATATGTGTCAATCGGACATCTCTCTATTCATATATCTTTGTATGCAATTTAGATGTATGCAGATTTTTCATTATGTCATTTGCTCAGAAAATTTATTCATTGGTTCTAGAATTTTGATGCACATAGAATTGCATACCAAATTTTGAAATATGAACATAATCGAACAAGAGCAAAGTTTGTAATAGACGTTTTCTCTAGTTTCATGCTTCTCCGTTATCCCATTCCATTTTTTTTTATTTGTAAACAACCTACTACTGTTGCACGTTGAAATAGAAGTATTTTTGTTCGTTGAAAAAATTCGACCTACAGAACCGAGGGAGAGGTATATTTGCTTGTATATTTGCTTGTATATTTTTTATGGGCCAGAACCGGCGAATTAGATTAGGATGTGATTTATTTTAATAATTAAAAAATTTAACGTTGATTTGGGATTTTCTGTTAAAGAAAGGTTACAAATGAAATTTTTCTTAACCATGAGGGTAAATATGGCCCCAAAGTATAAAATCGAGGGTAAATTTGACCTCAAAGTAGGACGAAAGGTATATTTAGCTAATTTTTTAAAGTAAAGGGATAAATTTGACCCCAAAATATGACAATAAGGATAAATTTGACTACAAAGTATGATGAAGGGTATATTTAGCTAATTTATCAAAGTAAGGGGTAAATTTGACCCTTTTTCCTATTTTTTATATAAGGAAAAACTAGAGAAAGCTTTGGGTAAGTTATGAAACGGTCTGTTTGTTGACTCAACTTCATTTTTACTCATCCTAGTGCAGTCTTACATGCCCATTTGATACCTCTATAAGGTCATAATTTCAAGTTGCGGAACACAATCTCTGCTAGAAATGCAATACAATAAACCCTTATGGCCATACCCTTCCTGACCCCAAGCATCGCGAGAACTTTAGTGCAATGGGCTGCCCTTTACTAACAATATTCAAGCCATGAGACAACTCTATAACCATCTTGAAGTTCACATATTAGAAAATTGTAGCCCATCACATCTGAACAAAGGAAAATAAGAAAGATCGCCTTATTGTCCCCACTAGGACATATTCCAGATGACGACATATACAACAATATTTGCAACGAATAAAAGAATGCATTTTTTCATCCTATAATAAACTATATAGTAAAATAATTATGCCCGAGAGAGAAAGAAGAGTCTGCAGAATGCAAATATAAATAGGAATAAATGGCCGCCATAAATGCTTTGAGTTTGAACATAGATTATAGTATATAATATTATGATAGATACTAATAGATGAAGGAATGAATGAAATATATAACTTGTGATATGTTAGGGTCGATTAACTTCACACACACTAGATCTAGTGAAAGAGATGAAGAAAAAAAAGAGAGATTTCTTGAGGAGAGAGAATAAACAGAGAAATTTTTTCGTGGTAACACCACGTGAGTAAACTCCGTGGTTGACGGGCTATTTATATTAATGATTTAGGGTATGTATAGTTATACAGAGAAATGAAAATAAGTGCTACAGTACATCATATATTAGTCAGGCTCCACACCTAACAATTCTCCCACTTGGAGACTGATTCTGTCATCCAAGAATTACATTCTCAAAAATAAATAAATAATGTTCCTTCATCATCAATATCTTCGCCGCTCCACAACATCTGTAGACACAACTACAGAAGACCAACTAAGGTTTTGCACAACCTTAGTTTACCAACATCAACACATTTTGTCAACATGTCAGCTGGATTCTTTGCACCCTCTATCTTTTCCAAACACATATCACCATTTTCCACTGCCTTGTGAGTGAAATGATACCGTCTTCTAATGTGCTTCGTCTTCAAATGATAGACCGGGTTGTTCACCAATTGTATGGCACTATGGCTATCTGTGTAAAGAATCTTCTCAGGCTGCTTCTTGCCTAATTCTTCCAGATAATATGCCAGTCATATCATCTTCTTTCCTACTTTAGCTATTGCCATATACTCAGCCTCAGTAGATGAAAGAGAAACACACTTCTGAAGCCTGGACATATAACTCACTGCTGTACCACCTATGGTGTAAATGTATTCGGATGTGCTCTTGCTCGATTCCACATCTCCACCAAGATCAGCATCAACAAAACCTTGCAAAATCACATTGTCATTGCCAAAACAAAGTGAAGTACAGGATGTACCTTTCAGATATCTTAGAAGCCACTTCACAGCTTACCAATGCTACTTCCCGGGGTTTGCCATGTACCTTCTAACAACTCTCACTGCATGTGCTATGTCAGGTCTAGTGCAAAACATAGCATATATCAGACTCCCAACTGCAGAAGCATACGGAATAAGTGTCATGTCCTCCCGCTCCTGAGTTGTCTTCGGCGACTGCTCCTTTGATAATTTTATGTGATTTTCCAATGGAGTGGTCCTGGGTTTAACATCATTAACTCTGAATCTGTCCAACACCTTCTCAATGTACTGCTCTTGGGATAGATTCAAAGTGCCAGCAAATCTATCCCGAGAAATCCTCATCCCAAGAATCTGCTTCGCTGCACCTAAATTTTTCATCTCAAATTCAGAAGACAGACTTGCCTTCAAAGAGTTTATCTCCTTCATACTAGATCCTACAATCAACATATCATCCACATACAAGAGTAAAAATATATAAGAATCAGTATCTTTCTTGAAGTAGCAACACTGATCCTTTTCACTCCTGTGGAAGCCACTCTTGCGCATAAAGGAATCAAACTTCTTGTACCACTGTCTAGGTGCCTGCTTCAGCCCATACAAGCTCCTATTAAGCTTGCACACCATGTGTTCCTTGCCTGGAACTACAAACCCCTCTGGTTGTTGCATATAAATTTCCTTATCCAATTCACCATGTAAAAATACAGTTTTTACATTCATTTGCTCAAGATGCAAATTCTCCGATGCAACAATACTCAATAAAATTTGGATAGTAGTTAATTTCACAACAGGAGAAAATATTTTAGCATAATCAATACCTTTCCTTTGTGAATATCCTTAAACTACTAATCGAGCCTTGAACCTTCTCTTGCCATCTGGTTCTACCTTGATTCTGAACACCCACTTGTTCAACAAAGCTCTCCTCCCTGCAGGTAACTCAGTCAACATCCACGTGTTATGCTTCTCAAGTGAGCTCATCTCATCATCCATGGCTTGCTCCCACTTGATTGAATATTCCACCTGCAAGGCCTCAGCAACAGACTCTGGTTTCCCTTCACCAGTCAACAAAAAATAATGTAATGATGGTGAATATCTATCATGTGCTCCAATGGTCCTGGATGATCTCCTCCAAACCTGTTCAGGTGTCACTTGCTCCACCTATGGTTCTTCAACGACAGTCTCTGGAGTTTGTTGAGTTTTTGCTGTAACATTTTTGGGTGTACTCTTCGGCAACTCAAGCTCAACTCCCATTTGCTTTGTAGTCTCTTGAACCTTTTGCTCTCTCTCCTTGTATAGGACATTTTCATCAAATGTCACATCACAATATCTTAGGATCTTCTTGTTCCTGTCATCCCAAAACCTGTAGCCAAACATGTCAGAACCATAACCTATAAAGTAGCACTTTATAGCTTTAGCATTATGCTTATGTCTCTTCTCTGGATCAACATGAACATAAGCAGTGCAACTAAAAGTTCTCAAGTGTGAATACTTGAGTTCTTTTCCTGTCTATACTTCTTCCGGAATCTTGAACCCCAGAGGAACTGATGGACCCTTGTTGATCAAGTATGCAGTTGTGCTTACAACATCTGCCCAAAATGTCTTAGGCAGCCCACAGTGTATCCTCATTCTCCTTGCACGCTCATTCAATGTTCTGTTCATTCTTTCAGTAACTCCATTCTGTATTGCCTTCCTGGGAACTGTTCTGATCAATCTGATTCCCTCAGTTGCATAGAATTTTTTGAATTCTGACTTGTTATATACTCCTCCATTTTCAGACCTCAGGCATTTGATTTTCAAGCCAGTCTGATTTTCAACTTCAACTTTCCACTTCTTGAAAGTAGCAAACACATCTGACTTGTGTTTCAAGAAGTAAACACATACCTTCTTGCTGAAATCATCAATGAAGGTGACATAGAATCTAGATCCACCAAGTGATGAAATAGAAGATGGTCCCCATACATCTGTTTGGACCATTTCCAATTGTACTTTCTTCGGCTCTCTTGCAGTCTTTGTAAAGCTTACTCGTTTCTGTTTCTCTATAACAAAGCTCTTACAAAGAGCCATATCAACAGATTTCAGCCCCGCTAAAGCTCCTTTTGCAGCCAACATCTCCATTTTTTTGGCACTCATGTGTCCAAGTCTGTTGTGCCACAGACATAAATTGGAAGCACCCTAAAAAACAACAGCCATATTTATACACCCTGCAGTAGTGTACAAAGTACCAATTCTTGTGCCACGTGCTATAGCCATAGCACCCTTCACAACCTTCCATGCACCTTTCCCAAACTCTGTTGTGTAGCCTGTGCTATCCACCTGACTAACTGAAATCGGATTTTTCTTGAGATCAAGAACATATCTGACATTCTCTAATATCCACTGATTTCCTACTGGAGTTTTTATGTAGACATCTCCTTTTCCTTGAACCACCAACGGCTTGTTATCAGCAAGATACACCTTTCCAAAATATTTAGACTTGAAATTTTGGAACAATTCCTTGCTTGGAGATGAATGAAAAGATCCACCAGAATCCAATATCCAGGATTCACCCGGGCTTTCCATACTAAGGATTAGAGCATCCCTAATATCTTCTACTGAATTAACAGAATCAATATCATCTCCAAATTTCTGATTCTTCTTTTTTTTGGGTTTTTTACAATCTGTCCGAAAGTGTCCTTTCTCTCCATAATTCCAACATGTCACATTGAGTTTTGGAGATTTTACATGATTCTTTAATTTTGATCTTCCATGTGTATTCTGACCCTTCGATTGGTCTCTCCCTCTTCGGTTAACACTGCGAGCACTACCAGATGACTTCCCAATTTCTCATTTGTAAATGTTTTCGCTAAGAACATCTCGGATTTCATCAGACTTCAACTTCTCAAATCCACGAAAACTACTAATCGCAGCAATAATAGTATCCCAAGACTCAGAGATGACATCAAAATCAATGCTTTAATTTCATCTTCAAAATTACTTTCCACAGAACACAGTTGGCTAACAATCATATTGAACTCGTTTATATGATCAACAATATATCCATTCTCAGGCATCTGTAAATTGAATAATCTACGCATCAAATATACCTTATTCATCACAAATAGTTTTTTCGTACATATTTGATAACGCCTTCAACAGATCTGACATGGTCTTATCCTTGGCAATGTTGAACGCCACATTTCTCAACAAGGTCAACCAGATCAGCCCTAGAGTATGTTGATCCTTGAGCTTCCACTCCTCCTTCTTCATGGATTCCAGCTTCACCCCACTCAAGGATTTGTGAAGATCTTTCTGGTACAGATAGTCTTCGATCTGCATCTTCCAAAAACCAAAATAGGATCCATCAAACTTCTCAATTCCAAGCTTCGATCCTTCCATCTTCAGTGATCGTGTGATTCTCCTAAGCTCTGATACCAGTTTTTATGATCGATTACCTTCATACATACTAGATTTAGCGAAAGAGGTGAAGAAAAAAAAGAGAGAATAAAGAGAAATAAATCTTTTTTGTGGTAACACCTCGTGGGTAAACTCCACAGTGGATGGGCTATTTATATTAATAATTTAGGGTATGTACAGTCACACATAGAAATGAGAATAAGTGCAGTTAAATGGAGATTAATAGGTAAACAGTACATCATATATTAATCAGGCTCCACACCTAACGTGGTGCCGTTAAATGGTATATTTTACCAAAGAAAACCAGAGAATCACTAATGTATACAAGATGAATAACATTGAAAATGATTGTTTCAATAATCTATTACTGCCTAGTATATGATAGTACATGTATCATCCAATAAGGAAAATTTATAAAATTAGTTGAATAAGACTAAGACACAAAAACTGATGAAACTAGGGAGCTTCTATTGGACTCAAATTAAGGCTGTGTTTTTTGAGAACTTAAAGGTTGCATTACTTGGGAAACGTCAGGCACATGTGATGTACCTTCTGTGTTCGCGTCTTGCATCCTTCAAAATGTTGTCAGTTATGTGTGGTTATTCATTTTTTGCGGATCCCACACAGATATGGCAACGACGCCCCTTCCTGCGTGAAATATAGTCTCTCAATTACTGTTGATCTGTACATTCAAAGTTTTTCATTTTGACTTCCTTCAACTTTTTTTGCCCCGGACGCTTCAAGAGTAGTGATGTACAAGAAGTTTTCTCATTTTCAAATGAATTGTCATCATATATAAACTTGAGGGTACTCTTTAAGTTATCCCTTAGAAAAGATACAGTGTCCAATTGAGGAAAAATCCAAAGCAAACTATCAAGAACTTCCACAACAGAGTAATGATTCTTATAAAGTTTCTTGAATTCTATATACAAGCAATCAGTACCATAGAGTGGAGAAACCAATTTTTTTCTTATGTTTTTTGGTATAACTATCACCTTTTTAGTGTCACACTTTAAGTGAATAGCCTTCACCTGATTGAATTTGCCTAGAAATTTCACGAGCTTTGAGTACCAAAGTCTATATTATGTACTTTCTGATCCCTTGGACAATTTGAGTTCAAATTTTAGCAAGACCGAAGCATTGATCAATTTGAGTGATAGAAATTCATTATCACACCAAGCACCATATGAAAAATACAAGTTTGGATACTACAAAAGTATGTCTTTATTCATTAGAGTTGTATAATATTTATAGGTGAACAAGAAGATCAAATAATCTAATCAATCCCTAATTCCTAGGAGATAATTGAATTAAGGGATTCTCTCTAATCTATTTTTCTAGAGTAACAATATATGATGTCCATATTTACAACAATAGATTGCAATCATAGCTGACAATTTATGGAGTACGTTGTAATCAAATCTGCCAGCTCATCAGTGAAGCAGATTATGCCTTAATCTGCCAACTCATTCGACACTCCCCCTCAAGTTGGTATGTAAATATCGAACATGCCTAACTTGCTCAAAAATGACTCAAAAGTAGTTCTAAAAAGACCCTTTTGTGAAAATATCCGCAACTTGTTCAGTTGTTGGAACAAAAGGGATGCACACACTTCCATTTTCAATCTTCTCTTTAATGAAGTGTCTGTCCACTTCAATATGTTTTGTTCAGTCATGTTGAATTGGATCACGAGTAATGCTTATGGCAGCCTTATTATCACAATACAACTTTATTGGCAAACTCATTGGTCTTCTTAGTTCTTCCAAAAGTCTCTTGATCCATAATATTTCACAAATTCCATATGTCATGGATCGATACTCAACCTCAGCACTACTCCGAGCCACCACGTTTTGCTTCTTACTTCTCCATGTCACAAATTTCCCCAAGCAATTGTACAATATCCAGATGTATATCTTCTATCAATAGATGAACCAGCCCAGTCCGCATCGGTATAAGCCTCAACACTTCTTTGCTCATTACTTTTGAAGAACAACCTTTTCCCAAAAGAACTCTTTAAATATCTTAGGATTTGATACATAGCTTCTTGGTGTTCTTCTCGTGGAGAATGCATGAACTGACTAACTAGGTGTTCTTCTCGTGGAGAATGCATGAAATGACTAACTAGGATCACAACAAAGAAAATATCTGGTCTAGTGTGTGATAAGTAAATCAACTTGCCTACTAGTCTCTGATATTGGCTCCTATCACTCAATTTTCCTTTCTTTGTAAACTGTAGATTCGGGTCAATTAGAGTTTCAGCTGGTCTACAACCACTCATTCATATTTATTTTAATAGGTCAAGAACATACTTTCTTTATGACACTATAATTCCTTTCTTCAATTATGCAACCTCCATGCCGAGAAAATATTTCAGTGCGTCTAAGTCCTTTATCTCAAATTCTGAGGCGAGACTCTCCTTTAGTTCTTCTATTTCAGCCACACCATCTTCTCTGAGGATGATATCGTTGATATACACAATAAGAACTGCAATTTTTCCTTCTAGTGAATGTCGAGTAAACATTGTGTGATCTGTTTGTCCTTGTGCATACCCTTACTTCTTTACAAATTGAGTAAATCTTTCGAACCAAGCCATTGGAGACTGTTTTAGACCGTAAAGAGATTTTTTAAGTCTGCATATTTTTGACTTGTATTTCTCTTCAAAACCTGGTGAGGGCTCCATATAGACTTCTTCCTCAGTTAGCCATTCAAGAAAGCATTCTTCACATCCAATTATTGAAGCGACCAGTCAAGATTTACCGCAATTGTCAACAGAACTCTAATTGAGTTGAACTTATCCATTGGAAAAAATGTCTCAAGATAGTCAATGCCATATGTTTGTTTGAATCCCTTAGCTAATAGGCGGGCCTTATACCTCTCCAAGGATCCATCTGATTTGAATTTGGTGGTGAACACCCATTCAAATACCCAAGGATCTTTCCCAAGGATCTTTCCCTTGGGTAGATCCATGTAACACCCCATATTAAAGTACGTGTATTGGCGTATTCAAGTACGTGTATTGATCTTATTTATATGGAATTAATTTTTTTATTTTATTTATACCGGAATTTGCCCGTCGATGGTTCTATGCGAAGGTTATTGAATAAGTTTTCCAACGATATAAAGATTTCCAAAAACGAATAGGTTTCGGATATAATCGAGCATGTTCGAAACTATAAAATGGTGGCCGGTATATTTGGGAGTAGTAAATGTGCAGGAAAATTTCCTGCACATAAACTACTGAGGCCAACCAAATTTTTTGATTAACTTCGAACGATCATAACTCCCTTAATATAATGAACTGGGAGAGCTGCGACCTATGAAAAGAAAGATATTTGAGTCTTCTTTCCAATTCAATTGGTTTCATCCAAATCCAACTTCCGAGTAAGGAGTTATACTCGTTTTACTTTCGCCTATCAAAACAGATTTTTAGGGTCAACTTCAAACGACCATAACTCCTTGTACAGGACGAACTGGGTGGCCTACTTTATATGAAATGAAATCCCTTTGAATTATCCTTCCAACGATACCAATTTCATCCAAATATGATATCGGAGCAGAGAGTTATGGTCGATCTACTTTAGCTTATCAAAACAGTCCACCAAAGGACAGATTTGACATTATTTAAATTTTAAAGGCATTTTGGTCATTTCCTATTATATTATGGATGGGAGTATGTGTATATATACATATATATGGGTTCAAAAACTCATTTTCTTCATCAATCATTGAGAAAGAACAAACCCTAGTCAAATTTGACCTTTAAATTACTTTTGATTCAACCGTGGAAATTCCAAAGTAATCCGATAACTGCGTTTGTCATCTCGAGAGCTTCGAACGACACCTATTATTTGTGCAAAAAGGATTGCATAATTAAGACATAATTCTAAGGTATGAATATTGTTTGCCTTTATTCTTTTCCATATGTATATGTGTGATAGAGGATTATATGTATTGGTTGTTATTGAAAGGTGATGGAAATATGGTTATGGACTATTTTGCATGGTTTGGTTGTATTGAATTGTGGAAGGTGGATATGGTAATTGAGTTATGGAAGGTGGTTATAGTGATACTATTGAATTGATGATTATTTATGTCTATGGCTCAATTTGGTTTAATGGATTGGTTGGAAGGATAAATAAATCCAAACTTGATATTGGAGCATATTGTATGAATATGCATGGAATGTGAATGTAATTAGAGTATAAGAGGGTTAAAGTGACACCCTTTATGGTGTAATTAAGTCTTACTACTTAACCACTAGTTTGGTGAATTCAAATAATTGAATTGTGACGTTTAGTTGCTAATACTAGATTGCTATATATGTTCATTGTAGATAAGTAATCCGAAAAGATGAAAAGTCCATTTGAGACTAGTATTGAAGGTTGACAGTCAGGTATGTAAAGCATACTCTATACCATATCTTTGGCATGAAAGTGAACAATTGTTCTATTAAGAAAGTTTCCAAAGTTATTCAATAACATGTGATCCATAATGGTTTTGTATGATGTCCTACGTTACTAATGAACTTGTTTCCACCCTACAAGATGTCAAGACATTCCAATACTTACTTGTTTTCCAAATCTTACATATTTATTGCACTAATGAATGTCGGAAGGTATCTGGTTACTCAAACAAGATCCATGTGCTATTAATGACTCCAAAATGTTTCATTGATATACCAATAAGTTCCTACTTCATTGTTATGGCATTGATGAGTCCAAAATACTTCATTGATATGCCAATGAGTTCTTACTTCATCGTTATTGAATTGATGGTCTATTTATATGTCTCCTATTGATGTATCATTGTTTTAAAGTATCAAAAATACGGTGGCGACCGAAATAACAATCTCAAAGATTAATTGAACTAAGTGATAGAGGTTCTCTCTTATCGGGTGGTATCCCAGGGGCATAAGCCTATCATGGGTCGATCCCTATTTATGTGTTTATGGGTGGTATCCCAGGGGCATAAGCCTATCATGGTTCAATCCCAGTTAATATGTACTGGAGGCAGCCTAATGGTCACAGTACAGTACAGTAATGATTACAAAGATGATAAGAACGAACGTAAAGTGATTGAATAAATACAATGTACAAATTGTCACAAGTTCTAGTAAGTGTGGTCCACTCCTATTACAATTTTTTTACATACTCAGTACATATTTGTTACTGACGTCCCCTACGGGGGGCCTGCATTTCATGCTGCAGGCACAGGTACCTCAGCTCATACACCGCACAAGTAGGAGCCAGGATATCCAGCTGCTTTTGGTGAGCTCCAGTTTGCTTCGGGCTTTCCGTGTCATATCCAGTCACTTTTGGTATTATATAAAAGTTAGTTATATGGCGGGGTATGTTCCGACCTTAGTTAAACTCTGTGTATTATCTAGAGGCTTTGTAGACCTAATGTACAGTCAAGGTGATGTTTTGTTAATAGACGTGATGGCTCCAATGGCCAAGTATTGTATATACATATATCTGTGTGCTCGAACTTATACAGGTGATTAATTCCTTTTATATGCAACATAATGTTGTCTGAATTTCGGGTTGTCATAGAGGTATACATGGGAAGTATAAGGTTATGAGCTGGTTCTCCCGGGCCTCCTCAGTTATGGGTGCCAGTCCGCCCCAATAGAATTTGAGGCGTGACAATAGTGGTATCAGAGAAGTTCGTCCTAGTGAGTCTACAAAGTCGTGTCTACATAGAGTCTTTTTTATCGGTGTGTCGTGCACCGCATCTATAAACAGGAGGCTATGGACATTTAGGAATTATTTATTTTCTTCATGTCTTAGATCGTGCGATAGAGCCTATATTGTATATGAAGTCATAGTTGACCACTGAATCTGTTTGTTTCTCTTATTATAGTAATGATGCCGATTACCAGAATCAAAAATACCAATAAACAAGTAGATGTGGCTGTCGGAGAGGGGACTAGTAAGTCACCCACTATACCAGCTAATCAAAGTGAGGCTCCAGCTGAGCATGCATCATAAACTTCTTCAACTCCGAAAGAAATAAGGGGAAGGAGAACTATATCCCCAAAGCCACCTATTAATGTTGCTGATCAAGATCTTAGAAATACAGTGCAACTTTTGACTCGTATAGTTGCTGGGCAAGCTCAAGGGCAAGCCATTCCTACCACGAGTCCTAGTGGTACAGATAGGGCGGCTAGCCTTCGAACACAAGATTTTCTTAAGATGGATCCTCCCACTTTTACTGGATCAGATCTTAACGAGGACCTATAGGACTTTATTGATCAAATTCAAAGGGCCTTAGATGTTATACATGTAACGGGTAGAGAGACAGTAGAGTTAGTGGCGTATAGATTCAAAGGGGAGGCTATATATTGGTACGAGGACTGAAAATGATCTAGGGGTATTGATGCACCCTCAGCTACTTAGAAAGAGTTCAAAGAGTCATTTCTTGATCATTATCTTCCATTCGAGATTCGTCAGGCCCGTGCAGATTAGTTTTTAAATCTTCGTCAGGGGAATATGAGCGTGAGGGAGTACAACCTCCGATTTAATTCCTTGCCGAGATACGCTCCCAATGTTTTAGCTACTATGGATGACAGAGTTTATCAATATGTGGATAGGCTGGATCCATATCTGGTTAGAGATTGTACTATTGCCGCTTTGAACAAAGATATGGACATAGAGAGGATCCAAGTTTTTGCACAGAAAATGGAAGATCAGAGGCAGAGGAGAAGAACACAGGAATTAGAAAGAGGATATTCCAAGAGGGCCAGATCTACAGGGCAGTTCATGGCATCCCAAGGAGGGTTCAGACCACAGTTTTCTGCTAGACCACCTAGGCCATTATCTTCTTATTCTGCAGCTAGTGCCCCACCATAGTTCCAAGGGTCCAGAGGAAATCAATTTAGGCACAGAAGTGAGAGTCATAGTTCGTGGACAGTGGGGTACCAAGGGTAAGGGAATATGAGCCAATCGAGACCTCCTCGAGAGCCATGCAATAAATGTGGAAGGTATCATTTGGGCGCATGTCAGCTGGGGACCAATGTTTGCTTTGGTGCAGTATGCTGGGGCATATGATGAGAGAATATCCACGAAGGGGCATAGGAGGTATGGCACAACCTACGAGGTTATTTGTTGCATCATCATCACTGATGCCTTATTCAGAAAGGGGTGCATAACTAATGGGTTATGTTAGAGGTGATAGAGGAGCCACGAGTTCTAGCGGGGCTCAAAATCGTATGTATGCTCTAGCAGATCGATAGAATTTAGAGGCTTCCCTAGATGTGGTTACGGGTACGATGTCTATCTTTTCATTCGACGTATATACCTTAATTAATCCCGGTTCTAAATTATCTTATGTTTCTCCATTGGTTGCTGGATAGTTTGATAGAATACCCGAACTGTTAGTTAATCTATTTGAAGTATCCACACCGGTTGGGGAATCTATTATAGCTAGAAGGGTTTATCGAAACTGCATAGTAACTGTTTGTGGTCGTGATACGATGGCTGATCTTGTGGAGTTAGAAATGGTAGATTTTGATGTTATAATAGGTATGGACTGGTTGGCGTCTTGTTATGCCACAATTGATTGCTGCACGAAAAAGGTATATTTCCATTTCCCAAATGAATCAGTCCTTGAATGGAAAGGTGAAATTGGCGCACCAAGAGGTAGATTTATTTCTTATTTTAAGGCAAGAAGAATGATTTCCAAGGGATACATATATCATTTAGTTAGAGTAAGGGATACAAAAGTGGAGCCACCAACTCTTCATGTTGTTCCGGTGGTAAATGAATTTTCTAATGTATTTCCTGAAGATCTTCCAGGTTTGCCTCCTGAACGAGAAGTAGAGTTTGGTATTGATGTAATACCAGGAACCCAACCAATCTCCATTCCTCCATATAGAATGGCCCCAACAGAATTACGAGAATTAAAAGAGCAATTGAAAGATTTGCTAGAGAAGGGATTCATAAGGCCAAGTATGTCCCCCTGGGGAGCACCAGTGTTATTTATGCGCAAAAAGGATGGCTCGCTAAGGATGTGTATTGATTATCGGCAATTGAATAAGGTGACTATTAAGAATAAATATCCTCTCCGAAGAATTGATGATTTATTTGATCAGTTACAGGGCGGCAAGTGCTTTTCTAAGATTGATTTGAGGTCAGTTCACCACCAAGTGATGGTCAAAGAGAAGGATATACCCAAGATAGCTTTCCGAACACGGTATGGTCATTATGAGTTTCTAGTTATGTCATTTGGGCTAACAAATGCACCCGCAGCTTTTATGGATTTGATGAATAGGGTGTTTAAGCCATTCCTGGATGTATTTGTGATATTTTTTATAGATGATATTCTAGTTTATTCTAGATCAGAAGAGGACCATGCCAATCACTTACGACAGAAATTACAGACTCTTCGTGATTGTAACCTTTATGCAAAGTTCTCTAAATGTGAGTTTTGGTTAAAGTCGGTGGCATTTTTGGGTCATATTGTATCTAGTGAAGGGATAAAGGTTGATGCTCAAAAGATAGAAGCTGTAAAGAACTGGCCAAGGCCCACAACGCCTACGGAGATTAGTAGTTTTCTCGAGTTGTCCGGTTATTATAAAAGGTTTGTTGAAGTCTTTCTTCTATTTCATCACCCTTAACGAAGCTAACCCATAAAGCATCCAAATTCCAATGAAATGATGCCTGTGAGAAGAGTTTTCAAGATTTAAAGAACAAGTTGATTTCTACACCCGTGTTGGTACTTCCAGAAGGCACCGAAGGGTATATAGTGTATTGTGATGCTTCCAAAATTGGTTTAGGATGTGTATTGATGCAGCATGGTAAGGTAATAGCATATGTTTCTAGACAATTGCGGCCACATGAGAAAAATTATCCTACATACGATCTTGAGCTGGCAGCAGTTATTTTTGCTTTAAAGATATGACGCCACTACTTATATGGGGTTCATGTTGATATATATACTGACCATAAAAGCTTGCAATATATTTTTAATCAGAAGGATCTAAATTTAAGGCAGCGGAGATGGCTTGAACTATTAAAGGACTATGATGTTGATATCTTGTACCATCCAGGGAAAGCAAATGTGGTAGCTGATGCGTTAAGTCGTAAGGCTATGATGGCGCCTATAGAAAGGCAAGGGATGATTAAAGATCTTCACCAGTTATCTAGTTTGGGAGTTCGCCTTCTTGAAACTCTGGATAAAGAGCTTATCGTACATAATGCTGCGGAATCATCATTAGTAGCTGAAGTGAAAGAGAAGCAATATGCAGACCCTATTTTATTATACCTTAAGGAGAACGTTCAGGTGGTGCGACCAAGACATTGGAGCTTACGCGAGAAGGAGTACTTCAGTGCCAAAATCAATTGTGTGTGCCGGATGTAGATCGGCTAAGAAAGAAGATTATGACAGAGGCACATTGTTCAAGGTATTCCATTCATCCAGGATCAACCAAAATGTATCACTATTTGAAAGATATGTATTGGTGTAATGACATGAAGAAGAGCATTGCAGAATTTGTAGCTAAATGTACAAATTATCAAAGAGTTAAAGTTGACCACCAAAAACCCGGAGGTTATATGCAATGCATTGATCCTCCAAGCTGGAAGTGGGACATGATCAACATGGATTTCGTTATTGGTTTGCCTCGTACATCCCGAAAGTTTGATTCTATATGGGTGATTGTTGATAGGCTTACCAAATCCGCACATTTTCTACCAGTTAGGACCACTTACACAGTCGAAGATTATGCAAAGTTGTATATTAAAGAGATAGTCTGATTACATGGAGTGCCAATCTCTATTATATCAGATCGGGGAACCCAATTTACCGCAAACTTTTGGAAGTTTTTCAGAGGTGTTTGGGAACACAAGTGAAGTTGAGTACAACTTTTCACCCTCAAATAGATGGACAAGCAGAACGTACCATCCAAACACTTGAAGATATGCTACGAGCTTGTGTAATAGATTTTAAGGGCAACTGAGATGATCATTTACCTCTTATTGAGTTTGCCTACAATAATAGCTATCATTCAGGTATCAAAATGGCACCATATAAAGCTTTATATGGAAGAAAGTGTAGATCACCAATAGGATGGTTCGAAGTGGGTGAAACTCTTTTGTTCGGATCGGATCTTGTTTATCAAGCCATAGAGAAGGTTAAAGTAATTCAGCAACAACTGAAAACAGCCTAAAGTCGACACAAGTCATATGCGGATAGTAGAAGGAGAAAGCTAGAGTTTTCTATAGGTGATTGGGTATTTTTGAAGGTATCACCAATGAAAGGGGTAATGAGATTTGGCAAAAAGGGAAGTTGAGTCCACGTTATATAGGCCCGTATAAGATCACTCGAAGGTTTGGACAAGTTGCATATGAATTAGAGCTACCCCAAGAGCTCTCATCAGTACATCCGGTATTTTATGTGTCAATGCTTCAAAAGTGCATCGGAGATCCATCACATATCACTTCTACTGAGGATGTGCAAGTTGCGGAAGATCTTACCTATAAGAAAGTGCCTATTGCTATTCTAGATCGCCAAGTTAAGAAGATGAGAAATAAAGAGATAGCATTTGTGAAAGTACGTTGGAGAAATCGTCAAAGGGAAGAGATTACATAGAAAGCTGAGGAAGAAATGAAATCTAAGTACCCTCATTTGTTCAAATATGAAGAGGAAGTTCTAGAAACGGAGTTAGAACATTAACAAGTAAGTTTTTTTTTTATATATGCATAGTATTTATGTGATGATGTGAATATTAATGATGGACTTGAACTTATTTCAGTTGAATAACTATACGAACATTCGAGGACGAATGTCCTAAAGGGGGGAAGGATGTAACACCCCGTATTCAAGTACGTGTATTGGCGTATTCAAGTACGTGTATTGGTCTTATTTATATGGAATTAATTTTTTTTTAATTTTATTTATACCGGAATTTGCCCGTCGATGGTTCCATGCGAAAGTTATTGAATAAACTTACCAACAATATAAAGATTTCCAAAAACGGATAGGTTGTGGATATGATCGAGTACGTTCGAAACTATAAAACGGTGGCCGGCATATTAGGGAATAGTAAATGTGTAGGAAAATTTCCTGCACACAAACTACTGAGGCCAGCCGAATTTTTAGGTCAACTTCGAACGATCATAACTCCCTTAATATAATCAACTGGGAGAGATGCGACCTATTAAAAGAAAGATCTTTGAGTATTCTTTCCAATGCAATTGGTTCATCCAAATCCAACATCTGAGTAAGGAGTTGTACTCGTTTTACTTCAGCCTATCAAAATAGATTTTTATGGGTCAACTTCAAACGACCATAAATCCTTGTACAAGATGAACTGGGTGGACTACTTTATATGAAATGAAATCCCATTGAATTATACTTCCAACGATACTAATTTCACCCAAATCTGATATCGGAGCAAAGAGTTATGGTCGATCTACTTTAGCTTATCAAAACAGTCTACCAAAGGACAGATTTGATATTATTTAAATTTTAAAGGCATTTTGGTCATTTCCTATTATATTATGGACGGGAATATGTGTATATATACATGTATATGAGTTCAAAAACTCATTTTCATCATCAATCATTGAGAAAGAACAAACCCTAGCCAAATTTGACCTTTAAATTACTTTTGATTCAACTGTAGAAATTCCAAAGTAATTCGATAACTGCGTTTGTCATCTCGAGAGCTTTGAACGACACCTATTATTTGTGCAAACAGGATTTCATAATCAAGAGGTGAATTCTAAGGTATGAATATGGTTTGCCTTTGTTCTTTTCCATATGTATATGTGTGATAGAAGATTATATGTATTGGTTGTTATTAAAAGGTGATGAAAATAGGGTTGTGGACTATTTTGCATGGTTTGGTTGTATTGAATTGTGGAAGGTGGATGAGGTAATTGAGTTATGGAAGGTGGATATGGTAATTGAGTTATGGAAGGTGGATATTGTGATATACTATTGAATTGATGATTATTTATGTCTATGGCTCAATTTGGTTTAATGGATTGGTTGAAAGGATAAATGAATCCAAACTTGATATTGGAGGATGTTGTATGAATATGCATGGCATGTGAATGTAATTAGAGTATAAGAGGGTTAAAGTGACACCCTTTATGGTGTAATTAAGGCTTACTACTTAACCACTAGTTTGGTGAATTCAAATAATTGAATTGTGACGTTTAGTTGCTAATACTAGATTGCTATATATGTTCATTGTATATAAGTAATTCAAAAAGATGGAAAGTCTATTTGGGACTAGTATCGAAGGTTGACAGTCAGGTATGTAAAGCATACTCTATACCATATCTTTGGCATGAAAGTGAACAATTGTTCTATTAAGAAAGTTTCTAAAGTTATTCAATAACATGTGATCCATAATGGTTTTGTATGATGTCCTACGTTACCAATGAACTTGTTTCCACCCTACAAGATGTCAACATTCCAATACTTACTTGTTTTCCAAATCTTACATGTTTATTGCACTAATGAATGTCAGAAGGTATCCGGTTACTGAAACAAGATCCATGTGTTATTAATGACTCCAAAACGTTTCATTGATATACCAATAAGTTCCTACTTCATTGTTATGGCATTGATGACTCCAAAATACTTCATTGATGTGACAATGAGTTCTTCCTTCATCGTTATTGCATTGATTGTCTATTTATATGTCTCTTATTGATGTATCATTGTTTCAAAGTATCAAAAATATGGTGGCGACCGAAATAACAATCTCAAAGATTAATTGAACTAAGGGATGGAAGTTCTCTCTTATCGGGTGGTATCCCAGAGGCATAAGCCTATCATGGGTCGATCCCTATTTATGTGTTTATGGATGGTATCCCAGGGGCATAAGCCTATCATGGGTCGATCCCAGTTGATATGTACTGGAGGCATCCTAATGGTCACAGTACAATACAGTAATGATTACAAAGATAATAAGAACGAAGGTAAAGTGATTGAATAAATACAATGTACAGGTTGTCATAAGTTCTAGTAAGTGTGGTCCACTCCTATTACGATTTATTCACTTGTTTCTAATTTCTATTGAGCTCCTATATCATATGTGATTATCTACAGTTTTACATACTCAGTACATATTTTGTACTGACGTCCCCCACGGGGGACCTGCATTTCATGCTGCAGGCACAGGTACCTCAGCTCATACACCGCACAAGTAGAAGCCAGGATATCCAGCTGCTTTTGGTGAGCTCCAATTTGCTTCGGGGCTTTCCGTGTCATATACAGTCACTTTTGGTATTGTATAGAAGTTAGTTATATGGCGGGGTGTGTCCCGGCCTTAGTTAAACTCTGTGTATTGTTTAGAGGCTTTGTAGACCTAATGTACAGTCAAGGTGGTGTTTTGTTAATAGACGTGATGGCTCTAATGGCCAAGTATTGTATACACATATATATGTGTGCTCGAGCTTATACAGGTGATTATTTCCTTTTATATGCGACATGATGCTGTCTGAATTTTGGGTTGTCATAGAGGTATGCATGGGAAGTATAAGGTTATGAGCTGGTTCTCCTGGGCCTCCTCAGTTACGGGTGCCAGTCCGCCCCAATAGGATTTGAGGCGTGACAATCCACCAATTCCCATGTCTTATTTTTTTCAATAGCTCGTAATTCCTCCAAAATAGCCTCTTTCCACTCGAAAACTCATAGAGCATCCTGCACAGTTTTTGGAATCTCCATACTAGAAAGTTGTGAAGTAAAGGCTGAATAATTAGGAGACAACTTTTTATAGGACCCAAACATAGAAATAGGATATTTAGGAGCATTTCTAACACCTTTGCATTTTGCAATAGGTAGGTCCAGTTCAGAGAAAGAATTAGAAGTAAAATCAGTTAGAGGATTACCTTGAATTCCAGTAAGGTCTTGCAGAATTAACTTTTAGTAGTGTTGAGAATCTTCAGTCTTTTTGTCTTGAGTTCAGTTCCTTCTTGAGTACACCTACATTTCTTTTGTTTGTTCTCCGTTTCTATTTTTATTTTTGTCATTTAAAGGCTCTATAGGTTCAATATCAGAGTTTTTATCATTTAGGTTCCTATCATCTCTTAAATCGCTGCTCTTTTCATCATTTGGATCATACTTTTTCATATCTTCTCCTAGATCCCTCACATCAGTATTTATTTTAATATCTAGCTCCTCATTTTTTGATGTCCATTTTACTCAATATCCTAAGAACAAATCTTCTACGTGATGCTCCTTCTGAAGATGAGTAGTAAAATAGAGTTGAGACTTAAAGAAGGTTAGATCCATTGGGACAATAACCCCTCTAACATGTGGATCATAACACTTATTATATCCCTTTTGACTTGGAGAATATCCTACAAAAACATACTTCTTAGCCTGCGGTTCAAGTTTAATGCGATTATGAACATGAACAAATGTTGTACACCCAAAAACTTTCAGTGGTAAATCTGCAGTTAACCTAGAATTAGGAAAACTCTCTCTGAAAACATTAAAAGGTGTTTTAAATTCAAGAGGATAGGATGACATCCTATTAATAACGTAAGTAGCAGTCGAAATCCTATCCCCAAAGGTACTGTGGAACTTTACTAGTAAACATTAAAACTCTCGTTACCTCTAAAAGGTGTCTATTCTTTCTTTCCGCAATGCCATTTTGTTGAGGTGTATCAGGGCAAGAACTTTGGTGTACTACCCTTGTTTTTCTAAAAAAACTTCCTAATTGTTCATTAAAGAATTCATGACAATTGTAACTTCAAAAAATCTTGATTTTCTCATTAAACTGTATTTCCACCATGACATAGAAAGTCTTAAACACATTTTTAACCTTAGATTTGTCCTTCAATAAAAAACCAACTCAGTCTAGTATAGTCGTCAATAAAAGTTACAAACCATTGTTTTTCAGACATTATTGAACTTTTATACGGTCCCTAAACATTACTATGAATCATCATAAAAGGCTTTGAAGCCTGATACTTTTGAGAAGGAAAAAAGATCAGTAATTCTTAGCCATTTCACAGAATTCACATTGGAACAAGGATGGATTTTTATTTCTAAATAAATGACGTAACAAATGTCTTAAATAAGAAAAACTTGGATGACCAAGCCTATCGTGCCAAAACATGACTTTATTCAAAATAGAAGTAGAGTTCAAACAAATAGGATTCTGTTGTAGAGAGTTGCTTCCGTTGTCAAGAAAATAAAGTTCTCCAGATTCTCTAGCATTGCAAATCGTCTTTCCTAAGACCTTTTCCTAAAATTCACATAAATCAGAGTAAAAAATAGCATGACAATTAAGAGAACGGGTTGATTTACTGATACAAACCAGATTACAAGAGAGTTTTGAACACGAAGAATATCATTTAGTGTGAGAGAAGGTGATAGTTTAACAGTCTATTTTCCAACAATTGTAGAGAACTATCAGCTAACTTGACTTTATGATTCCCTGCATAAGGAGTATAAGTAGAGAAAAATGGAAACTTCCAGTCATGTGATCAGTAGCTCCTGAATCTATGATCCAAAAATCTATTTGTTTGGAGTTGGCGCTAAGAACAACGGATGGTACAATACCTGTTTTAGCAAAGGAACAACAAGAAGGACATAGTAGAAGTATTTGGTGCATTTGGATAAAATTGTGGAGATTGCAGAAGTTTGTGCAGAATTTCTAATTGTTCCTTTGTAAATGGAGACGATTTTGGAAGATGTTGCTACCTCCGATCAAAATAAGTTTCTTGGAGGGCCTAATCATTTTGATATTGAGAGTCATGATTATCAACTCCCATCTTCTTCCAGTTTGGTGGTTTCTCATGAATCTTCCAGCATATTTCACGAGTGTGCCAGTGTTTCTTGCAATGATCGCACCATGGCCTTTTCTTTTTGTCATCTTCATTTTTCACTGTTATAAGAGCTGAAGAGTCTATAGCAGGTTTAAGTTCAATGCTTAAATTAGGTTTTAACATAACCTTTCTCCTAGTTTTCTCTCTTCTAACTTTAGAAAAGGTTTTACAAAGTGAGGCTAGAGGATTTTTTTCTAGAATTCGTGACCTGACCTCATCAAAATCCCAATTTAATACTGCTAACAAAAGGTAAACTCTCTCATTTCCTTCCATTTTATTTGCTCTAACACTATCCACAGAACACTCTCATTTATCATTGTAACACTGGTCTAACTCTTCCCACAAAGATACCATTTCATTATAATAAGCAGTGACTTCTTTCTCACCCTGCTTAGCTTGCCATAATTTAATTTTTAACTCAAAAATTTGAGAGGCATTTTCTACATCAGAATACGTCTCTCTAACAGTTTTCCATACATCCTTAGCAGTGGGTAAAAAAATATAAGGCTTAACTATGACTGGCTCCATGGAATTTAATAACCAGGCAATCACGAGTGAATTCTTTGATCTCTAGGTATTTATCTTTGGATTTTTTACTTTCGGCGTTTTGTCTCTCCGGTCAGATGTCCTAACTTTCCACAACCATTGATTGCAAGCTTAACAGATTGGCCTATTCCAGATAGTTCTTCCATTTAGTCGATAAGAAGTTAGCTGGAAGGGCATGTGAGAAACATTGCCTCCTTGAGTCATCATATTTTCTGTCGAAACTTCCTGAGAAGACATTTTTTCTTATTTTGATTTTCTAGAAAGATATTCTCCGTGAAAGGCTATTTTAACCATATGATATTAGGGAAAAGAATCCCTCTCTGATATCATGAAAGTTTGGATACTATAAAAGTATGTCTTTATTCATTAGAGTTGTACAATATTTTAGGTGAACAAGAAAATCAAATAATCTAATAAATCCCTAATTCCTAGGAGATACATGAATCAAGGGATTCTCTCTAATCTATTTTTCTAGAATAACAATATATGATGTTCATATTTACAGCAACAGATTGCAATCATATCTGACAATTTATGGAGCAGATTGTAATCAAATCTGCCAGCTCATCAATGGAGCAGATTATGCCTTAATCTGCCAACTCATTTGACAAAAAACTTGTTAAATTATGAGTATTTAGTTCAACATCAAAAAGATTAAGTCACCCTTCTAATACAATACACTTGAGTTGACGATCACTTAAAATCTTCAATTTCTTCAAAGTTGTGCATCCTAGTAAGTACAAGGCTTCAAGATTGGGTAGACTTGCAAAAATGCCCTCGACATCTTGGTCATTGACACCCACACTACGTAAGTACAAAGTTTTTAAGGCTTTGCAATCATTTATTCCATTTATTTGTACTAGACTCAAAGGATCACTCCTAAGGTCAAGAAATTCAAGATTAGGTGCTACAATATGAAGCATTTTTGGTTTCATCGGAAAAATTCAATCAAACACTCTTCAATTTTGGTAAAGGTGACTAGTCCTCGATATTCATTTAAAGTTAATTCCTCTAAAGAATTGCAACTTGCACATAAATCTCCAATAAAGTGCTCATCCAAAAATATATCAGTGAGGTTTAACTCCCTTAAAGGTGACATAAACTTTATAATGTCATATTGATTGCAGGGCAATTCAAGCTTAAATCCACGTAACTCAAGAGCTTCTAGTTCTTTCGTATCAAAGATTGGTTCAGGCAAAAAGCCATAACCATTTTCAGTTATACATACATCTAAAGTCAACTCTTTGATTTTACAAGCCATGAGTGTTTTTATCCAATTACGAAAATGATAGCCGTTAATAAGACCATAAGGTGGTAATATTAGCCAGAACTTTTGTATTGTAACCTTATGCTTATGCCGATTTGCTAGAGTTTGATTCACAATTAGCGCTAATTTTGGGAATGTACCTTCATCACAGAATAAAATATCGCAAAAATTTAAGTAAGAGAGGGAACTCCTATAATATACTCGTGACAGTAGTAGGGAATTAGTAGCAATCATAGAGAATGGTGAAAATAGGAATTTTATTTATCAACAATGGAGAATTGATTTACAAAATTGATGAATTCCTAAGCTCCTGATTATCACCTGTAATGGAGAATTAAGAGATTGGGTTAGAGAGGAAGAAGAGAGAGAAATAACGAGGAGAGAGGAGGGAGTTGTAACAGAATTACCAGAATTTACTATTGTTCTCAGTTCTTGAACAAATATTTATTATTGCGGTTACTATTTCCTTTGGGCTTGCTTTTATAATAGGCTGAATGACTTGGCGCATTTAATTGAATAATATCTGATGACCCAGTCCATTATCCCTTTTATCCACTAGCTTCTTAGCTACAGTTATACCACATTTTATGATACACGTGGCCTTCCATAACAAAACTCTTACTCTTCACTGTTAAAATTATTTCACTTTCCCAAAATAGTAACAATCTCCACCGCAGTCCTCAAGGTATTGCTTGAGCCCCGAAATTGAGAAATTGATTCTTGATGTATCCCCAATCCTCCCAGGTAGCCTCATCCGTACTCAGATTAGACCAGTGAATTAAGACTTGAACTCCGACACCATTATTGACTTTAACCATTTTTCTTTGCAGCATAACTAGAGGTTGCATTAGTAGGCGACCATCACTTTCGCACGACGGAGGTTGCAGAGAATGAATTACAGGTCTTACACATTGTTTGAGCCGAGATACGTGGAATACACTTTGGATTTGAGACCCCTCTGGCAGATCCAGACGATAAGCAACCGACCCACCCTCTGCAGAATAGTGTAAGGACCGTAGTATTTGGTAGCGAACTTTACATTTAGTTGCACATTGATGGACGACTGGCGGTATGGCTGTAATTTGAGGTACACTTGATCTCTGATCTCTAGTGTTCTTTCTGATCTGAGCCTATGACTGAGCTCTAAGCAAGTTGTCTTTAAAGGACTGTAGAATATGTGGTCGTTGGGCCAATTTCACCCCAACAACACCGTCACTCGAGTATGGTAATGAACCCATGGGTAGTTGGGGAAGAGGGTACCCATACAAGGATTTAAAAGGTGACATTTTTAGTGATGTGTTGTTGTTCGAATTGTACCACCATTTCACGAGATGTAACCATTTAGACCACTGTTTAGGATTCTCCAAGACCATAGCACGCAAATATGATTCCATACACATGTTAAGTCATTCAGTCTGTCCGTCTGTCTGTGGATGGTAGGCTGAACTCAATGTAAGTTTAGTTCCCATTGTTTTGAATAAATATTGCCAAAAATGACTGGTGAAGATCGGATCCCTATCAAAAGTAATAGTTTTTGGCAACCCATGAAGCTTCTACACCTCTCGTAGGAACAACTCCATCACATCTTTGGCGCTGAAGGAATGCGTAAGGGATAAGAAGTGACCATATTTGATGAGTCGGTCTACTACGACTAACACTGCATTCTTATGACCTGAATTAGGTAACCCCTCCACAAAGTCCATGGATATATCCTGCTAATCCAACCTGGGAATGGAAAGAGGTTGCAGTAACCCTAGTGTGTGTACATTTTCAGATTTAATCTGCGGACAAATATCACATTCACTGACCCATCTGAAAATCTCAGTCTTCATGTCAGTCCAATAGAATACCAGTTGCACCCTCTTATAGGTTCCTTGTTGTTCAGAATGTCCTTCCAAGGCTGATTAATGCATCATTTCTAGAATTTTGTGTCTGAGATTGGAATCTTTTCCCACATAGATTTTCCTTTTAAACCTGATAATGGTTTGATGTAAGGTATAGTCAGTCAACCCGGTAGAATCTAGTGTTAATTCACCAAGAAGTTGTAAAGCAATGGGATCTTCTTCATAGCTGTGAGCTACTTCCTGTAACCAAGTTGCTTGTCCTGTTGTAATAGTCATGACCACATAGTCTTCCTCTTGTCTCTAGAGAGTGCATCAGCCACTCGATTGTCCACTCATTTCTTGTATTAAACCTCAAAATCCAACCCCATAAGTTTTGTCAAACCTTTTTGTTGCAATGCCGTTGTAACCTTTTATTCTAGTAGATACTTAAGACTTTGATGATCAGTCTAGAAAATAAAATGCCCCCCTTGTAGGCCACCTTTCCACGGCTGAAAGTAAGGCCAAGTTCTCCTTCTCATAAGTAGAAAGTCCCCTGTGCTTCAAGGCTAGAGCCTTGCTAAAATATGCAAAGGGCCTGCCTCCCTGCATCAAAACAACACCCATCCCCGTTGAACAAGCATCTGTCTCAAAAGTAAAGGGATTAGTGAAATCAGCCAGTGTTAACACAGGCACAGTTGCCATAGCAGTTTTTCAACATCTGAAAGGCAGAGTCTGCATCTTCAGTCCATAAGAATGAAGTCTTTTAAAGCAAATTTGTCAAAGGTCTACTGATAGCTCCATAATTTTTGACAAACCTTTTATATTACCCGGTCAGCCCAAGAAACCCCTAAGAGTCCGGACAGACTTGGGAGTGGTCCAAGTGGCCATAGCCGCAATTTTGGTAGGGTCTGTAGACACCCCTTTACCTGAAATGATGTGACCCAAGTACTCTACTTGTTGCTGTCCAAAGGAACAATTGGGTAGCTTAGCATAGAGTTATTCTTTCTGGAGAATCCTCAAAACTGATCTCAAGTGCGACACATGACTATCAACTGAGTAACTATAAACCAATATATTATCAAAGAAACCTAGCACAAATTTTCTCAAGAATGGGTGAAAAACATGATTCATAAAGCTTTGGAATATGGCCAGTGTATTGGTCAATCCAAAGGGCATCACCCTAAATCCGTAGTGCCTAAATATGTCCTAAAAGCTTTTTTATAAATGTCTGAACTTCTCATTCATATTTGATAGTAACCAGCTCGTAAATCGATTTTAGAATAGATGCATGATCCGTGTAACTCATCCATTAAATCTTTCACCAAGGGAATTGGGAATTTATCTTTAAGGGTCATCTTATTTAACTCTCTATAATTAATGCAAAATCTCCAACTTCCATATTTTTTCTTGACTAGTAGAACAGGGGAAGAAAATAGGGAATGACAAGGTTGTATTATGCCATTTGCTAACATCTCACTGACTTGCTTTTCTATTTTATTTTTTTGAAAGTAGCTGTACCTGTATGGTCTAATGCTTACTAGTGCTGCATCAGGTTTAAGCGGAATAAAGTAATCATGGGCTCTTCTTGGTGGCAAGGCTTGGGTTCTGCAAATACCCTTGAAAATTCATTCAACACTGCACTAATCTTCTGAGGTCTTGTACTTGATGACTCCTCTGTTCTAGCTGACATTATGAAGAGATGTGCCCACAACACTTGTCCTTTTTTTAACAGTTGCTTCACTCCAGTAGCTGACATACTCTGTAATGTGCCTTCCTCAGTCATGCTTTGAGCTCTACTCTTTACCCTTTTACCCCTACTTGAATTTTATTTTACACCAAATCAAATAACACAGGGTTATGATTCTTCATCCAATCCTCACCCAAAACTACCTCACAACCCCCATTGTTTAAATGCCTCAGTTTATATTCCCACTACAGACCTTGTATCTTCCATTTGAATTCCTGACATGAATGATAGCCTATGACATGTCCACCATTGGCCACAGTAACCCTCATGGGAACATCAACTTGGATTTTACAACCTACTTGATTTGCGGCGTCACTAGCCACAAAGCTATATGTGCTTCCGCTATCCGCCAGTATGACCAACCCCCTTTTACCGTAAAATCCCATCACTTTGCTAGAAGTACTGGTAGCAGTACCCGATAATGAATTAAGACTCATTACTTCTAATACCTCTGGTTGCGCTTCCTCTTGTAACTCAGGCCCATCAGTAAAGTTTTCTCCTAAAATATTGTCTTCTGCTATTTCTACCTGCTCAGCACTTGTAGTTAATGTATTCAACTACTTGCTCTTGCATTGATGACCAGAGAAATATTTTTCCCCACACTTATAGCATTCTCATCTAGCCCTTCGAGCCTTAAACAATGTATTACCCTGCCCAAAACTTTTGGTACCTGTAGAAGCAAATAGTGTAGCTCTTTTACTTCCCGTCAACTTACTTTTTCGAATAATGGTTTCTATTAATTTTTCTTGATGTCTTGATTTCTCCATAGCCTTGCTCAAGGAAAAGGGATCAAGCATTTTAACAGTATGCTTAATCTCATCCTTAAGCCCTTCAATGAAGAATTTCTTCTGGAATGAAGGGATGCTTGATCAACACCCATGCCTTCAAGTCCTTAAACTTTTCTAGGTAATCATTTACAGAAATTCTTTGTTCTACCCTCTTAAATTCTCCCAGCAAATTGAGATTGCTATTATTTGAGTCTTCGAATTTTCTACAAATTTCTTCAACAAATTCTTGCCACCTCACTGTACCCTGACTCAAGTGATAAGAGAAATACCAAGATTCTGCTCGTTCGTTGAGGTGAAGAACTGCTATTTCCAATTTCTGTTGAGGATCGTTCACATGGTTGTAACTGAAATAGCGTTCACACTTCCTCAACCAAGACCACGGATCGCCTTCGCCAAAATAAGGAAACTCAACTCGTGAAGCAAATTGGTTTGGTTGAATCCTACCAGTTGTTGCCTCTGTAAAATCTGCCTTTCGCGCCCTTGCATTCGAAGTTTCTCTGCGTGGACCTTCCCTGGAGCACTGCCCAGAATTCCATCACCCCTGGACAAGAGTTTATCCATCAACACATCCAGTTTCCTGCCCAATTCATCCATCTTTTTATCATTCGATTCCAATTTCTTATTCGTCTCTGTCATGTAATTTTGCAACTGATTTTCCAATTTCTTGACATTATCCTCCATGGCTTTAGACCTTGTTTCCGTAACCGGCATTGTTGTTTCCAAGATCGAGCTTTGATATCAAGTTGTAATATGCCCGTAACAGTGGTAAGGAATTAGTAGTAATTATAGAGAAGAGAATGGTGAAAATAGGAATTTTATTGATCAACAATGGAGACTTGATTTACAACATTGATGAATTCCTAAGCTCCTGATTATCTCCTATAATGGAGAATTGAGAGATTGGGTTAGAGAGAGGAAGAAGAGAGAGAAATAACGAGGAGAGGGGAGGGAGTTGTAACAGAATTACCAGAATTTACTACTGTTCTCAGTTCTTGAACAGATATTTATTATTGCGGTTGCTACTTCCTTTGGGCTTGCTTTTACTAATGGGCTGAAAGACTTGGCTCATTTAATTGAATAATATCTGATGACCCGGTCCATTATCCCTTTTATCCACTAGCTTCTTAGCTATATTTACACCACATTTTATGATACACGTGACTTTCCATAACAAAACTCTTACTCTTCACTGTTAGAATCATTTCACTTTCCCAAAATAGTAGCAACTCTATGCACTATAAAAAGCCTTGGACAATATACTCATTCGTGCAGCATTTTTAACAAGAAGGAAAGACAATTTTCTGCAGAAGTGGCTCTGGCAATTTGGATATATGATCCACTGCATCAGCATTTTTTTTCTCCATCAACAATATGCATAATGATATTTCCTTTTGCAGAAGAATTTATTAATTAGGCAAGATCAACAAGTAGAGTTCTTGATAAAACCAATTACTTTAAGATGGATTATGAGGACTCTAATTATGTGCTAATTAATTAACTCATGTAGATTAAGATTATTATATCTCATGACTTAAGATAATCATTAATCCAGTGGAATTAGCATATTGATTTAGCCAGAGAAGTTCATCCTAATCCTCAATTTTAACTAATCTCTAAGCTAAATTGGATAAGATTAACATAATATTTTAAAATTTGATTGTAAACATTCAAAAAGGGTACAAAAGTATTATGTTGTAATTCTTCTCATGACAATATAAAAATAATATTTTAAAGTACTAGCTAACACACACATATATATATATATATATATATATATACTTTTTTAATAATAGTTAGATGTTATGGTAATTATTTCGTCTGTTTCTTTAAAGTTTAAAATACCTATTTCTAGGTTTCTTATTTCTTTATTTAACAACTCTAGTCTTTCTACAAATTGTTTCTGAATTTTTACAAGTTGATGTTTATAAGCAAATTCTCTATAATATTGACGTTGTATTTCTCTAATACACTCAATATATCTTATTGTCATTTATTATCCTAATTGATAAGATTTTCTCTTAATACGTTCCTTAAGCCACTTTATTCCTGAAGTATTATTTTCTAAATTCCTCTCACAACCTTGTATTTCCCAATTTAACGCGCTTACTAAATCTTCACAAACTTGTCTAGATGTATTATAGGATTTATGTAATCTGTTTGCTTCTAATAACCTTCTTCGACTTTCTTCTAGATTATGTTTTCTAGCTATTATATTTTTTTTTTCTGATTTCTCTATATAAATAGAAATAGCTACACCTTATGTCTTGGAAAGATCTATGTTTTTTCATACAGAGTTTATAAACTTTTGCGAGTTAGTAGGTAATGTTCCCAAAACTGATATACTAAAAAACCATAAAAAAACATTATTTACCGAAGAATATTACGGAAATATATCCTTGTTTATTATCTTTGTTTATCTTTGTGTTAAAACATTGAAATATAATATTATTGAAATATATCTCTGTTTTATAATATTATTGAAATATATCTCTGTTTTGGTATCAGAGCGAGAAGGTTTTGGGAACATTACCCAGAGTTCTCCATCTCCTCAAAAAATGGATGAGAAGGGTGTGCATTTTCCACTAAATGCTCAGAAATCCCCTGTATCGGATGTTGGTACAACTAGTCCGGTTCAAACGATGATCGGTAAAGACAAATTAAACTCGTTAATGGCTGTCACTTTGCCAAAAAGTGAAGATGAAGGATGTTCTTCATCAAAACATAAGCCAACAAAATCATGTAATAAGATTTTAAAGAAGACTTTAATATCTAAGAGAAAAAAATGAAACAATAGAGACTATAATCAAACAGACTTTAGACAGATTTTTTAGCAACCAAACACAAGATAAACATATAAATGGACCGCCAGATGGACAACCCACTAATTTGGACGACAGAACTATTCCAGAGATAAATAATACAGACAATAATTCTTTAAGATCAAATGAAGATGATAGTATTGCACACTTCCAAGATGCTCAGGATCCATACGAAGACGATGACTCAGGAATGAGCTTCGACTCAATTGCCCTGCACAACTTGGATACATAGTAAAGACAATATAATTGGTATTATTAGATAGTGTAGTCAGGTGGGGATGCCCACTTTATGTCTCGTAATAATCAGTGTCCGAGTGCTTCCTTTATCACTACTTTCCAAAAGAAAGAAAAACTGTTGAAGCACGCGTCAAAATAAATCTGGAAGAAAAATTAATAATGCATATTACGATGGGGCCCAATGAGTACCCGACTTGCATTATTAAGATTCTTTATTATATCTTATCTTTAAGTGTCGGCCACATGTGTTTAGGCCACGTAGTAATCTTTAGAACCACTACTTTATCTAGTTTTTGCCTATACAAGGTGTACATTTTGTAGAAAGAAGGCAGAGTGAAATTAACCAACTTCAAAAACATACTTGAAATGATTAAACCCTTCCTCCCAAAAAACCCATCCAAGTCAGTCTTTTTTGTATAAACTTTGTATCAGTGTGTTTTAAATAAAAGCTCCAAGTTTTCTATTCGATCTTAAGGGGGTTCCCGAAAGGGAAACCTCTCTCCTAGTTACTTCATGTAAGTTCTTATTTACATATTTTCCCCACAAAAAATATTTATACTTATGTTCTTATATGCATGTTTAAAGCTATTTAACATATTTTTATACATCATGTAAATTAAATTCTCTGAAAAATTCTTACCCTTAGTATATGGTTAGCCTCTTAATTTCTTAATAACAACGATGGATTAACATGTAAATTCCTAGGAATTCTGACCGGCCTTGATAGTCCAACAGATCTGCAAAATAGACAAAGGACGAGTGTTAGCTGCCAGATTAAAGTTTTTCGGGGTGTGGTTAAAGAAGTAAGATGTTAAGAACATAGATTAAGAGGAAGAGATGAACAAGGTAAAATAAAATTTAAAAGAAAAAAAAACATAAAAAACTCTGGGGAAAATATAAACTATAAGAATGATAAACATGAAGAAACAGTGGGAAAGAGGGAGTACTGAGTAGGTTTTACAAAACTGATATACTAAAAAATCATAAAAAAATATTATTTACCGAAGAATATTACGGAAATATATCCTTGTTTATTATATTTGTTTATCTTTGTGTTAAAACATTGAAATATAATATTATTGAAATATATCTCTGTTTTATAATATTATTGAAATATATCTCTGTTTTGGTATCAAAGCGAGAAGGTTTTGGGAACATTACCTACTAACTCGCAAAAGTTTATAAACTCTGTATGAAAAGACATAGATCTTTCCAAGACATAAGGTGTAGCTATTTCTATTTATATAGAGAAATTAGAAAAAGAAATAATATAATAGCTAGAAAACATAATCTAGAAGAAAGTCGAAGAAGGTTATTAGAAGCAATTAGATTACATAAATCCTATAATACATCTAGACAAGTTTGTGAAGATTTAGTAAGCGCGGTAAATTGGGAAATACAAGGTTGTGAGAGAGATTTAAAAAATAATACGTCAGGAATAAAGTGGCTTAAGGAACGTATTAAGAGAAAATCTTATCAATTAGGATAATAAATGCCAATAAGATATATTGAGTGTATTAGAGAAATACAACGTCAATATTATAGAGAATTTGCTTATAAACATCAACTTGTAACAATTCGGAAACAATTTGTAGAAAGACTAGAGTTGTTAAATAAAGAAATAAGAAACCTAGAAATAGATATTTTAAACTTTAAAGAAACAGACGAAATAATTACTATAACATCTAACTATTATAAAAAAGCATTAATTAGTGAACAATCTAGGCTGATAGAAAATATACAAGAAGTAGAATTAGATATAACCTATACAAATAGTAGATTGAAATATCAAACTAAGCTAAGCAAAAAATACCTTAACTTAAACCACTTAGGATAACAAGATAGCTTCTTTGAAACGCCTTGATTACTTAGATCTTAGATTTCAACCAGAAAAGAAATATAGAGTATTAAAAGATAACTCCACTATAAGGTGTAATTTCAACCAGGGTGAACATATTTTACATTCAGAAGATAAACAATATAATACAATAATAGACTTTTTGATAAATTCAAGCGAAAAAATTCAGGAAAAAGATAATAGTATAATAAGAATTTTAGAAGAGATAGAAGTTACTCAGAATAAACATAAAAAGACACTAGATAAAATAGAACAAAATTTAGATTATTTAAAGTCACAAGAAATAGAAATAGACAGGAAAATTCAGTATTTAAATCACAAATTTAATTTAGAAAAAATACCTACAAAATTAGAAATTGAAAAGCTAATAAAAACCATAATAAAAAGACCTAAAGAATTAGAAGTAAAAACAACTCAATTAATATCTAAGCTAGTAGAACAAGTAGAAAATATAACAACAGAAATCAAAGATTTGCAAGGAATAACAAAAAGATTAGAAGAAATATCACTTTCATGAGTGAAGAAGATATAAATTATAGTAAAGCACTAGAAAAATCAAGAAGTTATCATAGCGAACCAGAAGGATTATCTAAGCATATACCTTCAAGTATAACAGATAAAATTTTATTAAAACAAAATAATACCATAATAGAGTTATTATTAGACTTACACAAAAAGATAAACATTTTAATTAAAGGCAAAGAAAATCAAAAACCTTTTCATGAAGAACCGAAATTACCCGAACTACATAAGAAAATAGACATCCTAATAGAAAATAAAGAAGCTCAAGAGCCACCCAAAAATAGCTTTGAAGTAGAAGAACTTATTAACCAATTAAAACGAATTGAGTTAACTCCTAAACAAGAAAGGAAAAATATAATAAGAAAACCACAAAAATGGACTTTCTATCAAATAGACGGAGAACCATCGAAAATAATGAAAGACAAGGAGAAGAAAGACAAAGAATAAGTTTTCGGAGAATAGAATAGGAATTAATAATATATTATCCAGAATATGTAGAAGACAACCTAATATGGAGTAGAACCAAGAACTTAATGAAATAATAGATGTAGATAAAGATTTACAAATCTTCCAGCAACATCAATTAAAATTATTAAATCCTAAAACATTATATAACGCAGGATATTTTTTTACAGACAATCAGCTATATAGACATTATAGAGAAGAACAAATATCAGCTATAGGAGAAGATTTTAAAATACTAGATTTAGTAAATGTTAATTCTTTAAGACATATAAAAAATAATAAAATGATATTGATGCATATGGGTTTAATTGTTATAGGAATAAAAGGTCTAACTAGAAAGAATCTAGGATCCAAAGTATTAATAACAATATATGATGATAGATGGTCAGATATTAAAAAATCAATAATAGGATTAACTGAAGTAGATATGACTAATAATGGAGGAATATTCTATATAAGTCCAGATTGCTTAATGAACTTAAAAGAATTTGGAAAAAACATTAAAATAGGAATCCAAACTAAAGGGTACGAAGAAATTAATAATGGAAATAATTTATTAATGTGCATAGGGTTTATTGGAAAATTAACTTTAAGTAGTAATACTAAATTTAAACTAAAAGTAAATGATGTAGTTGAAATAATGGGAAATAAAGGCATAAGTTTAATAAAACCAATAAAAATAGACCCAGAAATATATGCAGGTTTAGAATGGAATTTAAACAAATTTACTAAACCAAAATTTTTTACACCAGACTCTCATCTATTATATACTACAAGTAAAGGAGAAACTTCAGTCAGGTTTACAGATTATAATTACACAACCAAAAGAAATTTAGACGACGACGAAATAAAGAGTAATATAGAAACAGAAAGCGAGTTTATGAATATAGAAGTCCTACAAGAAGGATATGAAGTAGACATGGTCATAGAAAAAACTGAAAACTTAGCAGAAGAATATAAATATATAACTTTTAAATGTAAAGGATGTCAAAAGGACGAAATGAAAATAGAAGAATGTATAGAACATTTTAAAAACTGTTTAGAGAAAAGTGATAATTTAGGATATAGAAATAACAAACTATTCCTTGAAAGAAAAGATGAAGACACAATTTCTGTATTAAGTTCCACAATAAGTTATAAAGAACTAGCAGAATTAGAACCAACTAGCTCTTCAAGTGCTAGCTCATTTCAACAAATAAACCCTAATCCCCAACCAATAGATTATAGTACAAGCAATGTACTTAGAAGACCAGCAATTAGGATAAACCCAGATACAAAACTTAGAGGAGATAATATAAAACCAACAGGTAAAACAATGCCAATAGAAGAACCAATTAAACTACAAGAAGGAGGTAGTAAAGGTAAAATTCTGAATATAGCAGCACACGATCCCCAAATGTGGGATACAGTGATAGATTTATGGAAAGGAATAGTAGTTGCATATTACTTAAGACATTATACAGAAACAGATACAGAAACAATGTATAAATATTTAGAAACCTTTTTGGGGGAATCGACAAAAACCACATGGGGAAGTTTTAAGACAAATTGCCCATATGACTTCCAGGTTTTATTAAGTATAGGACCAAATCCTTATAATTTCACAAACAAAATGCATATGTTATTAACTGGAAAAGATCCAAATAATGGACTATTAGCACTACAAAAAGAAGTATTAATCAAACTAGAACAATTAAGTATTTCACATTGGGTATATATAAAGAAATTCCTACAAGACTATTTTTATTATTGCACTGTTAGCGGAAACATTTTTAACGAAGAATTAGGCAAAAAATTATTCAATAAATTACCTGGGGCTTTTGAAAGAGAAATAGAAGATAGATGGTATAAAAGAGATGGTGTAGTAGCCAACCCAAATTTAAAATGGACAATAGGGCATAGAACACAACATATAATGGATATACTAACAGAAAAATGTACAAACATACAAATACAAAAATAATTAAAAAAAAATGAAATGAATTTCTGCAAATCTGTTATATACACCAGCATAGAAAATATAAGAAGAAACAAAAACCATATAGTCGTAAACAATACTTCTTAAGAAAATCAAAAGCTAAAAAACCGTGGTTAAATAGAGATAGACATGTTAGGAAATATAGAAATGATAGAAACTATAAAAATAAATTAGAATGCTATACTTGTGGAAGCATAGACCATTTAGCTAATGTATGTCCTAAAAGAAATAATATTAGAACTAGAAATTCTCAACTAATAGAGGATTTCCAAGAAACTTTATTAAATGTAGACGAATACATGTCAGATACAAAAAGTATATACTCAATAATAAGTATTGATGTAAATGATAAAGATAATCAAAAATCTGATTCTTCAGAATCAGAAGAAGATAACTTAGTCAATGAGCCAGGACAAGAGATAGAAGATTTAGACTTAAACAATCTAGTAATCAATAATTTAATGAATGTTACTCAAGAATGTATACATGAATTCCAAAGAAACAAAGGTTTAGACAGTAATAGATGCCGCATATGCAATTGGTATCCAAGTAAAGACAACAGAGCTAAATGCAAAAAATGTTACTTAGAAGCATGTATAAATTGTATAGAAAACACTTTAAAAATAAAAATAGAACCAGAAATAAATAATGGACAAAAATATACAAATAATCAAATTCTAAATCTAAGAGTATCTACATTAGAAACCCGAGTAAATGATTTAGAACAAAGATTAACCATCCTGGAAAAAGGAAAAACCAAAATCGTCATAGAAGAAACAGATACACAAGAAGCTATACATTTAGAAAAATTGGAGGCAGAACTTATGAATCTAGAAGAGAATGACACTAGTCTAATATGCAACGAAGATAAAGAATTCTCTACCATAAAAGTATTAGTAAAAATTAAAATAAAAGATGTAGAGATAGAAACTTTAGCATTAGTAGATCCCGGATGTACTAGCTGTCTAATCAATAAAGAAATAGTATCGAAACATTTACTAAAGGTACTTGAAAGACCTATAACAACCACTCAAATGGATGGATCACAGAATATTTACAATTATTACATAGAAAAAGCACAAATAAGTTTTCTAAATACATGCAATAAATTCTATAACCCAATTTACAATGTTAATAAAATATTAGCAAGAGATTTAAACATAGGATCAGATTTTGTTATCGGACTAAGATTTTGTATCCAGAATAAAGGAGGATGTCTCTTAACAAGAGATGGAATAATGCTCTTTAAAAACTTAACTTATACACCAGTACAAACAGTAACATTGTCAACAACATATAGAACACTAAACACACATAAAACGGGTTTGTTTCCAGAAACATGTTGCGACGATTGCCAAAATAATCAATGCCAAAGCAGCAACCTGTTAAAAGAAAATAAAAATGTAAAAGAAAATCTAGAAGAAATTAGAAATTATACTCTGCTTAATGCAGAAGGACAAGAATGCTTAACAGATATAGAAAAGGATTATACCCTAATAAGTATAGAGACCCAGTTTTATAATTTTAGGAAAGGAATGGACAAAATAGGAATAATAAACAGTCCAAAAGATTTAGAAAATATAATAGCTATACTAGATAAAATGGAAATAATAGGAGAAAGATCGTTGGATGCTAACGAAATAATGTGTAAATTAGATATAATTAATTCAGAATACACTATAAAAACAGCACTTATAGAAGCAAATAATGAAGATACTAAAGAATTTGATATACAAATAAAGGAACTTTTACAATTAGAAGTAATAAGAAGATCTACCTCTAGACATAGATCGACTACCTTTATGGTAAGAAATCATAGTGAACCAAATAAGGGGTAAAACTCATATGGTAATTAACTATAAAAGATTAAATGATAACACCAAAACAGATGCATATAAACTATCAGATAAAAGTGAGTTAATTAATAGAATTCAAAATAAAAAGGTATATAGTAAATTTGACTGTAAATCAGGATACTGGCAAGTCAAAATACACCCAGACAACATAGAATGGACTGCATTCACCTGTCCAGGTGGACATTTTGAATGGTTAGTTATGCCACTTGGTTTAAAGACAGCTCCACCCATTTTTCAAAGAAAGATGGATAATATATTTGGAGAATATAAACATTTTATATTAGTATATGTAGATGATATTTTGGTATTCAGTCAAAATATACAAGAACACTTAGGACACTTACAAATAATTTTTAGGCTATCTGTTAAACATGGGATAATAATAAGTAAAAAGAAAATGGAATTATGTAAGACTTGTATTAATTTTCTAGGAATAACTTTAGGAAATGGAAAGGTAAAACTTCAACCACACATTGCAAAGAAAGTATTAGAAATGCCAGATAAATTAGAAAAGACAAAAGATTTACAAAATTTTTTAGGATTGGTAAATTATGCAAGAAATTTTATTCAAGACTTAGGAAAAATAGCAGGACCATTATACGCAAAGACCGGTAGTAAAGGGCAGAAAAACTTCAATATAGAAGACATTAAGTTAATCCAAAAAATAAAAGAAAAAATTAAAAATATTCCAGACCTAAAAATTCCATTAGAATCAGATTATCTAATCATTCAAACAGAGGGTAGTGATTTAGGATGGGGAACTATTTTAAAAGCAAGACCTAATAAATACAGTAATAAAAATGAAGAACAAATATGTGGTTATCAGAGTGGAGCATATAAAGAAAAAGGAAACATGAGTGCTATAGACCTAGAAGTATTAGCTATAATATATGGGTTAAATAGTTTTAAGTTATATATTCTAAACAAAGAGGAAATTTTAGTTAGAACAGACTGTGAAGCTATAGTTAAATTTCATCAAAAAATAAATGACAAAACTAGTAGTAGAAGAAGATGGTTAAATTTTACAGACACCATATCTGTTTATAAGAATATTGTATTTGAGCATATAAAAGGTAAAGAAAACGAATTAGCAGACCAGTTAAGTAGATTACAACTATGAATAAATAAATAAGTTTAATCCGACTTATTTGTTTTCAGCATGAGACCAACAGGACAACCTCCTGCAGATAAAGACAAGGGTGTAGCTTCGTCTTCAGATTCACATCAACAGACAATGTTAGGTAATTTAAATTTTAGACCACTAGAATCTTTAGAAACAATGGAAAGAATTCACTTCGGACCATTTAACTTAATTTCTTACCCTGAGAGCAGCATATCATTTAGAGTAAGACCAGACTACATTTTAGATAGACCCCAAAGGTGTTTAGTAGATAATCTTTGGATATCTTATAATAGACAAAACCGTAATCATTTTATGGCTTTCATGAATTCTTTATGCCATTACATGGCAGAAAAAAGTAGGCCTAGGTTTAAATATTATGTAGTCATTCATGGAAAAACTAACGGAATTTTCCAAACATGGTTAGAAGTGTTAGATTTAATACAAGGTTTTAAAGCCCCTCTTTTTAAAGGTTTTAATGATTTTACCGAAGCCACAAATCATGCTAGAGGATATTTAGGACCCAATAATATATATCTCCATCACTCAGACAAAACCCAGATCAAATACCTCAATATAATTTGCAAAAAGAGACTAGAAAGATTATTTTTTGCAACCATTGTTCTTCGATGACGGAGAATTTCAAAAAGCTAAATGCTCAGAAAGAATCACTTCTCATGAAAAACACTCGATTAATAAAGCAGATACAACTATTAGAAGCGAGACTCAACCATCAGACAAATGTAAGCAAGACAGATGCACAAACACAGACGCAGACTCAGAGTTCTCCATCTCCTCAAAAAATGGATGAGAAGGGTGTGCATTTCCCACTAAATGCTCAGAAATTTACTGTATCGGATGTTGGTACAGCTAGTCCGGTTCAAACGGTGACCAGTAAAGATAAATCAAACCCGTTAATGGTTGTCACTTTGTCAAAAAATGAAGATGAAGGATGTTCTTCATCAAAACATAAGCCAACAAAATCAGGTAATAAGATTTTAAAGAAGACTTTAATATCTAAGAGAAAAAAATGAAACAATAGAGACTATAATCAAACAGACTTTAGACAGATTTTTTAGCAACCAGACACAAGATAAACATATAAATGGACCGCCAGATGGACAACCCACTAATTTGGACGACAGAACTGTTCCAGAGATAAATAATACAGACAATAATTCATTAAGATCAAACGAAGATGATAGTATTGCACACTTCCAAGATGCTCAGGATCCATACGAAGACGATGACTCAGAAATGAGCTTCGACACAATTGCCCTGCACAACTTGGATTCATAGTAAAGACAATATAATTGGTATTATTAGATAGTGTAGTCAGGTGGGGATGCCCACTTTATGTCTTGTAATAATCAGTGTCCGAGTGCTTCCTTTATCACTACTTTCCAAAAGAAAGAAAAACTGTTGAAGTACGCGTCAAAATAAGTCTGGAAGAAAAATTAATAATGTATGTGACGATGGGGCCCAATGAGTACTCGACTTGCATTATTAAGATTATTTCTTATCTCTTATCTTTAAGTGTCGGCCACATGTGTTTAGGCCACGTAATAATCTTTAGAACCACTACTTTATCTAGTTTTTGCCTATACAAGGCGTACATTTTGTAGAAAGAAGACAGAGTGAAATTAACCAACTTCAAAAACATACTTGAAATGTGTAAACCCTTCCTCCCAAAAAACCCATCCAAGTCAGTCCTTTTTGTATAAACTTTGTATCAATGTGTTTTAAATAAAAGCTCCAAGTTTTCTATTCGATCTTAAGGGGGTTCCCGAAAGGGAAACCTTTCTCCTAGTTACTTCATGTAAGTTCTTATTTACATATTTTCCCCACAAAAAATATTTATACTTATGTTCTTATATGCATGTTTAAAGCTATTTAACATATTTTTGTACATCATGTAAATTAAATTCTCTGAAAAATTCCTACCCTTAGTATATGGTTAGCCTCTTAATTTCTTAATAACAACGATGGATTAACCTGTAAATTCCTAGGAATTCTGGTCGGCCATGATAGTCCAACAGGTTTGCAAAATAGACAAAGGACGAGTGTTAGCTGCCAGACTAAAGTTTTTTGGGGTGTGGTTAAAGAAGTAAGATGTTAAGAACATAGATTAAGAGGAAGAGATGAACAGGGTAAAATAAAATTTAAAAGAAAAAAAAACATAAAAAACTCTGGGGAAAATATAAACTATAAGAATGATAAACATGAAGAAACAGTGGGAAAGAGGGAGTACTGAGTAGGTTTTACAAAACGGATATACTAAAAAATCATAAAAAAATATTATTTACCGAAGAATATTACGGAAATATATCCTTGTTTATTATCTTTGTGTTAAAACATTGAAATATAATATTATTGAAATATATCTCTGTTTTATAATATTATTAAAATATATCTCTGTTTTGGTATCAGAGCGAGAAGGTTTTGGGAACATTACCTACTAACTCGCAAAAGTTTATAAACTCTGTATGAAAAGACAGAGATCTTTCCAAGACATAAGGTGTAGCTATTTCTATTTATATAGAGAAATCAGAAAAAGAAATAATATAATAGCTAGAAAACATAATCTAGAAGAAAGTCGAAGAAGGTTATTAGAAGCAAACAGATTACATAAATCCTATAATACATCTAGACAAGTTTGTGAAGATTTAGTAAGCGCATTAAATTGAGAAATACAAGGTTGTGAGAGAGATTTAAAAAATAATACTTCAGGAATAAAGTGGCTTAAGGAATGTATTAAAAGAAAATCTTATCAATCAGGATAATAAATGCCAATAAGATATATTGAGTGTATTAGAGAAATACAACGTCAATATTATAGAGAATTTGCTTATAAACATCAACTTGTAAAAATTCGGAAACAATTTGTAGAAAGACTAGAGTTGTTAAATAAAGAAATAAGAAACCTAAAAATAGATATTTTAAACATTAAAAAAAACAGACGAAATAATTACCATAAAATCTAACTATTATAAAAAAGCATTAATTAGTGAACAATCTAGGCTGATAGAAAATATACAAGAAGTAGAATTAGATATAACCTATACAAATAGTAGATTGAAATATCAAACTAAGCTAAGCAAAAAATACCTTAACATAAACCACTTAGGATAACAAGATAGCTTCTTTAAAACGTCTTGATTACTTAGATCTTAGATTTCAACCAGAAAAGAAATATAGAGTATTAAAAGATAACTCCACTATAAGGTGTAATTTCAACCAGGGTGAACATATTTTACATTAAGAAGATAAACAATATAATACATTAATAGACTTTTTGATAAATTCAAGCGAAAAAATTTAGGAAAAAGATAATAGTATAATAAGAATTTTAATAAAGATAGAAGTTACTCAGAATAAACATAAAAAGACACTAGATAAGATAGAACAAAATTTAGATTATTTAAGGTCACAAGAAATAGAAATAGACAGGAAAATTCAATATTTAAATCACAAATTTAATTTAAAAAAAATACCTACAAAATTAGAAATTGAAAAGCTAATAAAAACCATAATAGAAAGACCTAAAGAATTAGAAGTAAAAATACCTCAATTAATATCTAAGCTTGTAGAACAACAGAAATCAAAGATTTGCAAGGAATAACAAAAAGATTAGAAGAAATATCACTTTCATGAGTGAAGAAGATATAAATTATAGTAAAGCACTAGAAAAATCAAGAAGTTATCATAGCGAACTAGAAGGATTATCTAAGCATATACCTTCAAGTATAACAGGTAAAATTTTATTAAAACAAAATAATACCATAATAGAGTTATTATTAGACTTACACAAAAAGATAGACATTTTAATTAAAGGCAAAGAAACTCAAAAACCTTTTCAAGAAGAACCGGAATTACCCGAACTACATAAGAAAATAGACGTCCTAATAAAAAATAAAGAAGCTCAAGAGCCACCAAAAAATAGCTTTGAAATAGAAGAACTTATTAACCAATTAAAACGAATTGAGTTAACTCCTATACAAGAAAGAAAAAATATAATAAGAAAATCACAAAAATGGACTTTCTATCAAATAGACGGAGAATCATCGAAAATAATGAAAGACAAGGAGAAGAAAGACAAAGAATAAGTTTTTTGAAGAATAGAATAGGAAATAATAATATATTATCCAGAATATGCAGAAGACAACCTAGTATTTTAAAATCTTCTCCTATAGCTGATATTTGTTCTTCTCTATAATGTCTATATAGCTAATTGTCTGTAGACAAATATCCTGCGTTATATAATGTTTTAGGATTTAATAATTCTAATTGATGTTGTTGGAAGATTTGTAAATCTTTATCTACATCTATTATTTCGTTAAGTTCTTGGTTCTGCTCCATATTAGGTTGTCTTCTGCATATTCTGGATAATATATTATTATTTCCTATTCTATTCTCCGAAAAACTTATTCTTTGTCTTTCTTCTCCTTTGTCTTTAATTATTTTCGATGGTTCTCCGTCGATTTGATAGAAAGTCCATTTTTGTGGTTTTCTTATTATATTTTTTCTTTCTTGTTTAGGAGTTAACTCAATTCGTTTTAATTGGTTAATAAGTTCTTCTATTTCAAAGCTATTTTTTTGTGGCTCTTGAGCTTCTTTATTTTTTATTAGGATGTCTATTTTCTTATGTAGTTCGGGTAATTCCGGTTCTTCCTGAAAAGGTTTTTGAGTTTCTTTGCCTTTAATTAAAATGTCTATCTTTTTGTTTAAGTCTAATAATAACTCTATTATGGTATTATTTTGTTTTAATAAAATTTTACCTGTTATACTTGAAGGTATATGCTTAAATAATCCTTCTGGTTCGCTATAATAACTTCTTGATTTTTCTAGTGCTTTACTATAATTTATATCTTCTTCACTCATGAAAGTAATATTTCTTCTAATCTTTTTGTTATTCCTTGCAAATCTTTGATTTATGTTGTTCTACAAGCTTAGATATTAATTGAGTTGTTTTTACTTCTAATTCTTTAGGTCTTTCTATTATGGTTTTTATTAGCTTTTCAATTTCTAATTTTGTAGGTATTTTTTCTAAATTAAATTTGTGATTTAAATATTGAATTTTCCTGTCTATTTCTATTTCTTGTGATTTTAATAATCTAAATTTTGTTCTATCTTATCTAGTGTCTTTTTATTTTTATTCTGAGTAACTTCTATCTTTTCTAAAAAAATTATTATACTATTATCTTTTTCCTAAAAAATTTCGCTTGAATTTATCAAAAAGTCTATTATTGTATTATATTGTTTATCTTCTGAATGTAAAATATGTTCACCCTGGTTAAAATTACACCTTATAGTGGAGTTATCTTTTAATACTCTATATTTCTTTTTTGGTTGAAATCTAAGATCTAAGTAATCAAGGCATTTTAAAGAAGCTATCTTGTTATCCTAAGTGGTTTAAGTTAAGGTATTTTTTGCTTAACTTAGTTTGATATTTCAATCTACTATTTGTATAGGTTCTATCTAATTCTACTTCTTGTATATTTTCTATCAGCCTAGATTGTTCACTAATTAATGCTTTTTTATAATAGTTAGATGTTATAGTAATTATTTCGTCTGTTTCTTTAAAGTTTAAAATATTTATTTCTAGGTTTCTTATTTCTTTATTTAACAACTCTAGTCTTTCTACAAATTGTTTCCGAATTTTTACAAGTTGATATTTATAAGCAAATTCTCTATAATATTGACGTTGTATTTCTCTAATACACTCAATATATCTTATTGGCATTTATTATCCTAATTGATAAGATTTTCTTTTAATACGTTCCTTAAGCCACTTTATTCCTGAAGTATTATTTTCTAAATCTCTCTCACAACCTTGTATTTCCCAATTTAACGCGCTTACTAAATCTTCACAAACTTGTCTAGATGTATTATAGGATTTATGTAATCTAATTGCTTCTAATAACCTTCTTCGACTTTCTTCTAGATTATGTTTTCTAGCTATTATATTATTTCTTTTTTTCATTTCTCTATATAAATAGAAATAGCTACACCTTATGTCTTGGAAAGATCTATGTCTTTTCATACAGAGCTTATAAACTTTTGCGAGTTAGTAGGTAATGTTCCCAAAACCTTCTCGCTTTGATACCAAAACAGAGATATATTTCAATAATATTATAAAATAGAGATATATTTCAATAATATTATATTTCAATGTTTTAACACAATGATAAACAAAGATAATAAACAAGGATATATTTCCGTAATATTCTTCGGTAAATAATGTTTTTTTATGATTTTTTAGTATATAAGTTTTGTAAAACCTACTCAGTACTCCCTCTTTTTCACTGTTTCTTCATGTTTATCATTCTTATAATTTATATTTTCCCCAGAGTTTTTTATGGTTTTTTTTTAACTTTATTTTACCTTGTTCATCTCTTCCTCTTAATCTATGTTTTTAACATCTTACTTCTTTAACCATACCCCGGAAAACTTTAGTCTGGTAGCTAACACTCGTCCTTTGTCTATTTTGCAGACCTGTTGGACTATCAAGGCCGGCCAGAATTCCTAGGAATTTACAGGTTAATCCATCGTTGTTATTAAGAAATTAAGAGGCTAACCATATACTAAGGGTAAGAATTTTTCAGAGAATTTAATTTACATGATGTATAAAAATATGTTAAATAGCTTTAAACATGCATATAAGAACATAAGTATAAATATTTTTTGTGGGGAAAATATGTAAATAAGAACTTACATGAAGTAACTAGGAGAGAGGTTTCCCTTTCGGGAACCCCCTTAAGATCGAATAGAAAACTTGGAGCTTTTATTTAAAACACACTGATACAAAGTTTATACAAAAAGAACTGACTTGGATGGGTTTTTGGGGAGGAAGGGTTTACACATTTCAATTATGTTTTTGAAGTTGGTTAATTTCACTCTGCCTTCTTTCTACAAAATGTATGCCTTTTATAGGCAAAAACTAGATAAAGTAGTGGTTCTAAAGATTACTACGTGGCCTAAACACATGTGGCCGACACTTAAAGATAAGAGATAAGAAAGAATCTTAATAATGCAAGTCGGGTACTCATTGGGCCCCATCGTCACATGCATTATTAATTTTTCTTTTAGACTTATTTTGACGCATGCTTCAACAGTTTTTCTTTCTTTTGGAAAGTAGTGATAAAGGAAGCACTCGGACACTGATTATTACAAGACATAAAGTGGGCATCCCCACCTGACTACACTATCTAATAATACCAATCATATTGTCTTTACTACGTATCCAAGTTGTGCAGGGCAATTGAGTCGAAGCTCATTCCTGAGTCATCGTCTTCGTATGGATCCTGAGCATCCTGGAAGTGTGCAATACTATCATCTTCGTTTGATCTTGAAGAATTATTGTCTGTATTATTTATCTCTGGAACAGTTCTGTCGTCCAAATTAGTGGGTTGTCCATCTGGCGGTCCATTTATATGTTTATCTTGTGTCTGGTTGCTAAAAAATTTGCCTAAAGTCTGTTTGATTATAGTCTCTATTGTTTCATTTTTTCTCTTAGATATTAAAGTCTTCTTTAAAATCTTATTACCTGATTTTGTTGGCTTATGTTTTGATGAAGAACATCCTTCATCTTCACTTTTTGGCAAAGTGACAGCCGTTAACGGGTTTGATTTGTCTTTACCGGTCACCGTTTGAACTGGACTAGCTATACCAACATCCGATACAGTGAATTTCTGAGCATTTAGTGGGAAATGCACACCCTTCTCATTCATTTTTTTAGGAGATGGAGAATTCTGCATCTGTGTTTGTGCATCTGTCTTGCTTACATTTGTCTGATGGTTGAGTCTCGCTTCTAATAGTTGTATCTGCTTTATTAATCGAGTGTTTTCCATGAGGAGTGATTCTTTCTGACCATTTAGCTTTTTGAAATTCTCCGTCATCGAAGAACAATGGTTGCAGAAAATAATCTTTCCAGTCTCTTTTTGCAAATTATACTGAGGTATTTGATCTGGATTTTGTCTAACTGATGGAGATATATAATAGTTGGGTCCTAAATATCCTCTAGCATGCTTTGTGGCTTCGGTAAAATCATTAAAACCTTTAAAAAGAGGGGATTTAAAACCTTGTATTGAATCTAACACTTCTAACCATGTTTGAAAAATTCCGTTAGTTTTTTCATGAATGACTACATTATATTTAAACCTAGACCTACTTTTTTCTGCCATGTAATGGCATAAAGAATTCATGGAAGTCATAAAATGATATTATTAAATCAGAAAATATTATATAACGCGGGATATTTTTCTACAGACAATCAGCTATATAGACATTATAGAGAAGAACAACTATCAGCTATAGGAGAAGATTTTAAAATACTAGATTTAGTAAATGCTAATTCTTTAAGACATATAAAAAATAATAAAATGATATTGATGCATATGGGTTTAATTGTTATAGGAATAAAAGGTCTAACTAGAAAGAATCTAGGATCCAAAGTATTAATAACAATATATGATGATAGATGGTTATATATATATATATTGAATCTCAAAAGCAAAAGTACCTCAAAAATTGGAATAGAGGGAATATGTGTGTTTTATCTATATCTATAATATATTCTTAGAAATGTTGTTTGAATTTTTTGCCCTTCATTAAAAGTCTCCGCTTTAGATAAAATCATCTTTTCATCCTTTTTTTTAAAAAAATTATTATTTAATTATATTTATAATATTGACTCCTAAAATATATGGGATCAAGACTCTAAAATTCTAAATTATATGGGATCAAGACTCTAAAATATATGGTAAGACTTTTAAGTTATAACAAGTTCAGCTTGTAATTAAAAGTTTAAAAGAATAAGAATTTAATTCGACCAAAATCAAAATTAAAAACTAATAAAAGGAAAAGGAAGAAAAGAAAATAATGGGTCATAAGAGACGTATTTGTGAGGCCGTGTTAAGTAATATTTAAATTTTTTTAAAAGTGTAGCATATTAGGACTTCTTAATTTTCATATATCTTTTTATCATATATTTCTTTTTACTATATAATTTAGGATTCATTAATTATTAGTTCTCCTAATAGAACAAAATTTGTTCTACGAGATCATGGCCAATATATACACACACGTAGTAGCCCTTACCCTTGCACATCTTTTTGTGTTTTCTCAAATTGTACAATTTTAGTTTTTTTTTGACCTGTAGTTGAGTTGAAGTAAATGCATGCATATATTTGCCTCTGGTTATGGTATATTATATTGTTGTTGTAATGTCTTCTTCTTTTCATGTATTTTCTTTTTGTTCATCTCTTTATTATATCTCATGATGCTTATTTTATTTCATGTTAATGTTAATAAAATGGATTGAGAATCATACAAATATTTTTAATTTTGTGTCTATTACATTACTTTCCTTTGTACCAATTTTCTATTTTCCTTTTGAAGTTGTGCCAGTTATATCGTCCTTTAATATAACTTGGTTCTTACCAACTTTTCAATGAGAGATTAGTCAACAAAAGAGAATATTATTGGCAAAAATATTTTTTATCTGTTGAAAAAAATTTATATATGCATTATCTTTTTTCCTTACGTGAATTGTGTCATATTATGTAATAAGACATACTTATACAAAATTTATAGCAATAATTAACCAATTAGGGTATAGGAATGCTTCTAATTTTTTTTGAAATTTCACCGGCTATATATTTTAATTGTGATATAGCCTATTTTCGTGTATTTTTTTTAACTTTTTTGTGTCTCATTCCTATTCGAATTGAATAGGTTTAAGTTGAATAGTATATGGTAACTAATATTAAAAGTGTGGAGACTCTTAGAAAAGTGATTTGAATATTTTGTTCTCTTTTTTTCAAACTAGGTAGCTTTTCTTAAAAATATTAATTTGTGTCCTATTTGGTGTATCAGTCCTAAAAGATATAAAAGTGATAAAGAATAGTATTTAAATAGCAACACTATTTTGTCGATGTCCCAGAGGGATTCAGAATCATAAGGAACGATAATGTTCCTTAGAGATGCTTATTCTAATTAATAGATCCCATATTGCTTGGCAGTTCACTTAACTTGCTGACGTGATCTTAAACTTTATTCTTTAAGTATAAATAACATAAATACCAATCTTTTTGAAAGTAATTACACTCTTTCCCACTTTTTTAATTACGTTCCTCTCTCCCTATTAATAAACATAACATAGCCGACATATACATAACATTCTGTGTATATGTTGGGATTTTCGTAATATGTTTAGGGAGTTGAGATTTTTTGTAATATTGAAAACATAAGTTGTGTATTTGTGTAATTTTTAGTACTTTTAATAATCTTTGGGCTTCATGTTAAAGTTTAATTTGTTTTGTTTCCTTGATATTCGCTTATGATGTTTTATGTGTGGTTTTTGTTTCAATTATTTTGATAAATTGATTTTATTTGTTTCACTATTTATTTTGTGTATTTGTGATAGGTATTGTGCCATTATGATGTTATAGTCTCTTAGTAAATGACTTTCACATTATACAATTCACATTATAATCACAATACTATTTTCTTAAATGTAAGGATAATCTACTTTACAATTACAGGTTTCAAAACATAATTAATTTTTCAAGGTTTTTCCTAAATTACGAGCAAGTTTCACATTATAATTTAACTTTTTTGAGTCTTTGTAAAATTGAGAGAAAGTTTGATATCATACTTATTTTTTCTTGATTTTTGTTATCCACAGTGATTTTAATTGCGGTAACATCTTCATTTATGGCAATACTGATCAGGTATACTAGTGACCTCTTGCTTTATATCATGTTTTGTCCGATCAAGGGTTATCAAAAACAATCTTTTTATCCTGCAAAGCTAAGGAAAAGATCTGCATATATCTTATCATTTGCAGATCCCACTTGTGAAATTACATTAAATATGTTATTGTTATTGTTATTGATTATAAAGTTTGAGTGCTGATTCATGATTGACTTGTGCTTGTATGATTTTGAAATCTCATGATACGTATATGACCTATTTGAACTATATTGAAAGTCTTATTATTTATTACGGTTTAATGATTTTCTAGAGACAAGTTTTGCTAGCATCAGAAGTATTGACATGCTTGGAAATAGTTATGAGTTGGCAGTAGCCTTCGTGTTGCTCTAGCTGTTGTTTGACAACTTGATCAACTTGATTGGACAATGGTAATAGAAAGGCTTGTGGAAAGAGCTGACCTTTGTAGAATATATCAGCAGGACAACTGTTACTATTTTAATTAACAGTGGTTATGTTGTGAGTTATATAATTATCAAAATAAACTCTATTTCTTTTTAACTCGGGTAATTGAGGAATATTGTTATGTGCCTGATTGGTATAGAATGAAACACTACATATTTTTTATTGCTCTTTTATACTAACATGATCTTGCTTTGGGAAGATAGTGAGATTATAACGAGGCTTCCAAATGAAATCCGAAACTAATTGCTTGTGGCTTGTGGGGTATGGAAAGAGATGGTATTTAATTTTACAGCGTTAACTTTAACGTTCTATCTCGAGAGGTATGTCTTCAGGGCCTTCTAAAGGAATCTATTAGGGCAGACTACATTCAACATAAGAGTATTTGCCAATAATACAATAATACTGGCAGTATATTAGGGAATTAGTGGACTTTTGAATCTCACATTGCTATCTTTACTATTCATCTTGGCAGGCTACTAGGGAATGAGTAGACTTTTGAATGTCACATTGCTACCTTCACTATTCATTTGTAATTTCTCCATTATGGCCCCTTGCTTTAATTTACTTACGATTCTATGTATTAATCATCATATACAACCATATATTTATGTTGTCTTTTCATTTATTCTCAATTAAGGATGGAGCAATCTCAATCATTTACTTTAATTAATTAGTCTTTTCTTACTTAAATTTGAACCAAAAATTTGAATTATAGTTAATCCAGAATGTCATTAACTAAATTAAAAATTCTTACTATAATTTAAAAAAAAAAAAATCGAGTCCTAAAATATATGATAAGTAAGAGAAAATTATATCGACAAATAATATTGAATATGTAAAAAAAGAGTACTAATAACATATATATGGTAAAGAAAAGAAGAAAATATCAATTGTTTTTTTTTTTCGAAAATTAATGTGGGGGGGGGGGTGATATAGTTGATTAATTATTGACTGGTGTAGGTAGAGAAATTCACGAGACTAATATAGATTAAAAGTACTTGAAATTCTTTTTCACACTAATAATCACAAACATGTTTTGTGTTTAGATTTTAGAGTGAAGTTAGGATTGTTAAATGTCCTAATTGGACAATACAATTAATTTGATACTCCTAATTCGACCCAAAAATACGACCAACTTAAATATAGTATTACAATAAAAGAAAAAAATATTAAAAGAAAAAACAAAAATAATTAAAAGAGATGTAGAAAATGCTAAAGAGTAATTGAAAAAATAATCTTCTATTTCTTTATGGTTTTATCTGTAAAATAATGTATATTTGAGGTGATCACAACAAATAGATTATACTATGTACAATAATATATTTAGTTTAGTTTCACCAGTAAAATCTAGGGAGAGTGATATATACATAGCCTTAACCTTAATTTGTGAGGGTAAAAAGACTATTTTCTATAATCGCAAATCTAAGCTCCTAATAAAACTCTTGATTGTAAGATTAGTTTAAGACAATAATTAATTCTATTGAAGGGAGACTCCAAATTTTAAGCAATAAAATTTAGGAATCTTTCTTTTATCCATTTGCAAAGGTCCTCTAACTTGCCTCGAAAGGCTGTCAATTGAGGTGTATACCCATTCAATGTCCACAATATGGCTTAGTGTAACAAGCTCATCTGAAATTTAATTTGCCTTCATGTAATAGTTAAGAATGACCAAATTTACATTTCCGAGGATTTTGTATGTACTTGATCATAGAAGTAAGTTGTCATGAAATTTTGAAAACTTCCTTGATACAAAGTTGGAGGACAGTTGAGTTTGTTTCTATTTCAATAATCCTTATTCCATGTTAATAGCACTAGCTCAATCCATAAAATAAAGTTTTGACATCTTCTATGGCGGGGAAAGTTTTTTCAATTATCGCAGAATACGTCATGATAATGCTCTCTTCCTATTCTCTTATAATTTCTTAGAAATGTGACTTGAACTATTAACATAATTATAAATCTTGCATATTACTTTGCTATATTTAAACATTCAACAAATAAATACATGCAATTTTATTTTTTTTGAATATTTAGTACACGTGCAACGCACGTATACTAAACTAGTGTGTATTAATAATATAGAAAATTAACTACCTGTTATATTTTGGTTAAAATTTTGTAGTTGTACGAAACAGCCTCCTCATGTACTATACAATTTTGAAGCTTTTACGCGTCAAGTCGTCACCCAATAAAAAAAGAATATTTTTTAGAAACTAATTGTTGATGTTAGAATAATGTAAACATTTATTTAATTAAAATAAATATTATAATATTAAAGAAAGCCTAGGCATAACGGGTAAAGTTGATGTCATTTGACTACGAAGTCACAGGTTCAAACCGTGAATCCAATTCCTTGCAAAAATGTAAAATAAAACTACGTGAGCTGTCCTTTATATTGCCGCAGTAGCTAAATTCAATATCTTTTAAACACGATGAATTTAAGATTAATTAGTATATAGACATATGGCGTATAAAAGTATTTTCTAATTGTTAGTTCTTCAATTTTATTTTCAATTTGTTTTTCAGACCTACGAAACGTATTGCTTAAACCGTCAGCTTCATCCAATTAAACTGATTCAAGATGAAAATCCAGCAAATTGCAGTAAAAGAATCAGCAATTTCAACATCCACTTTCTTAATTTGGACATACTCTTCCTTGAACATATGTTCTTGAAAATTACCAGTCAATGCATTTTTTAATGTTGCTTAAATTAAAGTTGTGTCAAATGTATCAAAATATGTTTTAATCTTGTGGTCTTAAATATGTCACTTGAAAAGTTAAAACTAAAATATTACCAAAAAAAAAAAGATCATTCTTTTTTAAACACATTAAAAAAAAAAGTAGGTCATTTTTTTTAACGAACAAAGTATATAACAAACTCTCAAGATCTAATCAGTCTCTAAACTTAAATATTCATAGTTCCCAAATGTTAGGACACAAAACCAATGATGCACCTATGAAAAAGATCCGCGCATTCTTTTGGAGTTGAGTTGTAGAATTTTCAACCGTGCATTTCATTTGGTAGATCTATTCGCAAGAGCAATACATATATATATACACGAATAATACGAATAATGGGCAAGGCAAATTTTACATTCCATTTCAAGATTATTTGGAATAAAATATGAATAAAAAATTAATAAAATTAGGGAAAAGACTCAAATATGTCACTGAACTATTAGAAATGACTCATTTATGTCATTCGTTAAAAGTTGGGGTCGTTCATACCATCGCCGTTACAAAACTGGCTCATCCATGCAATTACTTTTAACAGTCAGTTTTTAGAAAACAGCTTTGCCACATGGCGCATATTAGAGGTCCACGTCATTTTTAATTATTTTTTTTTAAAATTAAATTTAAAAAAAAAAATAAAAAAAATTGATGCATTAAAAAGAATCCACCCAACTTTTGATCCATTAAAAATTAGTTTGATCTATACTTTTAAAATTTGAAATTATTTGTATATTGCCCCATATCAATAGTTTTTTTTTTCCTTTTCTGACTTTCACGTGTGACTCTGTTCACAATACGGATTAATAATATGATCATCTCCGTTTGAACTAAGTTTTACTTGATTATTTACTGTTAATGAGTTAATTTTGAGATTATTTGTGTATTGCCTCATATCATCCGAGTATTTATAGTTACCAAGCTCATCGACTTTTTTTTTTGGTTGTATGCGGCTTAAACTTGTGGTCAAATATAGTAAATCGATCCATAGACAAGCAAAGACAATAAGACAATACGTCTCATACCGTCACTCTATCATCCTCATACCCATCCTGCAAAAATTTCAGTACAGTGACGTTGATGCCAATTATTGTGCTAATTAATTACCATAAAATACTTTTAATATTGTATGATATCATTCGCTTTGAACCAAATTGACATTTTTTTTTTCAAGAGACCTTAAATATCCGACATTTTATAAATATATTTTTTTTTTACTTTTCACATGGGACATTGTTCTCTCAAACACTCATTATACTGCTCCCTTTCATCCTTTTTAATATGACGGTTAATGTTTTGACACAATCATATATTAAGATAATTATTTGACAATCAACATTAATCATGGGAGGTAGAATATTTGTCTAAATTACAATAATATTTTTCTTAAATTATTTAATGATATAGTTACATAAAAATTGGTGAGACGTCATAGTTTTATATCCTTATATAGTTAATTTTAAGTGGTCCAATCCTAATTAGAAATTAAATAAAAATAATATATAAGTCATGCATGCAAGTTACAACTCACAAGTATTATGTATGTATAGTCTTTATCATTTCATTATATACTTAGTTCAATGAATTGATTAATTCCAAAATTTTATTGTTCTTTTCTCTTTAATGAAATAAAATATCTAAGAAGAAAGAATAAAATGAAGATGACATGGAATTTGTAGTCTAAGGCCAGTTGGCATATATAAAAACAAAAGTAAATCCAATATATTTTTAATAAGTTAGATAACATGGGAGTATATGTTTGCATGGGAGTATAAAATAAATTAATGTATATATATATATATATATATGCTCATTGATCTCTTCATATATATTTTTATGTTATTTTAAAATCTTTTAATGAAAATTTTGACTCTACTATTAACATAATCGTCATAGATCAAACTAATTTTTAATGGATCAAAAAGTAATGGCATGGATGGGCCAGCTTTGTTACGGCGCTGGCATGAATGAGCCCAACTTTTAACGGATGACATAAATGAGTCATTTCTGATAGTCCAGTGGCATATTTAAACCTTTTTCCCATAAAATTATGAAAGATCCATGAAAATATGTATACCTTAACAAGATCAATTCAATCCTACTAGTTGTCCCCACAACCAACAGATTGGTTTGTCTATTAACACCATCAACCTAGTTTCGTCAAAGCACAATTGGAAACGCCAACGTAATTCAACCTTCAGTCTAGCTAATTTAAGAAGTTCTAGCTCTTTAGCATTTAAGATTGCTTTGGGCAAAGTATCGTAACCATCATCATTTATATAAACACCTAAAATCAACTCTTTGATTTTACAAGCCACGAATGTCTTTATTCAATTACAGAAATGGAAAAGGGCTAAAATGTTCATCAACTATGTGAAATGGTGTAAAAATGTTATCCGTCTACCTATTGGACCTAAAATGCCCTTTCTATCTACCTGTTGAGCCTAAAATGTCTTCTCCGTCTACCTATTGGGGTTGTTTTGTCCTTTAATTTAAGAAAAAATATATAATTCCACAACTTATCTTAATTAAATTACGTAAAATTTCTATCATTTTTATTAATATTAACCAAATAAATAGTGCACAATATCAATTTTTCGTCATTCTAAATTGATCTAATAAATAAAAAGAAAAATAACATAAATAGCCATGTTAAAAAAATTCTTACATATACATAGCCGTATTAGTTGGTTGTCAGATATACCATATAAAATATTTACTTTTACAACATATTCGAATAAATATAAAAATAATTATATATTAAATTCTCATATTTCTTGTTTATTCTCTATTTTTTATGAAAATCTTTGTTCATTAATTTTTCATATACTATGTCAAAATTTTATGTTTTTTATTTTTATTGCATAGGGTGATACGGGCACGGCCACGAAGATGGATGAGTGAGAGAGTGTGTTGACCCGAGACTTGGAGTGTACAGATCGTCTAATCATTCTCGGATAGCACCTGCACCAGTAGAGATTTCTCGATTGCGAAATATATCGAAACCTTGGATAGTAAAAAAAAGTGGGATCCTGTATTTCCAAGATTGGATTTCATATTCGAATAAACCTCATAATCGTAAGAAAATGGGTTTTTTAGTTATGGGCCTAGCAAAAGAAAAACTAAAATTTACATATATACACAAGGTAAAGTTAACTTATTACATTAAATCCCAATTTGATAAAGTAATTACACAAATCCCAAAGTAATTATTTAAATCCTTTTTTTTTTTACTTTCTCTCTCATATACCTTATACATCTAAATACACGATGATTTCTTTTGTATTTTACTCCTATTACTCACCCTTTCTTTCTCTATTTTTGAAATTTATTTTCACGCCCAAATCCAAGCAACGTGTACTTACAGATTACTAATTTGTAAGTTTCCAGCATTAATTTATCTTTCTGATTTACTTCATTAATTTTTGAAAAAAAAAATTCAACTTTACGAAATCAGGATATGTTTTCGAATCCTCTTTGATTGCATGTTGGTTTGTATGAAATTACAATATGTTGCAATCATATTTAAGTTTCGTAGTTTCATTTTATCGTGTTTTTCCATAAACTACAATTCAGATCTTTGATTTTCTTGGTCTGTAGTTGCTATTGCTTAATAAACATAGTGTAAAATCGATAATGAATTCTCGTCCTAACTTTAGTTTAGGACTTAGTCAGTTAGATGCTCAGGAATAAGCTATTTTCGTTGGTTTTATTCCTGGTACATTTGATTACGAAGAACCCAATTTTGCACAGAATCGTTCCAAGCACCGCAACGATCTGATAACCATGAAGAAATTGACTAGTAAGAAGAAGGTCGATGTGGCAAGTTCTAGTATGAAGAAGGTTGATGTGGCAAGTTCTAGTTTGAAGAAGTCAGGTTCAAAAGCGACTAGTTAGAAGAAGTTTGATGAGTCCAGTCGACCACGTTTTTCAAAGGTATTCAATTTATATTATTTTATTTAATACAGTAAATGGTTAATTATATGTTGATAATCATATTTTAGGATTATACAGTGTGCATACCTTATATAGTTTGTAAGATTAATGTGTTAAGTCAATTCACTTATGAATACATTATACATTACTTTAGTTATGAGACTAATGTATAATATAAATTTTGTGCTTTATATTTCATTAGATTATACAATAAGAAATTTTATTACAGAAATAAGGGAGTTTTGTATTAAGTGAAATTATATTTTGTGAATGTCTGCCTATTGTATAAGGGTACATTATACATTCTGATAATCTTGTAGGTAATTCATGTATTAGGTGAATAATTTATGTTTTTATATGTATAGTGTGTCATTATACATGATACTACATCATATTTAAATGTATAATATAGAACATATCAGGCACTATACATTACTTATTACGGAAGACTAATGTATAATATTTTTCTTCTACTATATATTTCGTTATGTTGTACATTAAGAAGTTCTTATTACATAAAAGAAGCATATTGTGTATTATTTATTTTTATACAATTAAATTTTTTTTATATTGTATGAGATTACATTATACATTATCACAATCTTATAAGTCATACATGTTGAATGTTAATCCTTAATAGGTATAATATCACATTATACATTACTGCAGATTATTATTTAAATGTCTAATGTACCCTCATGCACATTATTATTTAAATGTATAATGTACCCTTGTGTTCTTCACTGTGCATTCATTTTTTGTAAAAGGAAAACTAGTCTGATATATGTTGAGTGTTGGGGATTTACTTAGTTTGTTATCTCTTAATTTTAGAGATCAGTTGATTTCATTTACCTGTCTCTTCTACATGTAATGCCATATTTTTTCTCCATATTTTTCGGTGGTTGATGGAGGTTGGGATGCTGCAGCTTCTCCTGCACCAGCTGTTGTACCAGACGCCTCTGCTCTAATTCCTACTGGCTGGGAATGAACTTGACTCCTTTAGAAAGTTCTTTTTGATTAAAGATTAGATATGTGAGTTTTCATAACAGACGGTTTTGTTCTCAGTGCGGTTTATAAAAATTTTGGACTTGATGATGTATGAAATTATTTCTAATTATTTGTAGCATGTCTTTTTAGTGCAACCTTATTTTCTCAAAGTCCCGAATCTTGGACCTCTCTTCTACCCTTTGTGGACTCGAGATTTGAATTATTTTTTGAAAATGGAGTCAGAAGTAGCTTTTAAAACAGGGCGTGCTTACTGTTTATTCTATGCAGCTTAGTGTATGATTGTTTTAAGTGCAGTTGAGATTGATTTGGTAAAGAGGTGGTGATGCGTTGGGTTATGTCTAATATTGCTAGTGTTTGCTTAAAGCCTTTTCGATGTTATAGAGAGTAATGTTTAAAGAATACACTATCATAGTGTCGAAGTCTTTTCGCTTCGTTAGATATGCTATAGCATAATGGTGAAAGTTAAAGTCAAATCAATCCAGAACTTGATGTTATGGAGGTGTTCCTTTTATCTTGTGAACAACGGCACTTACAATTTCATTTTTAAATGAAAACTACAAAATCAGTTGACCTTTATTTGCTATAGAAAATGACAATTTTGCATTCGAATTGTTTCTGTTTCTTTGATGGCCTTTTTGTATCAATCATTCTATCTGCCTACTGTCAAGACTGCAAGCAAGTACATGGGTTGTCAATCAATTGGCATTTTACAGAGCACCTTTAGTTAAATAAATCTGATTTGGTACAAGTGTATAAAATTCATTGTTCATGCAAGACCAAAAATTTTGAATCAACTATATGACTATTTGAAATGGATTCCTGATGGTCATGATCTTTACTGTTACAAGTGGAGAAAAGAACCTTGTCAAGGGGATCAAGCCACAAGACTGGATCACATTTTTGACAGCTACTTGGAAGTAGTGTTGCGGTAAATACGGACGTGCAGTCCACAATCGAAGAAAGTGTGATTACTTTCCAAAGGAATCGTGAATAAGATAATATGTTGTTCTAAATGCTTATGCTTAGTTTGCTTTTAATAGAATAATCATTTTAATTAGTTTTTTTTAATACACTGAAAAAAAAATTGATTTATATTTTTAATTGTTATCTGATGTTTAGTTCTTAATAAATGTTTGACATTTTCATAACCATTTAATACAGTTTACAAAGATCATATTTTGTGTTACCTTATCACTTACAATTTTAACGTAGTTATAGGTGTGTATATATTATGTAATTTGGGAACTATTACAGTAAATAGTTGTTGAAACGTATTGTGTATTACACAGTTACCCACTAACATTTCATATATAATTGATGTATGATAAACTTTTATACTTTAATGACATGTATGATGTTAAACTAACACCAGTGACTTTTAACTGACCGTTTGTACCAGTTTTTTGATTAAACAACATAAGAAATGACACATTCATGTAACTAAATTTGTGAAAATTTTAGTAGCCTTTCCATTGTGTGTTATGTGTATGAGTGTGGATTATACGTTAGTGTATATGTATGATATAAATTATTTTTGTTATACTCATATTTGCTTACCAATAATACGTTTAATGGTTGATACATTAACTAACTAATAAATTTAAAATTTCTTAACAGTTTGTTTATAATGTACGATGTGGTATTATACTTTATAAATATGTATGCTGTTAAATATTTTCGTTGTTTTCTATTAAGATATTTTCGTTGTTTTCTATTAAGTCATGAACATGTAACAACATGTATGATGTTATGTAGTACATAATTTTAAAAGACGAAATACATATACATGCTCCTGAACTATTTCACTTTTTCCATATAAACACCTCAATTAAGTCATGTACCTATTGACTCTTTACTCTTTCACAAATGGTTTCAATTAAGTACAATTGCTAATGTGGCACTGATGTGATATAGGGCATGCATTACACTTAATTTTGAAGGGTGAGATATTAAATTTTAGCTTTTTTTTATTTAAATCCCTTTATTTTTTTTATTTTCCTTAATTATCTCATTTCTCATGATTTTTTATTTTAAAAATATGATTTCTTCCCTTTTTCTTCTTTATAAACTGTTTACTGTTCTTCTTCTTCATTTTTCTTTTTCATCTTTCTCTCCCATTTTCTTCTTGCCATCAATTACCATCATTTTTCATTTTTTTACATACAAAAAATACATACACAATGCCACACACACAATTACACACACAACATAACCCGGTGAAACATCCTGCAATGACGTTATTTCCTTCTTCCACTGTCAATCTCCCCAATCAATCAAACACAAAAAAAAAATACACAACATAATTTTTTTTTTTAAAAAACAAGTAATCACACATTATGTTAACGACATACAAGAGCGCCTTTAGATTGGTAAATAGCGACTTCATCTTGAGGGACATAACCATCCCTAATTCGAATAGGTTTACGTAGGATTCCGTCAGGGCATCGTATTGTGCTAGTATTCTTTCCCCTTATTTTAGGGTTTTGCTTAGCTCAGCTACCAATTGTTTCGCTTCCTCTTCTCCTCTCCTCGTACTGCTTGTCATTGCTATTTTGATAATTTTTATAAATTGGATATGAGAAATGCTTTTCATCAATTCATCATATTTTGATTTTTTCTTAATTACTAATCATCATAATTAATTGCTACTAGCAATTAGCAATTAGCAGCACTGTGTTCAGTGTCAGATTAGAGTTAGTCGAGTCCCTCGAAGTTTGTATGTGCTAAAAATGGAGAATCATTTTTTTACTTGTCTGCTCAAAAATGGAGAAAGAAACGTTTGGAAGGAAAGAGGGGGGAGGATCGGGTGGGTGCAGTTGGGTGGGGGGTGTATTAATGACTTTGTTTAAAAAAGAAAAAATAGATTTAATTATATTAGAAAATTATTTTTATAATTATTTTAAATTAAAATGTCAAGTATCGTTATTTAATTCGATACTTTGCCACATCATTAGCGTGTGTATTAACACATTTGACATTTTTTGTCATATCAGCAGATTGTGCTCAATTAAAATCAGTTGTGAAAGAGTAAAGGATTCAATAGGTACATGGCCTAATTGAAGTGCCTATACGAAAAAAGTCGAATAGTTGAGGGGCCTATATATGTATTCACCCATTCTAAAAGTATGAGTATGTATAAGAAGAATAAGGACATCTATAAAATGTAAATTAAAATCCATCATCCAAAAATGAATAATTTATGTAACTGTTTAACATCAACTACTAAAAAATCAAGTAGACTGTTATAAAAAAGTGTTATTCTAAAGTAACAATTACACTTTCATCAGTTGATTGGAGATAACTATTCCTTGGCCGAGGAGGATCATCATTATCACTCGTGTAACCTTCCTTTGCCTTTGTCACTCCGTAATGCCATAGTAATGAAGCATACCATGCACGTTGACTTCCAACATCAAACCCACATGAATGCACTTGTTGTCCTTCACTTAATATTTCTGTGTATGCATCCACAAAGACCCTGCAATCCCTGATTTTAAAATAAAATGAAGAAACAGTCCGTTCAATAATTATACCATAATTATACATGTATAAAAAAATAAACAAAATTCACTTACAATATATCAGACGCTTGTTGTGGTATGTTTTGAACGTATTCAACATAAAATAGGTTTTGACTGATAAGACTAGTTTGCTGACCAAGCTTTCCTATGTACGCTTCTAGTGTTGACCAGTCAGTTCGCTCTGTCTTTTAAAAAAAATCACTGTCTGACAAGTAAGTAGGCAGCATCACGGCGAACTGTTGTATTTAGTTTGGTGGATTATATGAACAACAAAAGGCGTCCATCATTTGAGATCTTACGATCTCCAATGGAAGAGTTTAAATGGATGTCAATATCTGGCATCGATGTGAATCCAAACCATATTTGATCTGAAGGTGGTGGCTTTACACATAACCTCAGTGTTCCTCATAGAGATGCAACCTTGATCCCCAACGAGAGTGGAACCTGAATGTTGAATACAATGGTTAGAAAACGATGATCTTCTTCCACTTATTTCAAGACGAAGACATATAAGTTTTTCCACTCACAACTGCAAAGCCAACATAAACAGAAAAAAAGGATAATAAGTTTCTTGGTAATCCAGGCAATAGGAAAATATCAGCAAAGCACGAGTCTCATGATTCTGTGAGTCAATCTCATTTTCACCTCAATTTACTTCCCACCTTTACTAAGAACAACACACCAATTTACTTCTCTTGCTCATTACCCTTTAAGAATTACACAGAAATATGCAACAGGTTCAGAAATCAGAAGTATAGTAAGATGTCTGTTGCAGCAATTGACATCCACAAGCAGGTTAATCTATTAAACACAACAATTCCAGGAAATTTATTTGGCCTACCAGGATAATAGGAGAAGAATTACCTTCAATAATGTATTTTACTTTAATTTTTTTACGTACTTCGTCAATATTCAATTCCATAGAGATCGTAGCAATCAATTTAAAGAAAGTTACACTTTCCGAAATAATAATTGTGTCACTTTTGTATGATTGATAACTAATTTGCAATTCTCAAATACTGGAATGTCTCAACAATATGGGGATGTTCATACTTAATTTTTTAGAATAGAAGAATGTTGTTGAATAACCTTTTTTTTTTCTGAACGAAAATCTACAAACAAAACAACTTTATTGTGTTGTTTAAGAAAATATTTAAATTTAATTTTCAGTTACTATAATTACTCATACAATACATTATGTTAGCTAATTAAGGGTGTTAATTAAGGAACAAAAGATAATATCTGATTTATCTTACCTTAATTTAGGTTTAACAATTTTATTATACATTCCATTTATATATGAGGGAGGTCCAAATGTATGAGTATATTTACTAAAATCAGGAGAGAGAAAATCAAAAGGAATTTTATGTAATTACTTTGTATAGGGAGGGGATTTATGTGATTTACACAAAGAAAAATTTTGATAGGATTCTAGAGGATCTTCCCCCCACCCCCCACCCACCCCATTCAAAATCGGACGTGAAAGTTTTCTTTTATCCGGCTCAAGTAGGTACACCAAATAAGAAAAGGAGTTCTCGTTTTAAAACTCTAGAAAATCCCAAAATAAAAGGGTCTACTCCTTACTCAAGTTCCTAGTGAAGACAAAATAAGATTTCAGTGAATCCGCCTTCTATTAATTTCCTGCTTTCACGATGCCTCCATAAAAATTTATGGTATATTTATACTATAAGAATTCATGATATATTTATATATTATACAAATTATATTTATATCATAAAAATACATAGTATATTTATATCATACAAATTATATTTATACCATATAAATTATATTTATACCATAAACATACATGGTATATTTTAAATATAAAAGGTTTATACCATGTAATATTGGAAATATATATTTATATTTAATAAATAATTTTTTAACCAGAAAAGTACTTCCGACATAACGAGATATACCATGAATATTTATCCCATAAATTATATAAAAAATATAAGAGAAAATGGTCAAAAGCCCCCCAACCTTTACCCCAAATCTCAACTACACACTTATATTTTACGAGGGTCCTATGACCCCCATGAACTATTTTAAAATGAAATTATTAACCCCCCCAATGCTGACATGGCAAGAGAGTGTGTTTCACTCTCTTTAAAAGAGAGTGAGAACGAAAATAATTTATTAAAAAATTATTTACAAGGAGGAGGAGGAAGAAGATTTTTTTTTAAATGGCTATATATGTAAAAAAAAAAAAAAAAACTTTTATTTTTGTAATATTAAAAAAGTACTATTATTAATGTAATTAAAAAAGTACTATTGTTAATGTAATTAAGTTTTAAGGATGACTTTTTCATGTAATTTACCTAAATAAAAGGGCAAAATAGGCCCAATAGGTAGGCGGAAAAGGCATTTTAGGCCCAACAGGTATGTGAGAAGGACATTTTAGACTCAATAGGTAGACGAAAAGGATATTTTAGGCCAAATAGGTAAACGAAATGCGTTTTTGCACCATTTTACATAGTTAAAGGACATTTTAGGTCGCTTTTCGTTACAGAAATAATAGCTCCAAATCAAACCAATTGGTAATATTAACCAGAATTTTTGTATTCAAAATTAGTGCTTATGTCTATTTGCTAGAGTTTGATCCACAATTTTCACTACCTCTAATATGAATAATTTTTGGAGTTATCTTCATCAAAGAAGAAAAAAAGAACCGCCAAAATTAAGCAGGAGAGGAAACACTCTAAAAAGACTTGGGACAATGTACTAATTTGTGCAACATTTTTAGTAAGAAGAAAAGACAAATACTGCTAAGATTAGCAGTAGAAGAAACCCCAGGCACTAAAAGACTTGAACAATGTAGTAATTTGCGCAGCATTTTTGACAAGAAGAAAAGACAACTTTTTGCACAATCGATTTCGGCAACCTAGATATGTGATCCACTGTTTTCATGAGTGTCTTTAGTGTAAGACTAATAAAAAGTTTTGTAGGCCTAGTCTTATTTATCAAATATAGTACAACTTTGACTCTAACAAATTATACCCTAACTTTTCTTATCAAAAACAGCTAAATATATATAATACATTTTTTAACACAATTTTAATATAGTAACGCATAAATTAATTTAAATAGTATTTAAATGTTTAAAATTGAGGTGTAATACGCTTTTAACATCATTAATAAGTGAGAAAAATAAAAATGGTACTCCCTTTATTTCATTTTATGTATCATCTTTTCCTTTTTAATCCGTCCTAAAAAAAAATGTCACCTTTATTTATTTGTACTCCCTCTGTCTCATTTTGATTTATTTCGACAAATCAATCACCAAATAATCCTCGTCTTCTCCAGTGAACTTACACTGTTGGAGCAACCAACAACTTCACTACCCTATCTGTTTCTCCACTATCATCCAATAACACTGGTGAAATCCAACAATTCCGATCAAATCTGATTGCTCCGTTATAATTCCGGCATAGGTGTTGTGGTGGTTGCTGGAGTCGGAGCTCCAACATGAATGGCTATGGAGAAAATAATAGAGAAGTAGAAAAGCTATTAACGATAAAACTAGGCTATAATTCCTAATAAAATAAAAGTAGCACCATTTAAAATAATAATGCCTTTAAAAGACAACAACAAACCCAATATATTCCCACATAGTGGGGTCTGAACCTTTAAAAGACATTATTTAGATAATTATGTGACGCAAAACAATATTGAAGATTTAAAAAAAATAAAAGGTATAAAATTCAACTTTTTTTTCTATTAAGAAAGAAGTACTATCTACTTTTTATCATTAAAATTTTAGAACTTTAAATTAAACAACCCGAAATCTTTCATATTAATAAAATATATTTTTACAACAACATCCTAAGGCAAGACATTGTAAGCAGATGACTATCATCTTATTAACTGGGACCAATTCTTAGTTTTACAAGTAAACGAAACTAAATGTTATTTAGACGCCTTGACCATTGTATAACACTTTTTTCTTTCATTACTATCAAAAACATTTTTTGTTCCATCAACATAATACAACTAAACTGATTGAAGATGAAACGCTAGTAATTTGCAGTAAAAAAAATAGATGAGAAATGATATGAACCCAACACTCAAATAGCAAATTACGAAAATAATAGAAATTAACCGTTCATTAAAATAATCTTTTACTAACTATATAAACATACCGAGGATAATATATCTATTCAAAAGTCTTTAAAAAAGACTTTTTGCCAAATCTCTAAGGGCAATTTCAACATCTACCTTCTTAATTTGAATATCCTCTTCGTTGAAAATATGTCCTTGAAAATTACGAGCCAATGCATTTTCCAATTCTCTAGGTAGCAGACTCTCAAGATTGACTCTGCTAAATCCTTGTGTTGCAGAAGCTGCGCATCAATGTTTATTTAGTCACTTAAATATTCATATATTCATGGTGACAAAACTCAAAAATAACGATGCGTAACTAACCTATGGCTGAAAGGTCTATGTCATTATCAAAAAAGATCCGTTTCTGCATCCTTTTCGAGTTGCTTTGCAGGATCTCCAGCCGTGCAGCCGTGCATCTTCATCTGGCAGATCTATTCGCAAGCGTAATCCAAATCGACCTGTTCTGCAATCAGATTTGGAATAAAATATGAATATAGAGAAATCAATACAATTAAGATAGATCGAGTTATGTGTACCTCAACAAGCCATCATCAATCAATTCAATCCTAGTAGTTGTCCCAATAAGCAACAGATTGGTTTGTCTGTTAAAGCCATCAACCTAGTTTTCTCAAACAAAACTTAGATAATCATATATAGATAACTCATGAAGCAAAAACACATATTGAGTGGTGAAAGGCACAAAAGGTTTTGAAGCTGACCAATGTTGATAGTTGGCTCACTATCCTATCAGTCGCTAAGTTTGCTCCTCTTTTCTGATGTCAATACCCAAATTTAAGTTAAACAGTAACATAAGCGCACGTACACATCAAAAGAAAAGAAACAAAGTAACTCTTTTCTGATGTCAATATCCAAATTTAAGTTAATCAGTAACATAAGCGCACGTACACACCAAAAGAAAAGAAACAAGGTAACCAGGAAATGCTTACCCCAGCAATGGCATCGATTTCTTCAAATATTATTACATGAACAGGACTTTCTTCACCTAATGAAGCACTATGTATCATCAAATAACTAACATATCTACTATCTAAACAACATAAAGTATTATATATCTTACCTTGAGAGACACTAAAAATTAATAACAAGAAAAATGTATTTTCAGCATGATACTTCGCGACCTATGCAACCTCTTCATTTTATTCATACCTAGAGTTTGTTGTCTAAATGGTTGTGGAGATCCAAAGAAAATAGGGTGAATTTGGAAGAAATTAATCAACACAAGATAGGTCAGACATGATATGATACATCTTCAGCTTACCAAGGACATGTGGTAGTCTAGAACACCATGTCTGCGTAGTAGTAGCCTATTCATGTAGTCTTTGTCTTTTGGTATTTGTTATCATTTGTTGTTCACTGTGTTTAAATGATTGCACCTTGTTGTGGATGTTACAGTTCCTTCCGCACAACTTTTCTACTAGTTGTCATTTTCTTGTTCACTTTCGTTTTTCCTTTCCATTGGACTTTGATTTGCTTTACTTAAGCTTGGGGTCTTCCATAAACAACCTCTCTCTCTACCTCCAAGAGGTAGAGCCCAGACCTTTCTTTATGAGATTTAACTAGGTATGTTGTAAAATATCAAGGAGGAAAAACTAGAAAAACACAGGGGACATCATATTCTTACCCATTTGCTCAAAATCTTTGATGGATGGAGCAAAAACATCTCTCAGATTCTTTTCACTTGATCCTTCAAGAGTACCTATGATCTCCGACGCTCTCACAACCTAGAAAAAAAATAAAAAAGAAGTTTAGCAGAAACTCAGTACTGGAAAACAAGATAAACGACCTTCATTAAAATTACAACCTTCACTTTCGCATTGAGTATTTCTGATAAGCATCTTGCAACCAGTGCTTTTCCTGTTCCAGGTGGTCCGTGAATAATAAGGCCTTTTTTCGGTTGGATCCTAATCCTTTCATTCATTAAAACAACTATCAAACATTTGATAGTAAGATAGTCAAGTCTACAAAAAAATATATAATTTGGTAAAAATGCTTACTCTCTTGATAAAGCCCGAGGCATGCAACGAGGGACAATTAATTTACAAATGGCATCTTTCAATTGCTCGCTAACTCCCCCAAATCCCAAGGATGTCATTTCTGCTTGAAACTCCTCTATATTGAAATCTTTCCTTAGAACTTCTTTTGGACCATGAGCCTAACAAAAAAGTAAATTAACTCCATAAACTTAAATAAAGAACAATTGGTATTTGATTCAGGAACCTGCTGAAATTCATTGCTTAATTTAAGTGGTTAAGCACCTTTAGTTATAAACTTTATCCTCCAAGTACAAGCTTTGCGAAATTTTCAAGTGCTTTGAAAAAGTTCTATGAAGATATAGAAACGTAATCATAATTTATATTTAACTTGGATTCGAAGGATGTGATTATTGCTTCAAGCTGTTCCATTGTAAAACCTCAAGAAAACTTCTTTTTGTCCATGGAACTAGCAAAAAAGTGAATGAATTCATATTCTTAAATAAAAACTCTTAAATTTTTATTTACGAACCTGCCAAAATTCTTTTAACAATGTTACATGGAAAGACACTTTTAGTTCAAAACTTTATCCTCCAAGCACATGTGCTGCCAAATCTTAAGAGCTTTGAAACTGAAAATTGGAAAAAGAAGCGTAATTATAATTTACAATTTACCTCAGTACGTTTTTTGCTGAAAATATGCAATTTCCTGCACTTCGGTACTTTGAATTTGGTAAAGCATGAGCTCTTAGTCTCCGCTTCAAATTCTTGCTCAGTTTCACAACAATCGCAGTTCCTCATTGCCCAACTGCAAAAAGTTAGGCAACATTTCGATCTTATTTTGCTTTCCCAAATATTAACTGTTCATTGGAAAATCCTTAAACTATAGCAATTGGGAGATCCGGGAAAGTCATGGCTAATGGTTTATGATTTACCTTTCCGCCGTGGCAGTCATCTCTGCAATTGTCGTCTGACGACCAGCAAGGGCAAGCTTCAACACTATGCACCTGTTAAATGCTAAGATAAATGGTTGTCCCAAAAACAACCTTGATCTGGGAAAGTCATGGCAAATGGTTTATGATTTTACCTTTCCGCCATAGCTTCCTTCTGACTGCACATCATCTCTGCACTTGCCGTCGTCCACGCTTTGCACCTGTTATATGCTAAGATAAATGCTCGTCTCAAAAACAACCTGAAACAGGAAGGACTCGTTAGTTAGACTCAACTAAAAAAAAAAATTACCATGAATATTTAGGGGAAAAGAGGAATCAAAGACGCACCTGGACAGCAAGTAAAAACCCCTTTCAGTTTCCTGCTACTCAGTGTACGATAAATACCGGAGATACCAGTTTTGGCGCAACTTCTTCCGTATTTTTCTGCTTTCTATTCCTTCTATAAATCTATTTTCAGAATTTCATTTAAAAGCAAATTAATTCCACTGCAATTTAGAGGGTGTTTGGTAAGCTTATTTTTTTATTTATTTTTTTTGATTAAAATGGGTTTTAAGTCATTTTTTCTATACTAGTTTAGGTGTAAACGTTAATAAAGATGAATTAAATAATTAAATTCAACATTTTTTGAATACATAGAGATGGAGAATTTATTTAATTAAACCTAATTTTTATCAAAAAAATTCTCAAAGCCGATCGACATTCATCTACCACCTGTAAACTGCAACAAAATAATACAATGGCAAAGACATCATAATAATACAATTAAATTTAACTTTTAAACAAAAAAATTTCAAAGTCATCCGACACTCATCTACCACCAATAAACTATAACAAAATAATATGATAATAGAGATATCAAAATAATATAACTGAAACTAACCTTTACACACAAAAAAAATCTCAAAATAGAAATATCAAAACAATACAACTACACCTAATATTTACCTAAAAAAAATTCCTCAAAGTCAACCGACATTCATCTACCACCTGTAAATTCATCTACGACGTGTGAACTACAATAAAATAATACAATAGTGATCACAGAACTTCAATTTTGATGAAAATAATTTCTGTCTGTGAGAAAATTTTGACCCTAAAGAATAACTTGAATGAAAACAAAGATGATATATATAAACAAACATGTTGAATTCTATTATGTTGATAAAAACAATGGAGAGGGTGAGGGTTAGAAAATTAATGATCCACCAATCTAGACATGCTACCGAATCAAGTTGATAGACATCAATCATATTTTTTCAATAGGTAAATCGGTTTCTTTTCTAGTTTAACGTGCATCTCAATATTAATATTTATAAAAGTATTTATTTAATAGAGTCATATTTAGGAGAATTTTTCTAATTGACCAATATAAAGAAAAATATTAATTGACTCTCCCTCCATATATTTTAGGAGTTTATATATACATATGTATAAAAAAAAAATTGTTCCTAAAACTTAAAAACCTATCATACGCAATTTTTTTAATATAAATTTTATTTTTTTATTTTTTTATTTTTTTCTCTTTCCATATATATATAATTTCCTTAAAAACCCATCATATGATTTTTTTTTAATATAATTTTTTTTTTCCTTTCTATAAATAGAGTTTTCCCTAAAAAAATGTGTAGGACTCCTAAAGAAAAAATTGGCACATTACATTTAATTCCTTATAGGTATGAGATTCTTCCTTTTCTTTTTTTCCCTATATTCTAAATATTTGAATAATAATTTAATGATAATTATTTTTTTTTAAATAGTGAAAAGACGATTTTGTCTATTGAGGAGTATTTTAATGAAGGACAAAAAGTTCAAATCACTTTTTAAAGGGGTTTCACACTTTTAATATATTATAGATATAAATTATAGAGGAGGTGGTTTCGCCCCTCATGTAATTACCAAAAAAAACACTTACTTCTACTTAATTACATATCATGTCCCAATATATAATGATTTCATTATTTCATCATAATGATTTAAATATTTAATATATTCTATTAATTTATATTAATTAACTATAACTATATATAAGAAGTAATTTTTTTATTTATTTAATTGGCTTTCATGTTCAAAACTAATTTGTTACCACAAATCACAATAATTAATAAGTTAAAATATTTAAAAGACATATATATATTTTATTGACTCTCATTATTTTAGCTATGCCACATAAATTGAGATAAAAGAAAAAGTACTGCAAATCATAATAATTAACAACTTAAAATATTTAAAAGATATATAAAAAATTTAGTTGACTCTCAAAATTGTATCGAAGCCACATAAATTGGGACACAAGGAGTAAATATATTATTTGATAATTACGTAAAAATTATTATAAATCACAATAATTAACAAGTTAAAATACTTTTTTAAAAATAGAAAAAAGTTCTATTCAACTCTCAAAATTTTATCGGTGCTGCATAAATTATGACAAAATAAAAAATTATCTTAATTAATTGAAACTAAATATTTAAAATAAATCAATTTTATTATTTTAATTGACTTTTATATAGAAAATTAATCTTTTTATTTATTTATTTTAGTAAATTTAAATTTTAAAATTATTTTTTTCTTAGATAGAAATACTAATATTTAAACTTAACTTTAAATTTTTAAAGTACAAAATTAATAAATTTAATTTAATAAAATAAATTTCTAATGAATATTTTCTTAGAATTTGTGTTGGGTCAATATGTATCAAGTTAAAAAGAAATAAAGAAAAATATATAGTAAAATTTTATTATTGTGAAAGATAAATATAATGCACTATCCAATAATGTTTAATAATATCATATTTTGCATATGCAAAATATAGCATCCCGTATTTAATTAATATATTACTCCGGTGAGTTATCGATGATTACTATTGAATATGATAAAATTATATTAATTTTCATAGTAATAACATAATCAATCGCTCTTAATTAATTATTATGAGTCATCTAAGTATTAAGAAAATAAATAATATTTAATAAAAACTAAATAGACATAAAATGCGAAATTAACTATTGATGTTTTAAATTAAATTGTTGTCTTTCAAACGATGATTTTACTATATCACCCCTTATTATAAGTCATTTATGTATTAGAAAATTAAGAATAACAAAATGATATGTCAACATAAAATATTTGATTGACTATCAAAATTATATTAGGGTCACATAAATTGGGACGAGATAGAAGAAGATATAAAGCAACATATATTATTTGAAAATGAAATAAAAAGTACTGTAAATAACAATAATTAACAAAAAAATTTAAAAAATTGACTGATTTCTACTTCAGCTGCTTCAATTGTGATTTTAATGTATCATCCGTAATTAATTATTATAAGTCACTTATGTATTGAAAAATTAATAATATTGAATCCATGATTTTACTATATCATCTATAATTAATTATTATAAGCTATTATGTATTAAAAATAAATAATATTTAATTAAAAATATAAAATAAACATTTATGACATGTCTGATTAAGTTGCTTCAATCGTGATTTTATTATATCACTCCTAATTAATTATTATAAGTCATTTATATATTAAAAATTAATAATATTTCATAAAAAATGTAAAATAAACGTTTATGACATGTCTGCTTCAGCTGCTTCAACCATAGTTTTACTAAATATCACCCCTAATTAATTATTATAAGTCATTTAAGTATTAAGAAATTAATAATATTTAATAAAAATAAAATAGATATAAAAATGATAAATTAACTCTTGATGTTTTAAATTAACTTGACGTCTTATATGAGACCCACTTAAATTTTTCACAAGTATTTTTTATAGTAATTTCACTATGTCACTTCTAATTAGTTGTTGTAAGTCATTTAAGACATTTATGCTTCGCTGCTTCAGTCGTGATTTTACCATATCACTCCTAATTAATTATTATGGTCATTTAAGTATTGTGCCACATAAATTGAAATAGAAAAAATATTATAAATCACAATGATAAAAAATTTAAATTATTTTAAAAATATAATTGACTATCGTCGACACAAAACTCTAGACAAGGAGAGTAACATATATTATTCAAAAATTGCATAAAAAGTATTATAAATTACAATAGTTAACAACTTAAAATATCTAAAAACAATTTAATATGTTATATATTTCAGAAAAATTACATGAAAAATACTAGAAATCACAATAATTAACAACTTAAAAAATTTAAAAGATATAAAATATTTGGTCGACTCTTGAAATTATATTAGTGTCACTGAAATTGGAATAGAAGAAAAGTATTATAAATCACAATAATTAAAAACTTAAATTATTTTTAAAATATAATTGTCTATCAATGCTACACAAATTTAGACAAGAAAAGTAACATATATTAATTTTAAAATTACATAAAAATATTATAAATTACAATAGTTAACAACTTAAATTATCTAAATACATATTAAAATAACATATGTTGAACTCATTCTAGATTTCGAATGAATCCTAGAAAACATATGCAATTTTTTTATTAAATTTTTTTATTTAAATATATCAAGATTTAAAAAATAAATATCTTAATATTGGGCCCGTGTTAGGACATTATATAAGCGTTGGTTTTGACATGTCTACTATATGTCATTGTGGTTTCATAATAAGGGTATTTTGGTATTTACAATTTTTGGTGCTTTGATATGTTGAATCTAAGTGCTTTGTCAATACACATTTTCTTTATTGGACGACAAAGCCAACCTAGAATTGATTTATTCCACTCATTAGTCTTCTATAGGTGTAGGTCCCACCTGCTTTTTCCATTATCTTTTCCCATTTGAATTCCCATTTATTTGTTACATTCAATTTTATTTTTTCTTTAACTATTTCTGATATAAAATGTATTTGAAAATTACGTAAAAGAATTATAAATTCTAATAATTAATAATTTAAAATATCTAAAAAAATATATACAAATATTGTTAACTTCCAAAATTATATTTATATCATATAAATTGAGACAAAGAAATAACATACCACAATAACTAACAATTTACGATACCACATTTTTGTTGGCTCTTGAAATTTTTTTTGTCTCACATAAATTGGGACAAAAAGTGTAACACATATAACAAGTAGACACGTTGCCTCTCATCATATAGATATAAACTACAATAGATATAAACATTTGATCGACTCTCAAAATTATTTCAGTGCTACTTAAATTGGAATGAAAAAAAAAGTATTATAAATTACAATAATTAATAACTTAAATTATTTTAAAAATATAATTAACTATCAATGCCACAAAAGTTTGGATAAGGGGAGTAACGTATATTATTTGAAAATTACGTAAAAGTATAATAATTTGCAATAGTTAACAGCTTAAAATATCTAACAAAAAATAATTTGTTATATATTTCGAAAAAATACGTAAAAAATACTATAAATCACAATAATTATCAACTTACAAAAATTTTAAAAAAATAAAATATTTGGTTGACTCTTGAAATTATATCAGTGTCACTTAAATTTTTAAAAATATAATTGATTATCAATACCACCAAAGTTTGGACAAGTAAAGTAATGTATATCATTTGAAAATTACATAAGAAAATATTATAAATTACAATATTTAACAACTTAAAATATCTCTCAACTTATGATAAATTCTTATAATTTAGTATATGATTGGTATCGAATTTCAAATATTTACTTTTTAATTTTAAAATACTCTAAACATGATCAATGTTTATTTTTAGAAGTGTTTGATAATTTTTTTAAAATTGCTTTAAAAAGTTAATTTTGACTTAGTCAAAAGTCACAAGTTATCATTTCCTTGCTTATTTTTGGAGGCCATATAAGTCATTATAGTTGTCCAAATAAATAATAAGTCATTATAGTTGTCCAAATAAATAATAATTTTATCCTTTGTAATTGTCCATTATTCTAAATTTATCCTCATAATCTAATTCTCTTTTATTACCCAACACATTCCCCCCCCCCCCCCCTAGAACTGTCCAAGCCTCATCACCTGGGACTTCTTTTCATTCTTCAACATATCCAATGCATTTAATATTTTTTAAATTTGGGGCCTAAAAGAAATGCATTTTTTTAACAAAAAAATTATAAAATAGCATATTTAAGTATTAAATTATAAAAAATAACAATACTTTTATCAAATTACATTTTGTAGCATATGTATTTGTAGTTTTGTAGCAACAGTTGGAGTTTGTCATTCCGTGGACTTTGGTCATGGACAAAGCAAGTACATCCACACACTCTCAAAGGTAGATGATAAGGATTTTGATCAGGAAAGAGAATTGAGTAAGGACTTTGTCGTTGCAACATAGTGGAGGGCATTCTATTGATCAAATAACAAGCAGTGAGAATAACATCCCCCCAAAAACGAAGAGAAACATGATGGTGTATAAGTAAAGTTCGAGTAGTCTCGATGAGATGCCTATGTTTACGTTCGGCGACTCCATTTTGTTGAGGAGTATATGCACAAGAAGTCTGATGAGTGATTCCCTAAGACGACATGAAATTGGCAAAGGGAGAAGATAAGTACTCCTTGGCATTATCACTGCCTAATACCTTGATTGAAACACCAAATTGATTTTTTATCTCAGCACAAAATTTTTGAAAAATAAAGAATACTTCAGAACGATTTTTCATTAAAAATACCCATGTGCAACAAGAAAAATCATCAATAAAGGTAACGAAATACTGAAATCCTAAACTTGAAACAACTCGACTAGGACCCCATATATCTGAATGAACAATGTCAAACATATGTGTGGCCCTGTTATTGACTCTTTTGGGAAATAAAGTACGAATATGTTTCCTAAGTTGACAAGACTCACATTCAAGAGAAGACAAAGTAGAAAGACTAGGAATTAATTTCTAAAGTTTTGCTAGACTCGGGTGACCAAAACGGTTGTGGAGAAGATCAGTTGAGGCAGCAGAAGTGAAGTCAACTGGTGGTGGTGATTTGGACATGTGATACAGTCTCTGTGACTCATATCCTATTCCAATCATCTTCCTCGTTCTCCGATCCTGTACAACAACAGAGTCAGCCAAAAAAGTGACACCATAATTTAGGTGCTTGGTTAATTTGCTAACAGAAATCAAATTAAAAGGACATTCAGGAGCAAATAAAACTGAGTTTAAGGAAATAGAGGGAAGAAGTTGCACGCCTCCTATTCCTTGTACTGCAGTTCGTGATCCACTAGCAAGGGTAACTCCGGTGAGGGTTATGGAATAAATAAGATTCGAGAAAAGATTCTGATTACCAAAGATATGGTCAGATGCACCAGAACCCAATATCCATTGGCAAGAGGGTGAAGATCTGGTAAGACAAGCAAAGAAATTACTAGTCTGTGGGGTGTCGAATACAACTGAATGTCGTGTAGCCGCTTTATACTGCAAGTAATCACTAAAATCTGCTCTAGACAAAGTAATAGAATTGGACAGTTGATCATTTGTGTCTTTACAGGTCTAAACCACGTGAGTTGTACTACAATTGTTTATACGTTGTGGTCGACCATGTAATTTCCAACAAGTTTGTCGAGTATGTCCTAGCTTGTTGCAATAGTTGCAGTAGGGTCTTGAGTTTCTACTGTTCCCCCTTTGCTGGACATTTTGTTCCTGTGGATTTGCATTTTTCATAGCTAATACAGATGTTTTGACGGTATTGGTATCATTTGTTTCTGAATCAATACGTGATAATCGAGCTGAAACGTCAATTAAGGAAGGAATTGATGAGCTTGCCAAGATTTGATCCCTTATAGGACTTAGATCAGATCGAAGTCCTTTCAGTGCTAGAACCATAAAGAACTTATCTCTTTGTTGCTCTTGAGTAATTACACTTTCAGAAAGTGGCATGATGGAGTAAAATTAATCTTTCAAGGTTTCTGTCCTAAATTACTCGCGATATCTTGATTATTCTGCTAAAGTTGGACTAAGTCTGAGACAACCTTGTATATGCGTTGTATGTCATTTGTATACAAAGTCTTAGCTTTAGTCCAAACTTTATAGCAAGTTTTACAAGATTGAAATAGATTGAGTAATTTAGGATCCAAAGAGTTCCATAAGAGATTGCATAATTGAGCATCAATGCAAGTCCACTTAGTCCTTTCACTAGCAACAATATCACTAGTATTTTTGACTAAATGGTCCTCATAGCCTTGTCCCATAAACCACATCTCAACAGATGAAGACCATGGTGTGTAATTATTACTACCTTCCAATTTCATGGTAGTAATAACAGGAGAACTTGAGATAGAGAAAAACATCGATTTGACATCACTTGAAGATTCAATTTTCTCTGAGACATCAGTTACTAGAGATTCACCTTTTTCTGTCATTATGTCTACGACAACTAAATGAAGTACCAAGAAAAGGGTTGGTTAAAAGAACTTAAAATAGAGGACCCAAGGCATATCACTGAGGTTGTTCAACAAATAAGAATCCTACGTAGGCAGGTTGTCTCTAGAGAATTAGAGAGATCCGAGAGAGAAACTTTACTAACACAGGAGAAACTACAAGTTGCTGGAGCCAAATAAATTGTCAGATCTGTGGATTCGTCCAGTATTTGCCGGTCGTGGGAGAAAGCTTCCTGGTACTCTGGAGGCTTACACAAATGGATTCCGCTATGGAACTTCAAGGCCAGACGAGAGAGTGGATGTTATGTATGGTAACATTAAGCATACAGTCTTCCAGCCAACAGAAAAGGAAATGATTACAGAAAACCAAGGATGTACAGGTCTATGTTGAAGTGATGGATGTTGTGCAGACAATTAAAGGTGGAAAAAGATCTATTTATGATGGAAACTTTTCTGGTTGCTGAAAATTATAGGAGTAATGGGTAAGACTAGAATGAATGAGTGAGATGAATGGAAAAGATAAAAGAAAAAAATGCTAGAAGTGGCTATAATTAAGAGGGCTCTGATACCATGTTAATGATGCAAGTGTATTTCACTTGATACTTTCAAATGACAGATTACATCAATAATATATAGACTAAACTAGACACAAAAGGTCAAGAGTAGGTCCCTAAGATCATGCCTTCTACCTACAATAATTGACTATCTATGAGATACTACTTCTAGATATATCTTTGACATGTACTACTTCTAGATATATCATTGACATTTATACACTACACTATTATCTTGACAACTACCATATCTTGACAATGAGAATTTGTAAGAGTGACCATGATAGGTTTGGACATGGGACTTAAATTAGAGAAGAGATTTTTATTGAAAGTTATGTGCTCAAGGATCCACTGTCCATTATCCAAGAATCATTGTCAACTTTAAATAAGCAAGCATATGAATTGAAAAACTTTGTCATACCATCACAAGTGAGGTTTGCAGATGTATCAATGGTTTTTGTATTCTTCTGATTTATTTTCTGCAAAAGCTGTATGAGTTGTGCAATATTTTCTTGACTGAGTGACATACTATTTGCAGAATTGTTCAATTTTTGCAGACTTTCTTCACCTGTTTCAAAAAGATTGTTAGTCACAACTCCTTTCTAGAACCGTTTGTTCTTGGTGAACTTAAAATTTGCAGGAAATGCATGAATTTTGTAACACTGATGAATTGTGTGCCCTACTTTCTTACAACAATTACATGTCAGGTTATTTTTTCTTAATAAGATTTCCTTGTTGAGTCTTATACTCATCAAATTTCCTACCACCTCCATCACCAACAAGAAAAAATGTCGATTCTCCTAGGTAGCCAGGAGTAGTATGAATTTCTCTCTGTTTTTCATCTTAAATCACAAGAGAATATGTCTGACCAATATTAGGGAGAGAGGAGGACAACATGATATTACTTCTAACCCCTCTGAAGGAGTCATTTAGACCCACAAGAAATTAGAGCAACATCTCATGTTGATGGGCTTTTTCTTCCTTTTTTTTGCACCACATTCACACTCACAACTACAAGTAGAAAAGGTGTTAAGAGCATCTAACTCATCCCATAGGCTTTTCATTTTAGTGAAATAAGTAGAAATACTTGAATTTCCTTGAACTACAATATTTAAATCCTTTTGTAACTGAAATAATTTTGCTCCATTGGCTTGACCAAATCTATCTTCTAGGTCAAATCATAAGACTTTGATAATTTTGTAGCATAGGACAGATTTAACAATCTCCTTTGATAATTCAAGAGCCAAGACAAGACCATGTTATTACATCTTGCCCGGGCTGTCCGAAGATTTATATCAGTAGGAACAACTAGAGATCCATAAATGAATCCTAGTTTGTTCTTGGCAGAAAGTGCATTCATAACTGCCCTTCTCCAACCACCATAACTCCTTCCATCAAAGATGGTGAAGACAAGGTTCATGCCGAGATGATCAGAAGGCTGTATGTGGTAAGCATGTGAGGAATCAACTGCATTAATTGTGGGATTCCATCACTTTTTTTAATAGTTTGACTTGGAAGATCTTAAACATCACATATTTTAGTAGATAAGAGAAAAAAATATGAATATTAAACAAAAGAAAAGGAACAATACAAGAATATGAATACTAAACGAAAGAGAGAAAAAGAACACTGGAATATTTAGATTTTAAAAAATAACACGGCTTTTGATACCATGTAAAAATAAGTAAAAAAAACATGTGAAAGAATCACTTTGCGTATTCTTGAATCAATAATGATTGTCCAAACACCTCTATTTATACATGTGGTTAGACCTTAAACCTTAACAATTAAAGAAAACAAAATATTACCTACACCCAAAAAGGGAAAAAGTAATCTCTAGAGTAATAAAAAAATACATTTTGTACACTAAAAAAATATTCTGAAAATATTCAGCTAAACTAGGAAATCCCAACATCTAAGAGGTTGTTTGGATGGTGGTTTTCTGTGGTATGGTATGGTTACCAAAGAAATCGTTCTTGTTTTGATTGTTTTCTAAAAGGCATGGTATGGTATGGTAATTTTTCATGGTTTGGGAACCATGGAATCGCCCAATTTTTGGAACCACCAATTTGGTGGTTTTCCATGGTTTTCTTTATTTTTTTCAATTATGCCCTCATGTAATATTATCTAATCCTATTTTATCCTTTACCCCATATTACTTACAACCCTCATATGTTATAATTTTTATCCACAACAAACTACTCTGCATTATTCTACGTTGTTCTCTTTGGATTCTTCCTTCTTCCGCTTCAATTTCTTCACCTTAACCCCTGAAGAGACTACTCTGACTCTACCTAGTGTGCTTAGGTACTGAAGGGTGGTGTTCCTTGACTAAATGATGTTAAATCTTTAATAAGACTTCTCTTTGATGATTCAGGAATTCGTGCAGATAAACATTGGTTTGGCATCTTGGCATCTGCAATCAGTAACTTCCTGCAAGATGAATAATATTTAGCACAAACAAATATTAAAACTTGAATTAATGAAAATACCCCTAATTATTACAAATTTAAAATTTATAATAATTAGGGGTATTTTAGTAAATTTATCCGTTACGATACAGTACTATACCATCAAACCAAACAAAAAAACTGTTATTGAACAACAGTGAACGATACAGTCTATCCAAACATTGTATTATACTATGCCATACAGTACCATACCATACCATACCATGCCATACCATACCATACCATACCATACCATACCATACCATACCATACCATACCATACCATACCATACCATATCATACCATACCATACTGTACCGTGCATTATGAAACCATGACAAACCACCTTCCAAACAGGGGCTAAGAGTATATTTGAATAAAGAGACAACATGGGGTGCCAAGTGTCAAACCAAAAATTTTAATTTCCTCTAATTAACTGATACTGTCCCTAATACAGTCTCAGAGCGATGTAATATGATGCACCTCAAAGAACTAAAACACTCCAAGAGGTTAACCTCGAGGAAGAAGAGAGCTAAGTTCAGGGTATACCCAAGAAAAATAGCTAAGTTGAAAAAATAAGAGAGAAGAAGAATTGTATTATGATTTTTCTGAATAGCTGTGAATCATTACACATAAGTATTTATAGCTAATCATTGATTGATAACCGCCTAACTAACTCTTAGACTCCGCTATAGTAATTCTGTTACAACAGTAAAAACAGACTTTGCTACAGTACTTAACAGAACTAACTAACTTTTGAATCCCAAATATTTTGACTCTTCTTATCCTGCTGCACTTGTATCAATACCCCTCCGTGAAGAACATCCTTGTCCTCAAGGATGGAAATCAGGAAACCTAGTGTGTAACTATGAAATAAACTCCCAAGTTGCTTGAGTTGCATCAAGATCAGTCCAATTGACTAGGACTTGATCTACTGCCTTGTTGTCGTGCTTGACCATCCTCTTATCTAGAACTGACTCAGGCGCAGGACAAAAGAGACTAGATAAGTGCATAACAGGTGGATGGTTGAAGCTCATGGGGACTTCATAACACTTCTTGAGCTGAGAAACATGGAAAGTAGGATGAATAAGAACATCCTTAGGCAACAACAACTTGTACGCAACAACTCCAATCCCAGCCTCCACCATATAAGGTCCATAATACTTGGCTGCAAGCTTATTGAACGGTCTAGTAGCTAACTGTAACTTTCCTATAAGGTTGAAGTGTTAAGTACACCCAATCACCCACTAAAAATGATCGGTCAGTTCTGCGTTTATCAGTAATGTCTTTCATCCTTTGTTGGGCTCTAGCCATGTGAAATTTTAGTAGCTGAATGATGGATTCTCTAGCTTGTAGTGACCTGTCAACCATCTTAGAAGCACTCTCACCAACCAAGTAAGGCAAATGGATAAGAGGTTTCTGACCATACAACACCTCATAAGGGGTGCACTTGATGGTGGAATTGTAAGTGGTATTGTACCACCACTCAGCCAAGGGTATATATGTAGCCCATTTCTTAGGTTTGTCTGAGCAAAAGCATCTCAAGTACGTCTCTAGAGTCCTGTTGAGCACCTCAGTTTGACCATCAGTCTGAGGATGGTAAGCTGTGGATCTTTGTAATTGAACACGTTGAAGTGTAAAAAGTTCTTGCCAAAAAGAGCTTAAGAACACAGGATCTCTATCACTTGTCATAGTCACTAGCATACCATGAAGCTTAAAAATATGGTCCAAATAACATTGGGCTACTGATTAAGCAGTATAAGGATGATGCAAGCACAAGAAATGACTACTTGCTCAATCTATCAACCATAACCAATATGACATCCTTCCCATTTGATTTAGGAAGACCTTCAATAAAATCTAAACAAACACTAGTCCACACACCTTCAGGAATAGGAAGAGGTTGCAAATAACCCAAATAAGCTGCTGCATCATACTTGTTTCTTTGGCATATGCCACATTGTTATACAAAAGATCTAACATCCTGCAAAAGGGATTTCCAATAAAATAGTGACTGCAATCTCCAAGTAGTAGCATCCATCCATGAGTGTCCTCCTTGAGGAGTGTTATGCCACAATTCCATGATTTTTCTTTTTAATTGTGGATCATCACCCACCACCAATCTACCTTTTCATCTCAGCTGTTTATGACACCAAGTATAGTGCTTAAAAGGTTGAACCTGTAATCTTGTAATAATTTCCTGTAACTTAGGATCTTGTATCCAACTCTCTTTAATTTCATCATATAGAACATCATGTGGAGACAAAATAGATATGGCCAAGAGTTCAGCATCAGGCATTCTAGATAAGGCATCAACAACCTTGTTCTCAGACCCCTTTTTATACTCAATAGAGAAATCAAAAGCCATGAGTTTAGAAATTCCTGCAATTTGAAAGTCAGTGTGTATTGCTGATCTAACAAATATTTTAATGCCTTCTGATCAGTCCTAACAATAAAATGTCTCCCTAACAAGTAATGGGACCACTTTGTAACAACAAATATAAGATCCTACAATTCCCTATCATACGCAGACATGGATTAATATTTTGGAGCTAAGGCCTTACTGATATATGCAATGGGGTGACCCTGTTGCATTAACACAACACCAATTCCCTTTCCACTTGCATCAGTCTCAACCAAAAAAAGTAAGGAATAATCAGGCATAGCCAACATAGGTGCAAAAACTAGAGCTTGTTTGAGTGCATGGAATGCTGTAGTGGCCTGTTCAGACCAATTGAATCCTTCATTTTTCAACAGGTCATGTAGTGGTCTGCAAATAGCACCAAAACCTTGAATAAATATCCTATAGTATCCATCAAGACCTAAGAAACCCCTCAATTGCTTGATATTGATTGGAAGTGGCCATTGCTGCACAATACTATTTTTTTTAGGATTAGTTGAAACACCTTCAGCACTTACGTAATGGCCAAAGTATTCTACCTTATCCACCCTAAATGCACACTTGGCCATCTTTGCATACAACTGATATTGCTTCATCAATTCAAATACAACCTTAACATGTGCAACATAATTATTCAAAGTCTTACTATAGATGAGTATGTCATCAAAGAATACAAGAACTGATTTTCTATATAGAGGTTTAAAAACAACATTTATTAGCCCTTGAAAAGAAGATAGTGCATTAGTTAAGCCAAAAGGCATTACTAAAAACTCATAGTGACCTTCATGAGTTTTAAAAGCAGTTTTATACGTATCATTCCTGTCCATTCTCATCTGTTGATACCCTGCCCTTAAGTCTATTTTGGAAAACAACATAGCACCTCCTAATTCATCAAGCAAGTCTTCAATCATAGGTATAGGAAACTTATCTTTGATATTCAACTGATTCAAGCTTTTATAATCCACACAAAGCCTCCATGTACCATATTTTTTCCCTACTAACACCACCGGAGAAACATAAGGGCTAGTACTATTTTGTATTACCCCTTGTTCCATCATTTCTTGCATAAATTTCTCAATGATATCCTTCTTGAAAGCTGGATATCTGTAAGGTCTTTTACTGAATGGATTAACAGACTCAATCAATGGAATTCTGTGGTCAAACACACCTCTGTGTGGAGGTAGTGTGCCAGGTATTTCAAACAAATAAGAGTACTCCTTAACTAGAGAATCTAAGGCAGGATTTATACCAGATAAAGTAGCTTAGATATTATAGCAACTAGTGTCAGATGTTGTACTATCTACCAGTGATAACATAAATAATTGAGCAGCTTGTGCTTCTTGTTTAATCATCTCCTTTGCCTTAGTAGACTTAAGTTTATCACTAGCTCCTCTCAACACATGTTTATTACCCTTGTAAACAAATTCAATTGTTCTGTTCTTAAAATCAAATAGTATCCTTTCGAATGTGCTTAACCATTGAACTCCCAACACAATATCCACATTCCCTAAAGGTAATAACAGAAATTCTAAAGAGAAGGTGGTACCTTGTAGTAACCACTGCATATTTTTACACACAGTAGTAGTCTGTACTTTTCTACCATCTGCAATGCTGGTAGATTGTTCCACTATAGGATCAGCCTGACATCCCAACCTTGTGGCTATAGATTGATCAATGAAGTTATGTGTACTCTCAGTGTTAATTAACACCTGTAATGGCTTTTTCTCATGATACCCAGTGACTCTAATAGTTTGATAACCAGAAACACCAGTAAAAGCCTGAAGTGATATAGTCATACAGTCTTCAGGTTCATTCAACAATTTTTGCACTACATCACCATCACTTATCTCTGCAGTATGTTCATCTTCCAATACCTCTACCATATATAGTTACTTCTTACTTCTATAGTTATGTCCATGTACATAAGGTTCATCGCAGAAGAAACAAAGGCCCTTTGCCCTTTTCTTATTCATTTCAGCAGTAGAAAGTCTTCTACCTGGGAATTTACTAACAACATTTTGATGTACCATCTGACTAGTCACCTGGTGAGTCCCAACATTCTTCTTAACTACAGGTGTGTTAGTAGAGGGTCTTTGTTGAAAGGGAGTTTTAGGGGTAGGTAATAATCCTGGCATCTTGAAACCCCAAGATTAAACTTGAGCTTCAAAAACCTCTTCTTGCAATCTAGTGATTTTGTAGGCTTGGTGAAGTGTTCTTGGATTCTGAATCCTAACAGCTTTGTTAAGTTCAGGTTTCAACCCCCCTAAGTAACAACTCAAGGCATTTTCATCAGACAAATTTACCCCACATAACAACCTATCGAACTCAGCTTGATAATCCTTCACACTACCAGTCTGTTGTAAATTCTTAATAACTTTCATTGGATCTTTAAAACTATCACCAAATCTATCATTAATGGCCATTACATACTCAGACCAAGAAGGATCTTTCGCAGCAGTTCTAGCTCTCATATATGACCTATGCCAAGATATAACATCCCCATCTAGATGAATTAAAGCTACCCTAACCATTTGATCAGGTGGAACCTCGTCCATGGCAAAAAATTGGTCCACCTTATACAACCAAGTTCGCAAATCATGGCCAGAGAATCGAGGGAATTCAAGATTAGAACAACGAGTAAGAAATTTACCACTAGAATTCTAAAATTCTCTATTTTGTTGGGAACAACCTGGCCCTATTGGTTCATCACCACCTACTGAAGATTCAGCCCTGCCTTCATTTACATCTCTTTCCTTCTGATTCCAATTCCCCAAAGCTTGTTTAATCTCTATTAATTCCTTATCTGTATGCATATTTCGATCATTCATGCCTAATATTTCATCCATCAATTTCTGCTATTGATCTTGGATTTGTGACAATTTCCCATCGACCTCTTCTGTTGATTTTTTCACATTTTTGTCATGAACAACCATGATTATTCAGTCGAGAATCACGAGATTTGATACCAATTGATGCACCTCGAAGAACTAAATCACTCCAGGAGGTTAACCTCGAGGAAAAAGAGAGTTAAGTTTAGGGTATACCCCAGAAAAATAGCTAAGTTGAAAAAATAAGAGAGGAGAAGAATTGTATTATGATTTTTTTGAATAGCTGTGAATCATTACACATGAGTATTTATAGCTAATCATTGATTGATAACCACCTAACTAACTCTTGGACTCTGCTACAGTAATTCTGTTACAACAGTAAAAATAGACTTTGCTACAGTACTTAACAGAACTAACTAACTTTTGAATCCCAACTGTTTTGACTCTTCTTATCCTGCTGCACTTGTATCATAATCAAATGCGAAAAGATAAAAAAATCTCTAAGGTCTTTTGGACTTTAAGCGTAAAATGTGAAAAATTGTAGGCTTTAATGAGAAAATGTGCAAGGGAGAAAAAAAATACAAATATAAATATTTAGTCTAAGATTAATAATTCTAAGAATGAATGGCAAAATATCATCAAAAAAATTGAAAAGAGTGAAAGATCAACTGTTTAGTGTTGCCTCTTTAGAATAGGCTCGTTGTCAAGAAAACATGTCGTAGAAAAATGATGACGACACTGAATCTACATTAAGCGTGGAGAAGCACTCAACTTATTTTGAGCCTCACTTTAGGGTTTAAGCATGCATTTGATAACATTGCAAGTGCGATGAGAAGAAAGTAAAAGAAAAATATGCTAAGAAACACAGTTCTTGAACAAATCTCTGATTTGGGAAGAGAGAAAGGAAAACTAAATTAATTATTTGATTAATATTTATTTTATGTTTACAGTTGGTACATTACCCTAGATTTATACAATTCAATTACTGCGAAAAGAAATGAGCGGAAAAATAGTTAAAGCCTAACTAACTCCCTCCTAACCGACTAGAATACACATGTTCTTGACACATTCTGTAACAGAATTAACAGAACTAATCTTCCACTCGACCTAATAGTATAATATATCTCTAAGACCATGGCAAATTAGGGTAGATTTTACTATTATTTATGTTTTTTTATTGTTTAAGTACTTATCATGATGGGATGATGCTTGTATTATATAATGGTTTGTGTAATACAATGTGATTTTGATTTTCTTTAATGTGGTGTGCTTGTTCATGAAATGACACGTATATTGATTTATTTAGGTGTCCAGAGTCCTCTTCATGTGATAGTATTTGACGAATCAGACTCCATTGTACGGGTAAGAACATCTAAGTAATTTAGTTCAGGGTTTAACTTATGTTTTGCATCTCTTTCACTTATTAACCTTTGTCTATTTACTCACTTATTAACCTTTGGCTATTGACATTATCAGGAAAGAGGAGCAAATCACGGAAGCACTAATACTGATACTATTTTGAACCAGTTATTGACTATGGTTGGCCTCAAACACTTTCTTTTTATTTTATTACAATTAGAATACAAACCACACAGTTGCAATAAACTCACTCTATTGTCAACTCTGTGTTAATGTTACTTCTTAATTAAGTTGTTTATATTATGTCTAACTAGTGACATTTTTATTTATTAGATTGATGGTTATAGTGGCTTAAGTAACATCTTTCTTATTGGGACAACAAATAGACTAGAGTTGATTGATAAGGCATTGTTGAGGTATGCCTTTAATTTCTTTCTCAAGTTCCAAATAGCCTGCATGTAAGAATTTGGCATAACTATAGAATTGTTCTCAAGTTCCAACATCTTGCATTGTTTCCTCCCAACATTTCTGACCACTAGCCTGCATGTAAGAATTTGGCATAACTATAGAATTCAAAATTGTTAGTAAGGCATAAGATCAACCATATTGACCTGTTGAGTATCCATGACGGTCTGGAGGAGGAGAATGACGAGATGATTGTCTAATAGGGTCAATGATACTTTGACGAGTAGGAGCATGTTGTCATTAAGATCCAATAGAACATTATGTATGTTAGATTGATGAGGTAAAGGATTAGTACTTAAAAAAATAGTTTCTTTATCACAAAAAGGATCAAAGTCATAAGTAATACCTGTTGTGGCAGAGGACAAGTTTGACGATGGACCAACGACTATGTGGCTATGGCAAGAAGAATCATGAATAAAAACTTTTTTCTTAAAATATAAAGTAGAAAGTTCTGAGTCTTTGTTAGCATAAATAAAAGAATTCAAGATAACATGTTGAGAAATTCTCATTAAACAACGTGTTGAATCAGAACACAAATATTCCTTTTGAATATCATTATATCCCCCCCCAAATTACATTTAATAGCTTTTGAAGATAATTTATGATGTTCATGATCGAGAAGAAACACAAAGCATACTCAACCAAATACTTTAAGATGTGAATAGTCTAGCAATTTGTTTTTTGAAAAGGATAGAATATGGGCATTTTTGTTTTATGACAGAAGCTGCTTGTCTATTTATCTAATATAAATACATGTTTGGGTTCATTCAACCCAAAATGTTTTGGGAACATTTGAAGTTTGAAAAAAAGCTAAGGCAGTTTCAACAACATGTCTATTCTTACGTTCCACTACACCATTTTGGGAACATTTGAAGTGTGAAAAAGAGCTAAGGCAGTTTCAACAGCATGTTTATTCTTACGTTCCACTACACCAATTTGTTCTGCATATAGGGGCATGAACGTTGATGAATAATGGCTTTTTTCTTGAAAATATTTAGTGAGGTTTGTATTGACATACTTCTCTCCTAAATTGGAAAATTGGGTTTATAAATTCTTTTGACAATGTGTTGTACCTCAAATTCGTGTTTTCAAAAAGAAAACCCATGTATAACACAATGCTTGATGAATGAATAAAATGTACTTGTATCCTGAACGAGATATAATTAGAGAAGGTCCCCTAACATCGTTGTGGATTAAGTCTAAAAGGAGTAGAATGAGTAGTATTAATTGAAAAAGGGAGTTTATGACTCTTTGACAATGTACAACTTTCAAAATATAATTTAGAGGTAAAAAATGTGCGTTTATCCAGCAAATTATAAGATTTCAACATAAAATTTAAACGAAAAGTGAGTGGATGACCTAAACTGAGATGCCACAGCTTCCACATGTCATTTGAAAGATGGATTTCATTATTTGAAGCTGAAAGAAACATTGATGAAGTTTGGTGTCCGGAGGTTGAAGAAGAAATAGGCTACCATCCTTGCCAACCTTATGTTCCTTGGCCATCGTTTCCCCTGTTAATATGTTCTGAATAACACAATCATTAGGAGAAAAATAACCAAAAAATTTTGTTCTACAAGTAGTCCGACGGATAAAAGATTTTCAGTATGTTTTGGTACACAGAACTAAAAATGGTTTAATGGATTTACTGCCTGATGCAGGTAAAACATGACCATTTGTTATAACAATTTCATGTCTAGAATATGATTTAGATAAATCAGAAAATAGTTTTTGATATCTTGTCATATGGTTAGATGCAACAAAATCAATATGCATAGCTTTGAATATGAAATTCTATTCTCCAGTGTATACAACAGTTAGAGTTGTAGAGATTGCATTAGGAAAATCAACGGCCTATGATTCTTGTATTATTTATAGATATCACTGCGATCAGGCCATGCAGGTGCTTGATATGTCTTTGTATTTGGTGTTTCTTGTTGACCAAATTCCCTTGTTATCTCCTAAAAGGCTTTATGAGGAATTGAGCCTTTGCCAAGACCAAATTTCTTATGACATTCTATAATAATATGACCATCATTCTTACAATAGTTGCAATAATGTTGCTTTTTGCAATGAGAAATGACGTGCCTTGTCTCCTTGCAATGATAATATTGAATGGGCTTGTTGGAGTTTTCTGAGGAAGCATAACTTCCATATGATAATGTAGGGGGGGTTGAATTACTACTTTTTCGACCAGACAATCGACTATTGATTGCAGTAATGAAAACTTCAGAAAATAAAGAGCTGAAGGTAAATAACAATAGGGATTTTATACTGGTTGGGACCTCTAATAGGTCTTACTCCAGTTCCCTTAGGTTCCAAGGAATTCTACTAGTTCTTTGTGAAAAATACCAAAGTATAAGATTGAATTCCTACTAGTTCTTTGTGAAAAATATCAACATATAAGATTTAGTCAAGCTTTTTGGCTTTGACTCACACTCTCTTCTTTTCTTCCACACTTTGATACAATGCATCACCAACTATGTATTTTTTCCTCTCTTTTTATGTACACAGTAAATCTCTAAGAGGATATAATGTTTGAGTAAAGTAGAGCAAAGAACTAGAGAAAGTTGAGACAAGTGTATGTCTCTTCCTTTTAACTTTTATTGTTTATATAGTAGTGATTGGACTACTACTAGCCGTTAGAAGCTAGATATAGAAGGCAACCCAAAAGATTTTTCTTCTTAGAAAAATGAATAAAGAATATGCAATTTTCAAGAATAAGTGAAGACTAAAAGGAAAAAAAATAAGTAAAATTTATACAAAGGAGAGAGAGACATGAGAATCCCTTGATTTAAGCAGCCCATTAAATGCTATAATTTTATTTTCTTTCATGGAATATTTACTGAGGATATTATCTTACTTTTTAAGCAGTGATTGAGTATTACATCTGATCCTAAATCCCTCTTGATATATTTCTTCCATCCCATGATTTATACAGTGTAGCAATCAACAATCCCTCTTGAGATACTTCTTCCTTTTTGGGTGTTTGAAGAGAGATCATTTTGAATATTCTTGTTGCTAAATTCTTACAATCAACCTTAAGGATCATTCATCAAAACTTAACATTATCAATCTCCCCCTTTTTGATGGATGAAAAAAATTAGATTACTTTCCTATTTGAGTTCTCCCCTAAATGAGTGACTTCTAACTTTCATTTTTCCTTCGTGGTTAGATTAATTATAGTATTCTCCCCCTTTGACATCAATCAAAAAGAAAGGACAGTAGTGCAAAAGTACCAATAGTATAAAGGAATAAAATTATGTAGGTGCAAGAAAAATAAGCAACTCAAGTAAAATAGTTGGTACAAAAGGGTTTAGCAATTTTGCCAAGAGATTTTCTGAGAGAACAAAATCTATCTTCCAGCAAAAGTTTAGTAAAAATGTTAGCTATAATAAAATGATGCTTAACATCTATATGTTTTTCTCTAGAGTGATGCACAAGATTTTTAGATAAGCAGATGGCACTAGAGTTGTCACAAAATATTTTGACAGGTTTAAAACACAAATCATAACCACCGAGTTGATGAGACATCTAAAGCACAACACAGTCCAATAGCAATATATTTAGATTTAGTGGTAGATAGAGAAACACAATATTGTTTCTCGTTGTTCCACGAGACAAGGAATTTTTCCATGAATTGGTAAGTACCCCTAGTGCTTTTTCTATCCATTTTATCACCTGCATAATTTGTATCTGAGAAATCTTTTAAAATAATGTCAGTATATTTAAGATACCATCAGCCATATGAGTTTGTGCCAATAAGATATTTGATAATATATTTTACAACAATCAAATGAGCTTCTTTAGGAGCTCACCGAAACCTGGCACATTTACATACACTTGAGAGATGAACGTGCCCTTATAGAATTGGTGAATTGGTAATCCCAGTAAGAATATTATTTCTCCCATCATGCTCATTTCAAATTCACTTTGCATTAATTCAGAGAATTCTTTGCACGAAACATTAATACTTCCAAAGATAATATCGTCAACATAAATTTGAATGATCAAATTTTCAGAGGAGCTTCGTTTGATAAGCAAAGTAGTATCAATTTTTCCTCTTGTGAAATTATTATCAATTAGAAAATTGCTCAGTTTATAATACCAAGATCGGGGAGCTTGTTTTAGGCCACAGAGAGACTTTGAAAGTGTAAAAACATGATAGGAAAGTTTGGATTTTCAAAACCTGGGGGTTGTTTCACAAAAAATTATTCATCAATAAAATCATTTAAGAAAGCACTTTTCACATCCATTTGAAATAATTTGAACCCTTTATAAGAGGCATAAGTAAGTAAAATTCTAATGGATTCTAACCTTGTAATATGTGCGGAGATCTCATCATAATTGAATCCCTCTTGTTGTGAGTAGCCTTGTGCGACTAGACGAGCTTTGTTTCGCGCAACTTTACCCGATTCATCCATTTTATTATTGAACAACCCATTTGGTACCAATAATAGAGATATTTTTTGGTTTTGGAACAAGAGTCCACATATTGTTTCTGTCAAACTGCTCAAGCTCTTCTTCCATGGCCTTTACCCAACTATCATCTTCTAAAACTTCATTGACTTTCTTTGGTTCAAGTTGAGATATAAGGGCTATGTTTGCATTTTTTCTACTGGAGGCCCTTTTTTGCATTTCTTTTTTTGGATCACCAATGATGAATTTCTTTGGATAATCAGGCTTTTTTCTCCATTCATTTGGAATTGCTTCTTGTTCAAGTTGATCATTCGAAACAGTAGTAGACTAGTTGGTTTCAGTACTAGTTGACTTGGAAGAAGAGTCATCCTTAGAGGGAAGAGGCTTGTTAACTTGTACCTATTCAGTCTCATCATCTACAAAACTAATATTCTTCTCACACTGATTAGTATCATAAAAAACAACATGCACAGATTCTTCAATGCAAAGTGTGCGTTTATTGAAAGTTCTGTATGATCTACTAGAGTTAAAGTACCCCATAAAAATACATTCATAGCTTCGTGGATCAAACTTACCAATGTTGTCCTTGCCATTGTTGTGAACAAAATATTTTGAGCCAAATGCATGGAAGTACCCAATGTTGGGTCTTTTGTTGTTCCAGAGCTCATATGGAGTTTTTTTCAAAATAGGTCTAACAAGACACCTAGTTAAAACATGACATGTAGTACTGACAACTTCTACCCAAAATTTATGAGGTAGAGAGTGTTTATAGATCATGGTTCAGGCCATGTCTTGAAGCGTTCTATTTTTTCATTCAACCACACTATTTGGTTGAGGGGATCTTGGAGCAGAGAAGTTATGAGTATACTCGTGAGTTCACAAAAGGTTTTGAAATATTTATTCTCAAACTCTCTCCCATGATTACTTCTAATGATAGAAATATAGTAACCCTTGTCTCTTTAAACCTTTTTCACAAAAAAATTCAAAATTCTTCAAGGTATCATTTTTGTTAGCTAAAAACTTGACCCAAATAAATCAAGAATAATTACCAATGATCATAAAAACATATCTTTTACCACCAAAGCTAGCAGTTCTAGTTATACCAAATAAGTCCATATGAAGCAGCTGCAAAGATTTAGTTGTGAAAATAATATCTTTAACATGAAAAGGATTTCCAGTTTTCTTACCAATCTGACAGACATCACAAATATGAGTCTTTTGATATCAAGATTTGGAAATTCAGTCACAAGTTCATGTTTGACTAATTTTTCAATATGCCTCATACTTCATGACTAAGTTTTCTGTGCCAAATCCAAGGATCATTAGCGATGGAGGCAAGACATATATGTCCTTCTATCCTTTTGACGAAATCTAGAACATACACATTTTTGTGTCTGTTTTTAGCAAGAATCCGCCTTCCATATTTTTCAGTTATGCACCCTTTCTTTTTAAACCTTACCTTCAATCCAGCATCACAGAACTGACTAATGCTTAACCAGTTGTACTTCAAGTTTCTGACCAATACCTATTACTTTGCCTTTGGAGTTATCTTTAAAGCTGATGTCACCTCCATCAAAGTCGGTTATTGTCTCAAACAAATTTCTGCTTCCAGACATGTGGTTTGAACATTCATTGTCAAGATACCATTTTCCTTTAGATTTTGAGTGAAGTTCCTGCAAAACAAATATATTACTTATTTCTAGGTACCCAAGCATTCTTGGGTCCCTAGGATTAGTCATTTGAGTTGTTGACTCAGTTTTGGGTCTCCAAATCCATCTGCCAGGATTTCTAGAGTGAAATATACAATTATGGTATTTATGACCATGCTTCCCATAGTGATAACAAGAAGTATAGTATTGATTAGTGGTTGTATAGTAAGTATTGTGACTGCGACTGTATCTCTAAGTCGACTGGCTTAAGTTAGTTAACCTTTGAGATTTATCATTGCTATAATACCTTTTATGATAGGTATTAGGACTATGATTACTCTTGTTGGTTGACTTACTCGAGCTAGTCGACTATTGAGATCCTTCATAGGTATAATATATGTCATTATGCTCACTACTATCAGGTTTATCAGTTCACTTAGTTATATTAGTCAATTGATTTGACCTGATAATACTATGACTGAGAGATTTTTTAAAGTTGTTAATTTGATTTTTAAATCATCAATCTCTTTTTGTAAGTAATCTTTTTCGATTTCACAGACTTCAAGTTTAAGTTTCCAGCTTCTTCTTTCTGTTCATAAACCTTTTTTTTCTTCATGGGCTTTATTTAAATTAGCTATGGCAAGATTCAACAAGTTTTGAAGTTTTGAGCATTCATTACAGGAGTTAGCTCTTACCTGACTGGATTCTCCAATTTTCATGAATCAAAAGTCTCTAATGTTATCATTTTCGTGGTCTGATTATTCCTCATCACCCCAGTATCTGAATGCCTTTTGATTTCCTTTTGAAGGTCCTTTTCTAGCTTCTGGACAATCATAAGCAATATGACCAGATTTACCACAATTATAACACTTATCTTTATTCATTATCTGATCGACATGTTGTTTTCACTATGAGTAATACGAATCGAGATACGAAAACAAAAAATAAGCTATGGAAGCTAAGAATAATAGATTCAAAATAAGAGATAGAAGATTGACATAAGAAACTATTAAGAATTTAAGAACAAATGGGTGTTTCAAACCCCAAAACCCTTAATCTAATAGAATTTAACACCCAATATCTACGTGGACAAAGAGGGATTCAATGCCCTCAAAACCGTCATTTCTAAACCAGCATTCACTACAAGTTTCATCAAGCACTCTTTCAAGAGCAATATTCATCAATAATCAACAAAATCGAGTAAAATGAGCTAATAAGTTTCTATTTATAGTCTGACCTAGGCTCAAAAGTGACCTAGGTATCAAAAGGATCAAAATCCCACAAATTGGGCACTCTGTCTACCCGTGATGACCCGACTAACGGTCATTCACTAAATTGATGGTCTGCCAACTTGGCCGTCAGTATCAAGTATTGTGCTACTGCTTTGGGATTCAAGTGATGGCCAGTCACCTTGGTGACGGTCCGTCACACCCTTTGTTACTTAAAAACAGTGTCGTTCCCTCTTCTTTTTTTTCTTATGACCTTCCAAATCAATCCTCAAAGTATGACATCCCTTGGTAGCCATCTAAATGAGCTCCAACACTTCTCTTTTGGCGAACATCATTTGCACCTCTTGCAGTTATTTAGCTTGGTTTCTAGTGAATGGTATCGGGAAATATGTAAGAGGCCTTGAGGAGCTCAGAATCGTATCATCCTCTCCATCTTGAAGAGAATTTGACCTCAAATCTATTAGTTGATCATCTTCTAGAACATCAAGGGGTGAGAAATCACAAATGTTGAAGGTGTTGTGCACTTGGTATTCCTGCAAAAGGTTGATTTTATATGCGTTGTCATTTATTAGTTCAAGCACTTGGAAAGGCTCATCTTTTCATGGCATTAACTTAGCTTTCCTTTGAGTCGGGAACCAGTTCTTCTGAAGATGCACCCATACCCAATCTCTCGGTTCAAGTTCTTCGCCCCTTGTTAATTCTTTTTACCACTTCATGACTCTTCTCATTGAGTAGTTACAGCTCACTGAGGACATAACCCTAGATAGGAAGATCTGAAGGATGCCAATTAGGGTAGAAGGCTAGTGCCAGTTTGGGTCATTGGGGTAGAGCTTTACTTCCATGCTTTATTACGAATTTGTTTACTATTATTTGTTTATTATTCATTGTGGGTGGCGTATTTATGTCTTCTCATATTATTCCATGCTTTACTATGGATTTGATTAGTATCTCGTGTCTTGAGCCGGGGGTCTATCGAAAATAGCCTTGCTACTTCTTCGGAGGTAGTGGTGTGGACTGTGTACATCTTACCCTCCCCATACCCGACTATGTGGGAATACACTGGGTTTGTTTTTATTGATGATGATGACTCTTCCTTTCTAGTTTGAGCCTCACCTTTTCATGTAACTTCTACATTGCTTCCTCCATTTGATTGCCATCTAAGCTTATCACAACATCTCTACGCAAATGGGTGAGATCTAAGGGGGTTAAAACCATACACATATTCAAATGGGGTCATACCGGTAGTCGAATAGATGACACGATTATACGCAAACTCGACTAGAGGTAGATGATCCTCCCATGAATTCATTTTACCTTTAACCACGGTGCGTAGCATAGATCCCAAGGTTCTATTTATTACTTTTTTTAGAAGGTAAAATAAGGTTCTATTTATTACTTTCGTTTGGCCATCGGTTTGTGGGTGGCAAGAGGTCGAGAAAATTAATTTTGTACCAAGCCCACCCCATAATGACCTCCAAAAGTGACTAAGGAACTTAGAGTCCCTACCACTTATAATGGTCCTAGGGATCCCATGCAATTTCACAACATGCTCAACAAACAATGATGCTACATTTGAGGCGTTCTCACTCTTATGACATAGGATAAAACAGGCCCATTTTTAGAACAGGTCAACCACTACAAAGATACTATCCCTACCTCTCCTCGACCTTGGAAAACCCAAAACAAAATTCATAGAAATATCAAGCCATGGGCGTAGGGTAGTGGTTAGTGGGGTCTACAATCCTTGAGGAAGAAGGCGCAATTTGGCACTTCTACAATCTATGCATTGGCCACAAACTCTAGCAACATCATTGCACATCTTAGGCCAATTTCCTCTAGGATCCCAAAGGTCTTTTTAATTCCAAAGTGACCCATCATACCACCATCGTGTGCCTCCCTCACAAACAATTCTCTTCAAGAACTAGAAGGCACACATAACTTATTTCACTTAAACAAAAATCATCGAACTTAGAATGGGGGTGAACGCCCTATCTTTGATCCGTCATTCCCTAACCCATTCTACACAATCTTGAAAGACTTGAGAAAATGCGGGGTCCTCAGGATATATTTTCTTTAGACTCTCAAACCCAATTAATTTGGAAGACAATGTAGAGACAAACATATGTTTCCTAGATAATGTATCGGCAACCACATTTTTCTTCCCCTTTTTGTTTTGAATTTCATAAGGGAAAGTTTCTAGGAACTCGATCCATTTAACGTGCCTCTTATTCAACTTATCTTAGGCTCAAAGGTGCTTCAAGGATTCATGATTGGTTCGGATCACAAACTCTTTAGGCCACAAGTAATGTTGCCAATTACCTAATGCTCTAACCAAGGTGTATAACTCTAGATCATATGTAGAATAATTTAGAGTTGCACCCTTGAGCTTTTTACAAAAGTAGGCAATAAGTTTAAGATCTTGCATTAATACGACACCTATTCCGACCTTATTTGCATCACATTCAATTTCAAACATCTTATCAAAATTAGGTAATTGCAGCAAAGGGGCGAAGCTAAGCATAGCCTTCAAAGCTTCAAATCCATTTGCTTGCTCATCACCCCATTCGAAAGGTTTGTCCTTCCGGATGACCTCGGTCAAGGGAGCGGTGATGGTACTAAATCCTTTGACAAACCGCCTATAGAAATTAGCCAACCTATGGAAGCTTCGTACTTCACTAATGGATTTTGGAGTTGGCCAATTCTTAATGGAGTCTATCTTAGATTCATCCACCTCGACTCCTCTTGAGCTTACAACAAATCCCAAAAACACTACTTCATTCACACCAAAAGAGCAATTTTCAAGATTAGCATACAATTTTCCTTTCTAAGCATTTCAAACACACTTTGCAAATGTAAAACATCTTTTTGAGGGATTTGCTATAAACTAAGACATCATCAAAGTATACCATAATAAATTTTCCAATGAACGATTTCATCACATAATTCATTAACTGTATGAAAGTACTAGGAGAATTGGTGAGGCCAAAAGGCATGACCATCCATTCATAGAGACCAAACTTTGTCTTGATGGCAGTCTTCCACTCATCACCTGGTTGCATCCAAATTTGGTGGTACCCACTCCTAAGATCTATCTTAGAGAACACACATGAACCGTCCAAATCATCAAGCATATCATCCAAACGAGGAATTGTGTGGTGATACTTTACCGTTATTTTATTGATGGCTCGGCAATCAACACATATGTTCCATATCCCGCCTTTCTTTGGCACCAACAATATAGGGACCTCACATGGGATCATACTCTCTTTGATGTATCCCTTGTTGAAGAGTTTCTCAACTTGACTTTGAAGCTCCTTGGTATCCATAGGGTTACTTCGATAGGCCTTTTTTTTGCAATTGAGAAGCCGGCACAAAGTCTATTTGGTGCACAATTCCCCAAATTGGGGGTAACCCTTGTGGAAGTTCCTTTGGGAACACATCTTCATAATCCTACAAAACAAGGAAAATAGAATGGGGAATAGAGAAATTAGAAGGGTTAGTGTTAAAAACATGGGATAAGAGGAGCATGGGTGTCTCATCATCATGTTCTTTGAAGAGATCTTTGTGCCTAACCAACATCACCATTGGTTATTTTCCCTTCGCCTTCCTTACTTCTTCCCTTTCTTCACCTTCCCTCTCATTGGCTTTCTTTCCTCTCTCTTTTAACTCCCTTAATAGTTGATGATCCTCATTCACTTGTGAGGGTGATAGAAGATGTAGAGTGAACTTCCGTATATTCATTTCAAAGGAATACCGATTGGTTCTTTCATCATTCTTGGTTGATCGATCATATTTCCATGGTCTTCCCAATAAAATGTGACAAGCTTGCATGGGAATAATATCACATAGAACCTTATCTTGATAATTCCCATTCTTGAAGTGAATCACGATTTATTGAGTCACCTTCAACTCTCCACATTCATTTAGCCATTGGAGCTTGTATGGACTTGCATACTTGGTGGTGGGTAGCTTGAGGAAATCAAACATGGTGGCACAAGCTACATTAGCACAACTACCACTATCAAAGATCAAGGAGCATACATTTCTTTGATAAGGCACTTAGTATGGAATAGATTTTCCCTTTGACTAGGGTCATCTATCGCCTAACTAATCATCACTTGCCTTACCACAAAGTTTGGCACTTCAAACTCTCCATCTTGATGCCAAGTATCTTCATCATCTCCTTCTTCTTGTACCTCTTCTTCGACTTGCTTTTTATCTTGGAATTTTTTATCATTTTCATCCGCTTCTAATCCCACTTCTTCTCTAAGATAATAAAATTTCCCTTCCATAAGGATCACATTTCTCTGGTTGGGACATTCATGGGCCTTATGTCCCCACCTTCAATATTTAAAACATTGGTAACATCTAGGATTAGGAGTAGTATACTTATTACCTTCATGCTTTGGCGGGTATTTCAAAGTGGCCTTCTCCACGGGCTTCTTATCATTGGACTTGTAATCCTTGTTCTTGTTCCATCTCAATGAAGGTTGAGCTACCTCTTTGTTCTTACCCCAAGTAATGGTTGAGGAAAACCCTTTTGATTTGTAAGTTGCTCTCTTCTTGATTTCCCTTTCAATTTCCATGGCTGCTTGGAAGATTTCATCTATGATCTCAAACTTGTGAAGAGTCCTGCATGAAGAGATGTCTTTGTTCAACCCAAACTTGAAGTGTATGATATCATGGTTAACATTCTCTCCACGATGATCAAGCTTCAAGATCAATTGTTGAAATTCATTGTAGTAAGCCATGACACTCTTGCTACCGTCTCAAATAGTATAACTTGGAAAAGAGCTCATGTCTATACCTCTCCGGTAAGTACTTTTATCTCATGAATCCCTTCAATGCATCCCATGGGGGTGATTTACCTTCATTCAATACATTTCCGAACCTCTTGGCATAATCCCACCATGTACTGGCATAACCTTCAAAATGGGCTATGGTATAACTACTTTTCTTCTTTTCAGTGAGATCATTGACTTGAAAGATCTTTTAACAAACGGATTCCTATATGAGATAAGCTTCGAGATCACTCTCCCCTTTGAAAGTCGAAAGACTAACCTTGATGGAATTAATTCCCCTATCTCGATCTTGATTACCTTGTTGATTCCATAGTGCATGACCTTGGGGACGGTCTCCCAAGTTTTCTCTACCATAGGCCATTGGACCAATTCTTCCTCCTCGACCTCAAAATGCTCTTTGATCCATTGGTCTACCTCTCATCTCTCCAACCATCATGTCGGCTTCTTCAAATACTCCATATTTCTTTTATTGACCCTCCCTCTCTTCTTCCTCTCTATGAATGGGTTGGTTTTGGTGGAGTGGTGCTTGGAATGGAGGGCTATGGGTTGGTGTAGGGGGTGACATTTGGTTCCTAGGTTCTTCTTGTTGGACTTGATTGAATTGAGGTTGGAGTGGTCGAACGGGGTTTTGGTTTTATGGATAGGTGGTAGTTTGGATGGTGGGGTCTTGTGGAGATCTTGGTAGGTGAAGCATTTGGTGGAGGGTTCCCGGGGAAATGATAGCAGATGTGTTTTGAGCATGTCCGCTTGAGGAAGCTTGGTAAGGATAAGGGACGGAGAGGGTGGAGTTCCTTTGGCCTTTTACAATGTCTAGCCTTCCATTCACAACGGTTATCCCTTCTTTCATTGATGCCATGAGATTATCCACGGTATTAAGTTTTTCCATCATGACCTTCATCATGGCACCAAGAGCATTAGTGTCCATGTTTTGAGATGTTTCTCCTTCCGTTGTCATTGTAGCTGAGAAAAGAAAATACTAACAAAAACAACAAACACATTAGCATTAAATAAAGAACCTCACAACCCTACACTCCTTTAGATACCTCACACTTGGCTTCACAAGTGTTGAATGTTGGTTTGTACTCCGGTGAGAATTGAGGTGTGATATCTACTCTTGTCCGGAATGAATTTTTGATTGAATGACTGAAAGAAATCTCGTACGAACTTTAGTCAAGAAGTTACGGCGATATAAAATAAGAAAAGCACTAAAAGAAATGGTACAAGAAAGAAGTGAACTCAAGAACTAATTCACAACTAAGTAGATGGAGTACTAGTTGTTAATTAGTTGTTAGAATCAAGTAAAGGTGTTTAAGAATAAAAGAAATGAAAATAAGAATCTAACATTGTCACACCCCTTTTTTTACATACTCCAAAAGGAATATAGTTTAAGGTTCGAAAGGGTTTTATTATTTAAGTGACAAAAATGAAAATTTGTTTCGAAAAAAAAGATTACTTACATTTTTTATTCAGAGTCGCCACTTGGCATAATCTGGTGTGCCAAGTCACCATTGGAAAATCCTTTTCAAAACCATTTGACTCTTTAAACTGGTTTGCGAACAGAGACTCCGGATAAGGAATTCTGTTGATCGAGGGGAAGGTGTTAGGCACCCCTCGATCCCGTGGTTCAACCACGGTCGCTTGGTAGAGTGTATCGACTATTTTGATACTACGAAATGTATAAACCACACAAAAGCACGCAAAATAATCCAACAATAAACAAAACAAAACAATCCAAAAGTACAGTGTCCAGTCCAATTTATACAGTCCAAATATAAAAATGCGAAAATAAATCCTATCTAACCTATACTAATTCTAATTATGCTCCCGTGCTTTACCCGATGCCTCGGACCTTCACCACGAATATTTTTCAAGTACAAGATACCTCGGGGCATTCCTCGAATAAATCAGTACAAGTACTTCGGGGCATTCCCCGGCCAAATGATACAAAGGATTCAAAAGTGATAAAATCAAACCATTCAATCAAATTTCAAACATTCAATCAACCCACAATCTCTAGATTTGCGTACCCGACCTACGTCTTGCCTATTCCAATAAGCATATCTTGATACTACCAAATTCAATTAACGTTTATTTCAAGTCAAACAACTAATGAATCAAACTAATCAAAATTCACTAATTATATCAAGTTTTCAATTCTCGCCCCACTTATTCCCACATGAATTCCAATCTTTCAATTCCTTCATTCACGTGAATCAATCAATCAACATCAACCGCAGTAATCACGATTGCTCCAACACAAGATCGAAACATATCACCAAAGAACACATCATAGCCACATTAAAAAATAATAAAGAGAGAGAGATTTAAGGAATGGACCTCAATTTGAAACTTTCGAAGAATATTGCTTGATAAAAATAAAAATTCACTCCCGATAGGCTCGAACCGAACCCCAACCACGACAAAGATCCAACTCGAATTGGGAGAAATCCAAACCCGAAATTGAAATCGAACCTAAATCCCAAATCCAGTACCGAGCTCAATGAACCAAACAGAAATCGCAATGGAACAAATCGAACACATACGCAAATGCTTTGAAAATAAGATCAATTTTAAGAGGAAGAGAGTCAATGAGTTCAAAAATCTGGTGGATCTATCGAAACAGTAACAGGAACAGCGACTGGGTGTTTTCCGGTGGATTTTGAACTGAAAAATAGACCTTTTGCTACGCCGGAGCTCCGGCAAGCTCGGCAGCAAACAAAAACGGAGATACGATCTACAACGACGAAGTTTCCGGTGAAAAACTCATCCAAATTTTTCTCTCACACTTTTCCTTTCTATTTTTATCTCTCAACATCGAATCTCACTTTCTCTTCAGCTCGATCTCTCTCCTTCGATTCTCTCTATATATCTCCAATCAGCTCCCTCACTCTCTCTATTTTTCATCTCGATGTGCGTTTGTGTGATCAGTGTATGGTGAGGATGAATCTCTTTGTTTGAGTGTGTTCTCTGTGAAGAAGAAAAGAAAAAAAATGGAGAGGGTGTAGGTTCTGTGCCTGAATGATTTTTCAATCCATCCAATTTTTTTTTCCTCCGATGTATAATGTGTATATATTCTGTGAGGTGAGGGTGGGGTAGTGAGGTAGGGTTAGGGCAGTGGTGAGGTGGGGGTGGTGAGGTGTTGTTTTTTTATTGGGGTGGGTTGTTAAAATATTAGGATAAAACAAAATTAGTTAGGGGGTTGTTATTTTGTCATTTTGTGGAGGGATTATCACGCGGGTGAGGGTACACGGTAGGATAAGGTAAACAATAGGTAAAAACAATATCGGGGAGGGACGAAATTAGGTGTCTACATCATGCCCCCTTTGAATGTAAACACGAAGTGTTTTCAGGCAAAGAAGTAGACAGCGAGACCAAATTTTGACCCGACCATTATTCAAAAAAAGAAACAGAAGGAAGAAGGACAACCGGGTCTTGACTTAAGACATCCTTCCTACCTAAATTATGAGAGAATCAAGTCACGGGTATTTCAAAGGATTAGAAGAGAAGTGGACTATACCGAGTTGGAGAGTCGAGTGAGGTTCCATCGAGGTTTCGATCCGCGGCTCAGTCATTACATCAAAAAATGAAAACTACAAGTTAAAACATAAATGAAATTACAAAAATCCTATCTATACAACTTTTGTTGGCTCTTGACTCGACTTTTATCACCCTATTCTTCAGGCGGGCTCCTGATTTGCAATTTCTTTCAACTTGTTGCTTGGCTTTCAATTGCTTCGCTTTGTTTGCTTGACTTTTCGTTTCTTCACCCTATTCTCCAAGCGGGATCCTGACTTGCTATTTCATCACCCGGTTCTTCAGGCGGGCTCCTGAATCCCAAAATTAAAACTAGAACAAACATTATCCCAAACAAAAATTATAGTAAAGTAGTATTTCATTTTCAAAAGCGTAGTCCCATTTCCCAGGAGGGTCCTGAACAACAAATAGAATCCCATTTTTCAGGAGGGTCCTGAACATAAAGTAAAATCCCATTTTCCAGGAGGGTCCTGAACATAAAGTAAAATCCCATTTTTCAGGAGGGTCTTGAACATAAAGTAAAATCCCATTTTTCAGGAAGGTCCTGAACAGAAAGTAGAATTCCATTTTTCAGGAGGGTCCTGAACAAAAAGTAAAATCCCATTCTTCAGGAGGGTCCTGAACATAAAGTAAAATCTCATTTTTCAGGAGGGTCCTGAACAGAAAGTAAAATCCCATTTTTCAGGAGGGTCCTGAACAAAAGTAAAATCCCATTTCCCAGGAGGGTCCTGAACAAAAAGAAAAGTCCCATTTTTCAGGAGGGTCCTGAACATAAAGTAAAATCCCATTTTTTAGGAGGGTCCTCAACAGAAAGTAAAATCCCATTTTTCAGGAGGGTCCGGAACATTAAAGTAAAATCCCATTTTTCAGGAGGGTCCTGAACAGAAAGTAAAATCCCATTTTTCAGAAGGGTCCTGAACAGAAAGTAAAATCCCATTTTTCAAGAGGGTCCTGAACAAAAGTAAAATCTCATTTTTCAGGAGGGTCCTGAACAGAAAGTAAAAATCTCACAGATGTGCATTTCCAATGGTTGCTGAATTAAGTGAAGCGAATTTGCCCCTATTTCAACAAAGAAAATTTATCAGTTAAAAACTTAGTGGTGGCTTGCAGCTCTTGGCTTCTCAGGTATCTGCCCCAGCACTCGTTCCTTTCATCTTTGTTCCCAAATCGCTAACACTTGCTGTGTCTTGCCGCATCATTGACCCGGATCCATATTGAGAGAAGTGAGTTCTGACTCAAACAATGGGCTTCTATTTTACCATGCCTCTGAGGTGTACCCTTTTCCCAAACCTGAATGTTTCCACGAATCTAACAGCCTGTCGGTTGACAGACTTCCTTTGTTTCGTGTTGAATTATGATCATATTTCTTTCTTGTGTTGTTCCTTGGCTTTTCCTCATATAATTGGAAAGACTGGTAGTAAATTTTGAAATCCTTTCTCGCTTATTTTGACACAGACTTGACTTAAAATGTAAAGAAATGATTGTGACTTTATTTTGATAAACGACATAAAAAGACAAAAAGCATGAATATGTAAATGAAAGAAAAGGGCAATGTCCCATAAAGAAAACTTATCTGAATACGACAACCAACTCCAATGAGGATGACATGCATTTTGGATTCAGTTGCCTGATCTTCCTATCCAAACTCCTCATTTGTTGTTGTGTTCGTGCCTTTGTCGTTGAGCCATTTCTTTAAATCCATTGGATGCATTCATCATATTCGATTGACGACATCTTAAAATACTTTCGCCAACAAATCTCTTTCTTTTCACTTTTCACTTTTCTCTTGAACTCTCCATCGCCTTACGGTGCCCGTGAGGGTTTTCACCAATAAGAATCTCTCATTTTTATTTCTCTCCACTCACCATAGTCTTATGGTGCCTGCAAGGGTTTTCACCAATAAGACTCTCTCATTTTTGTATTTCTCTCAACTTACCATCACCTTATGATGACAATGAGGTTTTCACCAATAAGACTCTCTCATTTTGTATTTCTTTCCTGATTTCTTATGCTGAGGGAGACACGTGGTACCTCACAATGCATCATCATATCCATTGCATGCTTAGCCTTAACATTATCAAAAATTGATCTGAAGGACTTTCTTTGGTTGTAACTTGACTTTTGGGATAAGGTTAGAAAAGGATGGCAAGGGGTTCGAACGACACTTGAAGTGGAGGTGGGACTTACAACTTCTGGAATCGACTCAAACAACACATTAACTCATGCCCCAGTTTTGTTGACTGGGTGAATCTTAAATCTTTATTTGGTTGGACCGATCCCGAAATAGGGCAGCCTACGTATCTCACTCCCGAGAGAGGAGAATCAGGTCGCACGTAGTTCCATCAGCTTGTTCTTTGTTTTGATTTGATTTGATTTTTTTTTCTTATTCTTATTTTCTTGACATTTATCTTTGACTCTATTTTGATTCCAAAAGAGGGATATGAAAGAAAAAAATAAAACGAAGTTCAAACGGGTAAACAAAGGATGACACAATGTTTGGATAGAAGAATAAAATGCCTTCATCATATCAATCTTCAAAAATGCAAGTACTAAACATGCAATAAAATCGACAAAGGATCAAATATCATACATAATATCTTTTGACCGCATCAGCATTGATAGCCATTTCTGCCATTTTGCCTTCGATATTTGTCAAATATAAAGCTCCATGTGGCAACACTTTCTTCACAACGAAAGGACCTTGCCAGTTAGGGGAGAACTTGTTTTCGCTTCAACCTGGTGAGGAATGATACATCTCAATACCAACTGATCAACTTCAAAATTCCTGGGACGGACCTTTTTGTTATACGCTCGAGCCATCCTCCTCTGATATAACTGGCCATGACACACAGACGTTAGCTTTTTTTTCCTCTATCAAACTCAAATGTTCCAGTCGGGTTTTTACCCATTCGTCATCATCAATCTCTGCTTCTACAATGACTCAAAGAGAGGTAATTTCAACTTCCGCAGGGATGACTGCTTCTGTCCCATACACCAATAAATATGGAGTTGCCCCTATTGAAGTACGCACAGTGGTGCGATAACCTAGTAATGCAAACAACAACTTTTCATGCCACTGTCTAGACCCTTGTACCATTTTTCGCAGTATCTTTTTTATATTCTTATTGGCGGCTTCTATAGCACCATTGGCCTTTGGGCGATATGGAGTAGAATTTCGATGTGCAATCTTAAACTGTTGACATACTTCTTGCATCAAATGACTATTGAGATTGGCAGTATTGTCTGTAATGATCATCTTTGGAATTCCAAATCTACAAATGATATTGGCATGAACAAAGTCTACCACAGCCTTCTTTGTCACCGACTTGAAAATTACTGCTTCTACCCACTTTGTAAAGTAGTCAATGGCTGCCAAAATGAATCTATGTCCATTTGATGCCTTCGGATCAATCGGTCCAATCACATCCATTCCCCAAGCCACAAACGGCCATGGAGCGGCCATTGCATGCAACTCAACAGGAGGAGAACATATCAAATCGCCGTGAACCTGACATTGATGACACTTTCAAACAAATTGAATAGAATCCCTTTCCATAGTAAGCCAGTAATAACCTGCTCGAAGAATCTTCTTTGATAAGACATGACCATTCATGTGCGACCCACATACTCCAGAGTGTATTTCAACCATGATTGTCGAGGTTTCTTTTGCATCCACACACCTCAAAAGTCCCAGATCTGGGGTTCTCTTGTACATGATTCCCCCACTTAAGAAAAATCCACTAGCCAAACGCCTAATAGTCCTCTTTTGATCGTTGGTGGCATATGCTGGGTATTCTCCTGACTGAATGTACCGCTTGATATCCAAGAACCAAGGTTCTCCATCGAGCTCTTCTTTAACCGCATTACAGTAAGCATGCTGATCACGACTCTGTATATGCACTGGATCGATATAGGCTTTGTCAGGATGTTGGAGCATTGAAGACAGAGTGGCTAAAGCGTCAACAATTTCATTATGAATCCTTGGAATATGCCTAAACTTTACTAACACAAACCGCTGACATAGCTCCTGCAAGCATTGTCGATACGGGATGAGCTTCAAATCTCGCGTCTCCCAATCGCCTTGAATTTAATGGACGAGCAAATTCGAATCTCCCAACACCAATAATTCTTGGACTCCCATATCAACAGCTAACCTCAAACCAAGGATGCAGGCTTCATACTCTGCCATATTGTTAGTACAGTAGAATCGAAGTTGTGTTGTTACCGATAAATGTTGTCCCGATTCAGAGATAAGAACCACACCTATTCCGACTCCTTTCATATTGACAGCTCCATCGAAGAATAACCTCCAACCTGGATCAGCATCTATAACGACTTCATCGACACACGACACTTCTTCGTCAGGAAAATATGTCTTTAATGGCTCGTACTCTTCATCGATGGGATTCTCAGCAAGATGATCTGCCAAGGCTTGGGCTTTCACGTCGGTTCGAGTCACATATACAATGTCGAACTCGGTAATCAATATTTGCCACTTCGCCAATCGACCTGTCGACATAGGCTTCTGAAAGATATACTTCAAAGGATCCATGCAGGAGATGAGATAAGTAGTATAGGATGAGAGATAGTGCTTCAAATTTTGTGCTACCCAAGTTAGGGCACAACACGTCCTTTCAAGAAGAGTATACCTGGCCTCATATGCGGTGAACTTCTTGCTAAGATAATAAATAGTCTGCTCCTTTTTTCCTGTGACATTATGTTGACCCAGGACACAACCGAAAGAATTTTCCATGACTGATAAAAATAAGATCAAAGGCCTACCAGGCTCCGGGGGTACGAGCACGGGCGGATTTGACAAATATCTTTTGATTCGATCGAACGCTTCCTGACATTCTTCAGTCCATTTTACCGCAGCACTCTTTTTCAGCAACTTGAATATGGGCTCACAAGTGGTTGTGAGTTGAGCAATAAACCTGCTAATGTAGTTCAGTCTACCAAGCAAACTCATCACCTCCGTCCTATTCTTGGGCGGGGGAAAATCTTGAATGGCTTTGATTTTTGAGGGATCCAATTCAATTCCCCGATAGCTGACTACAAACCCCAACAGCTTTCCAGACGGAACTCCAAATACACATTTTGCCGGGTTGAGTTTGAGATTATACCTACGAAGCCTTTCAAAGAACTTTCTTAAATCTTTAACATGGTCGGCCAGACTTTTTGACTTAATAATCACATCATCCACGTATACCTCAATCTCCTTATACATCATATCATGAAGCATAGTGGTCATGGCTCTCATGTATGTTGCTCCCGAATTCTTCAAACCGAACGGCATCACTCGATAACAATAGGTCCCCCATGGTGTGATAAAAAAATGTCTTCTCTGCGTCTTCATCATCCATAATAATCTGGTAATATCCGGCATAGCAATCCACAAAAGAGGCAACCTCGTGTTTAGCACAGTTGTCTAACAAAATATGGATGTTGGGCAGTGGAAAATCATCTTTCGGACTTGCTCTGTTCAAATCATGGTAATCAACACCTACTCGAATTTTGCCATCTTTCTTTGGTACGGGAACAACATTGGATAACCACATGGGATAACGAGCCACTCGAATTAATTTGGCTTCAAGTTGTTTCATGATTTCCTCTTTGATTTAAATACTTACATCAGTTTTGAACTTCCTCAACTTCTGTTTGACAGGAGGGAACGCGGGATCAGTTGGTAATTTGTGAGCCACTAATTCAGTGCTTAAACCAGGCATATCATCATAAGACCATGCAAAAACATCCATATAATCAATTAATGCTTGAATCATTCTATCTTTTAGCTGTGGCAAAGCATGTACACTAATTTTAGTTTCCCTAACATCTTCTTGATCCCCTAGATTTATTGGCTCAGTCTCATTCAAATTAGTATTCGGTTTGTCTTCAAACTGTTCCAACTCTTTGCTTATTTCTTCTAGTGCTTCTTCTTCATCATATTCCCCATCCTACTTCATTACATCTTGATTAGTTTGGATTTTAAGATCAGGCTGAAAATTCCGCATGCATGTCATATCATTAGAATCAACATAAAGAGAACTGTGTAAGAAAAGAAAAACAAAATATATTAGACACGAAACAAAAGGGACATTGCATTTCATTAAGTAAAAGATAGAAGGGTTTCAACATAGATACCAACATAACATAAACAAACTAAAATCTGAATTACAACCCTGAAATAACTCAGATAAATAGAAAGAAAAACAAAATAAACTTCCAAAACTCCCTCCTGACGGGGAGAGGAGTGACTTTCCAATTATTGAGCCGGACAGCTGGACCTATGAGTTGCACGTCTTCCATACTGGTACCTTCTCCTGCTTCGACCATATCAACTTCAATAAAAAGGTTCTGGAAGTCATCAACCAATTCAACTTCAAATTCCACATGCTTCGTGACACCGTTCTTAACAAATGATTCACTGAGTAGTGGCATTGGGCGAGGGAATGACCATGTTTCCTTTTTCCTTCCCTTGGCTTTCTTCAGATCTTCAGCCGTAGGCTCAAATCCCAGACCAAACGTGCCCACGTTCTCACTCAAACAAATGGGATGAACTATATCGTGTAGAGACGCTCCCAAACCCTTTCCTGGCTCATATCCGTATTTCCAAAGTTCACTCACCATCATGATAGAAACGGAAGACAATTGTGGTCCCGGTATAACCTGTCATTCAAGAATACGATTCACTAGCACTGTATCAAAAATTTGATAGACGAATGTCTCCTCTACGTTATTTGCTTCAATAAGAGACAAGGGAGAATCTTTGTAGGCGGACAAATCTCCTTCACCGTGAATAACCACTTCTCTCCTATCATGCTCAAACTTAATCATTTGGTGCAGTGTAGATGCAACCGCCTTGGCCTTATGGATCCATGGATTTCCCAACAACAGATTGTAAAAGGAGTCTATATTCAGTACTTGAAACTCTATAGCGAATTCAACAGGCCCTATGGTCAACATTAGTTCTATTTCGCCAATGGAATTTTATTTTGCACCATCGAAAGCCCTAATACATACATTGTTGGGCCTGATCCTGTCAGCACCAATATTCAGCTTTTGCAAAGTAGAAATAGGGAAAATATTTGCACCTGAACCTCCATCATTCATAACATGAGTGACATAAAAATCTTCACACTTCACTGTAATGTAAAGGCCCTGGTTATGCCCTGTACCTTCAACAGGCAATTCGTCGTCAGAAAAGCTGATCCGATTGACCTCAAAGATTTTTCCAACCATTTTCTCAAGTTGGTGGATTGTAATCTCCCTAGGGACATATGCTTCATTTAATACCTTCAGTAAAATATCACGATGCTCCGTGGAGTTCAACAACAAAGATAAAAGGGAAATTTGAGCAGGGGTTTTCTTCAACTGGTCCAATATTGAATACTCTGGCAATTTCATCTTTTTCAAAAATTCTTCAGCTTCTTCTTCGATGATAGGCTTTTTGATAGATGACGGTCCACTCACCATTGTCTTGGACTTTCTTAAGCCTTCAGGCACGAAGCATCTTCCTGACCTAGTCAAACCCCCTACCTCATCTACATCTTCCACTACTTCTTTCCCGTGATAGGTCATCACGGTCCACCCATAATTCCAGGGAACCCTTTTCGTATCAACTATCGGAGGTTGGGTCACCGGTTTGAGGACAATAGGCGCTGCCAATGCTCCTTTCACCGTCAAGATGGGTTGACTCAGAGCTCCCACCACTGTCAACTTAAGTTTATCCTGACTTAAATCATCATACCTTTTGGCGTCTTGTACTGTGATCAGGGGTTTCTTTGTGCTTTCTTGGGCTCTATCTTCTCTCATTCCTTCCTGGATAAATGACATTTCTTTCAAAGACTCAGCTACATTCATCGATTTCTCCTCAATGGTCTGTATCTTGACAATAGGCTTATAACACCTTGAAGACTCTTTCCCCTCATATATCAATTCTAACATATTGGCTTTAGCATGGGTTGGCAGCGGATTCTGGTTAATGTTTGGACCCTCTGGGGCATGGACCAGCATTTGATTTATGTCAATCAAATCTTGGACAGCTCTCTTCAAATGCCAGCATTTCTCGATATCATGGCCTGGCATGTCAGAACAGTACGCACACCTTAAAGAATAATCGAGATTCCTCGGCGGTGGATTTGAAAGTCTTCCTTGAATTGGGCTTAAGACCTTCAACTTTCTCAACCTATCAAACAAGCTAGCATATGACTCCCCAAGAGGTGTGAATTGATTTTTGACCACCTTCTCTTTCCTATACTCGGGCCTAGGTTGAAAACTGGGTCTGGAAGGGTTTTGGTAATTTGGTGGAGCGAATGGGTAATTTTTTGGGGCTTGCGCGCGCCACTGCAGGTAAGAAGAGGTTTGGGCATATGGCTGCGTGCTATATACTGGGTACGGGGGCGGTGGAATGGGAATATAAAGGGTTTTGTGGAGGGTAGTAATGGTGGGAAGGAATATATGGAGCTTGGGCATAGACTTGGGCTTGGGATTGGGGATAGGGGCGAGGTGGTCTTTTGGGATAGGAATGGGTTCCAGCTACGACAGTCGCCACGTCCTCTTTCTTCTTTTTACCTCCAAATACGCCAGATCCACCTTGAATCATTTGTGTGGTGGCTTTTAATGCTGCAAAACTCACTATTCGGCCGATCTTAATTTCGTCCTCTATCATCTCCCCCATTTTGAGAACTTCAATAAAAGACTTTCCCATTGCCGGAAGTAAATGTTGAAAATAGGTCTCATCCTGCGCCTGAATGAAAACTTCTACCAACTTACTTTCTTTCATTGAAGGCTTTACCCTGGTGGCCTGTTCACGCCACCTTATCGCGTATTCCCTAAAACCTTCAGTGCTCTTTTTCTTCATGTTGACCAAGGATTTTTCGTCCGGAATTAGGTCGATGTTATACTAAAAATGTTGAACAAATTCAGAAGCCAAATCATCCCAGTTGTTCCATTTATCGATATCTCGATCGATAAAACATTTTGAGGCCATATCTGAAAGACTCTCTCCAAAGAAGGCCATGAGCAGTTCTTCCTTTCCTCCTACAGCCCTCAACTGGTTGCAATAACGTCTTAAGTGTGCCATGGGATCACCGTGTCCTGCATACTTCTCAAACTTAGGCATCTTAAACCCGGGGGAGAAGGTTGATGTCTGGGAACATGTAAAGATTTTTTATAGGAAACACTCCTATAATCTCCGATTCCTTGCAAATTCCTCATAGCTTGTTCTAAACTTTTCAATTTCCGGGCTATGATATCCTGTTCTTCTGCTGCGACAGGTTTCTCCGTATCAAATGGAAATGCAGGCGGCTGAGTGTACCCATACGGTTAATTCATTTGCAAAGTAGGCTCAGGGGCATAATACTGACTATCTGGAACCTTCAGTACTGGCTCACTGGCAGACCTAGGAAGCCTCATTGTGGGACGCACAACATATATGGGAGTTTTATGTGGTGGCGGATCCACGATTACCGGTGTGATCGGTGGCGCTGGCTGAGTAGCTGGTCTTGATTGGGGAGCTGCCAAGGGCACACCAGAATTGCCAGGATAATAATGTCGCGGAGTGAATCCTGGCGCGTGCTCAGGTGACTCAGTAGGAGCAGAGAATTATGCCTGAGAGAGCGGTGGGCAGTTAGAGATATTCCCAAGACCTTTAGGGAGTGGAGGAGGAGTCATTCCGCTGGCCCATGCCCTGTGTAAATCTATCAATTGTTGCCTGAGCCTTAATACCTCATCATTGTGTTCAGAACTCTCTTCCCTGTGATCCTGATCCGGGTCAATGAGCGAATTTTCAATCTCCCTGCTAGACATGGCGAGCTTTGCTTTGGATCTAGTGAAGTATGGGTGACTAGCCAGAGTGCTGCAAACCTACCACTGTTATCTGAAAGAACATACTCATCAAAGACGACATTCGTTAGGATTAGGGCACACAACAAGCATGGGAATCACATTAGTAAAATTGTCCTAAATTCATGTTCATTTCTACCAGCTTTTGAGGGTAGCGAGATCATTTCAACATCATCCCGATTTTTATCTACACTCTTTTTTTTCCGTATCCATCTCTATTCTTTCCACTTCTCTCGTTATTTACCTTTATTTTATTATTCTTTATGGCTTTTGTTTTTTTTTCTTTAAAAGAGGAAAAATAATGAAAAATAACGAAACAAAATGATTAGATCGAACCCAAAAGTAGGTTGCCTACGTATCATGTTGTACATGAATCAGATCTTGCGTAGTTCGGGCCGCTTATGCATAAACATCACACAATTGAAGGTTTTTTTTTTCACGAGAAACGAAAACAAGTAAACAAAAGAAAGACGTAACATCCTAACATTTCGATGAAAGACAGAAAAACATACAACGAATCTGGGACCACTTTAAAACTAAACAACAAATACAAAACAACATTCTAAACCCCTAACGACATGTGTGCAATCAAGACCCGAATATCAAAAACAACTTGACTCCGACTTAACACAGACACCAATCTACAATGACAGAAACATAAAAGACTCAAAACTACATAAATATAAGACATGCTCTTTCAAACTGATGCTCTGCATGACGTCCCCGACTGAGATGAACCCATCTGTGAAGTCCCCACTTTTCCCCTCAGACTTTGCAACATATCTTGCAACGATGTTTTGATACTCGGGAACAAATTTCTCTCCCGTATCCCTGCCTTTTGGAGAGTACACCCGCAAAGGTTTCTCTGACACCCATCCACAGTTGTGATCAAACGTGACAACTGAACTCTCAAAAACTCCACCTTGGCACCCGGATCTTCCTGCTCATCATCCTCTACCATGATTGCTTCCCGTATTCGCCTTCTAAGTTGGGCTGGTAAAGGTCTACTAATGCCATGGGGAAGAGATTATAGCCAGATTTCATAGTTTTGAGTGCATCCTGGATTTTCCTCGAGAGTAACGACACCTAGCTTTATCGCGTTATTCCAGAATTGCTCATATTTGCTTTCCCCCACGGCTTGGTCTTTAAAGTACTCTACATCCTTTAGAAGGTCCATTATTGGGGGGACGTCTTGCATCCTACCCAACTGATGCATCACCCTTCTTGGACTGTAAGGCCTAGTGCAGTTAAGTCCTATCAAAACTAGAAAGAGTTGCATTTGAGATCCAATCAAGATTTTCTTAGGACGAAACCACATATAGCACCAAAGAATGTTGTTCAGAGTTCTTGATTCGAGAAATTCGATCCAAGAATTGACTCCAATAGGAAAAGAAAATTTGTCAAAACGCATTCTTTCTTGCATGGCTTGCACTCGATCATTCAGACAACGGTCGATCACATCTTCTCTAATCAAAGAAGGCGTATGCAAGTGCTCCATCATCCATAACTGCAATATCAGATTACTCCCCTAAAAAAATCGTACCCCTCCTTTTACTTCCGTTAAAGCCTTATATATTTCTGTTAAGATCATTGGTACAATGGTGACCTCATCTTTTTTCTTGAATAAAGCTATCACCACTGATTGTAGATGAGTATTGATACACCTCTCATCTAACGGGAACACTAAGATTCCCAACAAAGCCAGACAGAAAACCTCAAGACGATGTTGTTCCCAGATTTTTTTGGTAGTACAAAATTCATCCCAAAAGCAGTCGAAACCCTCTAAGGACCCAAATCTAGCAAACAAATAGTCCAAGGAAATCCAAGATTGTTTGAGACATCCCAGATGCTTGTTATCTTTTAATCCACAGAGTTGAAGGAATTTCTTACGAGTATGATTGCGGGCTAAAATCATCTGCTGACCCATGTAAGTCAACCGAAACAAACGAGATACTTCTGCCAGGGTAGGAGTCAATTCACAACTTCTGAACCTAAACACCAAATTATTTGGATCCCAGAAAGTCAACGCAGCTTCTATTAGATCCGGACGAGGCGTGAGATCCATGAGTGTTACAAGATTGCCTAACACTTTCCTCACTTCGTGCTTTTCAGAGTAATTGAACGTGCCCCACCACTTGATCAACTTTTTGGGTACCTTGACAACCATAAGGACTCTAGACTTTGTGGACAGATCCATCCTGTAGTAGCAGATAAGAAATTATCTCAAAAATTTGATAAGAGCAAAAGGTTCACAACCAATGGGAATTTGATGCAGACATACGTCGATGGGACAAACCGCTTCATGACTCCCAATCGCCGAACAGTAACGCTGAATAAAATCAGCCTACTTGGCTAACAACTTTAGGTTATGGGGTAAAAGACCTAGCCTAATACTAAGATGAAGGCCAAAATAAAGGTTACCGGACCCACCGAGGGTTGCCTACGTATCCCGTCCCGAGGGACGGGAATCAGGTATGCGTAGTTTGTCCAGATTGGACACTTAGCGATTAACTAATAAATTGACCCTAACTTAAGAGACAACCAAAAGCAAACGAGTGAAAACTTTTTGGATTTTCAACTAGACATTTCAACTAAGACTGACACCACCAATTATATATAAAAAAAATCTTTTTGGTATTTTGTTTTTGACAAATAAGTAGAAAAGGCAAACAAAACCCTCTTTTTTTTCATTTTTTTTTGTTGAACTTACGGTACTTTGGGAAGATAAATGCAAAACGTAAAAAAAATCTTTTTGAGTTTTGGATCGTGAAGAACAAAAGCCATAAAGAACTCTAAAATAAACTACGACACTCCTTTTGATTCATTCTTTTCGACTCACTTTTTTTCTTTCTTTTTTTCACACTTTACTTCTAACACATGTTTTCCCCAAATCGATCCGTCAAATGACCACGTTACTCTCAAAGATGCAACATTTAGCACGTAGGGATGCTTTAAAGGTGAGTCTCCTACAAAGGACAAAGTGGACCCCGCTAGGTCTCAATATGATGCACATAAGAATGACCTAAAGGCTGACCTACGTTGTGGTTTACTAACAAGGCCGTTCGGGGGAGCATATGGTCGATAGTGGCTGCTTTGCTTTCCACCTACTCCATACATCCAACGGCTCCCCCCCTAAAATAAAGGTGACTCAACTAGAGTTCGTGCGCACGACGTGCGCTCCAAGACTTGTTGCGGAAAGAATTGACTCGGGTTATGCAAATGATGCCAGATATAAAGCGGTAACACATAGTATAAATACTGTAAACAAAGAGCACGAAAATGCACAAAAGTGAAAACACAAACAAAAATCACAAGCAATGCTTATACACTCGTAATGCCAAACAAAGCCGATACAACTTCAAAAAAAGCTCGGATTCTGAAATAGTTCCCCAGCAGAGTCGCCAGAGCTATCACACCCCTTTTTTTACATACTCCAAAAGGAATATAGTTGAAGGTTCGAAAGGGTTTTATTATTTAAGTGACAAAAATGAAAATTTGTTTTGAAAAAAAGGATTACTTACATTTTTTATTCAGAGTCGCCACTTGGCATAATCTGGTGTGCCAAGTCACCATTGGAAAATCCTTTTCAAAACCATTTGACTTTTTAAACTGGTTTGCGAACAGAGACTCCGTCTAAGGAATTCTGTTGATCGAGGGGAAGGTGTTAGGCACCCCTCGATCCCGTGGTTCAACCACGGTCGCTTGGTAGAGTGTATCGACTATTTTGATACTACGAAATGTATAAACCACACAAAAGCACACAAAACAATCCAACAATAAACAAAATAAAACAATCCAAAAGTACAGTGTCCAGTCCAATTTATACAGTCCAAATATAAAAATGCAAAAATAAATCCTATCTAACCTATACTAATTCTAATTATGCTCCCGTGCTTTACCCGATGCCTCGGGCCTTCACCACGAATATTTTTCAAGTACAAGATACCTCGGGGCATTCCCCGGATAAATCAGTACAAGTACTTCGGGGCATTGCCCGGCCAAATGATACAAAGGATTCAAAAGTGATAAAATCAAACCATTCAATCAAATTTCAAACATTCAATCAACCCACAATCTCTAGATTTGCGTACCCGACCTAGGTCTTGCCTATTTCAATAAGCATATCTTGATACTACCAAATTCAATTAACGTTTATTTCAAGTCAAACAACTAATGAATCAAACTAATCAAAATTCACTAATTATATCAAGTTTTCAATTCTCGCCCCACTTATTCCCACATGAATTCCAATCTTTCAATTCCTTCATTCACGTGAATCAATCAATCAACATCAACCGCAGTAATCACGATTGCTCCAACACAAGATCGAAACATATCACCAAAGAACACATCATAGCCACATTAAAAAAATAATAAAGAGAGAGAGAGTTAAGGAATGGACCTCAATTTGAAACTTTCGAAGAATATTGCTTGATAAAAATAAAAATTCGCTCCCGATAGGCTCGAACCGAACCCCAACCACGACAAAGATCCAACTCGAATTGGGAGAAATCCAAACCCAAAATTGAAATCGAACCTAAATCCCAAAACCAGTACCGAGCTCGATGAACCAAACAGAAATCGCAACGGAACAAATCGAACACATACGCAAATGCTTTGAAAATAAGATCGATTTTAAGAGAAAGAGAGTCAATGAGTTCAAAAATCCGGTGGATCTATCGGAACAGTAACAGGAACAGCGACTGGGTGTTTTCCGGAGGATTTTGAACTGAAAAACGGAGACCTTTTGCTACGCCGGAGCTCCGGTAATCTCGGCAGCAAACAGAAACGGAGATGCGATCTACAACGACGAAGTTTTCGATGAAAAACTCATCCAAATTTTTCTCTCGCACTTTTTCTTTCTGTTTTTATCTCTCAACATCGAATCTCACTCTCTCTTCAGCTCGATCTCTCTCCTTCGATTCTCTCTATATATCTCCAATCAGCTCTCTCACTCTCTCCATTTTTCATCTCGATGTGCGTTTATATGATCAGTGTATGGTGAGGATGAATCTGTTTGTGTGAGTGTGTTCTCTGTGAAGAAGAAAAGAAAAAAAATGGGGAGTGTGTAGGTTCTGTGCCTAAATGATTTTTCAATCCATCCGAAATTTTATTTTTTCCTCCTATGTGTAATGTGTATATATTCTGTGAGGTGAGGGTGGGGTAGTGAGGTAGGGTTAGGGTAGTGGTGAGGTGGGGGTGGTGAGGTGTTGTTTTTTATTGGGGTGGGTTGTTAGAATATTAGGATAAAACAAAATTAGTTAGGGGGTTGTTATTTTATCATTTTGTGGAGGGATTATTACGCGGGTGAGGGTACACGGTAGGATAAGGTAAACAATAGGTAAAAACGATATCGGGGAGGGACGAAATTAGGTGTCTACAAACATGAGCTTATAGAACTTTTTATCTAGTGAGTGACTGACCGTCACTTGGTTGACGAGTCGTCAGGGTGGCCATCAGGCCTTATCCAGAAAGTGGGAAGCAATCTTAGGGTTGACAGTTGGGTTGGTGGACCGTCGAGTCACTGACGGATCGTTAGGTTGTCCGTCAGCCTCTCCAGATCAGCAATTTTGTGGGTCCCTTGCACTTTGAGGAATATTCCTTGAGGATAAACCGGCACAACCCCTTTTTCTTCAATTCTTTTGGATCAAACTCTTGTGTTATAGCTTCTTCTTCAACAATTTATGAAGAAATTGAAGAATATTCAAATTTCGACTCTCTATCAAATGAACTCGGAATTCGATAAAACTCGGACCCCAAGCTCCCTTCAAGCTCCCAAACAAACCCCAATAGTTTTTATAGCTTAAAACTTACCCAACACTTTCGATTTTCAATCCGACTTGAATTTTCTTCAATTTTAAGCTTCAACAATGGTGGGTCACTCAAAACTTATTAGATTAAGCTCAAAATCTAGATAACAACTCAATTAGCACTAGAAATACAAAGAGACACAAAAATCAAAAACTCAAAATTCCAACACAAGCTAAAAACATGAATAGAACTTTTTTTGTGGTTTTCAAGATAAAAAAACAAAGACTAGAATCGTGGGAACGATCCTAAACCTAGCTCTGATAGCAAATAATACGATCGATATACAAAAACATGAAATAAGCTATGGAAGCTAAGGATAATAGATTCAAAATAAGAGATAGAAGATTGACATATGAAACTATTAAGAATTTAAGAGCAAATGACAGTTACCAATTCAAAAAAAAGAATTTAAGAACAAATGGGTGTTTCAAACCCAAAAACCCTTAATCCAATAGAATCTAACACCGATTCTCTACATGGACTAAGACAGATTCAACACCCACCCTTAAAACCCTTGTTTCTAAACAAGCATTCAATACAAGTTTCACCAAACACTCTTTCAAGAGAAATATTAATCAATAACCAACAAAAGTAGTAAAATGAGTTAATAAGTTTCTATTTATAGTCTAACCAAGGCCCAAAAGTGACCTAGGTTTCAAAGGATCAAAAGCCCATGAATTGGGCACTCTGTCTACCAGTGACGGCCCGACTGATAGTCAGTCACTGAGTTGATGGTATGTCAACTTGGTTGTCAGTCTTAGATAGTGTGCTACTGCTTTGGGCTTCAAGTGACGGCCCCAGTGACGGCCAATCACCTTGGTGACGGTCCGTCACACCCTTCATCACTTGAAAACAGTGGCATTCCCTCTTCTCATTGCTCTTATGACCTTCCAAATCAATCCTCAATGCATGACAACCCTTGGTAGGCATCGAAATGAGCTCCAACACTTCTCTTTTGGTGAACATCATTTGCAACTCTTGAAGTTGTTTAGCTTGGCTTTGAGTGAATGGTCTCGAAAAACTTGTAAGAGGCCTTGAGGAGCTCAGAATCATATCAGTGAGTAATTTGGTTTTTCCTTTCTGTGATTTTGGGATCTTTTGTAATTTTCAACAACTGTCCTTGTGATGAGAGCATGCTCATCTGCATCTGGGGTATCATCTTTTTCTTCATTTGTAGCTTTGAAGTCCACAGTTTTCTGCTTTTCCTCATGTTGTTGGTCTTTCTTTCAAGTGTGCTTTTTCAAAGGCAATGAGGTCTCCTCTAACTTCATCATAGGTCATGTTATTCAAGTACATTCTTTCAAGATCCACGACCTTAGAAAGCTAATGAGGAGGCAAACTTTTGAGAATCCTTGTAATGTGATCTGCCATAAGATAGGATTTTCCCGCAGCTTTGAGTTCCCCAACAATTTTTCCAAACCTGGCAAATCTTTTTTTCAATGGATTCACCATCTTTCATCTTGAGAAGTTCATAGTCATAGACTAATAAACTTACAAGAGTTTGTTTGACTTTCTCAGTTCCTTCATATATCACTTCCAATTTATCCCATATTTCTTTGGCAGTTTCACAGCAGGAGATCTTCTCATATTCTTCACCATATAGAATATTTTTTGCCTTAAAGTTGATCTGAATGATCTCCATTTGTTCGTCAGTATAATTTTCCAACGATGGAATGCTCTTAGTTGATTTCTTACCATTTTTAGGTATCTTTCCATCATTGTCTTTCTTTGTAAAGACAAGTGGAAGGTCACCAAGTTTGATAACTCTCCAAACTTTGACATCATAAAACTTGAACGTCTTCATCCTTAAATTCCAATGAGAAAAGTGTTTCCCATTAAAGTAAAGAGGTGGTGTTTGGGATGTCCCTTCAGCAAACAAAGCTCCAGCAACAGTTTTGCCATGATTTTTTCTCACGTGCTGTTAGGTAAATACTTGTGAGTCCTTGTTCTGATACCAATTGATGATGTAAGAGGGGTGAATTACTCCTTTTTCGACCATACAGTACTATTGATTGCAGTAATGAAAATTTAGAAAATAAAGAGCTAAAGGTAAATAACACCAGAGATTTTATACTGGTCGAGACCTCTAATAGGTCTTACTCCAGCCTCCTTAGGTTCTAAGGACTTCTACTAGTTCTTTGTGAATAATATCAAAATATAAGATTGAGTCAAACTTTTTGGCTTTGACACACACTCTCTTCTTTTCTTCCACACTTTGATACAATGCATCACCAACTATGCATTTTTCTCCTCTCATTTTAAGTACATAGTTATAAATGTAGATTTAGTGTTGGACAAAATTATTATTGAAGAACGCAGAAAGTATTTTAAATAGAGTTACATAGAAAATAAGAAAACTCCTATACGAACACTACTAACGTAATATAAATAAACACCGACTGCTGAAGGCAGTATCCTAAACAAAGTAGAATTTCTAAAATAATAATACTAACTAAACTAAATGATGAACTAATAACTGAACTAACGAAACAAGGGTTAATCACTTTGTGTCAATACACCCCTCAAGTTAAACGATGGGTCAATAAGCCTAACTTAGATAGATTTCGCTGAAAAATAGGTTTAGGCAGTGCCTTGGTGAGAGTATCTGCTAGTTGATCGTCACGATAGATATGAACAACTCGAACCTTTTTGACTTCAACATAGTGGCGAACAAAGTGAAAATCCACTGCAGCATGCTTCACGCGACTATGAAGGACTAGATTTTTCCTCAAGAACGTGGCTCCAATATTGTCACAATAAATAGTAGGCAATTGATGTACTGGAAAACGCAACTCAACGAGGAGATTGGTAACCCACATGGTTTCAGAAAGGGCATTGGCCACTGCCCTATACTCAGACTTAGTTGAGGAGTGAGAGACAATATTTTGTTTCTTCAATGACCAGCTAATTGGATTGTGACCAAGGAACAGGATATACCCAGATGTGGAAACTCTGTCTGCGATGTCCCCACCCCAATCTGCATCAGAGTAAACATGTAGATTGAAGTCCTTAATGGGAGTTACAAGTAAGTCTAGTTGGATGGTTCCACGCAGGTAGCGAAGAACATGTTTCACAGCTTTCCAGTGAAGGTCTGACGATGCTTGCATAAACTGGGACAACTTATTCCCTCCATAGGCAATGTCCGGTCTAGTGAAAGATAGGTATTAAAGCCTGACTAAGACTCGACAATAGCCTGTCGCATTAGTCAAATGAGTACCATCAGAGAAAGTGAGCAACTCAGTTGCACTCATGGGCGTGGGAACACTTTTGCAGTCGGTCATTAACTCATCATTCAGGATCTCATTCACATAGTTTGCTTGAATGAAAATTAAACCATTAGAGTTGTGTATCACTTCAACACCAAGAAAATAGTAAAGATTCCCCAAATCTTTAATTGAGAATTTAGAGGCAAGGGACGCAATAACTCAATCAACACTTGAAGTGTTGCTCCCAGTGATAGTACTGTCATCTACATATACAAGGACGAATATTATCTTACCTAGACCTTGTCTGACGAGTAGTGAGGCATCAGATTTCATTTTAAAAAAGCCTATAGATGAGAGATAACTTGTGAGAGCATTGTACCACACTCGAGATTTGTCATATATGAGTTGGTTTGTCATCATTAGTGAATCCCAGATGTTGTGCCATATACACCTCCTCTTCCAGGTTGCCTTGAAGGAACGCATTGTTGACGTCCAACTGACGAAGGTGCCAGTTGTGGTGAAGTACGACAGAGAGGATAATTCGAACAGTGGTAGGCTTTACGACTAGACTGAAAGTTGCATGGAAGTCAATGCTCGGCCTCTGAGTGAATCCGTTCATAACTAGCCTCACTTTATATCTATCAATAGACCCATCCACATTCCTTTTGATCCTGAAAAGCCACTTGCAAGAAATAATATTTTTGGTTGGTTTAGGAGGGACAAGTTCCCAAGTTTTGTGCTTGTTTGAAAGTAGTGGGTGTGATGGTGGGGTTCACCTTGGCTAGGTAATCAAATTTTTTTTTTGTTTAGTGGTGTTGTTTTGGGATCGGGTGACAACACGGGTAGGAGGAGAAATATTTAGGTGGTGAGAGAGCAATCTCCAGCTCAAGAATAGGACAGACTGGTTGATGGACCATGGGTGTAGGTGGAATTTTGTTCCTGCGATGATAAACGAGGAGGGGACGCGAGCTGCAACTAGTATTTGTGGGTATGTGTGTTGGTATATTTGTAGGGAGGTCCGGTGGTGTGATCCGCTGGGCAATAGGGTGAGAAGGGGATTCTGGGAGCATTGGAATTGTAGAAGATGAGGGTGATAGAAATTTACCTGGAAAATGAGAAGTTGCGTCCACCGTTGGTTCACTGTCGGAGTCGGATTGTGAGTTTGAGTTGGCCTGTAACTCTGCTGGAGAACAAGATACTGAGCAAGACTCTACAGGTGTTTGAGAGTCTGTTTCTAATGGAATTGGAAGCTCTGTAGTGATGGGAAGTTTGGGTGTGGGATCCAAAGAATTTGAATAATGATATTGTCCCATTTTAGGTGAGGTGATTTGAGGGCAATACCAGAGAACAATGTTTTGAAAGGGAAAACATACTCAATAAATTGCACATCTCGAGATAAATATACCTTTGCAGAAATAGGGTCAAAACATTGGTGACAGTGATGAGATAATTAAGGAAAATCTGAGATAGACACACGGGGTGGATTTTGGTTCAAGTTTATTGTTGGAGTATGGTATAAGCCATGGATAGCATAAACAACCAAATATTCGCAGTGAGCTATACTCGGGCGATTTTTCAAGTATCATTTTGTGCCAATAACAGTAAACCTTTAAGAGAATATAATGCTTGAGTAAAGTAGAGCAAAGAACTAGAGAAGGTTGAGACAAGTGTATGTCTTTTCCTTTTAACTTTCAATGCTTATATAATAGTGATTGGACTACTATTAGCCGTTGAAAGCTAGATATAGAAGGCAACCTAAAAGATTTTTCTTCATAGAAAAATGAATAAGGAATAGTCAATTTTCAAGAATAAGTGAACACTAAATGGAAAAAACTAATTAAAATTATACAAAGGAGAGAGGGGTGTGGGAATCCCTTGATTTAAGCAGCCCATTAAATGCAACAATTTACTTTTCTTTCGTGAAATATTTACTGGGGAGATTATCTTCCCTTTTGAGCAGTGATTGAGGATTACATTTGATCCTCAATCCCTGTTGATATATTTCTTGCAATCCCATGATTTATGCACCGTAACAATCAACAATCCCTCGAGATGCTTTTTCCTTTTTGAGTGTTTGAAGAGAGATCCTTTTGAATATTCTTGTTGCTAAATTCCTGCAATCAACCTTAGGATCATTCATCAAAACATAACATTATCACCACATGCAGCCATGGCAGTTTCCATGGCAAGGGAAATTCTCCATAGAAGCTTGAGAACCCAATCTAGTTTCTTCTCAAAGAACTTTCGAAACTACTACATCAAAAGTTGGTAGCTTTTCCCTGTTAAGAATACTGGCACGCAGATGCTCAAACTCAGGCTTGAATTTTATTAGAAATTGGACTATCCTTGTCCTCTTCATTGTAGTCATGAAATCTTTTAATCCAACCGCAGGAATAGAGGCAGCAAAACTCTGATCTTCCTCTGCCTATTATGTGAGTAATCCGGAGTAGAAGCAAAGAACATTTTTTTCACCTTGAGGTTGATTCCGCAAGTAGTCTTTCCATTTCAAATTCTCTTGCCAGATTTTGTTTGTTACCGAGGGTATGCATATGATTCCACATTTTGGAGGTTTTCTCAAAAGATGGCAGTTCCATAGCTGTATCAACAGAGACGAAATTGACAAGCCATGTGATAATTTTGCCATTGTCAGCCTCCCAAACTTCTCTTTCTTTGTCTTAAGTGGGAACAAGCTTTGTGCCATCCAGAATATCAAGGAAGCCTTTGCCTTTAATGAAGGCTTTAAAATGAAATTTCCAGATAGGAAAGTTATACCCGTAAAATTTGTTTCAAGGTATCTCGTGAATCCATCCCAATTCAAAGAGAAAAATAAAAATTGAGTCGAAGGGAGTCAATGAATGAATTCGGAGACTACGAGAGTGACGGATATGGATTAAGAATTCGAAAGACAGATGAATCAAACAAATTTACTGGAAATAAAAAAAGATTGAGTACTCAGGACCTGAGGAGAGGAAAAAAACGAGGCTCTTGATACCAAGTTGAAAAACTATGATAACCAAAAGAATTGTTATATAATTTAATAATAATAGTGTAGGAATTTCAAGAGATTTATACAAGGAATGTGAGTCCTAATAATCTGCTAATTACAAGCTAATGACCGTTAGCCTTAATGTGGAGATCCCTGATAAATAAGTTATAGTAAACATTAACCCCCTTACCCCATTTCCCCTTCCCCTATCCCCAGTTTTTTTTTAAAAAAAGAAACTATTTTCAATTGCTTCATAGCACTCCCTCCCATACTAATATATAGCTTGTATAATAAACAATTGTGTTTTGTAGAAGTAATTAAATTTGCGTTAATCATGGTTAAGTGGAGCTTATTTGTCCATTTAGTTCGTAATCGTACTGACTGCATCCTATATGTGTATTTCAATCTATATCTTTTGTATATGGACATGATTTTTGTCTTGTGAAAGGAAACTTTGAGAAACTAACTTGTACTGTGTGCATGTCTTTTTGCAGAGCAAGTGTTGAGCAATCGCAGGCTTGAGTACTTCAGTATCCAAACATACGGGTAGAAATTGGTAAGGAATCCCTTTATAATCCTCCCCAGATCCTATTTCTCATAAAAAAGAGGTGAACATACTTTGTTTTACCTGTAGATTTTTCAACTACGCAATTCTAGAGTTTCATTCCATTTTTACAAAACTCGATTCACTTGATTCATTTGCACTTTACTTTGGAAGTACTCCCTTTGAGTTGGTGGAAATATCTACTTTTGTGATCTTTTTATTGTTGGAGATCTGTTGTTTGGCTGGCATCAAGACTTTGATTAGAATGGACCGAGTTGGTACATATGTCTGTCCAGTCTACGAGATCAATGATATGTTTGTTCTAATTGGTGTCTGAGTTCCTTGTTGCATTCCATTTTTGATGTCCTGTTCTCGGGGGTAAGGCTGTTTTTCTTGTCCCATTCTTCTTTCCGCCAAATCAAAACTGAAAATTGAGCATTGATAACACATTGTGTGTACTTTTGTGGCTGTATTAACTCTCTGCTTATATTGGTGGGGGCGGACATTCAGCTAGTTTATTGCCCTTTGTCAAAAGCTTGTTACAGAAAGAGAGATGCTTCTATTTACCGAAATTGTATTTTTAGGATCTTTGTTGTCATGGTTTATCTCATTTGCTTTTGACGTTCTTCATTTATGTGCTAGTGCAGTTGGCATGAGAACACTTCTTGCAGGAAGACACTGATAGTGCTCTTGACAGGCTCAGGCGGAAGAAAAAAGCCGAAGTTGGACTACAATGAGAATCTTCTATTTTCTTTTGTATTGCTAGCAGTACTTTGTTGGTGTTGGTGTTTTGTTATGTTTTCATGTTTAAAGTTCATTATTAGACAAATGAAACTGCATCTACATACTTGCTAGTACTTATTTAGTGCCGTAACTTGATTTCTGATTGATAAGAAAATTTTTGAGATGGCAAACAGCATGTGCTCTTTTAAGCATTTAGCCTACCTCATGAGCCATTTCTTTCTGTTGCCATTTACATAGCGCTATTCCTATTTCCATTTCCTACTGATAAGAAAATTATTTGTTTGCTTTATTGTGCTAGTCTCTTTTGTGGTATACATTTAGGTTTCTATCACTTGTTACATCATATTAGTATTCACTTTATCTTTTTGCATCTTCCAGTAAAATGAAGTGAGAAAAGTTGAGGGGAAAAAGTTAGAATTCCATGGACAGATAACACCAACCAAAAAGGACAAATCTGACTCGGGCAATGATTTTTGACTTATTTGGGGGGAATGAATGACAATTATGGTGGATATCGATGGTGGCTATATGGTATTTCCTTGTGGTGGAATAATTGTATGTCGAGTGTATGTCAATCATTCATTAAAGATACAATGACATAAACATGAGATACAAATAATATACATCATAGTATGTATGTCATGTATATCAGTATACGTACATTGACATACACATGAAATTTGCGTGACTACAAGTGATTCATCACGATATGTTGTGTATATGCTGCTTGTATCTCGTATGTATATCATTGTCTGTTATGTATATCATTGTATAGGCACTAATACACAAGACATACAAGTGATACACGTATACGCCAAGGATATGGTATATGTATTACATACATATCATGTATAACGATAAGTGCACTAGGAGAGGAAGTTGTTGAAATCATGAAAGAGAACTAATAAAAGAAAAAAATGATGATGTAAAAATAAGCTTTGTTCCTTCTCAGCTCACGCGGTAAGGGAGAGAGTGGTTCAAGGTGTCATGCATCCTCACGCAGTTTGTTCCTTCTTAGCTCCAAGTTGTTGATTTGTTCACCAAACCACTGACAAAATCTCATTTTCAACACATTCGGACCAAGCTAAGCTTCGCAAGTGCCACTGCCCACCTCCACCTTGAGGGGAAATGACAGAGATATACATGAAGCATGTTAGTCACACATGATAACTGAACTAGCTCTAGGCGTAATTTGTGTCAGTTATGTATCCCTGGTATGTTGTTAATTGTATACCAACCATTTCACGTAGGAAAAAGAAACTCTTGGTAGGACTCTTAGAAATTACAAAAAACCCAAACTTAAGGCACCATATTACCAAATATTTCTTAATACTTTAAAAATTACATAAAATTCCTTTTTGCATATTTATTGGTGATACATTTGCTTTTAACTTTCACACCCTATTTTCTCTCCTCCATTAACGCCTTTCTCTCTCATCCTTATACGCATCTTCTTCTCTCTTTTTTTCCCACAAATTCCTCCCATTAAATCTCTCCCATTTTAGCATATTTTGAGTCAACTTCCTTCACTACTTCAACTAATTACAACCGTAATCTTTATCATTAAATTTTAAAATTTGTCAACTACTTCAAAGAGATTAGTTGTTTATTTATGTGGGTTTTAAATTAGTTTTTAATAAGAGAAGTCAATATCTATATATTCTTTAAAGGAAAAATTACATATTATAGACAAAATAATATATTAATTACATAATATGGTTAATGTTTTAAAAAATTACAAGTCATAGTCATTTGGTAGTTAAAAGTTAGTTTTTTTTGTGGGCCCTATATACAAATGTATTAAGATTTGTATATATCAATTTTCTCTCTCATATATTTATTTTTGGTATTTTCTTTCTATTCTCTGTCTATCCTGTTGACTCCAAAAAAGGCAACAATGGAATATCAAAACATAAGATTTTTGATGATATCTTCTTCAACTATTTTTTCCTTAATTTTCTCTCAAAATCACTCTAATATCCTTGATATTAAATTAAAGAAACGACAACATTGGCAACATCATAATACATGATTATTCAAGAGATTTTCTTCAACTTTTTTCTCCTTATTTTTCTCTCAAAGTCACCCTAATATCACAAAATATAATCCTTGATTTTTCTGTGATAAATCATTTTTGCGGACTTTTCACCACAGAAAATCAATTTAGGATATTTATTGACATTAGATTTAATTTTTCTAAAATTTTTATATATTATGTCAGTTAGTCGTTAAATTTCTTCATTGTTCATATATTTTACAAAAAGAAAAAAAAAAAGGGGGATCACTCCCTCGTTTTTATAATTTTTTGCATTTTTGCCGATTTTTATTTTATAATATAAATTTTTATATATTATACATCTTTTTTGATGGATGATTTATCAAAAAAAGAAAAGGAAAGAATTTTGTATCTTCTAGCAAGGCGGAAAGGAAAAAATATTTTAATGTATCTAAATCTACAAGGGGGAGCAATGAAGTTGACAATGATTACTAGTTGTTTTGGTATATATTCTCATGAAACAGAATTGTTGATCAATATACTTTTTTGTTTCAATATATGTAGATACGTATACTTTTTTTTTGGTAGAATAATACATGCATATATATATACAGAGTTAGAGTGTATGTATGTATATACAGTTTGTATTCTTGATATATGTATATACAATTTACATATATGTATATACAGTTAACTTTCACATATACATTTTGAAGAATAATGCATATGCAGATATATACAGTTTTAGAGTGCATATATGTATATACATTCAAATTTGTTATTATGTAAAACATTCAAATTTGTATATACAGATATACAAATAATAAACATATATGTATATGTTTGTTTCGTTTGCATATATGTATATACAGATATACAAACAACAGATATACAAATATGTATAGTTCGTTTGCATGTATATTTCATTTACAAACAACATTCAAATTTATATATACAGATATACAAACAACAGATATATAAATGATAAACAACAGTTTTGATTTGAATATATGTATATTTCGTTTGCAATATCGTTTACAAACAACATTCAAATTTGTATATACAGATATACAAACAACATATATACAAATAATAAACAACAGTTTTGATTTGAATATATGTATACTTCATTTGCATATATGTATATATAGATATACAAACAACAGATATACAAATATCAAATTTATGTAAATTAATATAGAGATATACAAATAATAAAAACAATCTTTGTAACCTTTAAAACAGATATACAAATACAATTATACACTTATGTTAAAAGATATATAGAAATTCAAATATACTATTAATAGATATACATAAAAAATATTAAAAGACTGTCAATATGTATATTATGAAATATGCAGTAGAGTAATGAATGAATATATCACACAAATTGCAATTACAAATGGGATTTAAAAATAAAAAAAAACTAATACAATTAAAGATTATAAACTTTTAACAACTTCTGTGATTTTTTTTTTCAAAATTACGAAAATAAAAATTGAATGCGAAAATTGAAACAGAAAATTACAATTGAAGTTATTGTATACAAAAATAATAGTAATTATAAAATTGACAATTTGAAAGTGTTTGAAGTTTATATTGTGCATTCGATTTCGAAAATCTAATTCAAACCAATAATAAAATCGATTTTCATTATGTTGAAATTGAATCAATTTTTATTGCGTATTAGATTCAAAAAAGAATTTCAGTAAATAAATTCAAGTAAAAAAAATAATTTGCGTAAATCGTATATACCAGAATTTTGTATGCACGAATTACCAACTTTCTCCTATAGATCACAATTTTTTAAAAAAAAGAATTATCAACTTTTGAGGGAGTAATTAACGCATAAATTCATATTTATTGATATGTTATATCAGAGAAATAAATGAAAAGTTGGAGAAGATTAATGACATTTATTACATTAAAATTTCTTTTTATCTCTTTTTGCTGTTATGGACTTTTCCTTCTTTTTTGTAAATATATATATATATATATATAACCGTCATTTATTTTGTCTATGAATTGTAAATATGGAATTTAGACTAGAAAATTAGTTATAGATACTCTAATGAGACTATATGTGAATTTTTGCCTTCTTTAAATTCCTTTGTGTTAATTTGTTGAATCTCCAATAGCTAATGAAGATTTACCCTCACTCGGCTTGGGAATTTCACAAATTGAAACACAAAAAGGTGTTCGCGATAGTAATCAAGTTCTGGGTTTTACTTCGGGCAAATTTAATTACACCAAGTTAGGTTGTAGTGAAAATCATTCAAGGCAGGGGAATGACCCTGGAAAATTGAAGATTTTAAGAGAAGTTTTTGCTGCTAAAAATCAAGATTCCGACATGCAAATGAAAGATCAGGATGAAATTGAACATATCCCCAAATCTCCGTCGGAGCAGGTATTGTTATCACTAGTGATTCATAACTAGTGATTCATATACCTTGTGATTCATATTGGTGATTCATATAATAACAAATTAACTTTCTAACTTTATATTGGTGATTCATATTTTTTTGGTGATTCATATGGGTGTTACACTAAAATAAAAATTTTAATTGGTGATACATATATTGTGCTGGTGATTCATATGGGTGTTACACTAAAATGATATTTTAATTGGTGATACATATATTGTGTTGGTGACTCATATGGGTGTTACACTAAAATGATATTTTAATTGATGTTACATATATTGTGCTGATGATTCATATGGGTGTTACACTAAAATGATATTTTAATTGGTGATACATATATTGTGTTGGTGATTCATATTGGCATTACAGCTACACATTTTCATATAGAATACGTAATTCTCTGTGAATCATTTTTTTTGTGATACATATGTGACACTTTCTGTAGTCATTTTATTGTTGTTGTAATTTATAAATATGTGATTCATTTGACATATGAATCATATTTTGTTTTTTTTGTTGGCAGAATGTTAGTTTGATTGTGAAAAAATGATCTTCCTACAACGTAAGGATTGGTAGTGCACACAACATCAATGTGGTAGATATGCTTAAAGAGGTTTTAAAGGATGAAGGAATCAGAATTTTCAGAAGCACTTGTTTTGGGTCATTTCTGAACCTACCTAATTGTAACTTTCAAGGATCGATAGCAAGGTGCTTGATAACCTTAGAGGTCCAACACTCATATCAGGATCAACTAAGGGTGTTGGTCAACAATACAATTCTTCAATTTTCACTGTATGAGTTTGTTATCGTTATCGGGTTGAAATCATTGACAACGTAGATGATTTTAATTATTCATACCTTCTACCATGTCGACTACAAAAAAATATTTTTCGAATTCGACAGCAAACGTGAAAAGGGTGAGTTGATCAAGATTTTTTTTTTTTGAATAAAAAATGAGGAAAATATGAAAAATGCGGTAAAAATTGGGATATTGTACTTTATACACACATTTGTGTTCTCCCAATTAGATAAAACCTATATCTCTGCTTAAGACTTCCACATGGTGGATGATGAAAGTTATAGTCGTTTTCCATGAGGAAAAGTGGCTTTTGAGAAACTAATGGATTCTACTAGCCGATCGATGAATGATGTCCAAAAGTTTTTCTGTCTGAGTGGCATGCCATACGCGCTTCAGATTTGGTGGTACGAATGTTGTGACACAGTTGATGAATCACTAGTCGTTCATGTTCACAATTTAATCTCAAGGATGGTGACTTAAAAAGTGGTTAAACCTAAGCCTAGATACGAGGATTGATGGATGATATGTTTAGTAAGGTAGTGTTTTATTCACCGTGATACTTTTGTATGTCTATTTTTAATTTTTAAGGTACTTTTATTTTTTTGTCATGTGTGTTATTTTGGTTGCAGCTTGTATACATGAATCTAACCCCATCACCACGGAAATTGAACTATCTTGAGTTGCCCAACTCGTTGATGTTTGGTCCAACATATTATGATACAAATATAGCACAGGTAGTATCTGTACAACAACAATTTGAAAGGACTGCCTCTACTGAATTTGATGATTTCAATACTCCTCCAAATGCAGACTTTCTCAAAAAGTTGAGGCTTGATGTTGGTCCATCTTCATACCCTCCTGCGAAGAAACAAAAATTAATTGAGGAGTCTAAAAAATATAGTTCAGAAGTGGAGAACACAAAAAAACGGTCAGAGAAGTTGTCCAAAGAGAAACATGTGGCAGGTTCATCAAGAGATCGTGTAGAGCCTCGTATTTACTTAGATAAAGACAAAGTTGTGCATAATGTTAAATGAGGGATACCGATAAAGCATCTTCTGCTGGAGAGAAAAAGCTATCACTACCCAAGTCAGATTTGGACGACATAAAGTCTTATGTTAAAACTTATGTAAGTATAACATTTTGTTCGTTTGTTGTGTTAATGTTAAAACAGATTATAGGTTAACAAGAAATTCAAAATGTTATTCACAATGTAGTTTGACGTAAAATTCAATGATCTTCAAAAGTTAATGGTGGACTATTATACAGGATTTTTGGAAGTTGTGAAAGAAGGTTTTGCTTCATATGACAAGGCATTCATAATTTATCATTAATATCAATATGTTTTCATATTATTCTAATTTGTGATATTGCAGGTTGCTCAATATCCACTACATGAGAGTGTAAAAGATATCTCGGATAGAGAAGGGGATTCTACTCAATCTCTTAATGAGCACAAAATGAATGCTAAAAGTGACAATGTCATAGACGATGCAGGTCAATCATCTAAAGTAAGTGGCAATGAAGTAGGAGCTGAGGTTTGCTTAAAGGTAGTCAAATGGATTTAATTATATGATCTATTTGATACAACTTGCTCAAAATATTTGTCTCAAATAGTTTAAATGTTATTTTTTGAAGTGTTGAAACTGTTAATATATTGTTGTATATGTATTGATTAAGTTACTCATATGTATCACTTTGATAAAATCTAACATCATATGTATCACCTTGATACATATAGACAATTTAATCAAGATTTTCAGTAACAAACATTTGTTATGTGTTCCTTATGTTTTCAAAATGAATCATTTTCATACATTTGTTTCAACCTTTATCAATTTGATACACACAAATAATTAAATCAATTTATATCAGAAATTAAATGTTACACAAAATTAAATTTGACATACGTCAAATAGGAGGTGAGAGTTCGTACACAGAAAAGGTTCAAGAAGAAGATAGGCATAATATAGCTACGGAAATAGATGAAGGCATAAGGGACGAGCGCATAAAGGTAATATCGATTTACTTATAACGAATTTTGTTTTGTAATTGCTCACAAATATTTATCTTTTATTATTTGGTACGTTGAAGTTGTTCATTATAATGGTCACAATCTTATTTTTAGTTTTTCTGAAGTATAACAACTTTTCAGTAAAAATATTTTAATCTTATTTAAAGATGATTGAAGTTTCAAGTACCAAAAGTTGGTTATCTGTTATGTAAGTTTTTCAGATGTATCAGAATGATACATATTTGTTCATATGTATCATTATGATACATATAGATAGTTTAGGCACTTCAATTCTAAACTTCATTAGAACACTAACTTCACTTTTTACATATTGCACACAGGATTCTGAAGAAGCCCTTTACAATAAAGATGAAGATTTATCTAAAGCTATTACTTTGTACGTACCATCATCGCCTGTTGCCTATCTAACAGGGATCACTGATATTGCTGTTGTAGCTATTGACACATGCGATCGACAAGACAACACCGATAGTCAGTGTTATATTAGTGACAGCGCTATTGCATCTATTTCTCAGGTCTCTGTCTGTAAGACTAATCTGACATATGTCAGGAAGAAACCTTTCAAGAGAAATAGGCAGTCTTCAAAACTATATCAGTCACCATTTATAAGTATTTTTTATTCTGGGTCACAAGATAAAGAAGTCATTCAGCCGTGCAAAAAGTTGAACTATCCGCTTGAAGGTCACAACATTAATAGACCATATGCTGAAGATGTCTTCTCTAAGTTCTCTCTTTGGATATCAGTTGACTTGTACAACACAAAAACTAGTAGGTAAGACTGATGAATCACCTTTCAAAATATCATATAGATGTATTACTCGCAACACTTATTGGAATCATAATTTGAATGCAGGAAAGAAAAGGATGAGTACTACACGACCAAATACGCTGACCTAAAATCAAAGGTTGATTTTGTAGTTGCACACCCGATAAAAAAAGTTGATTTTATGACATGTCTCAATCAAGTAATTGTTGGAATGATGAGGTATGCCGCAAAAAATATTTATAGCAATTAACAATTTTATTGATTTTATTTATATAAGCACAAACTGAATTTTATTACATTATCCAATCAAATTGATGTTTGTTGTATGCATATAGCTTTTCTGGTAACATATGTATTACAGTGATACATCTGACAATAATATATATCGTTGTGATACATGTGCTGACTAACGTAAATTTATATTTTTAAGTGTTTTTCAGTCGATGTTTTTTTAAAATTCATAAGTATCAATTGTTTTACACTTAGTATTATGTATGGATTATATGAATCACATGTTCTTACACATTTTAATTTTATATTACAGCACATCGATGTGATATTTTACTATCTTAGAAAAAAAGCAAAACTGAACAAAATCAGTGAATATAGATATACCACTGTGAATTGCATGTTCATGAACTACATCCCATGAAACATACACTCATTATCACCGAAGTCATTCTGATATTGATCTTATCTCACATGACGAAAATGTTCGATCAAATAAAGTAACTTCGGTGGAGAGATCAATTTATGAGATTATGCAAGGACTATGTATTCCAGTTGGTATTTCATGGCATTTGATTGACGAGGTGTATGTGCCAATAAATTATAAGAGATCATTTCACTGGGAGTTGCAGTCATAGGACTCAAAGAAAGATGCATTCGTGTGTATGATTCCTTGAAAGGTCATAGAGGTCATGGTGATGAGATAAAGGAGCTTGTTGAAATGTTGTCAACTTATTTGACAATATCCAATTTTTTTGAAAAAAAAATGAGCACACAGATTGGTCCCTACTAGAAGCATACAAGGAAAAGACGGACCAGATGCATTTGATGTTCAGTTTGTTGACGGAATTGTGCAACAATCGAGCGGCACGTTGTAAGATCATTTATTCTTTTACATAACAACTCACAGGAATCCATAAAATACCTGCTATTTTTATTTTCCAGGGATTGTGGCTTATTTGTTGCAGCATATGCTGAATATCTAAGTGATCGACATCAAATACCATCTTTAGATTTTGATTCAGAAAAGCACCGTACAAGATACACATCCTTGTTATGGGATTATGGTGTGAACAAGGCATGCAATGGATATGTTAGTCACAATCAAGATCCGTGTAGTCCTAAACGCATATTTATTCCATCCGAGGATACAGAGATGATTGATTTTGATCCGTAGTTGTCTAGTATTTATTGTGTGACAAAAGGATATTGATTTTTTTCTTAGGTGACAAATAATTGGAGATTTCTGGATATTTCATGATGTGTTTTATGTATTAAGTATTTAATATTTTTGTTTTTTTAATGTCATGATATTTTATATTAACAACTGGTGTGGTATTAGAACTTTTGCTGGACATTTAATTTACAAAAATGTATCACTATTTTTGCTTAACAGCCTTAACAAATAAATCACGCATCACTAATATGAATTACATTACTTTGACGAACGATAAATATGAATCATATAACAGTATTAAAACTTTTAAAATTGAATCAACTGAAAACAACATGATGAAAATGTATCACCAATTAATCTGTTCAATTTAATTACTAATATGAATCATATAATTTTCTCGAATGGTTAATGTGAATCATATAATTGTATTAAAAATTTTAATATGTATCAACTGAAAATAATATGTTGAAAATGTATCACCAATTAACCTGTTAAGTTTAATTAATAATATGAATCACATATCTTTAACGAACGGTTATAAAAAGCCCTATAAAAGTATTAAATTTTTTAATACTGAATCAACTTAAAATAATATTTTGAAAATGTATCACCAATTAACCTATTCAGTTTAATTACTAATATGAATCACATAATTTTCTCGAACGGTTAATATGAATCATATAACAGTATTAAAAATTTTAATAAGTATCACTTAATAATTTCATGTAGGAAATGTATCACTAACATTTCTCATGAACTGGTGATTCTGTTGAATTGAATAGTTCTAATTAATTATTAACAGTGATCTTAAAATAAACATTTCTCTATCCATTGTAAACAGAATATCCCAAGCAATAAATTTTGGAGTATTTAACTCAAATTATTGAATTCAAATCATTGAACAAGGTAAACATGTCTGAGTAAACTTCAAAGAAAAATATCACATCTCTATTGAAAAAAAGTTGCAAGTGCATCTGTTATGGCCTTATTCCCACACTTGCCACAACGATTGAAGGTTAATGAAAACTTTTCACTGCTTTTTTTTGTCTTCCTTTCTTTGGTCTTCCTGGTTGGCACTTATACTTTGGAGGTAAAATGTAAGACCCCGTAAAAGTCTAAGTCAAAATCAACTCCTTAAAGCTCTATAAAAGATTCAACACTTAAAAAATTTTAGCTAAGTGTTAAGGACTTAGTTTCTTTTAAGCCTTCAAAACTTCAAGAATTTATTTCATGCCCTTCCCGACCTCAGAACTTTGATTTTTAAGTTGATTCATGATGGGGGTAAGTCAATAGTACATCTCGGGTGAGTTTCAGAATTTTTAAAATCCATTTAGGGCATGTTTGGGTTTCAGAAATAGTAGCACCATGCGATATGCATGTGCCGCATGCTCCAGTCTGTAGGACTAGAGCATGCGATGCGTGCTCCATCGCACGCACCTGAAATTTCGACTTCCAGCTCCGCGTATTTGAGGGCAATTGGGTCTTTTGGCTCACATAAAAAACGTCCTAAACACTTAATTCAGCCCAAAATTCACCAACATACACCCATATTCTCTCAAATTCTCTCAAGAACAACTTTAGGGTTTTCAATTCAACCTTCAATTCTCAAAGATTTAACCGTCAATCTTCCCTAAATCAAGAATCAAGGTATGTAAAGTGTTCATCCAAGGATCCCTTTCATCCTTGGAGTTCAAGAATCCTCTTCTAAAAGTTGAATGATAATTTCCATGTCATGAATTGAATTATATCTATGTTGATATTGTTGTATGATTTCCACGTTGAAATCTTTAATGTGTTTTCATGATAATATGATAGTTTGTGGATTGAAAACCTTTGAAATTGAAGTGAATGATATAGCCATGAGGTATTAGTTGTTGTTTATGCTATAGAATGAGTTTATGCCTTCCATGTGTTTGCTAAAATGCCTAAGTGAATAAGAATAGTGCATTATGACCATTGGTGAACTAAATGATGAATCCATGCTTTACCCTTATGTTCACAATGATTTACATGCTATTGTTGTATATTGTAAATGTTTGATGGAATGCTCATGATATTAGAGTTATGAAATTATGACATGTCTATATGCATTCCTATTCATGTACAATATTATGATTATCAAGTGCCTCATGAAAATCCCCAATGATTGTATGATCAATTGTGGATTATGGTCATGTGTTCAAGAAGTGTCATGTCTTATTAGTTTTATGGTATCGAGTTCTGGGGGTATTTATACCCGACAATTTAGCTATGTGCCTAGAGCCAGTATCAGTTTTCAAGATACTCTCAGTCAAGCCATGATCAGTAGAATTCAGTCAGTCAGGTGACTCAGAAAAGCTCAGTAAATTCAGTATCAGTCCAGTCCTACTCAGTACTCAGTAATCTTAGTAAATCTTAGTCAGTTATCAGATCTCAGTAGTATTCCGTCAGTCAACGAAACTCAGTGAACTCAGTCTAGTTCAGTTCAGTGTCTATTCAGCTGGGAGTAGGACTCAGCACCGAGTGAACCCATGGGTGGGAACTCACCTAACAGTAGAGGGTGTGATTCCCAGAAGCAATCCTTGCGTTCCAGAACTATGTATTCAGCATAGGTTGAGACATCAACAATGACAGTTGAGGGTTGATGGGGTGTCTTAAGCTGATAAATGAGGGTCCCATCATTCACCTTACGGTACCTGACAGATGAGGGTTACTCACAGCTTGTCTTTATCAGTGGTGCGGTATTGACACCCTTCTAATTGGGGTTACAGATTGGACCCCAACTCAGCTACAGTATCTTATTTGGGGCATATCGGTTAGATGACTACTTCTCTCAGTCACAGTCTCAGTAATAGAACTCAGATAGTTCTACAGATTTCAGGACTGTCAGATACAGTCACTCAGCTCAGTATAGAACTCAGCTAGTTCCATCCAAACCCAGACTGTCAAACACAGTCGCCCAATATCAGTTATATCAGTATTCAGACTAAGTAGTCAGTGTTATCACGATCTCATTTATAGTTACGTATTCATGCATGTTTTCTCAGATTTATGTTATTCAGTCAATTAGTATTGTTCATGCATATGAACCTATGCATTCAGCCTACCTCACTTTGCATACCTGTACATTCTCACGTACTGACGCATACTTTTCTCTTGCACTATGGTGTTTTATACCATAGGTTTAGAAGCACGAGCTTCAGAGCACCCTTAGCAGTTCAGATCCAGTCCACAGCAGTGAGTCCTCAGCATTCGAGGATGTTATTTTTTAATTATTTCATTCTTTCAGTACTTAGCTATTTTAGTAGATGGAGTTAGTTGGGGACATATCTCATCAAGTCCTTATTCAAACAGTTCAGACAGTTAGAGGCTTTCAGACTAGATGTTTTCAGATAATGGCATGTTCAGACCTTTACTTCAGTTTTGGTATTGTGATACCGTATTATTCATATGGTATTCAGTATTGAGCCTTATGGAAATTTTCAACCCATTATTCTGCATTATACAGTATTATGTTACAGTTATTATAGACAGATACCAGTCATGGGTTAGCTAGTGGTCCTTTGGGATTGTTAGCACTGTGTAGCATTTCGGATACCAGATTTGGGGCATTACATAAAACCACATCTTCTAACACTTCCGATAATACATGCCAATCTCGTTTATCAGGCATTAGACACAGTGGTATTTCATAAGTCTTCACAAGTGTCTCCTTCTTGTACTAATCAGAACAGTATGGCTTTATTTCTTTTACATGTTTGCTTTTCAAAACAACAATAACGTGCACGCATGTTATCTCATCAAGCTGAAATCTACCGCAGATGCATGTTCTATTATCCAACCGAACAATATATTTTCTTCCTTCTTCATACATACTGTATATGTAGTTAGTTGATTCCCTAATCTGAAAATATTATTTCATAAGGGGTTATGTTAATCAACATATTATATGAATCAGAAATATTACAAATAATTAAATATAAAGAACTAGATTTCAAGCGAAGGCATATTTGTGCAGATGTATCAAAGTGATACATATGAGTTCCATATGTATCACTAAGTTACATCTGTTATCAGATAGTTGAAAAGACTGCAAATCATCTTATATAAGTATAGTAAATATTGAATAACTTACCCTCATACGCGATCTCTTTGCCTCGTTCAATTAAAGAATTTGTTGAAACCTACATCCCAATGAATTTTTAGCAAGAAAGCTAGTCCGGTCTCTATTTTTGCGGTTCCACGCACCAAATAAGATTCTGACCTTTTCAAGAAAATCTAAAATTGGCAGTTCACGTGCCTCAACAAGACGAGAGTTGATACATTCTACAATGTTAGAAGTCATCATCCTCCCCTATTTATTGGAGCATGAACTCGTGACCACTTTTCAAATTCAGCATTTTTCAGATGTACCTTTACTCTATTGTCAATCTTTCCCACTTTACACATAATCTCATCAAAATCATCTAATTTGTATGTTTCATCCATGGCAAAAAACTCGTTGGTCAACTTGTCCTCACTCTTTTTACAATTCGTGCAGACATTATTCCAAAGATGTCAAATACATGCAAAATGTGGTATACATGGATAGACCACACTAACCGCCTTGATTATGCTTTAATGTCTATCAGAGACAGCACACATATTATCACGTTCACTAAAAGCACACTTAAATTGCTGAAAAAATCACGTCCAAACCCCATACTCAAGCGGTAATATATGGCCTGATACATAACATCAACCATTTATTATGTAAAATTAATATAACAATTAACAACATCTGTAAGAAAAATATAAAAAAATCACTACGTGCAATACCTGCTCCATCAAGTGTGCTAGCTGAAACGAATGTTTCCTTATATGGTCCACTCATGTGACTACCGTCTACTACCACAACCGGCCTACAATACCCAAATCTCCTAATAAAAGAATGTAGTGCTACGAATAGATACATGTATCAATTACTCAGAGACTTATGCATCCTTATATGTGAATTGGGATAAACAGAATCTAACATGTATACGTAGGTAGGCATTTTCTTATATTTGTCAGTTGGTCATCCACTCAATATCTTTAAAGCACATTCTTTAGCATGCCAAGCCTTCATGTAAACTATATCCAAACCAAGTTATCTTTTAATATCTTTAATAATGTCACTTGGGGTGATTATTCTTTTGTGGTTCACCAACTTTGAAGTTGTTATTCCTGCTACAAAAGCAATTGTTGCATGTTGCTGCTCAAAAACTCTGTAGATTATTAAACAGGTGTGTTCATCGTTGAACGTACGTACTATAAATGTATCAGTACCAAGCTTACAGGATGCCTTGAATAACCAATTACATTTTGAAGATTTGCACAGCAAGACATAACTGAAATAAACATCAAAAAATATATCACCAATATGAAGTTACGTTAATCGATTTTTATATGAATCACTAAATACCATATGAATCACCAGTTAAATCAAAATTTGAGCCATTTAACATATGAACAACCAGTTATATGCATCAGCAATATGAATCACCAGTTATATGAATCACCAATTATAAGAATTGATTATATGAATCACCATTTATATGAAACACCATTTATATACATCACCAATATGAATCACCAGTTATATAAAATACCAATTACGTTAATCGATTTTTATATGAATCACCAAATACCATATGAATCACCAGTTAAATCAGAATTTGAGCCATTTAACCTATGAATAACCAGTTATATGCATCATCAAGATGAATCACCAGTTAAATGAATCACTAGTTATAAGAATCAGTTATATGAATCACCATTTATATACATCACCAATATAAATCATCAGTCATATGAATCAGCAGTTATAAGAATCAGTTATATGAATCACTATTTATATGAAACACCAGTTATATGCATCACCAATATGAATCACCAATTATGTGAAACACCATCTATATGCATCACCAATATGAATTACCAGTTACATAAACTAGTTATTTGAATCACCAATTACATGAAACACCGGTTATATGCATTACCAATATGAATCACCGGATATATGAATCACCAATTTCGTTAGCATATGAATCCTCAGATGAAATGAATCACAAGTTAATCAATTATATGAATCATCAATTAACTATTATGCAAATGTATCACTACAAATTTCAGATGTATCATATTGCGAAATAAATCAGAAATTGTCGTTGAAAAATTAAAATCAAACCTCTGCCTGTCAAATCTCTCAGCTTTGAAATCGAACTTATGCTTGATTACATAGTTATGCTTCACCAAGATAAGTGTAGCTTTGTTTTTATACTTTTGATTCATCTTTACAACACTATTATAGCAATCACTTATCGGTTCTTCACCACCCATATTCACAACTGGCAGGGATTCAACGTTGCCAACTACAGCTACTGCAAGTTCAAACGGCTCAACAAAATCATAGCACTCAATTATCATATCATCCGCGTCAAAATTATCACTGTCAATTACGATATTGTCATACCCAATTTTTACCCAGAGTCAAAACGAGCACGACATTATTGACTCTAAAAAGAATAAATTATGTACAGAGTCGCCACCTAATTTGTAAGGAAAATAAGGAAACTTGATTATTTTATCAACATGTATGACACGTGTTTTAATCTACGAAATCAGTTTAGATTCTAGGTAAAAGTTCAATTTATTTCGAAGGGAAGGGATTAGGCACCCTTCAGAATCCACAAATATGGTTCCCGACCAGACTTAGGTTTATTCAAAGATAAAACAAAAAATCTATGTATATATATACAAATATAAAATGTATATTAAAATGGTGTAAATAATTTATATATAAAAGATGTACAAATTACTATATTATAGTAAAACTATGTATAAAGTATATGGTATGTAAAATAATATACAAGAAAAGAAAAATAAAGATTGAATAAAGGAAAATTTATTTTAAAGAAAAAGATTATGTAATATTTTTAGTGTAAAAAAATTTTGAATTATTTAATTAGATATCTAAATTAATTTAATATAAATATTAACGGCCTAAATTTGCCTAAACGTGTGTTAAGAATTGCGTAAGTAAACATATCCCCACCCAACACCCAAAAGTAAAGTTTTCACTATGATAATATTTTGTACAAGTATAAAAATATAAAAATACAATATAAAACTTAAAGTCTTCTTTGGAGACCATTTCGAACGAGTATTTTCAATAACTTGTATAAATACTTGTAATAAAAATATTAGTAACAATTAAAAATAATCAAAATAAATTGAACAAGTTTGTGTGTATATATATATTTAAAAATATAATTTTTATTAAAAGCGGGCTCAAATAAAGATTTTTTTTTTTTGTTATTTTTGAAAATATAAAAATTTCATCATTGCCCAAAATATTTATTCTATTACATACTTATATATATAATATTCGTCTTTTATTTGTGAAGGCCTCAAAAATGACGGAGAATTTCTTCATCGGCCAAGTACAGTACTTGTTCAAGTAAATTAACATAGTAAAGAAATAAAATGATAACAACAATATTATAAGATGACAATATAATAAAACATTAAAGTGGATGCAAAAGCAAAATCAATGAATAAATGAAATGATTTAAAAGAATAATATTTATCACATGTCTTCAAAAAAAGAAAAAAAAATCACGATGATTAGTATGAAATCAACAAAAGTCAAAGTAGAATATTAAAGCATATCCCAAATTAGAAAAAGCATAGCAACCTTTACTGTTTTTAGTCAATGATGAAATATTTCCAACTAGTAATTCTTATTATATGACCACTGTTATGACTAAACTTCAAGACAAAATATAAAAAAAGAAAAAAAAAAAATCTGCACAAAATTTTGGGAAAATAAAATCGTCTTTTTGTAATGAGATGACCTCAAATATTCAGACGGAAAGATGAAATCATTGACCAGTATCTCTTATAATATTAATTTAAGATAACCTGAACATAATGAGGACAAGCAACACCAAAACAAAAGTTAGCAAATATCAAGTAACAACTAATAACCAAAGCAACATTTAGTGTCAAAATGATAAAATAACAATGTTAAAGAAATACACACCAAAATCATTAATTCAAGAACATGATAACATTTAAAAAAGAAAAGAATATTGAAAAATGGCAAAAGCTTATAAAAAGTTAACTAATGGTTAAATAACTAAACAAATAAATAAATAAATGAAATGATCCATGTATTTGGCAAATATATGTCAGAGATCTAAAGTATAATTTTTGACAAACTTCAGGACAAAAACTATTGGTTTTAACACTTGTGGTATTATTTAGATCCTACTACTAATTAAGGGACCATTTTCAGTCATTTTCTCAAGAAGATGGAATTAGTCAGAAGAAGAATTCTTTTTTTTTCTTTGGGGTCCCATGTCCTTGACATCCTATGTTTAATTAGTTCACAACTAATAAGTGTATTAACAAAACTTAGGTGCTAACTGTTAAAGCGTGTGATGATTCTTCTTAGCTTCTGTGTCGTCCGCGTGCATATTGACGGAGTTCAAAAAGAAAGGAGTTACCGGAGAAAGCGTTTTCCGGCCAGATTCTGCTGATAAAATTGGCAATGGAGAGAGGGGAAGGGTCGTATTGCGGTGGCAGTGTTGTTGGTGGTGCGGCTAGAAAAGAAAAAGGAGAGGTGGTGCGCGGTGGTAAAAGAGGATTTATGTAAGAGAGAGATGAAAAATGTCATGTTGCCATGACTTTTGAAAGAGAAAGAAAGGAGAGAGAAAAGGGGAGAGATGAGAGTGCTCAGAAAGAGAAGAAAGAATTAGAATTTTAGAGAGAGAAAATATTATTTGTGTTTGTGCTGTACGTATGGTGTGTTTAAAAAGGAAAAAACAAAAATAATTCCTTGAATCAAGGGAAGTAGGTAAATAAAGTGAAAGAAATTTAATAAAATGATAACGCTTTATAACTCAACTAATTTGTTAAATCGACTCATATTTACAGGTCATATTAAATAGTGTATAAAATAATAAATATAGATATATAATTATAAAAAAATATAAGTAATAAATAAAAAATATAATTGTCTTGAAAAAATATATATTATGCTACAAATAATTAAAATCATATTACGCTATAATAAATTGCAGTGCTATATTATATACGTATGTAGAGTATTGTGTAAAAAATATTAAAATAATAATAGACTGATAAAAATTTTAAAATTTATGAAATTAGAAATAATTACCCATAAATTATGTAAAATTAAATATGATAATAAATAAGTAAAATTTTTATAAAATAATAATGATTATCAATAATTTATTAATAATTACAAAATAAAATGTGAGAGTTTATGAAGTATGAAAAAAAATGGAGAAGATGGAATTATGTGTGTACGTGAACAAAAAAAACTAATGGCATTATGGATCATGATGCTCTTTCTTTATTTGGTCCAAAAGAGAAAAGTAAAGAAAGAAAAATTATTATTTTAGGTGGGTGGATGGAAATGTAAGTTAGAGTAGAGTACGAAAAAGAGTTAATATATAAAAATGATCTTAAACTTGACATCAAATTATAATTTTGATCTTAAACTTTGATAATGCACAAAGATGACATTTAACTATTCAAAATTGCACAAATATGATCTTCCATCCTACGTGGCAAAACGTGTATTCAACACGCAAAATTCGACGCGTCCAGCTTAAAATCTAAGGGCATAATACATAAATATGACCTTAAACTTTGACAGTGCACAAATATGACATTTAACTATTTAAAACTGCACAAATATGACATTTAAATGACTCTTCACTATTATTTTTTCATTATTTTCGGCTCAAAGATGAAAATGGCATCTAATTTCTTTTGTCATTGCGGAAAAAGAGCAATATTGAAGATTTATTAATTAGGTGGGTCAGCCTCATACGAAAAAATCGAGCGGGTATGTATATATATTATAAAGCAGAGGACGAATTTAAGTTATATAATATATCTAAATATTATTAAATATTAAATCGAGTCGGGGGTCTATCGGAAACAACCTTTCTACTTCTTTAGAGGTAGAGGTATGAACTGCGTACATCTTACCCTCCCCAGACCTCACTATGTGGGAATACACTGAGTTTGTTGTTGTTGTTGTAAATATTAAATTAAAGATGAAACTATACTAATAATAAAAAAAATTATAGTTTTAATAAAACGTTATTAAATTAATGTTATTAAGGATAGTAGTAGTAGTATATTAAACTAACGTTATCAAATTAACGTAATTAAAATATTATTAAATTAACATTATTAAAACGTTATTAAATTAACGAGGGGCGGACCTACGTGGTTTCCATGGGGTTCACCCGAACTCCCTCGATAAAAATATTACGTTGTATATATATAAGATAGAAAATGTATATTTATGTACGTATATTAATGTTGAACCACATGAAACAAGGCACTTAGATTGCCCAGTGGTGTTATTTGCTCTTCTTGGACGCTTCCTTCAGCCTACTGTGCAGGTTCGATCCCTGCTGGTGGTTGCTTTTTTTTAATTAAAAAAAAGCTAGATGTTGCTGCTATAGAAATAAATAAAAATAATAATAATAATAATTTTTTAAAATTTAAAAAAAGTTAGGTGCTGCTACTATAGAAATAAATAAAATAATAATAATAATAATAATAAAAAAAAAACGACGTCGTTTTAACACAAAAAGCAAAACTTTGACAATGCACAAATATGACCTTTAACTATTCAAAACTGCACAAATATGACCTCTCTCCAAGTCAGCCCTTTTAACGACGTGGCACTGTGTGATTAGATTACTTTTCCACGTAGGCACGAGTGAGACTTACGCATGGGGTTGCAAAATTGGAGGTCATATTTATTCAGGTTTTTGAATTGTTAAAGGTCCTATTTGTGCACTATCAAAGTTTAAGGTCAAAGTTACAATTTGGTGTCAAGTTTAGGTCATTTTTATGTATTAACTCTAGGAAAAATTAGTAAATATTAATTTTTGGGGAACAAAATTTTGTGTCCAAAATAATTTTTTTTTTATAAACAATAAATAAAATAAAAAATATAATTATCTTATTTAGTATAGTATGTTATAAATAATTAAAATTATACTATGCAGTAAAAAATTGTAGTGCTATATTATATACAAATGCAATTGACTGTGCATAAATATTAAAATAATAATAAACTAATAAAAACTCTGAAACTGACAAAATTAAAGGTGATTATCAATAAATAAAAATATGACAATAAATAATTAAAAATTCTAAAATAATGATGATTATCAACAATTTATTAACGATTGTAAAAATATGTGAAAAATTGCATATTGTGCCATTTAACGATTAGGGAGCCTAAATGCGTTAATTTCACGTTTGGAGAGTCAAAATTGGGTGTCAATAGATATCACTCGTTGTAATACACAGTAGATACTTCTTGAATATAGTTTCAGCTTTCAAAATTTGAAAATAAAGTTTCACAGCCATATCATTATGAATCTCTAACGCTGATGAATTGCCTTGAACAAGGTATTTGGCATGAATTCTTTTCAGAGATACGTCAATTTTCAATTGAATTGATATTGCGTCCATTAAATTGCAGTACGACGTTTTTTTCCTGAATTACAATACTATCGACCCAATAGTTATCGTACCTTGTTTGTGAAACCCATTCTCCGAAATGATGCAACAACACCGTCACGAGTTCCATTGAAGATAATCAGAAATTTTAGAAGGAAGATCGTTTTTTTTTCTCCAAAATTTGAAAAAATTGATGTTGTAATCTGGTATGCTTCAAAAATATTGGTTTGCTTTAATCTATAGCTCTTGTTAATGAAATTGCGTTTTTAATGCTTGTAACAGTTTTGCCGTGATTTGCTTTGTTGAAATCAAAGAAAATCCATTACTTCTTTAAATAAAGAACTCATCTGTTTCATATGTATCATTTTTTCATATGTATCACCGCTTAACATATGTATCACCATTTCAAAAGTCCGGGATAAGATGTAATTAGCAAAATAATCAGGATTTTATGTAATATCACTTAAAGATTCAGGAATTTATATAAGTTACTCATGTATAAATATGCTTCTCTATGTAATGTAAACTCAATGAGATGTAATGATTTTCACCCTCCAATTTTGATTAAAAAATTAAACTCCCCCCTCAACATTGAACAATAATTATACTCCCCCCTTTATCTCATGCAATGTCCATTTTGTCCTTATAATTTTAATTCTATATTTATGTAATATCTTTTTATATTATATGTACTGAATATTTTTTTAACATGGATAATTGTAGCATTTTATTTAAGTTTATTAACTTTATACGCAAATTAATACGTTTTATAAATTTATCACAAAAATTCAATGTTATTTTTTAAGATCGTTATTTTAGTATTATATGTATTAAAGAGTCGTTTGGTGTGAGATATAATTATAATAATTCAGAGATAAAGTACATGATTATTTATCCCACGTTTAATTAGATGTATTAGGTAGTCTCAAAATTATTTGTCGCACCATTTATACCCCAGTGATGAGATAAGTTATCACACATACATGCTAGTACAACTTATTTTGTAATAACTAATCCCGAAATAACTTGTTTCCAAACAACCCACCCTTATGTGTCTATATTTTCGTGTTTTATCACTCTCTTACTAAATTCGTTTCGTATTACTTAACTTTTTGTTGATATAACACAATCCTTTAGAAAAATTTACTTAGAGGTATATTTTGCTAAATTAACCTTATTAATGATAATTTGAAACTTTAAATTTATCTATACTGTTACTTTATATAGTTATTTAACACTAAAGGGTAGAAAAAAAAACATAATACAATTCTCTTGATTTCATAAATTGAGCAGATAAACTAAAACATTTATTTTTAGCATGAGGATCAAGTGATAAGAAACGATATTATCTATTGTCTATATTAGTAAATAAGCTGTGATTGTCATTAATAGAGTATTACATATTTTATAATTTATATAAATAAATATAATCTTTAAAATTTGACCTTATTTTTATTCGAGAAAAACATCTAGTATCCTCGAACTATGACCAAATTTGCTACGACACACGTCAACTTCACGGGGGTCCTATTACCCCTTAAACTAAATTTCAACGTATTTTTGTCAATCTTTTTAGCTAACGTGATACCTTTTGTCAATCATTTTAGATGGCGTGACACCTTTGATATGAGCTCTATTTTATGTAATAAAGGTGTCATATTTATTTTCTGCTTAACTTTAACACTCTACAGAACACAATTGTATGTTAGTAATAACAATTCTATTGTCTCACTCAAAAGTTACACGTACCTCTCTCCAACTTAAGAACACCACAACATGGGAATAACAAATTAAACAAATGATGAATAAATAAAGAAAAAATAATCAAAAAGAAAATAATTCTTCCAAGTGAATGATTAAATCTTAAAATTTTAAATTAAGTTATTAGTTATATTATTAATTTTTTTTATTTAAAAAAAAGAATAATAAAGCTTTGCAAGAAAAATACACAAAGTTATAGTATGTCGAAGGTATTTTTGTAAACGAAAAAATATTATTTTTAAAATATAATAATACATATTGTTTTTATTACATCAAACTAAACACCTCATAAAAAATAATATCAGCATTACTAATTTCAGCACTACTAATTCCAACATTACTAATACACCATATTCAATACCATCTTATACACTCTACCAAATGACCCCTTAATAACAAACTAAGAATTTATATAATCAACCAATTAAGCAAATAAAATTTCCTAAGTAAGAGGTACGGCTCGGTTAAACGACTTTAAGCTTGTTTTTCCCACGCAGTTTGATGAATGTATATCACGGTTCAAATGTATGTCTATAAGTTTATCAAAATATAGTTACAAATTCAAACTTTTCAAATATAATAAATATTATACTAAGATATTTAAATATTAAATTTATAAAATTTAAATTTTAGATTCATCTTCTCTCGGATGCAGGCAACGCAACAGCCACTAGTGAAGGGTGTTAGGGTTACCAAAAAAAAGAAGAGTGTTAGGATTTGTCCTTAATTTCCTAGCTTATTTAAATTGTATCATAACTGTGTTTTACTTTGGAAATAATTTCTTGGTGGAAAAACTTTTTTTAGTGGAAAAGCTTTCCTAGTAGAAAAAAATCTTTTTCCTAATAGATTTTCTTAAAATTTAATTTTTCTTAGAGGAAGAGTCTTGCATAAATAGAATAAATAGAAGATTTCTCTTCTCAAGTAATATCCCAATGTAATTTTTTACTATCCCAATAGTCTTCAACATCTTAATAGTCTTTAACATTCCAATGTAGTCTTTCATTTAGGGAGATATTTCTCTTTTGATAGTTTTTTTTTTTTTTTTTTACATTTACCAAAATATATAAATAATATTATGTTTTTTAATTTAATTTTGTGTCATCTGATGAAGTCGATTTTGTCCATCCCGTATATCAACTTACTGTATTGATAGCGTAAAGCTGCCCAACACAGAGAATGAACATGGTAGGTAGGTAATTTATCTTCGTTTGAATAGCATAAAGTCGCCTAAGACAAAGAACGAACATAATCAGTAAGTAATTAATCTTCGTTTGGATAGCAGTATGGTACACGCATCAAGATACGATCTTGCTTTTCCATCCCTGGCATTTAAAAGAAAAAGGGGGAAAGATTATATAAATAATATTATGCATTTTAGTTTAGTTTTGTGTCATTTGAATTATCACCTCTCTAATTTATAAATTATTAGCTTTCGCATGACGACCTCTTGATTTCGAACCTAACAGAGAGGTGGTGGAGATTGGAGTGTGGTATTTTTAGGTTCAGAATTCAGATTAAAAATCTTATTTTTCTTTTTGTTAGATAACCAAAAAATTCTGCATGAACTAATTAGTTCAATCACATCTCTCCTTTTGCATACATAAAAAAGTTACAGTGTTAACAAAAATTTCGATCATTGTTATGTTAGGTATACTTTGAGGCATGTAATACTACTAGATATGCACGGCCCGGGCTAGCACGGGCCCAATATATATATATATTTTTATTTCAACTTATGTTATGTAAATAAAATTTAGATAATTAATTATTAAAATAATTTAAGTTTTTAATTATCGTGATTTATAATATTTTTTCTTCTATTTCAATTTAAGTGATAATGATGTAATTTCAAAAGCGAGCCAAATATTTTATATTTTTAAATTTTTAAAATTGTTAACTATCTGATTTATAATATTTTTTACATAGTTTTTCAATAAGATATTAATACTCTCTTCGTACCAATTTATGCGTCATGGATAAAATTTTGGCAATCAATCAATCTTTTAAATATTTTTCTTAATTATTGTTATTTACTGTACTTTTTATTTCATTTTCAAATAATATATGTTGTTTTATATCTTCATCTGTCCCGTCTCAATTTATATGACACTAATGTAATTTTGATAGCCAATCAAATTTTTTATGTTGACATATCATTTGGTTATTCTTAATTTCTAATACATAAATGACTTATAATAAGGGGTGGTATAGTAAAATCATCGTTTGAACGACGACATTTTAATTTAAAATATCAAGAGTTAATTTCGCATTTTATGTCTATTTTATCTTTTTATTAAATTTTATTTATTTTCTTAATGCCTAGATGACTCATAATGATTAATTAAGAGCGATTGATTATGTTACTCCTCTAAAAATAAATATAATTTTATCATATCCAATAATAATCATCGATAACTCACCGGAGTAGTATATTAATTAAATACGGAATGCTATTTTGCATATACAAAATATGATATTCTATTTTGCATATACAAAATATGATATTATTAAATATTATTGGATAGTGTATTATGTTTATCTCTCACAATAATAAAATTTTATTATATATTTTTCTTTATTTCTTTTTTATTTGATACAGATTGACCCAACACAAATCTTAAGAAAATATTCATTAGGAATTTATTTTAGTAAATTAAATTTATTAATTTTGTACTTTAAAAAATTAAAGTTAAGTTAAATATTAATATTTCTATATAAGAAAAAAGTAATTTTAAAATTTAAATTTACTAAAATAAATAAGTCAAAAAAACTTAACTTTGAATATAACAGTCAATTAAAATAATAAAATTGATTTACTTTAAATATTTAGTTACAATTAATTGAGATAAAATTATTATATTATTAAATTACTTAAATTTAAGATGTTATATTTTACATATACAAAATATGATATTATTAAACATTATTTGAAAGTGCATTATGTTTATCTCTCACAATAATAAAATTTTATTATATATTTTTTTTATTTCCCTTTTACATGATACATATTGACCCAACACAAATCTTAAGAAAATATTCACTAAGAATTTATTTTATTAAATTTATTAATTTTGTATTTTAAATATTTAAAGTTAATTTTAAATATTAGTATTTTTATATAAGAAAAAAATAAATTTAAAATTTAAATTTACTAAAATAAATAAGTAAAAAAAATAATTTTGAATATAAAAGTCAACTAAAATAATAAATTTGATTTTCTTTAAATATTTAGTTGCAATTAATTGATATAAAATTATTATATTATTAAATTGAAATAATTTAAATTAAATCTAAACAAAGTTGAGGGCAATCTTGTGAATAAATAAAACGAGGTAGATTTTTTTAAAGGACATGATATGTAATTAAATGAAAGTTTGTGGGCATTTTTTAAAATTATTAATAAGGTACAACTGATATAGCATAAAAGTTAAATTCTTTAAGCAGTTTTTCTTTGTGAAAAGACTAAAATGCCCTCAAAATTGCTTTTAACGACTGCAACCTTTCATGTTGAAGGTCCCACTTCTATAATCTAATACAGATAAAGGTGGTTTTGAATTTAAAACCAATGAAATATTATCATGATCCAATAGCAATATCAGGTTGAATTACATACATACTCAATATGCAAGATTTGGTATGAAATTCATTTAAACTCAATATTTTTACTGTCCTATATATAAATTGATGTATACAAATATATTTTAAAATGTTGATTAAACTTTATAAAAATTTGAATCTTAGGATAAAAAAGTCACATATTTATAAGATGGAGAAAGTAATATATAAAGAATCTTTTTTGAAAATTGTAAGTTGCCTCTACGCGTACCTGTGAGTCTAGGATAAGTAGTAAGTTATAAGTAGAAAGTTAGAAGGTCAAAGTTCTACGAACATCAGGTATTAGTTTGATTTGATAGCTGATTAGAATTATGCAAATATTAATATATATAGAGATTAGTTATAGAGTTTATGCATAAATAATTTATGTCCAACTAACTATCTTATATAGAATGAATACCTTATCTTTAAACCAGCTATCAAATAAAGTCAGAATGATTTATTTTAAAAAAAAAACGTAGATAAAATAAGAAGAAATAAATAGTACCCCAGGTTGGCCACGGTGAGATAGCAAAGGAATTGGACGAGTCGAATCTCCCTCTCTCTCTCTCTCTATATATATATATATATATATATATGTATATATATATATAAAAGATATTAATAGTCAATCCTATGTGACATTTCTTAGAAGTTTCCAAACCTATTTATCTTTTTTTTGTGGTTTTTTTCTTTTGGATATTTATTGAGTTTTCTTCTTATTTTAAATATTTGTGTGTTTAAAGAAAAATTAAAAGTCACCACATTTAAACTCTATTTATTTCTCCCTCCGTCCCATTTTACTAGTCCCAAATTTTCTAATTTGTTGTCCCATTTTACTTGTCCTTTTTTGCTTATCAAGACAAGACAATTTTTTTTTCCATTATACCCTTAGTGTAATTGATTACTCCTTATTATTAGCATTCTTGAAAAATGTTGCAAAGAGGAGTACCATTAAGAGTACATTATTAAGAATATAAATGGTGCTTTGGTATTAGCCATCCATCAATATTGAAACTAACAACAAAACACAATTAAGAGGGGCAAAATGGTAAAATTACATTACCAATCAATGCTTTCTTAATAGTTGTGCTATTCCAATTTGGGACGGGTAAAATGGGACGGAGGGAGTATGTAATAAAAGAAAAAAAAAAGTTTGAGGTAACTCGGGGATTTGGGCCACAGGTGACAAAAGAGTTTTAAAATGAGGTGTAGGTGACACAAGTCTTAATTATTAGTTGGAGGTGACAATTACTTTATTATGTATTAAGAAAGTTGGGGAAGTTTTAAAATAACCCACAAGTTTTTAAATTTACACTTTGATCCCAATGTATACCTAAAATAACGGGAAACAGAGGGAAAAAAGGCGTCTTTTTCTCTCTTCTCATCCATTGTTGTTTTCTCTCTCTTAGAGATTTTTGTTGTTAATTGTTTCTGTTTCTGCTGCTTTATTCATCATGTTCTGCTTCATCTTCTTCTTGTCGACCATTTGTTGTTGTTGTTGTTGGTGGTGGTACAACGCTACTGCTGCGATCTGACCAATTTCTTAGGTCAAATTTTGTTTACTACATCACTTTCCACTTTGACATTACTTCATAGGTTACTTTGGTAAGTAAAATTATGATTTTTATTCGTATTTGTCATCTGGGTACACTTCTATTTTTCCAATAATGGATAGAACCCCGATTATGAATCCAACACAAGTGCCCACAATTTAAACAGATCAATCATCTGGTGCATCATATGAGTAATCTGTTGCATCAGACTATTTATCTGTTGCATCATCGTATTATCTGTTGCATCAGACGTATTATCTGTTGTATCAGGATGTTTATCTGTTGCACCAGACTAATTATCTGTTGCATCAGAATGTTTATCTGTTGCACCAGACTAATTATTTGTTGCAACGAATGATTAATCTGTTTGAAACAACACAAATCAACCCCTACCACAAACCCAACAGATAAATCTTCCTATTGCTACTGGATTCTAAATTATTTCTTTTTACGTTGAATCGTCGAAATATTTGTTGAGAAGATAATAGATAAAATAAAAATTAAATATGGATTAAAACGTCAAAGATAAAATATAATTTATTTATTAAACAAATAAAAAATACATATAATAGACTAAAAAAAAATAATAGTTTAATTATTATTATTATTATCAGCATCATCATTGCCAGCCGGCCAATCTCCAACCGAAAGTAGCAAGGCGCTTGATAACGCCCAAACTACAGCTCTCGTAAGAGTGTAAGCGGTCGCTGTCAAATATAGAACCCAACTGGGTTGGGTGTCGAATCCCACAGGGAATACTTGGTCACTAAGTGTTGCAACTATTAGTAGACTGTTGATCGAAAATTCTACGGAAAGGGGGAAATTTGAGTTTGGCGTGAATTAATACTATGGAAGTAAAAACGGAATGCTTGATTTAGTAAGATTTAATCACAGAGAATAATAAGTTAGGGTTATGTCCACCTTATGAGTTCTACGTATCGATTAACTATGAGTAATGCGGAATTCAGACATGCATGCACTTATAGAGATTCATATTCTAATGGTAAATCCTAGTGTTTCTCAACCATCAAGGATTATTTCACTTTAACTCTCTCGAGCTTAAAGTGTATAACTAACGGTACAAATTCTCCAAGAAGTTAACCCAGTTACGGCACTAACGTGTAAATAGGGGTTGGTAGCCCTATTTCCTTGTCACACTCTCTTTTCCAAACACGTAACTTTTCTCTCGAACAAGTTAATGCTATAATGGCGTATTCTATATGTTTGCAACCACAAGAATTTAATTAACACAAAGAGAGTAATGATATAAGTAGCATACGCATCAAGAATTCACAAACTCATAGTAATAGATAGTATATCAAAAGGCTTCCATAACCCTAACAGAGAAGTTTAGCTACTCATGATTGTAAAGGAAAACAACGAAGACATCATCATCATCATACCAAAACTAGAACAATCTTCGCGAGAGGATGCTTTTAACGTCAAAGAGGGATGACATTTTTCCTCTTAGCCGTCTTCCCCCAAATATGTAGCGTGTTTCTCTCTGTTTAAAATTACAGAATCTGTAAACTGAATAATACTCAAAGTGTCGATCGAATTCTGAAAAGCAATGCTGAAAAATTCAGCAAATAAGGTTTTTATAACATCCTTGTCCTAGTCCTACTAGGTTACTGCTGAACCCCTAAGTATTTAAAAATACTGCTTTTGCCCGGGACAATTTCTCCATGTGTCATATTCAGTCCATAAGCTACCAAAAGCTGCCTTCCCTCTTCTGTGAAGTTTTCCTTTGCTGCCCAAAGGTCCACAAAGTGCTGAAATCTTCATCATTAATACCTGAAAATATGCTAATCACGTAGGTTAGCTCACTTACAGGAAAATGGACTAAAAGTGCAGGAATTATATATTTTATCCTCAAAACTTAGCTATAACATGGGTAAATTATTGTGTTTAGGCGTGTAAATACACCCAACATCAACACCCCACACTTAAAGCTTTGTTCATCCTCGAACCAAATATTACGTTCATGCAAACATCTAACTAGGATGTCACAGCAGTAACACAAAATATTCATCAAGACATGCACGACATTTATTAACAAAGAGTAGTTTTCTGGATCACTACTAGAAACCATTCAACCTCCAACATAGACTCGTGATGATGGCTAATTCGTATCCACAAGTTAAGGCACCAAGAATCATACAAAACTACCCAAAACTCATCAACCATGTGTGTCTCACACAAGATATCACCCATAATTACTCACAAATTTTGCATTTTTCGGAACATGGGTATAGGATTCTCCTTGCTCCCACTCTCACAAAGAATTCATATGTTGCAGCTGATGACCATAGGATTGCCCTTAGTGTAATGCTCTACTAATATCAGAATGCTAAGCTTAGGATCAAATAGGTCTTTACAGGTTGTAATGTAGGCTAAGGGACAGGTAGGACTATTTTGGCCAGAAATAGTGACTATGTTCCCTAAGCGCTTTAATACATCACATTATGCCATTAACACTCTCTTTTAAACAACCCTTCTACCTTTCTTTTCATCTAACACCCCTTTTCACCTATTTTGTTATTCAATTATAAACACACAGATGAGAATATACAACTTATTTTTTTCTTTTTCTATTTCTGTTTTTTTTTTCTTTTTTTTTTATAAAACACCTCTATGATAGCCACTCTTATTCACAATAATTTCAAGTACCAATACACTCTGAGACATCACTCTCACCCACTTTCCTCTTATTTTGTCACATGACTCTACAATTTAAAGCGCTTAGGAATTTGGATCAAATTATGGTCTTGAAAAAAATGGATTAGGCTACATATGAGGCTGTCAAAGAAAATAGCTAAAGGCTCAAAGGGGGTTAACTAGGATAATGTCCACGGGTAGGTAAAAAGAAGGTAAACAATCACAAGCTGCCAAAGAAATGCCTAAATCATCTCCTAAACTCACACTCATTATTTCGCTTTACACACACACCAGGCAAGTTCTAGCATCAGTCACAACACAGAATATACTATAACCTCACACACACAAGGCACATGGTCAACTTTATTGGGAGCTGTATAGACTCTTGACCCAACAGATGAATGAATTAAACCACACACTTATCACACAGTGAGTCACACTTAGAGCCTAAACGTCTCAATAGTAATGATTTTGGCACAAACTCTTGTCATAATACCATGCCGCCTATCAGAATAATTTCATGCAAAATCTAAAAAATCTAAAATTAAACTAACTAATTACGACTAATTAAAACAAACAAGAACTAGAATAAATGTAGGCAAAGAAGTACAAGAAGCATACAAATACCAGCACCCCACACTTAGATGGGACACACTGCCCTCAGTGGAAATAAATAAGGAAAACCTGATTAGTCGAACTCCTCTTCTATGTCTGGGGTCATACCCCCTGCGTCGGAATCATCATCAGAGTCGTCATCCTCAGAGTTTCCTCAAAATGTACCCCACTTGATCCCAAAAGTGCGTCGAGGTATTTGTACAGAGGAGGACTCAACTTGCTCCTTTCTTGACCTTTTCTGTCCTTTCTGTGAGGTGGACGCTTTTTTTTTGTCGTCCTTTTGGGGCCATTCTACCTGAGATTAAAATAGAGTCATGTTAGCTTCATCTTGGAAGATTCAATCGAAAAACAAACAGTAGTGGCACCACCCCACACTTAATTTGTTGGCACAAACTAATTAAGTGAGTGATGTCGATTACTCAGACTTCATCGACATACATTTAGGAGATATGTTCCAACAACATGTTCAGCACAGTCATACGTTCATGTCATCTTAACTATACTTTCCAATGTAATCTTGTCTATACTTTCATGTTTGGATGAATGCACTTTTTGAACAAAACTACCACATAAGGATCGTACCACAAATAGAAACAAGTTATTGCATAGGCATAATCACACCATTTTACGCTTGTGGTCAATCATGATCGGTATCTCGATGAACGAGTCATTCAAACATTCAAGCTTTCAACTTTCAAGATTATGCATTAACTTTACCATTTCGATTTCGCAAAAAGATGACAGTGTATAACAATCAAATACAAGTCGGAACAAAGTCAAGAACACCCACACGTATTCTTTCACTCAACTAGATGTATCATAACAAACCACCCACATTCTAATCACCAACACCACTTCAAAATCTAATAGATCATTATAAACGTAGCATTCCAACAACTACGGAATATAAAAGAATAACTTACTTGGTGATGGATTCGGAAGATAAGCTTGCAAGATTAGATGAGTAAAAAGAAAGATTTTGAAAGAATGGGGCATCTTGGACGGCGCCTATATGGAGCAAACAATTTGATTTTGTCTTAAGGTTGAAGTTCTATTTATAGACCAAGGCTTGGGTCGGGTTTGACCCACGAAAAATCAGGTTAGGAGACCAAAAAGCATAAGTAGGCGGCGCCTATGGTATTGCCTAGTTGGGCATAGGTGGCGCCTATGCTATGGCCTAGTTGAAACAGTGAGCATAGGCAATGGCATAGGCGGCGCCTTTAGCTTTGCCTAGTTGAACATAGGCGGCGCCTATGCTATGGCCTAGTTGAGCATAGGCGGCGCCTATGCTATGGCATTGTAGATTCAGAGAGCAAAGGCAATGGCATAGGCGGCGCCTTTAGCTTTTCCTAGTTGAGCATAGGCGGCGCCTATGCTATAGCATTGTCAATTCAGAGAGCAAAGGCAATAGCATAGGCCTTGCCTTGTCCGTTGCCTAGATTTACATAGGCCTTGCCTTGTCCATTGCCTAGATTTGTATAGGCAATGCCTAACCGAAAGCCTTTTGTTCCTTCATTACTCACTTACCACCTTTAACATTGCTCACTTTCAAATCAAAATTTGAGACCAAGCTCCTCCTTTATACGTCTTCCCCTACACTTAATCAAAAACAACAAAAATGATTAGAAAGATGGGTTGCCTCCCACCAAGCGCCTTAGTTTTGGTCGTGGCTCGACTCTTCTTTTTGGATTTTTATTTAACAAAAGAACTCCTAGGAAAATAAAACGACTAAAAATGATGGGTTGCCTCCCATGTAGCGCTTGATTTATTATCGCGGCACGACATAGTTACCTCGATTACTTAGACTTCATCGAGATAAATGGTGGTCATGCATTTTATCGAGTCAAGAGGACCGATATATGGCTTCACACGTTGGCCATTTACCTTGAAGACACCACCATTTTTGTCTTCTAACTCTACTATTCCAGACGAGTAGACTTGGCTAATTCTGAATGGACCAGACCATTTAGACTTCAACTTACCTGGAAATAACTTCAGTCTGGAGTTGAAAAGAAGTACCATATCACCCTTCTGAAAGTTTCTTTGGATAATCCGCCGATCATGGTACTTTTTCATCCGTTCCTTGTAGAGGTCTGCCCTTTCATACGCATGTAGACGGAATTCATCCATCTCATTCAGCTGTTCCAATCTCAGATTAATAGCATCATCCCAATTCAGGTTAAGCCTCTTCAATGCCCACAATGCTTTATGTTCGAGCTCAATCGGCAAGTGACAAGCCTTCCCATAAACTAGTTGGTATGGGGACATGCCAACTGGTGTCTTGAATGCATTCTTATAAGCCCATAAGGCATCATCCAGCTTTCGGGACCAATCCTTCCTACTAGCATTTACAGTCTTAGCAAGGATCAGCTTGATCTCTCGATTAGAAACCTCTACCTGCCCACTAGTTTGTGGGTGGTAAGGTGTAGCTACCTTATGTTGCTTGACCCCATATTTCACCAATACGGCTCTGAACAGCTTGTTACAAAAGTGTGATCCTCCATCGCTTATAATGGTACGTGGTACCCCAAAACGAGAGAAGATATTTCTCTTTAAGAATGCTACAACACGCTTTCCTTCAATATCAGCCAGCGCTACTGCTTCGACCCATTTGGATACATAATCCACAGCAACTAGGATATATTTCATCCCAAACGAACTCACAAATGGGCCCATAAAATCAATACCCCATACATCAAATAGCTCCACTTCAAGAATTTTAGACATGGACATCTCATGGTGCTTCGAGATAGAGCCTTGCCTCTGACACTGATCACATCTCCTCACAAAATCGTAAGCATTCTTGAATAATGAAGGCCAATAATAGCCGTTTTGCAATACCTTCCTGGCTTTCCGATCACCTGCATGGTGACCCCCAACTTGGGAAGCATGACTTGCTTCCAAGATTCTAGGCACCTCCACATCAGAGATGCATCGCCTAATAACACCATCAGCACATCGTCGAAAAAGATACGGTTCATCCCAGAAGTAGTGTTTCACATCATGCATGAACTTTCTCTTTTGATGAAAGGAGAGATTCTCAGGCATCACTTTACTTACCACGTAGTTCGCAAAGTCTGCATACCACGGTAAGTCTTCCACCATAGCGGCTAGGATCTCTTCGTCGGGAAATACATCATCAATCTCAAGGTTGGGTTGCACTATGTGCGCACTCTCAAGTCTAGATAGATGATCAGCTACTTGGTTTTCGCAACCTTTTCTATCCTTTACCTCAAAATCAAATTCTTGAAGCAATAACACCCACCGAATTAGCCTTGGCTTAGCATCCTTCTTTGCTATTAAATATCTCAGAGCCGCATGATCTGTATGAACCACCACTTTGGTTCCCAACAAGTAAGCACAAAACTTTTTAAAAGCATAAACAACTGCTAGAAGCTCTTGTTCCGTGACAGTATAGTTCTTCTGGGCTCCATCCAAGGCCTTGCTCGCATAGTATATTGGATGAAATAGCCTTTCTCTTTTCTGACCAAGTACAACACCCAAAGCTACCCCACTTGCATCACACATCACTTCAAATGGTAGAGCCCAATCGGGTGCTACAATAATAGGAGCTTCAACTAGCTTCCCTTTGAGGCATTCAAATGCCTTCATGCAATCTTCACCGAAGTCGAACTTTGCATCCTTCTCCAAGAGTTTGCATAATGGACTAGCAATCTTGGAGAAGTCTTTGATAAACCTTCGATAAAAACCTGCATGACCGAGGAAACTACGAACTCCCTTTATAGAAATTGGAGGTGGTAGTTTCTCGATAACTTCAATTTTGGCTCGATCAACCTCAATTCCTCTTTCGAAGACTTTGTGCCCAAGAACAATGCCTTCCTTAACCATAAAATGGCACTTCTCCCAGTTTAGCACCAAGTTGAACTCAACACATCTCTGTAACGCCATACTCAGATTCGCCAAGTACAATTCAAACGATTCACCCACAACTGAAAAATCGTCCATGAATACCTCCAAGGTGTCTTCAACCATATCAGAAAAAATGGACATCATACAACGCTGAAAAGTGGCAGGTGCGTTACATAACCCAAATGGCATACGTTTGAAGGCAAATGTACCATATGGGCATGTAAAAATGGTCTTCTCTTGATCCTCAGGAGCAATACAAATCTGATTATAACCGGAATAACCATCTAAGAAACAAAACCATCCCTTCCCTGCCAATCGATCAAGCATTTGGTCCCTGAATGGCATTGGGAAGTGATCCTTAAGCGTCCACGAATTCAGCTTCTGGTAGTCCATACACACTCTCCACCCTGTGACAGGTCTGAGTGGAATCAGCTCATTCTTTTCATTCGCAACTACCGTCATGCCCCCTTTCTTGGTCACACACTGTATCGGACTTACCCACTTACTGTTGGAGATTGGATATACTACCCCAACATCTAACCACTTAATAATTTCTTTCTTCACCACCTTCTGCATGGGTGGATTCAAACGTCGTTGATGCTCAATGGTAGGCACACAATTTTCCTCGAGCTAAATCTTGTGCATACATATCCCAGGAGGGATACCAATAATATCAACAATAGTCCAACCGATGGCTCTCTTGTATCTCCTCAGAACAGAAATAAGAGCCGCAACCTGCTGCTCACCTAAATCAGTCGCAACAATAACCGGAAGTGTATCACCACTTCCCAAAAATGCATATTTCAGGTGACTGGGCAGCTCCTTCAATTCTAGCACTGGTGGTTCTTCAATGGATGGCTTTGCTGGTGGTGAAGGGCGATTTTTAAGATCCAGATCCATCTTCTTAGGAGCATGAGAATAGGAGCCAATTCCTGTTAGAGCACAAATAGTTTCTTCATACTCTTCAACATCCTCACACCCAAAATTCATAAGCACAACAGCCAATGGATCAACAATAAGCTGCTTCTCTACAGATAATTCTTTCTCATCATCATAATAAACATCATCTACAGAGAACACATTCATATCTTTGGGCTGCTTCATTGATTTGCATACATCAAAATGGACCACTTCGTCATTCATCCGAAATAAAAGCTCATTAGCTCTTAGATCAATAAACACACTTTCTGTTGCAAGGAAAGGACGCCCCAAGATTATAGAAACTTCAGAATCCACCTCGCAATCCAAAATAACAAATTCTGCAGGAAAGATGAAGGTGGAAACCTTCACCAATACATCATATAAGATACCAACAGGTCATTTTACCGACCTATCTGCCATCACGAGCTGCATATTGGTTGGTGTAGGATCACCCGACCCCAACTTTCTGTAAATAGATAGTGGCATCAAATTAATGCTAGCTCCCAAATCGCACAATGCCTTAGCAAAATCCAAAGATCCAACTGTGCAAGGAATAGTGAAAGCACCAGGATCTGTCTTCTTCTGAACTAGCGATCTTGTAGCGATTGCACTGCAATGATGAACATTATCTGCCAGCTCATAGCTTGCTGCCCGCTTCTTTGTCAAAATATCCTTCATGAATTTAGCGTATTCGGGCATCTGCTCTAGCGCCTCCACCAAAGGAACATTAATAGTCAGCTGCTTCAACATAGTCATGAATTTACTGAACCTGGTGTCATCGTCTTTCTTCTTCAGTCTCTGAGGAAAAGGTGGTGGTGTAAGGGGAATAGTTTTCTCCGCCACTTCCTTTTTATCTTTCTTCCGATTGTCGATCTTTTCAGGCTGCAGACGTCTAGGGGTAACGTCAGAAACACTATCTTCAGCTTCTACGGCATCTTCACATTCTGCATCAATAACATTATCTGCTATATCATCAACCACCTGCTTGCCTTTGGATGGATTTTCCAACGCTTTACCACTCCTGGTAGTAATAGCCATACATGATCCATCATTCCTTGGGTTTTGCACAGTGTCGCTAGGTAAGGTGCCAGCCTTTCTTTGATTGAATGCCGCTGATAGTTGACTCAATTGTTGCTCCAGCTATTTTATCGCGGTAGAATGGGAATCAACCAATTAATTTATTGATGACAAATCATTCTTTACCTCAGTAACACCCATATTGGTTGCCTCCACCCCTTTCAACAGCTTAGCCATCAGATCATCCATGGATATCTTTCCAGAGCCAGACGCCACAACCTCACGGTTTCCAGGAGGAACATACAAACCACTCCTGTCAGTCTTATTCTTCCAACCACCTTGATCGCGGTCCTTGTATCCAGATTTATCATAATAGTTCCGACCTTGGTTTCCTTGGGCATTGCCTCAGAAACCTCCCTGATTATTCAAATAATTTGCTTCCTCCTCAGAATCTGATTCATCTCTTCCCTGTGACACCACAGCCTTGACTTTTTCGGTCTTCCCTGATAATAAATGCTTGGTAAGAAGATCCATTTGTGTTTTCATGTGAGACATATCCTGGTCACGTTCCTCTTGTCTTCGTCTCTACTCTGCAGTCATGCCAATAGATACAGTAGAGCTCGCTACCTCAGAATCCCTGGTATGTCAAGCTCTACTCTTCTTTGTCATACGATCCAGCATATCACTCGCCTCAATAAAAGTAAGGTCCATGAATGACCCTCCTGCAGCATTATCAACCACTGGCTTTATCACCGTGTTCAAAGCCCTATAAAATATTTCCATCAAGTGGATATTCGTCATCTGATGGTTTGGGCACCGCATAAGCTTCTTCTTGATCCTCTCCCATGTTTCGTGGAGAGCTTCAGTTGGAAGCTGTCGAAAATTGCTGATCTCATCCCGTAATTGGGCTCTCTTGGATGGCGGAAAGAATCTTTCTAGGAAAGCGTCTTTCAGTTGCCTCCAATTAGTAATAGAATCAGGAGTTAGCCCGTTCAACCATAGAGTTGCCTCCCCAGATAGAGATAATGGAAATTAGCGCAGTCTAATTGCATTCTGTCCAACTCCTGGATTGTCAAACGACTTGCATGTTAAAATAAAGTTGATCAGATGCATATTCGGATCATCGCCTGCGAGTCCACCAAATAACCCCTTGAGCTGCAATAACTGAATCATGGTGCTAGTGATATTGAACTTAGCTCCGGGTGCCAAGGGTGGAGGAATAATAGCCCCTGTGGCACCAGCTCCATCAAGATCGTCATCATCATCATCAAAAGGAGCCTGCACAGCTCGGCGGTCAGGTCTCATTCTAGTTTGACGTTCCCTCCTATGCATAGGTGCCACCACCTCATCAGTACGCCTAGGATTCTGTAACTCATCATCACCCAGGTCCTCATCATCAGGATTTGTTGCTAGCCCTGGGTTATCAATATTCTATTGATGTACTTGAGCAACTGCCAGTGCAACTAATCTAGCTTGCTCCTGTTGAGCAGCTCTTCTTTCAATGTCACGTTGTGCATCCATTCTGCCAATAAGATGTGGTTCAGGATTGATAGGTAGTAATGGTTGACCTGAACTTCGAGTGTTTGGCATGCACTCAAACAAACCTGAATAAAACAAAAACAACAACTAAAAGTAAAATCTGAGAATTTTTTACCAAAGGGTCTAGTAACTATCACAAACTTAGTTGACAACTGTATTCCCCGGCAGCGGCGCCAAAATTTGATAACGCCCAAACTACAGCTCTCATAAGAGTGTAAGCGGTCGCTGTCAAATATAGAACCCAACTGGGTTGGGTGTCGAATCCCACAGGGAATACTTGGTCACTAAGTGTTGCAACTATTAGTAGACTGTTGGTCGAAAATTCTACGGAAAGGGGGAAATTTGAGTTTGGCGTGAATTAATACTATGGAGGTAAAAATGGAATGCTTGATTTAGTAAGATTTAATCACAGAGAATAATAAGTTAGGGTTATGTCCACCTTATGAGTTCTACGTATCGATTAACTATAAGTAATGCGGAATTCAGACATGCATGCACTTATAGAGATTCGTATTCTAATGGTAAATCCTAGTGTTTCTCAACCATCAAGGATTATTTCACTTTAACTCTCTCGAGCTTAAAGTGTATAACTAACGGTACAAATTCTCCAAGAAGTTAACCCAGTTACGGCACTAACGTGTAAATAGAGGTTGGTAGCCCTATTTCCTTGTCACACTCTCTTTTCCAAACACGTAACTTTTCTCTCGAACAAGTTAATGCTATAATGGCGTATTCTATATGTTTGCAACCACAAGAATTTAATTAACACAAAGAGAGTAATGATATAAGTAGCATACGCATCAAGAATTCACAAACTCATAGTAATAGATAGTATATCAAAAGGCTTCCATAACCCTAACATAGAAGTTTAGCTACTCATGATTGTAAAGGAAAACAACGAAGATATCATCATCATCATACCAAAACTAGAACAATCTTCGCGAGAGGATGCTTTTAACGTCAAAGAGGGATGACGTTTTTCCTCTTAGCCGTCTTCCCCCAAATATGTAGCGTGTTTCTCTCTGTTTAAAATTACAGAATCTGTAAACTGAATAATACTCAAAGTGTCGATCGAATTCTGAAAAGCAATGCTGAAAAATTCAGCAAATAAGGTTTTTATAACATCCTTGTCCTAGTCCTACTAGGTTACTGCTGAACCCCTAAGTATTTAAAAATACTGCTTTTGCCCGGGACAATTTCTCCATGTGTCATATTCAGTCCATAAGCTACCAAAAGTTGTCTTCCCTCTTCTGTGAAGTTTTCCTTTGCTTCCCAAAGGTCCACAAAGTGCTGAAATCTTCATCATTAATACCTGAAAACATACTAATCACGTAGGTTAGCTCACTTACAGGAAAATGGACTAAAAGTGCAGGAATTATATATTTTATCCTCAAAACTTAGCTATAACATGGGTAAATTATGGTGTTTAGGCGTGTAAATACACCCAACATCAGCGCTCCTCAGCCTGCGTATCTCGCGGAGCATTCTTGATCTAACTCCTCCCAATTCCCATTGCAGATCACGAACTTGATTCCGAAGTTCATTCACGGCGTCTTGCAGAAAAGCAACGTCCCACACTGGGTCAGCCATAATCTTATCTTCTAGAGTGTAATATGAAAGACGAGATGCAATAAATAAATAGAGTGTGTATTTAAATGAACGATTGAGTAAGGACGGACCTATTTATAGAGGATTGAATTTGAATGAAAGGCAAAAAGGCGCGACTATTCACCTCCATACATTAATTAAATTAAGAAAATAAATATTGTGATTTAAGTCATGACTTTTTAGATTATTATTATTAATTAGTCTTTCGAAGAACCATTTTTATTGAGTTGTGGCAACAGATTCTATATCTGTTGCATCAGATAACACATCTGTGACAACAAATATATTATCTGTTGCAACAAATATAAAATATGTTGCATCAGATAACATATCTGTTGCAATATATAATCTAACTGTTTACCTACATTTATTAATTATATTTTTTATTAATGTGAAAAGTAATGAATTAATTAAATTAAGAAATATTGTGATAAGTCATGCCTTTTCAGATTATTATTATTAATTAGTTCTTTCGAAGAACTGCTTTTATTGAGTTGTGATTTGATATAGGTTGCATCAGATAAATCATCTGTGACAACATATATATCATCTGTTGCAACCATAGTGAACCTGTTGCATCAGATAATTTAATTGTTGCAACATATAATCTACTTTTTTTAAAAAAAATTAACTATATCATCATATCATTAATCCAAATTTGCTTACTTTTTTATTTTATAAATAAAAAAAATACCTTTTCAAATTTCTTAATAAAATAATAATCATTTTATTATATAATAAATAATTTACAAAATAAATTCAAAAACAAAAATGGTGAAAAGTCACGATAAGTTATTAAAATTGTGGTTATAAATTGTGTTTATTATTTATTTACGAAACATTTTTCATATTGAATAATCGAAACTCCGAGTCATGTCTTTCTTTTCACCTTCTCAATAACAACAATAGCCCTTTTTTATTAATAACCGCCAGGTGCAACATATGATCGATCTGTCGTAGCAGATTAACCTCTAACTGTTGACACAAATTACTGCTCAATCCCTACCACCAACTGTCGACATGTTGAGAACAAGGAATAAACAAAATGATTATTATTAAATACTAAATAAAAATTAAAAATTCAAAGTCGACAACAAAATGAAATAAATGTTCATAGATTTTTGAATCCCTTAGGTAGATTTGATATACAAAAGGAGGAAAATAATCGCTAAAATAAAAAACATTACCTAATTATTATTACTACTACTATTATTATTATCAATCAGACATCTTTCATTCCTTCGGCAGCCTTGCTCCGAAGTCAGCCAAATATCTCTCTGGAGTTCATCAATCAAACTGCCTTTGAAGTTCACGCAAGGACTCGATATGAATATTCTTGTACAAATCTGGATCATCCATATTTGTAAGGAGGGACCTATTTATAAATTATTGTATCTCGAAAAGAAAAAAAATTTGCTTTAAAATAAATCTAACAGATGGGTAATCTGTTACAAAATATATTCTTTTTGTTAGATAACTTATTACAACATACTGACAATCTTTTTGCAACGGATGTATATATCTGTTTGATTTCTGCAACAAGTTGATCACTGTCGTAACAGATGTCTCCAATTGATTGATAATATAAACAGATATGTCATCTGTTGCAACAAGTTAGTCATCTGTTTATTCAATTTAAGTCATAGATGGGCTAGGATGAATAAGGTGCATGCATATGGATCCACTATCATATGTGTGGGAGTTAAGTATGTATAACTGATAAGATTACTGGGACAACACACACAAAGTACAATGTTTTTATGAATGCAGTTTTTAACCGATTAGGCATTGATCATTCAAACAAGATCCTGCATTATACCGTTAAGTTTGATGGGTTCGAAATTGATAAGGCTGAGGACCTCATGAAGATGGTGCAGATACCCTGTTACGAATTACTGACAGTTGGTGCTCATTTTTATGCGTGTCAAGTTTTGAGAAGGGATCAATATTTGTCGTCACTGCAGAGAACCAATAGCGATTGGACTTAACTTTAAGTGTGCATTGGACCTTTAGAGGGCCCTCGAAGCCTCGCACTGCATCAAACAAGAATGGAAAACCAATATAGTTATTGCCCTGGCCAAAATTTATATGGTTGGGTTGCTCGCTCGGGTTGATAATTATATGCCAGAAGGTGCGGTAGGAGAATTCTTTCGAGGGAAAATGGGTTTTTGATGGAAGACTATATCATCTGAGAGCTAATTAAAGAAGAGACACAGGGTAGAAAGTAACTTCTAACGAATCTGTCCAATGGAATTATCTTAACAAATGCGAAATCTGAATCAAGTGCAAATATGAAAGTGTATCCGGTAATGTAATTTCGTCTGTTGTGTCTCTGATAGAAAAACAATGCTAATGGACACTTTTCTAGGGAGCTGCATGGTCGGGATTATCACCTAGGTAGAAAATAGGAGAAGACCAACAAAGCAGCCTTACGGGCATCGAGGGTAGAAATGATGTTCAGCAAGTCTAGAAAACTTATGCCAACAACAACTACAGTGAAAATAAGAAAAATAAGCTAAGGCGGCAATTTCTTAATTTTAAATTTCATCCCATCTTCTTGTTTGTGTTTCCGATCAGGGCCACTGCCGTTGACCTGATTGGAACCACAAACGAGATTGAAAGGCAAATAGAGTATCATTGCTTTCTTAGCAATATGGTTATAATTGATTGTGTTTTTTTGCCTTGACATGCTTTCAACATTCCTTGGAGAAGATCGGATGCTTGTTGTAGTATGTGAATCCCGATAATTTTCAAGCTTGCCTCCATTTTGTTGATTCTGTATTTAAGCTGGTCATTACCATCTTCAAAGTTGGTAAGGAGTTCCTCGTATCTTGTGAGCTCGATCAGGAACACTACCTTCAAAGTTGTGCCATTCTAGAAGCCCTTCAGAACACTTTCTCTTCAGAAGCTTTAAAGGATACATGGAGGGTCGTTGTGTTTGTTTTAGGTCAAAATGTGTTGATGCACGTTAAAGATGTGGTCCCAACAGTTGAACAACACACTTTTATTGAGTGTTGCTCCATGCATCTTGCTCAACCAATTTGATAAATTAGTAACCATGGAGTTACGTAGCATGTGATTTAAACCGGCTCTACCAAGCCTATCAAACGTTATGTAACTCCAAGCTCATTACCCTATCAAAACAATATGCCCGAGTTAGTGCACATAGAAAAAAAGCCCAATCTGTCAGCCTTTCTGCTAATCACTCTTCTCCAATATAGATGACAAAATATCTTCTATGCAAAAGTCTACACCATCGCCAGACATGATTGCCTGGGAACATGTCTGGCGACGGTGTAGACTTTTGCATAGCAGATATCTTGTCATCTGTATTGGAGAAAAACAATTAACAGAAAGGCTGAGAGATTGAGCTCGTTTGATTTGTGCACTAACTTGGTCATATTTTTTTGATAGAGTAATGAGCTTAGAGTTACGTAACGTTTGATAGATTTGATAGACCCGGTTTAGATCACACGCTACATAACTCCATGCTTACTAATTTATCAAATTGGTTGAGCAAGATGCATGGAGAACGCTAGATAAAAGTGTGTTGTTCAACTTTTGGGACCACATCTTCATGTGCATCAATATATTTTTGACCTAAAACAAACACAGAGACCCTCCATGTATCCTTTAAGGCTTCTGAAGAAAGTGTTCTGAAGGGCTTCTAGAATGCCACAACTTTGAAGGTAGTGTTCCTGATCGATCTCACAAGAGACGAGAAACTCTTTACCAACTTCGAAGAGGGCAACGAACAGCTTAAATAAAGAATCAACAAGCTGGAGGCAAGCTTGAAAATTATTGGGATTCACATACTATAACAAACATCTGATCTTCTCCAAGAAATGTTGAAAGCATGTCAAGGCAAGAAAACACAATCAATTATAACCATATTGCTAAGGAAACAATGATACTCTATTTGTCTTTCAATAACGTTGGTGGTTCCGATCAGGTCAACGACAGTGGACCTGATTGAAAACACAAACAAGAAGGCATGGGATGAAATTTAAAATTCAGAAATTTGCCGCCTTCACTTAGATTCTTTATTTTAACTGCAGTTGCTGTTGGCATAAGTTTTCTAGACGTGTTGTACATCATTTCTACCCTCGATGCCCGTGAGGCTTTTTTGTTGCTCTTATCCTATTTTCTATCTAGGTGATAATCCCGACCACGCAGCTCCCTAGCAAAGTGTCCATCTGCATTGTTTTTCTTTTAGAGACACAACAGATGAAATTACATTACCGGATACACTTTCATATTTGCACTTAATTCAGATCTCGCATCTGTTAAGATAATTTCATCGGCCAGATTTGTTAGAAGTTACTTTTTACCCTATGTCTCTTCTTCAATTAGCTCTCTGATGATATAGTCTTCCATCAACCACCTATTTTCCTTCGAAAGCATTCTCCTACCGCACATTCTGGCATAAAATCATCACCCCGAGCAAGCAACCCAACCATATAAATTTTGGCCAGGGCAATAAATATATTGGTTTTTCGTTCTTATTAGATGCAGTGCTAAGTTTCGAAGGCTCTCTAAGGGTACAATGCACCCTAAAAGTTAGTCCAAACGCTATTGAATCTGTTTACAATGACACAAAAATTAGATCCCTTCACAATGCTTGACAAATAAACATGAGCAACAAACGACATTAAATCTTAGCAGGCTATCAGAACCATATTCATGGTCCCTCAGCTTTATCAGTTCGGACCTACCAAACATAACTGTAAAATTGCAGACATCTTGTTTGAACGATCTATGAATAATCAGTAAAAACATCATTCACAAAATCAGTGCACTCTATGTGTGTTTCCACGATAACATTATCAGTAATACATACCTCCCACATATGAAGTGGTTCCATCTACAAACAGCTTATTCCTCCGATCCCATCTTTACTGCAGCCTCTTGAGATAGTCCGTCAAAAGTTGATCAACTGTCAGTTCCTTATATCTACAAAGAAGAGGAAAAAAATTAATGTCACAAAAAGAACATTATCCATCTGTTGCATCAGATGTGGAGTCTGTTGCAATAGATGTAGAGTCTGATGGAGTACATCAAACCAGCCTTTCTGGTGGTTTTATTTGTTCCAACAGTTTCTCCATCTGTTGCAACATCAACAACAACATAAACATCAACAAAAAAGAAACAACATTTGTTCCAACAACATCATCATCAACAAAGAAGCAACATCCTTTGTGCCAGAACCATCAACAACACCACAAGTTCCAACAACGCCAACCCCACCAACAATATCAATAACTGCATCAACAATAATGAAACAAACAAAATACACACAAAAAAAAATGATACTGCCAACAAAGCTTTTAAACTTCTCCAACAGATGACTTTTTTCTAATATTGTAATAAAAATTCTCGAATTGTTTATTCAACACCTACAAGTTCCTTAATTTTTTTTTTAATAAATATGATATGGGTAAATAGTAATTAAATAAAAAAATAGATGTAAATAACATGCAAAGAAGAAGACGAGAATGAAAGAGCAATAATGAACCATTCCTTAATATCAAAAAGGGGATCAAAATAGAAATTTAAGTCGAGGAAAGATATAGATGGGTTTAGATTCGAAAAGATCTTTATGAGAAGAGAAGAGAAAAGAAAGAAAAAAGGTCGTGACCCTAAAAAGGAGAGAGAAAAAGATGAGAGTTGAATAAAATAAACTGCAGCTGAACGAAGAGACGAGATAATTTTTATAGATGTATTTTGTACGTAGACGTTGTGTTTTCCAATATTCATTAATTAATATTCATTAATTTCATTAATAATTTGAGGGGAACGAGGAAGACTAAGACTATTGACTTTGAAAAGACAAGACAAGACTGCTCAATGAACTCACTTTTGAGATATCCAAAAAACATTTTTTATCGCCTTTAGTAGTAAGTACTACTACTTGATATTATCTACTCGGACCAGAAGCTTCTTTCTTTAAAATTAAAAGAGATAAAAAGATTTTCAAACAGATATGTCATCTGTTGCAACATATATAAATATCTGTTTAAAAATCTGAACAACTCAGTCATCTGTTACAACAGATATAAATATCTATTTAAAAATCCCAAAAGCTCAGTCATCTGTGACAACAGATGAAAATGTTCATTTGATAATTAATAAAATCAGATATGTCATCTGTTACAATAGATATAAATATTTTTTAAAAAATTTCCAATAGCTCAGTCATATGTCATAATAGATGCACATATCTATTTGATAATTAAATCAGATATGTCATTTGTTGCAACATATATGTACATGTTTGAAAATTTTCAACAGCTTAGTCGTTTGTTGCAACAGATTTTATAGCAATTGATTTAGGTGGAACTAGGGATGAATAAATGAGCTCGCAGGGTCAACTACAAATCCAATTGAGTCTTTGCAATTGCATGGCGTTGGTATTGCGTTCATACCGACCCGAGTCGTCGATCGATCACTCTGAGTTGAAATGAGTTCTCATCAACTCAATGTTAGGATGGTGATAGTACCTAAGTTGATTTAGGTGGAACTAGGGATGAATGAGTGAGCTCGCAGGGTCAACTACAAATCTAATTGACTCTTTGCAATTGCATGGCATTGGTATTGCGTTCATCCCGACCCGAGTCGTCGATCGATCACTCTGAGTTGAAATGAGTTCTTATCAACTCAATATTAGGATAGTGATAGTACCTAAGTTGATTTAGGTGGAACTAGGGATGAATGAGTGAGTTCGCAGGGTCAACTACAAATCCAATCAAGTCTTTGCAATTGCATGGCATTGGTATTGCGTTCATCCCGACCCGAGTCGTCGATCGATCACTCTGAGTTGAAATGAGTCCTCATCAACTCAATGTTAGGATAGTGATAGTACCTAAGTTGATTTAGGTGGAACTAGGGATGAATGAATGAGCTCGCAGGGTCAACTATAAATCCAATCGAGTCTTTGCAATTACATGGCGTTGGTATTGCGTTCATCCCGACCCGAGTCGTCGATCGATCACTCTGAGTTGAAATGAGTTCTCATCAACTCAATGTTAGTATAGTGATAGTACCTAAGTTGATTTAGGTGGAACTAGGGATGAATGAATGAGCTCGCAGGGTCAACTATAAATTCAATCGAGTCTTTGCAATTGCATGGCGCTGGTATTGCGTTCATGCCGACCCGAGTCGTCGATCGATCACTCTGAGTAGAAATGAGTTCTCATCAACTCAATGTTTTAAAAACTATATCTTTTAAAATTTTAAAAATTAATTAAGATCAATTCGGACCAAATTAGCAATTTTAAAACTTGTCATTCTTTTCCAAAATTACAAATCAACCCATACAAATCATCCATTTGCGCAAAAAACTTTTCATTTCAAATCTTAAGTTCTCGCTCTTTTTTCTCTCTCTCCCGGGGTATCCTCTCCCTCTCAACAATACAAATAATACAAACAACAACTACTTAATATATTGCTCAAACCTTCAAAACAGGTCAATTTTCTTCCCATTTCCGACTACATATAGTTATTTTTTTCGATTTCATTCCTGCTTGTATCCATTGTTTTCTCTATCTTCGCATGTAACAGAGTTCGAGAAAAGTTCTACATTTGTTCTTTATTCTAAAAAATAGGGATTTTTAGTTAATGATAAAAAAGAAGACTTTTAGTTATATTATCTTCGAGAATGGATTAATAATTTTGAGTTTTGATGCTAAAAAAGTAGAAAGCACCCGAGAAAACCCTAGTTTTTCTCTCAGTGTTTTGTTGACTGTCGTGGTATTGTTGGATGGTGTTTGTGGTGGTGTTGGTGGCTGTTGTTGGTATTTATGTTTTTCGGCGGTGCTGTCGGTGGTCTTGGTGTTGGTATTGGTATTGGTGGCATTGGTGGTGGTTTTGGTGGCATTGGTCGTGTCATTAGTTGTGGTGGTGGTGGTCCATCTGTTGCAACGGGTGGAAGATCTGTTGGGAGATATTAAATAGGTCTTCAAACAAATTCCCCATCTGTTCCAACTGATGGGTTATCCGTTGGAGTATTTTCTTGTAATATGACAGAGAATAATTTATTGAAATTTCTCCACCTGTTGCAACAGGTGGAATATCTGTGGGGAGATATTAAATAGGTCTTCAAACAGATTCGGGTTCCCCATCTGTTCCAACTGATGGGTTGTCCATTGGAGTATTTTTTTTTGGTTATGTGGTAAGAATAATTTATTAAAATTTGTCTCACCTTTTTAAAAAAAATTATACAAACATCAAATGCAATGTATTTTTTGTTTTTCTTTTATTTGTAGTTAAAAGATGTCTCCCAAAAGAAAAGAAACAGAAAGTGGAAAAAGTGGATCAACTTCTGATCACCAAACAAAAAAGGCTAGAGTACAGATAGATTCGGAGGAACTTCCAGAACAATCTCAGTCAGGGCAAAATGAAGCCGAGGAAAGTGATAACTCCTCCTCACCAATAGGGCGTGAAATAATATCGAAATTCCAGCATGATTCTGTCAAAACCATTAGTATTGACAAGTTTCGAGTTGCGATGCCGATGAATAACCCTAATGCAGTATTTGGTGATCTTGTACTTAAATGTCAGTTGGGGAAACCTTTTGACAAACTTAGGAGTATTATGAAGAAGGAAAACATAGATGGACTTTTTAAGAAGAGCTGCTTTGTACACTTTCTTGAGCTGTCTGGGCCCCGCCCTCTTTGTTTCCCAATGATCATGGTATATGGCCTTCTCAAGCATAGGATCATATATGCGGGGGATGATGGAGGTCTGAAGGAGGGCGAAAATAAGATGGGTAAAGTCTGGATCAACTACTGTGGCATGCAGGTTTGTTTTGGATTGAAAGAGTTTCTCATTGTGACGGGCTTGAAATGCGATTGTCCAGAAGAACCTGCCATCAAGAAAACATCCCACAAAGGGTCCAACAAATGCAAGGTAAAAAAATATGGGTTGTTGGGCATTGTTGGACCTAGCTACAAAGTGAAGGATTTGATAGCGGATCTCAAGAATAAAGACATACAAAGCACTACAGGGAGAAATTGTGCTTAGTTTGGTTTGTCCATTCTGTTTTATTGGCAAGAGACGTCAAGAAAGTCATAGAACGTGATTTGTTGGAGCTTGCTGATGATTTTGGAAGATTCAACGATTATCCCTGGGATACGACAACTACTACTTGACTGTCAAATATTTACTGAAAGAGCTAAAGCCAAGGACGACCACATTATACGGCTTTTCTTGGGCTTTCATGGTAAAATTGATCACTATTTTTACTCATTCATTAATTTATTTTGAATATACTTGTGACTTTTTACTTTGCTTTCTTCCTGTTTATAAGTTTTAGGCTTGGGCATGTGAAGCCATTCCTCCCCTCCGAAAGCATTTCACGGATTACCCGAATAAGGTTTCTCATCCAAGGATCCTTAGGTGGTTGGCTGTAGTAGAGAGCAGCAAAAAAAATATTAACGAGGCTGATATCTTTAACCCTCCGGATAATGCAGTACGTCTTCTTTCAACTAAAATAATTTGCCTCAAAGAAAGATATTGAAACAGATGTTCCATCTGTTGCAAGAGATTACCCGTCAACTGCAACTGGTGCAATGAGTAATCTGTTACAACAGACGATCCATATTTTACAATAGATTAACCATATGTTGCTCTGTTCTCTGAACCCTACTCACCAGATTACCCATCTACTGTAAATTATGCAACAGATGGGTATTCTGATGTAATATATTATAGATCTATTTCAACATACAAATCAGCTGTTATGGTAGCTAGATCGTTTGTTGCATAAGTTGGTTGTGTTAACATAACCCGAGCCCCATGTAACCTAACTGATTGCAAATTATTATTATATGATTTAAATTTCTCCAGTCATTTTTTATAGGTTGTGCATCCTTGGATCGTGCCTACCATTGATGAGCTGGGGATGACTTCTTTTCTTACTCTGGGTCTTGTTGATACAAAAAAGACCCAACGGTGGAGTTAATAAAGAAGGAATTGGATGGAGCAACATCCATAAAAAGAGCAGTTAGGCAAGGTCAGTCTAATGTTGAATCTCTTCACAACCTAACTCAAACTGCAACAGATCTGGGTGCTTCTTCTGGGAGTGTTGCTGGTGGAGTTGTTTGTGATGGTGGTATCCATCCTGCTTCTGCTTCTGCTGCCAGTCGTGATTATGAGTATGTTGGTGCTCAGCAAAAAATAAATATGTTTGAAAACACCCCTTGTGCAGCTCCTCCCTCTCACCCCTACACCGGTCCCTCCCACCCTTACAGTAGTCCCTCTCACCCCTCCTTACCCTCATGTTCTCATTGCAAATGCAAAGTGTGCAAGGACAGAGAGGATAAACTCCTCAACAATATAGAGGCTATTGCTGAAGCTGTCGAGGAGTTTAAATCCAGGAGAGGCGTTATACCATCTAACGAGGTGAGGGATCCATGCACTCCTACAGTGGAGGTTAGGAGGAAGAGAATAAAAATTAGACAAATTCTCTCTGTTCTGAAATCAGCAAAAAATGCAACTCCCCTCGCTCCAATAGTTGTTGAAGTTCAGGGGCCGCCGAAGAAGGTGGACATATTTGCAGCGCTTGGAAAGGAGAAGAAGAAGGAACTGAAAGAATTCATCAAGATGAAGGTTAAAAAATAATACACCATGCATTCATTTGTCGCCAAAGACTTCTCGAATATGACATATATGTGCGTGTGGTACGAGGACAAGGTAAGTTTACTTTTGCTAACCTACCCTTCCAATCTACTCTATGAAGAAGAATCTACGCAGCAGATGTGTAATATATTGCAACAGCTTGGTATTCTGTCGCAACATAATACACATCTGTTGCATAAGTTGCGTTGGCTGGGTAATCTGTGAACTGATTCAGAGAACCCTCTGCATCGGATTCTTTCCACTGTGTTTTTATTCTTTATAATTATTAACCTATTTAAAAATTATCTTCTTATACCACAATATGTTGATGAAATTCTCTGCCTCATGAGGGGCAGGTAATTAGCGTACCCATATGCTTATGATGCTGCTGATAGGATAATTGACCTCAACTTCTACAATAATTTTAAAGATAGGTACGCTGATCTTTGTAATCTAGCTGATTTCGGTAGCCTGGGATTTGATCAGTTAGTTTCTACGTTCCAATGGGATGAAGAAGCGATTAAATATGTTAGAGGGAAGATGCCATATCCACACGGCAAGAGCTGGACCAAGGCAAAGAGAATCCTTGCAGTCATGAATGTGGATGTCACCCATTTTCTCACTATTGAGATAGTACTATATGAGGGAAAGATTAAGGTTTATGACTTCAACTTACCTGTGTTCAGCGAGAAGACATTTTTAACCCACATGCAGCCACTCTTGAAGTTTGCCCAAGTTGTTGACGCAGAGTAAGCTGATGGATCATTTGCCGACTGAAGTCTTGGTGAAGGAATCATGGGTTTTCGAAGGTCGAAATAAGAACATCCAGCTCCCAAAAAATACAACCGGTGTAGCGTGCGGGCTGTAATTGCTTGCATACATGGAGTGTTTGCTGACCGATACACAAATGACCGGTGTGTGCGACACCATTGTGGGAAAGATGCAATGGGTATGGGCATATGGGGTACTAACTAAATGGTTGGAGCCCGTGTATAAAAAAGAACATGTACAAAGACAGACGAACACGATAACAAATTTTCATTTCAAGCCAATTCACTATACATATAGGGGCGATAATTTTTATGTCTGGCAAAGTTGAATTTTTATAATGCAATAGATTTTATATCTGTCATAAAGATATAGTACCTGTTGTGACAGATTGATTATCTATTGGAATAGGTTGGTCATCTGTTGCGTTATGTAGATGTTCCCCATCTGTCTATCGCAACAGATTTATGATCTGTTACAATATATAACTTATCTGTTGCAACTGATCGATAATCTGTTGGAGTAAATAAAAAAAGTAGGAAGACCTTTTATATAATTTCCAGCAGATGACCTACGTGTTGCATCTCATGTTGCAACATATGTCTAAATCTGTCTGATAAGATATGCCATCTGTTGCAACAGATGTATTATCTATTGCGATAGTTGAATCTAGTACTCCATTTCAATTAACATGTTCAAAACTCAGAATTAATTATATTCATAGACAAAATAAAATAAATCGAAGCCTTCGGAAATTACATGAAATAAAATAACTCAACAAATAAATAAAATGTAAAAAAAATCATTATGAGTACAAACGATCTACTCTACAAATAAATCAACAAGTTAAACCAAGGAGGATAGGTTATTACATTGGCGGACTCGAGCTATAAAGATCTAATCAATATGGACAAGTTGTTCTTCATCCAGTGTTATGAAATTCGTCTTTGGTCATCGTGGATCTTTAACGTCGGTTACGTACGGCTTCTGAGCTTTCGCTTCTCCATATTTCCATAAAAGAGCAGCATATATTTTATGGAGTAATCCGGCATCACGTCCATCATTTGTTACTTGTAATCCATCGCTCAAATACTCGGCATAGGCGGCAACAAAAGGACCGCAATCCCTGCGTTATAAAAAAATAGATAATCCATATCTTGCAGTTCATGCAAGCGTTGTGAAATTTGTGAAATGAAACTAAATTATGACACTTAAACTTACAGGCAACCAATGGTTTGCTGAGCAATTCCGTCAATGTATTGTACATCAAATGGATTAGCCATTTTATCCCAGTATCTTTCAATCGTCGACCAATCAGTACGAACCTTTTGATCTAAAAATCCACTCATATCAAGGTAAGTAGGCAATATTTTGGCCAGATTTTGTATCTCAGACGATGGCCCGGAACATCTCTTTCGCGACATCGAGTCATAAACTCGGATGCTCCTCTCTTTTAGAACGAAGACATCCAACACCCAATGGAATTTATTAGCACAATTGATTGGGATGTACACTTCGCCGACCAAATGCCAAGGTAAGCCAGCCGGAATGCTAAAACCTTTGATGATGTTGATTAAGCATTCCTCATTTTGGAAAACTTCCGGCTTCTTTTGACAATACCTATCGTAAGCATTATTGATGTAAGCTCTGTACAAACAATTGTCTGTTGTGTGTCTGTATTATTGTTGTGTTTGCAACTTGGCCTTCTTTCGGAGGTAGTAAAAAATGACATAGATGTGCTGCACATATTATCAAACATTTCAGATTACGTGACGAAAAAATCAATACGCAAATGCAATTAAATAAAGTATTAATTAATAGTAATATGTATGACCTTTAAACCTCATCATTCTAGCAAGTTTGGGGTTGTGACATCAAATAGAACCAATTCTTCATTTCGGGATGTGCAACAACAAAGTCGAACATATTAAAACCAAGACTCGATTCGTTCACTTTGTAGCGCTCGTCATTTTGTTTTCTACATGATGATTTATATGTGTTAATGTCAGGTTCTTACAACAAGAATTGTATAAACCAATATCCATAAAATTGATTTATGTACCTGCCGACATGATGCTTTAATGGCCCATCGACAATCCATTCTGAATAGTCATTGATCAACTGTATTAGTTTTTTTGGAGCCTCGTCCGAGATTTTGAACCCTTCAAATGGGTAATTCTTCCGTTCTCCCAAACTGACAGGCTCCACTTTTTCTTCATCTTTGGAAGCAGTTGATGGATTATCAACTGTCATATTATGCTCTTCGGCAGTAGCTGTGATATCCACCTGGAAATCCAGAATTGTTAATGCTAAGTAGAGATATACAATAGATTTTCCATTTGTTGCAACATAAGACTCATCTATTGAAACAGATAACGAATCTGATGCAACAGGTTAGACAACAGTTACAACAAATGTATATATCTGTTTGATAATTTTTAGCAGATGTATCATCTGTTGAAACAAATATGTGCTTGTTTGTTTTTTGGAACAGATGATGTACATTCACCTTCTTCAGCTCATGATGCTCTTCTGTGGCCCTTGCACACTGAACATCGGTGCAAGACAAAGACAAAGGCGTTGCAATCTTTCTTTTTTTATGATTGATGATGCCTTGGAAGTGTCTTTCCTTCTCCTCTTAGCTGCCTTGATCTCTAGTAGAGTGTCTGGATATGAAATCCTCCTTGATGGAATAGACACCCCTCTTAGATGTCATTTTCCTTGCAAAAGCAGTTAGTGCATTAATAGCATTAATCACTCCATTGTGTTTTGCCTTGCAGTCTTGACATTTTCATGAAGAACATTCGCTAGATGCGGAAAAATCTGGAGAAAAATCTGTACAACCATTATGATCATAATCATAATGGCTTGTTGTTTCAAAAACTGTAAGAGGAGCTTCATTAGCCCCACCCTCCAAAATTGTTTTTCTTGTGATGGTTGTTTCTCCAAACAATTCCATTTTTATTCCATCAATGACCTTAGGGTCTGATAAAGTTTGCACATACCGTAAAGTAAGAAAAAATGGCATCTTCAACTCTCGGTTGGTCGGAACAAGCCACGGATGGACAATCTAAAATAAATCGGTACATATATTAAGAATGATGATTAAATCATTTAATCATTAATTAAAACAAAAACTTGATTAGAATTGAACTTACTGCTTCCTTGGGGGGATTGAAAAGATCAAGAAATTTTGTATTTTTATCGGTTTTGGCCGACAACCATCTCAGAAATCTTGGACAGGAAACTTCTTCCTGGTAGTTCACTTGTTGTCTCAAATAAGGAATGGCTTCAAATGTCCAAGCCTATAACATAACGCCAATAAATCAAAAGCATTATTGAATAAAAAAATGATGAATCATATCATGATAAAAGAAATATATACCATTAAGGCCCATGGAAAACCATATAAGTTGACTGTTTTTGGCATTAATGGAGTCAACAAATATTCAACAGTCATTTTAAAGCTTTCATAACCCCAAGATAGCTGTTAAATGCCTCAAGATCCTCAGAGAGATTTATTAAACTGAGGCTTATGTTGTTGTTAACGTCTCTTGCCCAAAGAACATTATGTACAAACCAAACCAAGCACAATGATTGCTTGTTCTTCTTTGAAAGTCCTTTACCTTTCAACGCTTCAATCAGATTTTTGTTTTTGAAGCTTGGACCAACAATGGACACCAGGTCATCACGATCACTCGACTTGCCTTTTCCTTTTTTGGGTGTGCGGGGTGCTTTTTTTGTGTCAGAGTAGGTCTAACTTAAGAAGTAGGAGGATAATATTTTAGTCCGGTAACTATGGCAAACTACTTCCAACCAAAACAAATAGGCATGCCACAGTAATTTATCCATACCTCATCCATCTTATCTTTGTTTTCATACATAAACCTGCGCTTGAGAAGATCATATACCATTTTCATCTGGAAACGAGCATTGTTGTCCTCCGGCAAATCAAGATATTTCCCAAAACAGCTTTTCCTGAAATAAGAATCCAATTTTTGTTCTCGAAGTATTTTTCTGAAGGCGTCGGAAGATTTTCCCATGACTGACTTAACCATGAGATCACCCATTAAATCTGCGGCACCATCGCACTGCATTCTCACAGGGTAACGATCAATGCTGAAGATTTTGACCAACTCTTCGACGGAAGGGCTATTAGCATTTGGATCATCTCTTTTGAAAGATTTCTCCTCCCCTTGTTCATTATCTTCTGCTCCTGATTGAGATAACACTTGTAAAGCAAGCTCATAGAGTGGTGGATGTAGCTGAGCTGCTACACTTGTTTCTTTACTTGGACTTGATTCGATTTCTTTTATTTTGGGAGCCATGTTATCTTAAATTAACAGGAATATAACATAGATTATAATTGATTAATGCATAACAGTAATATAACAGTTCCAACAAACAACTAATTTATTGCACCAAGTATGTTATCTGTTGCAACATATAACCGACCTGTTGCAACGGATGAGTAATACGTGGGAACCATAAAAACAACACTATTTGTTGCACCTGGTATTTTATCTGATGCAACACATAACTGACCCGTTGCAATGGATGAGTAATTCGTTGGAAACAATAAAAACAGATCACTAATCTGTTGCACCAGGTATTTGATCTATTGCAACATATAACCGACCTGTTGCAACGGATGAGTAAACCATTGGAAAGAATAAAAATGGATCACTAATCTGTTGCACCAAGTATGTTATCAGTTGCAAAAGATAACCGACCTGTATGAGTAAATCGTTGAAAAGAATAAAAACAGTCCTAATCTGTTGTAAAATGAAGAGTAAACCGTTGGAAAGAATAAAAACAGATCACTAATCAGTTATCTGTTGGATCAATATTTTTTAGATTTCTTCCAAACATAAGAGTCGTATGTCGCAACAGATGAATGATCTATTAGATTGTTCACCTGTTGCATCAGATTTTCATAGTTGCATCAGATTTTTAATCTGTTGCATCAGATTTTAAAATGAAGAGTAAACCATTGGAAAGAATTAAAACATATCACTAATCAGTTATCTGTTAGATCAACATTGTTTAGATTTCTTCCAAACAGAAGAGTCGTCTGTCGCAACAGATGAATGATCTGTTAGATTGTTCACCTGTTGCATCAGATTTTCATAGTTGCATCAGATTTTTAATCTGTTGCATTAGATTTTCATCTGTTGCATCATATGTTTCATTTATTAATCAAATGTTTCAACTGTTGCAATACGATTTCTACTAAGACAAACAACAAATCAACCCAGCAACACCAATATATCACACACTCACATACACACTAAGAACATCAACTGTGACAAAAAATCACCAACAAATTTGAATCAACAGTACGACAACGAGGAGAAAAAATATAGAAATGCTAGAAATTAGGGTTTTATTCAGTCCACATTTCAATACCAGAAGAGTAGTTGGCTCAAGTTCCTCTGTTTCTTCATAATTTTTTACCTGTGAAAAAGGAAATGGGAGGACGAAGAACTCGAAGTTGTTGTCGCCGGAGAAGTATTCACGTTGATTGATGGTTGAAAGTCGAAAAGGAACTCGCCCGACTATTTGTCGCTGGAGGTTGAAGGGAGAAATTTTGCAGAACTGTTGGTTGGGAGAAGCTGAAGAGAGAGAGTGGTTGATTAGGATTGAAGAGGGGTGTGGGTTGGATTGATTTATATTTTTGAAAAGATTAGAAAGTTTTGAAAATATTAATCAAGTCCACAATTAACTTAATCAAGTTTCCTAATGATGTTTGACCCTATCTATTGGTCAATGTCACCAATCCTTCATTCAAGACTTAAAAGACACCTTTCCTTTAATTTTCTCAGGTAACTCGTCTATTTAATTTCTACTAATAATATTTGTAACTCTCAAACTATTCATGATTTTATATTTATAATCCCTAAATATTTAATACAAAAGTTAATGATATCTTATGGTATTCCTTTATTTTTATTTATATAAATTTATATTTTTTGTTTCATGAGATGCTATCCAAGGTTACCCTTCATTTTCACTATTACATTCATTCTTTTGTTTGTCTTGGAAAGAAGAAGAAGACTTTTGAATGGTAATCGTCTTGTGGAAGTAGATATCGAGACATTTATGTATTCATTCCATTTTTCTTTCTATAGACGTTCATATGTTTTATTTCATGCGAATTTACCCAAGGTTATCATTCATTTTCACTATGATGTTTATGTTTTTATTTCACTTGAAAAAGAAGAAGATGCTCTTAAATGGAGAAAGGCTTGTGGAAGTGGATATCGGCAAGAGCTCGAATATTTGATTTCAGCTTTCTTTTTATTTTTCAACTAATGTTTAAAAACATAATAATATGTGTATTGTATTATTTCTATATCTATATATGATGCCTCTTAGGTTCAGTTTTTTAAGTCTATAATTTCTTTTGGTTAAATTAATAACTTTGTAGTTGGAAATTTGCTATTATCGATTATGTTTTTTTAATTTATAATTGATTTTTTTAGGCTTGTGGAAGTACATACCGATACATTAATGTATTCATTTCGTTTTTCTTTCTAATGAAGTTCATATGTTTTATTGCATGCGATTTTACCTAAGGTTATCCTTCATTTTCATTATGATATTTATGTTATTATTTCACTTGAGAAAAAAAAAGATGCTCTTAAATGGTGAAAGGCTTGTGGAAGTGAATATCGGCAAGATTTTGGACAATTATGCATTGGTTTCATCTTTCTTTTTATTTTTTAATTAATGATTAAAAATATAATAATATGTGTATTGTCTTATTTCTATATCTATATAAAATGCCTCTTAAGTTCAATTTTTAAGTCTATAATTCCTTTTGATTCAAATGAATAATTTTTAGTTGAAAATTTACTAATTCTTAATTAAGTTTTTTAATTTATAATTAATTTTTTTAGTTGACTAGCTTATTTTCATTAATCACATGTAAAGCAATACAAAGCAACCAACATCCACTGATAGCTAAATAAATTTTAATAATTGAAATATATTTTATTTGATCTTAGTTATGATTAAGTTTTAGGACTATCAATAAATATGCATGACAAAAAAATTGAGAAATATAAAGGAACATGGAGGCGAGGGAGGAAAATGAGGTAATTAGTTCTAAAAATCTTATAAACGTGAGGTAATTATGAAAATATTTATATACAAAAAAAAGAACCATTTATGTTTTGTTCGTTTCTTTTTTTTTTTCTTTTTAATTTTAAAAAATAGTGTATATATCTGATTTATTTTAAAAAAAATTATATACATAAAAAAAGAAACCCTTATGTTTTATTTGTTTCTTCTTTTTCTTTCTTTTTAACTTTGAGAAATAGTGTATTATACAAATAGTAAAAAATAAAAAAATAAAGAAGTATGAAATAAACAAAAAAATAAAAAGGAATATTGAAATTTGAATTTGATTGTATCCTTTCCTTTTTTGATCTTTCATTTTTAGTTCATTTCACATTATTATTATTATTATTATTATTATTATTATTATTATTATTATTATTGTTATTATTATTATTATTATTGTTATTGTTATTATTATTATTATTATTATTATTATTATTATTATTATTATTTAGTTCATTCATATTATTATTATTGTTGTTAAGAAAAAATAAAAAAAATTAAGGACCTATCATGAAATAAAATTAATGTATTAGTAATTACAAATGAATAAATGAGCATTAAGTGTATAAATTGCACTAACGAGTGCTGCAACGTGGGTCAACTTTCATTTGGAAGGTCTAATTTACTACCATATATATTTAATGTAGGAAAGAGAATTTAAGAATGTAGTAAATGATAATTATAATAAAGGAAAAGATTTTCTATTCTTTTTGAAAAATTTCAGAATAAAAAAATAAGAAAAAATCCTCATAATTCTAAGGAAAAAAGACAAATACTAATGCTGGCCAATGAAGCAAGTAAAATATTACATATTAGTGTTAGTAATAATTAATATAATTAATTACTTTTTTAATACCCCTTTTTATCCTTCTATTACGTTAATATACTATTACTTTTCTTCCCCTTAATTAACCTACTATTATTCTTTTTATAACATTCCTTATATTTCTCTCTTTTCTTTCTTTGCATATATCAAGTTCTCATTTATCTTAATTTTTTCTCTTTTCTCCAATTTTCTTCAGCATTCCATTTTAAATAATTTTTCTTACAATTAATTAATGCACTTAATGTACTCATTCACTTATAATTATTTTAACTATGTGTTTGAATGAGAAACGACATTTAATAAAAAAAGTTTGCGTGTGTTTTGAGCTTTTGTAAAGTAAACTTTGGTGAGAGTTTAATGCTTTTTAAATTACTGGTGTTATAAATAACGTAAGGAGGTGAAGAGTTTTATTCTTTTAATCACCATGAAATAATAATTGAGACATTTAAATATCAATTGATACACTTCATTGGAATGAAGTTGGAGGTATTAATATTATATATGTTTCAGCTTCATTTTCAAGTAAGTAAAAGGTAAAAAATATATTTATTAAGGTTGTAAAGACTTTTCACTATTAATATAGTTTTGCCAATTTTAATAGGTCATTTAGATTGATTTATTTTAAATATTTTTAAGTTAAAATAACTTTTAAGCATTTTTGAAGGGTAAATTTAAAAATTGCTTATAAGCACATATAAGTTCTGATTCTAACTTATGACGTTTTGCTTATAATTCACAAGTCAAAAGCCGATTCGAATGGATACTTTTCGTTCTGTATCAAAAATAAATTTTTAATTAGTAAAGATTTATTTCTTTTATTGTTATTAATTATTTATTAAAAATATTTACATTTTTTATCACCGGGCGAAGCGCGAGTGATTTCTCTAGTTTCAAATAAAATAATGATGAGTTGGCCACATTTAAACAGCAGCAGGCCCAAGAGAATCACATAACCCGTCAAACCCATATACTATGTCCCAATCTTGTTAGGACATACTGTAATACCCCGATCGTTTAGTAAGCCAAAATCCGTCTTTTGAGCAAATGGGGAAGACTTTCAAAGTGATTGATGTTTAAACCGTGTGTTATTTCTCTAATTTCTAATTTTTGTCATGTAGAGAACTGAATAAGTTTTCCATCGATATCAAATTCTCCTAAATCCGACACTCGAGTGAAGAGTTAGAGCCATTTTAGTGAGACAGTGTGCCACCTGGCACTTTAGCGCGTCGCAGAGCCAACCAAAATGGCAATTGTCATTTTCCAGTGAACCTTCGCGATTTCACCGCATCGCGTCAAGGCTCAATTTCAGGATTGTCAAATTCCAGTACACCAACGCGATTTCTCCGCGTTGCGGTGCCCTTCCAGGTCACGACCAAGGTGGCAAAAGTGACTTCACCGCGTCGCGCCACTGAGAAATTTCCCAATTGTCAAAATCCAGTGAAGGTCCGCGATCCTAGCGTGTCGCGCCATGGATAAAAACCAAGCTCCAGTTCTGGAATTTACTCAAGGGTATTTTGGTCTTTTTCACCTATTTTTGCCCTCTATATATATCCAAGTGAAGGAGAAAATCCTCATTTCTCTTCTATTCCAACCAAGAACTTAGGGTTTCTCTCCAAAAATCTAATTCAATTCTTGTCTAAACATCTCAAAATTGAGCCATGGTTTTCACAAATTAGTTCAAGATTCAAAACTTTCAAGTCAAGAACATCAAGAACCTTAACTCGAGAAGTGGGAAAAGGAGTCTATAGCAAGTTTATTCATTCCGAATTATAATCAAGGTATGCGGGGCTTGAACAAGAATATCCTTTCATTCTTGTTCCCAAAGAATTGATTTTTACTATTGGAATTTCATGATTGTGCAAAGTGGATTTATACACAAATTACTTTATGATTGATTTATTAGAATTGAGTTATTCAAGATTGATATACATGACTATTTCATTGTTTTATTTCTTAAATTGAGAATTTATGCTATGAATTGTATATTGCTACTATGAATTAGAATTGATGATTTCCAAGTGATAAATGATAAGAGTCATGATTTTAAGCTTTTCCATGAGAAGTTTGATTATTCAATGTATATATATATTGATATTGAGCTTGAGAGTCAAGAATGAGTTTTATGATGCTTTCTCGAAGTCTTGACATTTGATATGATTTAACAAGCAGGTATACTTGATGTTGAGAAAGATTGTTTAAGTTTGAGTCGAGTTAGGAATCCACAATTGATTTGATTTGAGGATGAGATATATTTATGATTTGGTCTTCATGATAGTCCCTTGAGTTAATTAAGATGGATTTTCTAATGAGTTCTGAGCTTAAGTCTGGGAGTAGTATTTAGCACCGAGTGGGAAGTGTGGGTTCAGCGCATCCTATTTCCCCAGAACTACGTGCCATCGTAGGATTAATATTAAGGGCCAAAGGCCAAGACAGTGATCACTAAAGTTAAGGTTCTACTCTGATGGCAAGGATAGAATATCTCTCCCCAACGTGGGTAAGACGTTGGACTCCATGTAAGCTCACATGATTTATATCGGTTATAAGAAAATCCCAAGTCGATAATAGTTAAGTTTCTTGAGTCACCAAGTCACTCTAAGTCTTAAGTCAAAGAGTTTCAAGTTGAGTACATTGTTTTACGAGATTTATGAGGCATGTGTTATATGGAAGCTATGTTTTAGTTTAATTCAAGCGAGGTGAGTCAGTATTGTCAGGATGCATGATTTTCTTATATATTTATGATATTATTTATACTGCTGCATACACTCCCAAATACTCAGTACATTCCCAAGTACTGACTCTCATACTCTTCTGTGTTCTATATTTCCTCATGATGTAGGTTTAGATGCTCAGTCTCAGCAGCGACAGTGATATTTGAGTACCTTCATCTACATTTCTGCAGTTGGTGAGTCCTCATGGTTCGAGGACCTATGTCCCTAGTTTTGTCTTGTTAGTAGATGGTTGTTTCCTTTCAGTTCAGTACGAGTCAGTTGGGGATCTGTCCCAATGACTCCTTAGTCTTATGTAGTAGAGGCTTTGTCAGACTAGAGTACCAGTATATACATAACTTCAGTATTTTTGATTGATTAAAGGCTTAGAGGATTAGCTTGAGGCCACGTGTGTCCTTAAGCACCGTGTGACGTCTCGAGATAGGTTCTTGGGGCGTTACAAGTTTGGTATCAAAGCCTAAGGTTTGAAGAGTCCTAGGGAGTCTGACAAGCCGCGTTACGTAGAGTCTTGATCATCGGTGTGTAGTGCACCACATCTATGAACAAGAGGCTACGGGACGTTTTAGGAAAAGTCATTTCTTTCTTTCAAAAGTCTATCGTGCCTATGACTATTTCTGTCTGCTATTAATTCATGCTCTTTTATAACAGAAAATACCTCCTCGTAGAGTTCGTAGAACCAACGAATGACCTCAACCCGTTGATTCTTTAGGTGAGACGGTGTCCCATGCAGAATTCTGGGCAGTTTTTCAGGCGCTAGCCCAGGCGGTTACCGCCATGCTTAGACCCGTGCACAGGTCACAGTTCCACCTCCGCAAGAAAGTAATTCAGTGGCAGCTCAGGTTTGCGACTTTATGCGAATGAATCCGCCAGAGTTTTATGGGTCAAAGATAGGTGAGGACCCACAGATGTATCTTGATGAGGTGAAAAAGATCACCCAAATTATGCATATAATGGAGGAAGAGAGTGTGGAACTAGCTTCCTATCATTTGAAAGATATTGCTTATGATTGGGCGGAGATGTGGAGGAAGAGTAGAGGAGAGGATGCCTCTCCCATGACTGGCAGTTGTTCCAGGATACGTTCTTAGATAGATTCTTTCCCCCGGAGCTGAGGGAAGCAAAACTAGAAGAATTTATGAAATTGAGACAGGGCTCCATGACAGTTAAGGAGTATTGTCTTAAATTCAACCAGTTATCTAAGTATTCTCTCGGTATGATGGCTGATTCTAGAACTAGTATGAGTAAGTTTTTGGATGGTGTATCTGTTTATGTTATGAAAGAGTATAGATCCTCTATGCTTAATAGAAATATCGATCTTTCTAGGTTAATGATACATGCTCGGCAGATTGAAGCGGATAAGGTGAAGGAGAGAGAAAGTGAGAGGGAATAAGAGAGTTAGATCATAGCAGCAGGGGTATAGTCAGACTAGATTTTCTGAAGGGATCCGCCCTCAGTTCCAGAGCCGTTCTTTTATGCCAACACCTTCATCATCTAGTTCTCCCGCACCCAGAGTCAGACAAGAGCAGGGTAATAGGCCTACTGTGTCTAGGTATCAGGGCAGTGTGGGTAATAGACCTAACTATCCCCCATGTTCTAAGTGTGGTAGGACGCATCCCGAAGAGTGTATGGTTGAGCAGACAGGTTGTTTTAGTTGTGGAAAGTTGGGCCCCAGACTCAGAGATTGCCCATATACTAGACAGAGGAGCCGTGATGTTTGTCCTCAGAGTCAGGCCATTAGTGGTCCAGCCCCTTTAGCTCGTCCTCCTCCTCCTCAGAGTGCCTCGTCTAGTACTGTTGGTGGTCGGCGTTAGAATTACTTTTATGCTATACAACCCCGCTAGGAGCAGGAGGATTCACCAGATGTTGTTACTGGTACACTCCGTATATTTTATTTTGATGTGTATATGTTGATGGACCCTGGGTAAAGTCTTTCTTATGCGACTCCGTTAGTGGCTGTGAATTTTGAGATTTGTGCTAAAAAGATTCCTGAGCCTTTTCTAGTTTCTACCCCAGTAGGTGAATCTATTGTTGCTAAGCAAGTGTATAAGAAGTGTTTTATCACTGTCCTTAACAGAGTCATGCTTGCAGACTTGATTGAGGACATGGTTGATTTTGACATTATTCTGGGTATGTATTGGCTTCACTCTTGTTATGCATCTATTGATTGTCGTACTCGTGTAGTCAAGTTTCAGTTTCCCGGTGAGCCAGTTTTTGAGTGGTCCGGAAATTCTGTAGCTCCCAAGAGTCATTTTATATCCTACCTTAAACCAGGAAATTGATATCCAAGGGTTGTATCTATCATTTGGTTCTAGGTAAAGACACTAAGTTCGAGACTCCGACTATTTAGTCCATTAGTGTTGTCAATGAGTTTCTTGATGTTTTCCCGAAAGATCTCCCAGGGGTACCTCCCGATAGAGAGATAGGATTTGGGATTGATCTTCTCCCCGATACATAGCTTATTTCTTTTCCTCCATATCGCATGGCCCCCGCAGAACTTAAGGAGTTGAAAGAGCAACTCAAAAATCTTCTAGATAAGGTTTCATAAGGCCTAGTGTATCTCCTTGGGGTGCACCCGTTCTATTCGTGCGAAAGAAAGATGGTTCATTGCGTCTGTGTGTTGACTATCGTCAGCTCAACAAGGTCACCATCAAGAACAAGTACCCTCTTCCTAGAATTGATGACCTGTTTGATCAGTTGCAAGGTGTCAGTTATTTCTCAAAAATTGATTTGAGATCCGGTTATCACCAACTTAAAGTCAGAGAGTGTGATATTCCAAAGACAGCTTTTTGCACCCGTTATGATCATTTCGAATTCCTGGTCACGTCTTTCAGGCTAACTAATGCCCCAGCAGCCTTTATGGACCTTATAAATCGGGTGTTCAGACAGTACCTGGATATGTTTGTTATTGTGTTCATAGATGATATTCTTGTATACTCCCAAAATGAAAACGACCATGTAGACCATCTCTGAATTGTCTTGTAAACCCTTAGAGATCATCAGTTGTTTGCCAAATTTAGCAAGTGTGAATTTTGGTTAAGGTCAGTTTCCTTTCTGGGTCATATTGTTTCTTCTTAAGGTATTCGAGTTGATCATCAAAAGTTAGAAGCTATGAAAAATTGGCCTAAACCTATCTCTCCATTTGATATTAGGAGTTTCTTGGGTCTAGCTGGCTACTACCGTAGTTTTGTTGAAGGTTTCTCTTCTATTGCTACTCCTTTGACCCGGTTAACCCAAAAGAGAGTTAAATTCTTGTGGTCAGATTCTTGTGAGAAGAGTTTTCAGGAGTTGAAGACTCGACTCACTTCAACCCTTGTGTTGGCCCTTCCTAACGGTGTAGATGATTTTGTGGTGTATTGTAATGCCTCGAGAGTTGGTTTGGGTTGCGTATTGATGCAGAAAGGTAAGGTTATAGCCTATACCTCTAAACAGTTGAAAACCACATGAGAAGAATTACCCGACCCATCACCTTGAGCTAGCTGCAGTAGTTTTTGCCTTGAAAATCTGGAGACACTACTTGTACGGTGTTCATGTTGATATGGATCACAAGAGTTTTCAGTATGTGTTTACTCAAAGAGATTTGAATCTTTGGCAGAGGCGGTGGTTAGAATTGTAGAAGGACTATGATATGAGCATGTTGTATCACCCGGGCAAGGCCAATGTAGTGGCAGATGCCCTTAGTAGGTCGTCCATGGGTAGTGTAGCGCATGTAGAGAACAATAAAAAAAAATTGGTTCTTGAAGTGCATCGTCTGGCTAGGTTGGGTGTTAGATTGATTGATATAGCTAAGGGTAATATTTGGGTTCAGAGTAGTTCCGCATTTTCCCTAGTTTTGGAAGTGAAGGAGAAGCAGGATATGGACTCTCGTTCGGTCGAATTGAAAGGGTCTGTCAAAGACCAAAAGGTGGAGGTTTTCTCCCAAGAGGGAGATGATGTATTAAGATTTCAGAATAGATTATGTGTTCCTGATGTCGACGACTTGAGATAGAGGATTATGGCTGAGGCGCATGGTACGCGGTATTCTATTCATCCCGGTGCTCCTAAGATGTACCGTGATTTGCGAGAAATATATTGGTGGAATGGTATGAAGTAAGATATAGCGAAGTTTGTGGAAAAGTGTGCGACTTGCCAACAGGTGAAGATAGATCACCAAAGAGCTGATGGTATAATGCAAGAATTTAGCATTCCTACTTAAAAGTGGGAAGAGGTGAACATGGACTTTGTGACCGGTTTACCTCTCTCCCATCATCATCATGATTCTATTTGGGTCATTGTAGACAGGTTGACTAAGTCAGTACATTTCCTACCGGTACATACATCTTTCATCGCTGAGGACTATGCTAAGCTATACATTCGAGAATTAGTCAGGTTTCATGGTTTTCCGTTGTCTATCATCTCCGATAGAGGTACTCAATTTACTTCTCAGTTTTGAAGAGCCTTTCAGAAGGGTCTTGGCACCCAAGTTCATCTTGGCTCAACTTTTCATCCGCAGACAGACGGTCAGGCTGAGAGGACTATCCAGACTTTAGAGGATATGTTGAGGGCATGTGTTCTTGATTTCAAAGGAATTTGGGATGAACATTTGCCATTGATTGAATTCTCTTACAACAACAGTTTTCATGATAGCATTTGAATAGCTCCATTTGAGGTGTTGTATGGAAGGAGATGTAGATCACCCATAGGTTGGTTCAAAGTGGGTGAGGCTGCTAAGATTGGACCTGATGTTGTGTTCGAGGCTATGGAGAAAGTTACATTGATTCGAAAGAGGTTGAAGACATCCCATAGTCGTCAGAAGTCATATGAAGATGTGAGAAGAAGAGCTTTTGAGTTTGAAGTTGATGATTTGGTGTACCTAAAAATTTTGCCCATGAAAGGGGTGAAAAGGTTTGGAAAGAAAGGGAAGCTTAGTCCCCAATATGTTGGTCCTTAAAGAGTTTTGAATTGTGTTGGGAAAGCAGCTTATGAGATTGAGTTGCCTGCGGAGTTGTCAGCTGTCAATCCTGTCTTTCACGTTTCTATGCTCAAGAAGTACATTGGTGATTCTGTTGTTGTTGATCCATCAGAGAGATTAGATGTTCGGGATAGTCTTTCTTATGATAAAGTTCCATTCGAGATCTTAGATTATCAAGTCCGTAGACTAAGGAACAAGGAAGTTCCCTTGGTTAAAGTTCTGTGGCGAAATCAATCAGTTGAGGGTGCTACTTCGTAAGCAGAAGCAGAAATGCGAACTAAGTACCCTCATCTTTTCCCCACGAGTTCAAATCAAGCCGAAGGTACTATTCTTCTTTGATTCAGTTTCCTACTAATCCAGTGTATTCAGCTTTATAGTTATCCCTTCTATGATTTGTGCATTCAATGGGGTTCTCGAAAATCTAGAGTGAAGTAAGTCAGTTGAGCAAACTGTTCCCATAAAGTATTTCCCTTTTCCTCTTTGGTCTTGAGCCTAACTAGCAACATTCGAGGATAAATGTTTCCAAGGGGGAGATATTGTAATACCCCGATCGTTTAGTAAGCCAAAATCCGTCTTTTGAGCAAATGGGAAGACTTCCAAAGTGATTGATGTTTAAACCGTGTGGTATTTCTCTAATTTCTAATTTTTGTCATGTGGAGAATTGAATAAGTTTTCCATCGATATCAAATTCTCCTAAATCCGACACTCAGGTGAAGAGTTAGAGACATTTTAGTGAGACAGTGTGCCACCTGGCACTTTAGAGCATCGCAGAGCCAACCAAAATGGCAATGTCATTTTCCAGTGAACCTTCGCGATTTCACTGCATCGCGTCAAAGCTCAATTTCAGGATTGTCAAATTCCAGTGCACCAACGCGATTTCTCTGCATCGCGGTGCCCTTTCAGGTCACGACCAAGGTGGCAAAAGTGACTTCACTGCGTTGCGCCACTGAGCAATTTCCCAATTGTCAAAATACAGTGAAGGTCCGCGATCCTGGCGCGTCGCGCCAAGGATAAAAACCGGGCTCCAGTTCTAGAATTTACTCAAGGGTATTTTGGTCTTTTCCACCTATTCTTGCCCTCTATATATATCCAAGTGAAGGAGAAAATCCTCATTTCTCTTCTATTCCAACCAAGAACTTAGGGTTTCTCTCCAAAAATCCAATTCAATTCTTGTTTAAACATCTCAAAATCGAGCCGTGGTTTTCACAAATTAGTTCAAGATTCAAAACTTTCAAGTCAAGAACATCAAGAACCTTAACTCAAGAAGTGGGAAAAGGAGTCTATAGCAAGTTTATTCATTCTGAATTATAATCAAGGTATGCGGGACTTGAACAAGAATATCCTTTCATTCTTGTGCCCAAAGAATTGATTTTTACTATTGGAATTTCATGATTGTGCAAAGTGGATTTATACCCAAATTACTTTATGATTGATTTATTAGAATTGAGCTATTCAAGATTGATATACATGACTATTTCATTGTTTTATTTCTTAAATTGAGAATTTATGCTATGAATTGTATACTGCTACTATGAATTAGAATTGATGATTTCCAAGTGATAAATGATAAGAGTCATGATTTTAATCTTTTCCATGAGAAGTTTGATTATTGAATGTATATATATATATCAATATTGAGCTTGAGAGTCAAGAATGAGTTTTATGATGCTTTCTCGGAGTCTTGACATTTGATATGATTTAACAAGCAGGTATACTTGATGTTGAGAAAGATTGTTTAAGTTTGAGTCGAGTTAGGAATCCACAATTGATTTGATTTGAGGATGAGCTATATTTATTATTTGGTCTTCATGATAGACCCTTGAGTTGATTAAGGTGGATTTCCTAATACGTTCTGATCTTAAGTCTGGGAGTAGTATTTAGCACCGAGCGGGAAGTGTGGGTTCAGCGCATCCTACTTTTCCAGAACTACGTGCCACTGTAGGATTAATATTAAGGTCCAAAGGCCAAGACAGTGATCACTAAATCAAGGTTCTACTCCGATGGCAAGTATAGAACAACTCTCCCCAACGTGGGCAAGACGTTGGACTCCATGTAAGCTCACATGGTTTATATCGGTTATAAGAAACTCCCAAGTCCATAATAGTTAAGTTTCTTGAGTCACCAAGTCACTCTAAGTCTTAAGTCAAAGAGTTTCAAGTTGAGTACATTGTTTTACGAGATTTATGAGGCATGTGTTATTATTGATGATTTATGGAAGCTATGTTTCAGTTTAATTCAAGAGAGGTGAGTCAGTATTGTCAGCTTGCATGATTTTCTTATGTATTTATGATATTATTTATACTGCTGCTTACACCCCCACATACTCATTACATTCCCAAGTACTGACTCCCATACTCTTCAGTGTTTTATATTTCCTCGTGATGTAGGTTCAGGTGCTCAGTCTCAGCAGCGACAGTGATCTTTGAGTACCTTCATCTACATTTCTACAGTTGGTGAGTCCTCATAGTTCAAGGACCTATGTCCCAGATTTTGTCTTGTTAGTAGATGGTTGTTTCCTTTCAGTTCAGTATGAGTCAGCTGGGGATCTGTCCTAATGGCTCCTCAGTCTTATGTAGTAGAGGCTTTGTCAGACTAGAGTACCAGCATGTACAAAACTTCAGTATTTTTGATTGTATAGGACAGTATTTCTTTGTATTCTAGTATGTTCATGACATGATTATTCTTCCCTATTTTAGCATGATTAGTGTTATAGTTAGTTCTGAAAGTGATGAAAGGCTTAGAGGGTTAGTGTAACACCCCGTATTTAAGTACATGTATTGGCGTATTCAAGTACGTGATTGGTCTTATTTATATGGAATTAATTTTTTATTTTATTTATACCGGAATTTGCCCGTCGATGGTTCCATACGAAGGTTATTGAATAAGCTTTCCAACGATATAAAGATTTCCAAAAACAGATAAGTTTTGAATATAATCGAGCACGTTCGAAACTATAAAACGGTGGCCGGGATATGGTGAATAGGAAATGTGCAGGAAAATTTCCTGCACACAAACTACTGAGGCCTGCCAGTTTTTTGGGTCGACTTTGAACGATCATAACTCCCTTAATATAATGAACTGGGAGAGATACCACATATCAAAAGAAAGATGTTTGATTCTTCTTTCCAATGCAATTAGTTTCATCTAAATCCAACATCTGAGTAAGGAGTTATACTCGTTTTACTTCAGCCTATCAAAACAGTTTTTGAGGGTCAACTTCAAACGATCATAAATCCTTGTACAGGAAGAACTGGGTGTCCTACTTTATATTAAATGAAAGATCTTTGAATTATCTATCCAAAAATACCAATTTCACCCAAATCCGATATTGGAGCAAAGAGTTATGGTCGATTTACTTTAGCCTATCAAAACAGTCCATCATGGACAGATTCGGATTTACTTAAATTTTTAAGGGCAATATGGTCATTTTCCATCACCTCATGGACGAAAATTGGTCATTATATACATATAATTAGCCTAGTATCCATCATTCATCATCCAATTATTGAAGAATAAGGAACCCTAGCCTAATTTCAACTCCAATTATCTTGTGATTCAACCGTAGAAAGTCCAAATTGATTCCGTAGTTGTGTTCACCGTCTCGAGGGCTTCGAGAAGCACCCCTTATTTGTGCCAACAGGACTTCGAAACCAAAAGGGCCATTTTATGGTAAGGATGTAAATTATGTTGGTGTTATTTATATGGATATGTATATATATATATATATATGCATGTGAGCATAAGAAGTATGTTATTTGATTGTTGTTGAAAGATGATTGGGAAATGATGTTGGATTATTCTTGTGCATGGTTGGATTATGTTGAATTGTGAAAGGATTTGGTATTGATGATGTGGTATTGAAATGATTATATATATATATATATATATACACACACATAAACCTATTGTTCAAGTTGGTTTTTGGAATGTTTTGCAAATATTGGTTGTATGGAATTATGGAAGAGAATTGTGGTGTTGGGTTGCTAATACTAGATGCCAAACATTTCATTGTAGATAAGTGATTTGTAAAGGCGGGAAGTTGTGTTGAATTGGTATCCGAATCTATGACGAGGTATGTAAAGCATACTCTAACAATGTTCTTTGGCATGAAAACACCAATGTTCCATCAAGTAAGATTCCGAGGTTGTCCAAAAACATGTATTGTTCTACGTTACCAACGAAGTTGTTTCCATCCTATAAAGTGTCAAAATGTTTCATTGATATACCAAAAGGCTCCTATTTTATTGTTGTGATATTGATGATTCTGAAACACATTGTTGATATACCAATAAGTTCCTACTTTATTGTTATGGCATTGATGACTCCAAAACACTTCATTGATGTGCCAATGAGTTCTTACTTCATTGTTATTGCATTGATGATCTATTTATATGTCTCCTATTGATGTATCATTGTTTCAAAGTATCAAAAATGTGGTGGCGACCGAAATAACAATCTCAAAGATTAATTGAACTAAGTGATGGAAGTTCTCTCTTATCGGGTGGTATCCCAGAGGCATAAGCCTAGCATGGGTCGATCCCTATTTATGTATTTATGGGTGGTATCCCAGGGGCATAAGCCTAGCATGGGTCGAGCCCAGTTGATATGTACTGGAGGCAGCCTAATGGTCACAGTACAGTACAGTAATGATTACAAAGACGATAAGAACGAAGGTAAAGTGATTGAATAAATGCAATGTACAGGTTGTCACAAGTTCTAGTAAATGTGGTCCACTCCTATTACGCTTTATTCACTTGTTTCTGATTTCTATTGAGCTCCTATATCATATGTGATTATCTACAGCTTTACATACTCAGTACATATTTCGTACTGACGTCCCCCACGGGGGACCTGCATTTCATGCTGCAGGCACAGGTACCTCAGCTCATACACCGCACAAGTAGGAGCCAGGTCATACAACTATTGTTGGTGAGCTTCAGTTTGCTTCGGAGCTTTCCGAGTCGGCTCTTTATGTTTTGTTATTGTACAGGAGTCATGTGTGGGCGGGGGTTTGTCCCGACCCTAGTTATGTCATGTATATCCTAGAGGCTTTGTAGACATAAGGAAGGGTAAAGTCATGGAAGTTTATATAGTCATGTTATATTTGTATATGTGGTGGCCCCGACGGCCAAGTGTTATATATATATATTTGTGCGTGTTGTGCTGATACAGGTAATTAGATTCTTCTATATGCAACGAAGTGCTGTCCAAATTTTTGGTGACATGTAAGTGAAAGTACAGGTATTTGAACGGGTTCTCCCGGGCCTTCTCGGCTTCGGGTGTCATTTCGGCCCGATGGGATTTTGGGGCGTGACAAAAGTGGTATCAGAGAGGTTCGTCCTAGTGAGTCTACAAAGCCGTGTCTACGTAGAGTCTTGTTTATCGATGTGTTGTGCACCACATCTATAAACAGGAGGCTATGGACATTTAGGAATTGTTTTTTTTCTTCATGTCTTAGATCGTGCGATAGAGCTTATATTGTATATGAAGTCATAGTTAACCACTGAATCAGTTTGTTTCTCTTATTATAGTAATGATGCCGGTTACCAGAAGCAAGAATACCGGTAAGCAAGTAGATGTGGCTGCCGGAGAGGGGACTAGTAAGTCACCCACTATACCAGCTAATCAAAGTGAGGCTCCAGCTGAGCATGCATCAGAAACTTCCCCCAGTCTGGAAGAAATAAGGGGGAGGAGAACTATATCCCCAGAGCCACCTATTAATGTTGTTGATCAAGATCTTAGAAATGCAGTGCAACTTTTGACTCGTATAGTTGCTGGGTAAGCTCAAGGGCAAGCTATTCCTACTGCAGGTCCTAGTGGTATAGATAGGGCGGCTAGTCTTCGAACACAGGATTTTCTTAAGATGGATCCGCCTACTTTTACCGGATCCGATCTTAACGAAGATCCGCAGGACTTTATTGATCAGATCCAAAGGGCCCTAGAGGTGATGCATGTAGCGGGCAGAGAGACAGTGGAGTTAGCCGCGTATAGATTCAAAGGTGAGGCTATATATTGGTATGAAGACTGGAAACGGTCAAGGGGCATTGATGCACCCCCAGCTACTTGGAAAGAGTTCAAAGGGACATTTATTGATCATTATCTTCCATATGAGACTCGTCAGGCCCGTGCGGATCAGTTCTTAAATCTTCGATAGGGTAATACAAGTGTGAGGGAGTATAGTCTTCGATTTAATTCCTTGTCCAGATATGCTCCTAATGTTATAGCTACTATGGATGACAGAGTTCATCGGTATGTGAATGGATTGGATCCGTATTTGGTTAGGGATTGTACTATTGCGGCATTGAATAAAGACATGGATATAGCTAGGATCCAAGCATTTGCACAGAAAATGGAAGATCAGAGGCAAAGAAGAAGAACACAGGAATTTGAAAGCGGATCTTCTAAGAGGGCCAGATCTACAGGGCAGTTTATGGCGCCACAGGGAGGTTTTAGACCTCAATATTCTGCTAGACCACCTAGGCCATTATTTTCTTATTCTACAGCTAGTGCTTCACCACAGCATCAGGGGTTCAGAGGTAGTCAATTTGGGCAAAGAAGTGAGGGTCATAGTTCGCCATCAGTGGGTTACCAAGGGCAACGGAATATGAGCCAATCGAGACCTCCTCGAGAGCCATGCAATAAATGTGGAAGGTATCATTTGGGCGCATGTCGGCTGGGGACCAATGTTTGCTTTTGGTGCGGTATGTCGGGGCATATGATGAGGGAATACCCACGAAGGGACATAGGGGGTATGTCACGACCTACAGGGTCATTTGTTGCATCATCATCATCGATGCCTTATTCAGGAAGGGGTGCACAGCCAATGGGTCATGTTAGAGGTGATAGAGGAGCCACGAGTTCTAGCGGGGCTCAAAATCATACGTATGCTCTAGCGGATCGACAGAATTTAGAGGCTTCCCCAGATGTGGTTACGGGTACGTTGTCTATATTTTCATTCGATTTATATGCCTTAATTGATCCCGGTTCTACATTATCTTATGTTACTCCATTGGTTGCTGGAAAGTTCGAAAGAATACCCGAACTGTTAGTTAAGCCATTTGAAGTGTCCACACCGGTCGGGGAATCTATTATAGCTAGAAGGGTTTATCGAAACTGCATAGTAACTGTTTGTGGTCGTAATACGATGACTGATCTTGTGGAGTTAGAAATGGTAGATTTTGATGTTATAATGGGTATGGACTGGTTGGCGTCTTGTTATGCCACAATTGATTGCTGCACGAAAAAGGTATATTTCAATTTTCCAAATGAATCAGTCCTTGAATGGAAAGGTGAAATTAGCGCGCCAAGAGGTAGATTTATTTCTTATTTTAAGGCAAGAAGAATGATTTCCAAGGGATACATATATCATTTAGTTAGAGTAAGGGATACAGAAGCGGAGCCACCAACTCTTCACGCTGTTCCGGTGGTAAATGAATTTCCTGATGTATTTCCTGAAGATCTTCCAGGTTTGCCTCCTGAACGAGAAGTAGAGTTTGGTATTGATGTAATACCAGGCACCCAACCAATCTCCATTCCTCTGTATAGAATGGCCCCAGCAGAATTACGAGAATTGAAAGAGCAATTGAAAGATTTGCTAGAAAAGGGGTTCATTAGGCCTAGTATTTCCCCTTGGGGAGCACCAGTGTTATTTGTGCGCAAAAAGGATGGCTCGCTGAGGATGTGTATTGATTATCGGCAATTGAATAAGGTGACTATTAAGAATAAATATCCTCTCCCAAGAATTGATGATTTATTTGATCAGTTACAGGGCGCCAAGTGTTTTTCTAAGATTGATTTGAGGTCAGGTTACCACCAAGTGAGGGTCAAAGAGAAGGATATACCCAAGACAGCTTTCCGAACACGGTATGGTCATTATGAGTTTCTAGTTATGTCATTTGGGCTAACTAATGCACCTGCAGCTTTTATGGATTTGATGAATAGGGTGTTTAAGCCATTCCTGGATGTATTTGTGATAGTTTTTATAGATGATATTCTAGTTTATTCTAGATCAGAAGAGGACCATGCCAATCACTTACGACAGGCATTGCAGACTCTTCGTGATTGTAAGCTTTATGCAAAGTTCTCTAAATGTGAGTTTTGGTTAAAGTCGGTGGCATTTTTGGGTCATATTGTATCTATTGAAGGGATAAAGGTTGATGCTCTTACCAAAAGATAGAAGCTGTGAAGAACTGGCCAAGGCCCACAACGCCTACGGAGATTCGTAGTTTTCTCGGGTTGGCCGGTTATTATAGAAGGTTTGTTAAAGACTTTTCTTCCATTTCAGCACCCTTAACCAAGCTAACGCATAAAGCATCCAAGTTCCAGTGGAATGATGCGTGTGAGGAGAGTTTCCAAGAATTGAAGAATAAGTTGACTTCTACACCTGTGTTGGTACTTCCAGAAGGTACAGAAGGGTATACAGTGTATTGCGATGCTTCGAGAATTGGTTTAGGATGTGTATTAATGCAGCATGGTAAGGTGATAGCATATGCCTCAAGGCAATTGAGACCACATGAGAAAAATTACCCCACACATGATCGTGAGCTGGCAGCGGTTATCTTTGCTTTAAAGATATGGCGCCACTACTTATATGGGGTTCATGTTGATATATATACTGACCATAAGAGCTTGCAATATATTTTTAATCAGAAGGATCTAAATTTAAGGCAGCGGAGATGGCTTGAACTATTAAAGGACTACGATGTTGATATCTTGTACCATCCAGGGAAAGCAAATGTGGTAGCTGATGCGTTAAGTCGTAAGGCTATGATGGCGCCTATAGAAAGTCAAGGGATGGTTAAAGATCTTCACCAGTTAGCTAGTTTGGGAGTTCGCCTTCTTGAAACTCTGAATAAAGAGCTTATCGTACATAATGTTGCAGAATCTTCATTAGTAGCTGAAGTGAAAGAGAAGCAATATGCAGATCCTATTTTATTACAGCTTAAGGAGAACGTTCAGAGTGGTGCGACCAAGGCATTTGAGCTTACGCGAGAAGGAGTAATTCAGTGCCAAAACCGATTGTGTGTGCCGGATGTAGACGGGCTAAGAAAGAAGATTATGACAGAGGCACATTTTTCAAGGTATTCCATTCATCCAGGATCAACCAAAATGTATCAAGATTTGAAAGATATGTATTGGTGGAATGACATGAAAAGGAACATCGCAGAATTTGTAGCTGAATGTCCAAATTGCCAACGAGTTAAACTGGAACATCAAAAGCCCGGAGGCTATATGCAATGCATAGATCTTCCAATTTGGAAGTGGGACATGATCAACATGGATTTTGTTACAGGTTTGCCTCGTACAGCTCGGAAATTTGATTCTATATGGGTGATTGTGGATAGGCTTACTAAATCCGCACATTTCTTACCCGTTAAGACCACTTACACAGTTGAAGAATATTCGAAGCTGTATGTTAAGGAAATAGTCCGATTACATGGAGTGCCAACTTCTATTATATCGGATCGGGGAACTCAATTTACCGCAAACTTTTGGAAGACTTTCCAACGGAGTTTGGGAACACAAGTGAATCTGAGTACAGCTTTTCACCCTCAGAAGGATGGACAAGCAGAGCGCACCTTTCAAACACTTGAAGATATGCTACGAGCATATGTTATAGATTTTAAAGGCAGCTGGGATGATCATTTACCTCTTATTGAGTTTGCCTACAATAATAGCTATCATTCAAGTATCAAAATGGCACCATATGAAGCTTTATATGGGAGGAAGTGTAGATCACCAATAGGATGGTTCGAAGCGGGTGAAACTCTTATGTTCGGACCGGATCTTGTGTATCAAGCCATAGAAAAAGTCAAGGTGATTCAGCAACGGTTGAAAACAGCCCAAAGTCAACAGAAGTCATATGCGGATAGTAGAAGAAGAGGGCTAGAATTTTCGTTAGGCGATTGGGTATTTTTGAAGGTATCGCCAATGAAAGGGGTGATGAGATTTGGCAAGAAAGGAAAGTTGAGTCCACGATATATAGGCCCGTATAAGATTATTCGAAGATGTGGGCAAGTTGCTTATGAATTAGAGCTACCCCAGGAACTCTCATCAGTGCATCCAGTATTTCATGTATCGATGCTTCGAAAGTGCATCGGAGATCCGTCCCTTATTACTTTTACTGAAGATGTGCAAGTAACAGAAGATCTTACCTATGAGGAGATGCCTATTGCTATATTAGATCGTCAAGTTAAGAAGATGAGAAATAAAGAAGTAGCATCGGTGAAAGTACTTTGGAGAAATCAACAAAGGGAAGAGATTACATGGGAAGCTGAGGAAGCAATGAAATCTAAGTACCCTCATTTGTTCAAAGATGAAGGGGAAGTTCAAGAAACGGAGTTAGAACATTAACAAGTAAGTTTTTGTTTATAAATGCATAGTATTTATGTGATGATGTGAATGTTAATGGTGGACTTGAACTTGTTTTGGTTGAATAACTACGCTAACATTCGAGGACGAATGTCCTAAAGGGGGGAAGGATGTAACACCCTGTATTTAAGTACATGTATTGGCGTATTCAAGTACGTGATTGGTCTTATTTATATGGAATTAATTTTTTATTTTATTTATACCGGAATTTACCCGTCGATGGTTCCATACGAAGGTTATTGAATAAGCTTTCCAACGATATAAAGATTTCCAAAAACAGATAAGTTTCGGATATAATCGAGCACGTTCGAAACTATAAAACGGTGGCCGGGATATGGTGAATAGTAAATGTGCAGGAAAATTTCCTGCACACAAACTACTGAGGCCTGCCAGTTTTTTGGGTCGACTTTGAACGATCATAACTCCCTTAATATAATGAAATGGGAGAGATACCACATATCAAAAGAAATATGTTTGAGTCTTCTTTCCAATGCAATTAGTTTCATCCAAATCCAACATCTGAGTAAGGAGTTATACTCGTTTTACTTCAGCCTATCAAAACAGTTTTTGAGGGTCAACTTCAAACGATCATAAATCCTTGTACAGGAAGAACTGGGTGTCCTACTTTATATTAAATGAAAGATCTTTGAATTATCTATCCAAAGATACCAATTTCACCCAAATCCGATATTGGGGCAAAGAGTTATGGTCGATTTACTTTAGCCTATCAAAACAGTCCATCATGGACAGATTCGGATTTACTTAAATTTCTAAGGGCAATATGGTCATTTTCCATCACCTCATGGACGAAAATTGGTCATTATATACATATAATTAGCCTAGTATCCATCATTCATCATCCAATTATTGAAGAATAAGGAACCCTAGCCTAATTTCAACTCCAATTATCTTGTGATTCAACCGTAGAAAGTCCAAATTGATTCCGTAGTTGTGTTCACCGTCTCGAGGGCTTCGAGAAGCACCCCTTATTTGTGCCAACAGGACTTCGAAACCAAAAGGGCCATTTTATGGTAAGGATGTAAATTATGTTGGTGTTATTTATATGGATATGTATATATATATATATATATGCATGTGAGCATAAGAAGTATGTTATTTGATTGTTGTTGAAAGATGATTGGGAAATGATGTTGGATTATTCTTGTGCATGGTTGGATTATGTTGAATTGTGAAAGGATTTGGTATTGATGATGTGGTATTGAAATGATTATATATATATATATATATATACACACACATAAACCTATTGTTCAAGTTGGTTTTTGGAATGTTTTGCAAATATTGGTTGTATGGAATTATGGAAGAGAATTGTGGTGTTGGGTTGCTAATACTAGATGCCAAACATTTCATTGTAGATAAGTGATTTGTAAAGGCGGGAAGTTGTGTTGAATTGGTATCCGAATCTATGACGAGGTATGTAAAGCATACTCTAACAATGTTCTTTGGCATGAAAACACCAATGTTCCATCAAGTAAGATTCCGAGGTTGTCCAAAAACATGTATTGTTCTACGTTACCAACGAAGTTGTTTCCATCCTATAAAGTGTCAAAATGTTTCATTGATATACCAAAAGGCTCCTATTTTATTGTTGTGATATTGATGATTCTGAAACACATTGTTGATATACCAATAAGTTCCTACTTTATTGTTATGGCATTGATGACTCCAAAACACTTCATTGATGTGCCAATGAGTTCTTACTTCATTGTTATTGCATTGATGATCTATTTATATGTCTCCTATTGATGTATCATTGTTTCAAAGTATCAAAAATGTGGTGGCGACCGAAATAACAATCTCAAAGATTAATTGAACTAAGTGATGGAAGTTCTCTCTTATCGGGTGGTATCCCAGAGGCATAAGCCTAGCATGGATCGATCCCTATTTATGTGTTTATGGGTGGTATCCCAGGGGCATAAGCCTAGCATGGGTCGAGCCCAGTTGATATGTACTGGAGGCAGCCTAATGGTCACAGTACAGTACAGTAATGATTACAAAGACGATAAGAACGAAGGTAAAGTGATTGAATAAATGCAATGTACAGGTTGTCACAAGTTCTAGTAAATGTGGTCCACTCCTATTACGCTTTATTCACTTGTTTCTGATTTCTATTGAGCTCCTATATCATATGTGATTATCTACAGCTTTACATACTCAGTACATATTTCGTACTGACGTCCCCCACGGGGGACCTGCATTTCATGCTGCAGGCACAGGTACCTCAGCTCATACACCGCACAAGTAGGAGCCAGGTCATACAACTATTGTTGGTGAGCTCCAGTTTGCTTCGGAGCTTTCCGAGTCGGCTCTTTATGTTTTGTTATTGTACAGGAGTCATGTGTGGGCGGGGGTTTGTCCCGACCCTAGTTATGTCATGTATATCCTAGAGGCTTTGTAGACATAAGGAAGGGTAAAGTCATGGAAGTTTATATAGTCATGTTATATTTGTATATGTGGTGGCCCCGACGGCCAAGTGTTATATATATATATTTGTGCGTGTTGTGCTGATACAGGTAATTAGATTCTTCTATATGCAACGAAGTGCTGTCCAAATTTTTGGTGACATGTAAGTGAAAGTACAGGTATTTGAACGGGTTCTCCCGGGCCTTCTCGGCTTCGGGTGCCAGTCCGGCCCGATGGGATTTTGGGGCGTGACAGTTAGCTTGAGGCCACATGTGGCCTTAAGCACCGTTTGACGTCTCGAGATAGGTTCTTGGGGCGTTACACATACCTCGGGCTTTATGAAGATAGTAAGCATTTTCACAAAAACTAGTTTAGGTATGCGCGCCTTGCGCGTGTATCTCTTTTTAATAAGTTCAAACATTACATTAAATAAGATATTTGTTTAAATATTAAGATGAATATAATAATTAAATTCAATATATTTTGAGTAGGTAAAAATGGAGAATTTATTTATTAAACCTAATCTTTATCAAAAATATTTTTAAAAGTCGATCGACATTCATCTACTATCTGTAAATTACAACAAAATAATACAATGATAGAGACATCAAAATAATACAATTAAATTAAATCTTTACAAACAAAAAAATTCTCAAAGTCATCCGACCCTCATCTACCACCGGTTAATAATAAAAAAATAATACGATAATAGAGATATCAAAATAATACAACTAAACCTAACTTTTACATAAAAAATTCCTTAAAGCTGACCAACATTTATCTATCACTTGTAAACTCCAACAAAATAATACGATAAAAGTGATATCAAAACAATACAATTAAACTTAAATTTTACACATAAAGATTTCTCAAAGCCAATCGAGATTCATCTACGAACTGTAAACTACCACAAAATAACAAATTAATAGAGATATTACGATTATACAATTAAACCTAACCTTTACGTAAAAAAAAATTCAAAGTCGACCCACATTCATCTAGCATCTGCAAATTAAAATAAAATAATAAGATAATAAGGATATCAAAACAATATAATTAAACTTAACATTTACACAAGAAATTCTTCAAAGCCAACTGACATTCATCTACGACCTGTAAACTGTAAAAGAATATCATAGTGATCACAAAGCTTCGATTTTGATCCAACTAATTCTTGTCTGAGCGAAAATTTTAATTTGACCCTAAAAATGATTTTGAATGAAAACAAAGAAGATATATATATATATATATATGTAATCGAATCAAGTTAGATGTGCATCAATCATATTCTCCCAATTGGTAAATCGGTTTGTTCTCTAGTTTAACGTACATCTCAATATTATAGAATTATTTTCTTAATAGAGTCCTATTTTAAGAGTATTTTTTTAATTGAGCAGTAGAAAGAAAAATATTAATTAACTCCCCTACCATATATTTGAGCAGTCTCATATATTTTAGGAAGTCTGGTAGAAAGGAAAATATTAATTAATTCTTCTACCATATATTTTAGGAGTTCCATATATTTTAGGAAGTCTAGTTAATATAATAAAAATAATTAAATAATAAATTTTAAAAAATAGTGAAAAGACAGTTTTGTCTAAAAAAAAGTCTTTTAGTGAAGGGTAAAAAGTTCAAATCACTTTTCTAAGGGTCTTCACACTTTTAATATATTATAGATTATAGATATATATTTTTTTCTAAAAATTACATAAACACACAACTTATGTTTCCATTATTACAAGAAATTTCAACTCACTAAACATATTACATAAATCTCATTTTTTATGTTTCTCTCTTTAAAAGTATATATACAAAAGTAGTCCTCTTTCTTTAATCGTTTTCCCCTATAAAGTAGGCTTCAGTTAAGGACCGGTTGCCATTTTAAAATCAACCGTATTTAAGTCCAACTGATAGTATTCAATTTTAAATTAATCTCCATTTATCATTCTGATTTTAAGATCTGAGGTTAGTAATTTTTCTTCTATATTTACTTAACCGAAATTTGGAGATTTTTGAATGAACAAATTGTTGCAAGTTGTGATTAAGTAATTTTTTGGGTTTCTACTTTACCAAAATTTAGTTTCTATAATTGGATTGTCTTGTTTTCTTTTCAAAATTGTCTATCTGAAGTACTAAATTAACCACATAGTACTTAATAAATAGATGATTCTCCTTCTTTTAGTTTAGGATTAACTTAGTTAGAGTGTAATGAACCAACAAATTTGATAGTTGGGTTCGTTCTGGGAGTTTTTGATTATGAAGAACCTAACTTTGATGAAAACAGATCTAAATATCGTAATGACCCCAACAAGATGAAAGAGATTAACAAAGTTGTTGTTGGAAAGTTGAAAAAATCAATTGAAGAATCCTCAAGAAAAGCCAAAAAAATGATACTACATTTCCACGTCTACCTAAGACATTTATGATTTTTTTTTATTTTGATTTTTTTTTATTTTTTCTGGGGGTTTTGTGTTTTTTCCAGTAATCTAAGGTTTTAAAACTGTTAATTAATATGGTATGGTTGTTAGTTGTTATGTAGATTATGAATTTTTTCTTCAGTTTGAAGTTATGTCAGAAGTTGCATGCGGAAATACAAAACAAATCTTTGTATATATTGGGCATATACATATGTGGTGATGTGTTTGTTTAAACTACACTTACCTATATAGTTCATATACATAAGTAATTAATGGGTGTTTATACATTAGTAAGTATATATGTGTTGTACATACATTATTCAGTACATATCTTTGGTAATATGTTTTGTTATGTTTGTTTGAGGCACTGGTCATTCCATGTGTATATGACCAACATATACATAATCTACCATATTTTTTAAACTTTTAGTAAGATTTCTAGTTCATATACATCATTCTTTTTATTCTAGTTCATATACATCATTATTTTTATGTATATGTTTTCAATTTTGTTATGGGTAGTTGAGGCAACGAACATCATCTATGTATATGTTCAACGTATACATTAGCTGTGATATGTTGTTAGATGTGTAATGGAATCCATAGTTTACACACTTCACTTTTTATGCATATGTTATTAATATACATAAGTACTGTATATGTAGTGACCATATAGGTTCAAATATGATGTATTTTTTTATTTTTAATAGGATATGAAATACAGGATAAAAAATGTCCCTGTGCATATGTTGCATTTTATCAGTTATTGCAACCGCGATTTTGAATCACACATAAAAAATTATCTTGGTGAAGAAGTTCAAAATCTATTCCGTCAAATAACTTTTGGTTCATTTTTAGACATTCGGCAGTGTAATTTTCAGGGTCAAATTTTCAAATGCTTACTTATGCTTGATATAGAGCAAGACAATCCGGAGGAAATTCACGTTTACGTGCAGAGAACCATTCACAAGTTTTCTGTTATTGAATTTGCCATTATATCTGATCTTAAATATACAGGAAACATAGAGGAACACCTTTAGACTGAATCATCAAAGTCCGTATTAATGGCGAAGTATTTTCTAGCTGCAAAATTTTTTGTCAAAAAGTGTGTTTTTGTACAGCTATTCAAGTTGGGAAACTTTGACAATAATACTGATGCTTTGAACATGTCAATACTTTACTTCATTCATACTTTTGTGTATTCACAAATACGTGATGCTACTATTAGCAGATCAGATTTTGTGATAGTTGAGGATGATGGGTATGAATAATTTTCATGGGGGAAGAGTTCATTTCAAAAGCTTCTTGTAACGTGGAGACAAGATTTTTTTGTTGAAAAACAGTTATACTTGATGGGGAGAATGTATCATGTGTTGAATGTTTGGATGTATGAATGTTGTTCTGAGGTAAACAATACGATAGTTGAGCGGGTGGGAAATGTAATTCCACAAATTTTTAACTGGAATGTGGTTGGAATCAACATAAAGTACGAGAAGTTTATGGGTGGTATGTTTAGCAAGGTAAGTATGTAGTATATTATTTCGAGTTTATATTTATATTTCAATGTGCTGACTTTAACAGAGTGTTAATATTGTCATTTTTTATTGCTTAACAATTTGTATGCAATAATTTACGATCAACTCGTGAAGAAGTGCAAAGTCTTGATTTGTCAATGATTGAGCGCTTTGAATTAAACGACGCTAAATCTGCATACTCACATGATACTGCTGTCGATCGTACTGGTAAAAGGCGTGATGTCTTTATTCACATTCGGATCCCTACATACAGGGTTTTGAGGATTTTAGTACAGTCTCACCTCCAGAAATTCTTAAGAAGACAGGTTTGATTACAGATGCATCAGCATCACAGCCTACGGAGAGGTTTAGGATAGTCTGATTTGATGTTGAAACTGTCGAGGAGCAAGATTGTGAGAAAACACCTGTAATACCCCGTATATTTTCTAGCTAAAATCCGTCCCTAGAATGTTAAAGGATAGCTTCCAAAATGAAGAACAATTATTTTTTGTGGAATTTTCCAGATTCAGACCTCCCATTGTGTGAGAAATTGAATAAGCTTTCCATCTATATAAATCAGCTCACATCCAACACTCGGTGAAGGAGTTATGGCATTTTAAAGTTAACAGTGTGCCACCTGGGCACTTAGCGCATCGCATTGAAGGCAAAATCCACAATTGTCAAATTCCAGTGGCACTCCGTGATAGACTCACATCGCGGAGAAACCCATTTTCCCATTCCAGTGGACCTACGCGATGTTGGCGTGGCGCGTCGAAGGGCGAATTGTCCTTTCAATAGGAACCGCGATGGTGGTGCATCGCGGTAAAGTTTCAGGTCCCAATTATCAAAATCCAGTGGGACAACGCGATTGGCTTCGCATTGCGGAAGACCCTCATTTCCCAGTTGTCAATTTCCAGTGAGCCATCGCGATAATAGCACGTTGCGGTGACCCACTAAATCGGGATTTTTGGTTGTTTTTTCAGTTTCGTTTAGGGGTTTAAAGAGTGTATTTTGGTAAACTAAGCAGCCCCCAATCTTTCCAAAACACATCATTAATACCAAAGAACTTTATGCTTATTTCATCACTTTTCTCACAAAAGAAAACCCTAGATCACCAAACTTCCTCCCAAATAAATCTAAATTCCTTCATTAATTCTCCAAAGAAATTCAAGATTAAGGATTCCCAATACAAGAACTCTAAAAATTCATCTCCAAAGCATAAATAGAGATAAAAGATTCAAGTCTTAGCAACTAGTTCATCAATTGAGGTATGTGGGGGTTTTCAACAAGGATAATCCATTCATACTTGTGCCCAAAACTTATTTTAATTACACATTTACTGAATTTTATATGATTTTCCATGAAATTGAAGCTGGGGGTACCTTTCTAACTAAAATTCGTCCCTAGAATGTTAAAGGATAGCTTTAAAAATGAAGAATATTAATTTGTGTGGAATTTTTTCAGATTTAGACCTCCCATTGTGTGGGAAATTGAATAAGCATTCCAACGATATAAGATCCGTCCAAATCCAACACTCGGTGAAGGAGTTATGACATTTGTAAATTGACAGTGTGCCACTTGGGTACTTAGCGCGTCACGGAGAAGGAGAAATCAGTAATTGTCAAGTTCTAGTGCCACTCCGTAATAGTCCCAGGTCGTGGAGAAGCCTATTTTCCCAATTATCCCATTCCAGTGGACCACACGATGTTGGCGCGTCGCGCCGAAGGGCAAATTGGCATTTCAACAGGGCACCGCGATGGTAGTGCATCGCGTTGAAGTTTCAGGTCCCAATTGTCAAAATCCAATGGGACAACGTGATGGCTCCGCATTGCGGAGGATCCTCATTTCTCAGTTGTCAATTTCCAGTGAGCCACCGCGATAGTGGCGCGTCGCGGTGGCCCACTAAATTGGAATTTTTGGCTATTTTTCCAGTTCCGTTTAGGTGTTTAAAGAGGGTATTTTTGTAAACTACCTACCCCCTAATCCGTCCAAAACACATCATTAAGCATATACCAAAGCACTTTATTCTTATTTCATCACTTTTCCCTCAAACGAAAACCCGAGTTCATCAAACTTCCTCCACAAGAAATCTAAATTCCTTCATTAATTCTCCAAGTAAATTCAAGATTAAGGATTCCCAACACAAGAACTCTAAGAATTCATCTCCAAAGCATCAATAGAGATTCAAGATTCAAGTCTTAGCAACTAGTTCATCAATTGAGGTATATGGAATTTTTCAACAAGGATAATCTTTTCATCTGTATGCCCAAAATTATTTTAATTACAAATTTACTGAATTTTATATGATTTCCCATGAAATTGAAGTTAGGGGTACCTTTTCTAGCTAAAATCCGTCCCTAGAATGTTAAAGGATAGCTTTCAAAATAAAGAATAATTATTTCCTGGGGCATTTTATAGGTTTAGACCTCCCATTATGTGGGAAATTGAATAAGCTTTCCAACGATATAAGATCCGCCCAAATCCAACTCTCGGTGAAAGAGTTATGATATTTTTAAGTTGAAAGTGTGCCACCTGTGCACTTAGCGCGTCGCAGAGAAGGCGAAATCCACAATTGTCAAATTTTAGAGGCACTTTACGATAGCCGCACATTGCGGAGAAGCCCATTTTCCTAATTTTCCCTTTCCAGTAGACCTACATGATCTCGGCGTCGCGCCGAAGGGCAAATTGGCATTTCAATAGGGCACTGCGATGGTGGCGCGTCGTGTTGAAGTTCTAGGTCCAAATTGTCAAAATCCAATGAGACAACGCGATGGCTCCACATCATTGAGGACCCTCATTTCCTAGTTGTCAATTTTTTGTGAGCCACCGTAATAGAGGCGCATCGCGATGGACCACTAAATTGGGATTTGGTTGTTTATCCAGTTTTATTTAGGATTTAAAAAGGGTATTTTGGTAAACTACCCAGCCCCCAATTCGTCTAAAATACATCATTAAGCATATACCAAAGCACTTTATGCTTATTTAATCACTTTTCTCACAAAAAAAAATCCTAGATCATTAAACTTCCTCCCCAAGAAATCTAAACTCCTTCATTAATTCTCCAAGGAAATTCAATATTAAGGATTCCCAATACAAGAACTCTAAGAATTCATCTCCAAAGCATCAATAGAGATCCAAGATTCAAGTCTTAGCAACTAGTTCATCAATTAAGGTATGTAGGGCTTTTCAACGAGGATAATCCTTTCATCTTTGTGCCCAAAATATATTTTAATTAGAAATTTACTGAATTTTATATGATTTCCCCTGAAATTGAAGTTAGGGGTACCTTTTCTAGCTAAAATCCGTCCCTAGAATGTTAAAGGATATCTTCCAAAATGAAGAATAATTATTTCGTGTGGAATTTTCCAAATTTATACCTCCCATTGTATGGTAAATTGAATAAGCTTTCCAACAATATAAGATCCACCCAAATCCGACACTCGGTGAAGGAGTTATGGCATTTTTAAGTTAACAGTGTGCCACCTAGGCACTTAGCGCGTCGCGGAGAAGGCGAATTCTGCAATTGTCGAATTCCAGTGGCACTTCTTGATAGCCCCGCATTGTGGAGAATCCCATTTTCCCAATCTTCCCATTATAGTGGACCTACGCGATGTTGGTGCATCGCGCCGAAGAGCAAATTGGCATTTCAATAGGGCACCGCGATGATGGCACATCGCTTTGAAGTTCCAGGTCCTAATTGTTAAAATCCAGTGGGACAACGTGATGGCTCTGCATCACGGAGGACCCTCATTTCCCAGTTGTCAATTTCTAGTGATCCACCGTGATAGTGGCGCGTCACGGTAGCCCACTAAATCAGAATTTTTGGAAGTTTTTTCATTTCTATTTAGAAGTTTAAAGAGGGTATTTTGGTAAACTACCCAACCCCTAATCCATCCAAAACACATCATTAAGCATATACCTATAAGATCCCGCAAAATTTTTCTCGTAGTCTGAGTCTTAGAGTGTGTCAAGTGAAGTGTTATTCCGGCCCTAAAAGATTGAGAAGTGACTTCCAAAGGGATTAGTGTTTAAACCTTGTTGAATTTTCCTAAAAATGACTGTCTACCTTGTGGGAAATTTAATTATCTTTCCAACGATACCCATTTCGTCAAAAGCCGTCATCGGAAGAGAAAGATATGGCCATTTTACAGAAAGCAGAGAAATTGCCCAGGTGTAACGGAGAGGGATAACGGATTGTCGCCCAGACCATCGCAGAGGAGAAGTGAGGCCCCGTTCTGGTTAAGTGCTACGTTAAGGGTCGACGGACCGTCACACCTCACCGTCGCAGGAGAGGCAGTGTATCAGGTTCTGGCCCAGATGCGACGGTCAGGACAGATGGACCGTCGGGCCCCCGACGGACCGTCACATACCTTGATTTGTATTTTTAAGTTGTTTTTAAAAGGGCTTTTTGGTCTTTTCCCACCCTTTTAACACTCAGATATATATCCAAAACCAAGTTGAGGATTTCATTATCTTCCAAACATCTCAAAAGCTAGGGTTTCTCCCTCAAGAACAAATCCAAATCTTCTTCCAAGAAATTCAAGAACCCTCCATAGATTTTACAAATTGAGTTTAGAATCAAGTTCCCCAAGTCAAGGGTTGCAAGAACCCTCTCTCAAGATTAATAAAAAGAGTCTCAAACAAGTTTGTTCATCCAAGTCATAATCTAAGGTGTGTGGGCTTTTGAACAAGGGTAATCCTTTCACCCTTGTGCCCAAATGCTTATTTTAAACTACAAGTTTCTGCAATTTATGAGATTTTACATGAAATTGAATTAGGGTTTTTCACCCATTGTTATTGGTTGCAAGCTTTTGATGTTTCCCATGAATTGAAAGTCAAATAGCATGATTTTGCATGTTTTCTTGAGAAATTGAAGCTGGGTTTATACCCTATGTTGTTACTCCTTGAGAATTTAATAGTTTCAATGTTCTAGAAATTGAAGTATATGAGTATGTAGAGATTTTAAGGCAAATTACTATAACTTCCAGATTTCTACATGATTTATGAATCTATATGCTATCTAGTATACATTTTGATGAGTCTTAACTTGAGATTGAATTATGGGTCATTAAGCCCTACTTGAGATTTCAGTTTTTATGAGCTTTTGTGCTATAAGCACCCATGATTTGAGTATTTTGAGATCATTGAGAAAGTTTTGACCTAATGGTCATAGTAGCTTTGAAATCCACTTAACTTCATGAGATTACAGATTCGATTATTGGGTTCTTTATGACCCATGAGATTATTTTAAAAGTGGATTTCCAATGAGATGAACGAGATAAACTAAAGAGAGTAGTATTTAGTACCGAGTTGGGTAAGTTACTACGATTTCTTTCCCCAGAACTATGTGACACCGTAGGTTTGAGATTTTGGGCCTGAGGCCGAGATGAGTGGTCCTGAGATCGAGATAAGTGATCACTGAGTTGAGGTTATACTCCCTGTCAAAAGTATGAAGCCTCTCCCCAATGTGAGGTTTCTTCCTTAGGAGGACAAGACATTGGACTCTATGTAGCTCTCATGGTTTATGTCGGTTAAGAGAACCTCCCTTAAGATGAGATATTTTCTAAGGAAAATAAACAGCTTTTGAGTATTTTCCAAGGAAAAAAGTAGTTTTCTCTACTAATAAGAGTTGATCATCAGTTTTTAAGCCAAAGTTATATGATTCCGAGTTCCAAGTGTTTTAAGTCCAAAAGAGTTCTAAGTTCTTGAGCATTAAATAAGTTTTACTCTCCATGAGATATATGCATGAGTTGAAAATATTGTTTAAAGTTTCCTTCAGTCTACGAGTAATGAGAATAAGAGGAGAGTACAAATTTTTTTAAAAGCTAAAGTATAATGACTCACAAGATTTGTGTTACATGCTTCATTCTACATGATTTATGAGCTTTACATTTTAGACTTATTCAAGCTATGTGAGTCATTCCTAATTGCATGCATGATTTGATTAAAGATTATTGATATTGCTTTATGTAAATGCATACACCCCCATATACTCAGTACATCCTCAAAGTACTGATCCACATATATGTCTATGTGCTACATTGTCTCATAATGTAGGTACAAAATTATAGCACATATACCATGTCCAATCAGTTCGTAGCTTTCAGTCAGTAGGTGATGAGTCCTTTTGATTCAAGGGCTTGAGTCAGTTATATAGTTTGAGACGTGTTGTATTTTATTTATTCAGTCGTATTGAGTTGGGATAGTTGGGAGTCATGACCCAGCTACCTATAGCCAGTATTAGTAGAGGCTTCATAGACAGTCAGTAGAAGTTGATGTATTAAGTTTCAGTTTTGTTGTAAAAGCAGAGTTGTAATCTTGTAAATTCAGTTTTTGTATTGCGCAAATTCATAAAAGAGTTATCTTCCGCATTATTCTTTCAGATTTATGCATTGTATTCAGTTGCTTATGAGTTATGCCAATAGACGGGTTATCTTGGGGTCACTTGTGACCCTAAGCACCGTGTGACGTCTCGGGGGGTGATTTCAGGTCGTTACAATACCAAAATACTTTATGCTTATTTCAACACTTTTATCTCAAAAGAAATTCTAGATCATCAAACTTTCTCCCCAAGAAATCTAAATTTCTTCATTAATTCTCCAAGGGAATTCAACATTAAGGATTCCCAATACAAGAACTCTAAGAATTCATCTCCAAAGCATCAATAGAGATCCAAGATTCAAGTCTTAGAAACTAGTTTATCAATTGAGGTATGTGGGGTTTTTCAACAAGGATAATCCTGTCATCCTTAAGCCCAAAACTTATTTTAATTACAAAATTACTGAATTTTATATGATTTCCCATGAAATTGAAGTTAGGGGTACTTTTTCTAGCTAAAATTGTCCCTAGAATGTTAAAGGATAGCTTTCAAAATAAATAATAATTATTTCGTGAGGAATTTTCCAGATTTAGACCTCCCATTGTGTGGGAAATTGAATAAGTTTTTCAACAATATAAGATCCACCCAAATTCAACACTTGGTGAAGGAGTTATGGCATTTTTAAGTTGACAGTGTGCCACCTGGGATCTTAGCGCATCGCGGAGAAGGAAAAATCTAAAATTGTCAAATTCCAGTGGCACTTCGCGATAGCCCCACGTCGCGGAGAAGACCATTTTCCCAATTATCCTATTCTAGTGGACCTACGCGATCTTGGCGTGTCGTGCCAAAGGGCAAATTGGCATTTCAATAGGGCACCGCTATGATGGCGCGTCACATTGAAATTCTAGGTCCCAATTGTCAAAATCCAGTAGGACAACGCGATGGCTCCACGTAGCGGAGGACCTTCATTTCCTAGTTTTCAATTTTCAGTGAGCCACCGCGATAGTGGAACGTCGCAGTGGCCCCCTAAATTGGAATTTTTGGTTGTTTTCCATTTCTGTTTAGGGGTTTAAAGAGGGTATTTTAGTAAACTACCCATCCCCCATTCCCTCTAAAACACATCATTAAGAATATACCAAAGCACTTTATGCTTATTTCATCACTTTTCTCTCAAAAGAAAATCCTAGATCATCAAACTTCCTCCCCAAGAAATCTAAATTCCTTCATTAATTCTCCAAGGAAATTCAAGATTAAGGATTCCCACTACAAGAACTCTAAGAATTCATCTCCAAAGCATCAATAGAGATCTGAGATTCAGGTCTTAGCAACTAGTTCATCAATTAAGGTATGTGGGTCTTTTCAACAAGGTTAATCCTTTCATTCTTGTGCCCAAAACTTCTTTTAATTATAAATTTACTGAATTTTATATGATTTCCCCTGAAATTGAAGTTAGGGGTACCTTTTCTAGCTAAAATCCATCCCTAGAATGTTAAAGGATAGCTTCCAATATGAAGAATAATTATTTCGTTTGGAATTTTCCAGATTTAGACCTCCCATTGTGTGAGAAATTGAATAAGCTTTCCAACAATATAAGATCCACCCAAATCTGATACTCGGTGAAGGAGTTATGGTATTTTTAAGTTGATAGTGTGACACCTAGGCACTTAGCGCGTCGCGGAGAAGGCGAATTCCGCAATTATCAAATTCCAGTGGCACATCGTGATAGCCCCGCATTGCGGAGAATCCCATTTTCCCAATCTTCCCATTCTAGTGGACCTACACAATGTTGGTGCGTCGCATCAAAGGGAAAATTGGCATTACAATAGGGCACCGCGATGGTGGCAAGGCGCGTTGAAGTTCCAGGACCCAATTGTCAAAATACAGTGGGACAACGCGATGGCTCCACATTGCGGAGGACCCTCATTTCTCCGTTGTCAAATTCCAGTGAGCCACTGTGATAGTGACGCATCGCGGTGGCCCACTAAATTGGAATTTTTGGATGTTTTTCCAGTTCCATTTAGAAGTTTAAAGAGGGTATTTTGGTAAACTACCCAGCCCCCAATCCGTCCAAAACACATTATTAAGCATATATCAAAACACTCTATGCTTATTTCATCACTTTTATCTCAAAAGAAAATTCTAGATCATCAAACTTCCCCCCTAAGAAATCTAAATTCCTTCATTAATTCTCCAAGGAAATTCAATATGAAGGATTCCCAATACAAGAACTCTAATAATTCATCTCCAAAGCATCAATAGAGATCCAAGATTTAGATCTTAGCAACTAGTTCATCAATTAAGGTATGTGGAGTTTTTCAACAAGGACAATCCTTTCATTCTTGTGCCCAAAACTTATTTTAATTATAAATTTACTGAATTTTATATGATTTCCCATGAAATTGAAGTTTGGGGTACCTTTTCTAGCTAAAATTTGTCCCTAGAATGTTAAAGGATAGCTTCCAAAATGAAGAATAATTATTTCGTTTGGAATTTTCCAGATTTAGACCTCCTATTTTGTGAGAAATTGAATAAACTTTCCAACAATATAAGATCCGCCCAAATTCGACACTCGGCGAATTCTACAATTGTCAAATTCTAGTGGCACTTAGTGATAGCCCCGCATCACAGAGAAGCCCATTTTCTCAATTGTCCCATTTTAGTGGACCTACACGGTGTTGGTGCGTTGCGCTGAAGAGAAAATTGGCATTTCAATAGGGCACCGTAATGGTGGCGCATCGCGTTGAATTTCCAAGCCCTAATTGTCAAAATCCAATGGAACAACACGATGGATCCACGTCACGCAGGACCCTCATTTCCTAGTTGTTAATTTCCAGTGAGCTACCGCGATAGTGGCGCGTCGCGGTGGTGCACTAAATTGGGATTTTTGGATGTTTTTCTAGTTCCATTAAGAAGTTTAAAGAGGGTATTTTGGTAAACTACCCAGCCCCCAATCTGTCCAAAACACATCATTAAGCATATACCAAAACACTTTATGGTTATTTCATCACTTTTCTCTCAAAAGAAAATCCTAGATCATTAAACTTCCCTCCAAGAAATCTAAATTTCTTCATTAATTTTCCAAGGAAATTTAATATTAAGGATTCCCAATACAAGAACTGTAAGAATTCATCTCCAAAGCATCAATAGAGATCCAAGATTCAAGTCTTAGAAACTAGTTTATCAATTGAGGTATTTGGGGTTTTTCAGATGTTGAAACTAGAAACATGCATGATTCAGAACAGGATAAAATTGGGCATAAAGAGAGTTTAGGTGGTTCCCCGAAGAAGGCGTGAGTTCAGAAAACTCATTGCCCAAAACCGTGATTTGTCGATCCAAGTTTATTTATTAAGCTAGCCTAGAGCCCTGTGGCATATCAGATTCGGGGACTCCAACCCTTGGAGCACACTTGGGTTGGGGGCTTCCCTGCCGAGTCAATGGCGGATTCCATATAGCCCATGGAATATCAGAATGGTAGGGGAGTGCCACCTAACTCAGAAGTAATACAAAGATCAGACATTGCATTGACAAGAATGATTTGTGATTTTCAGAAAGTGCCCATGTGTTTTAGAACTATTTCATGTATGATATTTTGACAAATTGCTCTTCAACTATTTATATACATATACAAGCTTTATTTTGGATTGCTTTGCATACCAGTACATCTGTATTGACCCCACCTCCTCTCTCCAAGTTCTGAGGCTCAGTCTAGGGGTCCAGAAAAGTAGTAGCACTTATCAGACAGAGTCGCAGGTATCTAGTTGGTGAGCCTTCTTTATTCCAGAAGACTTGTCTTTTCAGATTATGTCATTTATTTCTGTTTGGTTCTACTGGGGGCCTTGTCCCAGTTTCAGACAGTTGTTAGATTTCCTTGTAGTAGAGATTTTGTAGATTGAGTCAGATGTTATTCAGATTTAGTTGATTTACAGTTTTCATACTTATGATGAATTCAGAATTGACCATGTTTCCATAGCAAATTATGTATCCGCATCTTTTTTTATTATATGAATGTTGTGCAGGATTACCAGATAGAGAAGGGCGTTCTAGGCCTTCATGGTTCGGGATGTCCATCACGGCCAGGCCCTAGTTCGGGCCGTGACAAAATTTGTATCAGAGTACGGTTCATGGTCTCAGGGTGTCTGTGAAATCGCATCGGTTAGAGTCTTGTTTATGGGTGTTGTAACACCCCGTTTTTCTGAATCAGAATGCTACACGGTGCTCATGACCCTGAGGGACCACAAGTTAACCCATGATTGATATTTGTACCTGTACACTACATATATAACGTAATAATGCAAAAAATATGAACATGTACGCCATAAGGTTCAACTGATTAAAGAATCTATCAAAACATAGCATCCATATGGGTGAAAGATACCCAAAACAACTGAAAACTGAATCAAATCTGAACATAAGTCTGAATACTGAATCTGAAAGCCTCTAAGTACTGTCTGAATAAGGAGTTGAAGGAATATGTCTCCAACTAAATCCGTAAACTAATAACTGTCTAAAATAATAATGAATAAATCAAATCATATTGTCCTCGAATGAAGAGGACTCACTGAATCTCTGCGACTGGAAATGCTACTGCTACTGCTGGTCTGGAGCTCGTGTCTCTGAACCTATGGTGTAACATAAAAAGAAAGCACCATAGCACAAATGCGTCAGTACAACTAGAGTACTGAGTATACGAGTGAGGTAGGCTAATGCAAAGGGTTTACATGCATGAATAATGCTAATTGACTGACTGATATGAATGTAAGAGTACAAATATACATACATAGTAACTGAGATCGTGAGTATGTGGTCGCTAAATCTGTATGCTAATACATGACTGGAACTGTAGTTCTGATAACATGAGCGACTGTGTCTGATAGTCCTGAATTTGGTAGAACTCCCTGAGTCCCGTGCTAAAACTGAATTTGACTGTATCTAATAGTCCTGGTATACTGATATCTGAAGAACTGCCTGAGTTTTTTTACTGAGACTGATACTAAAACTGTGGAAGGTAGTTATTTAACCGACATGCCCTATGTATACCATTACGGCTAAGCTGGGGTCTAATCTCTGCCCCTACTGAAGGGGTGTCAATACCGCGCCACTGGTAAAGACAGTTGTGAGTGACCCTTATCTGGAAGGTACTCAAAGTGAGAATCGTGGGACCCTAAACTGACAGGTTAATCCACCTCATCAACCCTAGTCTAACAGGATAAGATGTCTCAACCTACGCTGGCTACGTAGTTCTTGAACACAAGAATGACTGCTAAGAATCACACCCTAAAACTGGTAGGTGAGTCCCCATCCTTGGATTCACTCGGTGCTAACTTTTACTCCCATCTGAAGAGACTAAACATGATTCAACTGACTGTACATGGATAAATTAACTAACTTTCGTTGACTGACGGAGTAGTACTATTATCTGAGAGTTAACTGAGATCATCAGATTTCTGAGGTTTTCTTGAGTCACATGAATGACTGAGTTCTATAGATTATAGCTTGACTGACTTAGATTATCGTGACAACATGACATGGCTCTAGGCACACAGCTATTTTTTTTTGGGTACGAATACCCCCAGGACTCGATAGAAGGAAACTGACACACATGACATGACTTGATCACAAGATTTGAGTCCACAATTCATAATATCATAAGTAGGGGATATCATATTTCATATAGTTATTCAACATCTTAAACATTTTAGGGAAAAAATGGATATATTTCGTGTACATATTGTATATCTCCATTATCTTACATGTTTCATACCACCACAATAGCAACACATGAAAAGCATGGGATTCATATTGAAGTATATAGATAACATGGACTTGTCATTTAGACATCATAGAACCATACAAACATGAATTTCTAGCATCCTAAGCATTTTATCAAACACCTTGCATGCATTCTTTAAGGCATAGGTAGGTTTCATACTTGCACCATATTAAACCACCTAAAGTTCATGGTTTTCAATTAACAAACATATATATTCCATGAAAACACCTTTAGACATCATATTGAAACTTAAACAACAATCATCAACATGTACATACTCATATCACCATAAAAAGTTTACAAAATAATATTTAAAACATGGTTCTTGAGCTCTATGAATGGATTGGATCCATAGATGAACACTACGCATACCTTAGTGATTGAATCTTAAAAGAGATCTAATGTTTCTGAAGGTTCTTGAAGAATTCCTTAGGCTTGCTCTTGAGGAGATGATCTTGATAGAAAACCCTAATCTTGTGGTTGAGAGTGTAAGAGAGGGTTTTTAAGATGCTTAAATAGAGAAAAATGGGAAAAAATACGCCTCTTTAGGGTTATAAGTCATGGAAGGTGAAGGAAAAGACTAAAATACCCTTATGAAATAAATTCCCAGTTACTGAAAATCATAGATGACGACATTTGTGACAAGGAATCAAAAATGTGACAAGCCGTCAAAAATATCGTCACACAGGAGCTGGAATTGATGGTTTCTGCCTAAGTCTGACGACATTTGTGACAAGGCGTCAAAAATGTGACAGGCCGTAAAAAATGTCGTCACACAGAAGCTGGATTCTGCCTAAGGTTGACGACATTTTTGATAAGGCATCACAAATATGGTAAGCTACCACGGATGTCGTCACTTAGGAGCTGGTTTCTGCCTAAGGCTGACGACCTTCATGATAGGGCGTCACAAATGCGGTAAGCTACCACGAATGTCGTCACTTAGGAGCTGGTTTCTGCCTAAGGCTGACGACCTTCGTGATAGGGCATCATAAATATAGTAAGCTACCACGAATGTCGTCACTTAGGAGTTGGTTTCTACCTAAGTCTGACGACCTTCGTGATAGGGCATCACAAATGTGGTAAGCTACCACGAATGTCGTCACACTGTTTCCATCCTGACATGCTGGAGTAAAATAGGAATAACTCTTTGCTCCGATATCGGATTTAGGAAAAATTGGTATTGTTGGAAATATAATTCAATTATATATCTATTTATAGGTCATGATATTAAAAATTCCAAGTATAATGAGAGATATGCTCATTTGAATTTGACTATACCAATATCCTTCTCAAGAATTCAATCGGTAAGGAATGTTTTGATTCGTCTGATAGATGGGAGTTATTTGAAGCCTTAATATACATCTAACTTACTCATAAAACGATAAAAGAACCATGATGTACTATGCATGAGCTTGGTACATGGCTCTAATATTGGTTTGGATTTTTTGGGGTATTATAATATCTCCCCTTTGGAAACATTCGTCCCCGAATGATGACTGCTTGAGAGGGGAGAAAAGATAAAATGACTCATACACTGATCATACTCAACTGGCACATGATTTTAGGACTGAATTGAATTCTAAACTAAATATAGCCCAACTGAACATGTATATCTGATGCATGAATGATAAGTTGAACTCATGAATGCATGATAAGCTATGCACTGATACTTGATACCAATTTTTATACTAGAATTTTGAACATGTAACTGAATAAGCTTAAAGAAAATGGTTAACTCGAGCTAAGTATGAATTAGCGGAGAAAAGATGAGGGTACTTGGTTCACATGTCTGCTTCTGCTTCCCAAGTAGCTCCCTCCATGGACTGATTCCGCCAAAGAACCTTGACTAGAGGGACTTCTTTGTTCCTCAGCCTATGAGTCTGATAGTCGAGGATTTCGACTGGAATCTCTTTATAAGAGAGGTTTTTCTGAATGCCAACGCTCTGAATAGGGACTACAACTGTTGGGTCGCCTATGCACTTCTTGAGCAAGGAGACATGGAAGACTGGATGAACTGAGGCTAGATCTAAAGGCAATTCGAGCTCATAGGCTACCTTGCCAAAGTGACTGAGAATCCTGAAGGGACCGACATATCAGGGACTGAGCTTTCCCTTCTTGCCGAATCTCTTCACTCCCTTCATGGGAGAGATCTTGAGATAGACATAGTCATCGACCTCGAATTCGAGATCCTTTCTACGAACATCCACATAAGACTTCTATCGGCTCTGAGCAGCCCGGAGTCTTTATCTGATCAACTAAACTTTCTCTAAGGTATCGAATACTAAGTCAGGTCCTATGACTGCGGTCTCACTAACTTCAAACCAACCGATCATAGACCTACACCTCCTACCATAGAGAGCTTCGAATGAAGCCATCTAAATACTAGAGTGATAGCTGTTGTTGTATGCGAACTCAATCAAAAGAAAGTGGTCATCCCAGCTTCCCTTGAAATCAATTGCACACGCCCTTATCATATCTTCTAGAGTCTGAATGGTCCTTTCTGCTTGACCATCTATCTGAGGATGAAACGCTGTACTGAGATGAACTTGGGTACCAAGATCCTTTTGGAACGCTTTCCAGAAGTAAGAGGTGAACTGGGTACCTCTGTCTGAGATGATAGATAGTGGAACACCGTGTAATCTAACCAACTCCCTGATATAGAGTTTGGCATAATCCTCGACTGAGTAATAGGTATGAAATGGAAGGAAATGAGCTGACTTGGTTATTCTGTCTACAATGACCCAAACTGAATCATGCAGATGATGTGTTCTAGGAAAACCCGTCATGAAGTCCATGTTTACTTCTTCCTACTTCCAAGTAGGAATAGTGAACTCCTGCATGGAACCACTAGTTTTTTTATGCTCTATCTTAACCTGCTGATATATAGAGCACTTAGCCACAAACTCTGCAACGTCCCTCTTCATCCCACTCCACCAATAGATCTCCCGCAAGTCGCGGTACATCTTAGTGGCCCCTGTATGAATAGAGTGCCACGCACCATGCGCTTCTGCAAGAATTTTCTGCCTCAAGTCATCTACACCGGGAACACACAGAAGACCCTGACAACGAAGAACACCACCTCTCCCTTGGGAGAAAACCTCTATTTCCTGACTCTGAACTGACTCATTTAGCTTGACAAGGCTAGGATCCCTGTCTTGCTTCTCTTTCACCTTAGAAACTAGAGATGACTCTAAACTACTCTGAACACATACACCACCCTCTGAAGAGTCGACTAAGCGAACTCCTAGTCTGGCAAGCTGATGAATCTCCAGAGCTAATTTCTTCTTACTATCCTCAACATGGGAAACACTACCCATGGACAGTCTACTGAGTACGTCGTCCACTACATTGGCCTTGCCAGGATGATAAAGGACACTCATGTCATAATCCTTCAAGAGCTCTAACCACCTTCTCTGATGAAGATTGAGATATTTTTGGGAAAACACATACTGAAGGCTCTTATGATCTGTGAAGACGTCTACATGAACACCGTATAGATAATGCCTCCAAATCTTTAAGGCAAAGACAACTGTTGCTAACTCCAGGTCATGAGTAGGATAATTCTTCGCATGGGGCTTTAACTGTGTGGAGGCGTAGGCTATGACTCTACCATGCTGCATGAGGACACAACCTAAACCTAGTCTGGATACATCACAATATACTAAGAATCTATCGGAACCATCGGGAAGTGCTAAAACTGGAGCTGAGGTGAGTCGAGTCTTCAACTCCTGAAAACTCTTCTCGCAAGGTTCTGACCACTGAAACTTGACCTTCTTCTGAGTCAATCTGGACATAGGAGATGCAATAGAAGAAAATACCTCGACAAACCATCGGTAATAACCAGCCAAACCCAAGAAACTCCTGATATCTGATGGAGAGACAGGGCGAGGCCAGTTTCTTACTGCTTCAGTTTTCTGAGGATATACTCTAATGCCATCACCAGAAATAATGTGGCCAACGAATGCTACTGATCTTAGCCAAAATTCGCACTTACTGAACTTGGCAAACAACTGGTGATCCCTGAGAGTCTAAAGAAAAATTATGAGATGGTCTGAATGATCACGCTCTGTGCGAGAATAGACTAGAATATCTATGAAGACTATGATGAATGTGTCCAAGTACTGCTTAAACACCCGGTTCATCAAGTCCATGAAAGCTGCAGGGGCATTGGTAATACCAAAGGACATGACTAGAAATTTAAAGTGACCATACCGAGTATGAAAAGTTGTCTTTAAAATGTCACATTCTCTAACTCTGAGATGATGATAGCCTGATCTGAGGTATATCTTGGAGAAATAACTGGCACCCTGAAGTTGGTCAAACAAGTCATCTATCCTAGGTAGCGAATACCTGTTCTTGACCATGATTTTGTTGAGCTGGCGATAATCAATACATATTCTGAGAGAACCATCTTTCTTGCACATGAATAAGACTGGCACATCCCATGGGGATACACTGGGCCTGATGAATCCCTTATTTAAGAGATCATTTAACTGATCTTTCAGTTCCTTGAGTTCTACTGGTGCCATTCTGTATGGCGGAATAGAAATAGGCTGAGTATCTGGGAGAAGGTCTATGCCGAAGTTTATTTCCCTTTCGGGAGGAATGCCTGGAAGATCATTGGGAAAGACGTCTAAATATTCATTAACCACTGGGACTGATTCGAGACTGGGATATTCAAAACTGGAATCCTTAACATGCACAGGATGATATACACACCCCTTAGAAATCATTTTCCTTGCCCGAAGGTAGGAAATAAGTTGACCCCTAAAAGACAAAGTGTTACCCTTCCACTCTAGGATGAGCTCATTCAGGAACTAAAACTGAACTATCCTGTTTCTGCAGTCTACTATGGCATAGCAGGAATGAAGCCAATCCATGTCGAGAATGACATCAAAATCAGTCATCTCTAACTCGACTAAATCTGCTGACGTGGATTTTTGAAATATCATAATTGGGCAGTTCTTGTATACCCGCCGAGCTATGATGGTTTTACCCACCGGGGTAGAGACTGAAAAGGGCTCTGCTAAAATTTCGAGACTGATTCCAAAATCACCTGCTATGTATAGAGTGACAAAAGACAAGGATGCACCTGGGTCTAGCAAAGCATAAACATGAACATGGAAAATCTGTAACGTACTAGTAACGACATCAGGAGAATTTTTCTGATCCTGTCGGGTCTGAAGAGCATAGAGTCTATTTGGGCGTTGCGCACTAGTAGCACTGGAAGTGGCAACCTGCTGGTTTGGGCGACCAGACTGAGCTGTGGAACGATTCTGCTGACCCTGAGGGCCTGGCTGAGGACACTCCCTAATCCTGTGTCCTGTCTTACCACAACCAAAATAGACATCACTACCGGCTCTGCAAATACCCTTGTGGTTCTTACCACAATTCTAACAAAGGAGGTTTGTTCGGGCACTGCTAACACTGCCCTGAGATTTAGAGCCTGGTGCTCTGTCTCTGTTGCCGTCCCTGAACTTTGTCACTGGGGCACTATCGGAGGAAGGGGATGGAACTGCTGATTTAGGACGAAACTACGAACGATTTCCTCCCTCCGATTTGGGCTGAGCAAAACTAAAATTGCCTGCTCTTGCTCTCTTGTTCTGCCTCTTCCTAGTCTTAACCTTCTGCTCCTCTATCTGTTGAGCGTGGTTCATGAGCCTGGATAAAGTCATATCACTATTCAGCATTGTAGACCTACACTCATTTACCATGCTATCATTTACCCCTGACAGAAACTTGCTTATCTTAGCCCTGTTGTCTGCAACCACATGAGGGGCATATATAGCTAGCTGAGTAAATCTAAGAGAATACTCTCTAACTATCATATATCCCTGCCTGAGATTGCTGAACTCAAGAACTTTGGCCTCTCTCAGCTCTTGGGGAAAGAATCTGTCTAAGAAAGCCGTGACAAATTCTTCCCACTCAACAGGACCTGCATCCTCTAACTTTTCTGCTAACCACTGCTTGTACCAAGTGTGAGCGACATCCTGCAATTGGTATGCGGCTAACTCGTCACTCTGAGAAGAAGTGACTCCCATGATATCAATGACCTTCTAGACTTAGTCAATGAATTCCTGAGGATCCTCGTCTGGATTAGACCCAAAGAAGGATGGAGGGTTCATTCGGGTAAAGTCCTGAATCCTAGCTGCTACTGAATTGGCCACTGGGTTGGCCAGAATGACTACTGGTCGTTCATTCTGGGCAGCTACAGACTGAGTAAAGCGGTAAATATGGTCCTGAACTCCGCATGAAAAACATTTTCACCCAAAAGATCTTCAGGCTGAGGAGCTGGCTGATTTTTTCTCTTTGGAGGCATGTTCTGAAATAAGAAAAAAATGGATTAGACTGAGAGACTGACTTGAAATTATGCTTACTAGCACGACATGTATACTGAAGAAAGGTAACTGTTCCTAAAATATCTCATAGCCTCCTGCACATAAATGTGGCGCGCAACACACCCATGTACAAGACTCTACTAGATGTGGCTTTCAGACTTCCTAGGACTCTATTAAACCTGGCTCTGATACCAAGTTTGTAACACCCTGATTTTCTAAATCGTAATGCTACACGGTTCTCATGACCCCGAGGGACCACAAGCTAACCCATGATTGATATTTGTACCTGTACACCGCATATATAGCGTAATAATGCAGAAAACATGAACATGTAGGCTATAAGGTTCAATTGAATAAAGAATTTGTCAAAACATAACATCCATATGGGTGAAAGATACCCAAAACAACTGAAAACTGAATCAAATCTGAATACAAGTCTGAATACTGAATCTGAAAGCCTCTAAATACTGTTTGAATAAGGAGTTGAAGGAATATGTCTCCAACTAAATCCGTAAATTGATAACTGGCTAAAATAATAATGAATAAATCAAATCATATTTTCCTCGAATGAAGAGGACTCACTGAATATCTGCGATTGGAAATGCTACTGCTGGTCTAGAACTCATGTCTCTGAACCTATGGTGTAACATAAAAAGAAAGCACCATAGCGCAAATGTGTCAGTACAACTAGAGTACTGAGTATACGAGTGAGGTAGGCTAATGCAAAGGGTTTACATGCATAAATAATGCTAATTGACTGACTGATATGAACGTAAGAGTACAAATATACATACATAGTAACTGAGATCGTGAGTATGTGGTCACTAAATTTGTATACTAATAGATGACTGGAACTGTAGTTCTAATAACATGAGCGACTATGTCTGACAGTCCTGAATTTGGTAGAACTCCCTGAGTCTCATGCTATAACTGAATTTGACTGTATCTAACAATCCTGGTATACTGATATCTGAAGAACTGTCTGAGTTCTTTTACTGGTAGGTGAGTCCCCATCCTTGGATCCACCCTAAACATTGTAGGGAATGCATGGATATATTTCGTGTACATATTGTATATCTCCATTATCTTACATGTTTCATACCACCACAATAGTAACACATGAAAAGCATGGGATTCATATTGAAGTATATAGCTAGCATGGACTTGTCATTTAGATATCATAGAACCATACAAACATGAATTTCTAGTATCCTACGCATTTTATCAAACACCTTGTATGCATTCTTTAAGGCATAGGTAGGTTTCATACTTGCACCATATTAAACCACCTAAAGTTCATGGTTTTCAATTAACAAACATATATATTCCATGAAAACACCTTTAGACATCACATTGAAACTTAAACAACAATCATCAACATGTACATACTCATATCACTATAAAAAGTTTACAAAATAATATTTAAAACATGGTTCTTGAGCTCTATGAATGGATTGGATCCATAGATGAACACTACGCATACCTTAGTGATTGAATCTTAAAAGAGATCTAATGTTTTTGAAGGTTCTTGAAGAATTCCTTAGGCTTGCTCTTGAGGAGATGATCTTGATAGAAAACCCTAATCTTGTGGTTAAGAGTGTAAGAGAGGGTTTTTAATATGCTTAACTGGAGAAAAATGGGAAAAAATACGCCTCTTTAGGGTTATAAGTCATGGAAGGTGAAGGAAAAGACTAAAATACCCTTATGAAATAAATTCCCAGTTGCTGAAAATCATAGATGACGACATTTGTGACAAGGCATCAAAAATGTGACAAGCAGCCAAAAATATCGTCACATAGGAGCTGGAATTGATGGTTTCTGCCTAAGTCTGACGACATTTGTGACAAGGCGTCAAAAATGTGACAGGCCGTAAAAAATGTCGTCACACAGAAGCTGGATTCTGCCTAAGGCTGACGATATTTTTGATAAGGCATCACAAATATGGTATGCTACCACGAATGTCATCACTTAGGAGTTGGTTTCTGCCTAAGGCTGACGACCTTCATGATAGGGCGTCACAAATGCGGTAAGCTACCACGAATGTCGTCACTTAGAAGCTGGTTTCTGCCTAAGGCTGACGACCTTCGTGATAGGGCGTCACAAATATGGTAAGCTACCACGAATTTCGTCACTTAGGAGTTGGTTTCTTCCTAAGGCTGACGACCTTCGTGATAGGGCATCACAAATGTGGTAAGCTACCACGAATGTCGTCACATTGTTTCCATCCTGACATGCTAGAGTAAAATAGGAATAACTCTTTGCTCTGATATCGGATTTAGGAAAAATTGGTATCGTTGGAAATATAATTCAATATATCTATTTATAGGTCATGATATCAAAAATTCCAAGTATAATGAGAGATATGCTCATTTGAAGTTGACTATACCAATATCCTTCTCAAGAATTCAATCGGTAAGGAATGTTTTGATTCGTCTGATAGCTGGGAGTTATTTGAAGCCTTAATATACATCTAACTTACTCATAAAACTATAAAATAACCATGATGTACTATGCATGATCTTGGTACATGGCTCTAATATTGTTTTGGATTTTTCGGGGTATTACAGGTGTGTAGCGCACCACACTTATAAACAGGAGGCTACTAAACGTTTAGGAATATTTCTCTTTCTTCATGTTTAGTTTGTTCTATTGATCCAGAATGTTCCTCTTCCATACTCTAATTCGTGTTATGGTATCGCCCATACGAAAGTAAAGTTATCCCAATTCCTTCCTTACTTTGATGTACCCAGATATGTCTCATTATTAGGGTGATTCAAGTACAGATGTTTGGAGTTTAAACGGTATGGTCCTTTATGGTTGAGCCACATAAGAGTTTATAATTTGAGAAAGGACTTGAGAAGAGTCCGTTAGTGCCTCAGAGTGTATTGATTTTAGTGTGAACTTTGATTCTGATGAAATTGTGCTTTTCGTCCTATGGTATTAAGAGTATTCCATCTTTTTTCAAAAATTTATGTTGCAGATGTCATGCTTCAGAGGGAATGATGTGTAGCAGAATGTTGGAACTGTATTTCCGCCCGATTAGTAATATAAGTTAAAGTATCGGTGTCATGACCTATTGGTAGTGAGATTAGACCAAGAGGTTGGTGATATGAAGTCACAAAGTTAGAAGTCAGAGTGAGGGTCATTTTTGTGTAAATAAATATTTAAGTTAAATAACCTATATTTGAGGATGATTTACCACTTTATAGTGATAGACTAATGTGGTAGCTAGTAGCATGTGTGGATTGTATGGTAGTTTGTGGGGGGGGGGGGGTGTTTGACTCATATTTTTATTTATACAGAGTAAGATGTGTATCCTTATATCATTGAATATTGTGTGTCAATTTTCTATCTCTTGTAATATGTAATCTTGTTATCATAATGTTTTTGAAAAAAAATCAAAGTCTAGTGAAGCCGTGTGGGGCTCTTTCGATTCACTAGCATAGTTTCTTTTTTATTCATTTCATTTTCTTGTTCAAAACACAAAAATCAAAGTCTAGTAAAGCCGTGTGAGGCCTATTTCAATTCACTAGCAACTTGTTGTTCAACTCGTGTTCTTGTGTTGGTTGAATATATGTATAGTCGAATCTTTTTGCATGAGGTTGAGATGGTAATGAAGTGATACGTCCTTGTATGTTAGTTTAGTAGAAGGTAGAGAAGGATTAATTAGTTAAGGTGAATTATTGTCTGCTTGAAGTATGAAAATGGTTAGATGACCCAGTAAGCTATAATTATAGACTCATGGTTGTTTGTGGAATTTGAAGGTAGTCTAAATGTACACTTGGGTAAGTAAGTGTGATGTGAGAAAGTCGTATAAGTAGATAAGATTGTATGGGGTTATAATATAAGATTAAGGTCGACCATGTCTATTATGTGACTTTACCCCCCCTTTTTCTTCTTTTCGTTGGTAGTTGTAAACTAGTACTACTTTTGAGAAGGTATGTAGTAGATTTTTAAGGTATTTGGATAGAATGTACAAATTTGATGGACTAGTATTTTATGTTGCCTTCTTTATTGGTGGTAGATGATTGATGCTAGACTATGGGCTTGAATTTAATGTAGGATGTGGATGTAAGAATAGTGGCTTAAGATTAATGATGAATTTTTTGTGAGAATTATGTGTCAGGTTGGGTTGTAAATCATGCATAGCACTAGAAATTAAGTTTTAACAGTTGATGTCCATGAAGGTGGATATAATAATTTCTTGGTTAATGATACTAGTTATATGGAAGTGATCTAATAGGCTGGAACGGTGTACGCAAAAGCTTAAGTTTATTGGGTTCATAATAAAGCATGATGTTGTATGTATGAGGTAGAAGTATGCTCAAGGTGATATGAAGTTGCGGCATTGTCTAAGACTATTACATGTTACGTGTGGCTAGTAGTACCATTGAGTTGCTAGGTGGAGAAAGACTGGTTAGATGGTACATGGTGTTCTAAATAGCCAAGTTAAGGAGCTTTGATAGATAGTATTGAGCCTTTTATATGATCTTGATTCTCGTGGTAGAGAGAGATATAAGTTTGGAGTCGCGGTATGGTATTGGTAGGCTATGACAGAAGTAGTGTGGTTCATAAAAGGCTTGATGATATCCATGTTAAATGTTATAATCTAAGTTTGAATTTTTGAAGGTTGAACCGACAGAAATAAGAGTTGAAGCTCTATAGGGTGTGCACTCCGACTATGGGAATACCCACGAGGATTCGAAGCTAGTAAGTGCTCAAGTATTATGTGATTGACTATTGGGGCTATAAAAAGATAAAGTGTGTCTCAGAAGGTAGTATTAACAGTGGGTTTTTCACTTCCATGTGTAGCCATTCGGGTTAAGTTCTATTAATTGTATGTATTATTGTATTCCAGACCCCAGAGTGCAATGTGTGTAGTTTAGTTTAGAGTCTAGTAAGGTATCTCTCAAACTTAAGATGATGGCTTAAAGCTAAAGGGGAGATCATAAAACAAGTGACCAAGACAGGCTCTCAAATTCTAGTAGTGATGTCAGTATGATATAGAACATCAGGAAGTGAGGGTGAGGCTCAACCCATTCTTATCTCAGTATTTTTCAGTTATCCCATTACTTACTCATGCTTTACGTTTCAGTTCCATTATCATAGTTCATGTTCATGTATATGATAGAGAATCATGTGCTCTTCCAGTTCTAAAATGAGGAGTTCCAGTTCATTCAGTAGTCGGAATCACATTCCATGTGTTATGAACTTCAAATTGAGGTCATGCAGCTCATGACTAATGTACTCATGCCTTATAGAGTGCTCTGTTCCCATAACTCATGCTATACTCCTAACGATTGGTGGGATTCAGCTTATAGCCATGTATGCCATCAATTCAGATCACTTTGATGAATCCATGATGTTGATTCGTTGTTCCTCAGACCTCAGTTAAGTGCCAAGTTTCATATAGTATCCTTCCATACTTCAAGGTTTTATGTTCTAACCTTTTGTGACTCCTCCTTATGTGATGATAATGGTGATGAGTAAATGTTTTTTATTGATGAAAGATCATAGTATGCTTGTTTTAGATAAGGCCATAAGTGTGAAGGAAGATCTGGGGCTAAGTCTTTGATATATGTGATGGTTAGTGGAAATTTATTTGTGTATGTTCTTGGGGTCGCGCATGGGAGTTATATTGATAGTGGTTTAGAGAATTTATGATGTATGCCTTTATGGGTGGTTTCCTTGGAATTCATTGTGGTCATAAAGATAGGCTTGAATGACATGCTGGAATTTTAGTGGAGGAACGCAACATGCATTAGTGAATCCATAGTAAGAGTTCATAGTTGTCCATTAAAGTGGTAAGGCACATTATGCTTAGGGTGTGATCTCTAAGAAATATAGAAGATTGAATCATATGGTTTAGACTAGTATCGTGGTGTAGTAGGTTGTATTTTGTGATTTGGAATTAGGCTCGATCACGGTGAAGGGATTTAAGCTACTTTAGACATTAGTAGAAATAGTTATCTATGCCATCTGAGAATTATAAGTTGAATCGAATGTATATGGTATTTGAAGGGGATAGTATAGTTAAGGGAGTATTTGAGAAGTGCGCTAAGATTGAAAGTAAGAAGTTGCATTGCCTAAGGCCCAGTAATTCTATCCTAGTTTATGAGTTATATGTCTATATTCCATGCTATAGAGAAGTGTCATTGTTGTGATTCCTTAAGTTGGGTGTCTTGTGTAACTCATGCCCAAGATTCTTTGCTCCCGAATGCTACTAGAACTTCTTTAGAAAGAGTGTTGAAAAGATACTCCAGTTAAGTATAAGTTTCCAGTATAATTCAGCCAGTATAACCAGCAGTTCAGTTTAACAGTCGGGTAGACAGGTTACTGTGGTTTACCATCTTTACACCCAGTCCTTCTATCTGAAGTCCCATGTGTACGACCATCCCAAGAGATAATCTATTCCATCCATGTAAATTGCGAATACAGTTCAGTCCAAACATTATGTTTCAGATTCAGTTATTTAGTCATGACTCAGTTCATAAGAGTTTAGCGCATAATCTCAAATTTTCCCAAGTATTCTAGCTCAGATAGTGTAATACCCCGATACGATCTAAGTCTAGTTGTCTCATGATTCATACTTGCATAAGTTATCACTTCTCATTTCAATGTGTATGATTGGATCAGGAACACCCCAAGGAAATTGTAAACTCTCAGCACGAATCAATTCCTTAAAGCAAGTAAAGTTAAGTCAGCTCAGAATTCAGTCTCATGATAGAAGTTTAAATATTTCAAATCAGATATATTCTTTCTTAGAGTACACATCATGTCCACGTTATTCCATATCTTTAAGACTTCAACATTACTACACATCATTCGGGGATGAATGATCCCAAGGAGGAGATAATGTAACACCCCGCATTTCAGGCTAGAACGAAAACCATCATTTCTATGAGTAGATGATCCAAAAGCCAAAAATTTTAACGTCCGTAAAAGTTGTGCATGTGTTAGCCCCTCGTAGTGTGCTCTTAGACTTGAAAACTTGAAAATATTCTAAGTGTCAAAGAGACTTAGTCTTGTTTTTAGCTCTTAATCTTTGAGAATTTTATTTTCGATCTTCCCATCCTCCGTTTCTTGATTTTTAAGTTGCATTATGATCGGGGGAGTCCATAGTACATATTGGGTGAGTTTTGGAATTTTTGGACCTCGTTTAAGGCATGTTTGGATGCCCAAAACAGTGGCATCATGCGATTAACCCGCGTCGCATGGTCCACAGCACCGCGATGCGGCGCATGCTCCAGTCCGGTGGGATAGAGCATGCGACGCATGCTCTGCTGCGCGCACCTGGAAATTTCAGCTTTTAAACTTCGTCTCATTAAGGGTATTTTGGGTATTTCATATTCCTTTTTCAGCCTTAACACAAAATTAAAGCCCTAAATCACCTCATTGTTGATACTTATCTCAAAAACCACCAAGAACACTCTCTAGGGTTTCAAACTCATAATTCAAATAACTCAAGATTCAACCATGGATTTTAGAAGATAATTAGAGAATTGGAATCCCCAATCCGTAAGCTTCAATAATCATCCATTATTCTCCAAAAATCGAGGTACGCAAGGTTTTCCTAAAAATCTCATGGGCATAGAAATCATGTTTCAAGAAAAGGGTTTTGGATTATGAATGTATTCATGCTTTAGAAGCTTTAATGATATTGTTTTGGCCTTTTGGTCTTTCCCCGAAGTGATTTGAAAACTTATATACATATATGTATGAGATTTGAGTTGATAATTGAAATTGAGAGCATGACTCACATGAAATCCCTCTCTTGATGTAATAGTTTACCATGTTTCACATGTTATGAATTGTTTTGAAATGCATCTTGAAAAGCTTGTTACGAAACCCTTGATTTATGAATGATTTGATACGAATCTTGAATTCAAAAGAGAGGATTGTTTGTATTGATAAATGTGAAATGTACATATAATGAAAGATGCATGGTTTTGCCAAAAGCACATGACCACCTCATGTTTGAAGGGTTCTTGCATAGTTTTGACTTATGTTTCAGAACACGAAATCTTTTATACTGTTTGCATGTTTTGGTGGTCTGAACTATATTTTTATGAAAGATAATGCTTATTGCATTATGGCTCAGAAATAAGACTTGCAAGTCTTGGTGTGACGACACCAATTCAGATTTAGCCATGATATTTTTCAGAACAGAATAGAATACATGCTTGAAATTAGATTTTTTTAAGATGTTGAAACTAGAAACATGCATGATTCAGAACAGGATAAAATTGGGCATAAAGAGAGTTTAGGTGGCTCCCCGAAGAAGGCGTGAGTTCAGACAACTCATTTCCCAAAACCGTGATTTGTCGATCCAAGTTTATTTATTAAGCTGGCCTAGAGCCCTACGGCGTATCAGATTCAGGGACTTCAACCCTTGCGGCACACTTGGGTTGGGGGCTTCCCCACCGATTTAATGGAGGATTCCATATAGCCCGTAGAATATCAGACTTGTAGGGGAGTGCCACCTAACTCAGAAGTAATACGAAGATCAGACATTGCATTGACAAGAATGATTTGTGATTTTCATAAAGTGCCCATGTGTTTTAAAACTATTTCATACATGATATTTTGAGAAATTGCTCTCCAACTATTTTATATACATATACTATTTTATTTTGGATTTCTTTGCGTACTGGTACATCTGTATTGACCCCCCTCCTCCCTCCAGGTTCTGAGGCTCAGTCTAGGGGTCCAGAAAAGCTGTAACACTTATCAGACGAAGTCGCAGGTGTCCAGTTGGTGAGCCTTCTTTATTCCAGAAGGCCTGTCTTTTAGAATTATGTTATTTATTTATTTTTGGGTCTACTGGAGGTCTTGTCCCAGTTTCAGACAGTTGTCATATTTCCTTGTAGTAGAAATTTCACAGACTAAGTCAGATATTATTCAGATTTAGTTGATTTACAGTTTTCATAATTATGATGAATTCAGAATTGACCATGTTTCCGTAGCAAATTATGTTTCCGCATCTTATTTTATTATATGAATGTTATGCATGATTACCAGATAGAGAAGGGCGTTTTGGGCCTTCATGGTTCGGGATGTCCGTCACGGCCAGGCCCTAGTTTGGGCCGTGACAACTTTTCTCTCAAAAGAAAAACCAAGATCATCAACCCCCCCCCCCCAAGAAATCTAAATTTCTTCTATAATTCTCTAAGGAAATTCAATATTAAGGATTCCCAATACAAAAACTCTAAGAATTCATCTCCAAAGCATCAATAGAGATCCAAGATTCAAGTCTTAGTAACTAGTTTATCAATTGAGGTATGTGGGATTTTTCAACAAGGATAATCTTGTCATCCTTATGCCCAAAACTTATTTTATTTACAAAATTACTGAATTTTATATGATTTCCCATGAAATTGAAGTTAGGGGTACTTTTTCTAGCTAAAATCTGTCCCTAGAATGTTAAAGGATAGCTTGCAAAATAAAGAATAATTATTTCGTGTGGAATTTTTCAGATTTAGACCTCCCATTGTGTGTGAAATGGAATAAGCTTTTCAACAATATAAGATCCGCCCAAATTCAACATTCGGTGAAGGAGTTATGGCATTTTTAAGTTGACAGTTTGTCACCTGGGCACTTAGCGCGTCGCGGAGAAGGCGAAATCCACAATTGTCAAATTCCAGTGGTACTTCGCGATAGCCCCACGTCGCGGAGAAGCCCATTTTCCCAATTGTCCCATTTTAGAGGACCTTCGCGATCTTGGCGCGTTGCACGGAAGGGTAGATTGGTATTTCAATAAGGCACCGCGATGGTGGCGCATCACGTTGAAGTTCCAGGCCCCAATTGTCAAAATCCAGTGGGACAACGCGATGGCTCCAAGTCACGGAGGACCCTAATTTCCTAGTTGTCAATTTTCAGTGAGCCACCGCGATAGTGTCGAGTCGCGGTGGCCCACTAAATCAGAATTTTTGGTTGTTTTATAGTTCTGTTTAGGAGTTTAAAGAGGGTATTTTGGTAAACTACCCAGCCCCTAATCCGTCTAAAACACATCATTAAGCATATACCAAAGCACTTTATTCTTATTTCATCATTTGTCTCTCATAAGAAAATCCTAGATCATCAAACTTTCTCCCCAAGAAATCTAAATTGCTTCATTAATTCTTCAAGGAAATTCAAGATTAAGGATTCCCAATACAAGAACTCTAAGAATTCATCTCCAAAGCATCAATAAAGATCCAAGATTCAGGTCTTAGCAACTAGTTTATCAATTAAGGTATGTGGGGGTTTTCAACAAGGATAATCCTTTCATCCTTGTGCCCAAAACTTATTTTAATTATAAATTTACTGAATTTTATATGATTTCCCGTGAAATTGATGTTAGGGCTACCTTTTCTAGATAAAATCCGTCCCTAGAATATTAAATGATAGCTTCCAAAATGAAGAATAATTATTTCGTTTGGAATTTTTCAGATTTAGACCTCCCATTATGTGAGAAATTGAATAAGTTTTCCAACAATATAAGATCCGCCCAAATCCAACACTCAGTGAAGGAGTTATGACATTTTTAAGTTGACAGTGTGCCACCTAGGCACTTTGCGCATCGCGGAGAAGGCGAATTCCGCAATTGTCAAATTCCAGTGGCACTTCATGATAGCCCTGCATCGCGGAGTAACCCATCATAACGCCCCGAATCTGGTACCTGGAACGCTACACGATGCTAATAATACCGAAGGACCACTAGCTAACCCATGACTGGTACATGACTGCAATAACTGTTACATAACACTGAATATGCGGAAAATGGGCTGAAATGCCATAAGGTTCAAACTGAAATACTGAGAAAAACATAACATCTGTAAATACGGTATACCAATACCAAAACTGAAGAAAATGTCTAAACATACTATAGTCTGAAAACATCTAGTCTAAAATTTATTGTAGTTTGAAAGCCTCTAAAACTGTCTGAATAAGGAGATGATGGGACATGTTCCCAACTAACTCCATCTACTGAAAATGAACTGAAATAATGGAATAATAAAATAATCATATCATCCTCAAATAATAAAGACTCACTGCTAATCTAGTGCTGCTGGAATCTGAACTACTAAGGATGCTCTGGCTCTCGTGCTTCTGAACCTATGGCATACAAACACCATAGCACAAGAGAAAAGTATGCGTCAATACATGAGAATGTACTGGTATGCAAAGTGAGGTAGGCTGAATGCATGGGTTCATATGCATGAACAATACTAACTGACTGAATAACATGAACATGAGAATACATGCATGAATACATAATAACTGTAACTGAGATCGTGATAATACTGAATACTAAGTTTGAATACTGATAACATAGGTTTCTGATATAAATTATACTGAATGACTGTGTCTGACAGTCTAGGTTCTGATGGAACTAGCTAAGTTTCGTACCGAGCTAAGTGACTGTATCTGACAGTCCTGAAATCTATAGAACTATCTGAGTCCTATTACTGAGACTGAGACTGTAACTATGGGAAGTAGTTATCTAACCGACATGCCCCAAATAAGAAAATATAGCTGAGTTGGGGTTCAATTTATAACCCCAATTGGAAGGGTGTCAATACCGCGCCACTGGTAAGGACAAGATGTGAGTGACCCTCATCTATCAGGTACTCAAACGAGAATGGTGGGACCCTTATCTATCAGGTTAAGCCACCTCATCTACCCTCATCTAGCAGGTTTTGATGTCTCAACTTACGCTGGCTACGTAGTTCTGGAACGCAAGGATTGCTTCTAAGAATCACACCCTCAACTAGTAGGTGAGTTCCCATCCTTGGGTTCACTCGATACTGAATACTTGTAATACCCCGTTAGTTTTCCTAGTCGTTAAAGACTTTTTAAGCTTGTCAAGAGAAGTTTAGCACTTAAAATTTGTCTAAGTGTTGGAAATTTTTCATTCCATACGCTTGCTAACTTCGATAAATTATTTTGTGACCTTCCCGACCTCCGATTTTAGATTTCAAGTTGTGTTACGATGGGGCAAGGTCATAGTACATCTCGGGTGAGTTTCGAAATTTTTTAGAATGCATAGGGTCGTGTTTAAATTTCAGAACCAGTAGCTCAAGGCGTTTTCAAGGTGGCATAGAATCAAAAAATCATTAGTGATTTTATAGATTTTAGATTGAAAAAGAAAAGTGAATGGTCCTCTAAAATAAGTGAAATCATTAAAAAAGTGAATGGTCCTCTATAATCACAGAATCTAAAAGTGAATGGTCCTCTAAAATCATTAGTGATTAAATGATTAAATATTCTGTGCGAGATGTAGATTCTGCGATTTTAGATTAGTGTGATTTCAGATTAGTGTTTATGAGGGAGATATAGTTTATTAGTGCGAGGAAAATCTATAATCGGAGGTCTAAACCTCAATCTGCAAAATCTCTACTACATGCATAAACCCAACTTTCTGAAAACTGGGACAAGGCCCCCAGTAGACCAAAACATAATAATGATAAATGACTGAAGTAAACTAGGCCTTCTAAAATATAGAAGGCTCACCACGGAACTCTGCACTTCTGTCTGGAGAAAACCTACTGCTTATCGAGACTCCCTAGATTAAGCCTCAGAACCTGGAAGGGAGGGAGCCAATACAAATGTACTGGTACGCAGAGAAATCCAAAATAATGTATTTATATATATCATAAGTGAGAGTAATTCATAAAATATTTTACATATAATATATGAAAACACATGGGCACATTTTAAACACTTTGAAACATTTCTTTGAAACCATAACTCACTCTTTGTCTTACTTCTGAACTAGATGGTACACCCTACAATCTGTAATTCCATGGGCTATATGAAATCCTCCCTTGACTCGACGGTCAAGCCCCCAATCCAAGTTTGCCATAAGGATTGGAGTATCTATAAGAGGGACACGCAATATCACACAGCAGGGTGCCAAAGTCCCCAATCAAATCAACATGGCATGGTAGTGCACAAGATCACAAAGCAGGGCTCCTAACCATAGTCCCAATTTGGGATGACATGAATCAAGGTACACAAGATCACAAAGCATGGTACCATAATCTCGTATTGGCAAATCACGGTTTCTAGCATAGATTCTTTCAACTCGTACTTTCTTTGGGTAACCATCTAACTCTCGTTAAGCCCATTTTTAAACCTTTTCTAAATATGCATCTTTCTGAATTCATAATCTAAAAATTTGATTTCAAATATGTGTTCTATTCTGTTCTAAATCACTATGGCTTTAACTGAGTTGGTGTCGTCACACCAAGACTTACAAGTCCTATTTATGAGCCATATTGTACCATGCATGGTTCTTTCATTAAAACATAATTCAGAACACCCAAGCATGCAAATAGTATAGAAAATTTCATGTTCTGAAAGCACAAGCCAAAACCATGCTAAGATTCTCATTCTTTCAATAACCATGTGGTGGTAATGTATTTTTGGCAAACATGCAATTCTTTCATTAAAAGTTTATTCAACATTTATCAACATGCACAACCCTCTCTTTTGGATTCAAAATCATATTCAAGTCATAGCAATAATCAAGACATTTCAAACACAATTCATATCATATACAAGATGGGAAAAATCATAACAAGAGAGGGATTCTTTAGGATTCATGCTCTCAATTGTATATTCATCCTTAAACACATGCATACATATATATAGAGTTTCAAATCAATTTGGGAGAAGGCCCAAAGAACAAAATAATACTGATCAAGGCTTCTAAAACATGCTAGTAATCGTAAATTCAAAACCCCTTCCTTAAAAATCATGATTTCTAAACCGTTAGCATGAATTAAAGATGGTTTCTTTGCCTATGAAATTTTAGGAAAACCCCACGTACCTTATTTTATGACTCTTGGATGAACTCGTGCTTTAGGGAAGCTATTCAAAAAATTGATGGTACTTTTTGTAGCCCTCGCAATGGGGATTCTGAATCTCGAAGAATTATTGAAAACCCACAGTGAAATCTTAAGATATTTTGATCTTTGGCTTGAAACCCTAAGAAGTGTTCTTGGTGATTTTGAGAGAGAATGACCTTATTTTGGTGTTTGGGGGATTTAATCTCGTGTTATGACTGAATAGAGGGGTGGAAAATACCACTTTTGCCCTTAAAAACGTGAAAACAAAACCTAAAATTGGGTGCATGCGACAGAGCGTACGTCGTACGCTAATTTTAAGATACTACTGTCTCAGTCACAAAAATAGCCATAACTTTTCACTCGGGTATTAGATTTTGGTGAAATTAATATCGTTGGAAAGATAATTCGAAGATATTTCATTTGATATATAGTGGTCCCTCTAATTAATTATATACAAAGAGTTATAGTCAATTAAAGTTGACCCAAGTTTCGACGTTCACTCAAACTTGAACGATAGGAAAGCTTTCAACTCGTCCTTGAGTTAGGGGACCTCTATGATCTCAATTAATGCTCAAATAGGTTCCCACACTACATATTTGATTAACATGCCAAATTTGCATAGGATTTATGGCTTTTGGATCATCTATGTATAAAAATGATGGTTTTTGTTCTAGCTCAAAATGTGGGGTGTTACATGCATGCAGCTTATTGTGCCTTCTTCGATATTCCCAATCCATTGCAAAGCGTTGAGCCCTCCTTGTCTTTCTTCACCCCATATTAATTTCTCTTGTTGAAAGTACTCAAATCAAACGCATCGGTGTAAGGTGGACGGGACTGCACCAGCCATGTGGATCCAAGGTCGCCCAAGCAGCAAGTTGTATGAGGCAGGAATGCCCATCACCTGAAAGAGTATGGGGAATATGGTAGGTCCCAATGTGACGCTCAGTATGATTTCTTCAATAGTGTTCCACCGGGAGCCATCATATGCTCTTATGACCCTTACTCGGGGTTGGATTCTGGCCATGTCAACTTCAAAACTTGTCAAGGTAGCCAGAGAACAAACGTTTACCCTAGAACCTGGATCAATCAGTACGCATGAAATTTCCCTTCCTTCACATTGTATGGTGACAAACAATACGTCATTAAGTGGCCCTCCTTCAATGCTCCCCACCAACTCAAGGGTATGAAACATTTTTCCATCAAGGTCTTCTTTTCCTTCAATGATGTATATAGAATGCCCCTTCTCTCCATATATCATAACCTTTTGGTACTCGTATTCAAACTTAAGGCAGTTATGAATAGTAGAGGATACGGTGCCATCCCCATAAAGCTACGAACGTCCAAGCAGTAAGTTGTAAGAGGCAGAGATATCCATTACTTGACAAGTTATAGAGAAAGGGACTGGACCCATCACCATGTCCAATGTGATTTCCCTAATTGTTCCCCTTTGGGAGCCATCGAACCCCTTCATGTTCATTTTCCAAGTCTTCACCTTGGACATATCAACCTCCAATCTGGTCAGGGTGTTCAAAGGGCAAATATTCAATCCTGAGCCTGGATCAATCAGCATATGGGATATCATTTTTCCCTCATACTGCAGTGTGATATGTAGATCCCGATTGTGTACTCTTCCTTCGAGAGGTAATTCGTCATCATGAAATGATATTTTGTAAGTGTCAAACACTTGCCCTACCATGTAGGTCATCTCTCCACCTGTTATGGTGGCCGACACATAGGCTTCACCTAAGACCCTCATCAAAGCCCTTTGGTGATTCTCAGAAGTCTGAAGCAATGTCAATAGTGAAATTTGTGTTGGAGTCTTACTCAGCTGCTCGACCACAGAATACTCTTTGGCTTGTGCCTTCTTCCAGATGCCATCTTCTTCAGCCCCGACGGCAAATTACTTTCCTTTGCTAGAACTTTCTTGAAGCAGGTTTTCAGGCGTGTATATTCTGCCTGATCTGGTGACACCTTGCGCAACGTATTTCTCGATTACCTTCGTTTTCCTTGGAATGTTGAGGGCATAATTCCATGGAACTGCATGGGGATTGCATACAACTGGGGTAGCTCTCACAACAATGAAGGGATCTTTGGGTGTGGCAACCTTGACCTCAAAGGGAGCCTACTTTCGTACCATGATAGGAGTTCTGTCTCCTTCCTCAATAAACCAGATGGAATGCTCCAAGTCTACATATTCATCATACTCAAGCATATTTACCTTATGAGTTGGGTGAGGATTGTTGGTGACGTTGGGCTCTGGGTCTTTCAACTGAATTAACTTGGTGTATATCAGGATTTTATTTTTCAAGGCAAAACACACCTCTATAGGATGCCCCCTCATGCCAGAATGATAGGCGCAGGTTTGATCGTGTCGGTACTGTGGGGACTTCATGTCAACTTGTACGATTGGAATGGTCGTGATATGACCCGCCTTTTTGAGTCTTTCATAAAGTTGAGCCATTGGTTCAGCTAAAGGGGTGTACCATCTTTTTTCAATATTTTCCTTGGGCTTGGAGGCAGCAGGCTTAGTGGCAGGGATATGAGAAGGTCGGGTGGTTTGGACTTGGATGGGTTGGACGTTATATATAGGGCAGGAAGGATTTAAAAATTGTGGAGGCATTTGGTAAGGATGAGTCATTTGGTATAGTGGGGCTTGATATGGCATTGGAGGTTGTGGTGGCTAGAGAGAGGTCGTATATGGTGTTTGTGGGTAAGATGAGGGAGACAGAGTGGGGGTCGCATGGCTCGGGACATTCTTTGAAGGTTGGGCTGCTATTACTGATCCTATCTCCTTTTTCTTCTTTTTGTTTTCGACTACTCTTGCGGATTGAGTGTTTAAGCAGATAATGCTACCATTTTTAAGACAGTCCTCGAATATTTCTCCTATTCAGATGCTTTTAGAGAAACTTTTGTCTGTGACGGTTATCAGCTTGTCAAGGTACTGTGGCTCTTGTGCCTTGACAAAATATTCCTTCATTTGTTGCTCTTTAACTGGAGGCCAAGCTCTCACAGCCTCGACCCTCCATCTCATGGCGTACTCGTAGAAGGATTCGTTTGGCTTCTTCCTTATTGCCTGCATGTAAGTCCAACTCAGAGCATTGTCGATATTATACCCAAATCGATCAACGAAGCTAGACGTCAGGTCAAGCCAGCCTGCCTACTTTTTCACATCCTGCTCAATGTACCATGTAAAAGCCTCTCCTATGAGGCTTCTCATAAACAGCTTCATCCGAATTTTCTCATTTTTTTCTACACTCGCAAGTTTGTCACAGTACACACGCAGATGCGCCTTAGGATCCTAGTCTCATTCTATAACTTGAATTTAGGAGGTTTGTACCCCTCCGGCAGTTCTATATCTGGGTTGATACACAAGTCTTCGTAATTGAGACCCTTCATACCTTTGTTTCCTTCCAAATATCTTAACCTCTCAACTACAGCCTGCATCATATAATCATTCTCCGGGTTCTCGGTTGTGGGATGAGGATAGTTGAGTGAAAGTGTTTCAACATAGATGGGGTTCAGATTATGGCTTCCAAATGCGTGATGGTGGTATATGTTTGGATGCGGAGGCTTTTGTGGAGAAGGATAATCGGAGTTTTTAGTTTCTTGGGTAGGCATATATAGAGGAGTTGTGGTATTTTGGATATTTTGGACGTTGGTTGGAATTTGGGGTTGGAGATGAGGCATTGGATAGTCGGAGGGAGCTTGGGATTTTGGGACGGCAAAGTTATCAGCTTGTAATTCCGGAGTGTTCAGGTTAAGGGAAATCTTAGCCAGGTTGCGCACTTGCTCTGCTTGTAGTTCCAAGATCCTTTGTTCCATTTTCATCATCATTTCGTTCTGATCAATGACACTATCCCCTTCTGAACTAGTACCCTCTTTTTCCCCAACAATGTGACGGTCACCCATTGCTTCTTTTCTCTGGAAATTATAGGTAGAGAATGAGGAGAAGGAGGAGCCCCTTTCGAACGGGTGCGATAGGCCAGGATGCACAAATCAACCTATGGGAAGGAAAAAACAACATAAAAATAAAAACACAAAAGGTGAAGAAATTAGTATGTTAGTGATATAAAAAGGTGAATCACATCAGAACATAGCAAGCATATTGTTTGACGTTTCCTATTGTGGAAGCCTCTTTTGAGACGAAGGTAGGCCTAGCATTGTTTGAGAGTTTGAAAGATTGTGAAAAGTCATTTGAAAAGGAGTTTTAATTTTCACCCTTATGACATTATGGGAAGGGAAAAGAAAGAGTGGATATAATCTGATAGAAAAACTATTTGAATGATAAAAGCAATATCTGTGCACTTACATCGTCGCCGGAGTCGAGTCGGAGAGAAGTGGGGAGAGAGAATGATGGAGAGAGAGTAAATCGTACCTGTTGTTGGAGCATCTACACCATCGCCGGCATCGGAGTTGGCCGGTCAATCGAAGTGGACGTTAAGGGGTTAAATGTTAACGGTCAATGAACGTTGGTAGGTTAGAGAGACAAAATGAACGTCTAGTTAGCCAAGTATCACACTGGAAATATGTTTTCTTTTTTATTAGTTGTTAGTGTCTCTCAAGGTAACGTATATAATGCTTATATGTTGTTGTTTAGATACTAAATATGTTTGGTTATTTGATGATATATATTGCTTCATTAGGTGAAGAAAGTCTTGTTAATGTAATAATATTCGAAGAAATCGATGTCATTGCAGGGGTAAGCATTTCCTTGTTGCTTTGTTTGATTCCTTAGTGTGTGTGCACTTATGTTACTGTTTAACTTAAATTTGGATATTAACATCAGAAAAGAGGAGCAAACTCGGTGACAGATAGGATAGTGAGCCAACTGTCAACATTGATTTGTTTCAAAAACCTCTATACCTTTCACCTCCTCTAATTATGTGAACTACTTTTGCTTTCTAGTTTATATATGACTGTCCAATTGTGCTTTGACGAACCTAGGTTGATGGCGTTAACAGACAAACCAATCTGTTGGTTATAGGGACAACTAGTAGGATTGAATTGATTGGTGAAGGCTTGTGGAGGTATACATATCTCCAACTATCTCTTGTAATTTTATTGACTTTCTATTCATATTCTATTCCAAATAGTCTTGAAATGGAATGTAAAATAAATTTGTCTTACCATATCCATATGTGTATATGTATATTTTGTATATCTTTAGTTGACATATCTGGGTGTGACCGTAGACCAGCGCGATTTGAGTTGCTCTTGCGAATAGATCTACCAGATGAAGATGAACGGTTGAAGATTCTGCAACTCACTCCAAAAGGATGCAGGGCCGGATCTTTTTTGATAACGACATAGACCTTTCGGCCATAGGTTAGTTTCATAGGATGCATCATTGTTTTTGTGTCCTAAGATTTGGGAACTACGAATATTTAAGTCTTGAGACTGAATAAACATTTGATGCGCAGCTTCTACAACCCAAGGATTTACCAGAGTCGATCTTGAGGGTCTGTTACATACAGCATTGGAAAATGCATTGGCTCGTAATGTTCAAGGATGCATGTTCAAGGAAGAGGATATTCAAATTAAGAAGGTTGACGTCGAAATTGCCCTTAAAGAAAGTCTTTTGAATAGGTGAGAGTAAAAGATTATTTTAGTGAACAGTCGATTCTCATCATTCTCATGAATATACTCTCTTTTGCTATTTGAGCTATGAGTTCATAAGATTTCTCTCTCTTTTTTATTCTTTTACTGCAAATTGCTGGATTTTCATCTTGAGTCAGTTTAATTGGATGGAGTTGATGGTTTAAGCAATAAGTTTTGTAGGTCTGAAAAACAAATAGAAAATAAAATTGAAGAACTAACAATTAGAAAATACTTTTATACGTCATATGTCTATATACATTTAGCCAAATTCATCCTGTTTAAAAGATAGTATTGAATTTAGCTACTGCGGCACTATACTAAAGCTTTTATGCGCGTGGTGTGGAGAAGGAACGGACCACAAGAGCTTGTTATACGCAGCCTCATCTAACATTTCTGCAAGGAGCTGGATCCACGGCTTAAACCTATGACCTCCTAGTCAGATGACATCAACTTTATCCGTTACGTCGAGGCTTTCCTTCAATATAATAATACTTATTTTTATTAAATAAATGTTTGCATTATTTTAACGTCAACAACTAATTTTTAAAAAATATTCTTTTTATTTATATTTTTTATTAGTTTGACTTGAGATACACGCACAATAAAGCTAGTCCTAATTAAAAGCTTCAAAATTGTATACTTGTGCAGAGGATGGTTTGTACAAATATAAAATTTAAACCAAAATATAACAAGAGGTAGTTAATTTTCCATATTATTAATACACATAAAACAACATTAGGATGAACTGCTGTAGCTAAATCAGCCCACGGGATTATGGGAGCGGAATACATAATTAGGAAAAATTACACAAATCCCATATTTAAGACATCATATTACACAATATCCCTTAATGTTTGAAAAATTACATAAAATCCCGGATTCATATTTCTTGGTGATACATATGCTATATGTATCACTACTGTATGCATATGTATATACTAGTGATACATATACATATGTATCACTAGTCCATATGTATCACTGCTTAACATATGTATCACAATTCGAAATTCCGGGATAAGATGCAATTAGCAAACTATCCGGGATTTTATGTAATATTGCTGAAACTATCCGGGATTTATGTAAGTTACTCACATAATTATTCTTATTAGGACTCTTATGCCACGGGATTAATAATTATCTTAAATCAAGAGATATAATTATCTCAATCTACATGAGTTAATGAATAATTAGCTCATATTAGAGTCCTCATAATCCTAAAGTAGTAGGTTTTGTCAAGAACTCTACTTGTTGTACGTTGTTGACCTTGCCTAATTAATAAATTCTTCTGCAAAAAGAAATATCATTATGCATATTGTTGATGGAGGAAAAAAATATTGACGCAGCAGTGGATCACATTTACAAATTGCCAGAGCCACTTGTGCAGAAAATTTTGTCTTTCCTTCTTGTTAAAAATGCTGCACGAATGAGCATATTGTCCAAGTCCTTTTATAGTGCATGGAATTCCCTCTCTTACTTAAATTTTGGCGATATTTTGTTCTGTGATGAAGGTACATTCCCAAAATCCGCGCAAATTGTGGATCAAACTCTAGCAAATCGGCAGGAGCATAAGGTTACAATACAAAAGTTCTGGCTCATATTACCACCTAGTTGTCTTATTAACGGCTTTCATTTTCGTAATTGGATAAAGACACTCGTCGTTTGTAAAATCAAAGAGTTGACTTTAGATGTATGTATAACTGATAATGGTTATGGTACTTTGCCTGAACCAATCTTTGATGCCAAAGAACTAGAAGTTCTTGAGTTACGTGGATTTAAGCTTGAATTGCCCCGCGATCAATATGACATTGTAAAGTTCATGTCATCTTTAAGTGAGTTAAACCTCACTGATACATTTTTGGACGAGCAATTTTTTGAAGCTTTATGTGCAAGTTGCAATTCTCTGGAGGATTTAACTTTAGATGCATGTCGAGGACTAACCAGTTTACAAATTGCAGGACCTTTACCCAAGTTGAAGAGGGTTTGGTTGAATTTTTCAGATGAAACCAAAATGCTTCGTATTGTAGCACCTAATCTTGAATATCTTCACATTAGGAGTGATCCTTCGAGTCTACTACAAGTAAATGGAATAACTGATTGTAAAGCCTTGAAAATTTTGTACTTACATAGTGTGGGTGTCAAGGACCAAGATCTCGAGAGCATTTTTGCAAGTCTACCCAATCTTGAAGCATTGTACTTATTAGGTTGCGCAGCTTTGAAGAAATTGAAGATTTCAAGTGATTGTCGGCTTAAGTGTCTTTTATTAGAAGGGTGCCTTAATCTTTCTGATGTTGAATTAGATACTCCTAATTTAACAAGTTTTTCATGTGGTGCATGGTGTGATAATGGATTTCTAACACTCAAACTGATCAGTGCTTCGGTTTTGCTAAAAGTTGAACTCAAGTTGTTCGAGGGATCAGAAAGTACATATGATAGACGTTGGTACTCAAAGCTCGTGAAATTTCTTGGCAACTTCAATCAGGTGAAGGCTATTCACTTAAAGTGCGACACCGAAACGGTGATAGTTATACCAAAAAACATGAGAAAAAAATTGGTTTCCTCACTCTATGGTACTGATGGCTTGCATATAGAATTCGAGAAACTTTATAAGAATCACTACTCAGTTGTGGAAGTTCTTGATAGTTTGCTTTGGATTTTTCCTCAATTGGACACTCTATCTTTTCTAAGGGATAACTTAAAGAGTACCCTCAAGTTTATATATGATGATGATTCATTTGAAAATGAGAAAACTTGTACATCACTACTTTTGAAACGTCCGAGGCATAAAAAGTTGAAGGATGTCAAAATGGAAAACTTTGAATGTACGGATCAACAGCAATTGAGAGACTATCTTTCACGCAGGAAGGGACGTCGCTGCCACATCTGTGTGGGATCCGCAAAAAAGGTATAAAGACACACAACTGACAACATTTTTGAAGGATGCAAGACGCGAACATAGAAGGTGCATCACATATGCCTGACGTTTCCCAAGTAATGCAACCTTTGAGCTCTCAAGAAATACAGCCTTAATTTGAGTCCAACAGATGTTTCCTAGTTTCATCAGTTTTTGTGTCCTAGTCTTATTCAACTAATTTTATAAATTTGCCTTATTGGATGATGCATGTACTAGGAAGTAATAGATTATTGAAACATTCGTTTTCCATGTTATTCATCTTGTTTACATTAGTGATTCTCTGGTTTCCCTCGGTAAGGTTTACTATCTTACTGCATCACAAGTTATATACTGCATTCACTCCTCCATCTATTAGTATCTAATACTATCACGATATCATAATGAATAATCTATGTTCAAATTCAAATCATTTATCGCGACCATTTATTCCTATTTCCATTCTGCAGACTGTGCTTATTTTACTATATAGTTTATTATAGGACGAAAAAATGCATTCTTTAATCGTTGCAGATATTGTTATATATGCCATCATCTGGAGTATGTCCTAGTGGGGATAATAGGCCGATTTCTTATTTTCCTCTGTTCAGATGTGATGGGCTACAATTTTCTAATAGGTGAACTTCAAGATGGTTGTAGTGCTGTCGTGTGGCTTGAATATCATTAGTAAAGGCAACCCATTGCACTAAAGCTCCCGCTATGCGTGAGGTTCGGGGAAGGGTAGGACCACAAGGGTTTATTGTATTGCATTTCCGGCAGAGGTTGTTTTCCATAGTTTGAACCTATGACCTTATAGAGGTATCAAATGGGCATGTAAGACTACACTAGGATGAGTAAAAATGAAGTTGAGTCAACAAACAGGCCGTTTCATAACTTACCCACAAGGGTTTATTGTATTGCATTTCCGGCAGAGGTTGTTTTTCATAGTTTGAACCTATGACCTTATAGAGGTATCAAATGGGCATGTAAGACTACACTAGGATGAGTAAAAATGAAGTTGAGTCAACAAACAGGCCGTTTCATAACTTACCCAAAGCTTGCTCTAGTTTTACCTTATATAAAATAAAAAAATATTAGGACCCCTAATTACCATTTTTTTAATTGAAATTTCAAGTAATTACCCAACATAACAATAGCTTTCAAACACATAGTAGCAACTAAGGGAATATGGTATTTCCTCTATGGAAAAAAAAAATAGAACTCCATGGACAGACAACACCAACAAAAAAGAGTAAATCTGGCTTGGGCAATGATTTTTGACTTATTTTGGTGGAATGAATGATAATTATGGTGGATTTTGATGGTGGTTATGTGGTATTTCCTTGTGATGGAATGATTGTATGTCGAGTGTATGTCAATCATTGATTATACGTACAATGGCATAAACATGAGATACAAGTAATACATCATAGTATGTTTGTCATGTATATCAGTATATCACAATATGTACATTGACATACACATGAAATATAAGTGACTACAAGTGATTCATCACGGTATGTTGTGTATATGCCGCTTGTATCTCATATGTATATCATTGTGTGTTATGTATATCATTTTATAGACACTGATACATAAGACATACAAGTGATACATGTATACGTCAAGGATCTCGTATATGTATTGCATACATATCATGTATAACGATAAGTGAACTAGGAGAGGAAGTTGTTGAAATCATGAAAGAGAACTCTAATAAAAGAAACAAAAAAGTTTTGTTCCTTCTCAGCTCACGCGGTGAGGGAGAACGTGGTTCAAGGTCTCATGCATCATCATGCAGTTTGTTCCTTCTTAGCTCCAAGTTGTTGATGTGTTCACCAAGCCACTGACAAAAGCTCATTTTCAACTCTTTCGGACTAAGCTAAGCTTCGCGTGCCACTGCCCACCTCCTTGGTAAGCTTTACTAATTTTTTGCATCACAAGTTATATATTGCATTCATTCCTTCATCTATTAGTATCTATGATGATATCATATACTATAATCTATGTTCAAATGCAATCATTTATCGCTGCCATTTATTCCTATTTACATTTGCATTCTGCAGACTCTGCTTTCTCTCTCAGGCATAATCTATTTTACTATATAGTTTAATATAGGACGAAAAAACGCATTCTTTAAACGTTGCAAATATTGTTATATATTCCATCATCTCAAGTATGTCCTAGTGGGGATAATAGGCCAAATCTTTCTTATTTTCCTCTATTCAGATGTGATGGGCTACAATTTTCTAATATGTGAACTTCAAGATGGTTATAGTACTGTCTTATGGCTTGAATATCGTTAGTAAAGGGCAGTCCATTGCACTAAAGCTCCCACATAGCGTTGGGTCCGTAGAAAGGCAAGACCACAACGGTTTATTGTATTACATTTCTGGTAGAGGTTGTTTTCCACAGCTTGAACGTATGACCTTATCGAGTATCAAAAGGCATGTAAGACTACACTAGGATGAGTAAAAATGAAGTTTAGTCAACAAACAGGTCGTTTCATAACTTACCCAAAGCATGCTCTAGAAATAGGACCCCTAATTACCACTTTTTTAAAAATAGAAATTTCAAGTACTTACCCAACATAATAATAGCAAAACGCATAGCAGCCAAGGGAATATAAGTATCCATTGATTTTAGGCTTTAAATTTGATAAACCCAGTCCCTTTCAATCTTTTCAATTGTTTCTCACCCTCCATTTCCTCAACAAACTCTCTATTCCTACGTCGTCGTCTTCCTACGAGGTTATATGGTATTTCCTTGTGGTGGTATGATTGTATGTCGAGTGTATGTCAACCATTCATTATGATATAGATACAATGACATAAACATGAGATGCAGGTAATATACATTATAGTATGTATGTCATGTATATCAGTATATCACTATACGTACATTGACATACACATGAAATATAAGTGACTGCAAGTGATTCATCACAGTATATATCGCATGTATCTCGTATGTATATCACTGTGTGTTATGTATATCATTGTATAGATAGTGATACATAAGACATGTATACGATAAGTGAACTAGGAGAGGAAGTTGTTGAAATCATGAAAGAGAACTCTAATAAAAGAAACAAAAAGCTTTGTTCCTTCTCAGCTCGCGTGGTGAGGGAGAACGTGGTTCAAGGTGTCATGCATCCTCACGCAGTTTTTTCCTTCTTAGCTCCAAGATGTTGATGTGTTCACCAAGCCACTGACAAAAATGAGCAACTCTTTCAAACCAAGCTAAGCTTCACGAGTGCCACTGCCCACGTCCACCTTGAGGGGGAATGATAGAGATACACGAAGCAGGTTAGTCACACATGATAACTAAACTAGCCCTAAGCGTAATCTAATTCATAGTTATGTATCCCTGGTATATTGTTAGTTGTATACCAACCATTTCACGTAGGAAAAAGATACACCTTTGGTAGGACTCTTAAGAGCCATGGCAATGTATAAATATACCTCTCTACGTAATGTAAACCCAATGAGAAAAGCCCATTATTTCTCTCTATTTTTCTGAATATTTCTACAACAACCAATTTCAAATTTCCAATGCCAGAAAATTTTATTCTTACTAGATAAGGATGTTCGTGCTTTGCACGGGCCCAATGTATAATTTTGTGTATATGTATGTATGTATATATATATATATATATATATATATTAAATTAAATAAATAAATTTTAATATACAACAATATCGCTATCACGGACATATCATAAGATCCTAAATGTATGTTTTATACAACCATGGAAATATCATACTATTGGATGCCCACATGACATTCACATGTTATAGTGACTGTTGTCTATTAACATTGGTACATATGCATTTATAAATTCTACAATAGCAGGCATCGTTTTCACCCCAAACTATACAAGAAAAGTCTAAGTCACACCTAAACTATATAAGTGACCTATTACACACCTAAACTATATAAAAGTGATATTATTACCTCCCCGCGACACTCATTCTAAGGCGCGTTTCTTACACTCGTTTTAGGCGCATCCAGCCTTTTGAATAACAAAAATAAATGGCTAAAAACATTAAAAGTACATCACTTTTAATTTCCAACGGATCTATTCTTATTTAAGCCAATTTGGGGCTCAAAACTAGGAAACCCTAATTCCAAAATTTGTCTCTCAAAATTAAAATTGAAGATCATTTGTTTGAAGAATTGCTGACTAAATATTTTTAATCCTTCGATTTCTTTCTATTTTGATGATATTTTGTCTTAATTTTGTTGTCATTTTCATAATTTTTTCTTCTCTCAAGTGTTGTTCAACCTCTCTTAAAACTTATTTTCTTAATCAAGATACTTTAATGGCTAAGATAAGTTTGAGTAGACTTTGTAAGCAAAAAGAAGATCATGAGTTGGACGAGGTTCGATGCAAACATGGACATCTTTTGCCTTTGATGACTTCATGGACCTCAAGAAATATGGGTAAATGATATTGGACTTGTCCTTACTATGGGGTAAGTGAGTTTTTTCTTCAAACATTGATCTTGAATAGTGTATACGAATCTAATTTCTTTCATTTTAGAATGCTAGATCATGCGATTTTTGGCTTTGGAAGGATGATGCTATTGATGAACGGTCGAAATTTGTTGTTCCTAAATTGTTGGGAAGAATTGGGAAGCTTGAGGAAAGAGTTGAATTTTCGATAAATTGTACATTTTATGAACAGAAAATAGTTGATGACAAGACTACTAGGACAATCAAATCTGTGGAGAGCAAAATAGACATGAACAAAATAAAATTGCGAATGGACAATCTTCAGGATGATTTGAAGATGATGAAGGCAAATAAGAAGAAATGGAAGATCAAGTTGGCTAAGTCCAAGAAAAGGGAAAAACAACTATGGACTACTCTCATTTGTGTATGTATTTTGGGTGTTAGTTTTCTATTTCAATTCATGATCTTGAAAGGAGCTCCAAGAAGACTGCCCTAAACTAAGTTGCTTTGTTTTTGTTATGTTTTAAGGAGTTGAAATTTGTATCAATTATTAGGTGTTGTCTTACACAAAACTGCCAGGTTGTGTAATTAAATTATTGTGTAATAAAATTGTAAGGTTGAACTTGACAGTTTTGGCTTTCAATTATTAGGTGTTACCTTAGACAAAACTGTCAGGTTGTGTAATTAAATTATTGTGTAATAAAATTGTAAGGTTGAACTTGACAGTTTTGGCTTTGTTTTCAGTGGTTCTTTATGTTGCAATTTGTATACAACATCACAACACTAAATGCAGTCACAGCTGCTGCACAACCACAAACACAAATTTCAACAACATCACAACACAAATTTAACATTAATAAATGCAGTCATAGCTGCTGCATAAGCACAAACACAAATTTCAGCAACAATAAACTTACAACTGGATAATCATTAACCAAAAATGAGTGTAATTACATCTTGTTGTTAAATAAATTTGCAAAAAGATCAGTACTATTAAACTAATTACAGTTACAAAATGCAGTCAAAGTTGCCACCAATAAATTATTCTGAAAGCAACCACAGTTGCCAACATCAGTGAACTACCAAAAAACAGTCTTAAATGCAGTCACAGCTGCCAACCCAGCTGCCAACATCAGTGAATTATTAAAAACATAGTCTTAAATGCAGTCACAACTGCCAAGATTTATACAAGGGGAACTATATAAATGCAGTCTTAAATGTAGTCTACACCAACTTCTCATAGAGATTGAACATTGAAGCTTTCTTGACTTAAGTGTGCAGCCTTGGACCTTGTTTGCATTTGTTTTTTGCCTCTCATTTCTTGTAGTTGCCCGGAAGTCATAGCTTTTTTTCCTTTTCATTTTACACCAGTTTTTAGTGTATATCCGAGATTTTCAGTCACAACTGCTGAAGACTTGGCAATTTTGAATCTCTCACTAGGCATTCCCAGCTATTCGAATGAAGAAAGTGTTAACTTTAGTAAATAAAATTGTAGTAAATAAAATTTAGATAGTAAAGGGATCAAAAGTAAATGTAGTAGTAAACTTACATTAAGAATTGTGCATCCACTTTGTGTGTGAAGTAATCCCATTCCAACCATTCTTGATCTGCCAGCACACTAAAAAGAAAGAAAATAAGATATTTAGTATAAGGTAAGCATAATTAGTTCACAACACTGTCAAATTAAATAAAATACCTTTTCTGTAGAATCTTTTGGTGGTCCCCTTCCTCTTCCAGTTGAACCTCTCTTTTTTTTAATAGTAGGTGCTGCACTTGGACCTGCACTTGGGACTGCACCAGCAGATGAACTTGGGCCAAGATTTGCATTAGTGACAGCAGCAGGTGCACCTATTGGACATTTTTTTTTGTTGTGATCCTTGTTATGGCAAGTGTTGTATGAAATCTCAATCCCCATCTTGAACAGTTTTCCAATTTTCTTTTTGGTTTCACCTTCTTCTTTTTTTCTATTCTTTCCAGGCCTACCTGGCATCTTACTAACAGGAGGTGGCATAAAAGAGATATTTTGTGATTGTGGCCATATCTTCATATTCAAAACTGATTGAATGAAGAAACTATATGTGTTCATGTAAGTTTCTCTATTGTACCAGTGAGAGTATAGTTTACTGGTTTTAGTTTTTTGTGGTGAAGAGCAACCACTGCATGAGGACAAGGTATACCCTTCAACATCCATGCTCTACAACTACAGTATTTTCTAGAAAGATCCACACTATGTCTATATCCTCTATCAAGCACCTCATACCCTATATCAAAATTTCATTCTATGTTGCACTTCATAGACCTTGTTGTATTACCATTTAGTGCTTTCATAGCCATTGGAGAAATATCACTGATCCAAGTATCATAAAAATTCCTCAGTCGTCCCACTTTTTTCATTATTTTTACCCTTATCTCCTCTAACATTATAATTATAGTCTTGTGACTAGCTCCTAATATTCATGCATTAAAACATTCTGCCATGTTATTGTCTACAACATCACACTTTGTTCCAAAGCTAAAGTAAACCTTGCTCCATCTCTCTGGATTAAAATACATCAACTTATCTAGTATTTCTTGCCTCCTCCCCCAACATCTTCATATAATTAATGTTATCCCTAAGCTTAGCCTCCAAGGTAGATCTTACATACCTTCAAAAATATTTTTTTCTTCTCAATACCTCTACGTATAACATCTTTTGACCTGTTTGCAAAGACATGCCTTGCACACATTCTATGTTCAATATTTGATAAATATTCAATTACAACAATTTCTAATCCCTATAACAAAAATAGAAACAGAAACAGTTACAACATAAACATAAACAAAAATAAAAACAGAAGTAAAAACAGTAATTCTTTACCTTTTGCATGTCTGTTATCACTATCAAATCCGTCTCATCTCCCAGATGAAGATCTTCTTTTACAATCCTGATAAACCAAATCCGAGTGGTTTTGTTTTCAATCTCAACCACTGCCCATGCTAATGTGAACATTTGATTTTTACCATCTTTACTCACAACAACTAATAACTGCCCTTTTGTCACTTCTTTTAAAAACATCCATCCAAACCAATGCATTTTCTACAACCAGCTAGGAAGGACTTCTTCATTGCATCAAAATATATGTAGAAGCCTTGAAATATTTTTCTACCATCTTCAAATGTTTCTTCATGAAGCTTCACTACTCATGTACTACCTGAATTTAATCTTAACAGCTCATCTCTATAATCTAAAATTATCTCAAATTTTAGATTATAGTCACCCATCAATTCTGCAATCACCTTATTTTTTGCTCTCCTACACATTGTTCTTCTAACATGTAAATTCAGTTTCTTCTTAATAAGCAGTTGAAACTCAAAAATTCTAATATCGATTGTTATTTTATCGTCTCATTAAAGTGGTTGGCTAAAAACTTGGTATTACAAAGTTTGTTCTTATTGATAGGATCACACTTATGAACTGGATTGTAGGTCTTCACAACAAAGTTCATGAACCTAGAATCAATGCTAGCATAAAAAAAAGCCATGGACAACCAGTTGTACACCTAACCCTTACCCTTGTAGGTTCATTAACATATTTTTCAATTGCAACATATTCAGCAATAGCATATTTAGTAACAGCAGCTCTAAATTCATTAACACTTTCAAAAATAAGTCCTAACTCCCACACAATTTTCTGACAGTCTGAACTATATTTAACTCTTTTAACTTTTTTCCTTTTTCTAGCCTTATCTCTATGTTCAACGTGTTCAACTTCATTTTCTTCATCAGTTACATCATCTGAATCTGTTTCAAAGCTGGCAGCTTCAGAAGATGGGTAAAAAGATTCATCACCAGCTAACTTACCCTCCAAACTATTTCTATCACCACCTACAGATTTATCATAGCCAATATCTGGTCTCTTTCTTTCAGTTCTTAACTTAACATGTTCAGGAATTACTGGTCTATGTCCCCTCTTTCTTCTTTTTCTTTTCCTATTTTTTTCCTAAGACCTCGTAACTCTTCATCCATATATTTATCCATATCTGTCCCAATCTCTACACCTCCATCAATAAATTCTACATCTGAATCTACAACAAATTCAGAATGTGCAACATGTGAATTAGTAGGAGCAGCAGTAGAACTACTAGGAGCAGCAGCTATAGGAGAAGAGACATAAGCAGTAGGTTGGTCAGTATGAGGAGAAGAGACATGAGCATTAGGTTGGACAAAAGAAAAAAAAGCATAAGCAGTGGTTGGACAGTAAGAGAAGAAGAAGTATGAGCTGTAGGTTGGTCAAAAGGAGGGGCATCTTCACTATTTTTAGATGTCATGTCAACATTCTCAATGTCATTTTCATTGTCTTTGTTAAAAGACACGCCACTTTTCCCCTCCACATGTCCTTCCCCATCACTTTACAAATTCTTAAAAAGGTGGGGCCAACTCACGTTCACCAATTATGTGACACACAAAAGCTTTCAAAACTTGCCCATTACCCAATTTCTTTGAAATGTCAATTGTGTCCTTGTCTGACCTAATTTCTTTTAAATTAGAACACTTAGGCAGTCTAACATATAGTAAGCATTGTTCCGGATCATACCCTAAATACCTTACACAATCCCTAAATTCAAAATAAGACAACTTATCTACATCAACATCAAAAAATTCAGTAACTTGTCCACCCTCATATCTTTTTCCTTTTTTTCTCCTTCACCTTACCCTTATTAAATTCTCCACCATGGTAAAATCTCAAAGTGATCAGTTCAAAACTCAATTTATAAACCTGAAATCATTGACCATAAAAAAACAATAAAGATACAAGTCTCACAGTACACAAAAACTAAAAAATTATAGTATTTATGCAACAATTCTAAGTATCACGGGTTATTTATCACATATTGAACCTCACAGCTCATATTGTTACAGATTGAATCACATAAATAAACTATAACACATTAATTTTAAAGATAAATTAAAGACAGCAAAAATCCCTAATTCAAAATCCTAATTCAAAATCCTAGTCAAAACCCTAGTAAAATCAAACAATTATAAATGTCAAGGGTTATATTATCACATATTAAGCATCTAAATAGGAATAAAATAAATTAATTTGGACAGATTAAAGACGGCAAAATCCTAACTCAAAAAACCTAGATCTAAGTTAGGAAATGAAAATAAATCCTAGATCTACTATATTTAGGAAAGAAAAAAACTAACATTTTAACTGAAAATCAGTAGTTTCTACATAAACAATCGTAACCCTTAGTTTTTATCCTAAATCGTACCACCTCCATTGAAATCAACCGAATCAACTTCAACTAAAAAGAGATAAAAAATAATTTTTGCTTGTCAACAACAAAAAACACAGCAAAATTATTGTTTATCTCTTCTATTGGGTTTAAATTTGATAAAAAAATTAAAAAGAAATGAGAGGTGAATTAATCTTCTATCGGGTTTTTGCTCTCATCAGATGACTTTTCATTTGGATGGATGTTTTAATCAGGTTAGGGTAAAATATGAGAGCTAGGTCGGATCAGAAGGGTTAAATAGATGGGTTAAAAGAGTGATAGGATCGGGTTAGATTTTTAATAAAATAGAAAAATTAGATTAGACACGTGGCACCACAAGAGGGCGAGTGGAGTGCACTCCACTCATTAAACTTGGGCATGGGTGTCCCAGGGAGGTAATAATATCACTTTTATATAGTTTAGGCGTGTAATAGGTCACTTATATAGTTTAGGTGTAACTTAGACTTTTCTTGTATAGTTTTGGGTAAAAACAATGCTTTTTTTCTTCCTTTCTACTGTGTTTAATCTCTTGAGCATTCATGATCAATACCTGTTAAATTAAATTTAATGATTAAATTAGTTTAGAAGTTCAAAATTTAAATATAAACATTTTTTTCATTGAAAGAATGCATCTCTTTCCAATCATGATTTACAAATCATGATTCACATTTAGGTGTTATCCTTAAAGGATGTGTTGAAATTTCATTCAGTACAGAATATGATAAGATTTTTTTATTCAAAGAACACAAACATAAAGCTATTAGGATAAAAATTTCAATTACCTATGTTGCTGTGAACTATCTTTGTGAAAAATCAACATAAACAAGAAGGTATTTTGATGTGACTCCGTGAGGAAAGACAACATATTGCTTATAATTTAATAAAAAAATTAAATAAGTTGTACTTATACCACACGGTCAAATATAGACACGGACATGCAAATAGCTATTACCGAAGAGATGAAACTGCAAAGTAGACATTTAAAGACATATATATTAAATTAACTTTTAAATAATTATGCAAAATATTTTAAAGAAAAACTTAGCAGATCGTAAAATTTGGTATGATAACTAAAAAGAACAAATGATAATGGTTTGTCAATACTCAATAGTATAAGGACCAAAGTTCACATTTTGCTAGTAATAATTAAAGGCTCAACTATTTTCAACATATATACATATCGACCCCCAAACGCTGAGTATCTAACCCCTTCAAATCTGCACTCCCAATAGCCGAGCCTCCGTCGTGCCACCTCTTTGACGTCGTTTATCTATTTCTCCAAAAGCCTAAACTCTATCTTCATTTTTGTTTCAAAATTCAGCGAAAATATTGATGTCAAAGAGTTCGAAAATGCTTCAATGCATTAATTTTTGTATGTGTGTTACTATCTAAGATGGTCGTCAACTGGTCGAAAAATTCATGACGTTCGACCAACACATGAACCTCGTTCTCGAAGAGAAAAATAGATAATATAGATAAAAAAAAATTACAAACACATGCTGAAATTAAATTAAAATTGTTCATTCTACCAAAAAAAATGCATATTTACTAAAAAAATCTAGAAAATTATAGCTTGTTGAAGGAATAAATAAATATCTGAAAAAAATAAATGAATGAGAAGGTAGAAAAACTTACATACAGATATATGAGAATTGAGAACTGATGAAAGGAGGTTATTGTGTAATATAAAGACACTTTTACCTATTTATTTGAGTCATCTATTCTATTCTAGAAATGTCAATCTAGAAGCTAGAGCCATTAATTTATTATTTTTTATTCTAAAAATATTATCTTGTAATGTCATTTAATGTCCATGTGGTTGAAACTATAGTCACACAGATAGATACTATTTGTGTGGTAAAGCAATAATTCCCCAATCCTACTCCCTCCGTTTTATTTTAGTTGACTCTCTTTTAAAAATATTTCTTTCAATTTAGTTGTCCCTTTAATGAATTCAAGAGGATTTTAATATGTTCTTCCAATAATACCCTTATCAATAAATGATTAAACAAATTGTATATGCTCAAATTTATATTTTCAAAGCATAATTGATAAGGCTCAGAAGTAGTATAACACTATGTTTTACTTTGCCGCAACGCCTGTTTATGAACATGAGCACTGCTTGATGGATGTTTTTTGTAGTTTGTTTTTGTAATAACTTTTTCATTACATGTTTAAGGATTTTGACATTTACTTTCTGCTCATGAAAGTCCTAAGTCGTGGGTCTATCGAAAACAACCTCTCTACTTCACCTGAGGTAATGGTATAATCTGTGTACACTCTACCCTCCCCAAACCCCACTATGTAGGAATACACTGGGTATGTTGTTGTTGTTGTTGTTGTTATAATTAAAGAGGTTAATTTGGTAAAATAGACCTCTAATAATATTTTTTCTTAATGGGTGTGTCATGTCCATAGGGGTCAACTAATACGAACGGAGATGAGTATTTTATTTATCACAATTTTATCGGACACAAAATTTAAGAAAAAAATAATAAATTCATAAGATTTACAAAATTGTTAAAGTCACTTTAATGTTTACTTTTTAATTATCTTTTCTTATTAAGTGAGAGACAATAAAATAAAATAAAATAAAAATAATGGTATAAAATGGTTGTCAAATAAGAAAAGCTGACTTTTTTAGGACGAATTTAAAAGAAAATGGTTGACTCTTAAAATTAAATGAAAAAAATATAATTTTTAACAGATTTTTTTGACATTTATTACATACAATGAAATAGATATATAAATATATGCATATTGTAATGTGCATGTGGTTCAGTCATAGCTACATGACTAGATATTCACATGTGGTAGAGAAGTGGAAGCATGAAAAGATATTTCTATACAACTATTACAACAATAAATAGATATGAAATATCAAACATACCCTTAATTATTATAATATATTTGAAATTCTAAAACTACCATTGGTCATCCTTAACTCTCTTTTCTATATAGTAGAAATTCGTGCCTTAATTAATTTTTTGATGCCATGTAGATTTTGTATTGTTTTTGGTTAGTAACACGTGATTTTTTACATATTTTTGAATATTTTACACATGCCATTATTTAGGGCTATTTAATAAAAAAAAATACACACATTATGTATTACATTAGATCAATGACTACAAGATGTGTGTCACTCATCACTTATGTCTTCCATATCATAATTGAGTTACACTTTACATATATACATACATTGTGTAGTGTAATTTGTAAACATTAGGTGTGAATAAGTAGTAATCTGGCCGTTTCCACCCAAATGAATTTAGAATGTAATATAAGTGTTGGGTACGATGTAATTTTGATGATTGAAAAACTGACAAAGTGATATGAAACATGTCAGTCAAGCTGGTTCACAGATACACTGTCTCATGTAGCTGAACTTGTAGCAAAATCATCGATGATTAAAGACAAGGGTGGAAGAAATCAAAAACCAGATGAGTGGTTAATTTTGATAAACTCAAGAAAATAAACATATAAGAAGTTGAATTTGATTCAAACACTTGATGATAAAGTGAAAGCAAGTTGAGTTGAAAAAGGAGTCTTGTGGAAAGAAGGAGTTTCACTTCTGAGCATATCCTGGAGAGTCCTATGTGTAGAAGGAGAAAAATTTTGCAGATTGAAGAAGTCTACACAAGATAGAAAACTTACTAATTGAAGGACTCTTTATTAGATCAGTAAAGTTTTTTATGGCTGACACATGAATGGACCATGTTACTTGATCTGGTTCAAGCATGGAAAGATAAGTTTCAGGTTTCACTGATAGATGTAGACAAAGATTGCTTAAAGTCAGGAATGAATGAGTGAGCCAAATTCTGATATACTCAAGTTACTAATCACGTGAGAAATTGAAGAAGTTGTGGTTGAGTAAAATACTTGAAGATAAGATGATTTAAAGAATTAGAGTTTGACTACAACACTAAGGAGACAAGAGTTGGAATTAAAGAAGAAGTCTCACTTGAAGTAGAACTCTATGCAATGAGAGTTCTGATTAAAGGGGGAGTTTCAAATAAAGAATGACTCTTTGGATAGTTGTTCTTAAATAAGAGATGTATCATTCATAGTAACTTGCACACTTACAGAGAGAGAAAAGGCTAAACACGAGCAAATTAAGAAAGTTCATATTTGAGGGAATTCTGACTGAAGATTCAAGTGCTGCCAATACAAAGGAATAGATTGATGAATTTGTTTCACAGGATTAAACTTTACAGTTCATGAGTCATTTTAAATGTATTGTTCTTATTGAGTTGTAATTTATTGCTTTCCTAGATTGATTGTTTAGGAACAATACTGAGATGAGTTAACTTCAAGTTTGGGATAGCTCGAAGTGGGTTCAACAGTCAAAGGTGATTGTTGAGTTATAGGAATTAGAGTTTATAATTCCAATTATTGAGTTATAGGAATTAGAGTTTATAATTCCAGTTATTGAGGTATAGGAATTAGAGTTTATAATTCCTAGTTGTTCGTTACAAAAGTTTTGTAATCAGTCGTTGTTGAGGCTCAGAGTTATTTAGTAAAGCTGGGGTTAAATCCTGTAGAGGTACAGGTCGTGGTTTTTTACATCTTTTTGAGTCGGGTTTTTCCACATAAAAATCATTATGTTCTTTTCTTTTTGTTTTACTATTTTCTTGAAACACGTCAGACAACCCATTTCATCCATAGGCAACTCTTACGTTAAAGTCACTGATCAGTAGGGCACGTACTCTAACTAGTGGTATTAAAGTGAGGTTGTCTTAAAAAGGGCTAACACCTAAGAAAAAAATCAATATGATTAATTCCGCACTACTTTCTGGTTATAATGAAGGTCAATCCACTATTAGACCTCCATTCTTTGATGGTTCTCACTTTATTTTGTGGAAAGCTGGGATGAAAATGTTTCTTCAAAGTGTAGATTATGAATTATGGGACAGAATTATTGATGGACCAACAATTCCCATGAAGATAGTGGATGGAAAATAAGTTAAAAAGGTAAGGAGTGAATTCACCCCGGAAGATCTTGTTGCACTCAAAAAGAATGCAAAAGCCCAAAACATTCTTGTTTGTGGTCTTGGTCTAACCGAGTACAATAGAGTGTCTAATTGCAATACTGCTAAACAAATCTGGGATGCATTGGTGAATGCCCATGAAGGCAGTAGCCAAGTGAGAAAATTCAAAATTGCATTACTTTTCACTGAATATGAGGCTTTCAAAATGGAGAAAAATGAGTCACTACAAGAAATGATAACTAGGTTAACTTTGTTGGGAAATGAGATATCATCTCTAGAAAATATTTTATCTACTGAGGAACAGGTAGAGAAGGCTTTGAGAGTCCAACCAAAGTCTAAGTGGAATGTCAAAGTTACAGCCATAAGAGAAACTAAGGATCTCACTAGAATGTCCCTTGATGAGTTAGTTGGAAATCTGAAGACCTATGAGATGAACATGGAGGATCTAAATAGGGCATCTGAAAGTGATTAATCAGATGATGAAGAAGATGATAAAACTGCTCTCATGGCCATTGGAGATTCGGACATGGAAGAAGATGATGCAAACTCTGAGGTAAGTATTCTTGAACTCAAAGAGAAGTTGCATTTATTTTCTAAAATGAAACTTGCTTCCTTAAGATAATTTCTAAGAATTAACTTCTGATAGGGATGAGTTATTCAACAATCTTGCAAGTCTCAAGTTTGATTTTATTGATCTAGAAACTTGTAAGAACAATGTTGAAAAGGAAAAATGCACTCTTAAGGAACAGGTTAGCAGACTTGATTTATCAAACCTGACCCTCAAATCTGAAGTTCTAAAACTGTCTCTTTTTTAAAAAGAAAAAAAGGTCAAAAGTGAGGAACAAGAAAAGATTGAGTCAGAATTGACTAAGATTAAACATGAATACCTTTGTGAAAAAAAAGGTTAGTCAACTAAGTCAAGAAGTTTCTAAATTAAAAATTGATCTTGAAAGAGCTAATAGATGGACATATTCTTTAAGACTTGTTCATAAGCTAGGTCAAAGAACTTACAATGAAAATATTGGGTTGGGCTTTTATAAAAGTTCTAATGCTATTAAAGATTTGTGTTATATTTGTGGTAACCTGGGACATCCAACCACTGAATGTCCAGTTGTAGCAAAAAGCAAATCAAGAAGCATAAGCCTAGCAAAAGAATCTGGTTTTATGTTAGCACAAGCTAACAAGAAAGTCAAAACTGGTCAGAGAAACAGGTCACATAACATGTTGCCTCGATGGGCTACAAGGAACCTCATACATCCTTTCTCTTATAAGAAAGGACCCAAGCTTTTCTGGGTTCCTAAAGTTAACCCCTAATTTGTTTTGCAGGTGAGATTGAAAGGAGGCAAAGAAAATTAGTACGTGGAGAGCTTGCTCGAGGCATAAGACTGGAAACAAATGAAGTTCCTTCCACTTACCATATTTAAAGAGGGAATGAATCTTTTGGAGATGGTAAAAGGAGCACCATTACTAGATTTGAAAAACTTGGGAGAACTAAAACAAAACCCTTTTTAAAGATGATCAGATTTGGAGTGCTCATGTAAGAGGGTAGCAAGGGAGATTTTTTTTTTTTTTTAAAAAAAATGACAGTGAAACTGATGAGCATGTATAGGAACACATTGTACTACCTGGTCCAACTGTTGTACAGACTGAGGGCATATTGACAGGGGGAACAATAAATCAAGAAATTGATGCATCAATAACAACAACACAAGCTGTTGATAATTTTGTTGGTAGGTCATAAGAATTGGTGTTGTCAAAAGAATCTTGAGATATCTCATGGGAATCAATGGCTTGAGACTATGGTAATCAAAGAAAAGTAAATTTCACTCTTGAGGGCTATAAAAATGTTGACTATATGGGTTACTTCATGGACTGGAGAAGCACCAAAGGCACTAAGTTGAGTATATTTTGAAAGGAATAGGTTAGACTTGGAGATGATTAAAATTGCATCAACTCCCCTCAATGATTGACTAGAATAACTATTTTTCCTTTTAATCTTATTAGCTAAAATATTATTCGATTCAGTCTTGCACATTTTGTTGTGTGTCCCAATTTCAGATTTTTGACTTTTCTAACCTAATTTTGTATTAGATTGTGCAGAAAAAGAGGTACAATCAAGTAATTATGATCACAAAGTTCTTATTATCAGGTATGCTCTACACTGACATAAGCATAGGCTGTCTAAGTTGAAACAGTTGAGCACGCTTGTTTCATTCCTCATACTTCATCCTTCCATTGTCCTATGATGTTGACGAGTTGATTGACCAAATTTTCTTTGACTCTCTCCAAATAGTTGTGCACAAATGTGTTAATTCTACACCAAAAACTCCTTCTTCTCTCTCAACTAAAATATCAGTTTGTGTATCATGAATTTGCCACACTTGATCATCAATCACATGCAACATATGTTTTTGAAGAATGAAAAGGAACATGCTCTCCCTTTTAGTTCCTAATTGGCTATTTTTTGGAGGACTTCTCAATCCTAGTTCAGGTTTAATGTATAAAATAACAATGGATGTTCTTGAATAGATGAATCATGTTGCCCTACCTATTTCAATAAAGAGGGCTAACACTCATTTGAAATAATTGATAATAAAGAAATGATTTAGCTGTGAAAAAAAATTTGAGCTAGAAGCTGCACAAGACAGTGATGAAGTGGAATAAAAGGTCCTTAAGGCTAGGATCATGACTTTGAAGCTTGACCTTGATTGATAGAGGGATGAAAATATTGAAGTCATTCGTCAATTGACACAGTTGATATCACCTGTTCCACCTTCCTTATCAGCTCCTCGCTATTTGTATCCTTAGTCACGTCCCACTTTTATACCATATTTTTTTTATTAATGCTCAATTGTTTTGCTTTGTTCAGTACTAGCTTAGGTTTAATGTGGAACATGCTCTGCCAGTTAAATGGAATGGTTATCATTGCTAAATTGACTCATATTTTTGCACTCTTTAATATATTACTATGTTGGATAAAGTCTTTGTCTGATTGTTTTAGTGATAGCCCCAGTGGATATGAATAGCATAACAAATCACTTTGGCTAGTATATTATTACATTGAAATGGTTTTCGATGATGCCAAAAGGGGGAAGATAAGAGGGTTTGCAATATTTATAACCCATTGACTAACTAGTTTCATTCTAGTGTTTTATATTTTAGTGCCTACAGGTGAAGATGTTTTAATGCACAAAGACAAGAGGTTTGTAATCATCAAAAAGGGGGAATTTTTTGGGTACGGTGTGGTTTTGATGATTGACAAACTGACAAAGTGATATGAAACATGTCAGTCAAACTGGTTCATAGACACACTGTCTCATGTAGCTGAACTTGTAACAAAATTATCAATGATTAAAGACAAGGGTGGAAGAAATCAAGAACCAGATGAGTGATTAATTTTGATAAACTCAAGGAAATAAACATATAAGAAGTTGAATTTGATTCAAACACTTGATGATAAAGGGAAAGCAAGTTGAGTTGAAAAAGGAGTCCTATGGAAAGAAGGAGTTTCACTTCTGAGCATATCCTGGAGAGTCTTATATGTAGAAGGAGAAAAAATCTGCAGATTGAAGAAGTCTACGCAAGATAGAAAACATACTAATTGAAGGATTATTTATTAGATCAGCAAAGTTTTTTATGGCTGACACATGAATGGACCATGTTACTTGAGTTGGTCCAAGCATAGGAAGACAAGTCTCAGGTTTCACTGATAGATACAGATAAAGATTTCTTAAAGTCAGGATTGAATGAGTGAGCCAAATTCTGATATACTCAAGTTACTAATCACGTGAGAAATTGAAGAAGTTGTGGTTGAGTAAAATACTTAAAGATAAGATGATTTAAGGAGTTAGAGTTTGACTACAACACTAAGGAGACAAGAGTTGAAATTGAAGAAGGAGTCTCACTTGAAGTAGAACTCTATGCAAAGAGAGTTTTGATTAAAGGAGGAATTTCAAATAAAGAATGACTTTTTGGAGAGTTGTGCTTAAATAGAAGATGCATCATTCATAGTAACTTGTGCACTTATAGGGAGAGAAAAGGCTAAACACGAGCAAATTGAGAAAGTTCGTAATTAAGAGAATTCTGACTGAAGATTCAAGTGTTGCCAGTACAAAAGAACAGATTGACGAACCTGTTTCACAGGATTAAACTTTACAGTTCATGAGTCAGTTTAAATGTAGTATTCTTATTGAGTTGTAATTTATTGCTTTCCTAGATTGATTGTTTACGAACAATACTGAGCTGAGTTAACTTCAAATTTGGGATAACTCGAAGTGGGTTCAACAGTCAGGGGTGATTGTTGAATTATAGGAGAGTTTATAATTTCAGTTATTGAGTCATAGGAATTAGAGTTTATAATTCCAGTTATTGAGGTATAGGAATTAGAGTTTATAATTCCTAGTTGTTGGTTACAAGAATTTTGTAATCAGTCGTTGTTGAGGCTCAGAGTTATTTAGTGAAGTTGGGGTTAGATCCTGTAGAGGTACAGGTCGTGGTTTTTTACATCTTTTTGAGTTGTGTGTTTTCCACGTAAAAATCATTATGTTCTTTACTTTCTGTTTTACTGCTTTCTTGGAACACGTCAGGCAACCTGTTTCATCCATAGGCAACTCTTACGTTAAAGTCATTGATCAGTAGGGCACGTACTCTAACAATAAGGAAAAGAAAAAATCTAGAGCAATAAGAACATATAAACACAAAATTTCACCTCATACTCGATTTTAATCCAATCCAAAATTATCTCATCTTTCCAAACTCTTAACACCTGGGGATCGCTTGTTAGAGTGTATAAAAATAATGATAAATAGGGTGTATTAGTAATGCTTGCATTATTAATGCAAGTATTAATAATACTGGTATTATTTATGCAAGCATTATTTTTATACAACGTTTGATTTGATGTATTAAAGTTAATTATATTTACATAATTTTTATAAAAAGATGTTTGTTTACCAAAATACCCTTCTTTGCACACTCTCTTTTCAACGGGTAGAAGGAAATACATCCAACATTAGCAAGTAGCACCAAGCAGGGGCGGACCTACATATATTTTTGGGGTGCTCCGGCACCCAGTAAACTCGACGCAGATTAGATATAATTACATAAAAAATATACAAAAATAGGTATAAAACATATAAATGCACCCACTGAAAAAAAAGGTTGGTTGGGTGCACTGACATTTAAGTTGATCTTAAGCTTCTCCACTAAAGGGACGTCCGGGTTCGAACCTTGTTGAGGTGATTTTTTAATTTTTTTCAATTTTTAAATTTTTAAAGCACCCACAATCCTTAAATCCTGGATCCGCCACTGGCACCAAGAGTACCCCGAAGGAGATGTTTTTCATCTTAGCTAAAATTATTGTAGCAATTTTTTTCTGGTTTAAATTTTTCTTCTTCTGATTTGGAAATGGATAATTCGTTTCTTTTCTTGGTGTAGACAATAGACTATCATAGAAAAGGAAGGAAATGGGGAATATAATATGGCAAAGAATTCTCTCTTTTCCATGGCAAAGTACAAGAGAGAGGTCAACTTCTTAAAATGGTGGGAATTTAGGAATGGAAAATGTGATAATGGTAAGAGAAAAAAGTGGGAAAATATTTTGAGGGATAATAATGTCATTTAACAAGTTAATGCATGTGTTTGGAGTCATTATATTGCTAATACATAGAAAATGGTGTGTATTACTAACACACGCCTCAATACATGATAGAGTCTATAACTAATGCAAGCATTAGTTATACATATGCTAAAAAATGTACCAAACAAGGTACTAACAATACACATTAATTAATGCATGCATTAGTTTTTCCAATACACTCTACCAAACGACCCCCTAATGTTTCTCTATCACTTTGCGAAACCCTATTCCCCAATACGTAGTGTGTTGGGTATCGAAGGAAACAAGAAATATTTTTTTTCCTTTTTTAGTTTGATAAAATGTTTGAAAAATATTTTCTTTAGAAAAATAAGTTCCTTAAAAATGAGGAAAATGACTTCTTTAATGAAAGTTGGGAAAACAAGTTGCATAAGTGACATTCTATGTTTATTGTATTCTACCACCTACCCAATGCTGCCAACCTCTACCCCCGACAATCCCACCACTCTCGAGGCCCCATAATCTAGTTTTTTGTTAGATTACATATGAATGCTCTTGAAATAACAATTTTTTCTTACTTACCATAACACTAGAAAATAAGCAAGAGATCAATTTATTTTCTATAAAACATATTCCTTCATACCAAACACACCTCTAATGTTAACAGGTCCTCTTTTTAACTAAAACGTTTCAATTAAAAAGAAAAGGCGAAATGGTCTCGTGGATCCCTGTACTTGTTCCTGTTTGTAAAGTGGACACTTCTACTTAGTCTTTTGTCATCTAAACCCCACAATCCATCAAAATCCAACATTTTGAACCCTTCTTATGCATATGTGACATTAAATTGATAAATTGGCAAAACGTGTGTCTACACGCATTTTTTAAGCGCGTGATTCAGTATTTTTAATTTAAAAATATTTTTAAAAATTTTTAAAAAATTATAGAAGGATTTAAATTCCAGCCCCTCCCCCTAACGACCCAACCGCTCCCTCTCCCCCCCTCGATCTAGTATCCCCATACCCCGTGCCCCATACCCCCAGCTCGTCCAACACACTTTCCCATCTCCCTCCCACCTTCCACCCCCGTCCAGCACCCCCACCCCGTCCAACACCCTCCCCCGTCCCCAACCACCACTAACCCCATGCAACAAAACCACCACATCACCAGTCAACCTTTCCTCCTCCCCCAGCTGTCGTCGTCGTTCCACCACCACCACACCAATGACCCCTTTTCCCTTCCCCCCCTCCCACCCATCTAATCCACTACCACCACATCAACCAAAATCTCTCTCCATCCCCCCCCCCCCCCTCTCTCGATGAATTTTATTTTAAAAATAATTTTTTAATTTATTATTTTATTTTTATTTAATGGTAGAGATGATTTTTAAAAAAATAATGGTAGAGATGAATTTTTTTATGTTGAAGTTTTTAATCTATAATCTATATCTATATCTATAACATATAAAAAGTGTGAAGACCTTTAGAAAAGTGATTTAAACTTTTTGTCCTTCATTAAAAGTCTCAGTTTTAGATAAAATTGTCTTTATCCTAATTTTTTTAATAAATAAAACTTAAAATTCATTGAAATTTGGTTATTAAACCTTTCCTTATTGAATTATATACCTTAAATATAGGCTTTTAAAATCAATTAAAAATCTTTAGAAAAATTTTAATTGGAAGCTTGGCACGTTAGTACATAAAAAGTACAACTATAAGCATTATATGAACTTTTTGAATTAATTTTGTATGGAAATTGCTAAGTAACATCCAATTGTATTTTTAATTGACAAATTATTTTCAAAAATAAAAAATAAAAAAAAATCTATGTTATGTATATTTAATATTTTTAAATTAATATTTAATTATTTTTATAATATTTAAAATTAAGAAATTCTAAATATATGGTAAGAGACAAAATATATGTAGATTTTTTTAGAAGAATTAACAATTGATGATTTTTAAAATTTGTGGTGAGAAAAAAGTATAGTTTAAAAATTAAAAGTTCTAAATTTATGATAAGATTTTTAAATTTTCTCCATAAGAAAAGACGTTAATGAAGGAAATATTAATTTTTATTTAATGTCACTCATAAAAGTGATAAAACCAAACTCAATGATACCCAATTTCCAATTAGAAAGTACATACGTGATTCATCAAAATTTAAAAACAATATACATGTAATTACTGAAGTTACGGTTATAAAATTTAGAAGTCTGTATAATAGGTTACATGCTTACATATGTCCCAATTATTTTGGTCACAAAGCATGTATTCATTCATAATCTTTCTTCCCAGCAAGTCATATATCTACAACTATTCTATGTTATATATCGTATTTACATTTAATTTATGTGCCTAGCTTTTATTCCTTTACTTTTATTTTCTTGCCGAAATTTTTAATTTTTTTTATATGTGATTTGGTTTTGTTTTGTAATGTGTTTCTTTTTTTCACTTTAGTTTGTTTGAATGATTGTTACGTATTGTTTCATAATGCAACATATTGTATTTTATTATATTGTATCATACTGTATTGTTTTAGTAAATACAATATTTGAATAGATTGTATCATTTTTGTTTTCATTACTAATATCATACATCAACAATTTTTTATAGCAATCGTAAACAGTTCAAGCTTCCAATGCAAAGATGGAAGCAGGACTAAGAAAGTTATTCAATCCGTTCAATTAGAAGCAAGATTAGCTCATCATATTTTGAGGACATGGATGATGATCTAATGAAGATCCAGATATGCTTAAAATAGTGGCAGGACTACAAACTATGGTTATATATCAAAAGGAGAGAGATATCTTAACAAATAGTTTTGGGTTGAAGTAGAATTAATCAAATATGTATCTGTTGAGTGTCTTGAAATCATATAAAAATTGACTTTATCTCTCTCTTTTTTCCTTTGTTTAATGATGACTTCGATTTGATTATGTAATTTAAGTATATTCACTAGGTTTTTTCTTTTTATAATTTCTTGTGTTTTCTTTTAGTTGAAAATTTTTTAATTGAAAAATTGAATGAAATAGACAATGTTGTCGTTGAATGAAGTAACTAAAAAAAAAACAAAGGTTTCATCTCTTTCTTTCATTTTTCTTTATTTTAATTGTGACTTAATTTTAATTATGTTATTTAGCTATGTATATTTTAGTACATCATTCATTAATATTGTAGTTAAATTTTTAATTCAATTTATTTGTTGAATTTGAAATATAAGATTTTAATTAAGTGTTGAATCTTGATATGTGGAGCTTTTATTTGGATGATGAAGTTTAGGGTTATAATCGACTCTTTTAATTTAGAGCTTACTAATTTATCAAGTACATTATTTATGTAATATGCTTAGCAATTGTTAAATTTATTTATTTTGTAACTCAATTATATTGCTTAGTAATATTTATGTAGTTTTTTTAAAAGTTATGTGCTCAATGATATAAGTCACACACGTAATAATTTGTTCACTTCATATACATAATTTTATCATCAATATGGTACACACGTGCAACGCACGTATCCTAAGCTGGTTATATGATATATAGGAGAAATCTCAAGTCAAAATCTCATCGTCGTTGTTGAACCTTTTGATTTTATAATACAAATTATGAGATTTTATAATTTTGAATCGTAATTTTATGATATATAAATTCTGATTTACATTATAAATTGATTAAGTCATATCAATATGATATAAATTGCTATTTAAATTTTTTAAATAATGATGGAAATGAATTTTATTTTAAAGAATAAAATTTTAATTTATTATTTTATTTTTGGTTTAATATTATTGATTAATAACCCAACAAATTAATTAATGAATATATTATGGCATGTCAGTGACGAGAATATGACATGACATTTTTGTAAGGAGAGTGAGCCACACACATGATCGGAATGGTTCAAAATGTTCAATTTTGATGAATTGAGGATTAAGATAACAAAGGATTAAGGAGAAGTATCACACTTTACAAACAGAAATAAGTAAATGATGTACGAGACCATTTTGCCAAAAGAAAAGTACAAAGAAGAACTAATACGTTTAAAAATCAAAATTCCCCACTTTGGACCTGGATTTCCGGCTTAATATCCACTAATTCAATTTCTAATACCCCTCTCTATCTCTCAAGAAAGTTACCAATTTATACTATTACTTTACTTTAAATTAAGGGATAAGAGTGAGTGATAGCCAGCTGAAATAGGCAGTTGGCGATTGTCATGTGTGCTTCTAGTCGAGATCATTTTATAATTTTATAATTTTTTTAATTAATTAGTTTATTTTTATTTTTAATTTGTTATATCTTTAAAGATTACTTACAAAGTTGCCTAATTTAGTACAACTATCAATCAAAATTCAAAATACATGTGACCCTTTTCCTATACCTTTTTCACCTGCCTAATAGTGATTGGGCACAATAACTTCGTCACCTTTGTAAGTTTTTATAATTTAGTTACTATTCTAATAACCCTGACATATCCCCTCACCACCCTACAACTATTTATTATTGGTTTCCCTAGATAACAAAGTGACCTAAAGATCTTATAAGTAATAAAAAGTATATAAAGTTAACATATTGTACAGAATCTAATTTTCGTCGCACCAATAAATAAGATCTTTATACCAAATGGGATTCGAATTTCACTTTTCATTGTATACCTCGGTTGACATGAGAGAGAAGAAAATATCTTCATATATTTTTTTGTGTGTTTTTAAAGTTGATTTGGAAGGCAAACGACTTGACACGTAGCACGTGACAGGTAGGCAGGAAACCTCTTCTTTTACATTATAAAATATAAATATTTTGAATTACAGTAATATTAATTCCTACTCCGGTATCAGTTTTCCATTTTAGAGAATAGTTGTCCATATGATTAAATCAAAAGAATTACTAATATCTACTATACTATTCTTACATTTAATTCTCTTTAAAATTATAAATACTGTTTGTAAAATTCTAAAATAAGTTATCAAAGAGTAAACTAGTAAGATTACTTTTCTATTTTTTTTTAATATATATGTAAAAGGAAAAGTTAATAATTAAAATGAAACGAACAGATCTATATATATATATAAAAGCAAAACTAAAAGCAAGACAAGATGCCACGTGGCAAGATATTAAAAAGTCACGTGGCAATTTTTACGACATAACATAATAATGTTGTAATAAAAATTTTAAATTAAAAAATATTAAATATTTGAATCAAAAGATTAGAAATATTTCAATTTGAAAATACTAGGCTTTTTTAAAAAAAGATTTTTCATTAGCTTAAAATTAGGAACTTAAAATTATCATACTATTAAGAAAATTATCTTTTTCAATGTCATAAAATATATTTAAATATTAATTAAAAGATAATAATACTAACACTAATAAAAATAATAATATATTTTTATAAAAAAACGTAGCAACAACACTTTTATTTTTTTTGGAAAACATAATAGTAGTATTAGTAATGATAATTGAAGTGGTGGGAATAACAATTATAATAATATTATTATTATTATTAATAATAATAATAATAATAATAATAATAATCTCTCTCTATATATATATTGGAACTTGATTTTATATTAAAGAAATAATAATAATAATAATAATTACTAAATAAATAAATTATAGTTTTAGCAGTAATAATATGTTGTTCGGGTAAATAGTAGTTGTAGCAATAATAAGATAATAATAATAATTTTATAGATTACAGGATAAGTATGAATTTTATTTGAAAAAATCTAAGGATAAGGATTAAAAAAACAAATTGATCTTCTTATAAAAAATTGATATGATATGATATGATGTTTAAATTGAATTTGTATTGGAATTGAATTCTAATTTCTTAACTTCTCATATGTTCGTAGTAATAATATTATTATTATTATTATAAATATACATCTCTCTCTCTCTCTCTCTCTCTCTCTATATATATATATATATATATAAATCTCTCTCTCTATATATAAAAGCAAAACTAAAAGTAAGACAAGATGTCACGTGACAAGATATTAAAAAATCATGTGACAATTTAGGGCATAACATAATAATGTTGTAGTAAAAATTTTAAATTAAAAAATATTAAATATTTGAATCAAAAGATTAGAAATATTTCAATTTGAAAATACTAGACTTTAAAAAAAAAAAGTTTTTTCGTTAGCTTAAAACTAGGAACCTATGTGGGAATACACTGAGTTTGTTGTTGTTGTTGTTAAAACTAGGAACCTAAAATTATCTTACTATTAAGAAAATTATCTTTTTCAATGTCATAAAATATATTTAAATATTAAATAAAATATATTAATACTAACACTAATAAAAATAATAATATATTTTTATAAAAAAACGTAGCAGCAACACTTTTATTTTTTTTGAAAAACATAATAGTAGAATAATAATAATAATCTCTCTCTCTATTTATCTCTCTCTCTCTCTCTCTCTCTCTCTATATATATATATATATATATATTAGAACTTGATTTTATATTAAAGAAATAATAATAATAATAATTACTAAATAAATAAATTATAGTTTTAACAGTAATAATATGTTGTTCCGGTAAGTAGTAATTGTAGCAATAATAAGATAATAATAACAATTTTATAGATTACAGGATAAGTATGAATTTTATTTGAAAAAAATTTAAGGATGAGGATAAAAAATTACTTGATATTATATGATATTTAAATTCAATTTCTATTTCTATTTGATATTTAAAAATTACAAGATTACTTGATATGATATGATATGATGTTTAGATTTAAATTTAAATTGAATTTGCATTGGAATTAAATTCTAATTTCTTAACTTCTCATATGTTCATAGTAATAATATTATTATTATAACTATACATTAATTATAATAATAATTTTAAATATCAAATAGAAATAAAAATATAGTAATAATACTGACAAATAAATAAATAAATAAATAAATAAATAAATAGTAATTATAATAGTACTAGCAGTAGAAGTGGTAATAATAATAGTAGTAATAACAATCATAATATCATAAAAAATAAAATATAAATAATATTAGCAGTATTTGTCTAAGTACGTAAATATTATTAGTGTCAATAATAATACACTTTATTATATTTGGATACATTTGATTAAATATTAATAATAAATAATAATAATAATAATAATAATAATAATAATAATGAGTTGAAAGAATTAAAAATATTTAAATTTGAAAATATATTATCCTTTATTAGGAAAAAAAAAATTAGCTTAAAAATAGAAACTCATGGTTAAAGAGTTCTAAATGAACTTTTACTCTTTCATGTATTTATCTTTTTAAAAATTCAAATAGATGCTATAAAACTATCTAAATATAATTTATTTACATATTAAATTTAAAATGAGAGTATAATAATAATACGAATAATCAATAGTAGCAGTAAAAGTAGCAGTGGTAGTGCGTAGTATGTATTGTAGTAGTATTAGAAGTAATAATAAAATAATAATAATAATAAATGAATAAATACTCAAACAATCACTATTACATACGTTGTATAAGCAGTAAGTTGAATTTAAATACAAATTAAAAATACTCCCTAATTATTCCACACATAAAGATTATTATTGAATTTAAATTGAAAATCAATTGTTTGGTTGTGAATTCTTCTTTTTTATAGCAACTATAAGTTTTTCCTCAATTGTTTTTAAAATTTGATATTTATCCTAATCAATATCTTAATCAGTTAGTTTTTTGAATTTAAATTTAAATAAAATTAGAATTGGAACGAAGTTTTGCGGCTTAATTTCTACTATATATACTTCTACAGTTATTTATAATGCTAAGTTTTTTTTTATTAAATTAAATTGATCATTAGATTTATTCATGGATTTATTTACTAAATTCTTCGTATTCTATTTTTTTTATTTTTTTTAGCACTTTAACTTTTTATATGCAGATGAATGATATATAGCGGTATTACATGCTAAGCTATTTTTCTAGCTTGAATTCAAGTAAGTAATATTTTTTGTTATGATTTTGTTCATTTGATTTATGATAAAAATAAATACAAAAGGTTATATTGATTATCCTCATCACTTTTTCTTTAATTTTAATTGTTGGTGGTGGAATGTTTAATATAACTTTGATGTGATATTTATTTCTGATGCTTATTTTTTTCAAGAAATATTTTATTATATTCATAAATTTAAGATTCAAAAAAATTTCATTAACATTTTTCGCAGTAACACTAACGCCAACAATAATAGTGATACTTTTCGGTAAAATCTAGAAATGTAAAAAAATTATTTTTTAATTATTATTTTATTTATTTGCTTGATAAAAAAAGAGCATATGTTTATAAATATAAGTATTTAATTTGAAATGAGCATCTTTTAAATTATGTTAGGAAAAGTATGCAAATTGTAAAATAATCTATTTAATTGATTTGATTTATTTTGCCTTTCCTTATCATTGTAGTAATATTTGATATATATTCAAAGTTAAGATTGAATTGTTTAGTAGTTGACATATAAATTATTCATATATTAAGATAAAATTATTTTTATTGACGGATTAAATTTTTTGTATGTGTGTTCGAATTCTATCTAAAAATATTTGAATGTGTTTGTATAGATTAATTATATAACTAATGTAACATGTACATGTTTATTTACTGTTTTACTCTACTGTATAAACACATGTTGAATATGAATTTTGACACAAAAATAATTAACTTTTGAGATTTTGTATATTGTTGAGGTAACTGTGAAATTTAATGAATTGTTTAAATAATATTACGTCAATTTTATTTTTTTTCAATAGAAAATTATGTTTCATAATTAGGCAAGATGATAAGTTAGTAAAATATTAATTAAAAATAGCACACTTATGACTAATGTAAAAAAAGGGGTAGGTAGATGTATGGTGAGGATTTGAAGTTTAATTTAAAAATAAAATAAAGTAAATAAATGGTATTTTAAAATATTATTAACAAATTTAGATATTTTAAAAATTGTGAAAATAAATAATAAAAAGGACATAGATAAGGAATGAGAATTTATAATGTATTAAAGAAAAGTAGCTGATAATTATATTAAGTTAAGTGACATGCTAATTAAAAATCAAATATTAATATTATATTCGTTACATACCATTCAAAATTGATATTGCTTTCTCCGTCTTAAAATAATTGACTATTTTTTTTTCAATTCTACCTTATCATTAATTATTCTAAAATTAATGAAGATTAAATACGAAACATAATTTTTTAAAATAATTATATGATTGTTTTAAGCATATAGATTTAGTTAGAGAATGAGAAGGGAGGAGAATATTAACAACCTAATATTTTTTAATTATGATAGTATAATAAAGTAAAATATGAAATTTAAATCTTTTTGCAATTACATCATTATTTTTTCCGTATTATTTAGTTAGGGGTGGGTGGGTGGGGGTTAGAATTTTTATCTTATTTTTTATTTTAAAAAATTGAGATTGGAGGGGGGGTAGATTTTTTTTTCAATGTTTATTAAAAAACAATAAGATAGTTGAACTTTTCTTTTTAAGGTAATGTGAGTAATATGATTTAACATGATCAAACGAGTCATTTTAATATAAAATGATTAAAAATAATATTTTAATGTTATTCACGCTTCACACGGGTACATATACTAATTATTATTACTAGCTAGTTAGTGACCGTTAAGCCTTTGTGCTTTTGTTTCATTTATATGCACACCATCTATTCATTGCACACATTCTTTTTCAATCCGTCTCAAAGTATGTTATATTTTTATAATTAAAAAGAATTTATTTTTAAATTTTTTATTTTATTTTTGATGAAATAATCTATAATCACGTGATATTTAAGATTAATTTTAAATTATACATTTCAAAAGAAATTATTTATAAACTTTATATCGAATTAAATAATGTCACATATATTGAGAAAGTGGAATAATTTTTTATGCAAAGGAAAATAGTGACACATGTTGAATTGTGACTTTTTGGAGATCCAGGGTTAGAGACCTAAACATAAACTTGGTTGTAGAATAGAATGTAGTGTGAGAATACGTGGTTCCTTTTTCATATTTACACGTGTTAAAAGCTTATTTATTAATCTTTTTAGCCTTTAGGGCAGTATAGGTTTGGAGAAGGATCACGTTATAAGAGTTTAACTGTATAAAATTTTATATTATCTTATATTTCTGTGGGACGGAGCTGGTATATAATGAGGGAGTTTGATAAAGTTATAATATTTATATATGATGGTTTTTTTTTTCTTTTTTATATATATATTATAATATAATAGATATTAAATCTCCTTCGGTTAGTTCGTGCGTGTATTTTTAAATCCATTCAATGAAAATTCTGACTCTGTCATTGTGTGCAAGAAGTTGTTTTCACGACTTGAACTCATAATATTCTTATTACGTGACAACAACTTTACTAATTACTTGAAGATTGTCCTTCAGCTTACTTTCAGAATATTGATTCGAGATAACTGTAATACTCTATCAATCACCTAAGTTTATTTTAAATCGTGCCTTAATTTTCAAATGGATGATAAATCATTTTTGAACTGTTTTTGTAAATTGCCGCATCATTTTACATATTTTTGAATGGACTACAAGTCTACAGTTTGTCAATGCCATTTTTCAGGTGCTATTTTCACCCAAAGAAATCTAATGAAATAAGATATGGAAAATAAAATATATAATAGAATAAATAAAAAAACATAAACACACTTCTTCATCTCATATGGGATATGTTTGGTAGTAAGAAATTTTTTCTTTGAAATAAGTGAGTTACGTGTTCGGTATTCAAAAAACTATTATTCCTAAAAATTTATAGTATATAATAAGTAGTTGTTTGACCATGAAAAATATTTTTTTTTCCTGAAAAATTATTTCACTTTAGTAAAAAAGAAAATGTATTTGACCATGAAAATTTCAAATACAATTCCAGAATTATATTTGGAAAAGTGAAAACACGAAAAAAAAAATTCACTTTTTTCACTCATACTTCTCTTACAAAATTTCAAAAATAATTTTAATTTATATTCATAACCAAACACAACTCCAACTCCAACTCTAACTCTAAAAAATTTTAATTTTCATGAACAAACAGGGCCTTAAATACAGCAAAATATTATGGGGGTGATATATAGTGGTAGAGAGGGGGTTCACGGGGTGATTAGAATGGGATGGTCAAAAGTTAAGGACTGGGGGCCTTTGGTTTAGTGGGGAGCAGATAATAATTTTAAAATGTTATTAATGAATACTATATATATATTTTTTTTACCTTCATTAGAAAAGTTCTTTTTTTCTCATTTTGAAATGAGGTTCATCAAAAATAATTTTTCTATATTTTTAAGGTAGAGATAAAATTTACATATATCCTATTCTCCTAGATATAATTTACTCTTCACTTTTTTTTTGGGGGGGGGGGTCTTTTTCTTATTTTCCAAGAAACATTTTGACAAATCAAATATATGTAATAATATTTTTTGAAAAATACTTTTCTCTGTTTAACACATATCCACACATTAAAGGCAGATTCAAAAAATTTGTGAATTTTTATAATGATCTTAAGCCAATGTAATAATAATAATAAATAAAAAATTTATATATCTTAAAATATCTATAAATTTTAAGCAAAAATATTGAATTTACAGCAGTTCCGCCCCTCCCACACAACCATACTCTATTCATGATTTCATTCCCATGCAAATGTATCTTATCTTTCCCCAACACGTAATGTTTCCATATCCACTTTAATTAACATGACCTATTACCTTAACACGTAGCGTAATCAATTAATCCTCCTTTAAAACTAACACGTTTCAACTATCCATTGGCAATAACTTACCAATTCCCCCCACTTTTGGCCTCGATCTCGGATTAATCTCCACGACTCCATTTGTATAATAATTATGTACGTACTTGTTACTGTACTAGTCAATATGAAATTCTTCATCAGTCAAAATATATGTATATATATATATATCCCATGTGACTCTTTTCTTCTTGGTTTACTTTTTTCACCTGCTTCATTCTAATCTAATAGGTAGAGTAAGTGACTTCGTAGGTTTCACCTGTTTATTTAAATTTTTGTTTGTTCTAGTAACCTAGACATTTCCCCCCACCATCCCACAACGTTACTTTTTATTGTTGGTCTCCTACAAAATAAAAGTAACCAAAGATCTTATGCCACAAGGGGTCATATGGTAACCGGTTAGAAAGAAAGTTAAATACATACTCCTTCCTTTAAAAAAAAAATGATTTTCTTTCCTTTTTAATCAGTTTAAAAAAAAAAGATTTTTTTTATTTTTTATAATACTTTAATTTCAACTTTTCATGTGGCATATTTATGACCACAAGATTAAAAAACATTTTGGTACATTTGACACTACTTTAATTTAAGGTCACAAGATTCAAAAATCTTTTTTATTTTCTTAAACTTCGTGTCAAGTCAAAATAGGTCATTCTTTTTTAAACGGAGGGAGTATTTAATTTGTATAAGTAATCACGTTATGTACCATTCTTTTGCTATGTATAAAAATTTAATATGCCTGTACAATGTTTTATTTGTAATCGTAAAAATTCATATAACTAATACAAACGAATATAAGTTATAAATAAATTTATGTATATTATTTTAGGTAGAATAAAAATAAAATAATAATAACTAACATATGAATAATTAAACTCAAATTAACTTATTAGTACATATACATAAATTTTCTCATAACTAATTTCAATATTACTAATAGTTATATACTCCAAACCAATTATCGAACAACCCTCCAACCAGAGGCGAACCCAGGATTTAAGCTTGACGGATGCATCTCTATATTTAAATATAGTAATTAATAGTGTCAAAGTTAGACATACATTTCTTTGAAAACTTATTAATTATAGCATTTTATAAGCAAAATTTTAATATTATTGAATATCATTAATTAGATTTAATATGACAAAAGTGTGTTATTCACCGTACTTAACTTCAACGTACTTTTAGATTTTGAATAATAATAGAAAGTTTTTGAAAAATATGAAATTCGTGAGATTTGTTTGCTAGATAGTTGCAACGGGTAACGTTTGATTTAAGCCTATCTCAACATATAAGCTAGGGAGAATATCTACCTTTTGAAGTTGGAGAGAAGCTTATATTTTGAAATAAAATCAAAAATAGCTTAATAATATTCACAATACATAAAAGAAAAAAAAGTATGAAATAAATTACTACTAAGTAGGAAGTCTTTTTTAATCAAAAGATAAATATATACATTTACACAATAAGTGTGAAGAAACTTGGAAAATAAAAAAGGAGCAATAAAGAAACATTGTTGTTGGAGTTCGAACCTGAGCAATCACGCAATAGAAAATTGAAAAATGATAAAAGGAGCAATAAAACGTTGTTGATGGGGCTCAAACTTGAACAATCACCCATTAAGAGCAACTTTCAAGTGGCGTACCGAACCATCTCACCAGCCAACCTAGTTGTTATTGTGGGTGCACAACATATATTTAACATAATACTTTGATATATATATAAATATACAAACCATAATACAGAGTTTCTCTCGAGGTTAGCGGGTGCACGTGCACCCGCTAGCCTCAATGTAGGTCCGCCTCTACCTCCAAGTGACGGACAAAGTTAAAATCATTTTTTATATATATATAATATATGTTTAACTCCCTCCAACTAATTTATATGTGCATTTTCGAATTCCTTGTTGAACATATTGGTCCGACACGGCCACCAAGAAATTAATTATGTACAAATCGTACAGATTCTAATTTTCCTCACACCAAGAAACAAATCTTTATGCCAAATGGGATTAAACTTTCACTTTCTGTTGTCGCTCGATCGACATGAAAGAGAAAAAAATATCTTCTTACTTTTTACATTTTTTAATTGAGATGGAAGGCCAACAACTCGACACGTCGCGTATGACAGGTAGGCAAGGAACATCTACTTTTACATATAATATTATATTACTCCTGTTAAGCTTTTGTGTTTTTGTTTCAAATGCAATGTTTCGAGAATAATATTGACAATTGTGACTTGTTGGAGCTCTCATGGTTAGAGACCTAAACTTCTACTAGTTGGGTGTACAATGTAGAGGGGGACTGCGTGGTTCTTTCTTATATTTACACGTGGAGTTCTTAATTACGTAAAAATTTGGCTTCTCGAAGAATAGATTGTATGACGTATCAGGTGGGGCAGCTCTTTTTTGTTCCTTCAAAAGTTTGGGTAAGATATCACGGAGTAAGAATTTTCATAAATAAAGATCAAAATTAAATATATGAATTAATTAAAAGAGTTTAATATCTAATATATATATAAAGAATAATTTTAACCATATATAATTTTTATCAAAAAAGATTCAAATAAACTCCTTGAATAATTTAACGAAAATGTGAAAGAGAATTAGAAAATGAGGAATTAGACCCTTACTAACAAACTAAGAATTTATTATGAATAAATAACATAATAACCAATTAAGCAAATAAAATTTCCGAAGTAAGGTAGGCTCGGTTAAACGACTTGGCTTGTTTTCCCACGCGGTTTTGTATATCATGGTGCAAATGTATGCAGTGACGGATCTACATATAATTCAGGGGTTTAAATTATACTATTTTTATATGATAAAAAATATTTTTATATATATATATAGTAGATATTGAATTCCCGTCGACTAGTCCATATATTTGTTTTTGAATCCTCTCAATGAAAATTCTGACTCCACCACTAAATATATATATGCAAGTTTATTAATATTACAATTACAAATTCATTTTTCTAAAATATAATAAATTTAATAGTAGGCCAAAGCACCAAAATAAGAATATAGAAGAGAAATGAAACGATAATAGATTTAGTCAAAGTTTCAACATAATTTGCTTGTGCGTCACCAAATAGCTTGGCGCTCTCGCTTGCCCCAGTTCCCACACAAAATTTTCCAATATACAAAATACACCCTTTACCTTAAACTTTTGACTAATCAAGTTATATTCTTGATTCATCTTCGCTTATTTCGGGTTGTGAGCACAAAAAGAGGTGTCTGTTGCTGCTCGGTTGCAGGCAACGAAACAACCACTAGTGGAGGGATGGTGGAGACTGGAGTGTGGTATTTTTAGGTTTAGAATTCAGATTAAAAGCTTATTTTTCTTTTTGTTCGATAACCAAAAAATTCTGCACGAATTAATTAGTTTAATCACCCCTCCCTTTGCATACATGAAAAGGTTACAGAGTTTACAAAAATTTTGGATCATTATTATGTTAGGTATACGTTGAGTCATGTAATACTATACAGATAAAGGTGGTTTCGAATTTAATACAGTGAAATATTATCATGATCCATTAGGAATACCGGGTTGAATTTACACTCATACTCAATATATGCAACATCTGTCATTGAGTTCAGTTAAACTCAATATTTTTACTGTCACATATATAAATTGATGTATACAAAATACATATAAAAATATTAATTAAATTTTATATAATTTGAATCTAAGAAAATAAATATACATGAATTGAATCTCACAAAAAAATGTCACATATTTATAAGATGGATAGAGTAATATATATACAAATTCGTTTTTGGAACTTGTAAGTTGCCTCTACACGTCTCTGCGAGTCTAGGTCTCTAGGATAAAGTAGTAAGAAGTTCAAAGTTATATGAACTTGACGTGTTTGTTTGGTTTGGTAGCTGATTAGAATTACTCATATATATATATATTAGTTACGAGAGAGCATATTTATTAATTATTCTATCTTCAATATAAAATATTAAATAAATTTTGAAATAACTTATATATGTATTAATAATGTAGATTTTTAAATTACAAATTAAACACTATATTAATTTTTATATAAAATTAATATCTAGCTATCTATATAACCAACCTTTAAACCAGCTATCAAACAGAGTCGTATGATTTCTTTAAAAATAAGATAGATAAAATATAAAGAAGTAAATACTCTCTTCGTCTGAAGAAAAGTGACCTATTTTCTTTTTTAATTTGTTTAAAAATGAATAATATTGCCTTTTTTTTTATAATATTTAATTTTAATTTTTTATGAGGCATTTTAAGATCACAAATTATTTTAATACGTTTGATATAATTTTAATTTAATATCATAATATATATATATATATATATATATTGGTTTTTTTAAATTCGATGTTAACTCAAAATAGTTCAAACTCTTTTTGAAATGGAGGAATCAGTACAAGTTGGCCAGGGTGAGACAGAAAAGGAGTTCGACGAGTCGGATTTCATTCACATAAAATAATGACGAGTTGGCCACACTGAAACAGCAGCAGGCCCAAGAAAATCACATAACCCGTCAAACCCATATACTATGTCCCAATCTTGTTGGGAGGGAGTACCCACCCACCCCCACCCCGCCTCCCTCAATTTCACAACCCCGACTATATAAGGTCCTCCATACACCACACAGATATTTTTCATGCCTTTCTCTCTCTACTCTATTCCCCTCTTTTTCTCTCTCTACAATGCAACTTGTGTTACAGGTACGTATTCTACATTTCAATTCTCTCATCTCCCCTTTTTGCATCAAATGCTACGATAATCAGATCGAATCATCCGATTAATTCTTTATGATGCTTTGAAATCTCAGCTACTGCTTGTTCTAGCGTTTTTCATGGCGTTGATTAATACACCTGGTTTTCCTGTTTGTGTCATACGCTTTTCTGTTTTAGCTTAATTATTCTCAGTTTTCTTAATGTCTTTTTCGAAAGCCAAAACCATTCACTTTTTCTTCCTTACGGATTTTGCTTTTCAATACTTTTGCGTCACATTGTTTTTGTACAACTTGTTTATCGTAATCATATTTTCATTGCTATGTTTTTTCTTTTCTCCTCAAATTTTCAGACGATAAGTGTTTGGAAGACATGGCATGTAATAATTACGACCCAGCATTGTGGAAAAGCCGTGGCTTATTATCTCAGGTGCGCTATACTGATGAAGACTAGAAGCATCTTATATTAAACTTTTTAAGTAACGATTAATTTGTAAGTTATTTTTGCTTACTGGAATCTTTTATATAGCACCAACCAAATAATGCACAAGTTATGTAGTGATTAGTTTTGTTAATATGATCTCGACTCTAACAATACATAATGTAAGATTTTATGCTTGGATTTTTTTTCCTAATCCTTCCAACCAAATGACCCCTAGTATTTTATGGCATGAGTTCATTAGTTAGAGTACGATAAAAACAAGCTTTGGGTGCCTGTATGGTTTAATTTTAGTTATCGTTTGGTAGTATGTACAATAATAGTAGTGAATATAGGATATATAGTACTCCCTCAACTTACTTTCCTTTCTAGTCCGTTTAAAAATGAATGACATCTTTCCCTTTTTAGCAATATTTGAATTTTAACTTTTCATATGACATGTTTAAGACCACAAGATTGAAGGGCATATTGATATATTTGTCATATCTTTAATTTAACACCACAAGATTCAAAAGTCTTTTTTATTTTCTTAAACTCCGTGCCAAGTTAAACTAGGTTATTCTTTTTTAAACGGAGGAAGTATTAGTAATGATGAAATTGGTTATAGTGAAATTGTTTTTTATTCACTGTTTGATTTTGGTGTATACAAGGGCAATGTTGTCTCTAAACATATGTTAAAAACACTACTAGACAGGGGTATTAAGGCTGCATTTGTTTTTATTAAGATTAAGATGTCTGAATCTCAATGCATATTTGAATGATTAAGATGTTGTCTTCAAATCTGAAATTTGAATGGTTAAAGACTATTTGTTTTTCAATATTTGAATATGCAAAATTTATTTGTTTGCATATATAATAAAAAATACAATTCAACAAAAAATAATTATATATTAGAAAAATATTTGATTTAATACAATAAAATTATTATTTGATTGAAAAAAAATATTTGTTATTAGTGATATTGGAGATGATTTGTAATGGTAGTGGTGGTGGTAATGATTGATGCTAGTAATTAGTAATGTTGGTGGTGATAGTTGTGATGGTAGAGATGTTTGGTATTGTAGTGATTGTTATGATGGTGACGATTGATAATAATAGTAGTAGTGATGTGAAGTTGGTTGATGTTAGTAGTTGGATGTGTTGATTGTGATAACTTAAAAATGAATGCATGATGGTTGTCGATATGTTCGTGGTAGTTGGAGATATTGCTAGTTGTGATGGTAGAGATGATTATTAGTAGAGATATACTGTAGCCATGATGGTGGTTAAAGTGGTGGTAGAGATGGCGATACCGGTGATAGTACTGGTGATAGTGGTGGTGATGGCCGAAGAATGTGTGGATGCTGATGATATGTTAGGGGTAGTTAGCAGTGATGCTAGTTGTAATAGATGAGTTGGTTAGTATTTGGGATTGACCGATAGTGATTGATGATGGTGGTAGTGCTGGTGGTGTTGGCATTGACGGTGGTGATAGTGGTGGATATAATTAAAATAATGGAGGTGGTAGATATGGTAACAACTGAAAATAGTGGTTAGTAGCACTTATGATTATTAATGGTGGTTATGATGGTGGAGGTGGTTGGTGGCTAAGTTGCTCGAACTCTCCAAAAATATTGTCGCACCCGCGTCGGACCCTTAAAAAATATACTATTTTTGAAGAATCCGACACACACCCGTAGATATTTTTTAAGAGTCCGAGCAACTTAGGTTGGTGGTGATGATGGTTGGTGGCAGGGGGGTGGTTGACAGTGGTGGTGGTGACAGAGGTGGTTAGTGGTGGTGACTGATGATTATGGATAGAGTGGTGGTGGATATATTTCCAGCACAAGAATACCTCTTAATGATTAAGATTTAGTTCCAGATCTGAATGATTAAGATCTATTAGGAGCCAAAATCTTAATGAAAAACAAATGCAATTAATAGTCTGAAGTCTGAATCTTTCAAATTCAGACCTTCATTAAGTGCAAATAAATGAGGCCTAAATAATACTAAAGCTAATACATGTATTATTTGCTTTAATATATCTTATCTGTGACACTTCGACCTAATTCAACCTAAAAGTTAGATTATGAGGGAAAGGATTGCTCAGGTCCATATGAGCATATCACCAGTCTATTATTCCCTAGCCTATATGAGATTGTAACCAACTCTACACTCCTTTTTACTGCTAGGCCAGTTGGAACTTGGATCGAGAGCCTAAAACGGGGATGAACCTGACTCTGATACCATATGTGTACATATATAACATCTGGGCCTAATTACTCAACTTTTAAAGCTAACTTATAAGGGGAGGACTGTCCAAATCTAAGTAAACTCACTGGTTCATTCTCTTACTAAAGTGAGACTCTTACCCACTCTAACACTATCAAAAGACCCCTTAGTGTTGTGATATGATTATTTCCTTTTATATTGTTGACGCATATAAAAATAAATATTAATCTGTAAAAATGTCACGACCTGAGTTCGCACCCTAGGTGTAACCGACACTTAGAACCAAAAGTGATCCCAAACGAACCCTTGATACTGCCATGTTATTAACTGAATAAATAAAATTGAGCGGAAGCTTAAACAAACTAAGATGACCAAACTAAAAACCACCGTTTCAATAGAAGTGTAACTGAAAACTCAAAACATGCTGACTGTCTAATGTATGAAAGTCTCTGTAGATAAAGATAAGTTGATGGGACAAGGCCCAAGCTAACACTAAAATAACTGAGATAAAAGTTTGAAACAAACATAGACTAAATTGATCCAAGGTTCTTAAATGACGGGGACTCACCAATCTAGCTGAAGTCTTATTGAGCTGACTAGTCATGAGTTTGAGAGCAAGCACCTGAATCTATATCATGGCAGGATATAGTACAAAAGAAATATATACAGTCGGTATTACTGAATGAACGACTCATGCGAGTCCACAATCGTGACATAACTCGTGGTCTCTAGGACCATTTTTGGTACTTTTCTGGACTTATTTCCACTAGTCTTGGTACGAGTCATGAGCTCATTTCACGGTTCATGCTATGGATCCTGGATTTGATAGAAAATTGTCAATTTTTTGTGTTGTACATTGAGTTGTAGTAACCTTAGAGTTACACTATTTTGGGGACTAACTTCTCGAGTCAATCCATGACTCGTGACTTGACTCCATGAGTCGTGGTATGACTCGTAGGGCACTGGAGCATGAAGTTTTCATCTAGTTTTCTGAGCTAAGTGTTGAAATCCAGGGTTAAAGATCTAAGGTGTTACAAGTAACTTATTGCTTCTTCAGCAACTGCTATGGATTCCATAATCAAATCAAAACATGCCTAGTTTGAAATACAATTGTAGAGTTTGAGGTTTCAATTTGATGATATTTCAGTGTTTGGACTACAAAATTAGTCAATCAATACTATTAAGTGTCCTCCCATAGGCCTCTGGCTTCTATTAATTTTTTTTATAATAAAAATACAACAACAACAACAACATACCCAGTATATTCCCACCAAGTGGGGTCTGGGAGGGTAAGTGTACGCAGTCCATACCACTACCTCAGGTATGAGATAAAGAGACTGTTTTCGATAAACCCTCGACTCAAAATAAAATAATCTAGACTAGAAATAATAAAAGAATAAGATACAATAGAAATCAACATATCCAATAATACCATATACAAGATACACCAAGTAATATCATAAAAGATACCACATCCTAAACTCATACTAATCTTCTACCCTAATCCGTTTCCTCCACAACTTCTTATCTAGGGTCATGTCCTCGGTAAGCTGGAGCTGCTCTATGTTATGTCTAATCACCTCCCTCAAATATTTCTTCTGTGTATGTCTACCTCATTTGAAACCATCCCTAGCCAACCTCTCACACCTCCGCATTGGGGCATCCGTGCCTCTTCTTATCACATGACCGAACCATTTCAACCTTGCTTCTCTCATCTTGGCTTCTACCGAAGTCACTCCCACCTTTTCTCAAATAACCTCATTTCTAATTCTATCTTTCCTAGTACACCCACATATCCATCGAATCATTCTCATGGATATGTGGGTGTACTAGGAAAGATAGAACTCTGTAGAACTTGTCTTTAAGTTTAAGAGGTACCATTTTGTCACACAAGATTTCGGAGGCGAGCATTCATTTTATCCACCCCACCCCAATCTGATGAGTGACATCTTCGTCTATCCCTCAATTCTCCTGAATCATAGAACATAGATACTTGAAACTATCTCTTTCTTATTGATAAAATGAGTATCAAGCTTAACAACCACATCGGACTCAAGAGACACCTCGCTGAACTTACACTCCACATATTCTGTCTTGGACCTACTCAACTTAAACCCTTTAGACTCAAGGGTTTGCCTCTAAACCTCCAATTAGCATTAACTCCACTAAGTGTCTCATCAATCAAGACCACATCGTAGGCAAAAAGCAAACAATAAGGCACCTCATCTTGAATTTTTCGCATCAAAACATCCATTGCCAAGGCAAAAAGAAACAGACTAAGCGTCGATCTTTGGTGTAAGCCTATCGAGACGAGAAAGTGCCCTGAGTCCCCTCCCCGGGTCCTAACCCGAGTCTGTCTCCATCATACATATCTTTAATCGCCCTAACATACACCATAGATACACCTCTAGCCTTCAAACACCTCGAAAGATCCTCTCTGGAAACTCTATCATAGACCTTCTCTAAGTTAATAAATGCCTTGTGCAAATCCTTCTTCTTTTCCCTATACTGCTCCACCAATATCCTAACGAGATGAATGACTTCAGTAGTCGAGCATCCTGACATAAATCTAAACTGATTTTCAAAAATAGACACAATCCTCTGCAACTTTAACTCTACCACCCTCTCCCAAACCTTCATAGTGTGACTCAATGACTTGATACCCCTATTATTGTTCTTGAATGTCACCCTTATTCTTATATAACAGAATCATCGTACTCCACCTCTATTTATAATAAGAGTGGACATATGATGTTTCAGAAATTTAACCTACAGGTTATCGTTAATAATGTTAACGTACTTCCTAAGCAATTGTTGGAATTTTCAAGGCAAGAGTTACTTTATGCTATTTGTCAGTTCACGTCATCCGTAACTTCATTAAGACAGTCAAGAACCCAAATGGAAATAGACATAAGAGCAAATGGGAAGATACCTTATCAGGTACAGGAGTAGTGCCTGCTTCTTCTTCAACTCCCATTACTTTGTCTGCACTTCCACCACCATCCATAGTAATCTTTTTATCTGCAGCACCGTCAATTCTATTAAAAGTTGCCTCGGCAACACCAACAGGAGCAGCTTGAAGAAGAACATCACAAGGCGGCTCTGGGTCCAAATCTATCAACCTAATCCCCTACCTCTACCAGTATCACTCGGTCTTCCACGTGTTGTCCCTGAAGGCCCCTTTCCTACAGCTGCTACGTTACCCTTTCCTCTTCCCCCACCACCTCTTCTTCTAGTAGTTTTTTTCTGAGTAGGCAAGACCAAGTTTTCCTCTTGACCAACAAGTTGAAGGGCAGGCTGGAGATCACCTAGCCGTTTTGATCTCCTTGGACTCGTCGTTTCAATCTTACTATTAGTGGCGATAAAAACAAACAGGAAAAGTGATACTAACCCAACCGAGGTTGTGCTAATAAGTCTAACATATTATATCTACTGTTGATCCTGACTTACCAAAAGATTTGGATGCATTCACTTTGTTATGAGAATCGACTCATTTTACTTGAAAACTACTTTACATAATGAATTATCTTATTCACCTCAATGACATTTCTATTGTATTGTTTCAGTTTTTCGTAGTTTTCTGAGGCTCTTTAGTCCTTACAAGTTACAAGTATAAACTGCGTATGGATCATGTTGTTTTCTGTTATCTAGACAGCCACTTAGAACAATTCTTACATGTTACATACCTACAGTATCGATGCATAAATTTCTAGACTAAATGTATTAGACATATGTTCATGGGACATTTCTACTATTAGATATTTCCAGATAAGTAAATTAGCTTGGTCAAATACATATAGTGTAAGTACCAAGGTTGATATTAATGAACTGGGTGATATGGAATCGAAATTTGGATACTGATAAAGGAAAAATTATTTGTGCCCTTATTTTTAAGAAACTGCTTTGTGTAACTTAAAGTAACTAATGTCCACCATTCCCGAAAGCACCCTTAAGTTCATTGTTCTATTAAGTGAAAACCTTACCATTACAGTATTGAACCTCCGAAAGAGTTGGCAAGGATTTGCTCCGAGAATCTTGAAATTCTGAAATAAATAAATAAGAAACTTAGACCCAAGATATAACATATTAGAGAGACAAATTTGACCATATAACTTCTAATTCTTTCACAAGTAGATACAACCTTGAACTTCCCCTCAAGAAATAATACAGAAAAATTCATAAGCAATATAGAGGTTTGGGTGGCTAAACGAAACAATAATTAATTTTGCACCAGAAATGATGTATATATGGGTGTACACGTAGATATATTCTCATTCTGAACCAACATCAATTAAACACTTAAGAAGAGGTTGTTATCACTTGCCCTGAGACAAAGCTCGCCTCATGACTCATACTACTGATCTTATGAGTTGTGTGAGAAATAAATGCTGATCTGGATGCAACAAAAGGAGTCTTTCTGCAATAGTTTAACGCAGACCTTCATTAGACGAAGATGATCCATATACTGATCAAGAAAATTAACATAATTGAGCAGCAGTTGAACCACTCTGTTTTCATAAAGGATTAACCGATTAAGTAGAAACCAAACGAAATAGAAAAGAGTTAAATCGTACCTTGTAATCCTGCATTGAAAGAGAAGAAAACAGAATTAATGAGAGGTTCATAAACTAAAATCCCTATCAATAATTTCTTTAAGGTAGAAACTACATCCCCTTTGGTAATAACCTTCATCAAAATCCCTAATGTAGTTTGTGAGGAAGAAAAGGAAGATCACATTTTTTTTTATGTTAAATGATATCGTGTGGTTGGTAATAGTAAACATAATTAATGGATTTATATAACAGTAAATACATTTATTAAGAAAATTATAAGAAAGAAATTAAAATGAGAAAAAAACTTTAAAAAATAGAAAAAGTAAATAAATCACAATCCTAGCTTTAAAGGCATGGCACATCTGCATGCCTCTAATCCTTATATATATATATATAGTTTTTTATTATTTCTATATCCTAAATTATCACTTATTTCCAAATAATTTTTAAAATGTTCTATACATTCTTCTATTTTCATTTCATCTTTTTGACATCATTTACATTTAAAAGTTATATGTTTATATTCTTTTGCTAAATTTTTAGCCTTTTCTATGACCATATCTACTTCATAACCTTCTTGTAGAATTTCTATATTCATAAATTCGCTCTCTGTTTTCATATTACTCTCTGTTTCGACATCGTCTAAATTTCTTTTAGTTGTATAACTATAATCTGTAAATCTAACTGAAGTTTCTCCTTTACTTGTAGTGTATAATAAATGAGAGTCTGGTGTGAGGATTTTTGGTTTATTAAATTTATTTAGATTCCATTCTAAACCTGCATATACTTCTGGGTCTATTTTTATTGATTTTATTAAACTTATGCCTTTATTTCCATTATTTCAACTACATCATTTACTTTTAGTTTAAATTTAGTATTACTACTTAAAGTTAATTTTTCGATAAATCTTATGCACATTAATAAATTATTACCACTATTCATTTCTTCATACCCTTTAGTTTGGATTCCTATTTTAATATTTTTTCCAAATTCTTTGAAGTTCATTAAAAAATCTGGACTTACATAGAACATTCCCCCATTATTTGTCATATCTACTTCAATTAATCCTATTATTGATTTTTTAATGTCTGACCATCTGTCATCATATATTGTTATTAACACTTTGGATCCTAGATTTTTTCTAGTTAGACCTTTTATTCCTATAACAATCAAACCCATATGCATTAATATCATTTTATTATTTTTATATATCTTAAAAAGTTAGCATTTACTAAATCTAGTATTTTAAAATCTTCTCCTATAGCTGATATTTGTTCTTCTCTATAATGTCTATATAGCTGATTATTTGTAGAAAAATATCCTGTGTTATATAATATTTTAGGATTTAATAATTTTAATTGATGTTGTTGAAAAATTTGCAAATCTCTATCTACATCTATTATTTCATTTAGTTCTTGGTTCTGCTCCATATTTAGTTGTCTTCTACATATTCTGGATAATATATTATTATTTCCAATTTTATTCTCAGAAAAACTTATTCTTTGTCTTTCTTCTCCTTGTCTTTCGTTGTTTTCGATGCTTCTCCGTCTATTTGATAAAAAGTCTATTTTTGTGGTTTTCTTATTATATTTTTTCTTTCTTGTTTAGGAGTTAATTTAGTTCTTTTTAACCGATTAATAAGTTCTTCTATTTCAAGGTGTTTTTTTGGTGGTTCTTGAGCTTCTTTATTTTTTATTAAGATGTCTATTTTTTTATGTAATTCGGGTAGTTCTGATTCTTGAACCGGTTTTTGAGCTTCTTTGCCTTTTATTAAACTGTCTAATTTAGCATGTAAGTCTAATAATAATGCTATTATAGTATTATTTTGTTTTAGAATTATTTTTTCCGACTGACCTATTGGGAGGTGTATAGAAAGACCTTCTGGTTTGTTATGGAATGCTTTTACTGCGTCTAAGGTTTTTTTATAATTTATATCTTCTATATTCATGAGAGTGAAATTTCTTCTAATCTTTTTGTTATTACTTATAAATCTTTGATTTCTGTTGTTATAATTTCTATTTGTTCTATTAGTTTAGATATTAGTTGAGTAGTTTTTACTTCTAATTCTTTAGTTTTTTCTATTATGGTTTTTACTAGCTTTTCAATTTCTAATTTTGTAGGTATCTTTTCTAAATTGAATTTGTGATTTAAATACTGAATTTTTCTGTCTATTTCTATTTCTTGTGACTTTAAATAATCTAAATTTTGTTCTATCTTATCTAATATCTTTTTATGTTTATTTTGAGTAGCTTCTATTTCTTCTAAAATTCTTATTATACTATTATCTTTTTCTTGAATTTTTTCGCTTGAATTTATTATAAAGTCTATTATTGTGTTATATTGTTTATCTTATGAATGTAAAATATGTTCACCTTGGTTGAAATTACACCTTATAGTGGTGCTATCTTTTAACACTCTATATTTCTTTTCAGGTTGGAATCTAAGATCTAAATATTCAAGGCGTTTTAAAGAAGCTATTTTGTTATCCTAAGTGATTCAAATTAAGGTACTTTTTACTTAGCTTTGTTTGATATTTCAATCTATTGTTAGTATATGTTATATCTAATTCTACTTTTTGTATATTTTCTATTAGCCTGGATTATTCATTAATTAATGTTTTTTTTATAATATTTAGAGGTTATAGTAATTATTTCGTCTGTTTCTTTAAAGTTTAGAATATCTATTTCTAGATTTCTTATTTCTTTGTTTAACAAATCTAGTCTTTCTTTAAATTGTTTCAAAATTTTTACAAGTTGATGTTTATAAGTAAATTCTCTATAATATTGCCATTGAATTTCTCTAATATATTCAATGTATCTTATAGGCATTTATTATCCTAACGATATTTTATTTGCTTCTTATTTATATAAATTTGTTCTCCAGAAACAGTTCTCTAATCTTGCTTTATTAAATTTTAAATCTTCTTCAAAGTGTGTTAATAATATTTTATAATATTTTATGTCTAATTCGTCTATGTCTTCTTGAGTTAATTTTATATTTTCTTTTAATGCTTTTTCTATCTTTATTAATTTAGCTTTAATACCAGATTCTTCTTCTATCCACTTATTTATTTTTCTTAGTCTTTAGAAAATAGGTAGGGCTTGCATGTATTATACTAATTGATAAGTCTGTGTGCTAATACGTTTTTTAAGATACTTTATTCCTAAACTATTATTTTCTAAATCTCTATCACAACCACTTAATTCCCAATTCAAAGCGCTTACTAGTCTTTCACACACTGGTCTAGATGTATGATATATTTTGTATAATCTATTAGCCTCTATTAACCTTTTTCTACTTTTTTCTAAATTATGTTTTCTAGCGATAATATTATCCTTTTTTCTATGTTCTCTATATAAGTAGAAATAGTTCAATCTTATATCTCTAAAGGCTGGATGCTTTTTCATACACTTATCGATATATGCGAGTATTAGGTATTGTTTCCAAAACCTTCTCGCTCTGATATATATATATTCTACTATATAGAAGAGGTTGTTTCGACCATCTCTTATGCAATTACCAAAAAAACCCTCTACTCCTACTTAATTACATATCATATCCCAATATATAATAATTTCATTGTTTCATTATAATGATTTAAATATTTAATGTATTCTATTAATTTATATTAATGAACTATAACTACATATTGGAAGTAAATTTTATTTATTTATTTAATTGGCTATGATGTTCAAAACTAATTTTTTACTACAAATCACAATAATTAATAACTTAAAATATTTAAAAGACATATAGAAATTTTATTGACTCATTATTTTAGCAATGCCACATAAATTGAGATAAAAGAAAAAATACTGCAAATCATAATAATTAACAACTTAAAATATTTAAAAGATATATAAAAATTTTAATTGACTCTCAAAATTGTATCGGAGCCACATAAATTGAGACATAGGGAGTAAATATATTAAATGATAATTACGTAAAAATTATTATAAATCACAATAATTAACAAGTTAAAATACTTTTTTAAAAATAGATAACAGTTCTATTCAACTCTCAAAATTTTATTGATGTAGCATAAATCATGACAATAAAAAATTATCTTAATTAATTACAACTAAATATTTAAAGTAAATCAATTTTATTATTTTAATTGACTTTTATATAGAAAATTAATCTTTTTATTTATTTATTTATTTTAGTAAATTTAAATTTTAAAATTATTTTTTTCTTATATAGAAATACTAATATTTAAACTTAACTTTAAATTTTTATAGTACAAAATTAATAAATTTAATTTAATAAAATAAATTTCTAATGAATATTTTCTTAGAATTTGTGTTGGGTCAATATGTATCAAGTTAAAAAGACATAAAGAAAAATATATAGTAAAATTTTATTATTGTGAAAGATAAATATAATGCACTATCCAATAATATTTAATAATATCATATTTTGCATATGCAAATATAGCATCCCGTATTTAATTAATTTACTATTCCGGTGAATTATCGATGATTATTATTGGATATGATAGAATTATATTAATTTTTATAGTAATAACATAATCAGTCGCTCTTAATTAATTATTATGAGTCATCTAGGTATTAAGAAAATAAATAATATTTAATAAAAAATAAAATAGACATAAAATGAGAAATGAACTCTTAATATTTTAAATTAAATTTTCGTCTTTCAAACGATGATTTTACTATATTACTCCTTATTATAAGTCATTTATGTATTAGAAAAAGAAGAATAACAAAATGATATGTCAACATAAAATATTTAATTGACTATCAAAATTATATTAGTGCCACATAAATTGGAACGAAATAGAAGAAGATATAAAACAATATATATTATTTAAAAATGAAATAAAAAGTACTGTAAATAACAATAATTGACAATTTTTTTAAAAAAATTGACTGATTTCTGCTTCAGTTGCTACAATCGTGATTTTAATGTACAGTGATATTTAAAGAGGATAAAAAAACATAATGATGTTTAAAGAGGATAAAATGTGAGAAGAATAAAGCATAAGTAAATTTTATTACTATATTTTAAGGAAACTAAAGAAAAGAAGTATAAAGATTATTTGCAAAAGATTTTTACAAACTAATTTAAATATAAATAAAGTAAATTTAGGTACAAAAAATGTGTATCTTCGCAAATTTTCTACCAAACACTTCGCCCTTTCTTAACATTAGCAAATTTTCTATTAAATATGTGTAGCCATCTTTCTAAATTTTTTACGGCTACTCAATATTAATTAACATTTCTCTATTTTAAAAATAAAATAAAGAAAAGAAAATCTCAACTTTTGCTTCTCTATTAAAAAAAAACACTCTTTTCCTGTGTTAAAAATAATAATTAAACAAAATAATAGCGAATTTAAGGTGTGTATTCTCTTTATCGGATAAGTTTACATGATTCTTTATCTTTATGATATTGAAAATCAATAATCTGCTGGATATTTGATTCAAGCTATTTCATCAGATTTACGCCTCTTCTTTTTTTATATTTCTGATCGCAAAATTCAACAAGAAGGTTAAAAAAAGACTTCAATTGTGATCCCCTCAGTTCAATCATACTAATGAAAATATTCTACTGCTCAAATTTTCTATTCCAAGATAAATTCTAAAACTTAAAAATTGCAATCCACGTGTTCTACTGTTGGAGCAGTTAGAGCTGAGTGAGGACATTACTCTGAATAGGAAGATATGAAGGAAAAATATTAGGATAGAGGGCTAAGGGTATGGTTGAGTTGTAGTCAGTAGGTAGGGAAATTGTGGTGTCTTTTGTTTGACAATGTATTTTTTTGTGGATGTCGTATTTATGATATTTTATCATATTCTATGCTTTTGATGTTTTTGTATACTGTTTTTTATCTTGAGTCGGAGATCTATCAAAAACAGCTTCTTTACCTCGTTAGAAATAATAGTATGGATTACATACACTTTATCCTCTCTAGACCCCACTATATAAGAATATACTAAATTTATTATTATTGTATATTCTAATGTTGGACCGTGCTGAAACGGGCTTGCAACTTTAGTATATATAGATATTCTAAAATCCGACTGCGGATAGAAAACGCTTCAACAGACTCGCACCTGATGGCGGCTTAAAATATATCTCGTGGGGGCACTCATCCCAATTTTCCCCTCTTTTTTGTTATTGTTGTTATTCCCTTCTCCAGTCATTTGCCCCTCTTTCGAACTCTCTCGTCTCCACGTAACCTACTCTTAAGATACTGATTTTTTTCAGTTTCTCTTTCTGCTGCTAACGCCAAATCGAATACTTTCCTTTCATTTCTTACCGCATCCTCCTTCATCTTCTCCTCGAATTCTCCGATTTAAGTGTTCGATCACTGCATGATGAAATCGCATTCCTTATTTTTTCCGTCGATGGCACGGTGGTGGTTAAATTCACCATTTTTCGGTTTGGTTCCTGAAAGAAAAACAAGTATTTTTAATATCATATATGCGTCTTCGTTGCTTAATTCAATATCGTAAGCTAAACGAAATTTTCACCTTTGCTTTTAAAGTGACTGTTTCCATTTTCGTCATATAATTTATCGCAACTTGCTGATTGGAATCGTTTTTCGTTTTCCCTTTTCAATTTCCTTTGCGGAACTTTTTTCAGATCACAAGTTTTTGAAACATGTGGTGTGCAATCTATGGGAACATCAAGCTGCATTGCGGAAATGCAGTTGCTTCGTTTTTCAGGTGCATAATGATGTTTCTCTCATACTCTAATTAAACATATGTTTTCGATTAGTTTCGAATTTATTTGTTTATTTTGCAATTTTTTCTGGTTCGCAAAGCTTGTTTGCGAGCAATTGGAGTTTCGTTTCTTAACGAGATCTGGTAGCTTATTGTCTTACTTTTGATGTTACACTTTGAAGTACTGTTGCAAATTAATTTCACATCTGTATTTCAGATAGCAAAAAACCAAAAACTTTAACGTTGCTCGTGAAATCTGTGCTGGCTCCATATTTGTTATTGCATGTACGCTTTTCTTCTGTTTGTTTCTTTTTCGGCACTAATTCATCATAGTAGTTCAAATAATAGCATGACGAAATACACATATATAACATTTACTTTATGTTATTGTGTATATTAGAGGTTTAATATTGCTTCCTACTTGTATGGTATAAATCTTAGTGGTGCTGTCTTATGGCTTCTCTTGGGGAAGTGTCATGGTCTGGATTTCCTCTTGTTGATGTTGTCGTTAATTTGTGTGTTTTCGATCTACAGTATAACTACGCACCATCATGTAAAATACAGATAGATACATTATCAACTAGAATTTTTTTTTATCACCAGATTAATCGCCTCCAGTAGAAGTTGCACTGAAATATCACTTGGCGACCAAATTAAAATCTTGTAACACCATGTTAACTGTTACTCATGAATATATTATTAAATGTTAACTAGCTTTGTCCCTCTAAAATAGTTTAGATCATATTCCAAGCAACTTACTGCATGAAATAGATTGGCTAGCTTACCGCCTTTTTTTTTGTATTTGAGCATTGCACATAAATTGAGGATTTTTTTCTAGAGACTTGAGAATTCATCTTGCATAAATGATTCCTTTAGTTTAGTCATATTCTCTTATGATTGAAGTTGAGGGATTTGCCCATACTGAGGGTAGAATAAAGAGTTGTAGGATTGAAGGATGATTGTTTTATGCTGTATTGGTTTTTATATATTGCTTAGGAGATATCTGACCAACTAGCATTGCAACTTTATCAATGCTCTTCCGTTTCAGTACTTTACAATAAGAAAGGTTTTTTAGCCCATTATTTAGTAAATCATGCAAGTCATTTTCCACTCCTCAATGTGAACTTGTTTCCATACAAAATTATTGATATCACTATTTCCTTTAACTGATTAGTGGGTTGTTTGATTTAATTTTGATTAGAAAGATCTAAAAAGTAATATAAATAAAGTTGAGTAGCGATAGGATTTATAGAGGAATTCATATTAGGATTTGGATAGGTTTTTTTATTACAGATTGAATTACTTAAGATGAATTCATATTAGGAACCCACTACCACCCTCCGTAGCCCCCACTTGTGGGATTCACTGGATATGTTGTTCTTGTTGATATGGATAGGTATTCTAGACAAACTTGTTGGTGACCTCACTTTATTTACTTAGATAAGAAGACTGATTAGTGGACGCATCTGGTTTTCCTGAAAAAAGAAAAGAAAAGTTAGCTTTCGAGTTTGCCCTATGATTTTACCTCTTTTGGCTAGTAAATCATTGGGTGTGTTGTTGTTGTTGTTGATATAGATAGGTATTCTAGACAGAATTGCTAATGACCTCACTTAATGTACTTGATAAGGATATTGATTCAAAGCCTTAGTGGACACATTTGGTTTTCTGAAAGACCGAAAAGATTAGCTTTCGAGTAATGCCCTTTGTTTTTACCTCTTCTAGCTAGTAAATTGGTTATTGCTAATGCTACTATATTTTCTTTTTTGGTTATAGTTAAACGTCATCTTTTACTATAAATTTTAACCTTTAAGTAACAATATGAACAACATTGAAATAAGAAAGATGGGAAATATTCGCCTTGAATTTTTTCTTTCCAATGTAAATATGTAAAAGTGGAAAGTAAGTAGGTGAGGGCATGGATGTTGCCAAGTGGATGAAGACAGTGATTTGTGAATCCACCATGCACAGGTTCAAACTGTTGTTTACCTGTAATTTCAAAAAATACTTTTGTTAGTGTATGGACTATGTTCACGACATAGTACACACATGTGATAACTCTTCAAAGTTTTGTTTTTTGAACAAGAGGGATGGATCATGAATGCTTCTATCTTTCAGCTTGTTGAATTTTGAAGTTTGAGTGATCATACTATATTTGCTGTATTTGTTTCTAGCTCACTAGCAACCTTCCACTTAAAGTTATGAATCACAATAACTGGTTCTACCAAAATGCTAACTTATGTTGCCTCCTATTTTGGTTACTGACCTAAGTTTACTATTGTGAAGGATAGGGCAGAATGTTCTTATAATTTGTTGCTTGAGATATTACATTAGACTAATAATTTGAAACATTAAGAGAAGTGCAGTGTTTTACATTTAGGTAGAAATAATATAAAGTATTTTTAAACTTTAATTTGGTTGTTGGTCAAACAAAATGGTTGTGGGTTAATAATAACATAAAACATAACTTGAAGAAACCTGTAAAATATTAAGTATTGGAACATGTAAATATTTCTTTATCTTTAAAAACCACAAGTTATTGAGACTCTTTTTGAGTGTTAGATATTCTTGGCACATAAAAGATTCAATAGTTTTTGCAACTGGTGAGTTGTAAGGATTCAGTAATACTTTGTTTTTGTTTGTGTTGTTTCAAATTACTGGAAACGTGTTTATACTGTTAACAGCTACAAAGTGTAATGAATTTAGTGTACTTAAATTTTGTTAGATAATTTTTAAACCATAATTTTGTGCTTCCCGCATTTAACACAAAATTTCAGCAATAATTAATGGTCTACTTCTCAAATTAACTTCACAAGTACTGTTCCAATTCAAATTATTGAGAATATCTTGTTCCACTATTACTAACATTATGTATATTTTGAACCAACTCTGAAATATAAAAGCTAGTTCCTTTTCCTAATCATTTTAAGGATAGGGACATCAATTATTTTCCTATCAAGCATACTAGTATTAGAGAAAGTGATTCTCATATAGGCCATATGTCTATTTCCAATTGCCATTGACGTTGTAGAAATTATATTTTGATGGTTTTATGTAGTATACATAAACAATTAAATGAGATATAGAGGGTGATACATTATTTCAAATTTGTTATAACAAAAAGAAGTGGCACTTTTGATAAGCAAGGGAAGGATTCGGGATGTAACTCATAAACTATTAGGAATGTAAGTTGATGATGACTAATGTCACCTTATGTAGACGGTTGTAAGACTAATATGTCCCGTAGGTTTTTTGATAGGCAATTAAAGTTTAATAGAAAGAGGTATCAAGGTTTTTTTCTTTTTTCTTTTGGTTTTTTGATAAGTGAAAGAAGTAATAAGGGGGTTTAAGGCATTGTATAGTTAATTATTTATAAAGTTTCACAAATATATATTGGAAGGTCTTAAGAAAATTCATAACTGACATCACATGTTTATCTACTCAATTTAACATCTATTTTCTTTCTTATACAACCGTGGAAACAAGTAAATTGACAATAACTCTTTAATATCGTGTGTTTTGATGAACTTAGACAAGGGAGAGACTAATTAGAGACTGAGAAGAAGTTGAGATAAAGGAAGTGAGATTTAAGCGAGTTAATAAGTTGACCGGTGATGATGGTTAATGGCTTAACCACTATTCTATAGGAAATCAAGGCATGCCTCTTTAGAAAGTTTGATAACCTTTTGTTTTACACAATGGAAAGGCATATTTTCGATGGTAGGACAAGCTTATGTTGACAACCATAGTGGCAGAAATTGAGATAGGACCAAGTTTTTAATGGAGGTGGGATTAAGCCAAAAGAGGGAGTTTGGAGAGTTACGGGAATCTGAGAAGGAAAAACAACAAAACTTTTGGGGGGTGGGGTGGATATTTGTTGCTGAGAACTCCAAAACTGTAAAGGAATTTTAAAATTATCCGGCAGGACTCTTCAAGTTGGTAATGAAGAAAATCTTGTGGTTTCTTAGCATTTTTATTTTAACAGTTCGAGGAGATAAAAATAAACTCTTACTTGATGAGACAATGATAACATAAGTGAGTTATGAGAAAAATATGAGAGAATTGAGGATGGCAAAAATAAAAAATTTTAAAGAGAAAATTTAGAATGCAATTTATGTCCCAATAAAGTATAAGTTTTTATATGCTAATTAAATAGAAGTTATGATCCATATGGGGCGCATAGGGAGGGGCAGATAGGAAAAGGAAGAGATAATTAGAGTGGGTGAGTGGAGTGAATGCCTACAGTATACGGGCCATTGTCAAGATGGGGTTGAATGAGTGAAATATATGATTAGTGTGCTTGCAAGAAAATGAAAAGAAAAAAGTACTAGAGTCAGTTATCAGAAGTGCGTGAAAAGTAGCAGATGAGTGAGAAGTGAAATGATACACCTAAATGTGAGGAGAGAGATTCCTCAATTGTTGTAATCTTGGAAACTGTGGAGAGTTCAAGATTAAAGGGTCGGCAAGTCAGGGTTAACAATGGAGTTTAGGGAGGGGATGTTCCTAATGTTTATCCAAATTGCTCCTTCTCTGCTAATATTAAGCCCTATACTGATTTTGTAAATTTTAGCAGAAAAAGGAGTAAAGCCTTACAATTGTAGGGAGGTAGAGATGGATTGTTGGAGGGAGTACCATATTTGAAGGGCTCGTCTTTTTGTCTGGCTAAGAAGTTGAAGCGGTTAACATATTATTTAAGAAGATAGATTGGAGATTTGATAGGATAAAATCTAATTTGGGAACTAATGAATGAATTTGGAGAATTGGAGAGAAAGAGAGAGGGGGCGTAACTTATTGGGAATAATTAGAAAGGATGAGGTAAAAGGAAAATTAGCTAACATGATGGTCACTCAAGCATTAAATGGAGATAAAATTGAAGGATATTGTGGTTTAAGAAGGGTGACTGCAACATAATTTTTCCCATTTGTTAGCAATTGCCAGTTGGTTGGAGAGGGAGTTCTTACTTTAGGAAGTTTGAGGGTTTACTATTTGTGCGCGGAGGTAAAGCTGCAAGCCTTGAGAAGTAACAATCTTTTCTTCCATACAAGTTAAAAAAGACCTCATGAATTTGCTAAAGATTTCTAATCCCCTATTACATTTGAGAGAAGCTTTAACACAACTAATAATCACACTAATTTTGAAGGTGATTCCTTTTATAGTTAAGAAGGTCTTATATTCAACAGTGTCAGCTTCTCAATGTGCTTTCATGGAAAGAAGACATCAGATTCTACAATGTCAACGTTTCAAAGTGCTTTTGTTGAAAGAAGACATATTAGATACAACTTTGATACCGGTAAACTCTAGATTAAGTAGGGAGGACCACCCAAGTTAGATCGATAAAAACATACAACCATGGACTTTCTAGAGCTAGAGATAAAGATAGTGGGTGAATTTACTTTGTTATACCCACTCCCAAGTTCTTAGTCCAGGTTAACGAGCCTCATGCTTTTTCCAGAAGCTCAAGAGGTCTATGACATGGTGACCATTTATTTCCATGTCGTGATTACTGTTATGGGAGTGGTCACCAAAGCTAAATATACAGTAGCGATCAGGAGTAGCGATCATGGAAGGAAGGCTGAACAGCTGTAGAGGTGTTTCATGTTCTATTTGCGGATAACAATATTGTGTGTGTGTGTGTATATATATATAAATAAATATACATATATATATAAATATATGTGTATATACATATATATATGTGTGTATATACATATATATGTATACATATGTATATATATGTGTGTATATACATATATATGTATATAAATATATATATGTATATAAATATAGAGATAATGCATAAAACCCCCTCGAACTTGTCTTTCCAACTTACTTTAGCACTTAAACTAACCTTCCATTTATTTACCCCCTTAACATCTTTGGAGTGAATTAATTTCATCCCTTAATATATAATACCACTCTCAGGAGGGAGAGTGCATCACACTCGCTGATACGTCAGCGCCACGTCGGAGCCACGTAAATAAAGTATTTTTAAAATATTTTATATATATATATATAAGTAAAATATATATAAAATATTTTAAATTTTAAAAATAACCCCACACCCATTTTCCATCTTCTTCATAACCCCCCTCCCCTCCCCCCTCTCTCCGTCCACCAACACACCTGCACACACCCCGTCTACCCCAGTCCACCCCTACACTGCCACACTTGCACACACCCTCATCCACCTCCGTCCACCCCCCACAGCCACACCTGCACACACACGCCATATTTTTCGGCGAATTTTCGCCGGAAAACTCCATTACCACCATAAAATAGTGATAAAAAACTCAACCACCTGGTAAATTCAATCAAATCAACACCAAATTTTCTAAAATCAACAACCAAACATTCAAATCATGTCAATTTTTTAATTTTCAAACTCAATTTCATTTCTTTTTTTATTGGGGATGAAGGAGGAGAAATTGGAGGTAGGGGTGTGATTTGGTAATTGGAGAAGTAATTGGGGTTAGATTTTAGGGGGGGGGCTGGTGGTGGTGGCTGGCGGGTTTGGGAGGAGATTAGGATGGGATGGGGTTTGGGGGAGGGTTAGAAGAAGGAGAGAATTTTTTTCTTTTTTCTTTTTTTGTTATATATATATATATTAGTAGGCGTTTTAAAAATAAAAAAATAAAAATTCACGCGTTTTTTTTTCTTTTTTTCTTTTAAATGCCACGTCAACATTAGGGTTGGAATTAATTCACTTTAAAGATGTTAAGGGGGTAAATAATTATTCATAAAATTTAAGTGCTAAACTAAGTTGTCGGGACAAGTTCAGGGGGGTTTTGATGTATTATCTCATAAATATATATATGTGTGTATACTCATATATATGTGTGTATATGTATGTGTAGACACATATATGTATGTATACACATATATATATGTATATACATATATATATGTGTGTATATACATAATATATATGTGTGTGTGTATATATATGTGTGTGTGTGTGTATATATATATATATATATTCGATTTTTGATAACCGTGGTGTCCAGGCCACCTTGCGTGCACCTCGACTAATTCCATAGGATACTTGCCACCTCCCACCAGCAACAGGTACCAGGTAACTCTGTCCACCAAGGCTGGAACAGATGGAAAGAAATCACCTAGTGTTTGTTTCTATGGGCTAATGGTATTGCATATTTTGTCCCCCAGGCACATCAACTCTGCTACTTATTAATCCCATTATAGGTAGCTCTAAGTTTGAAGTTAAACATAAAGTGTGAAATCAGTCTAGTGAGCAAGGAAAATAACATAGAACAACTAAGTGAGATATGAGATCCGTATTGTATATTTGTATGGTTGGTTCCCTTTCTGTGAAATTACCAAGAAGTAATGCTACTTTTTTAGTTCTTATTGTCTTTCTATGGTGTAAACAGTAAATCTATACGAGTATTGGATTATACTCTTTCTGCATATCTTTCAGGACTAGAGCTTTATGTTGATGTGTTGTTTTCTCTTTTTCATTGGACATTCCTTTTTTATATTAATTGTATTGAAGTGTCATAATTTCCTATTGTTAAACCTAGTCTCATTTTGAAATGGATTTATAACTCATAGATTTGGTGGCTAGTGGGCTGTGTTGGCACTTTGGTAAATGACACATCTAGCAGTAGAGCTAGTCTAGATTCCATTCCACAAATAGTCTTGGATTGTGATGGAAAACCTTTAGTGCATTCATTTAATCATATATCCCTGTAGAGTGCATCATAGAAGTTCCAATTGATCTTATATATCATATAATACTTCCTTTGTTTATAGTATCAAGGTTAAAATACCAGGTTTTCAGTATGGATTTAGACATAGATTGTTCAAATTTTTGAAATAAAATTTACATATTTGGAAACTGCAAAACAGGTAATGTTGGTCACGAAAGTTAATAATTCAAAATATTTAATACAACAACACCAACATATCTAGTGAAATCCTACAAGTAAGGCCTGGGAAGGGTAGAGCGTACACAAACCTTACCGATAACTCGGGGAGGTAGAGAGGCTGTTTCCAAAAGACCCTCGATTCAAGTGTAGCCAATGTAGGTACAAAAAGAAGGAAATAGTGAAGACAGTAGAGCAATTAGTAAGGGAACAATGCAAAGGCTACAAGGAAGAAACAATAATCAACAACAAAAATAGTGCGATAGTCGAAATACAATAAACAATAGACTATAATAGATAACATAAAGCATGGATCAACTCCACCTCAACGGATAAACCCTAAACTACCATACTACGGCTAGTGCACATCAAACACAACAACAACAAACCCAGTGTATTCCCACCAAGTGGGGTTTGGGGAGAGTAGAGTGTACGCAGTCCATACCGCTACCTCCAGAGAAGTAGAGAGGCTGATTCCGATAGACCCTCGGCTTAAGATAAAGAAAAGTAGACCAAAGCGTAATTAAATAAGAAGCAAGATGGATGGCATAACATGACAAGGAATAAGACACATAAAAATAGAAGTCAGAGCAATAAGAAGTGAACACAACAACACTAAACCGACAAAAAGAAAGACAACACTCCTACCCAACTAATCTTCTACTCTAAGGGGCCGTTTGGTTTGCGGGACTAGAGTCAATAATCCCGGGATAAAATAATAATCCCAGGATAAAAATGTAACTCACTCGTTTGGTTGTAAATATTTGGGATAACTTATCCCGGGACTATTTTTTTTTGGTATAAAATTATACAAGGACAAAAATACCCTCATTTTCATTTCTCTCTTTCTCACACACACACATATATATATATATTTTATATATATTCATAAATAATAAATTATGTTTAGTTAACGTATAATATATTCATAAATAAATTATATATATAATAATAATTAACGTAAACTGGTAAACTGTATAATAATTATGTTTTGAACGTATAATATATATTATGAACAGTATAATATATTATGAACATAAATATATATTATGAATAACGTATAATATATTCATAAATATATATAAATTAGATATTCATAAACTATGTTTAATTAACGTATAATATATTCATTAATTATGAATATAATATATTACGTAATATATAACGTAATTACATAAATTTTGAACAGTTTACCGTTCAAAATGGTTGTAAAATATATAAATTATGTTTATTTATATATTTTAATTTCTCTAAAAAATAATAAATTTTTTTAAGAATGAATATTTAAAGCTTAAAAAGAAATATATATATATATATATATATATATATATATATATATATAAAGTTAAATAAGATGGAGGGTATTTTGGTAATCAATCAATTTATTCCTAGAAATTATACCATGCATGTTACTTTGAATACAACAAACCAAACACTCAATTAAAAATAATCCCAGCATAACTAATTCCAGTATAACTTATCCCATCATAACTTATCCCAACATAACTAATCCCGGTATAACTTGTTTTCAAACCAAACGACCCCTAATAGACGCCTTTCACACCCTCCTATCTAAGGTCATTTCCTCAATATTCTAAAGTTGCGGCATGTCCTGCCTAATAACCTCTTCCCAATACTTCATCGGCCTACCTCTACCTCTCCTCGTACCTACTATTAGATAATGAAAGGTCCGTTTTACCGGCCCAATATTACAGTTTTAAATATATTTTTCGGTATTTAATTAGTTTATCAAAAAAAAGTTAAATTAATATTTTTAAATAAATATGATAGAAAATGATAATAGAGATCACACTTTAAAAAACTATATCTTTTATTTTTATAAAATCAAATAATAGCTTATAACTTATTTAAATTGCCCTAATTAAAATTAAAATATAATATGCTTCAATGCTTATTTTAACATCAGGTCAAACACATTTTGTTGAATTAAGTAAGTAATTTTAATATTTTTATTTTTCAATTTTATTTTAAATTTATATAAGAGGATGAGTTAAAATTATAAGTGTCAGTATATTAACATTTTTTTATTAAATCTTACGAGCAATATTTTCTTAAAATATGGTCCTTTTACCTATTATACTATATAAATAAAAGTAAATAGTGTATTTATATTAAGGAAATAAGAGATTGTTCTTATCCATATAAATATATCATACATTCATTTTCAGAATGAAATAATATAAAAATACTAAAGATACATTATTGGTAGTTGAAAATTATCTATAAAGAATAGAGCACAAATCAAATTAATATTAGTAGAGTTAAAATTTTATCAAAGTGATTAAAAAAATATGCCATTTAATGTTAGTTTAAAGTTTTTTTATATGCAGGTTAATTATCTATTATATCGTATCTCTTCATTCCTTTTTATTTGCTCTATTTAGGTTAGACACACACTTTAATCTCTTACTCCTATAAATTTAAAAGTAGTTTTACTAATATACCCCTAATTAAATTTTATATCTCTTTCCAAATCACAATGATTACATTTATTGAACAATGGTATAATATAAGGATTTTGTTCAAACTAATCTTGAAAGACTAAAGGAGCAAATATTAGGAATATAAGCACAATCCAAATGGAGCAAATAAAAAGGAATGAATAGAGTATCATATATCTTATTTTTAAAATTACAAATCTCTATTTTTATGAAAGCTTACATATAAATATATTTATATAAGATAGTGAAAGTTTTTTACAGTGACCATTTAATGTACTTCAATCTTTTTTTTTAAAAAATTATCTTTTAAGTATCTGTTTTGCGAGTTGACATGCACAACAATTGTGATTACACCTATAATCTATAAGTGAATACAAAAATTGTGCGTTCAAAGCCTTATATGAATATTACATACGTAATCTTTTTCATTTCTAGTAAAATATTTTTTGACTGATTTAATTATATATTTTGTAAAATTATTTGATAATGAACAAAAACGTATCTTTAAATTGGTTGACAACTTTAATTTTAAACCATCAAATGCACGTGTGATAGTATTTTTTGAGCAAAAAACTAAAATATTTAAAGCTTGGAGTATTGAAAATTTTGTCGGAGTCAGAATTTTCACTTAGATAGTTTAAAATATAAGAAAATAAATATATGAAGAAAAAATTCAATATTTACCACATATAAATAAAAAATAATTTTAGTTCTATATAAACAACATAATATTTCGTGAAAGGAGATTCAGATTATAAATTTAAATTTATCTAAAATATTACTTAGTAAATATTGTGATTGAATAAGTTGGGACTTGGAAGTAAAAATGTTGTTAGCCACATAATGACTCCACTGAGAAACTGTAGAAATATAAGATAAAAAAAAGAAATGGCTAATGGAGTTCTTTGTTGATATTACTATTGACTAATGATTGTACCATTTAGATGTGAAATGACAAATATACCCTTGGTCGTCCTTTTAACTCACTTCTAAATAATAATATAATATATAATATAATAATAATAATAATTAATAAATAATAATAATTTCCAACCTCTCGCACCTCTTCACTGGGGCATCTGCACCTTGTGTTTTCACATGTCCAAACTACCTTGCCTTTTCACATGTCCAAACTATCTCAATGGATTTTTAAAAAAGGGTCATTGTTGAAGAAAAAACTCTTGACTCCCAAAACAGTAGTAGTATCCCCTATTGTTAATGTGAAAGAGGAAATATTAGGTTTAGAGGGCTCTCTGGTAAATGTGTCAGTGGAAGTATTAGGTTTAGAGTGATAGAAGAAACAAAGTTGATTCTTTTGTTACTGATATAATTCAGTTACAGTTGCGTTGTTAATGCAACAAAATTAACTTTTTTTTACCATATTTTTGATACAATAGATTTGCATGAAAGGAGGGTCTACTATAGGTTTGATACAATAGTTGGACTTGACCTATTTGTCTGCTAGGAGGGGTCTACAAAATCATCTCTAGAATCATAACTGAAAGGCTCAAAACAGTTATTGGGAAATTAGTGGATGAACACCAGATGACTTTCTTGAAAGGTAGACAAATACTGATGCATCTCTCCTAACTAATGAGTTGGCAGATTCAAGATTAAATAGAAGAAACCAGGGATCCTACGTAAACTGGATGTTGAATGGCTTATGACTGTGTTAATTGACATTATCTCGTCAAAATTCTGAAAGATATGGGCTTTGGTAGTAGGTGGAGTAAATGGATCAATGTTTGAATCTTAAGTGTGAGATTCTCCCTCATTATAAATGGCAACACATAGGGTTTCTTTCAAATTCATAGGGGCCTCAGATAAGGGGGATCCTATGTCACCCTTTTTGTTCTTGCTAGCCATGGAAAGCCTGAACCACATGTTTAGGATAGCCAATACCAATGGGTGGGTGAAAGGTTTCAATGATTAGACAGGTAGATGCGAAGATCTAGAAATCCCTCATCCGTTTTATGCAAATGATGCCCTAATTTTTGCGAAGTAGAGTTAAGTTAGATCAGGCACTTAAGGGCCATATTAACAATTTACGAAGGAGTCTCAGGCCTTCATGTAAACTGGATGAAGATCCACATCTTTTCTATCAAACAAATTGGGAATTTGCCAGATCTTGCTGATGTTTTGGACTGTCAGGTGGATTCCTTACCAACAAAGTATCTGGGGTTGCCACTAGGAGCTAAAATAAAGAACTAGAGGTGTGGAGTGGAGTGTTGGAAAGGAGTGAAAAATTGTCTGGGTGGAAAAGTCAATACCTCACGTTAGGTGGCAGATTAATTCTTAACAAGTCGGTACTTGATGGACTCCCAACATACATGAGCCTTTTCCCTATACAAAGAGCATTGAGAAAAGAATCAACAGGGTGCGGAGATCCTTTTTATGGAAAGGGAACGAGGAAAGAGAGGCTATAATATTGTGAAGTGGGAAGCGCCAACCCTCAGCAACCAGCAGGGGCGTTCTTGGTCTGAAGAATCTCAGGAAACAGAATAATTCTCTTATGCAAAAATGAGTATGGAGATTTTGCTCAGAGGAGGGGCCACTTTGGAGAAGATTTGTAGCAAGGAAGTATGGTTTACTCACTCCATGGACAACTGAGAAGTTTGGGGGCACTTTTGGATGTAGTGTCTGGAAACAGCAACATCTCAATTACCGTTGGAAATGGTTTGAAAACTGATTTTTGGAAGGAGGTGTGGATTGGAGAAAGCCTGAGATACTCCTATCCACAGTTGTATACCTTAAGTCTACAATGGAATCCCAAGGTATTCCAAGTTTGTAGTCAACAAGGATGGGATATGTTATTTAGAAGAGCTCTGAATGACTGTAATTAGTGGAAGTTGCTAACCTAGTGGAAGTTTTGAACTCAGCCCCAACTCTATCCATGAGGTCTGATAAGCCTTGATGGAAACTACACAGCAAGGGCATGTTTTCTGTTAAATCATGCTACTGGGAGCTCGACAATATACATACAATGCCAGAGATATGGCCTTGGAAGCTAGTTTGGAGGACCAAAAGCCCTCCAAAGGTAGCTTGTTTTGCTTGGTTGGTATGCAGGAAAGTTTGTTTAGCTCACAAGGCGTTACAACAAAATGGTTGACAGATTTGCTGAAGATGTGTCATGTGTTAGCAGGAAGTAAAAGTTAGTGATCATTTATATCTTCACTGTAAGGCAACTAGAAGCTATGGAACTTCTGTGAATATTAGCTGTTAATTGGGTGATGCCTAAGACAACATTGGAACTTCTGAGTAGCTGGAAAGGTATTGGTAATAGAGAAAGAAAAGAGCACTGGTGGAGAACTATCCCAGCTTGCATATGGTGGTCACTCTGGAAAGAAAGGAATACAAGGTGTTTTGTAGGTCAAAAGACTAATTTACAGGAGATTAGAATGAATTGTATAAGTCTTCTGTTTTTTGGTGTAAACAAACTCTAGTAGGGGAGTTAGTAGATTTAGTTCACTTTATAGGAAACTTGTAAAGTATACCTTTTGGGGTGTGCCCACCACTTTGTGGGATGTAAGCTTCTAATTCATCATTTGTTGGATGATGAATGTTTTGGTGTGAATATAAAGCTACCCTTTTCAAAAAAAGAAATAAATAGATTTGCATGAATCAACTTTGAATATGGACTTATAGTAAATAAAATGGTTATGATAGACATCAAAGCGACAAGTTCATAAAACTGTTGATATACATATACATCTTTTGTTTCTATGCTTTTGAACAAATGTGTGTGCATCAATGGATTCCTAGTCTCTAACATATCACCATGATACATTTTCTTTCTCTTTCTTTCCATTTTGTAGAGTATATATATCTGCCTCTCATATTTGCTTGAGTTTGTGCCTCTTATATGAAGATGGTTCAAGCAGGGGACGGGTATAGGGCTTTGAGTGTGGGTTCCCCGAAACCCAGTAATTTTTGCGCACGTTCAATAATTATATTGAGAAATCTATTAAATTTATAAGAAATGTGTTGTGAACCCAGTTACAAAGTAGGCTCTTGGTTCAGCGGCAGAAATGGAAACCACTTACGCTTTTCTGCCCTCCTTGTGAGGGTTCAATTCCCTTGGGCACTTATAATAAAGGTTTTATTTATTTATTTATTTATTTTAAATTTAAGATTTCTGGGAACACAAACTTCAAATCCTCTGAATTCAAGCCCCAACTCCTCCCCAGTTGTACTTTACTACTTTTTTTTCTGCCAATCTCCTTTTCTGAGAGAATGCTAAGTTGAGTTTCGGGAAGTAATATGTCGGGTGAGCTTAAGGTCTGTGGCTCACCTACCTTAAGAGATGCCACATTTTTGGAATGGTTGAAGTGGGTTCAAACATTTATAAAGTTCAAAAAAGTTTATGAAGTTCTATAAATATGGGAAAAGAAAGCTTGTGATTTGACCTCATACCATATTGCAATGGAACCTCAAACTGGAACTTTAGGCAGTACAAATGATATTTAGAGATAAGTCCACTATTTCAATGCCTCTCCTGTCAATGGAGTAACTTATTAATGAAATACTATAGCTGATAAAAAAAATATTAATGTGATGGTTGTAACAATGTCTACTAGTATATTTACCTTTCTGTAGTTTTATTTATTTAGACCCTCTAAATACAACAATATAACCAATATATTCCCACCAAGTCGACCCTCTAAATAAGATTGCACATATTATGTTGCTAAAATTCTCACGATGTCCTTCAACAAAACCATGATTGAAGTTAAGCTAAAGAATCCAGTGTGTGTCTGTGTGTTCATAAATAAAGACATTTTGGAAAATTTCTGATCTGGTTACTTCATTGATGAAAACTGTTATTTAGCTGACATATTGCAGTAACACTAGCTGGTCCATTTGTTCTTCTTGAGTCGGGCCAGTTCCTTGGAAATTGTTCGATTATGCAACTCTAAGAGCCTTACAACACTACTTAGAGATGAGAGAATAATCTTCATTGTTATCCTCATGCTAGTCCATGTGGAACCTTTTGTCCCGCTCTTTTGTTTCTATTTGTCTTGAACTGAGAAGCTTGACCCCAAAGGAGAGTGTTAGATTATGTCTTGTATTGTCACTGCTTGAAATTACTGTTGCTGCCATTAATGAGCTTTGGTTGTAATAAACGTTCCAACCAGTTTTGGTATTGGCATTGTAAAAGATGCTCTATCGTGCTGATTATTCCATTAAAATCTAAACCGAACCTTCTCTTTTACAGTTTTCCGGGATTTCCCAAATAAATGGGATCACATTCCCTGTTGTTAATATTGCATGCTTGCAGTTTCTTTGTTCAAACAGAAAATTTAAATTTCTAGTTTTAAATCCATTTGCCTTGTCAATACATAGTACCTGATGTAATAAAATTTGATAACTTCCATGGAGTTTTTGCCTTTTTAGTTTTCTAGTCTTTTTCACTACTTGATATTCCTGCATTCACTATTTCTTTACAATGGTAACAGTTATTCCTTAATTTATGTTCTTGTAAACTACATCCAGATAGCAACTGAGTAATGTTTCGTGGTAAAGACTCTACTCCTTTTAGATGACTATGTTCTAACTGTGTATGCTCCAAAGTAATAGAAAGTTGACTCTACTCCTTTTAGATGACTATGTTCTGCCTATGTGTATGCTCCAAAGTAATAGAAAGTTTTGTCTAAATGGATTTTATGCTCACACACTTGATTCTTCCATGTTAATTTAAGTAGGCAATCCATTGCTGTATAAATAAGTAATTTGATGAGACTGTCTTCTGTAGTGTAGAAAATTTGGTTATTGATTGTGCATGTCATTCATGTAGGTTAAGCATTGAATTGTGATCCAAAAATTTGTTTACGAAGCACTTGCTGTCAGTTTTAAAAAGAAAAAAAAAGTGGTTACTGTCTTCAGCAGCAAAGAATGTTTGTGGAGCATGCTTCATGTATTATCTTATCATCCATTCTGAAATTCTGCGAGGAGCATACTAATATAAATTCGTATTTTATCCTTTTTCTTTAGCCTTTGAATGCTGAAGTTCGACATTAGTGTGAAATGACTAGTTTGTCCCTGCTAAAGACTATTGCATGCAAAGCATGTCGATGCAATGTTGAGGTATGTCTTACTTTAATAAGTTGCTCACTCTGCTCTGTACTGTTTGCTTGTGTTGTATTTCTCAAGGAATTTCTGTGAGGAGTTACTGTTATGTATTACCTTTTTCTGCTTACATTTCTTTGCTCCCACCCCTGTTTTAAGTAGTCAACTATTTATAGCTATTTGGGAATGTCAAATCAAGTACAATCCTAGTAAACAGGCATACACATCATAAGCATGAAGTGCCAAAAACGATAAAAGAATTTTAGAGATACTGTGCCAATGTATTCTTTTATTTGTTGTTATCTTGATTTAAGTAGCTGTGCTAAGGGTTACCTTGCACTCGTCAAACTTGATGTCATTTACCATATGAATTGAAGACATTTTCTTACATCTCTGGGTTCTATATCATTACTACAATTACTAATTAAACATAGCTCTGTAAGAACGGGCTTCTTCTTCAACATGAGAGCTAAAAACTCTTATGAGTCTGGTTTTCACTGCTAATGCAGTTGTAGCCTGCAGCATTTTCCAGTAAAACGCTAGTCAATGATCAAGTTAGTGAGTTACCATTGTGCTTTCAGATGAAGCATATGAATAAGAAATTACCCCAATTCAGTAGTTCCTGATGTCTCATAGTTCTGTTGCTGTGGCTGGCTAAGCTGGAGATGAACAGGGGCGTGAGGGTCCTCATTGATGCTTAAACCATTTGAAGCCAGGGAATTTCTGCTCACTCCATTTGCATCTCTATTTCCATAAACCTGGAGTTCAACACAATATAGAAACGATTTGCTGGAGTTCTAAGCAGAATGGTGAAACTCTTTCACTTGGTATAAGAATACAAAAAGAAATAACTGATCTTGAAGCGTACTAAAAGCTTTTAGTGATGTACATGGATACCTTCTTATACAATTCCATATTTTCTTGACGAATTAGGTTTACCTTCTTATATAGGTCCATGTTTTCCTGATGGATGAGGGTTCCCTGCAAGGGAAAAAAATTGATTTAGTGTCTTGAGAATTTATCCTTCTTAGAATAAATTGATAAGTCGCTGGGGTTTATGTTGATTGACCTTTCGGTTTAGTTCTTGTATCTCATCAATCAGAATTTCGTCCTGTAGACATATGGGGTAGTGTTAGTTCGTTTTAATTCAATTAGTATAGTGAACATTTGATGGATCTGGAAATTTCATACCTTTCTCACACGAACACCACGAAGACTCACTTCCAGTTGGCTCTCCAAGTTCTGCAAGTCTTTGACGCTCAGACCAGAAAGCTCTTCACCCATCATTTGTCTGTAATGCCGAAATAAACTGTTAAAAGACATGTGACTCCAACAGAAAAATTGATATTTGACTGTCTGGATACGATAGTTGGTTTTTAAAGCCTACTAAAATATGTCAATCGCGAGCTGGAGGTTTTTTCTGAAAGCAGCTGAAGCACCCAACTTGGTGCCTTTCTTAATGTGTAGTTGATAGATGGCTCAAATAAAGATTCTGACATTTATCACCATAAGAAAGTGTTACACGTGTTAACAGTTCTTCCTTTTTATCAAAGATCAAAATAGCCTTGTCATTCCTAATTAACTTCATCCAAAAGAAAGGGTGGTATGCTTGACAAAACAATTAAGGAGAAATATTCCTTTCTGTACCTTACCAAACCAATGTTGGATGCTTGTCACTCAATTTGTAGGGCATATATTATCACATATAAATGGGAGCAAAACTAGGGAACATAGTCTTATAGTCTTACACAAAAACAATATCCATATGCTTAGATCATACTCAAATATAACTATGTCAGACATCCAAAAACTAATTATTCTATTGAAATTACAATAGTTTTGGTAGATTATAGTAACTAATTAATGTCCACTTCAATTTAAGTGTCTTTTCAGTCTATTTCAAAAAGAATGTCACCTTTCTACATTTGGTAAGTTTTAAATTTCATCATTTCCATTTTACTCTAATGGCACTCTCTTGTAGGAATGACATGACATATTATAGACCACGATATTTTAAGGTTTTCTTTAAATAAATATGTTATACACACCTTTAGTTTAAAATGACAATATTGGAAGTCTTATATGAAACAAAGTATTGTTAAGGAGTGCATAATTAGAAGATTAGTCAAGCGGAAAAATAAGTATTTCTTGATATTCTTACTTAAAAAAAAGAATCTTTCATTCACCGGGCTGCCCTTCAGAGTATTTATTTCTTTTTTGATAAGTGAGATTTTGTTACTGTTATAACAACCCGGAAGTTGCCTCAACAAAATTATACAATAATAGAGTATTATATCGTCCATCCTAATTTGCTTTACTTTGCTTTATTTAAGTTTTGCTCACCATACCTATTAAAAGGAATTAAATTGTGACATGTTTAATATTATTAAGGCAACATGTGGACTCAAATGTCGACTTTGGTAAGTTAAACAATAGTTCTCTTATTGAAAAAAACTCTTTTCCTCGAGCCCGAAGCGTTTTTGAAACAACCTCTCTACCTCCCAAGGTAGAGGTAAGGTCTGCATGTGCTCTACCCTCCTCGTCTCCACTTGTGGGATTACGTTGGGTATTTTGTTATCGTCGTCCCTTATTGAAAAAACATCATAGGAAACTAAGTTGTCGAAGCTAGAAAGAATTTTCTCAAGTTGAGCAGTAAGAATTAGGAAGTAGAAGGAATAAGTAGAAATAAGAGGTACTTGAGCTTGGAAATTATGAACAAAACAGAGACGATGATTCCTTTATATAAGAACAAGGGTGACATTCAGAGTTGCAACAACTATCGAGGTATTAAGTTGTTAAGTCACACGATGAAGATTTGGGAGAGGGTGGTAGAGCGGAGGTTGAGGAAGATTATGTCTATTTCGGAAAATCAATTTGGTTTTATGCCTGGTCGCTCCACGACTGAGGCAATTCACCTTGTGCGGAGACTGGTAGAGCAGTATAGAGAGAGGAAGAGGGACCTTCATATGGTATTTATCGACTTGGAGAAGGCGTATGACAAGGTCCCTAGGGAGGTTCTTTGGAGATGCTTGGAGGCGAGGGGAGGTCCCGGTGGCGTACATCAGAGCGATTAAGGACATGTATGAGGTAGCAAAAACTCGGGTAAGGACAGTGGGAGGAGATTCTGAGCATTTCCCGGTCTTGATAGGGTTACACCAGGGATCAACTCTTAGTCCGTTTTTATTTGCTTTGGTGATGGATGTGTTGACGCGGAGTATACAAGGCGAGGTGCCTTGGTGTTTGCTTTTCGCGGATGATAGTGTTTTGATTGATGAGTCGCGACAAGGGGTTAATGATACGCTAGAGGTTTGGAGACAAACCCTGGAGTCTAAAGGTTTCAAGTTGAGTAGGACCAAGACGGAGTACTTGGAGTGCAAGTTTAGTGACTCGAGGCAAGAAGAGGTGGTGGAAGTGAAGTTGGATTCTCAGGCGGTTTGTAAGAGGGATAGTTTTAAGTATCTCGGGTCTACGATTCAGGGAAACGGCGAGATTGACGAGGATGTCTCTCACTGTATAGGGGCAGGTTGGATAAAATGAAGGCTCGCTTCGGGAATTTTATGCGATAAGAAGGTGCCCCTCAAGCTGAAAGACAAGTTTTATAGAGTTGCAGTCTGGCCTGCTATGCTGTATGGAGCGGAGTGTTGGCCGGTTAAGAATTCTCATATCCAAAAGCTGAAGGTGACGGAAATGAGGATGTTGCGTTGGATATGTGGAGTCACAAGAGCTGACAGGGTTAGGTATGAAATTATTCGGGAAAAGGTTGGGGTGGGTGGCGTCAGTGGAGGATAAAATGTGGGAAGTGAGGTTGAGATGGTTTGGTCATGTGATGAGGAGAGACATGAATGCACCGGTTCGTAGGTGTGAGAGGTTGGCCTTGGAAGGTTTCAAGCGGGGTAGGGGTAGGCCGAAGAAATACTGGAGAGAAGTGATTAAACGTGACATGGAACAGTTACAGCTGACCGAGGACATGACCCTGGATAGGAAGTTATGGAGGAAAAACATTAGGATAGAGGGCTAAGGGTGTGGATGAGTCGTAGTCAGTATTTAGGTGGACTTTATTGTCCTTTGTTTGGTAATGTACTATTCTTGTGGATGTCGTACCTATGTTATTTAATCGTGTCCTATGCTTTTGATGCTTTTGTTTACTGTCTTTTTATCTTGAGCCGAGGGTTTATCGGAAACAGCCTCTCTACCTCTCTAGAGGTAGTGGTATGGACTGCGTACACTCTACCCTCCCTAGACCCCACTATGTGGGAATAAACTGGGTCTGTTGTTGTTGTTGAAAGGCAGAGCTCGATCCAAAATTTAAATTTGATGGGTTTAATGTCTGTTTTTATATGATACGCAGTACACTTTTGAAATTTATCGGTTCAAACTTTATTAATTTTTGGAATCTTTGTGATTTTTCACATATAAATCTATACTTGCTATTGAAAATACCAGGATTAGTTGATCCCGGTAATTACAAGCTACATTGATATTCTGGTAAATCAGGTGTCATTTATTTGATATCACGCCAAGTTGGTGCCAAAAATTATTTGCATTGAGTGAGGGTGATTAGATTAACGTTTTTTATATTGATATTCTGGTGAAATTTTCCCTCCTTTGCACTGCTTAAGATATGTAACAGTTGTGATCTTTGGGATCGAGGATGTTTCGTTTGTGTCTTTAAGTAGAGCAATGGAGGAAACATTTCATTTTCCCTAGTAACTTTGTTGATGAACTTAATAATATACTGATGTTATAGGAAAATTCCAATGTAAAGAAGTGTGTAAAAGACTAAAAATAGAGAATCTTATGCCATTACCCCACGCAGAACATTCGATCATCAATACTGATTGTGCTATCGTACATGCTCCAAAAAACCCTACACCGCTTTCATAAATACTGCTTTCTTGCACATGAAGCACACGTTTCCATGTAAGAATGCATGCCTTTTAAATACTACCGGGATCCTTATTGAAGAGTGAGTGAAGTTCCTATTTTTAGTTTTTAGTAGTTTATTACACTTGAATAAGACATCTTTCTGGCCTTCTCTGTTTGCAGATGTCCTCCCATAAATGACCTCTTTGCATGTATGGTAATCCAAGAAATAGGTCATATTAAATTCCCCTCATTCTCTATAATTGTGGAGAACTAACTGTTAATGTTAATGTCTTCTGGACGAAAGTTTAGAAAATATTCAGAAAACTTGGCACAAATGAAAAATGACTCTACCCTTTTCTATTTCCAAAAATTGATTCTAGTTTCCTTCTCGCCCCCCCCCCCCCCCCCCCTCCTCTTTTTAAAATTGTGATTTGGATAGGATCTCTCCACATTTTCCCAATATCCTCCAGAGTTGCTCAATACATTGTAAATATGATTGATCCTCATTATCCTATTTGATTACATACTTATCGGTAGTAAGCTCTTCCCACAACGGTTGAGTTCCATGTGGAACCCCCAAACTAAGTTTCCTAGTGGAATTGTATGAACATTCTAAAATCTCTAATTCGTAAAGATATCTCCACAGCTGATTAACCTTTTGCCATGATCCTTGGTACAGGCCATATGGATACATAGTAAAATTGGTAGATTGGAAAAATTACTCTTTGATCAACATTAACTTTTTATAGTCTCTTTTTAACTCTCAAGATTAACTTGCATGTTGCAGTCCTTGTAAAATCGTACTGCTATAGACAAAATTGAATATCTAGTAAGTTGGCAGATTAAAGCAAATTCTTCTTGATCGGTGTCTGTTTCTCACTTTTTCAAGGGGTATTTTATTCCACCAGCTTTTTTGTTCGATAACTGTTGTGTTCGGGTCAGCTTTCGTGTACCTCGACTAAATCCACGGGACACCTGCCACTTCCCACCAGCAACAGATATCAGATACCTCTCTGTCCATCAATGTTAGAATAGATGGAAAGAATCACCCCGTGTTGCCTCTGCTCGGATTTGAACCCGAGACCTCAGGTTCTCCACCCACTTTATTGACCAATAGGCCACACCCTTGGGTTCTACCAGCCTGTTAGTCTCTTTTGAGTCTCGACCATCAGTTTATTTATTTCCCAATCCTTGGTAAGTCGAACCCAACAGTAGTCCAGATAAGGCATTAGATAGGACCCAATACTGCAACTAAAGATCTCTGTCAACTATTTAACTATTTAATGTGGTTCACTTCATCCGTTAGAACATTCTCATACTCAAGATCAAGCTTAGAGTTCCTCGAGACATAGTGTCTGATTTGCTTCGGTGTCACGTAACACAGACATATCATGTGCATACAGTAGATAATACATCTGTAAGCTATCTTTCCTTCCCTGCAAGCTGTGTGAATTACCACCATAGGTACCTTGTCATTACTGCCCATCTTGTTGAATGCTTCAATGATGGGTATGAGCAGTTTGAGTGCAGTGTTGTTAAAGTCTCAATTAAGGTGCACTTAATTCTTCAAGCTTGGTGATGTTTAGGTTGTGCGGTTTACCTCCCGTAGTTGTTAACATAGGTGTTAATAAGGTGCTTGACATGTGCATCTTCACCTATGAGCTATGTCTTTAAGAGAATAGCCCTAGACAAAAATTATAGTTTACAAATTGATATATTAATTATTAAAGAAAGGTTATGACTGAACTTTTAGTTATTGGCAATAAGAAATTTGAAGTTTAATGTGAGAAATGTAGCCACTAAAAACTTAAAGCTGCATCTTTTGACCTAAATTGGAAATATATAATGTTTTTTTAGCTTACTTGCCATGACTTTTGCTTCACATATATAGCTTATCCATTCTTTTGCACAAAGATTTATTCCTCTTTTTGTGTATCGTTGCATTTTCTTGCATTACATTTGTTATCACGAGTGCTTTTCTTCATTATAGCCCATACTTAAAATTGCACTTTGATCTTAAAATCTGAATTTTTTTTAGCACATTTTGCTTTTGACTACTTTGGTAAGGTGGTGATCACTTAGCCATAGAGCTATTGAGCTTGATTGTGGGTATCCAGAAGTTGATCATTTTTTGACATTAAAAAGAAAAAGTTAATCACTGTTTTCATCTCTGCCAACCCATCTTCTCCATAAAAGTCCATATAGCACCTGTTTACGTGTCATCTACCTTTTCCAGTCTAATATGCACAGTGCTTGTGTCTCTCTACTCTTATGTTCTAGCCCAGTCACTATATAAGCTCCTTATATAACTTAAAGAGTAGATAAAGAATATTTTAAGAGTCTAATTGATCAAACACTTCTAAGCATGAAAACTTCAATGGGGTGAAACATTTTGACCTTTTCGATGTAGGAATTCAATAAATATTACTGGGTACTTTCTTCTAATATAATATTTACTTAACGTCTTAAAAACTATATAGCAGACTACCTAATTAATGATCTCAATTTGAGAAATTTTATGAACTGCTTAACATGCAAAAGAGTCCTTATGATTGTGCTATAGGTCATTGAATAAGTTATTTGTGGAAGCAAGAAATATAGTTAATAGGACAACAAAATTTACCGGTGATTCTCTTGCAAGTTCTGTAGTTGTTGCCTTAGCATTGCCGCTTCCCTTTGCCAAAACTGTTAACAAGAAAACAGATTTTAATACATGACTTTGGATTATCATAGGAGAAACTACTGGATATTTCTGCATGCTTTGACAAAACTAGTAGTGAAATCAATAGCAAACCAAGTGTAGATGTAATGGGTTCTATTTAGATTAATATAGAGTCGTTCCCCTTCTTGTGGTCCGGGAATTTGATCTATATATTCATTCTCAAAAGAATTAGATCCATATATTCATTCTCAAAAGAGTTAGATTCATATGTACCCTCAAGATTATGTATCTTTTATTTATGAGACCTTTTAAAATATGGGAAAAAAAGTGAGTGTGTTAATTCCTGGAGGTTGCACCCTGCCAACAACAACAAGAACAACATACCCAGAGTATTCCCACAAAGTGGGGTCTGGGGAGGGTAAAGTGTACGCAGTCTATATCACTACCTCATATGAGGTAGAGAGGCTGTTTCTGATAGACCCCCGGCTCAAGACATATAACAGTATAACAAACAAAAAATATAAAAGCACACAGCAAAATGAGATAACTCACTGCTAAGTAATAAAGGAAATAAGACATCCACAAGGTAATGCTATAAACTATTTATCCAAAATCATAGACATCACCGAAACACCACGAACAAGAAACTCTAGGCGTAGATACAAACAAAGCAATCTTCCCTACTATAACTGCCGAACTCCTACCTGCTAACCTTCTACCCTAAGCCGAGTCCTCTACACCTTTTTATCAAGGATCATGTCCTCTGTAAGCTGTAACTGCTCCATATTATGCCTAATCACCTCCCTCTAATATTTCTTCGGCCTACTTTTAACCTCGCCTAAAACTATCCATAGCCAACCTCTCACACCTCCGTACAGGAGTACCCGTGCATCTCTTCATCACATGCCTGAACAAACAACCTCACTTCCCGCATTTTGTCCTCCACAGAAACAGCTCCCATCTCCACAGAAACAACTCCCACCTTCTCCCAATAATCACATTACTAACCCTATCTTTCCTGGTACGTTCACACATCCATCGCAACATCCTCATCTCCTCCACCTTCAATTTTTGGATGTGGGAGTTCTTAATTGGCCAATACTCCGCTCCATACAACATAACCAGTCGGACCGCCACTCTGTAGAACTTATTCCATCTTAGTGTTGAGTTCCCATCTATCTCACTAGCTAACATAAAATACAAATATTATTTCCCTTTGTATTGACCAAGGATTGGAAATCCTGGTTATGAATCCTAGAATGCCCTGCTTGAATCTATCTTAGTGCATTGTTTGTTGTTTCCTTTTCCACTTTATTATGGTTTTGTTGTTTCTGGAAATGTTGTGTTTTGTACTCCTTATGGTTGTCACTTCTCTTCTCTAAGATAAAAAGGGAAAAGGAAGGACTTGTTTTCTTTTACTTTGTGGGTTAAATAGAAGATACTTCTTGTTGGTTGATCTGTTTTAAGAAGTAATTTTTTTCCAAAACAAGAACATGGGATTAATTAGGCAAATGCAAAAAGATCAAATGCAATTAGACGACATATCAAAATAAACCTTATTGATTTCTTTTGGCTTAGAGACAATTATATTTTGAAATAAACTTTCTAGCCTTGTAGACATGCTGTCAATGCTTGTTTCTTGATTGCCACATTGATAGGTTTCTCCTGTCTTCTGACATAGATGCGAATGGTACTGTTGTTTTTGACTAATAAAACTTGGAACTCATTTTTGCTGCTAGTTCATACTAGGATTTGGAAATTCTCCGGAAAGTTCCATATTAATGGAAGGGGATTCAAGTTTCGAACCAGAGTAGATAATGTAAGAGAGTTAAAAATACTCTGACAAAATGAACATCGTTGGTGTGTTGTGAATCATCTTCTTTCTTTATAACCTGAGTGTACGGATCAGTTTTCACGCACCTCGACTACTTTTATGGATGCCTACTACCTTCCACCATTACAGGTACTGGGTAATTCTGTTCTTCAAGGGTTGTATGGATGGGAAGAAATCACCAAATGCTTTTGTCTCGCTCGGAATTGAACCTAAGACCTCCCACTTCATTCCCCACTAAGCCACACTCTTAGGTGCTCGTGAACCATCTGCTTTCTTGGGTGGCTCTTTGACCATTGTCTTTCCTATCTTCTCTTTCCCAATGAAAAATGGGTTTTATCATAAAATTTCATTGATGTTTGATCTGTGGAGAGTATTGGATTTCTACTTTTGTACATACTTCGACATTTAGGAATAGAATAGGATTAGAGTCTAGCTTGATTAGGACACATTAAGGTGTTGGCCATGAATTCAAGCCAGATTGAATTCAATTTGTCATTTTTGTGGAAGATATTGTAAAGCTTATCCTTGATATTTTGTTGTATATTTCTCCTGTGAGGAATGCTTCAAACCAATGTGTTGGATAATTTTTCAATGGGGATTTAAAGTTTTGAAGTAACGAGATTGCCACATGGTGCAAGGAATCATTTTTATATTGTTGCTTCCTACCATTAAGAATTTTGTTCGACATTATGCTATCAGGGATGAATCTTTCGACCCAGCATAGGCTATTGGTGATGGACTTGGGCATAAAGAAGGGTAAGAAGAGTAGGGGTGAGGAGGGGCGACCGAGAATTAAGTGGGGCGGCCTGACGCCGGTGAATGCGCGGGAGATTGGGGAGAAGTTGGCAGGTATGGGGGTGTGGGAGTGTAGGGGAGACATAGATGGTATGTGGGATAGGGCGGCTAGGTGCATTAAGGAGACTGCTAGTGAAGTGTTGGGTACGTCCAGGGGCCGGGCCGGTCACCATCGGGGGGATTGGTGGTGGAATGAAGAGGTAAAGAAGAAAGTAGAGACTAAGAAGGGGGCGTATGCAAAGTTGATTGAGAGTAGGAATGAAGAAGAGAAACGGGTGTTTAGGGAGGAGTACAAGTTAGTGAGGAAAAGGCTAAGCTAGCAGTTACGGCTGCTAAGACGGCAACGTTTGAGAGCTTGTATGCGGGGTTAGAGGAGAAAGGAGGGGAAAAAAGGTTGATTAGGCTGGCTAAGGCTAGAGAGAGGAAGGGCCGTGACCTAGACCAGGTGAAGTGCATTAAAGGGAGGATGGTAGAGTGTTGGTGGAAGATGGTCACATTAAGAAGAGATGACAGTCGTATTTTCATAGGCTCCTAAATGATGAAGGGGAGAGAGTTGTTGAGTTAGGTGAGCTAGAGCAATCAGAGGAGTGTCGTGATTTTAGTTATTATAGACGTTTTAAGGTGGAGGAGGTCAGAGAGGCTGTTCGCAGGATGCGAAAGGGTAGGGCGAAGGGACCTGATGAGATCCCCGTGGATTTTTGGAAGTTTTCTGGTGAGGCTGGTTTAAGGTGGTTGACAGATCTATTTAACAATATTTTCAAGTCGGCGAAAATGCCCGAGGCCTGGAGATGGAGCACTAGGATCCTTCTGTATAAGAATAAGGGTGACATTCAGAGTTGCAACAACTATAGGGGCATTAAGTTATTGAGTAACACGATGAAGATTTGGGAGAGAGTGGTCGAGTGGAGGTTGAGGAGGTTAGTGTCTATTTTGAAGAACCATTTTGGATTTATGCCCGGGCGCTCTATGACAGAGGCAATTCATCTAGTGCGGAAACTGGTGGAACAGTACAGGGAAAGGAAGAAGGACCTGCACATGGTGTTTATCGACTTGGAGAAGGCATATGATAGTTTCGAGGGAAGTCCTTTGGAGATGTTTGGAGGTGAGTAGGGTTCCGGTGGCGTATATCAGAGATATTAAGGACATGTATGATGGAGCTAAGACTCAGGTGAGGACGGCGGGAGGAGATTTAGAGCATTTCCCGATCTTGACAGGATTGCATCAGGGATTTACTCTTAGCCCATTTTTGTTTGCTTTGGTTATGGAGGTGTTGACGCGGCGTATCCAAGGAGAGGTGCCCTGGTGTATGCTTTTTGCGGACGATGTGGTTTTGATTGACGAGACCCGGGGAGGTGTGAATGATAAATTAGAGGTGTTGAGACAGACCCTTGAGTCTAAAGGGTTCAGGTTGAGTATGAGCAAGACCGAATATTTGGAATGTAAGTTTAATGGCTCGAGGGAGCAGGACGAGGTGGTAGTAAGGTTGGATTCTCAGGTGGTTTGTAAGAGGGATAGTTTCAAGTACCTCGGGTCCATGATTCAGGGGAATGGTGAGATTGACGAGGATGTCTCTCACCGGATTGGGGCGGGATGGATGAAGTGGAAGCTCGCCTCGGGGGTGTTGTGTGATAAGAAGGTGCTGCCCAAGCTTAAAGGCAAATTTTACAGGGAGGCAGTCTGCCCGGTCATGTTGTATGGAGCGGAGTGTTGGCCAGTCAAGAACTCTCATATTCAAAAATTGAAGGTGGCAGAAATGCGGATGTTACGTTGGATGTGTGGTCTTACTAGGGGGATAGGGTTCGGAATGAGACTATCCGGGAGAGGGTTGGAGTGACTTCGGTGGAGGACAAGATGTGGGAGGTCCGTTTGAGATGGTTCGGACACGTGATGAGGAGGGGCACAAATGCACCAGTTCATAGGTGTGAGAGGCTTGCTTTGGATGATTTCAAGCGGGGCAGGGGTAGGCCAAAGAAATATTGGAGAGAGGTGATTAGGCGGGACATGGAGCAGTTACAGCTTCCTGAGGACATGACCCTAGATAGGAAGAGCTGGAGGACGCGTATTAGGATAGAAGGCTAGTCACTATTAGGGTAGGTAGGGTAGGGCATTGCCTGTTTGGTGTATTACTCTTGTTAGGCTACCTTGTTGCATGCTGTATTACGAGTGCTTACTATTCTTTGTTTACTTTCCATTGTAGGGGCGTTTTTATGTCTTGCCATCTTGTTCCATGCGTTTTGTACGGTTGTGATTACTTATCTTATCTTGAGCCGGGGGTCTATCGGAAACAACCTTGCTACTTCTCCGGAGGTAGTGGTATGGACTGCGTACATCTTACCCTCCCCAGACCTCACTATGTGGGAATACACTGGGTTTGTTATTGTTGTTGTTGTTGTTGTTGTATTATGCTATCAGGGATAAAACTGTAAGCTTTTGTTGTTTTGGAGGCCTTGAATTTGGTGGTAATGAACTTTGATGTGTGGTACAGTATTGAGGAATCAAATTTGAAGTTCTGGGAATGAGTAATTATAGCTGCCCCAAAGAAAAAAGTAATTACAGTTGCATTGTAGATACTCTTACCATATACTTTCATGTGCTATTCAAACCCCCTAGCCCTAATTATTCTATAATTTGTTTTTAACCATTCTACAGGTGGAGCAATCTATGGGATTTTTACTGCTGGATCTAGCATTGGCCGATAAATGTTCCTACTTCTGAAAAGATAAAACAGATAATGTTGTGCCATTTAATAGGTGCACTAGACTGATTTTCCCTCTTCATATGCAGTCTCTACTTCATAGGAAGCGTGTTCCCTCATTTACCATCTCCTCTTGTATCTCCTACTATCAGATTGAGAGATGTGAAAGAGAAGAAAGAATTGATGCCCAATGTTATTGATGGTATTCATCAACCCATAGGTTGTTGCTTGTAATGGTTGTGATGGGTTCGACCTAGACCAACATAAAGTAATGATACTCCACTCTTCGGCTATATACATCTATGTTGAAGATCTAATCTAATCCTAAATATCAAAGAGTCTACATTTGTGGTCCAGTATCATTTCGTTTCGACGCTCTGGAGATACTTCATGGATCTTATTCTCCTTGCTTGTGAAAATTGGTTGAACACAACTCCTCTAACATGCTCTAGATTTCATGGTTTTTACTTATGGGTATTAAGGGAGGAGTTCAGAGTTATTTTAAAATGCTAAGGTGGTGGTGTTAACCTGTCATTTGACTTATTAGGGAAAGGAAATTGGAAAACTATCTTCCATGTCTTTAGTATTTTGGCATTAACAATTACGGAGTACTATTGTTGATTAATTATCTCCTGGCACTAACGAGGGTCTATTGTGTGGAGCCTTCCTTGCATTTCTGCCGGAGGTTGTTTCCACGGCTTGAACCCGTGACCTCCTGGTCATATAGCAACAACTTTACTAGTTACTCCAAGGCTCCCCTTCCTAGAAGACTTCTTAATCCTGTGATCTTAAGCTAAAGATGTGTTGTAATGTACCAAAATGCCTTTAAATCTTGTGGTCTCAAAGATGTCATGTAGGATGTTGGAGTTAAAGAGTTACTAAATATAGAAAACAACTTTCTTTCTGAGACAGACTAAATAGGAAATTAGGACACATAAACTGAAGAAAAGGGTGTAGTTGCTTTTGTTAAGAATAATACATCAGTTGGTGTGGTTTAGCTGCACACTGGAGAGCAAGTGTATCCTTCATATAAATATTTAGGCTCTCTAAATGTTGGTCATGTTCAGTTTGCTTCATTTTAGTAGATTGATACTATGACATGTGCTGAAAATTGGTTTGAAGAATGGATTTCGTGTGGGCTCAAAGATCTGCATTATAGGAGTCCAATCACCTGAAGGCTTAAGGATTTATCTGGTTATAGTTCTTCAATGTTGAAGGGAAGTGGAAGATACATTTTCCCGCTTCTCGTACAACCAAGCCATATCATTGTTCTTATGCTCTTGTGTTTGCATATTTTTCAGTGTTTCTTAAAATGTTAATAACATGCGTCACGACCCTACTGGGGCTGGCATACACATGTTTTAAGAAACTGGTCAAGCACACTCTTTGGAAAGGTTAGGTTCTTAAAGGGTTGCCCGTGTTGGTGAAGTGTGTCAATAGGATTTGCCGTAAGGTCAAGGTGTAAACTATATATTTTGCTGATGGAATTGCTTATGTTCCTGATATATAAGATTTTCCTGAACCAAACATGACCGATATTTGTTTGGACTTGGTTTGATTTTCTTAGAATACCCCCCCCCCCCCCCCCCCCCCAAAAAAAAATATGTGTGTGTGTATTTATAAATAATTTAAAATGCTTTATATACTTTTTCAAAAAGAAAAATCGTTTGGTCTCTAATAGGCTATAATGAACTTTACATCTTAAGCTCATTTATTACAAGAAAGTTATGAGTCCAAACTTATTTATTCCAAAAAGACAAAAACTATGGGATTTGCCTAGATTTCTTTTTTGTATTTCTTATAACCTTTATAAGAGTTATAAATCGAACCTAATTGAAAGAGTTGTACCACTAGATTTCTTAAAAATCGAACCAAACCAATAAATGTACATTATATTTAATTTGGTTTGATTTTAAATAATAAAAAACTCGACCAAAATTGGTTTGGTTTTAACCAGAAACCTACCCAAACGGAACCATGAACACCCCTAATGGCAGTATTTACCCCTGAGCAGATCTTTGTTATGTCTTAAATTATGGTGGCCTATGCAGTCTTATTATTAAAAAGAGTTTAAGTGCTGCTTCCATGATCAATCTTACCAGGACATATCCAAAAGCTCCTTGCAGCAGCTGAACTGATATGGCTGTCCAATGAAAATTCCCTGAACATAGAAATGATCTGGGCGCTTATGCAGGGAGCTTTCCATTATATCGTAGACTAATCTACACTGCTTCAGTTTAACATTAATATCAGGGCGTGTAATTTCTGAACACATTAAGGTCCAATGTTGGGTCCTCCAAAACAGCCTCTCTATCTCCACGAGGTATGGTAAGGTCTGCGTAGACTCTACCCTCCCCAGACCCCACTTGTGGGATTTCACTGGTATGTTGTTGTTGTTGTAGGACAGCCAATGTTCTCGTGTTTTACTCCCATCACATTTTGTTTTCGTATGTGCCTGAATTGCATAATCCCTGTAATACTGATCTGTGAAGAACGAACTATTGTCTAATGGGAATTTTTATTCCTTTCAGTGTCTTGAAACATGCGTCGGACTTCTGTTTTCCCTTCTGCAATTGCAAAGAAGGATTAGAGATTGATCCCGAAATACTGAACAGATGACATGACAAAGACAGGTTAGAAAGGTGGATACCTTGTGTGGAGCAGTGGTACCTAGAACCTAGTGCTATCCATGAATGTCATTATCTGCTTAATAATGACAAGAGAGACTTTGTAGAAGTTAGGTGCAGGTTAATACCAGCTGTCATCTTGGTAGAAATTTGACAAGAGTTGACTGTGCCCTAGCTGACACTTATCAAGAAATGGGCTTCACCGGAAGGAATCATTACCACCTCTACCACAAATTGAATCTCCTTGTTGAGTTGGCATGGCTTAAATGATTAAGATTCAGAAGATTTAGTTTAAGATTTGATGCTGGTTAGGGGGGGGGGGCAGTCTTTGAAGTCCATCATATTAGAACTTTACCCACAATAATAGAGCCTTTACGCTGTGAAGGTAATGTAAAAGAGGGTCAAACTTTTTATGTACAGCAGGATTGGGCAGGCTGCATCCTTGAAGTTGATAATGGTGATAGTCAGTGAAAAGGTAGCATGTGGTCTATTTTCCAATCACATGACTTGTTTACCCCTCTCAAGAGCATGAAAACCCTTTGTTGTTTTACTCTTGCAGGAAGGCAGGCTGTCTCCATGTAGAGTCTTTTTTGCGTTAATATGTAGAGTGTAGTGGTTATATGAAAATTGTTTAGCTGATATGATGCAATATGCTTCGAAGTAATTGTGTACTATAAGACGGTTCTATCTCTGTAGGTCCTGATTTATTCTTTTATATGACCTGTCTCCAGTTAAAATCCTAAATAGTTGAAGTTGCAGTACATTTTCGGTACATGCCGGATTGGTAATACTGGAATACTTAGCTCCTGTTCTCTGTCAATGTATTGGATTGCCCCTGGTTCATAAGGCACAACTTTAGATGAATGTTTCTATTTTCTAGTAAAGCATTGTCCTTCCATCTTAGCTATTGGTTTTCAAACTTTAGCCTCCAGTCCAGCATCTTCAACCGGGGCAAGACTGACCATTTGGACACACATGTGTAGAGTATGGCAGAAAGGCAGGGGAATGAGGATTCAATTGTACGAAATCCAAGCCAAGGAAAGTGAAGGTGAATAAGGCATCTGAGAACAAAAGCTTTCTCAGAAGGCAACATACTTTAATAAATGTACCTTATATTCTCTTCCTAAACTGTCAAAATGGCAATTTGGGGGTGTAGGATACTACAAACTTAGGACCAGGCTAATGCAATCTAACCAGACCTTGCATAAATTTAGAAGTGGCAAGACTGGAGGACCCATATGGTATCTATATCTGGATAGTGTAAATTCGGTAGATAATTATCATATTGATAATCTAACCATCCACTACCCCTCATATTTTAAGATTCTCCACCCAATGGTTGACATTCCATTCCCCTTAATAATAGGTGCAAGTATCTTTAAATCCTTTTCACAAAGAGGTGTAAACAACTGTACAACATAATCCATGCATGTTGTGTAAAGAGGAACGAATAGAGGTACTCTTACTGAACTTTTCTTGTTATAGGAGTTGAGTCAAACCTTTGTTACAGGTTTAACACCTGATTGTTTCTGTTTCTGTGAATAAATTATCAAAAACAATGTCTGGACTTTTATGTTGCGCTATACTAAAAGTCACCAGAATAATTGACAGTCATCTGAAAAGAATTGCTGGAATAGTGAAATTCGCCATGAAAGGTAGTATTATTTCTCAGACTGTTGTCGACATAGCCAAAAAAGTCTCCCTTACAGCCCACAGGGAAAAATATTTTTAATTTAGGGAGAAGAGATATGGTGACACAAATCTCTAGGATATCATGTAAGCTTGAATAAACAGTTGAAGAGTAACAAGAAAATCCATTGGGGTAATTGCTGGAAAAGCCAGAGACAAGTGACCGGAAGAGATGGTGCTGTTGGAGTGGTTGCCTGAAAGAGATCAGTGTGGTGCCTCAAATGTTCTCTAGAAAGAAATGTGGTTCCTGAATAGGAACAGTGCTGGCTAAGTGAGAGCTGAAAGTAAGAATGGTACTGCCTATTTTGATCATCAGAATGAGCCGACTAATAAAATCACCAAAGTTATATTTACTTTGGATTGTATAAATTTCCTAGAAGCCTAATAAGCCCAATACTTAGCAGGAGAGAAGACGAAGGAAATTCTTGTTGGTGCTGGTTGATAATATCGAGAGGGCTGCTTGTATAAGGAAAGTTTTTTGTTTGTAGAGTTTCCTATTATTTATGATATAATCACTAAGAATATTTTCCAGATTATTCTTAATGAGCCTCTTAACATTCATCTATAGTGTAATCACTAAAACTATTATCTGCTATTCAATTATTCTGTTAACTCTAAGAGAACTTTGTCCAGAAATCAGCTCACCATGGTAGAGTAGATAGGCGCATTTTGTGCGTCATAGCTTTTAGACTTGAACCTTAGATTTTATGCTGTTACTCCTATGCCTCAACTACTCAACAATTCCCTTGGTATGTCCTAGATTATGTTCAACGACGTGAAGTGGTTATGATAGAAACCTTAGTTATGCATATTTTTCTTTGACATGTTGACTGCAAATATACCAGTGAAACTTACCCTAACCTCAGAAGTTGGAGATGCCAATTGATGATTCTCCTCCTTTGTTTTGTTGTATCTTTCAATCACCGACTTCATGCTGTCAAAGTAAATATATTAAGAATTGTCTTTTTTGCAATTGAGCAAATATCTTGGAGTAGCACAAAGTTGTTCTGTTTTGTTTCTAGTGTTGTCTATACATACATAAGCTTTAAATTGTATTGTCTACTTATAAGAAAGGACTCAAATAGAACAAGCCAGGATATATCTTTTGCTGCCTCTTATTAACCTGATGGCTGCAAATTCTGGTATTTGATTTCTTTTTCTGTGTTTTTCAGTTGAATGGACTTGGGAGTGATGGCATGCAAAGCCTTTACAAAGTGTCTGATACTGTCTTTAAGGTAAATCTCTGAAGGTTTTTTGCTCCTTTTACTCTAGTTTCATGCACCCATCATCAAGGTATGAATTGACTCATAGTTGTGGCTGTTACGTTCCAACTTTAATCAAAACAAGGGAGAAAATGTCGAACTTGCTCTAATGAGCATATTTAATCTTGTTATCATGAACACACGTTATTTCTGTAGGCATTCTCTATGGTGCTTCTAAATTCTATACTAGTTATTGGATTTTGATCCAGTGATACATAATTGTCTAAACATACAACTTCTGACAGAGAGTAGCCTGGGAATATTTCAGGATGAAAACCCAAATGCACGTAGCCATGTATAATGGTCCAATATTCAGGTTTTCCCTTATTAAAGATTGTATAGTTTATTCATACTCCAATCTGTCAGCCTGTCTCAGTTTTCCAAAATAAGATTCCTTGCAATACCTTAACATGTGACTAGTATAACATAAATGCATGCAAGAGAAAAGATGCATAAGGGTAACTGAGATTGTAGTTAAGGAACTAGCAGTAGGTGGTTGGGTGAAATAAGGCAAGTACTGTGATCCGAATATGATAAAGACATCCAGCCCCTTTGGACAAACTTTTTCTTTTCTCTTCTCCCATAAGATTGAAATAACTGTTTAGTGGTAGAATGGTAGTAGATAAAATAATACTAACAACAATTACACATCAACAATAGTAATTTGTTAGCCACCAGTAGGTAATGACTTAATAAGAAATGCTTCATGAAGTGATGATAGAGAAGATGTGTTTTGACTAGAATGGACATGCTGCAAATAAAAGATGGCCGCACTAAACGGTTGGAGCTGCAAATTTCTAGGGGAATTTGCTATTTCACTTATTTATGTACAACTGAGGACTGTATTGGGTCTTTACTCACCCCTGTTTTGGGATGTTGAGTACATGCAATAAATGGTTTTCTTTGTGAAAGTCCCCTAAATGGAACTGACTTTCCAGTTGAAGTATCTACAAGTTGAGCCAAATTGTTGTACCCAAAGGTGTGGTCTAGTGATCAATGAAGCGGGTTGAGAACTATGAGATCTCAGGTTCAATTCCCACCGGAGACGAAAACATTAGGTGATCTCTTTCCATCTGTCCAAGCCTTGGTGGACAGAGTTAGCCAGAATCGCTGCTGGTGGGAGGTAACAAGTACCCCCTGGAATAAGTCGAGGTGCGTGCAAACAGACCTAGACACCAAACAACAACAACAGCATACTCGGTGCAAACAAGAAGGGCAGCCTGGTGTAGTAAAGCTACCGCTATGCAAGGTGTCGGGGGAATGGCCCCACCACAAGGGTGTATTGTACGCAGCCTTACCTTGCATCTTTGCCAGAGGCTGTTTCCAAGGCTTGAACCTGTAACCTCTTGGTCACATGGCAGTAACTTTACCAGTTACTCCAAGGCTCCCCTTCACTCGGTGCAAATAGACCTGGAAAAAAAGTCAACCAAATCGTAGTTCTAGTGCCACAATGATAGTTTTGCAAACAAAATGTGACGTGGATTCTGTACTTTCTTTCACCTCTATAACATTACATGCATTCCCTTCCTCTGTGTATATGACAAAAGGATCTTTCTTCTGGTTTTGTCAATAACATGTTTGAATGTTATGAAAACCCTGAAGCAAATTAAAAAACAGGAACACAGACATGCCTAGCGTGATGTTCAAGAATGATTGTAAGAACAAGATTCTAAAGTAGTAGTCATTTTAGAAAGGATCGATGAACAAACTTAGACATACCCTTTTCCTTTCTTTGAGTCATTTACTTAATATATAGGAAGTGAGTCTGAGCCAAGACGCAACTTGAAGTGATTGTACTTTAGAATCTTCAATGTTTATTGTTTCTGCTGGGAATTTTAGTATTGTTGACTTTTGTACTAGTTATCATTTCAATTTAAATGGTTTTACAGAGGTATAGATGCTACAAGATAAAAAGCAGTGAAAAAAAAGGGTATGGTCTGAACATCAGTGTTGTCACAAAGGGGAGAAGGGGAAACAAATTAGAAAATGGAGGAAGATGTTGGGCCAGGTAGATATTGAAGGCCATAAGGCAAATACGAATGATGTGTAAGGTTAGGTAGATGGTGTTTAATTCAACATAATTCTTTGAAAAAATCTTTAATGCAACTCATGTGGCTTTCATCACCTACTACTATGTCTTGGATCCAAACAGGTTGGGGTAAGGCTATATGAATCCACACTTCTTTATTTAAGCTCATTTCATATGATTTTTTTTCTTCCAATATGCCTCATCTCTACCTAAGTCTACATTGATACCAATCATTTGTAGGTACATTTTGAGACTTCTTTCCATATGATTTTAAGTCTACCCGTCTCTTTTTAACACCTTCACTTACCTTCGTTTCATATCTACGAACCAGTGTAGGTCGGTGCAAAATATGTTCTAACCATCTCAAGACCTTCTCGCATTTTATCCTTAGTAACCCAACATCAATTGCCATATAACATTGTTGGTCTTTTAGTTGTTTTGTATTACTGAACTTTTACTTTAGGCATCCTTCAATTTTAATGAGTAGCATTTAAGTTATAATTACATTCTCCTGAAAAAAATGGAAGGGGAGCTTTAGAGTAACTGGTAAAGTTTCTGCCATGTGACTAGGTCACGGGTTCAAGCCTTGGACACAGTCTCTAGCAGAAATGCAAGGTAAGGCTGCGTACGATACACCCTTGTGGTGGGGCCCTTCTCCGAACACCGCGCATAGCGGTAGCTTTAGTGTACCGGGCTGCCCTTTTTTTTTTTCCTTTTGAAAAAATGAGCCTAGCTATCTAAACTATTTGCATTTTAGCTCTGCAATCCCGTCCACACTCACCTCAACTTCTTTCTTTTCATGCTGACGAAACCTACAATGCATGTATTAATCTTACTTCTACTTATCCTATACTCTCTAAGGTGCTTCCCACAATTCAAGCTTTTGGCTGATACCTTTGCTAGATTCGTTAGTTAAAATGTATCATCAACAAATAACATGCTTCACCGACTTCATCTTGTATTATGTTTGTAAGCTTATCTAGACTAGGGTAAACATGTAGGACCTCGATTTCCTTGGTTTAATTTTTGTAGGAAACCCCTCTATATCACCCACTACTATTTTCACACTAGTGACGAATCCCCCGGACATGTCCTTTAGGGCATAACGTATGCAACTTTTAGATGCTAGCTAGAGACTCAAAGAAGTGGACAAACCCGTAGGCACTCATGATACAAGAATAACAAGGAAACACAAGAAAAGACACAAAACATACACCAAAATCAGTCCACAAGCTAAGATAGCCGAGGAACCCTTTTGGTGACCTCTCTCGGATTCAAGAACACAACAAGAACACTATGTAATGAGGTGTCTAACACCTGTTTTCCAGCAGCAACCCAAACTATTTTAGCAACAAGATAACAATAACAACAATGTAGTAACAATAACACCTCACGGGTTGGAGTACAAGAACAACAAACAAATGATTACAACAATAAAATGGATAGATAGATAGACAAGTGAAGGTATAATCTTAAGAACCTAAGAATTTGGTGGACTCTTGGACCCTTAACACTACACGCGACAAACACCTAACTCCTACGTTGACACAAGAGGAACTTTACGTTCTCTAAACACCAACGTATCAAGCCAACATCGCAACACAAGTGATATCCACACTTGGGAAGCCCTAGTTACGGTTTGGTGGCTTTTCCAAGCCCTACAACTAAAGATTGAACTTACAATGTCTCAAAATATCATTATTGAACAAACTAGAGAAATAAACCCTAGGAGGTTCTACTTATAGTACTTTACAAAAGAAGACAAAATGACTGCACTACCCTTAATGAAAGGGTGGCCATGGAGTGCATTTTGGGCAAAGTGAAGTGATCAAAATTCCCTCAATGAAGATGACCCAAAACCATGAGCCATTAAGTGTCCAAAACCGTGAAGCCTTAAGCCTTTAATGCCCCAAGCAATCTTCCACTCATGGCCTTGATGAATAGTATGCTCCATGGTAGGCTCAAAACGGGTTTTCCACCCGTTTTGAGCATTTAGGTGATGGCCTCCAATCAGGTCTTCAAAAATTAGGGTGGCCATTTGATTTGTATCATCCTCCGCTCCTTGAAAAGGATTCGACCTCGAATCCAAACCTTGCAAGAACAAAGAGAAGACAAACAAACACTATATCCTCATGACATGTGGGTTAGAGTTAGTAGAATAAACAACATCAACATGTCAAGGAGGTACACTCTTGAGATATAACCACACATCCTTTGCAAAAATTGTACAAAGGAGTTTGTTAAAGGAATCACCATCAAGGGGTGAAAGTAAAGTCCACCCAACACATAACAATATCACTCAAACAAGTGGACCGACCAACAACTATCCGTCCTTCACACCCTAAGAAGTTACCGGGGTCAAATGGAAGACGTAACCAAGGAATTAGGCCTCGGCCACTCTCACTCTCCCCTAAGGTGCCATCCTCAAAGTTAAGCATACCCTCTTTATCACTATTGAAAATATCATGAATAAAAAGAGGGTGGAGAGAGGTGTTCCACAAGTCAACTTCAAACAAAGGATTCTCATGCATGCACTTACTACTAGTTTCAAAATCTCCACTAGGAGTATGCCCAACATAAGAAACACATAAAGAAGAACTAGATGGAATTTCTAAGCACATATCACCTTCTCTTTCACAAGAGTAATCCTCACATACATACAAACCATCACGGACAGCCCAAGGACCGCAATCAAAAGCGTCTTCACAAGGACAATCACGACTCGGATTTTCTAAACATTCAAGCAAATCAAGATCATCTTCACCCAGTTGATCATTTTGCTCACCCTCACTAGTTGTTGGCAACTCACATACCAACTTAGACTCACCTTGGTTTTCACAAGGGTTTGGTAATGGAACCGTAGTCAAGTTATAAGTGCTAGCATTAGATGGACACAAATCATTCTCACAAGGAGAATCAATTTCGTCATCTAAAGGATCAACTAGTGCTTGCGTACCTACAACAAGAGTTTGGTCCTCATGCGGCCTAACAATATCAAGAGTATCACAAAAAGGAGACTCGAGCACCTCTACTCGGCCTAACAACACAACATTCTAAGTTCATGGGAATGTAAGGAATAACGTTTTTGCGCTACGACCTTCCTCTTGATGTGTGTCCGGGCAGCCTCCTTTGACCTACCATACGATCCAATCTTTCATTTGCCATAGCTAGGTCTCGGGACATAGTGTCAAGGTAGGCCAAAATGACATTGGTGGCATTGTTGTCCATGGGTTGAGAGGTTGAAGCCGCGGATTCCCTTGTAATTTTACCTAAAAAAAAAACAAAGAACAAGCCTACAAAGCAAAACACAAGTTAGTTTGAAACAACCTCACCACACTCACACTTGATCGTCTCACACTTGGATTCACAAGTGTTGCAAGTCGGCTCGTAGTTTGTGATGAGTCGAGGGGTGAGTTTACTCCTTGGTCAGAATGGATTCTTTGTTTGAAGACTCAAGGAAAGTAATGTCCGAACTTGAACCAAGAAGTACTAAGATTTTAAAAGCGACAAAAGCACAAAAGAAACGTAGACACGAAAATGGATTCAAAGGACTAATTGACAATCTAGTAGGAGTTTACTAGTTTGTTAATTAGTTCTAGGATCAACTAAATGCAACTAAGAAACAAAGATTAGAAGCTAAGAAATCTAAAATTTGAGCTTAATTATGTTGCGTGAACAGTAAAACACGATGATGTGGCAGCCACGTAATTGGTCACGGTCCCACACAATTTTTAATCACCAACTTGAAGCCTTTGTCTTGATACAATTTGGAATGGAAGAATTTGTGTTTTGGTGGAAAAATTCAAGTCTTTGAACTTTTTCAAATTCAACTAAAAAAGGTGAGACTTGACTTGTACTATTCCCACAAAACAAGGTCCTTGAAATATGGAAAAGTGGTTGACAAGTCTTTGAGGTGATGTGTTCAAGTATATTCACCAACAACTTTTCAACTTTATCTTACACCTTTTTGGATCTATGTCATACTTTATATTGGTCAAAAGATGTCAAGAGGTGAAGAACAACAAGATCTCAACAACAATTTCTCACGAACAACACCACCACCACCAACATTCACCTCCAAGTCCACAACAAATTGCAACACACGGCCAACTTCAAATTTACAACAACAAGGTCAACAACATAAGCTCAAAACTTTAGATCTAGACACTTTAGTGTTGGTGAGAAAGAAACCAACACTAGAAACACTCAAGACAAGTAAAAATCTCGGCCAAGACACAACAATAACTCAATTTCGGCCAAGAACACAAACACAAACAAATTTGATTCTTTTTCTGGAATTTTCAAGGTTTTTTTTCAACAATTTTTTTTTTACTCTCAAGCCCAAGATTGATCTTGTTAGAACAAAATCAAAGATGACTTTGATACCAAATGATACAAGAATAACAAGGAAACACAAGAAAAGGCACAAAACATACACCAAAATCAGTCCACAAGCTAAGATAGCCGAGGAATCCTTTTGGTGACCTCTCTCGGATTCAAGAACAGAACAAGAACGCTATGTAATGAGGTGTCTAACACCAATTTTCCAGTAGCAACCCAAACTATTTTAGCAACAAGATAACAATAACAACAATGTAGTAACAATAACAATACCTCACGGGTTGGAGTACAAGAACAACAAACAAACGATTACAACAATAAAATGGATAGATAGTTAGACAAGTGAAAGTATAATCTTAAGAACCCGACAAACACCTAACTCCTACGTCGACACAAGAGGAACTTTACGTTCTCTAAACACCAACGTATCAAGCCAACATCAAGCCAACATCGCAACACAAGTGATATCCACACTTGGGAAGCCCTAGTTACGGTTTGGTGGCTTTTCCAAGCCGTACAACTAAAAAGAAAACTTACAATGTCTCAAAATATCATCATTGAACAAACTAGAGAAATAAGCCCTAAGAGGTTCTACTTATAGTACTTTACAAAAGAAGACAAAATGACTATACTACCCTTAATGAAAGGGTGGCCATGGAGTGCATTTTGGGCAAAGTGAAGTGACCAAAATGCCCTCAATGAAGATGACCCAAAACCGTGAGCCATTAAGTGTCCAAAACCGTGAAGCCTCAAGCCTTCAATGCCCCAAGCAATCTTCCACTCACGGCCTTGATGAATAGTATGCTCCATGTTAGGCTCAAAACGGGTCTTCCTTGCATATTCTCGTGCCCTCAGGGTGACCACGTCTTGAGCCTTTAGGTGATGGCCTCCAATCATGTCTTCAAAAATTAGGGTGGCCATTTGACTTGTATCAACTCATCACATGACTTTTACTAAAGGCAGATAGATATTGATGCAATATTGGTAATTGATGAGTGTGCTCAAATTCTCCGCCGTCAAGATTACCCCCCTCACGGCTAACCAAATAAATAAACTTTTCGAGATACCCTGTTATCCATATCGAACTGTGTGGAGAAGTTGATTCCTCCCCAGGTAGGAGTTTCTCATAGTAAGATTAGATTTTACAGAGGAAACAACACTTCTCTCTCCAACCTCCCAGTCTACCTTCCTGCGAAATCTCAAATCCCAAAGAACTTCTCCCCCTTATATACTCCATAACTGATGGACTAACATCTTCTTTTAACCAGAGATGTTATACATATTAGGAAATGTGGTTCGTAAGATGTTTCTCCACACAACCGATGACCCAAAATTCCACCCTACTCCCGTCTGATTAATCAACAATGTGTTCGACTCGTTTCCAAATATATATGATATCTGTATTCCCTGTGCCAAAAAAAAATTGAAAAGAAGACTGATGTTTTAATATAAGGAACTTTATGTGGCAAGGAAATAGAGAAATATGAGGTGTTTTAAAGTGGAAGGAGGCTTGGGCACAAGAAACTTAAAGCAGACATAATTCAAATTTACTTATGAAATGGTCATGGAGTATAGTAGGTATGATCTAGGAGAACAATCTGTTTTGTATGAGGATCATAAATGGGAAGCATGAGTTGGGATGCACAAGTGTATGGAGAACCATCATAGGTCTACCACCTTCTTTCAAAGCAAAAGTCAGTATTGAAGTGGGGAATGGAAGAACATCAAGATGAATGTATTTTATTTTTCAGTTTTGGTGTAAAGAAAATTTGACAAATAATTCAAACCCTATTTGGAAGTTATCCTTCTAGGAAAGAATCAACAATACTTTTTTTTTTTAGAATTGTAAATTTGGCACTCAGCAATACCCCTTCATGCTGAAGTTTATAATATTTGGTAGCTTTCTCAAAATAAAAGCTAGTGCAATATACAATCAATTGAACAAAAGGTTTTTGTTGCCCTATCATATTAGTAAAACTTAGATGATGCTCCCAAGTATCTCTTCATGTCCTAGGGGATCATCATAGACCAACTCTACCCGTGGCATACATATATTGTTCTAATATTCACTGCTCATGATTGCAGGTCATTGAGTCACATCAGTGCAGGCGCAGCATACATCATGGTAGCGCATTAGCTACCCGTGACTCTGGTGTAAGTGAAGATAGATACCCCTAAGTTAGCTCTTCCTCATCTCTCCCCGAACCAAGAGAACTTTTGAATGAACGGCAACTACAAGAGACAAAATGAAGTGTCGGATCAACTAGCAAAATATTGATATAGGATGCATCATGATATAATACATTTTACTGATTCTCCTTTGTTTGTCTTAGCTTTCTAGGTGGAGGAGCTAGGAATTACTTATTACTTATGGTCTTAAACATGTAATGAGATTTCAATGATACAAACCGTGTCATTAAGGGTATAAAATGACACGTTTTAATTAAATTATTCTAAATGTAGAAATGAGTCGTTTTTCCTAATGAACTGCAAGGGAATATCGTTACATCAAATAAAATATAGAAGGAATAATAACTTACGTTTGTAGTTATGAAATTTTGATCGAAATTTGTCAACTGAGGGTTCGAATTAAATTTGTTTAATTAATTACATGTTAAAAGAGAATGCTAAACGCCACCTGATGGAGTTGAAAATTTGAAAAAAGTAGCTCAAGGGCCAGTACATATATAGGATTATCCCTAATTACACATTTTTCTAAATTGGTGGAAGTGTTGAATGTATAGATTTTGTACATTTGTGACTATACATATAATAAACATACCTATAAATATACATATAATATACATATGTATAAATTTTGTATATTTTGGTCATATCAATAAATAAGTTTAGTCGAATTGTACATATTGGTTTGAGTTTCCAACTAATTATTCCCCTTCTTCTAGCCCAAAGCTTGTTCATGTTAATTGTAGTTGATAAACTCACGGTAGAACTATTTCAATATACGTATACTGATGTAAAAGTGACAAAACTCACATCTCAAGTATTGGTGGATTAAAACGCCCATGAGGAGCTGATGCGCCTTTTATCCTTGCAAAAACTAAATTAACTATTCCATATTAATGTGTAGAAAATGTAATTCACACGGCTACACTTATCACATGTGAGAGGCTTACAACTTACAACAACTGCTTGTCAAATATTATCACATGTGAGAAAATATTATCACTGAAGAAAAATATTTTAAAATGGATTTGGAAAATACAAAAGTGAAAGAAGCTCTATATAATACCAAAAAAAGAGAAGAACTAACAACAAACTAGTAGATTACCAAAGCGAAAGAAACAACAGAAATAATAAATTGAAAAATTAGATAAAAATAATAATAATATTGAAAATAAGGAGAAAACGGATATGGTGCTCCAAGCTAAAACCCTGCTCTCCGGTATCTTTCAACATTCTACCCTAACTCTTGACTCTAATGATCTCCTATCTGGGGTCATGTCCTAGGTGAGCAGAAGATATGTTATGTCCAGTGTATGGACACTTCTCAATTTCTTTGGCTTGCCTCTACCTCTCTTTATACCTACCACTCCAACCTCTCGCTCCTCATTGGGCATTTGTGTTCCTCCTCTTCATATGTATGAACCATCTTAGTCTCGCTTCTCTCATTTGTCCACTACGCAGATCACTCTTATTTTGCCCTGTATATTATCATTCATAATCTTGTCTCTCCTAATATACCAGCACATCTATCTAAGCATCTTTATTTCTGCTACTTTCATCTTCTGAATATGTGAGTTCTTGGTTGGCCAACACTCTACTACATAAAACATAGTCGATCTAACAACTAATTTAAGAAGGCACAATACATAACACATGCCTTTTAACTTGACCTCCGATCACATCTATGACCTCCAACTTTAGGTGTGTACAAGTAGACACTTAAACTTGTATAAAGTTGAATAAGTAGACACATATGTCCTATGTGGCGTCCTACAAGTATTATTTTTACATAGAACGTGTGTCTGTTTGTTCAACTTTATACAAGTATAAGTGCCTACTAACCCAAAATTGGAGGTCGTAGATGTGATTTGATGCCAAGTTGAAGAGCATGTTTATGTATTATGCCTTTTTAGAACTTGTTTTTAAGTCATGTGAAACATTCTTATCACATAAGATACCAAATGTGAGCCTTCATTTCATCCACACTACTCCAATATGATGTCTGATATCATCATCTACAGTGCCCCACTTCCTTGGATTAATATTAACCTAAGATACATAAAGCTTACTCTTTTAATGATGACTTGTGTCAATCCTCACTTACACATACGCCACATGTGTTCCGTTACTAAATTTGCTTTTAAATACTTTATTTTAGTGATACTCAACCTGAAACCTTTAAACTCTAAGGTCTTTCTCCAAACCTTGAGCCTGGCGCTAACTCAACTGCATGTCTCTTCAATCAATACTATATCAGCTGCAAATAACATACTTAATGGTACCTCCTCTTGAATATGTCATGTCAATTCTTACATCGCAATGCCGAATAAAAAGGGATAAGAGTTGATCTTTATGAAACCTCATGGATGGAAAATATTTCCAATCTCCTTCTACTGTTCTTATTCGAATCTTGACTCTATTGTACATGTCCTTAATCACTCTAATGTATGTCACGTGCACATCACTAAACTTTAAACATCTCCATAGAACCTCCCTTAGGACTTTGTCATTACCTTTTCTAGATCAATAAACATCATATGTATATCTCTTTTTTTATTCTTATATTGCTCCAACAATCTCCTTAAAAGGCAGATCGCTTTCGTAGTTGATCGCCTTAGCTTGAATTCGAATTAAATCTTGAAAATTGACACATCCTCCTTATTCTCATTTCGACCATCTTCACACAAACTTTTGTAGTGTGACTTGTTCTTATACAACACGATCACTATACTCCACCTTAATGCATCTAACATGTGAGAAGCTTGTCATAAAAAATAGAAACAAGGAGATATTCAATGAACTTCTCAAACTAAATTATTTGTAATATATATTTCTAGAGACAAAGAAATATAAATCTAGAACCCTCATGAAATTATACAGTCCAAATTGAATGTTTAATTCTTAGTTCTATAACTTGATGACTCTAATATATCTCTTCTATGTATTTTAGTTTGGAGATATTTTGAACCAATTGAATTAAGTAAATGCTAACTTTTATATATGGACCAACTCTAGATGGGTTATGTTTAACTTGGTACACTACTGATTTTGGGAGTCTCTTAGCCCTGATTGTGGATTCTCCTTTTTATTGAATTTTTATAACCATTTTAGCGACATACATTTGTTGTGGGTGGAGAGGTCTCTAATATCTACGTGACCTCCTAAGTTTTTATTCGACCGCTTCATTACTTTACTTGAGATTGAGATGAGGGACATAAATCATGTAGGAGTGTTTTCCAACACATTATTGATCAGTGTCAACCTGTTACGATATACTATTAATCATGCAGCTTAGTATGCTATTATGAGTCCTTTTTGTAAGACTTTTATTTTATTTATTCAGATTAATAAAGTTTTAATTTAATTAGATTATTTTATTTGTATGTGTGTCCTTTACTTATAAAGTAGACGATTTTGTGCATGGAATTTTATGACTCATGGACGAAAGAATAAATTATCGATTCTTATAAGTTATAAAATTATGTCAACAATCAAAGATGGGATTGGACAAACATATTGATGGTTGTAGCATAAAAATAAATATAATTTATTCTTGATTATGAGAATGATCGCATTCCAACTTCTTGTGCTAGTACACTTTGTGTGTATTGAATGGATCAAGGAAAGATGATTATTCATCTTCTGAATTTTGCGAAACAACATCTTTGAATCATTAAATGTAAACTTTTAATCTTAATATAATTATTATAATCAATGTAAGTTGTTCATTGTCTTGATTTGTCAAAAGGATAAAACTCTTTTGTGAGTTAATATGTTCCCGATAGGTTGATGCTGACAAATGATATATGATATTTGTGAAGTAATTAGTTGATAAAACTCATGTCCCAACCACGAGATTGATAATACTCCTTTATGATAGCTTATAATTTTCATGTGAAAATCCTGCAGGTAGATTTTGAATTCGTCACATGAAATAAATTAAGCGTATGAATAAAGGATTAAATTAATCAATGAATTAAATAGTCCAAAATTTAATTCAGTTGATTCGTATTTATGATCTTAACATGGGGAGTTAAATAAGGTCTAATGGACGAATTTGAAATTATACGGAGGAGTATAATTATAGATTTTTAATGGAATAATCTATAATGAATTATGATAAGTTAATTCATTCATTTTGTGAATTAATACCATAATTGGAAGTCTCACTAATAAAATTTGTGGTCCCTGTTATGCTTGATTAATTAATGAACTTGAGAAGAAAGAAATTGATTTTCTAGAAGCATACAGGATTTTGAAAAAAATAAATTGGTCTTCAGAAGGAACGTTGCACTCGTTTTGGATTGGGTTTTACCCAAAATTGTGTGGAAACCTTGAACATGAAGAAATCCTACTCATTTTGGGACAAGGGTTTTACACCCTAAAAAGTGGCTATAAATAGGACTCTTCTCCTCCATATCACCCTTTCTGAGAAGCAATACTTGCCCACACAAGTATTTCACACTCGAAGATTTTTAAGGCTATAACAGAAGATTGCAGACCTGGAGAACGCCTTGGACGATCTGTGTAATAGCTTCAAGAGGTTAATAATTCGTAACCTAACTGATAACTACGTCATCTAGATCTATGAAAGTTTATGTGATCCTCTTTGTTTGCTTCCGTTGTGCATGTTCTAACACATCCTTCCTCCCATAAACAAATATCGTCTCTGCCAAGAAACAATATTCTTTTTAAAATTTTCATGAATAACTATGTCTCATACCTCCATTGATTTAGGTTTTGCACCAACTGATAGCGTAAGATAAGTGATAGGTAAAGCAGTAGTGCCACAACATAGAATTCCAGTCATCCAGATTTGTGTCTTCATTGACATGCAAAATAATTTTTTTATTATCTGCTTGAAGACCTAAAATAGCTTCAAAGTTAAATTACAAAACTAAGACCTTTCTGCCTTGCGAAAAATCTAATTGTCATCTGCTTGAAGCATATGAAAAATTGAGAGTGAGTGCGCAGAAATGACCCCAATTTGGAAGCTCCTAATCCATTCAATTATTTGACTTTGTCCAACATCTTGGTGAGGCTCAATTTATATTACTCCATCTTGTTGAACCTTTTCCCCAAAAATATTGATAATAGAAATTTTTATTTGATGTCAAACTCTAGCAAATGATATATATTTTTGAGCACGTCTAACTTTTTATTATTCCCAACAAATTATGCTAGGATTCATGTGCAAGAGCATCCTATGTACCGAGTTTATTAGCCTAGCATTCCATCAGGATTGTAAAGATCGAAACGTGTTTATGTTGATATTTATCTAGAAGGACTTGTTACCCTTCTCTAGGTTTTGATGGTTAACTTCTGCATGTAAATAGATGACTCCAAGTGTGTTCGATGACATTCTGACACTGAAAAACGAAGGAATTCAGCAAGTTTTACCGCCAAAAGGGATATTAGCAAACTCAGTGAGAGGAAAAGATGGTAAGTAGGGGAGAGAATTCGCAATAGCTCACCAGTTGTAATACACCTGGTAATGGAGAAATTTGGGAAATTGAAGATGTGATACCGCTGTAGTTCGAACACAAAGATGAACTGCTAGAAAAGGAAATGGAAATCACTGTATGAATGCAATAAAATCTCATAAAGCTCAGCAAGTTGTTTGGAAAAGTCTTCAAAGGACATGAAAAGAAGACTCTAGAACTACTTATGCAAATTGACGGAAGCAGACAAGCTAGACAAATGAAAACAAATGTGGATATCAGGAAAAACAAAGGCAAGCGTATGGAGGAATTGAAAAAATTGATCACCTTCGATGTCAAGTTCAAAAGCAACGGGAGCAGAGCAAACAAAAAGGGGGAAAATCAAACTGATCAATGAAGCTCAAGATAGTATCATGGAATGTGAGGGGGCTAAACAACATTGGGAAGAAAAGGATAGTCAAAAACTAATTATTGGACTGGAAAGCAAACACTGTTTGCTTGCAAGAAACAAAACTAAGATCACTTCAATCAGATTGAAGGAGGAAGATAGTCAAGATTTGCAACCCTGGAAGCTAAGCTAGTGGAATAAGAGGGGGGTTAATTATGACATGGGATTGTAGAGTATGGAGGGGTGAAGTACTGCAGATTGGTGCATACTCTTTAACCTGGATATATGAAGCTCTTCTACAAGATTTCTCATGTTACATAACTATCGTGTACGCAATTGCAAAGTGGAAAGAAGGCTACTTATGGGATGAACTAGAAACTATGAGAGGTCTAATGGATGGCCCTTGGGCAATCTTTGGTGATTTCAATGTTTGTAAATTCCAAGATGAAAAAAGAAATTACAGTAGGAGATCCTCAACAATGTTGGAATTCTCAAATTTCATTGAGGATATGGAGCTAGCTAACACACAACTTGATGGTGAAACCTTTACATGTTTCAAAAGGGACAACTTAGAGGCTACTTCAAGAATAGATAGAATCTTCTTCTCTCCTGAATAGGATGAGTGCTTCAGAAACATTAGGCAAATTCTATTACAGAGGTTAATACCTGACCATGTATCTACTGCACTTTATTGTGGTAGTTGGGAAGTGACAAAATCCTATTTTAAGTTTCAAAATTGATGGTTGACATCTAAAGGTTTTGTGGATAAGGTTAATTCTAGTGAAGTTCTTTTGAGTTTACTTAGGGGCCTGATTTCATTTTAGCTTCCAAACTCAAAGCACTCAAAGAAAAGCTTAAAGAGTGGAATAAGAGTGAACAAGGAAATTTGAAACTGCAAAAATGCAAAAATGTAGACTGATCAATCAAATAGCCTTTGATAGAGGAGGAATCATCTAAGAAGGCTGAGACTTTCCTATAGTAGGAAGAAGTTTTGGAAAATTGAAAAGATTGCCTGGAGACAAAAATTAAGGGCCTTGTAGTTATAGGAGGGTGAAAAAACACCAAGTTGCTAATGCTCACAAGAGGTACAACTACAGAGACCAACTTGATGTGCAAGGAGAAACTGTAACAGAGCCAGCAAGAATAAAAACGAAGATAGTAAAGTTTTATAGAAAGTTATACACGGAAGAAGAAGAGTGGAGACCAGCAGGAAATATAAGCAATTGGCCTACCATCTCAAAAGCAGAGGGAGACTAATTGTTCATCTTTTTTCAATGTGGGACTCTTAACAAAATCAACCATCATTTCTTAAAAAACAAATTACTGGCTCATGACTGCTATAAGAAAGGTCTAGGAGATCCTGCATTAGATATATGTAACTTAATACGAATGGTACCACCTTTATTTTGTTCCTTCACTTGTATGATTTCTTGGGTTGATAAGACATTTTCAATTATCAGTCTACCCTGAAAAATCAACATGATTCCCATAAATGAGCTTACACGGGTTATATTATTGTTATTGTTGAACCTGCATATAATAGGAGTCATTCTGATAGATAAATTCTTTGAAATAATCTTATTGGTTACATTACACAAACTGATTGGTGTCACTCCCAAGAATTCTATAAGAGAGATTACTGAAAGGAGAGTGACAAATCAACCGAGAAATGCACTATTGAAGTAGGCTATAACAAAGATCTCCTATGTAAACTAGAAAAGATATCCATTGAATCTATTAGGACCAGATGCACTGTTAGGATCCCTTTTATGTTATTATGGTTAAGTTCATAATATGTGTGAGAAACCATTTATTAGGGATTGAGGCTAGAAGTGTCTTTGGTCACCTAGAGATTCAGTAATATTGAAAGGCATGATACATAAACATGTCCTTTAATTTGGCCTTAAATCTTATTTGTGACCTCCTGTTGGTGTATATGCATTTTATTATTAAATTAATATATTAAGTGCATATGTTGGTGGATATAAATTGTGTATTATGAGTATTATTACTTACATTTGTTAGTGGAAGAATGTGGTCATGAGTTTCTTGAAACTCCTGTAACCACTAAGTCTTTATTTGCCCATTATACTATGTAATTATGCTTGTAACTCATGTAATATCCAACCATTCATGTACCACTTTACTACACCACATTCTTCCTAATCAATACAAGGGTTGATACCTCACCTATAAATAGAGGTGATCTTGCATGTACGAAGAAATATGATAAGAAGAAAAAGATGTGAAGTGAAAGAGAGAGTTGAGACAGAAATTATTCTAAGTCTTTAAATATATTCACTATACAAAGAGAGTAAATATTAATCCAGAGTTGTTTGAGTTGTACATCGTTGATGGGCTGTTGTATCCTGGAGAGGACAAGTCACGAGATATATTGCTGGATCGGTGTAGATTATGCCACAGTGGGCTTGAATCTCCTTAAAGAAAGCGAGATATCCACGCCTCAACCAAGAGAAAGATTATTTTATTTTCTTCACTTTTGTTCATTTTATTTTCAACTGTAATGATTATTGTCATTTGTGGTATATTACACCAACACCTCCAACTTTAGGTGTGCACAAGTAGACACTTAAACATGTATAAAGTTGAATCAGTAGACATACACGTCCTATATGACATAATACACATAGGGCGCCATGTAGAACAAGAATTAGCTATGTTGGATGCCACATAGGACATATATGTCTACTTGTTCAATTTTGTAAGTGTCTACTTGTGCACACTCAAAGTTAAAGAATATAGATATGATGTGAAATCAAGTTAACGAACATGTTTATGTATTGTGCAATACTGAAATGAGCTCAATGGATATCTTCATTTTCCATCCTCCATGTGCCTTGACAACATTATTATCAAGGGCCCATGATATGTGTCAACATAGCATATATCCCATTAGTTTCTGATAACCAAATTAAAAACTCTTGCTGTGCATATAACTGTCCTCCCATTACGAGTAGTTTAAGGATGTGAACAAAAACAAGAGAAATAATTGTATAAATTGTATGGTGACCATGCATCTCTACTGCATGTGCTACTGCTAATTACACCAATATACTAAGCTTACCTCACCTTACGTTCATCACTTCATCTAATGCTGGTCTTTAAGTACACTTCTATGAAAGTCTGCCAATGTACATAGATACATCTCTACTAGATGAACAATAAGAAGTTATATTAGTTCAACGTATTAACACTAAATTGAAGTTTCACCAAGTCCAATTAACCTCAAATCATACATCAAAGCTTTCAACAGAACCAAGTCCCCAAGTAATAATAAGCCAAGCAATTAGCCCATAACAGTCCAATAGCAATGGTACTCTCTCACACACATTAAACGTGGTAATCTCTTCATTATACACCAGCTAGCATCATTCTATTCATTCAATTACCTTATGCATAACTCGCTATCCACACATTTTCTCGCCTAGTGTGCTCCTATACAAGACAGTCACATTATAACAAACAGAAAGCGTGCAGTAAAATGAAGCATCATTTCGAAGTAAACAAAGCATTTTGAACCATAAATATTAGCATCTATATTACCACATTATTCAAGTCAAACTCACAACTAAAATGCAAAATTGGTAGGTGAAAAACTATTAAGCACACAGATCTCGTTTAATACACAAAAATAAAGCACTAAACTTAATTCATAAATTAATAAATATAATAACATATAAACTATAATATAAAAAGTAAAAAAAAAAATAACGAAAAAGTACCTGGTATTTGAGTATTCATATAGTTTTCCAGTACTGGAGAAGATAATGACTCCGACTTCGGCATCGCACAGAATCGCTAACTCCTTGGCCTTCTTCAACAATCCATTTCTCCTTTTTGAGAACGTTACTTGCCTGCTCGTTGAATTATCGATCCTCCTTATCAATATCTTTCCTCTCCCCATCTCCGATCTCACACCGCACTACTTTCTCTCTCTACAAATTCATTCACACACACAGGTGAATTCACCTTGCTGCTGAATACTCGACAACAACAAAAAAGAGTATGAAAAGTATACGAAGACTTACCAGACGAGGAAATTGCAGAAATAGGAAGGAGTTTTTCGAGGGGGAAAAAAAAAAAAGGGCAGAGAAAAAAATTGTTGTTGAAGAAGACAAAAGGAGACTTCACAATCAGTATTGTGATTGAATTTGGCTATATAAGGTAAGTGTTGTTCTATATATGAAAAGGGTGAAGCGCGTTGGGGGGTAGGGGGTGGGGTGTGCATTAGGGCGTCTAAAGAAAACCGCTATTAATCCTCGGGTTTATAAAAAACCAGTAGTGATCTGATGTGATTTATGACACGTGTCGGGTTTTGATTTGTCAGGTGGTTTAATATAACGAAAAGTTTCGTCATTCGTATAGATTGCTGACGCGTGGCTGTCTGGCTAATTTAAATATGGAACTTCCCACTTTAGGAAATACTAAACTTTTATAGAACTGGAAGTTGCATACTGACGGATCTGCCCTTTCTAGATTTGGATGACTAATTTACCCCTTTGGAGTTATTAAAGCTGATAGTGGAATGATCATTTCATATTAATTGCTGGTTCTACATATATTGGGCAATTTCTATTTTGGGTGTGTGGTGGAGATTTAGACCCGTTACTATTGGTTAGTTTGTTTCGTAGATTAAATTATTTTATGATTATAATCTTTATATAATTATTTCTCTTTAAATGTGAGTTAAAATGATACCAAGTTGGATGGGATAAGGTGAAATAATATTTAAGATTAAGTTTGCTATTAGATTTATAATGTGTTTGGTTAACCATTTAAATTTATCTGAGATTAATTTATATCGTCAATCAAACACAATGTAAATTTTATTGACTTAATTTTAAAATGTCTCACTTTATCTCACGTATCAAACGACACCTACGTTATCTTTGAGCTCAAAGAGGGCACATACTATGTAAACTTATGCCCCTATCTAATTTAACACTTGAAATTTTTCCATTTTTTATTGGAATTTGCGTAAGGTTCATATGCACTTTTTGAGGATGTTAAGTCAAGGCTCTCTTATAGTATGATGGTAGGGCAAAGTGTCAATCCTTACCGAGAACAATGTTTCCTGAGGGTGAATAAAAGGGTATTAATTATAACTTACTGATTCACCAAAATTCAGTAGCTTTTGCTCATATTTTGTATGTGTATTAAAAACTTACTAAATATCTATAAACATTTACTTGTGAATCCAGTTAATATTGTAAATCAATTTGAGTTCATTCTTGAAACCTATAAACTTCAAAATTTTAAGTACATCTCTGCCTAGGGGATGTATGTTACGTTCATAACATAGGGCGGCGCCCAAGGTGAAAAGACTAGTAGGGGATGTTGGAAATTTTCTGAAGAAAATATACATATCACACTCCGTATTCAATTTTCTGAAGAAAATATGCATATCATAATTATTGGCCCATCTAACTGATCGAGAGATAGACGGAGAGTATAGTGAAAGAAAGGTTTTGGCAATTATAATTTGCTAATTTTGCTCACTTTTTGCAGATCTATGGGGTCTTTGATCCAATTTAAAAGGTACATGCATGTATCCCAAGCTTTTAATTTGAACTTCTTTGATAATATATATAGTTAAAAGACTCGTCTTATTCGATGAGATTTTGTTTTCCTTTTATAAGATTTTTGGCGTGCTTTCCATTTTCTTGGGTTTTCTTTATTCTCTTCTAACTTCAATAAAAAGAATCATAATTTATCCAAAGATTTAATCAAGAAAAAAGTATACTATATGAGGAATGGGATAATATAAAGAAGCAAACTTTTTTGCTCCTTTAACCAAAATGTGCCATAAAAGGGTCCCTCGGACAAACAAGCTAATGGGATCTCACGTGTCAACTGTCCAACTTGTACTCTTCACATTAATAGTACTGTCCTTGTAATGCCTTCTGTTCTTAGATTTCAACTTACTAAATAAGGAAATCAACTTCTAATTTCAATGGTAAAATGTCCTTTCTTTTGTCTCCTCCATTTCTCTATCAAAGTGGAATGAAGAAAAAGAAAAAAAAAATAAGAGGACAAATGAGGCAAGACAAGACTAGAGAGCAACAAACAATAACAACATATTTATTTAGTATAATCTCATAAATAAGATCTGAAAAAGACAAGACCTTATTTTTATCTCTATGAGGTAGAAAAATGATTTTAATAAGACCAAGAAGAGATGAGCATCAGTCTGAATAATAAGTAGTGGATATACATATAATAATAGACTATTTTGTACAACCAACATAGAAACGTGGTATGTGCATGAAAATAAAGAATATTTCTCTGAAATAATGTCCTTTTTTTATATGACGATGAAGTTTGATAAAAATAATGTCCAGCTGGCAAATTGTACTTCTGTAAGTTATAAAAGCATAAAATTGGCACTAATATCATTATATGTTACTATTTTATTATATATCAATTCACAATGCAAGATAATAATAAAGAGTTGTAATTTTTGTGATAAGCGAGGTCTAGAGATCAGATTTCACGTGAAAATCATCATTTTCATAGTCAAACACTATTGGAGGCAATATTTTTGTCAATCAATTCGTCAAAATAAGACATATTTATACAATGTAATTGGACTTCTAAAAACTCTTACACAGGCTGAAGAATAAGTATATGTTCCAACACGTCTTTAATTTTGAAATAATTTTTTATGCCCTTTTCTTCTTCTTAAGAAACCAATTAGAAGTTAATATGAAGTAACTACTGTATCTAGAACCAAGTTCCAATAACTTGCTTGAATATTATAAGCTGCATATTTCTTAATGTTGATTGATTCAACAAAGAGTCATTTTCCAAATGCTCCATTGCTGATTTGCTTATGCTGGCCATGTAGATTGCTTTTTGACTCCATTGATTTTCAATTGTAATCGAATTGCATAATTTCCACGCTTTTGTCAAGCTTTTTTCTTTGTTTTGTTTCTCACCCGGTGTCTAGTATCTGCATAATGCATTGGATCGGAGCTCTGACTAATCCGGATAGCACATGGTAGGGTTCATTTTGGAGTAAAGGCTCTCAATAGGATTTTCTCCACATCCAAGGCTCGAACTCGAGATCTCTGATTAAGGGCGGTATAGTTCCACCACTACATCACTACCATTGCTTTTGTCAAGCTTGATTAGTCAATGAAGGTAGCTATCAAAAGGAAATAAACGAGTATAATAGTCATAGTCATACCAATAGATTTGGAGTTCAACACTATATGTGTACCAATTAATGTATGTAATAGACTACATATATAATTATTAAATACATCTGGGTTATTCTGTAATTAGTTATTCTTCAGTTCTCTATATATACAGCTGTAACCCCTTCAATATTAAAGAGATCAATTATTATTAAATCTGTATCATGGTATCAAAGCTAGGGTTTCTTCTTCCGCCCAAACCCTAATCTCTCCTCTTTTCCGACGTGTGTGCGCCGCCGCCACCGTCTACACCACGCCGCACGGCCTCCCTCCTCCGCCGTAGGTCGGCGCCATGGACAAGGTTATTGATCCTCTGTCAAAATTACCGTCTGGAGTAAAATTACTGCTCAGGAATCTCCACAATCTCATCCCCGAAAAATTATCTGACAACAACTACCCGGCCTGGGCACTTAACGTCCGCACCGCCCTCGCAGCCAACTTGCTGCTCGGATGGATTGACGGTGCGGAGAAGCCGCAGCCCGAGACAGCCGAGAAGGACGGCGTCAAGCTCCCAAATCCCGACTACCTTCCGTGGATGATCGTAGACACTCAGATCCGAGCCTGTCTTCTCGCAGTTATTAGCCCCTCTGTGCACAAACACGCCCGGGGTTTTCTCACATCGGCTTCACTTTGGGACGCACTAGCCACAAGGTACAACTCTGTGTCCACGGCTCATATTTTTCAGTTGCGTGACAAATTGCATACTCTTCGGAAGGGAACGAAGACGATGACTCAATACCTTGATGATGTGGCCTCTATTCTGTCTGACCTAGATGCTGTGAACGAGATTATTCCTGAACGAGACGTGGTGAATGCCGTGATACGTGGTCTTCCGGCTGGCTATTCCTCTCTCAAACAGCATATTCGCATCTCGCCTGTCGAAATCACTCTGAATCAACTGTCTGGATGGCTTAATGCAGAAGAATTGAATCTAGACATGGAACACAAATTACTGCTCGGAGAAGCCAGTTCCACCCCTGGCGTCACGGCTCTTTACTCGGCTGGCAGCGGAGGCTCGGCCAGGGGTCGCGGTGACGATCGCCGTAACCAAGGGCGAGGCAGCGGCGGCGGTGACCGTCGAAACACCGGGCAGCAAGGCAGAGGCGGGCCTCCACCGAGGGACGGCTTCCAGTCAGGCCGCGGACAGGGACGAGGAAACCAGCGGATGCCCACACGAGATCTTCCGACGTGCCAAATTTGTGCTAAACGGGGCCATTCTGCGGCTAATTGCTGGTATCGTTATGATGACTCGCAGAATGTAAATAGCCAGTCCGGAGGATCAAGGGCGATGCATGCGTCCACAAACGCTCAATCTGGCGATTGGTATCTAGACACAGGTGCTAACACCCATGTGACGTCGGATTATTCACAACTTCAAGTTCCTCATCCGTATCATGGCTCAGAAACTATTACAGTAGGCAATGGTCAATCCCTTCCCATCACAAACACCGGCTCTGGGTATGTCTATACCCCAAATGGTAAATTTCATCTCTCAACCCTTCACCACGTCCCTTCCCTCACATCCAATCTTTTATCTGTTTATCGCTTTACTAAAGAAAATAACTGCACCCTCATTTTTAATGACACCAATTTCCAGATAGTGGACAATACCACGAACCGGGTGCGGTACACGGGCCGCTGTGAGCATGGGCTATACACTCTTCCATCCAGGTCTCCGTCTGTTGTGAGTCAAGCCATTCTCTCGTCAACCTGGCATCGCCGGCTTGGGCACCCATCATCCGCCATCACCAAATCCATTTTATCTTCCTTAGGTTTTAATTTTTCAGAAAAATTACATTGCGAGTCCTGTTCAGTGTCTAAATCTTGTCGTTTACCTTTTTCACTGTCTGAACACAAGGCCACTGCGCCATTTCAATTAATTCATTCTGATGTTTGGGGTCCAACCTCAGTTCCTTCTGTTCAAGGTTTTCGTTATTATATCTGTTTTGTTGATGATTACAGTAAATTCACTTGGCTTTATCCTCTGAAATTTAAATCCGAAGCTTATACTATTTTTGTAAACTTTGACCGAATGGTTCAAAATCAATTTAATGCCAAAATCAAAATTTTTCGAAGTGACAATGGCAAAGAATTTGTCAACAATGCATTTGGTGTTTTTCTTCAAAATCTAGGGGCTCTTCATCACACTTCATGTCCATATACCCCTGAACAAAATGGCGTTGCTGAGCGCAAACACCGTCACCTAATAGAAACAGTTGTTGCGCTCCTCCATGATTCCACCTTACCTGTTTCCTTTTGGGTTGATGCCCTTGCTACTGCCAACTACCTCATAAATCGCATGCCCACTCACACTCTCTCCAACTCCACTCCATATGCCCGTCTCTACAATCATCCACCCGACTATATCCATCTCCGCCCGTTTGGGTGTCTAGTTTATCCCTGGTTGCGTCCGCACACTCAACATAAACTTCAACCTCGGTCCACCCCTTGTGTCTTTCTAGGCTATCATCCCACTATCAAAGGTTACAAATGTTTCGATCCTGTATCTCAGAAAACATATGTTTCCCGTCATGTTCGTTTTGTGGAGGAACAATTTCCTTACACAAGTCTTTCCTCTACTCCATACTCCCCCAATCCACTTGGCGTTGTGCCATTATTTCCGTCCTTTTCTCACGCTCATGCTCCGGCTCACTCGGCACCTAACCCGGTACCCCACTACACCACTACCCACCCGAAACCCCAAACCTCCCACCCGAACACCCAGCCGACTGCCACACAACCCACCACTTCCCTACATCATACTCCTAACACACATACAGCCACCCCATCCACCGCTGCACATCCCAGCTCCCACGGCAGCCCCACCCAACCCCCGCCCACACATCATACAACTCCACCACCCCTTCCTAATCACCCTCCACTCAACACTCATCCTATGACAACCCGAGCCAAGGCCGGTACCTTCAAACCCAAAGCCTACCACACTCAAATACCCTTTGATGCACATCCCACAACTGAGCCTACTACCTACAACCAAGCCTCCAAAAATAGTTTCTGGTGCCAAGCTATGGATGAGGAATTTCAGGCTCTGAATGAACAACGTACATGGGATTTGGTACCTCTGCCTAGTAACCGAAAGTCTATTGGGTGCAAATGGGTGTTTCGCATCAAACGAAATTCAGATGGATCTCTTTCTCGCTATAAAGCACGTCTGGTTGCAAAAGGGTATCATCAGGAGTATGGTGTGGATTATAAGGAGACCTTCAGCCCTGTTGTTAAGCAACAGACTATTCGTCTGGTCTTGTCTCTTGCTCTTCACTATGATTGGCCGCTTCATCAGCTAGACGTCAGCAATGCCTTTCTTCATGGTCATCTTGAGGAAGAAATCTATATGGTTCAGCCACCGGGATATGTTAATCCCAACCGTCCTCACTATGTTTGCAAGCTTCGCAAATCACTGTATGGCCTGAAACAGGCCCCTCGTGCCTGGTACACACGTCTCTCTACTTTTCTGCAGGGTCTTGGTTTTCGCACCTACCATCATGACAACAGCCTCTTCACCCTTCACTGTTCTCGAGGGACAGTCATCATTCTTATCTATGTGGATGATATTGTTATTACAGGCAGCTCGTCGTCACTCATCACTGAAATTACTGAAGCTATGCATCGTGACTTCAAACTTAAGGACCTCGGTCCTCTGGAGTTCTTTCTTGGCCTCGAACTCATCCGCAAATCGGGAACCATATTGATGCATCAGACAAAATATACCCTTGAACTTCTAAATCGGGCTGGAATGACAGACTGCAAACCCGCGGTCACTCCCATGGCAGTCCGCCAATCCCCAGGGCCGAATACTCCCTTTGCCGATCCTACACTATATCGGAGCCTCGTCGGTGGACTTCATTATCTTGCTGTTACTCGTCCGGACATCCAATATGCAGTCAATCGAGTCTCCCAATCAATGCATGCTCCCACAGAACAACACTTTCAGGCCTTGAAACGCATTCTGCGCTATCTTCAAGGTACTCTTCACTGTGGAATTTTATTTCAAAAGGGCTCGTTTGATATATCTGTTTTTTCTGATTCGGATTGGGCTAACGACAAAGATGATCGAAAGTCCACTACTGGATATATTGTTATGATGGGACCGAATCTGATTTCCTGGTGCACCAAGAAGCAAACGCGAGTGTCCCGTTCCTCCACAGAAGCAGAATATCGTGCCATGGCTGCGGGTGTTGCTGAAGCCATGTGGTTACGATACCTTACGGATGCACTTGGCATTCCCCCCACGAAACCACAGATTTATTGTGACAATCAGTCCACTATTTGTGTTACCAAAAATCCAGTCCTTCATGATCGTATGAAGCATGTTGGGTCTGACTGTCACTTTGTTCGCGATGAGGTACTTGCAGGAGCGATGGCCACGCACTATGTCCCATCTACTGACCAGCTTGCTGATATTCTCACCAAGCCTCTTCCGTTACAGCCTTTTCAGTCTCTCTGCTCCAAGCTGCCCCTCGTTACCGCTGATCAGCTTGCGGGGGGATAATAGACTACATATATAATTATTAAATACATCTGGGTTATTCTGTAATTAGTTATTCTTCAGTTCTCTATATATACAGCCGTAACCCCTTCAATATTAAAGAGATCAATTATTATTAAATCTGTATCAGTATGCCTGAGATCAATGCATGGTAGATTTTACCCTTATTTAGGTAAGTGAGTTTTTATATGTAATCAATAATTAAGAATAAATAAGTAAAAATATTTCTTACTTTTCAGGAGTGATAGTAGCATGTTACCTTCTTTTTTTTTTTTTTTTTGGTCTCTCTGTTCTATTTACTTAAAACACAAATGAATAAATTTAGTTCCAGAAATCTTTGCGTTTTGAAATATGCATTACCTGATCAGATATGATTTTTAATTATTTCCCATAAACCAGTAATTAAACCCTTTTCTAGACTCCCTCAGTTCATTTACGCTTTTCTATTTTGGATGGACAACAATATTTATTCAGTTTATAAAATTAATGAATAATTTACTATTTCTATCCATTTTACCCTTAGCATTAAATATAATTCATTATCTAATACATTTTTCAAAACATTAAATTTATTATATCAAAGAGTAATATGGTAAAATTACCTCTATTATTTATTTCTTTTTAATTTCTATGTCTAAAAAAAATAAACAAAGAAAAATGGACTGAAGAGAAGTACCTATGTCTTTGTTATAAGTTGTCAAATCTTTTTTGCTTTTTCCACGTACCCTCATTATTTTTAGAGTGGAAAATTGAATCCTTCATATTGGTTTATTTCTATGTTTTTACTTCTGGGTTCACAAGTCCCAAGTAAGCATTTGATAAGTAAATTAGTAAATTCCAAAAACAAAATTACTATCTGAGGTTTATTGTTATTTATCTACTTTTTTTTATTAGCATAGGAATTAAAAAAATAATAATAGAAATAATTTTATCATATTATTTTTGAATGTAATAAATTTAATATTAATGCATTAGATAATGAATGGTATTTAATGTCAAGAATAATTAAAAATAGTTAAATTATCTATTAATTTTATAAACTAGACAAATATTGAGGGACAACTCAAAATAAAAAAATGGACGAATAAAGAAGGACGGAGAAAGAAAAATAAACATGGTAAGAGGAGCCTTAAGTAAGAGTATAATATTTGCCCACGCTGCTTATGGTAGGATAGTTGGATTTCATCATTTTTAATCAGAGGTTTAAATTTGAATCGTCCTGTTTCTCAAATTTGAGTTGTCCTAGAAACAAAACAAAAATTGTCGGAATCAGAATCCCAGAAATGATGAGCTGCATTAATCCAAATTTAGTCCAGTCTCAATGCAAGAATCAAACAAACAGATGAAAAATTAAAAAAAAAAAAATCCGAGCAAAACTTTAATTTATTACTAATGAAGACACAACCCTAGATAGAAAAATTTAAAACTCCAGAATCAGGGGTAGTAGGTTGGCAAGTATTATCGTCCCATTTTTGTGGAAAGAGGTATGAGGCTTGCCCCACTTCCTAGTCCCCAATAGTATGTAATACTAGTCACATAGTCTCTTATTTCTCAATGTGTATTTTTATTTATTGCTTTATTTACTTTATATATTGTACTTATATAACTGTCTTACTTTTCAGCAATTAGGTTGCTGTCATGTGATTAGGAGGTCACGGGTTCAAGTCTTGAAAATAGTCTCTGACAAAAATGCAAGTTAAGATTGCGTACGATACATTCTTGTGGTGGGGCTCTTACCCGAATACCGTGCATAGCGGGAGCTTTAGTACACCGGACTGTCTTTTTTTTTTTAGGTTGGTCCTATTAAAAAAAAATTGAACCGAGGTTGGGAAAATCCTCTCTACCTCACAAAAATAGTGGCCTACGAGGTCTATATACATTCTATCTTTTTCAAATCCGACCACTTGTGAAATTGCATTGAATTATTGTTAGTATTATATTGCTACTGTTTCGTTTTCATATTGTTCACATAGCTGAACGTCGTTATAAGTTTAATTAATTGTTCACTCTCAATATGCATGGGAGTTGGCTGACCTACCGCATGGACCACAATTTTGATAGAGGTGACTTTGTCATTCTTCTGATAATATATAATTCTCTTATCTTGATCTAAAAAAATATATTACATATCCATAGTAATCTGATCTTGATCATGTTCATTATTACTTTAAAATTGTTTTTGCAGTCACTTTCGCTGTTAAACAAAATCATATTGATCACGCAATGTAGCTTTTATTGGTCTTTTGATTACATATGCTAGCTAAGCTTCTCAAAAGCTAGCTCCGACTCTTCACTTTTGATGTCGTATTTGTGTTGGATTCTCTCAACTTTTTGAGGAATTCAACAGTACACATTGATGTTGATATTTTTGAAGAGTTCGAGTAACATAGCTAAAAAGTAATTTTTTTTTAAAAAAAATATTTATTTTATAAAGTTAAGAGTGTTTGATCCATTTTTCAGGACAAAAAAAAGTGGCTTTTACTAGTAGCTGAAAAAAGAAACTTTTTTTTTTAGTTTTCAAAAGATAAAAAATTTGGAGCTTTGATCAAGCATAAACTATTATTCTAATATTAGTAAAAATACTTTTAAAATTGATTATTTAATCAAACATAAACTATTGCTCTCCTAAATTTTTCGTTAATAAAAAGTACTTCTAAACTAAAAAAAAATTAAAAAAATTGATCAAAATTATTAATCTATATTTATATTTACATCTATAATATATTAAAAGTGTGAAGGGTCTTACAAATGTCGTTTGAACTTTTTCTCCTTCATTAAAAGTTTCTGCTTTAGATAAAAATTATCTTTTCACTATTTTTTTTTAATATTTAATAGTTGAAAAATAATTAAATATATTTATGATAAAATATTTCCTTATTAGAATTAATGACAACTAATATTTTTTTCATCAGTTTAAAAATTCTAAATAAATTAAATTTGATTTTAAGAAGATTTAAAAAGTCTATAAATCTACATCTACAATATATGAAATCATTAACCACTTGAAACTTCTGATGATAAAATAGATATATGTGCTTAAAATAAAATATATGTTTTATACTTTTTGCAGTTCATTAAAAACTTTCGTAATAGATAAAATCATTTAATTTTAAATTTTTAAAAATTATACCTACGAGACACGCGCCACTAATCTAGTATTAATAATAGTCTGCAAAAGAAGGTGTGCCCCATTCTATTTAAAAAGATTATCTTTGAAAGCATCATAGTTAATTAATTAAGTTACATATATAGAGGTAACGACGTTTGCAAAAATGCACTTTTGTGTTTTTTAATTGCTCAAGGGACTATAATTCTTAGTTGGCTGATCCCACGTGGGAATGATTACGTGGACCAATAATGTTCCTTCTTACCACTTGAACCATATGGCCTTGAGCTAAAATCAAGGGCTGCTAATTAATTAATTCGTATTTTTGATCTATATCATTATAGTATTGATTCATTAAGGTAAGGTTTAATGAGTTGAGAACATGAGGTATTTCATAATTCATACTAGTAATCATGAAATTATAAACTTTGAAAGTTGAAATTCCAAGTTTTCTTCTAGGAAGAAGATGAAGGAATTGGCTAGATTGGAGATGTCCATATATTGATGATATTCGACATAGAATTCTTTAAATTCTAGAGTTGTTATGAATAACGTTTGCTAAATATCTGATAATTTTTTTAAATAATTTAATTTTTGAATTGTCGATTCGTTGGTGAAGTTACTTAATTATGTTATGTAGTTTATCATTTTTTTGTGTTGTTTGGAACCAATAGGGACTACTTTAGCTAAAAAGAGCTCAAGATATGTAAGACAAATCTTCTAATTTAAAATTTCCTATTTTTCAAAGTAATAGATTTCTCTCAATCCGACATTTTCATATTTTGTGTCTCTTGTGATCCTACGTATTGAAGTTGAACTATGTTATTTAACTCGTGTATGGTTCAAGTATAATTTAATTCAAGAATTTCCTTTTTGCAAGATGTTTATTTTAGAAAGTTTGTTTAGTCAATTTCTCAAGATAAAAATAAGTGGTTTTAAATAATAGAAAAAGTTGAAAATAAATAAATTCTAGAAACATTTTGAAAACCTAGTCAAATATTATTTAAATATTAGCAAGAACATTTTTAAAACGAATTTGCTACACATGAACTACGACTCTCCAAAAATATTGTTAATTAAAAAATAATTCTAACATAAAACATTTTTTAAAATAAATAAATTTTAATAGTTTTCACTTTTGAGGTAGTGGAGACTATTAAAAGTAGGAGTGTGCAAAAACCAAACCAACCGATAAATCAAATCAATAAAAATGTTATTGGGTTAACAATTTTTTATTGATTTTATAAAAAAAAATTATTGGGTAAACGGTTCGATTTTGGTTTTAGCTTATTGGGTTATCGGTTTACCGATAACCAAATAAGAATACACTAAGTTATTGTTTTACTCCTATTTGTGTTATATATATAAATATTTATATTACTAATATATATATATATATACACACACTACTTATTCACAATGTAGAGATTCACAAAGTATTAACCTATTTAGGGCAACAAAGGCACAATACAAAGCTCGAGTATTGTCATATTGGAAAGTTTGAAGCATTTAGTAGCTTCCAACAATTAGGATTTTGTTTCTTTTCAAACTAACATTCAGTCCAAGTTTGAAGATTCTTGTAAACTAAAACGCATTGCGTATGATTTTGGCGGCAACTAAGATTTCATTTTTTTTATTTTAGTTGTTACTATTTTTATTTTATGAGTATTTTCTTATTGGTTAAACAGAAAATCGAACTGTTAAGCACCAAAAACCGATAAATAAAAAACCGATAAGAAAATATCTTATTAGTTGGTTATTAGTTTTGCATATTTAAAAATCGAAAATCGATAAACCGAATCAATAACACATAAAATCGAACCGAACCGGCCGATTCACACTCCTAATTAAAAATGGTATTGACTGTGTACACTTATCCTCCCCAGATTCCACTTGATGGAAATATACCGGGTATGTTGTTGTGATTCCACTTGGTGGAAATATATCGGGTATGTTGTTGTTGTAGTCCAAAAGAAGGTGGGTCCCATTTTATTTAAAAAGATTGTCTTTGAAAGCTTTGTTCATTAAAGTATCTCTGTTAATTAAGGAAGTTTGTAAAACGCACTTTCATGCTTTCTAATTGGCTGGTGCCACGTGGATAAAATTACATGGACCAATAAGATTCCTTCTTACACATGAACTATCCAAGGCCTTAAGCAAAAATCAACAAGATTACTTGTTTTAGCCGTCGATATATGATATCTTACATTTAAACTTTGATTAAATGTAAATTTACACTGAAAAGCTCCATATTGGGAGGCAAGACGTTTCCTAACAAAGACTAGGACGTTATGAGGGATAGTTAAATTAAAATCTTTAATTAAAAATGAAAAAATACTTATCGATATATCATAATTACCCTAATTTTGTCAGATTACTTAAGGTTCCTTCCACCTATAACAAAAATAAAATAAAAATGAACACGTGTCAGTCATCAGCCACATCACATATAGGACCACAAGCTAAGACAAAATGTATATCTTCCAGCACCAGCCCTAAACCTAAAAGTGTTTTTGTTTTCCTTTTTTTGTTATAAATTATATATAAGTAATCAGTAATATAACAAAGTGGAGGAAAATGTAGTCTTCTAATTTCATTTCTTTGTAAACTAAGGCTATTTATAGTAACCAAAAATACAAGATATATTCCACCTTAAGAGGTGGAGTATTACTTGGCAAGAAGCCAAAGCAAAGGAAGCCACATGGCTTACACATGGCATCCATATATCTTAACACTCCCTCTTGGATGTCTATGTAAAGAAAAATCTATTGAATACACATTTGAGTGCTGCCTCATTAAAAACCTTATCAGAAAAAAATCCAGAGGAATAAAAATCTTGGTTAAGAAAAAAAGAGTACAACGTGTATTCTTACTCTCCCTGATGAAGACTCCAATTCAATGGTTCAGTCTTCGCATCCCAATCTTATATACCATTTTCTCAAAGGTTGAAGTTGGTAAAGATTTGGTGAAAAAATTTATTGAATTATCGCTGGAACGTATTAGTTGTACATCAATATCGTCATTCTTCTAGAGATCGTGTGTGAAGAAGAACTTTGGCGAGATGCGCTTCGTTGTATCTCTCTTTATAAAGCCTTTTTTAAATTGAGCTATGCATGCTGCATTGTCTTCAAATATGACTGTGAGTATCTTGATATCAGACTTCAAGCCACGTTTCTCTTTGATGGAATGTATCACTGATCTCGGTCATATGCATTCTCTACTTGCCTCATGAATAGCTATTATCTCAGCATAACTTGAAGAAGTAGCAACGATAGACTGCTTTGTAGATTGTCATGACATAGCAGTACCTTTTTTTTGTAAACACATAGCCTGTTTGAGATCTCGCTTTATGTGGTTCAGATAAATAACATGCCGCTGCATGACTAGCAAGATCTAAACTGTCTTTGTTAGTATAAAATAGACTCATATCAATAGGTCCTTTTAGATATTGCAATATATGCTTACATCCATTTGAATGTCTACATGAAGAGAAGAACTGTACCTGGCTAACAAATTAATAGAATGGGTTATATGAAGCCTTGCGTTGTTAGCAAGATACATAGGTATACCAATAGCATTGAGATATAGTACTTTAGGACTAAGAATCTCCACTCTCTTTTGGAGGTCGGAATGAATCTTTACTCACTTCAAGTGAGACAATCATTAGATTATGAATGTGCTTTGTCCGTATAAAATTATTTCAAGACATTCTCAGTATAGGCAGATTGGTGGATTAAGATCCCGCCTGTTAAATGTTCAATTTGTAGACCAAGACAAAACTTTATCTTTTCAAGATCTTTCATTTTGAATTTTTTCTTTAGATATTCAATTGTTTTTTGGACCTCTTCTAGAGTTCCAATGAGATTTATATCATCCACATAAACAACGAGTATAACAAACCATGATGCAGTTTTCTTAATAAAAATTTAAGGACAAACGACATCATTTATGTAACCTTCGTTTATCAAGTACTCACTAAGGCGATTATACCGCATACGTCCTGATTGTTTTACATCGTATAATGATCTTTATAATTTGATTAAATATAATTCTCGAGACTTTGAACTGTATGCTTCAGGCATCTTTAATCTTTCTGGGATTCTTATCTAAATTTTATTATCAAGTGAACCATTCAATATTAAATACATGACATCTTCTAGTGTCAGGATTGCATGCCAAATAAACCTTATGCTTACCAAGAAGCATATTTCACTTGATAATTATTTCTACAGCAGCATGCTTAAATAAATGTAGAATTCAGATCCTCATAATATTATACAATATTGAGTGCTATTGTAATAAAGATATCATCAAGAGATATCATTTGTATCGGTTCACATTACGACATAATTTATTGAGATCTTATCACATTATTATTTTCAGGTACCTGAACCTCTTCTGGAGGTTTCACGAAGCGTTATGTCGTCGCTCTTCAAGAGCATATTGCCTCTTTATTATGATCATTTGCTCCATTTTATTTTCAAGAATTATTTTATTTGAAACTGATTGATCTACCATGCTTCATGCATGCTATAGACCCTGTCCTTCAGGGACACATAGTAGGAGCATCTGCAGCTAAATATAAAATCAATTTTGGGTCAACAAATACTTCTAGCATTTGACTAGAATTATCTTTTAAATGAGGATCGTACTAACGATAATTCTCAACATATTTCTTAGCTGTTTATTATCTCCCCCTTATGTTAGAAAAACTAACATATACTCCAATCTACTTTGGAGAATCCATCTTTGTGAATCATGGTATATTTATCAATTACATACCACACATCAAAAAACTATTAGATGAAAAATATAGGGTTTTTGACCCTAAACCAATTGAGAGGGAAGAATTGATCATAATTTATTGGTCTAATGCACACAGTGCTATTGTATGCAATATATATTTCAAACCAATACTTTTTATCTTTGTTCTTATAAGCAGTGATTTAGCTATTTATATGAGGCATTCAATGGTAAACCAACTTGAATATAACCAGCATTATCAAGATCAATTGTTTTGACTACATTATTTGAAAATTATGCTCTTGACTCAATTTAATTGAGAAGACAAATTTATGAATGTCAAACTGTAGGTTGATAATAAACGTACATTTGAAAATCTTATGAATGCATCATATCAAATAATGGGTGAATGGGTCATTATTCACCTTTTACGTTTTTCAGAATTTAGGAAATTCAATCCCAACATTAGCTGGTTCAATTAACTTATCATGAGAACAAGTAATAGTTCTTGAAGAATCTTCTAGTTCTTCATTATATGTCTAAAACTCAATATGCTCATCTTTAGGATGACAAAATCATTCACGCAATAAATAAAACTAGTAAACTCCAAATTTATCATGGCATGTGTTACTTACTTACTAGAGTAAAAGGTTTACTACTTCGAGAGTAGTTTGCAAGATTTTATGTCAGATTCACTACTTCTGAAGTAAATTTCAAGGTTTTATTATTCCAGGAGTAGATTTAAGATATATTCCAAACTTACTACTTCGGGAGTAAATTTTAGAATAATTCTTCCTACTCCTTTTGAATGTGGTTTTCACAATCAAGTGCTCATTTATATACCTTACTAAATATCACATTCACCTCAGGGAATGGATCTGTAATTATCTCATTTATCACAGTATGGACCTTTATGTTTTTGTGCCTAGGACTTATTTGTATGCACGTATTATATAAGTGCATTTAATGAGTTGTTTTAGGTATTCAGAAATTAAGTCATACTCCATATTGTACTCCTCTCCTTTCATAGAGAAATTCCTCTGCCTCTACCTGTGGTTTTTTCTGCAAGGGTTTCTACGTAAATCTGTGTGTTCTTGTCTTTTCTTTTTACTTGTGATTTGCTTTATTTCTGCCCGATTCATAACAAACTGGTATCAGAACTTGGTCAATTTTTTTCTCGGGGATGACAACCATGAAGTATGATATTCCGCTGTTGGATCGCAACACCAGATTTTCGTTATGGCAGGTTAAGATGCGGGCTGTGCTCACGTAGATGAATTTGGATGATACGCTATTGGGGTTTGATCACATGCCCTCATCATGGACAGATGATGATAAATAGAGTAAGGATAAGAAGGCTCTATCTCAGAGCCACCTTTATTTATCCAATCAGATTTTGTAGAATGTTGTGAAGGAGACCATTGTTGCTGCGTTGTGGATGAAACTGGAATCTTTATGCTTGACGAAGAGCTTAACTAGTAAGTTGCATCTCAAACAATGACTTTATTTCCATCGCATGTTTGAGTGCATCCTTGAAGGATCACCTATCTTTCTTTAAGGAAATCATCTCTGACCCAGAGACTCTGGAGGTTAAGTATGATAAGAAAGATTTAGGGTTGATTTTGTTGTGTTCGCTACCTGCATCATACTCAACTTTTAGAAATATGATTTTATATAGTCGTGATACCCTAACCATAAATGAAGTCTATGATACGTTGTTCTCTAAGGAGAAGATGAAGCATCTTGTGAATGGGTCGGAGACTCAAGGAGATGGCCTAATTATTTGAGGAAGAAATCATGAGAAGAACTCTGAGGGTGATGATAGAAACAAATTGAAATTCAGAAACAGAAATAAAACCTGTAATTACTGCAAAAAAAGAGTCATATCAAATCTGAGTGTTGGAAGTTACAGAATAGAGAGAAAAGAGAAGCTTCAAAACTGAAGATGATACAAGATTGACAAGGAAGACACTAACACACACCAAAATAGTCCATGATTTGAAGAATCGAGGACCCCTTTTGGTGACCTTTCTCGGATTCACTACACAAAAATAATATAAGCACGATAACAATAAGATTCTAAGGTGTTCAACACCTATAATCAGCGAGCCACAAACTAAGATTACAACACAATAACAAGAACAAAAATGACACAACAAGGTCTCGTGTTTGGACACCTAAAACCGAGAATGAATACAACAACAATAATAAGATAGAATGATAGATAACTTGACACACAATGCACAAATACTATGAGCCAAAGTGTATATTGAACACTAAGACCCAAGAATTCATACAAATAACATCAATTTCTTACGGTGACCTCAAGGGAATGGAATCCCCAAGCAACCAGCGTTTCAAAACAAGCAACCAACACAAGTGATTCCACACTTGTCACAAGTGATATCCACACTTGTATGAACACTCTCCAAGAGCTCTCAAAATATCATCAATGTTATGAGAAAATGACCTAATATGTTCTATTTATAGCCTAGATTACAACTTATTACAAAATGACTAAAATGCCCTTAATGAGCCAACACTCCAAAACTTGTTCCATTAGTTGGCAGTCACCCGAGCACGAGTTCTTTACGTATTGATCCACAATCACGAGAGTACTCGTATCATCCTCCCCTTCTTGAAAAAGGATTCGACCTCGAATCTGAACCTTTAAAACAATAGAGGAGACAAAAAAACACATATTACTCATGACATGAGGGTTAAAGTTAGCATAATCAACAAAAAAATATCAAACCACGAGTGTACATCCTACACATGCAGTGGGAACTTAGGGAATAAAATACCCTTCTTAGCACTAAAAAAATACTTATCTATCCACCTAAGCGTGACAAGAAAAAAGACAAAAAGAAAAGTGTACTTCCTTGGAGCAAGGACCATAGTGTACTCTCGGGTTCTTCATCATCAAGAGGTCAAAGTGGAATCAAGATCTCACCTTCTTCGGGCTAAGCATCATCATGAGATGTTCTCCTCATCAATCCACAAGGCACATTAACTTTCCCTTCTTCCACAACCTCTCTGGTTCACCATCATCTCCATCATCCTCTTGAGGGGTTCCTTCACTAACATTATTTTTGGTCACTTTATCCCCAACAAAATAAGGATCACCCTCTACTAGTACAATGTTCCTTCGGTTTGGGCACTTGCTAGCTTTGTAACCCCAACCTTGACATTTAAAACAAACGATACCCTTAGGATTAGGAGTGGAAGAATTAGTACCTTCAAGTCGTGGATACCTTTGTATTATTTTATCAAATGGCTTCTTCTCTAAGGGCTTGTAGGACTTGTCCCACCCGAAGGTCTTCTTAGCATGATTGTTCCTTTCAACTTCAATGGCCGCTTCTACAAGGTCCTCAATTCGGTCAAACTTATAGACAACTAATTGAGAAACAACTTCATAGCACAAGCCACCCTTGAACCGAGCTAGGCAATGATTTGGAGGTTCGACTATGTCAAGACGTAGGATCAAGTTTTAAAACTCATCATAATACTCATCCACACTTCTATCTCCTTGACTTAAGTTGTAGAGCTTTCTTAGTTTCTCTTATTTGTACCTTTCTGTGACATATCTCTTCCTCATAAGAGCTTTTAATTCATCCCAATCCAAAAGGTCAAGATTGTCATTCCTTGCCCGTTGCAACCGCTTTGTCTCCCACCAAGTAGATGCATAACCTCCAAATGGAGCAATGGCATGTGCGTATTTCTTTTGGGAAGTTAACTCGTTGAGTTAGAAAATCTGATTACATTGTAACTCTCAATCAAGATAGAGAGATGGATCACTAGTACTTTTGAAAGAAGGAAGAGTGATCTTAATAGAATTTAGGCCCGTGTCTCTATCCACATTGCCTTCTTGGTCCACTAGACCTTCTTGAACATGAGGTCGGTGTCTCAAGTTTCCCCTACCATGAGGAGCCGATCCAACTCTTCCCCCTCGGCCTCTATGTCCCCCGCCATAAGCTCTTCTTCTATTGCACACAAATTTTGCAAAGAAAGTTGCTTTATCTAAACCCTCACCTCCATAAAGACCCTCACCTTCCACATTATCAATTTGGATTGGTTGGTTTTGGTTTAGTGGTGCTCTCGGCATATCAAGGGGGTCTCGGATTTGGGAAGCTTCTTGATGAACTTGACTTCGGTTTTTTGGATAAGTAGGGACTTGGTGGATGGGTTCATGGGTTGGTCTAGGTGGATTGAGAAATTAGGGAAATGTATCCGGGATAGTAGCATGTCCACTAGTCAAGGCGTGGTAGTGTTTCGGACTTGAATGGTTGGAATCTAAACGAACTTCCAATGTATCCATTCTCCTTGAGAAGGAACCCTCCATCCCATCCACCCTTCCCTACATCCTCTCCATTTTACCACTAAGATCATATTTCACGCTTATTATGGCTACCAACAAAGCATCCATGTTTACCTCTCTCAAGGCTCTTGGACTACCTTCACCCGAAGCCATTGTACCTAATAAGAAATACTAAACAAAACACAAACAGTAACAAGTTAAGGTTAGCAAAAATCACCATCACTAACTCTCAAGCTTACACTTTTTCAAGTATCACTCAATTGGTCTCACAAGTATTGGTACATCATTTTTACTCCAATGAAGTTACTTGGTTCCACTTGCGGCTTAAGGTCGAAATGGATTTTTGTTTGCAACGACTCAAAATAAATTTGTACGTACTTGAGTCAAAAGGCTACAACGAGTTTTTGAAAAGATAAAAGCACACAAAGAAATGTAGACACGAATAAATAGACTCAAAACTAATTTACAACCTAGTAGACAATTACTAGTTTGTTAATTAGCAATAGAATCAACAAAATGCAACTAAGAAACAAAGATTAGAAACTAAGAAATCAAAAAATTCGAGCTTACTTATGTTGCGTGAACAGTAAAACGTGATGACGTGGCAGCCATTATATTGGTCGCGATCCCACACAATTTTTTTTAATAACCAATTTGAAGCTTTTGTCTTGATACAATTTGGAATGAATGAGTTTGTCTTTTGGTGAAAAAATTCAAGTCTTAGAAACTTTTTCAAATTCCAACTCAAAAAGTGAGACTTGACTTTACTATTCCCACGAAACAAGGTCCTTGAAATATGAAAAAGTGGTTGACAAGTCTTTGAAGTGATGTGTTCAAGTCTCTTCACCAACAACTTTTCAACTTTATCTTACACCTTTTTTGGATCTATGTTTTACTTTATATTGATTAAGAGATGTCAAGATGTGAAAACAACAAGATCTCAACAAAAATTTCTCAAGAACACCACCAACATTCACCTTTAAGTCCACAACAATTGCAACACACGACCAAGATCAATAATATCAACATACGACTAACTTCCAATTTACATTAACAAGGTCAACAACATAAGCTCAAACCTTTAGATTTAGACACTTTAGTATTGGTGAGAAAGAAACCAACACTAGAAATAATCTAAACAAACAAAAGACTACAAGATCTAGCCACAAAGAAATATGTCTCGGCCAAGAATAACAACAACTTCTACACTTTTTTTTTTTTTTTTGTATTTTTAAGCTAGCTAGACCAAGATTGATCTTGTGTAAACAAAATCAAGCCATGCTTTGATACCAAATGATACAAGATCGACAAGGAAGACACTAACACACACCAAAACAGTCCAAGATTTGAAGAACCGAGGACCCCTTTTGGTGACCCCTCTCGGATTCACTACACAATAACAATAGAGCACGATAACAACAAGATTCTATGGTGTTCAACACCAATAATCAGAGAGCCACAAACTCATATTACAACTCAATAACAAGAACAAAAATGACACAACAAGGTCTCGGGTTTGGACACCCAAAATCTAGAATGAACACAACAACAATAATAAGATAGAATGATAGATAACTTGACACACAATGCATAAATACTCTGAACCAAAGTGTATATTGAACACTAAGATCCAAGAATTCATACAAATAACATCAAGTTCTTACGGTGACCTCAAGGGAACGGAATCCCAAGCAACTAACGTTTCAAAACAAGCAACCAACATAAGTGATTCCACACTTGTCACAAGTGATATCCATACTTGTATGAACACTCTCAAAGAGCTCTCAAAATATCATCTAAGTTATGAGAAAATGACCTAATATGTTCTATTTATAGCTTAGGTTACAACTTATTACAAAATGACTAAAATGCCCTTAATGAGCCAATACTTCAAAGCTTGTTCCATTAGTTGGACAGTCACCCGAGCATGAGTTCTTTACGTATTGATCCACAATCATGATTGTACTCGTATCAGATGGGAAACTAATCAGAGAAGTCCGGTGAAGCTAGTTTTATTAAAGATAAAGGTAGTGATAGAGAACTCTTGGTTTTTATGATGGTAACTCAAATCCTTGTGAGGATTGGATTCTTGATTTTGCTTGCACATTTTATATGTGTCACAATCAGAATTGGTTTACAATATATGGAGCAGTCTCTAAAGGTGTTGTATTGATGGGAAATAATAGACCTTATAAGATAGCTGATATTAGAAAAATCAGAATTAAGATATTTGATGGGGTTATGAGAACACTTGGTGATGTGCGGTATATCCCAGACCTAAAGAGAAATCTTATTTCCTTGAGTACTCTTGATTCGAATGGATATAGGTACACTGGTGAAGGTGGAGTCCTGAAGGTTATTAAAGGTGCTCTTGTTGTGGTGAAGGGACAAATAAAGTCTACAAATTTATATGTCTGGCAAGGCTCTACGGTTACAAGTGATGCAACTATTTCTACCTTCTCTCTATCAGAAAGTGATATTGCTAAACTTTGACATATGCGCCTGGGACATATGAGTGAAAACGGGATGGCTGAACTAAGCAGGAGAGGACTTCTTAATGGTAGAGTATTACCAAATTGGATTTCTATGAGCATTGCATTTTTGGGAATCAGAAGAGAGTCAGATTCACTAAAGGCATCCACTCAACTAAAGGCACACTTGATTACATTCATTCTGATCTCTGGAGTCCTTCTAGAATACCTTCTAGAGGAGGTGCGAATTATTTGTTGACTATTATTGATGACTATTCCAAAAAAAGTTTGGGTGTTCTTTCTGAAGTAAAAAAATAATATGCTACCTACTTTCGAGGAGTGGAAGATTATGATTGCAAAAAAATAGAAAATCAGGTAAAACTCCTTCAGACTGATAATGGTTTAGAGTTCTGTTCTAATGAATTTAATGTTTTGTGCAAGTCAGAAGGAATTGTGAGGCACTTAACAGTTTGTCATACTCCGCAGCAGAATGGTATGGCTGAACGAATAAATAGGACTATAATGGAGAAGGTGCGTTATATGCTCTCTAATGCTGGTTTACCTAAGTATTTTTAGGCTAAAGCTATTTCCACAGCTTATCTTTTTATTAACCTCTCTCCCCAGTCACGATTGATAAAAAGACTCCACAAGAGGTATGGTTTGGTACTCCTACTAGTTATTCTGATTTGAGGATATTTGGATGTCTTGTGTATGCTCATGTTGATAATGGAAAGTTAGAACCTAGATCTGCCAAGCACTTATTTATGGGTTATAAGCCTGGTGTTAAAGGTTATAAGCTTTGGTGTTCAGAAAGTAGAAATGTTATAATTAACAGGGATGTTGTGTTTGATGAAACTGCCATGCTTCGAGCTCCCTCCGAATCTAGTGTTTCGCCCCTAAATGAGCTTAATGACATGAATCAACAAAAGTCAAGAACCCATGTTGAATTGCAGATTGGAACATAGTCTACACCAGTTCCTACTTCTCAATCTAGTCCAGAGATATAGAGTGATATTATTTCTTCTTTACCACCAGTGGTGACACACTATTCTATTGCTAAAGACAGACCTAGAAGAGATATTATACCTCCTTAGAAGTATGTTGAAGCTGATTTGGTTACTTATGCATTGAGTGTAGCAGAAGATATTGATTCTGGTGATGATCCTTATTTTTACTCAGAGGCAGTTAGTTATGATGATTCCGATCAATGGATGATTTCAATGGAGGGGGAGATGGAATTACTTCATAAGAATGGCACATGGGATCTGGTAAGATTGCCTAAAGATAAGAAAGTTGTCCATTGTAAGTGGGTATTCAAAAAGAAAAAAGGAATATCGAGAGGTGAAGATGCTAAGTACAAAGCAAGACTAGTTGCTAAAGGTTATAGTCAGGTTCCAGGTATCAACTTTACAGATGTGTTTTCTCCAGTTGTAAAGGATAGTTCGATTTGAGCATTGTTTGGTATTGTGGCCATGCATAATCTTGAGCTTGAACAGTTGGATGTCAAAACTGCATTCTTAAATAGAGAACTTGAGGAGGACATCTATATGTAGCTACCAGAGAGCTTTGTAGTCTCAGGAAAGGAGGACTATGTATGCTTGCTGAAAAAGTCTCTTTATGGCTTAAAACAGTCGCCCAGGAAGTGGTATAAGAGGTTTGACTCTTTTATGACCTCTCATATGCTTCGAAGGAGTAGTTATGATAGTTGTGTCTACTTCAAGGAGGTAAGTGATAATTTATTCATGTATCTTCTCTTGTATGTTGATGATATGTTGATTGCGGCAAAGGATATGGGAGAGATAATAAAAGTCAAAGCCCAGCTCAGCAATGAGTTTGAGATGAAGGATCTAGGAGCATCAAAGAAGATTCTTGGCATGGAAATTATGAGGGATAGAGAGAAGTGTAAGTTATACTTGAGTCAGAAAAGGTATATTGAGAAAGTGCTTCATAGGTTTAATATGCAAAATTCCAAACCTGTAGGTACTCCATTGAAAACTCACATCAAACTCTCGGCCACTTTATCTCCAAAGACAAATGATGAGCGTGACTATATGTCTCGAGTTCCATACTTTAGTGTCGTTGGGTCTCTTATGTATGCCATGGTGTGTTCCCAATAAAATTTATCTTATGCTGTTAATGCAGTTAGCAGATACATGGCAAATCCTGACAAAGAACATTGGAAAGTAGTTCAGTGGATTTTCAGATACTTGCATGGATCTACTGATGTTTGTTTGCAGTTTTGGCAAAATAGAGATGGAGTAATCGGGTATGTTAATTCTGATTTTACAGGAGATCATGATAAAAGAAGGTCCCTTACAGGCTATGTTTTCACTATTGGTGGTTGTGCTATTAGTTGGAAAGATACCTTACAGACTACAGTTGCTTTGTCTACTATAGAAGCAGAGTACATGGCTATTACAGGAGCTTTCAAGGAAGCTATTTGGTTAAAGGGTCTGTTTGGTGAACTTAGCAAAGACTTACAGATTACTACGGTCTTTTGCGACAGTCAGGGTGCTATCTTCCTTACGAAAGATCAGACGTTTCATGAGAGGACAAAGCACGTCGATGTTCAGTATCATTTTGTGCGTGAAATTATTACTCGTGGTGATATTGTGGTGATCAAGATTAGTACTCATGATAATCCTGCTAATATGATGACCAAGACACTACCATGTGCCAAGTTTGAGCATTGCTTGGACTTAATTTGTGTTAGCTGTTAAGATGTACCCTTAGGGGATTTTGTGGAAGAGGTGAAGAGTTTGTCTTGAAATGGATTTGAGTTCTGAATTAGAATTTGTGTCAAGGTGAAAATTGTTAGATTTGTGATCCAAATTTTTTTATTCGGCCTAGAAAGTTTTTGCGGTGCGCCCCATGTTGGTGATTTTCAATGGGGTCTGTGGTGGTAGCGCAGGGATCGGGCCTAGGACTTATTTATATAAACGTATTATATAAGTGCATTTAGTGGGTTATTTTGGGTATTCAGAAATTAAGTCGTACTCCACATTGTACTACTCTCCTTTCATAGTGAAATTTCTCTACCTCTGACAGGTTTTTCCCGCAAGGGTTTTCACATAAATCTGTGTGTTCTTGTCTTTTATTTTTGCTTATGGTTTGCTTTATTTCTGCCCGATTCATAACGTATAGGTAGGAGTGCTAGATGTGGGTTGCCCATGATATGTTACTTGCTTTTCAGTCTCCTCGTTGTTGTTTATATATGTGGGAAAAGAAATTAGTTTAACCAAATTAAAGTATGCATTTCGTACTTTTCACAAGAGAGAAGAATTCATATAAACTTAATTTGTACATATATATGTTTAATTTACGCTTGGAAAATCCTTATGTTATTGGTTTTAATTTAGATTGAAAGATTGAATTGCTAAATCAAAAAACTTTTTCTATCAAAGAGCTATTTCAACGATTCTCGTATTTATAGTTAGAAAGGAAGCAATCTTGGTGAACCTTAATCCCTGTTGCAGTGGATTCTAATGAGAAAGGAGATATAACGTGATTTGTTTGTTATTAGTTACATAACATTGTAGTTAAAGTTAGTTCTAACTAATAGGATCCTTTAATGAGTTGGTTATTTTTTAGTAGTTGACAGTTGTACAGGTTAGTAGGATTAGCTCATGTATATAAAGGAGGAAATTAGAGAATCCACAGAGTTAGTTTTCATTTTCCCTTAATCACTTTGTATGGTTAGCCTTCTTCTATATAATGAGAAGTTTTCTTTGAGTTCCACTTGAGTTCTGTAGGTGTTTTCATTCTATTTCACAACATGGTATCAAAGCCTTCAACCATGGATATGTCTTAGTCTTAGCTGGGAATGCAAAGTTGAAGACGACGAGCTACAATGGCGGCTGAACTGGACAACACCTTGCCAGAGAAACTTGATCATAATCATCCTCCGTTTTTTAGTACAACAGATACTTCTGGAGTGGTTTTAATCTCCATTCAGTTAACGGGATCAGAAAACTATTTTGTATAGAGCCGATCGATGCGCATTGCGATACTTGGCAGAAACAAGTTGGGGATAATCGATGGAAAGTACAGGAAATTAAATTTTAGTCCTAATCTAGCTGATCTGTGGAAAAGGTGCAATGCAATTGTCCTTTCACGGATTATGAATTGTGTTTCGAAGGAGCTGTTAGGGGGAATTGCCTATTCTTCTGATGCATGTGTTGTTTGGAACGATCTTAAGAAGTGATTTGATAAAGTTAATGGTTCGCGCATTTTTCAATTGCACAAGGAAATTTCAACCATGACACAAGGTACCAGCAGTATTGCAGAATACTTCACTAAGCTGTGTTTGCTTTGGGTAGAATTCGATTGTTTAGCTCTTTTTCTGGGATGTGATTGTGCAAAATCAAGAAAATTTGGTGAATTCATGACGAGGCAAAAGCTTCTGCAATTCTTAATGGGTCTCAATGAAATATATGAACAATCACGCGCTCAAATTCTTATGCTCATTACCCTTCCTTTGATTAATCATGCATACTCTATGATGATTGAAAGGGAGAGCCAAAAGATGTAACTAATTCTACAACCACAACTACAAATCTGGAAATAGCTGCCTACATGAATGTTAAACATCCTACTAACAGTAAGTTTCAGCAAAATTGAAACCCTAATCGGAGTGTCAAAATATGAATACTGCAAATTGATGGGACATGTTGCACATGACTGCTATCAGTTGCATGGCTATCCTTCGAATTTCAAATTCAAAAGGACTTCTGGGAATAAAAATGCTTCATACATGAGAGGAGGTGAGAGTAAAGAAAATTCACCCAATGTGAGAATTGATCATGGAAGGTGTCAACACAAAGCAACTACATGTGTGGACAATTACAACAACTCAGGACATAATCTTCACAGGAATGCAGAGTGCTATGAAAATGGGAGAAGTAAATAATATTTTGGTGGAGAATCCAGTAAGATTTCTAGAAGTCACAACTACTTACAAAAAAAATATGGTGATATGGTGCAACACATGGATAATCCTTATCATTATTCTCAGTTTAAGAAGGCCATTGACAAAGACAATGTAGTTGATAGTTCAGCTCTCTTAACTAAACACTCCGACTCAGCAAACGTGGGAGGTAATATATTTACCTCATCTATTGTTGATGCTCAGATTATAGGTATTATATCTACTTCTTGTGTGAATGATAATAAAGTGGAATGGGTAGTAGATACAGGTGCAACAAATCATATGATTTCCATCAAAGAGTTGTTAAGTGCTGAAATGGAATCTAGTGTTGTCCGTAGTAGAAAGGTTCACTTTCCTAATGAAAAGACTGTAGATGTTTTACATGTTGGTCATTATGAAATTATGGATGGAAAGTCCATTAAAAATATGCTATACATACCAGACTTTAAGTATAATCTCTTGTCAGTATCCAGGTTAACTAAAGAGCTAAATTGCTCAGTCAAGTTTTTCCCTAACTTCTGTATATTCCAGGACCACTCAAGTGGAAAGGTACTGGAGATTGGTGAGGAAGTTGAGGGACTTTACCTGTTGCACCATAATGGATCTGATAACAAGAATAAACAAGTTCCTAGAGGACTGATAGCAAGAAGGAATAAGCTGGACATCCTGCTTTGGCATAGAAGGATGTGTCATGCATCTGTTGGAGCGATGGAAAAATTACTTGGTCTTAGTCATGCTGAATGTAAGAAAGTTCTAGAAAAATGTGAAGTATGTCCATTTTCTCGACATACTAGATTACCTTTCACTAAAAGTACATCAAGAACATCTTCCATTTTTTAATTACTGCACTTGAATGTATGGGGACCATTTCATGTACCTACTTTTGATGGAAATAGATTATTTTTTACTATTCCAGATGACTATTCTCGCATTACTTGGGTTTACCTATTAAAACTGAAAGGTGATGTTTTCGTGGTATTAAAGCATTTTATACAGCTGGTCCAAACATAATGTGAGAAAACAATCAAAATAATGCGGTCACATAATGGTACAAAATTTGTTAATTCTGCTTGCACTGATTTGTTTAATTCTCATGGCATCATCCATCAATGATCATGTGTTTACACCCCTCAACAGAATGGGGTTGTATAAACAAAACACATTTCTATCTTTGAGCTGTCTTGGGCTATTAGATTTCAAGGTTTTATTCCTTTGAAATTCTGGGTTCACTGTATTTTTGGTGTTGTTTACATGCTCAACAGGTTACCTTCCTCAACTTTACAAGGGAAGAATCCTTTTGAGGTCTCTCATGGATGCAAGGGTACTATAGACCACTTGAGAACACCAGGGTGCTTATGTTATGCTAAATGTTTGCCTGTTGGTGACAAATTTGAGGCCAGAGCTATTCCCTCAGTTCACATGGGATATTCAGAGGTCACAAAAGGTTATGTGCTTTATAATATACTCACAAAGACTTTCTTTGTCTTAAGAGATATGTTATTTAGAGAATACACTTTTCCATTCCATTCTACTACCCCTACTGCACCACCTTTTGTTAATTTCTCTACCAATTTTTTTGAGAATGTCATTCCTGATATCCCTGCACTTGTTGTTGTTCCATCTCCTTTACTTCCCGGGGAGGCTTCTACTGACTCCACTGTTTAGTTTTATGCTGCTCTTATTGATGCCGTCATTCTAGTAGTACCACCTATTGCTCAGCCTTTTCCTTCTCGGCACTCCACCAGGTGCAAGAAGAAGCCAACTTGGATGACTGATTTTGTTACTAATCATGCTGCAGAATTTTTTTTCTATCCTCTTTCTCACTCTTTAAGTCATGATGGATTGTCTTCTCATTATCAATCTTACTTAGTGGTTTTCTATTGTGTTGCTGAACCTCAATCGTACCAAGATTCTTGCCCAGATCCTAAATGGATCACAGCTATGCAAAAAGAAATTCAAGTACTTGAAGCAAATAAGACCTGGATTTTAGTTCCTCTTCCACCTGGTGAGACTTCTATCGGATGCAAATGGGTTTACAAGGTGAAGTTTAAATCCAATAGGGAGGTTGAAATATACAAGGCTAGATTAGTTGCCAAGGAATATAATCAGAAAGTTGGTTTTGATTACCAAGATACTTTTTCTCCTGTGCTTAAGATGGTGTCAGTGAAGAGTATTCTTTCTATTGTTGCAGCTTCTGATTGGCATATTCATCAGTTTGATGTCTACAATGCTTTTCTTCAGGGTGATCTGCATGAGGAAGTCTACATGTATTTGCCTGAGGGTTTTACTAGCCGGGGGTAGTATCCAGGCATGGTTTGCAGGCTAGTAAAATCCTTATATGGGCTTAAACAAGCCAACAGATAATGGGATGTCAAACTTACTGATGCATTGATAGAATCTGGTTTTGTGCAAAGTAGTTTGGACCATTCTTTGTTCATTAAACAACAACATGAACTTGTGGTGGTAATTCTAGTATATGTAGATGATATATTGGTGGCTGGTAATGATTTGAAGTTGATTGAACGGACCAAACAAACTCTACATGCTAAATTCAAGATTAAGGATCTTGGAATACTGAGATATTTCCTAGAATAGAGTTTAGCAGATTATCTAAAGGGATATTGATGAATCAAAGGAAATACAATTTAGAATTGATAGAATAAATGGGTCTAACCGAAGCAAAACCATCTTGGACACCATTAGACTGCAATTTGAAACTAACCACTGCAGAGGTTGATTAAGCAATGGGAATTAAAGATGATACAGCATTATCATATAAGAGTTCTTATAAAAGATTGATTGGAAGATTATTGTATTTGACTTTGACTAGAATAGACATTGACTTTGCAGTTCAAACATTAAGTCAATTCCTGTAAAATCCCAAAAGAACTCATATGGAAGCAACACTCAAAGTTGTAAGATACATATAAAAGGGAACCTGCCATGGAAATTCTGATGAGTAGCAGAAAAGAGAATAAGCTAGTAGCATTTTGTGATGTAGATTGGGCAACATGTCCGAATACAAGAAGGTCAGTGACATGGTTCTTGATTAAACATGGAGATTCCTTGATATCATGGAGGTCAAAAAAGCAGACAATAATTTCTAGAAGTTCAGCAGAATCAGACTATAGGAGCATGGCCTCTACAGTTTTAAAACTAGTGTGGATTATTGCTTTGTACAAGAAACTAGGGGAAGAACTAGAGTTGCCTGTGACTCTTTTTTCTGACAGTAAACCTGCATTGCAAATTGCAGAAAATTTTTTGTACCATGAGAGGACAAAACATATAGAGATAGATTGCCATTTTATTAGAGAGAAGATACAAAAGGGACTGATCAAGCCACAACACTTAAAGACGCAAGAATAGCAAGCAGACATCATGACGAAAGGATTGTTTAGACCACAACATGAATATTTGGTTTTCAAGCTTGGCATGCTAAATGTCTTTAGACCTGCCAGCTTGAGGGAGAGTAATGAAAAAGGAGATATAACGTGATTTGTTAGTTATTAGTTACATAACAGTGTAGTTAAAGTTAGTTATAACTAACACTATAAAAAATAGGTTAAATTACAGGGATTAATTTTAAGGTTTGCGGGGGTTTAAAATCTCCGCAAAATATAATTGCAGGGGTTCTTAAAACCCCCACAATTCGAGCCGTCACAAACAGGTTGGGGATATTTTTTTGAACTGCCATAATTAATTTGCGGTGGTTATTTAGCGGGAGTTTCGACCCTCGCTACTCTAAATTTAATTTTTTATAATAAATTTTTATTTAAAAGTTGCGGGGGTTTAAAACCTCCGCAATTTTATTTTTTTTAAAAAAAATATTTTATTTTTTGGACAACCATAATTAATTTGCAGCGATTATTTTGCGGGGGTTTCGACCCCCACTACTTTAAATTTAATTTTTTATAATAAATTTTTATTTAAAATTTGCAGGGGTTTAAAACCTCCGCAATTTTATTTTATTTTTTAAAAAAATAATTATCAATTTTTCAATTGATCAATATAAGCATTTGCCATAAAGGTTTTCATGTCAAGAACTCAATACTAAAAGAACGTAAGTGCAAAGGTTATTCAAGTATCATTGCATTAGGTATCAAACACAATTGTCAACAATTTGATAACTTAACCAAAAACATTCTTGAAATTAAACTGCCCACCCCCCTTTAAATTAACCTCAACAGCGTGTATGAACTCAAATATATAGATGCTCAGTCGTGCAGTGTCCCCAAAATGTCTTCATCCCGGTACAAATAAAACCTGTCAAAAGATCATCAAGAATGTTTAGAAAAATGAATAAATCTCTAAAATTTAATAGCCAATTTCATAAGTAAAGTCCCATCGTGAGCGAGTGATATACCATCTTTAAGAAAGAACGACTATTATCAAAGACATTGATACAATGTTATAGTCTAAGGTTGAGAAACAGTTTGACAACTTATTGAGTGTTATTTATAGTCCTCTCATCCCCCGGTAAACCTTTCTTGTTCACCTTCAAAAGTAGAAAAAAGATACCTAGAAAGAGATCAGGATCTTTAGGAAAGAAAGAGTTCAACCTTTAAGATCATGCATAGATAGAAATAACTCTTCGATTTTATATTGACTCCTACAGAGGCCAATCAGAGAATAGGTTGCTTGGTTCATTGATGACAGGATTAAAATGCCATATTTTATGTAATGGAAGATGGTATGTACAAGACAAAAATAACATATCTAATGGGTACTTAATGGAGATTAATGATAGCTGGAAGTTCATTGAGAAGATGAACATCATTTAAATTCTTAAGAAGCAGCTATGAGTAGCCAAAACTGTTACAACTGCTTTCTACCACGTGAATTTAACTACTAGTTCATGAAATTTGTATAATTAATTACCTAAATTAGTAAACTGAAGCTATTCTCCACCTAATTGAAGTTTTTAAGCACATTGCAAAATTGCAATTTTTGCTTTCAATTATTGAAATTAGGGAAAGCCTGAATCTCTCCCAAACGAGATTTGAGGTCCACTTGATAATCTCTTGATTTCAAGGGCTTCCTTTGCACTGGAGGTCCTCTTGCTGCAGAAAAAATAATTATATTTTCAAGTATATAAAACTCTACGCTACAAAGTTTCAACTTTCATGTTCTAAGGATACAACACTAAGTAAAACATAGACAATCCATCATCAATTTCACCTACATCCTAAATTAGTTGGTGTCGGCTATATGAATCATATATTGTACACTAATAAAAATCTTGGTCCAAACTAGTTGGGATCAACTATAGCAATCTTCAATATTCTTTCTACACCGTTCTAGCACATTTTATTTCTCCGCTAAAGAACATCACATGTATATGACGCTAACATACAAGTCTCTGGCCAAACTTAAAACAAATCTAAACAAAACAACTCAAGTTAAACAACCAAATACAGAGAAATTCTGAAATAAAAACTAGCAATTATGATACTTACACTTTGATTTTAGACCCTCGACCTCCTGCACCAAATTGTAAATCAACCATGTGAATTATCAAGTAAATAACTAAAACATGAAGAAGATAAAAATAGAAAGATATTTTATGATATTAAAAGACCTGTTCTTCGCGTTCACAAGCACGTTGCATAATCTCTTAAAGTGAAAGAGCTGAGGTTACATGATTATTGGATTGCTCCATTGCCTCTGAAATTTGCCTTGTTGTTGGAACCGCTAATTCAAAACAAGGTCCGATTACAATCCCTCAAACAATAAGAAGATTGTCCATCTTTGTTGTTACCCTCATTTCAAAAAACATTCAACAAGGGTTGAGCAATTGACAGAAAATATTTTTTGATGATGATATATTTAAGCATATTTAGCATCTGGTACCATCTCTACCCCGTATTCAGATGACACATCTACAAACAAATATAGTTGTGCTCACATTTTTTTCATCTACACCTCAGAAAACAAAGAAGTTGATCCAAAGAAACAACCCTCCCTCAAAAGTTGATTAAGTCCCTACATAAGGGAAGAATGACCAAATACACAAACTACATTCAGAATTTCTAGGACATGAATGTTTTGTCCAATAACTTCTACAAGCAATGCAGATTGAATAAGAAGAAACTACTAATAAGCTCTGCAAATTAACACAGTTGTTCAAACAAAGAATATATTGGATCTATAACAGGGGTCATAATTAAACAAAATAAGAGCAGACACCAAGAGATACCAACCTCTCTTTGATTGTTGAACTGGCATGGACGATGGATGAAAAGAAAGAAAATGGAAGGAGAAATCGAGGGGCAGAGAGAGGGGGCGGCGACTTTGTTTTGGAAAAATAGAATTAGGGTTTGTTGATTTTGTTTAAAAAAGAATGGGATAAGGATTTGATCTCAGCCATTGGATCATTTTTTATCAATGACTGAGATAAAATCTGATAAAGTATTATTGAAGAAGAGTTAAAAATTGTGATTTAATTTATAGACAAAATTGATGTCAAAATTGACTAAAATTGATATCATTTGGAATAAAAATTGACTAAAAAATAAACACAAGAAAGGAAAGATGTAGTAAATATTAATAAAATGATGTAAAATATTATATTTGAATTAATAAATTATAAAAAATAATAGTAAAAGAATAAAATAATTTGTATATTTTTAAAATCATGACTGTGACACGTCGTTATTTATATAATACAAGAATAACGTGTAAACAATATTAATATGTGAAATTAAATAATCTTGATAAAATAGCAGCCTAAGAGAACACCAGAAGATCAAAATTGGGTGTCAAGAACAACAACAACAACAACAACAACAATAATAATAATAATAAAAAATAAAAAAAATCAATTAAGGTGACATTTTTTTATTGTTTTCTTTATGAGATTTCTAGAAAATTAATACAACAACTAACCTGATTTAGTCACATAAATTGGGGTGTGTAAAGGGTACAATATACGCAGACCTTATTGTTAAGGTAAATAGGTTGTTTTCAACAGAACCCTTGTTCAAGAAAAATAGTTTGAAGCTGTCCAATTTCAAAAAAATAAATAGTGAAAATTAATTTAATCTTAACCGTTGATCAAATATGATGAACGGTTGAGATTAGAATTGAGGAGATGAGTTAAATTGTGATTAGAAATTAGGTTAAAAAAATTGAATTGGGGATTTCAATTAAGTTAAATTAAACTCAATTGACACAAATTGAGTATAAATTGGCTAGAATTTAAATAAATTAGGAAAATTGAATTGAATTAGGTTGATATTTAATAAATATAGTAACTATATAAATTAATATTAAAAAATAAATAAAATTATTATTTTTAAATTAATTATAAATAAATTATGTAAATAAAATTAATGATGTCAATCACATAATAATGTCAATGCATTTCGTATACTACAAATAATTTTTGATTAATTAATTTTTGAATACGGTATTATATATATAGTAATACAACGTATTAATCCGATGAATTATTGGTTAATTAGCTTCATTATTATAACTTCAATAGTGTATTAATACCTCGATCATACGATGTTAACGTGTTATTCAAAATATTTGGGTATATAGATTCACTACACGATATATATATATATATATATATATATATATGATTGACTGTCAACTTCAAAATATGTACTATATACATCACATACATGAGTATATTACCTCGTTATACAACGTATTTCATATATACTCTGATGAATTATTGTTTAATTTAACTTATATTGTTATATTATAACTTCAACAATATATTATTACCTTGATCAATTGATCGTATGATATCAATATATAATTGAATACATTTAATTTTTTAAAATATAAAAATTATTTATTGAATAGTAAATTAAAAATAGCAAATATCTACGAACAACGTCATTTTTATAAAGTTAATTTTTATTTATTTTTAACAAAAGTGACATTGTCCGTCGCTTTTTGTAAAAATACAAAAAAATAAAAATAATTAAAAAATGTGATGGATAGAGGGGGTTTTTAACCCCCACAAATATATTCAATGAATATCAGGGGTTAAAACCCCCGCAAATATATTCGATGGATATCGGGGGCTAAAAACCCCCACAAATTTATAAATTTTAGCGGCAGTTTTTTAACCCCTGCAATTAACCCTGTTTTTTGTAGTGTAATAGGATCATTTAATGAGTTGGTTATTTTCTAATAGTTGACAACTGTACAGGTTAGTGGGATTAGCTCTTGTATATAAAGGAGGAAATTAGAGAATTCAGAGAGTTAATTTTCATTTTTCCTTAATCACTTTGTATGGTTAGCCTTCTTCTGTATAATGAGAAGTTTTCTCTGAGTTTCACTTGAGTTTTGTAGGTGTTTTCATTCTATTTCACAACAGTTTCTAAGGATGCTATACTTGAGAATATTTTGTTTTTATTTTCAGTCAGGAGCATATAAATAACAGAGAATAAATCAAACTAGAAAATCCATTAGATCAAAAGTAATTAAAGTTATTCCTTAGTATCAAATTTAACCATCTTTCTACTTCAACAAAATATTGTTCCGAATTCAAATTAAAGGTCTACTTAAAAATTCACTAATAAATATAAACTTCACAATTTTATAGGCCAATAACAAACATGTGGTCATGGATGAAGACAGAGAATCCATGTTTATGGCAAATATATGGTATACAAATCAGAGATTTAGCATGCAGATAACAAAACCACTAATTCATATTCTCATTATAATTTTATAAGATGCATTCACATTAGATCCCACAATTAAATCATTACTACAAAATTATAAATAATTGGAATTGAATTAGTGAAGTTCAGATGCACCCCACTGGTGTCTTTTATCAGGAGAAGATAGTGGATCATAATTGTCCTTTAGTTAAAACATAGGATAAGACTAGATCATCAAAAATAGTTATTTAAATGTAGAATCATTTAGGGCCCTTGGATTAATTTATGTAGAGTAAAGACTAATAAAAATATAATTAATGGACCTCTTGATCATTTAAAAAAAAAAAATCTTGAAGTAGGTGGTGACAATATGAATTAGCTAACCAATGAAGCCAGTTGAAATTGTTAGGCACTGAAACAACATATATAAACTAAGACGTACTTTTTCATTTTTGGTCATTGAATCCACTGAGAAAAAGCATCATAAGAAAATAATTTTTGAGCCTAACTTGATCTCATAAGCTAATTATAAATAGTCAAGAATTATATAAAATCATACAAGGAGGACCAAATTGCCTTCACCTATCGATGGGAAACAGTTCAACACCTACATGCCCAAACTATTGCCAACTGGAGTTGTACAAAATAATATGAGCAGTGGCGGACTTGGGATTTAAAGATCGTGGATGCTTAAAAAATTAAAAAGATGAAAAAAACTTCGGTGCCTCTTTCAATGGAGAACCTTAATGCCAGTACACCCAACCAACTTTTTGTTTTAGTGGGTGCCTTTATATATTTTATACCTATTTTCATATATTTTCTATGTAATTATACCTATTCCGCGTCGAATTTAATAGGTACCAGAACACCCCAAAAATGAACGTCGGCCTGCCCCTGAATAAGAGGGGTGCTGCATGAAATAAGAACTCTATGGACCTGTGATGAAAGAAGACTTCAACATGGATGAGATTTTGGCTTCCTTAATATGGTTTGGACAATCCCCCAAGTTAGCTTTTGGGATTAAGTTAGATCCAAAATTCATTTAACATGGTATCAAAGTCAAACCTTCAATGTTGGGATCCTAGATAAATTGTCCACGCCTCAGGATTGGATAGTTTCAAGCGTGCAGGCAGGGCATCTCAATAAGATTAGAGACCTAAAGCAAAACTATAAAGAGAGTTCCTAAATATATGTTTAAAAAAAGAAATGATCGCCATATATAGTTTATTTAAAATTCACTTTTTCAGCTGTTTTGATGCGTCATCTTCAAGTTTTGTCTTTCTTTTTTCAAAATCAAAATCATATTTTCTAGTCGAGATATTTAAATTGAATAAATTATAATAATAACTAAATAAAAAATATGTACATATAAACTATGAATATCAAAAATAATAAATTTTCAAGAAAAACTATAAACTAAAGTGAGAATAATAAAACACGGCTCAAGATTTTAATAAATTGATATTCATATAACGATATCGGAATAGTGTTGTCCTCCTTCAATTGCTTGTAATTCTTGAAATTTGAAGAGACACTAAAAAGTAATTTTTCTTTCTTTTGTAATTGTAAACAAGAACATTAACTAAGTTGTTAGTAAATTTTGCAAAGTAAGAGAGCGCTCAATTTTGATAGTTAAAGAGAAATAGAAGTTATAGAATAGATGAATATAAGGTGACAATAGTGTAGCACAAGTTATTAGGAAATACTGTAATTATGGAAATTTAGTTAATTCCTACACATAAAAAAATTATTCCAAAGTGATATTTCATTACCCTAAAAACGAACGATACCCACATTAAATATTTTAATTCCTTATCAGAATTTTTTTTTTAATCTTATAAGTAAATATATATATTTTTTCTCAATAAACATGAGTACATTTTCAAGAAAAAATAAGGCCTCAATTTTTGGGTGGCCCCAAGCAGCTGTTTTAGAGGCCTAGTGGTTAAGACGACCCTGAGGATCAGACAGTGTTGGCATGCGCGGGGAGAGAGGAGAGAGGTTGACAAAAGAAGACCACCACCTTGGTGATGAATGGGGTCATGGGCTTCCTTAACATGACATGGCGGTCCCTAGCTTGTGAGAGATTGAGTTAGTTGGGAACAAGGTCATTCAGCATGATATTAGAGTCAGACTTTCGATAATTGATTTCGAATGCACGATCTACGCCTTGAGAATTGAACAGTGTCGAGCGTGCAAGGGTGATGTAAGAAGACTCCCACAGATCAATGATGGATGAGGTCCTGGGCTTCCTTAATATAGCTTGAACAAACCTTCTCCCCTGAACTAGCTTGGCCTCCCACGTACACCGATGTGGGACAATTCAACATAACACATCCAGGAGGAGGAATTGAAATTCTTTGTCAATGTCATGATAATGTTCTAAGACGAGGAGCAATATAATTTTATAGTTATAGTTTGGATATCCAAGACCAAGACCATATTCTAATAATAGTTTACAAATGCAACTAAAGTCCACTTATTAATCTGGACGATCCATATAAAAAATAGCTCGGTGCACTAAAGTCCTCGCTATGCGTAGGGTTGGAAAGATGGCCTACCACAAGATAAATTTAGACTCATTAGGAATCGATTAGTGTAATTAGCAACAGTGTTATATGTAATTGCAGCTATAGTCGTATTGGTACTTTTTGACTTATCCTCATGTTTGATATACACCAAAAGAATTTTAAATCAAGTATTTATAAGATAAAATCATCTAAATGTCATAAATTGCGGTCACCCTAAACTTATAAATTTTAATTTATAAGCATTTTTCATTTGATCGTGTCTCTTAATTACTAATTTATCCCGAATATCTTTTATTATCCCCAAGATATCCTTTCCAAAATTGGATTCCTAACTGTAATTTTTCCTTTTTTACGTAAAAAAGCATTTTTAAGCTCATAGTGTTGTAGTAAATAACTTCAAGGACTTCTATATCCAAATACATAATTATATTGTTTATTAATTATAAAATTTAACTTCAATGCCTAATTTCTTTTTTCAATACCCAATACTTTATCAGCTACTTTTAATCAGTTAACCTATAAATGGACTCTTCTTAATTAGTAAGATCCATGTTTTAGATGTTATATGCTAGGCCAAAGTCAGTGATAGTTTTTATAATTTGTTGTCAAAATTTACTTAGACATCTAAACTATGATTTGTTTCTATCAGGCCCCTAAATCCTCCTGAATTTTATTTCAATTAGGCATTTTTTTCTCTATCAGCTAAAAGTTAAAGTGTGCGTTGCACACACGCGCTGACGTGGAAAAAATAACAAATTAAAAGGTGACACGTGGCATTAAAATTCAAAAATAATTTTAATTCTTTTTTATAACTAATTAAATTATAATTTAAAAAGAATTGTTCTGGCCATCCCCCTCCCCCCCTCATCTTCTTCTCTAGCCATCCCCCTCCCCGTCCTCAACTAAACAAAGTTGTTCTGGCTCACATCAATGCTCTTCAAAGAAGTCAAATTGGCTAATGACTTTGGCAATGAAGTGGAGAAATCATTGCAGCAAAGATTGAGTGAAGACAGACTTTGCAGCCCTTGAATTTGATCTGAAACTCTGCTACTGAGATTCATGTTTGACAAGTCAAGTCTCTCTACATAGCTTTCGGAGTTGCAGAAGACACCAGTCCATTTACAATGAACAGAATTTGAGCTGCTTCCATTGTTTGCCAAACTCCAATCTTTGAGATGATCCATTGGATTAACAAGACTAGACTTTAGTGCTAGCAATGTAGAAACTTCAACCCCATTGGACGAAACAAAAAAGAAACCAGTGATTAACAAGCAAAACAGATGAATTTTCATGGTCTGGCTTTTTCAAATCAGTTCATCAACATTCTTTTTGGTTCTTGGGAACAAACTTTTAGTTACCAAATGATAAGAGATTGAAAACATTAGTGTTAATCAGTTATTTATCATGATTAGTCCCCAAATTCAACCACAAAAACACCTGGAACAAACACATAAACAACATGAAACTTCAAGAACCTCGAAACAATTCATTCCGAAAGAAGAATTTTCCCAAAATTATAAATTTTATTTCCAAATCCAATCATACACCACACAAATACCAAAAAATAAAAACATAAACAAAGTAAAACTTCAAGAAGCTCCTAACACTTCAGTGGAATTAAAAAAGTAATTTTTGAAAAGGGAATTAACTAAAAGTTGAAAATTGGTCACCTAAGAAACTGATTTTTGAAAATGAAATTAAAGCAGTGGTCCATTGATTTAAGTTTAAGAAAAAAAAAAAAAAAAAATAAAGAAGGATATCGCGTGGGTGTGGGTGTCGGGGGGGCGGGGGGGGAATGTTTGATTTTTTTTTAAAAGACAAATTTTGCTTTATAAATAATTTTTGGGGCCCACATGTCATTTGACATCTTTTTATTTGGAATTCACTAAAAAAAATTACTATTCACGCTCCCCCTGCGTTTGCACTGTACGCACAGTGCCACGTAGGCAAAAAATGCGTAATTGAAATAAAATTCGAAGGATTTATGAGCCTAATAGGAACATGCCTTAGTTTAGATGTCTAAGTGAATTTTGGCAACAAGTTTGAATGTCTATCGATGACTTTAGCATATATGCTACTATACATAGAGGAGCATGCAGTCATGCACACTCTACAACTTGTCCAATTGGGGGAATTGTAAATTGGAAGTATATCAATTAAATAAAAAGGCTCAATATATATATATATATATATGCCCCTCAATTATTTAACTTTTTCCGTATAGGCACCTCTATTAAGTCATGTACCTTTTGAATCCTTTACTCCTTCACAAATCATGTCAATTAAGCGCAATTGCAGACGTAACGCTGATATGACGTGACATGTGTAATACACTCTCCATTAGAAGAGTGAGAGACCATAATTAATCAAAAAAATTAAACATAAAAACCCAACCAATAAAAAAAAAATATTAAAAAAAATAAAAATAACAAAAAATAGTCATCATCTTCTTCTCCATAACTCACCATTTTCCATTTTTTTCAATCACTCACCGTCACTCACAGCAACAACACTCACCCAATTTTTCATTCATAGAACAAATACACACCTCACCAAGTACAACAACACAATTCGCACACCACGCTAAAGACAGAAAAAAGGATCCTCACATACGCACATATAGAAAATACATACACAGACGCCACACACACAATTACACACACATACTCCCCCAATTTTCATGCCCCCACGGGAAATTGGAAGAGGATACACTCACATTTCATAGTGAACGATATCACATACGTAAATCAAAGAAAACCAACGTGAACAGTAAAAAAATGGGTGAACAGTGAACAATGACGACCAAAAAATCGTTGGGAGGCTATCGCCGGCGATCCCCGCCAGGAAACCACTAGCTCCGCGTCGAAATCTCACCAGATTAAACCGTTTCGCTGACTGCCAGTGGTCGTTGGAGCTCCGAACAGTAAACCCAACTCTAATACCGACGAAACCCGTCAAAAAAAATAATTAAATTTTATATACTTCAAACCACCATTCACGTCACCGGTGGGACCTCCAACTCGTTTTTCGATAGTAATATATGTAATATTTAGTGATATGAAGAAGAAGAAGATACAATTTTTTTTCTTTTTTTTTTTACCTTTTGTGCTCAATCGACGGGGGAGGGGGGTTGGTGGGGTGCCACAGTGGGGGGGAGGGGGGTTGGTGGGGTGCCATAGTGGGGGGAGGGGGCATTAATGTTTTTTTTTTAATTTAGATTTAATTATATTAAAAAATTATTTTTATACTTATTGTAAGTTAAAATGCCATATGTCGTTGTTTGATTTACCACTTTGCCACGTCATTGACATGTGTATTACACGCATTCTATATTTTTTGCCACATCAGTAGATTGCGCTCAATTTACACGTTTTGTGAAGGGGTAAAGGGTTCAGTAGGTACATGGCTTAATTGAGGTGTCTATACGAAAAAAGTTGAATTGTTGAGGGGCCTGTATATGTATTCTTCCAAAAAAAAAAAACTTTATTAGCTAGTAGTCATAATCATGAATTATGTTACAGTTCTAAATTAAGAAAATTAGTCGTGGGGTATCCTATTAAGTACTACTATTAATTAATTTGATTGTTAATTACTATATTTATGGATAGGGAAAAGATACAAATATATCTCCGAATTTTAATAAATAGTACAAATATACCTTTTGTCGTACTTTTGGTATAAATATATCCTTGTCGTTAATGAAAATGTACAAATATATCCTCGAACTTTAATGAATGGTACAAATATAGCCTTCATCATACTTTGGGTAAAAATATACCCTTGTCGTTGATGAAAAGGTACAAATACACCCTTCTCATTAATGACGCAACACGTATCAATATCGTATTGGTTGACCTTTTTTAATTTTTTTTGTGTGTGAATAATTTAATCTATATCAAATCATAACTCATACTCGATTCAAATAACCCGACCTGACCCGTGTAATAGAGAAGTTTCAAGAGACATATCACGCGTCTCTATTCACGCATGTTTCTTTCTTCCACTCTCTCACACTCACACTCTCTCACTAACTCAAAAAACCCTAACAAACGCATTGATTCGATTCATGTTTCAATCCATCTACCAGCTAGAATCGAGTAGAGATTTATTTAATATTGTGATGTTGGTTAATGTTCTGATGTTAGATTAATAATTTGATGTTGTTTAATCTTCCTCGTGAACGACTGTTGTTTGTTTTTCTGATTCATGAGCGTCGATGAATCAGAAATTATTTCTAATTCATGATTATTGTTACCTGTTTTAAATCCAATTTTACACCATTGTTCACCAACTTCAAAGAGTGAACAAGAAGACAACATTTTAAGAACAAAAACATGAGAAAAAATTGCAAAGTTTGGACAATCCTCGGCCAAACCAAGGTCCTCATTGTATCACAGGCCGGGTCGGGTTATTTGGATCGGATATGGGTTATAATTTAAGATGGATTAAACTATTCACAAATAAAATAAATTAAAAAAGAGTCAAACAATACGATGCTGACACATGTCCAATCGTTAATGAGAAGGGTATATGTGTATCTTTTCATTAACGACAAGGGTATATTTGTACCCAAAGTATGATGTAGGGTATATTTATACCTTTTCATTAACAACAATGATATATTTGTACCTTTTCATTAGTGACAAGGGTATATTTATACTCAAAATATGACGAAAGATATATTTGCATCATTTATTAAAGTTTAGGGGTATATTTGAATCTTTTTCGTTATGGATAATAATACTCATTTGCATCATTGCATGATACAAGTTGAGAATGCACATTATACAAATGAAATAATTCAACTTGTTAATTGCAGAATTGGTAGTTGGAGAATTGAGCTATAGTATCCAAGGAGGAGATATTCATACACTGAATTTATGTTTTATACATCTTTGATATATAGTATATATTAATTATCTGCATGCCACTTAAAAGATTTTAATTATAAGTAATTTTTATAGAATTAAACATTAATTGAAAATTTGATAAAAGACAACTAATTAACTTGCTGGTTGTTAGAGTACAAAATATTTTTTCTCTCCCAATTTATTATGTGGTATTTTTTTACTTTTCGAGATTTAAGTTAAGTAAACTTTGATCAACAGTTTAATATATATTCTTTCTAAAAATTACCTATATACACAAGTTAAAGTTACATAATTACATTAAATCTCAAATTGGTAAAGTATTTACACAAATCCCAAAATAATTGCAATAATCCCCTTATTTGGTAATTTCTCTCTCCTTAATATTATACATCCAAAAAAGATCACCTTTTCCTCCCTCTTTTTCTCTCCCATTATAAATCAGTTTATCCTCCATTATTCAATCCTTTTTTTCACGCCTAAAATCAAGCAATCATACTTAGAGTTTACCATTGTAAGTTTTCAAACATTAATTGAACTTTTTAATTTCATTCATTATTTTTTGATTATTTTTTTTAACTTCACCAAATTAGAAAGTCATGGACTTGTTTGAGAAAACAAAGGCAAAAAAAATGGCGATGAATTATCAGAAGCTTCGAAAAATCTCAATTGGGTCATCATCATCAGCAGCAGAGCACAACAGAGTGGAACATGCCACAGAAAATGAATCTTGTGAATAGAGCACAACGACGTTTATTCAAACGATTGAATCAACGAAATCACTTACTCAATCTTTTGTAAGAATCTAAATCCTAATTATTTGATTATTTAATGTTTGTTTATATTATTCTATTTCTGAAAAGGAATGATCTTGCTCCGTTTTATATTTTTTTAATACTCTTTCAAAAATTCTATTTTGTAATATCAAATTCTTCCAATATTCTTGGATCTAACTTTATGTTTCAAAGATTCTATTTTATATGTTTCAGTATTTTGTCTAACTTTATGTTTGTTTTTTGTTGAAACAGGCTAGCTTTGTGGTTACAAAGATAATTGCAATTTGTACATCGAGGCTACTCAAAAGAATAAATGATTTGCTATGATGGGAAAAATTACTTGTCATCGCATTCAAAGATGTAGATTTTATACATTATACATTACTTTATTTAACACACTTATGTATAATGTAAGTTTTTGTATATATAGAAGAGGTTGTTTTTGTATTTAGTTGAATGTATTAATCTATGAATTTTGTATAAGGTTACATTACACATTCTAACAAGTTTATAGATAAATAATGTATAATGTTAATATTTTATATGTATGGTGTAACATTATACATTCTTGAATTTTTTATTTGAAAGTATAAGATATAATATATCAGTCATTATACATTAGTTATTTGGGAAGACTAATGTATAATATAAATCTAATGATATATATTTTCAATATGTTATACATTAGAAGTTCTTATTACATTAGTTGTGTTTTATGTCGTATTTTACAGTTAAAAAGTCTTATTTTTATATAATTTTTCATTATATCTTCTGTCAAGTTTATAGGTCATACATGTTTAAAGTGAAAAATTTAGATGTGTAATATGACATTATACATTACTGCAATTTATTTTTAAAATGTATAAGTTGCCCTTATACTTATTCTAACGTATAATATAAGCCTGAAGATATATATTTTAATATGTTATACATTAAAAGTCCTTATAAGATGCATTTTATGCTTTATATGGTATTATACTGTTAGAAAGTCTTATTTTTGTATAAATTTTCATTATACCTTCTGTCAAGACATATAGGTCATACATGTTTAAGATGAAAAATTTAGATGTGTAGTATGGCATTATACATTACTGCAGTTTATTTTTTAAATGTATAAGTTGCCCTCATACATGTGAAATTGTTGTGTATTTTACTTTGATTTTTTTACGAACTTCGTCAATATTCAATTCCATCGCGATCGTAGCAATCAATTTCAAAAAGTTAATACTTTCCGAAATAATAATTGCATCACTTTTATAGAATTGATAAATGATTTTCAACTCCCAAATTTCGAAATGACGCAACAATATAGGGATGTTCATATTTTTTTTTTCGAGAATTGAAGAAAGACGAAGACGGTTTTTTTTTTCAAAAACATCATTAAAAATGAGGAAAACTAACAGTGATGTTTAAGAGTTTTTTTGAATTTAAATTTCAGTTATTTTATTTAATCATACAAAACATAATTATAGGTAATTAATGACTTTATTTAAGGGAATGAAAGATTTTATCTGATTACTCTTTCCATGAATGTAGCAGATTATGTTTTATCATCTTACCTTAAATATAGGATTAACTGTTTTATCATACATTCGAGTTATGTATGATGGGCAGCCGAATGTATGAGTATATTTGCAAAATTCGGGAGAGAGAAAACTAGAAGTGATTTTATGTAATTAGCTTCAATAGGTAGGGGATTTATGTTGTTTACACTTATTTTTTTTTCATATTGACATTAGAAGAATTGCAATTCATAATACTTCTAATATAATTTTTGAATATCTAAAATTTAATATTCAAACATTGAGTGTGTTGATCTAATTCAACTAAGTTCTAAATATTAGTCAAATTGACTCTCGAACAAAAAAATGTCATACAAATTATATAATTTATATTATATAGTCAAACTCATTTAAGTCACTTCGTTGTAATGGTATTTTACTATAGCGGTTTGAGGAACCGATCTTGCATGTTAAATTTTAATTTACTTCTCCATAACAACATTCTATCTATAAAAGGAATGGCGTTTATTATAGTGATATCTCTTTGTAAAATTATCTCTCTATAACAGCATACTCAAATATTGTGTAATAATATTTTCAAGAAATATATTGTGTACGAAACAAAATATTTATTTCATCGTTAATGTCATTCACACAATAAATTTCAAGTACAAAAATTTAATTTAAAGAAAAAAAATATATTTAAAAAATGCACATCAGTCATATCATAACTTCACGAGAAAAAAATTACCAGTATTTGCCTTTTATATTTATGATCTTTCTAATTTTACATGTTTTTATTTATAACAACTGAATGAGATATGAAAGCCAAATATTGATATACATATATAAATATTACCTCTCTATAGCAGCCATGAATTTTCGAACAAACGTTGGCACTACGAAAAAAATTGACTAAATTATGCTTACTTTTTAGATAACGTTAAATTGACTAAATGTCATATAAATTTTAAATTATGCTTATTAATTATCAATATCTACAACTTAACTTAAATATAATGAGTCTTGTCCATCGTCATTTTGGGTCAGTTTCTTCTTATTACTCTTTCCATTTCTAAATAGTTTTACTATTTTTATTTGTACTTGTATTAAGAAAAATATTAACTACGTACTAAATTGACTAATTATACTTATTTGTTACTCCTCTTTATTTTATATATTTTTTGCACTATAGTAATAAGAATAAAAGTGAAAAAAATAATAATTATGCTTTTATTTTATGAAATGATAAATAGTAAGAATTTTTATTTTATAAGAACGATGTTATAAATATATTACTATATATAGTGAATGTCTACTTACCATACATAGTTAATATCTACTTTACCATATATAATAAATACTAAAAATTACACAAATACCCAACTTATGTTTTCAATATTACAAAAAATCTCAACTCCCTAAACATATTACAAAAATCCCAACATATACACAGAATGTTATGTATATGTCGGCTATGTTATGTATATTAATAGGGAGAGAGAGTAAAGTAATTAAAAAGTGGGAGAGAGTGTAATTACTTCCAAAAGGGTTGGTATTTATGTTATTTATACTAAATAAATATCTATTTATGGAAAAGTTAGAAACCCAAAGTTAGTTTTCCCCTTTAAATAAAGGGGTTTCCTTCATTGTAATTCACTCCTCAAAAATCCCTCAAGAGAAATAAGAATTATTCTCTATTCTCTCTCTACTCGTCTTTTTAATTCTTTATTATTTTATAACACGTTATCAGCACGAGACTCTGCCAAACAAAGTGAGATTATAAATCTAAAGGTAATTTCAAAGTTAGAAATTTCTTATGTTATCTGTTTTTGCTACTAATAATATAATTATTGTTGGATTTGAGGAAAATAATTGATTTAGAATCATTTATGTTTAAAATTTATTCCTCAAGAACAATATTGTCAAAAGAGATGATAATACGTTGGGTTCAAGTCCCATCAATTTATGTCTAAGATGTCTTTATATGGATAAGACATTGAGTTTGAATCTCAATGCACCATATTGATGATATTATGATGGCTAAGACAAAATAATGGGTATTTAGTGAAACATGTCCCATTAAATATGCTCCACTCCTTGAATTGAATGTGGTAGCATTAAATCATATGTATGACTCAATTTGCTTTGGTAGTAGCTATCATAGTTTAATACGCTTAAAGCATGATTATATTTCATTCCCGGAAATGAGAATTTCGATTATTATAAATACAGATCTGTACCCTGGGGGTGAATGTGATTGTACATACACTCGAACGTATTCTTAATTGTGAAAATATCACAATCCACCTTAAAAAAGGTGTAATAATTGAAAGATTGAATATCTCCAAGTTACTATGAATAGAAACTATAATGTGAAAAGTTACCCAAGCATGATGAAATCACATGCCATAATAAACTAAGATTTTATTGTTTATTGATACGAAATTCATGCAATAGTAAACCTGATGTTTACTAAAGAATTTTTTGCACATGTTATGGTAACTTGGAGTTACTAATACAAATAATTTAATCTACTGACATAAACGACTTGTCGTCATGAAGATATGTATATTGAGTATTAGATATATGTTGAAGAAATAAAAGATTCTTCAAGAATTGTTTATGTTGTTTGTTCTAATGACAAGTTGGTTGGACCAACTAATATTGGGATTAGATCCCTAAAAATTTGAAAAATATAAAAAGTGAATAAGGGCTCGTTTACCTATCATGTGATATGTTGAAAAGATGTATCAATAAAATGATCACATGTACATTCATTGTCAGCCTGCGTTTGACATTCATAAAGCTGTTTGCTCAATAAAATTGAGTTAAGAACATAACTTTCAGATTGTGTAATCAAGACAATTCATCTTGATGATGATGGTTTGAGATTGAATGCCTTCAATAAATAGCTAAACCATTACTAATGGAGATAATACATAAATATGATCCTAAACTTGACACCAAATTATAACTTTGACCTTAAACTTTGATAGTGCACAAATAGGACTTTTAACTATTCAAAACCTGAACAAATATGACCTCCGATTTTGCAACCCCCATGCGTGAGTTTCACTCGTGCCTATGTGGAAAGGTAATCCAATCACACGGTGTCACGTTGTTAAAAGGGCTGACTTGGAGGGAGGTCATATTTGTGCAGTTTTGAATAGTTAAAGGTCATATTTGTGCACTGTCAAAGTTTTATTTTTTTTGTTAAAACGAAGTCGTTTTTATTATTATTATTTTTTTTTCTATTTATTTGGGGATCGAACCCGCGCGGTAGGCTGAAGGAAGCGCCCAAGAAGAGCAAATAACACCACTGGGTTATCTAAGTGCCTTGTTTCATGTGGTTCAACATTAATATACGTACATAAATATAGATTTTCTACCTTATATATACAACATAACTTTTTTACCGAGGGAGTTCGGGTGAACCCCATGGCAACCACGTAGGTCCGCCTCTGCGTTAATTTAATAACATTTTAATAACGTTAATTTAATATACTACTACTACTATCCTTAATAACATTAATTTAATAACTTTTTATTAAAACTATAATTTTTTTATTATTAGTATAGTTTCATCTTTAATTTAATATTTAAAAAAATTATATTTAGATATATTATATAGCTTAAATTCACCCTCTGCTTTATAATATATATACATACCCACGCGATTTTTTCGTATGAGGCTGACCCACCTAATTAATAAATCTTCAATATTGCTATTTTTCCGCAATGACAAAAGAAATTAGATGTCATTTTAAACTTTGAGCAGAAAATAATGAAAAAATAACAGTGAAAAGTCATTTAAAAGTCATATTTGTGCAGTTTTGAATAGTTAAAGGTCATATTTGTGCACTGTCAAAGTTTAAGATCAAAGTTATAATTTGGTGTCAAGTTTAGGGTCATATTTATGTATTATGCCCTCAGATTTTAAGCTGGACGCACCCAGTTTTGCGTGTTGAACACGCGTTTTGCCACGTAGGATCGGAGGTCATATCTGTGTAGTTTTGAATAGTTAAAGGTCATATTTATGTACTGTCAAAGTTTAAGGTCAAAGTTATAATTTGGTGTCAAGTTTAGGGTCATATTTATGTATTATCTCTTACTAATGTGAACAAAACTTCATGTGTTGGTCTGAAATATGATATGTTGCATAAAATAGCACTTGTATGCATTAGACCAATAAATTATGATTATTTTATTCTCTCTCAATTGAGTCAAGGTCAGGAACCAACTATTCCATCTTATAATTTTAATGTGCGGTATACGATTAATAAGTATACCATGATGCACAAAGATGAATTCCTCAAAGAAGATGGAGGATATATGTTAGTTTTCCTAACATAAGGGGGAGATTATAAGAGGTTATGAAATATGTTAGGAATTATCACCAGATCCTCATTCAAACGATAATTTAAGTCAAATGTCGAAAGCATCTCATATTAAGCTGCAAGTGCTCCTATTTTGTGTCCCAAAAAGGACAAAATCTACACATACGTAATGCGTGGTAGACCAATCGATTCTAAATGAAATAATCCTTGAAACGAATAAGGAGCAAATAATCATAATAAGAAGGCAATGTGCTCTTGAAGAGCCTACGACATAATACTTCATGAAACCTTATGAGAGATTCAGGTACCTGAGAATAATGAAGTGACGAGATCTCAAAATGTTATGTCATCTTATGAATAGATACGAAATGATATATCATCAATATCTTTGATATAATATTGGCGCAATATTGTAAAAGATTACGAGGATCTAAATTCTACGTTTATTTAAGCATGTTAACGTAGAAACATTTTTCAAGTGACATGAAAGGATGCATCTTGGCAAACATAAAACTTATTTGATTTGCAATCCAAACACTTGAAGATGTCACTCATGAAATGTTGAATATTGTAATCACTTGACAAAATTTACATGAGAACTTTTAAGGATTCAAAATGTTTAAAACATATAAAAGTTTCTGAAAAACTTATTTATAATCCTTATATTGTATAAGCCTATAGCTTGAAAATTATTCAAACTCTTGGATAGTTTTCAAAAATAATAGATTATTTGCTGAAATAAGAAATATACCAATTTAGATTGGTTATGAAGTATCATATCTTAGCGCAATTGGTGCACTCATGTATCTTGCAAATACCACAAGGCCTGATAAAGCCTTTTCGATCAATTTGTTAGCAAGGTATAGTTCTGTTCCTACTAGGAGACATCGAAATGAGATCAAACATATGGACTTATTTATTCTAAAGATTGTAGTTACAATCTTGTTGATTATGCTAATGTTGGGTATTTATTTAACCCGCATAAATCTCGATCTCAAACATGCAATGTGTTCACATGTAGGAATACTGTCATATCTTAGAGATATACAAAGCAGTCTATCTAGCCACTTCATCGAACCATACAGAGATAATAGCTATTCATGAAGCAATGGAAGCTGAGAATGTGTATGGTTGAGATCAATGATACATCTTATTCGAAAAAAATGTGGTGTAAAATGTGATAATGTACCCACAATTTTATACAGAGATAATGCAGCATGTATGACACATTTTAAGAGAGGGTTCATAAAAGGAGATAGAACGAAGCATACTTCATCAAAGCTTTTCTACATACATGAGCTTCAAAAGAATGATGATATTAACGTGCAACAAATTCGTTCAAGTGATAATGTGGCTGATTTATTCACCAAGTTTCCTTCAATTGCAACTTTCAAGAAGATGGTACACAAGATCGAAATGTAAAAGCTCAAGAATGTTATTATTAGGGGAGTTAATATGCGTTGTACTCTTTTTCCCTTATGAGGTTTTGTCCCACTGAATTTTTCTTGTAAGGTTTTTATGAGGCAGCCGATATACGTATTGTTAAAGATGTGTACTCTTTTTCCTTCACTAGATTTTTTTTCACTGAATTTTTTTTAGTAACGTTTTTACGAGGCACATTATCCATCAATTAGACATTCAAGGGGGAGTGTTATAAATATATTACCATATATAGTGAATGTCTACTTTACCATACATAGTGAATATCTACTTTACCATATATAATAAATATCTATTTATGGAAAAGCTAAAACCTTAAGGTTAGTTTTCCCCTATAAATAAAGGTTCCCTTCATTGTAATTCACTCCTCAATAATTCCTGAAGAGAAATAAGAATTACTCTCTATTCTCCTCTATTTTTTCTCTACTCTTCTTCTTTATTCTTTATTGTTTTATAACAAACGATAATTAATTAAGAACAGATGGAGTATTATATTTATTTTCTTTTTCAGTCAGTCATCTTTTGATTGAATCAATAGCCTATAGGAGGAAAGTACTAAAATTAATTAGTGGTGAAATCGTTAAAACCGGTTTAATTGAAACCAAAAGCGGTTTTTGTAGTTTTTGTGGAAATTGAAAAGTTCTTTTTCCCGTTTTAGGAATTTCTCTTTTAGGAGTCGAGTTTGCTTATTGACGATTTTGCCCTTTCTTGATTTGGGTGACTATTTCTATTTTATCCTATTGGCAGCTAATAACTAACCGTGGTCGAGAAATTTTAATAGCTCGGTTGATTGGTTATATGAACTTTTACTTGATGGTGATGTTAGATTTCCTATTTTGTAATTTCCACTCCAATTTTTCCTTTCCTGATCAAAATTTAAATGTGCTAAAATCAATATTGTGTGTAGATTGAAAAATTCATTAAATATGTATATATAATAATTAATAAGTTGTGAACCTAGTAACAATACTTTAAATAATAAATTCGTCTCTGTATTTCACCAAAAAAAAAAAAAAAAAATCGTCTCTGTATGTAACCATTTAAATTTTGGGCAAAAATTATTTCCACTTCTGTTAGTTCTTTTTCTAAGTTTTAATATTTTTCATGCTTACTTTAATTTAAAAATTCACGATATATTCTCAATGGTAAATTTGACCATTCATGTGTGTCCAGAACATACATTTCTTTTCTTTAGTAGATATTTCCGCATATGGTGATTCATAATCTCATGACAATAAATTTTGAGGTGTCGCCTCTGTTTTTCAACGCAGAAACTTATTGAAACTCCCTCCCCTATTATGCAATTTGCACCGTACATTTTAACAAAGAAAAACGTAAGTATTCAGTGTGATATTTAATTTACTACGCCACTTAAGTTCGATGAAGTTCTATTAATTGAAAGTATTACTTCCACGGAATAATTTTTCGTTTTATTCTAGGAGGAATTAATCCGTATACCTTAGACATCAATAAAAATATCAAATTTTCTAAGGACACATTAACAAATGCAAACTGTGGTCTCGGAATAAATTTCAATTTCATCAACTTTTTGATCTATTGCCTTGAACACAAGATAATAACATTACTATTTTCCTTTTTCTCGTGCTTTCCTTTTTTGTATATTATCTCTATAATTATAATATGCTCATTCATCAAAGGGAATATCTGAGCAAATGGGGTATATTTTGGGGAATAACTTCATAAAACGATTAAAGTGAGATCCCACTTGTCAATATAATTGTCCAACTTGTGGTCTAGATTTGGATTAAGAAAGGTTACCAAATATGGAAATTAAACTCCTAATTTCCAAGGCAAATGTCATTTATTTGTCTCCCTCAGCCTCATGTTTCTCTTCTTTCTCTAGTGGGATTAAAGAAGAACAAAAACTAAGAGGGAAATGCAATGAGAACAAAAATATCACTCCAAAAAACGTGTCTGACACGATAACAGTAAGATTATAAAAATAGTAAGAAAGGTGATTAACGAGGTTTAGAGATCTGATTTCACGTGAAAAGTTATCATCTGCTGAGTCAAATCATCACAATATATTTTTTATGCCATCAACCTGTCAAAAGCAAGCATGCCTAATTATTTTATGGTCCAACTTTTTCCTAGGTTTCATTATTCTTTTGCTTTTTACTTTTTTCCTACCTAAGGTACCACATTTGAATTGGTGGTCATTTCTTCTCGAAAGATTTGTAATATTTGTAGTTGATCATAAGTCTGAGTTATTAACAAATTAAGAGTTTACATTGGTAATTTACGACGATGTTAGGCCCCACGGTCCCTCTCTGACATGTAATATTTGGATTAATTTACGAGCAAAATGTTCGCTTAAGAATAGTTAAATATATATATTTTTTTTAAAATTTTAAAAATGTCATAGATGGATCAAGATTATCCTCAACTAGTTACGAAATTTTGATGAGTACATATATATGAAGCATTTTTGATGATTTTGTACCTATATTTACATTAAGATATACAAATTAATGTGAATGTGCATTTTAATAGCTACGTTTAGACATCCATTTTTTGTTGTTGTTGTTTCTTTTTTTCTTTTCAAACAATGGTTTAATTTTGCTTTTGTAAGTGCTTAAATGCTTACATGTCACATGTGATGATATTTTTTTCATTTCCCACTCGATCAAGATCCATTTCAGACATATTTTCAACAAAAAATTTTCATGTTCGAGATTCATTCTTGAGACTACTAATTAAAAGTGGAGAGTTCCCGATCATCCCACCGAGTTTGTGGTCATGGCTGATGTTAGCATCAACATAGCGTTTTATTAGGAACTACTAGTACTAGTGTCTAGTTGGTTGATTCCCACGTGAACAAGATTTCTTGGACCAATCAAGATACTTCTTGCATTTGAATCATCCAATGAAAACCTTAATAGAAAATTATGGGAGCTTAATTATAATAATTAAGTTTCTTCCACCTCCAACTAAAAAGGATGGACAAGTGTCAATCATCAACCAGTTAATCATATGGACACAGACATCACGACTAAAGAAAGTGATTTCCCCTTCCTATTATCGTACCCCATTTTATAAAAAAAGTGATGTTATGATCATAAAATTTTAAATTATTTGTTTTCATTTTTCTCATCTTAATATTTTACTTTTTGTCCTTTTTAAAAGTCTAAAAAAAATATATTTAGAAGCAATATGATCAAACATAATTTTAATTCTATTTTTTTTTATTTTCATGACCAAACCCTACTGGGATCGAAGCTGCTCTTTTTGGTTTAGCTTATGAAGTCATTTATGTGGTTATAAAGTGTTGCAGTGTTAAACAATACATTACTTCAGCGGTTTCATTTTTACTATTTTGATATATATGTTTTTATGAATTATGATCATAAAAATATTGATATATTTACCAACATAAGTTTTCAGGATCTATTTGATACTACATCATACATGTCAGAATTACTATTTTATCCACTGCTATGTTTTACTCAATCAAACATCGTGTATTATCTATATATAGTAAATAGCAAGAAAGTCTTGCCTATAAAGTTGTCAAGTATCATTCTATGATTGAGTCATTTATTAGGTTTTGGACAAAATAGTTAAAAGTTTGGTAAAGTTAGTTAATGATTGTCAAATTAAAATTGAATATATATATATATTGTTACACGTATCCTATTTTTGAGCAACTCCTAAGGAAAAAAAAATTCCTTTTAAACATGAATCATGTTAGATGCATTTGAATTATCCAATATGTATTGAACAAATCAATTCATTGAATAGACAATGTTAACATAACTTTGAATTACACAATAAAGTATTCAACAAAATTTATTTGAAATATAATTTTAATATTTATTTTGAGTTATTTTAAAATATCAATAAAATTTATGATAAATAGAAAAAACACTTGCATTTATGTTAAACCTATTTTATTTAAATTGGTGACTTTGAAACTTTATCATGTTAAATAGTTAATTTAATATTTTTTTAATTTTTATTATATCAATGGTACATTATAAAGACTAATTGTTTTAGTTTTCCTATATCATCTTAATGTACAAATAACTAGCTAATATCTTTATATATTTATTTTTCTCCTCAAAAGATAACCAAAATGAAAAGAATAAAGTAAGAGAAAAAAGAGAAAACCTTACAAAAAGAGAAAATTACAATACCCCACACCCCACGTCTTCTTATTCTATTTCCTATTTTACTCATACATGTTTCACCCTATCACACACTATCACAAAACCTGTACACATATAAATTACTCTGCAGAGGCATAATCACATAAAACAGAAAGAGGCAAAAAGTACCAGAGAGAAAATTTCATATTCTAGATATGTTTTCATAAAAATATTTATATTTTTTCAATGAAAAAGATTGCAGGCAATGTCTGAATGTGTTTATCAAATTTGAAGATTTTTACATGGATTAAGACCTTTTCATTAACATAATCATTTACGTTGTTCTCTACTTTTCAGATATCAGTTTGAAATAATTTGTTTGTCAGTATTCTTCTTGATATGCATGGCAAAGGTAGTAGTAACTGTATGCTTCATCCACAATCACATCATTGAAATGTCTCATAATTTTTTTGTATATCATATTTTTTAGCACAAAAATTATATACCTCTTTATTTATTCTATTTTTTCGTTCGCAAAACATAGACATAAATGCAGTAATGTGCCGATGCATGAAAATTAAATTTTTCATAATTACTATAATATTTTTTTCAGTTTTTGTAATTTAAAATTAGATAGCAACTTTTTCATTAATTTTTTTACAGTACTTAGACTCAAACATAATGAATTTTATAATAATATGTGATTACGTTTACGTATTAAGCATTAATGTTGTTGGTACAGTGTTGAAATTCTACTCTATTCATGAATGCGACTAACAATCATTTAAAATTATAAAATTTACTAACATTCTAAATTCTTAAATGTAATCAAATATTAATATCAATACATAATAGATACTCTTCATTACATTTTGCTCAACTTCTGTCAAAGCTTACCAGAAAATCGAGCTTTAAACAAATTACTTTAACATATTTTTTTCAATTATCGATTCACCTCCAAACATCTTAATGTCTAACGAAGGAATGGAATTCACATGGCTTCCAACAATGATATTACACGCATCTACTCTTGATGCTTTTGTACATTTGGTAGTATAAAATACCCATGCTATAATGGTGTCAAATTAGGATAAATCTCCATCGTCTAATTCCGAGATCTTATTTTTGTTATGATTTTCTTCTTAATCATAACCACGGTTCATTCCCGACTTACATGTTTCAATCTAATAAACTACCAACGGCCTATCCTCTCTTCAAATTGACATTTTTTATTTCAATTATTTGATTTTTTTAAATATTGTTGTAGATATGGGAGCAGAAGTTGGTGCAAGGTTACCCATTTATGCTACGAAAATAAATTCACATCTTCAACAAATTGATGAACAATGTCTGATTCGCTTCAAATCTGTGAACTGCAGTCATGTACATAAAAGCTACATATTAGCTCACTAATGAATTTAAATGATGTTTGCCTGAAAATTATAGAGAAATAATTTTATCCTGTTCAATTAGTTATTTTGCATCATAAAACATTGCAGAAAATAAATATTTAACGTTAAACCATAAAATATTTAATGTTATGTAAATTTTAGATTATATATTTAATATAAATTTATCATTTAGTTATAATGTTAAACTGTTATCAAAGCTTGATTGTACGTTTATATTATTTTAATTAAAATTTTTGTTTGTGCTCATGCTTTTTAATACTCTCCCATAAAGTATGCAAAGACAAAATTTAAAGGTCTATTTTAATAATCGAAGTAAAATTTCAGCAATCACTTATATCATGCATAATTGTAACTAAAGGCTATCAAATACATACACCAACACAAAACAACATCAAATATTTAGGAGCATTAAATTAAAAAATAACTTAATATATTTAAATACTTTTTCATCTCCTTTTATAATTTTATGCCAGTATTTTTCATTAATCTCCCACATAATATAATGAAAAGCAACACATTTACTTTAGAATTTATAAAATTTTTTAGATACAATTCCTATTTTAAAGGAGAATCACGATTTCTATTTTTGAGTTAATTCTACGAAAATTCTGTAGGGAGTTTAACTTTTTATTTCTTAATATTTACATTTCTATTTTTTCATATTTAAAACAAACATAACTTTTTGCTATCTGCAAAAACTTATCACTAAATTATATGTTTCAATTATTTTTCAACTCTTTTTTAAGTAAATTTTCTTATATAAATAAAATTAATAAGAACATAAATGTGATTGAAAAGTCACATTTTTTCACATTAGATACCCACAATTCCAACAATCATCTCACAAATATGACCTTTTTAAAAGTAAAATTCAAATAAATACATCTATCAATACAAAGTACCAGGAGTAAGTTGTAAGAATTATTTATTTAACATTTATAATTATTTATTTTTTAAAATTACATTAAGAAATTTAAAACACATGATATATAGCACATCATACCCACATTTACACAACCACTCTTACAATAAATATAATTGGCATTTTATAATTTTTAATACAATTTTAATTTTACAAATAAATCACATTTCCTATTCTCAAGTAAATTCTCAGATAAATTTTCATGCATTTTTTCATATATACATTTTAAATTTTTTTTAAAATATTAGATTAAGAATATACCTGTGGTTTGAAAATTAACATATTTTCTTAAAAATATTAAAAATGCATAACAGTTGTAATATAAATTTTGATTTTTGAAAGGAGACAAAGTGAAGTAAATTTTAAGAATCATTAACTAATTTGAAAAGGAGAGTTTACAGTATCTTAAAATAATTTTTGTCTCTTATATGAATTTATTTATACTCATATTTTTCACTTTCTCCCACACAATCAGAAAAAGCAACACATTTTTGACAAAGTGAAGCAAATATTAAGAAGCATTAATTAATTTAAAAATGACAGTTTACAATAGCTTAAAATATTTTTTCATCTCTTATATAAATTTATACCCACGTTTTTCACTTTCTCCCACACAATCAGAAAAAGCAACACATTTTCGATAAAGTGGAACAAATATACCCCACGATTTTCACTTTCTCCCACACAACCCAAAAAAAGCAACACATTTTCTTTATAGTTAACAATTTTTAAATTTAATTTTTATTTTAAAGCAAAATTACATTTCTATTTTCAGGAAAATTCCACGAAAATGACTACTAGAGATTTTATATTTTTATCTTTTAATATTTACATCCCTATTTTCTTACCTTTTTATATTTAAAACAAACAAAGTCTTTGTTATCGACATAATGTTGATATTAAATTACATGTTTCAATTATTATTTAATTATTTATTAACTAATTAATACTCTTCTAATATAAATAAAATAATTTATAAGAACATAATTGTGACTGAAAAGGATTCTTTAATATTCATTTTAGATATTCAAATTTTCAGCAATCATCTCACAAAATTTACCTTCTGTTTAAAAAAAAATTCACATAAATACATAAATTAATACAAAGCACTAAGAGTTAGTTGTGAAAACAAAAACATATACTTAAAATATTATACTAAGAAATTAAAAAGATAACAGAATTTTACACGTAATTATGTGATATTCATACCACGTCTCCCACTAACATATCCACGTCTCCCACTAACCTGTCACACAATCACTTCCACAACAAATAGTTTGTAACTTTTTTTAATACAATTTTAATTTTACAAATAAATCATATTTCCTATTTTCAATCAAATTGCAAGATAATTATCTATGCAGTTTTTCAAATTGATAGATTTTAAAAAATCTAAAATTCTATTTTTCTATATTTAAAGAAAACAAAGTCTTTTATGTCTGCAAAATAATAATAGTAAATTACATGTTTCAGTTATTGTTTAATTCTTTATTAAGTAATTAATAATTTTTTATTATAAAAAAAATAAAAATTATAAGAATATAATTGTGACTAAAAAGTCAGTATATTTACTTTACATATCCAAATTCCCAATAATCATCTCACAAAATTTAATAGAAAAAGATCTATATAGATACATAAATTATTAATACAAAATATCAATAGTTAGTTGTGAAAATAAAAAAATCTATTTAACATTTACAATAGTTTACTTTTAAAAAAATTACATTCAGAAATTAAAAAGATACTTTACATTTTACGCGTAAGTATGTGATACTTATACCCACCTTTTTAACTGACCTACCACACACATTCACTTTCATAACAAATATGTTGTTAATAACCTTTTTAAAATAAATCACATTCCTATTTTCAAGCAACTGCAAGATAATTTTTTAAGCAGTTTTTTATATAGATAGATTTTAAAACATCTAAATTCCTATTATTCTTAATTAATGTTTAGGATTTTTTTCTATAAATACATATCCAACGCTACAAACTTTTCTCAAAGCATATGATTTTTTGCAAATACAAATTCAAAAATATGACAAGAGTTGATTTTATCAATGAAATATCAAATAAGAAAATGGATTGAAACTTGAAGGTAAGAGTTGTGCGTGTGTGGCATGCTACACCAAGGGACAAACCAAATTTTCTTCTATCAATTGAATTAGTTCTTCAAGATGCAAAGGTATTTAACATTATTTAATATTCTACTGTCTTCAGCATCAATACTGACTTATTAATCATGAATTTAGGTTCTCACTTATTTATTTGCAGGGAGAAAAAATTCATGCAACAATTCCACGATTCGTTGTTCATCGTTTTAGAGGAGAAAAAAATGCAATAAAAAAAATGTGATTGTATCTTATGAATACATTCGTTGTTGAGCCTAACAACATGCATTACAAAATAACTGCACACAACTTTAAGTTGGAGTTTACACCCAAAACTAATGCTGTTGAGACAACTGATTCAGATTTTGGGTTAAATATTTTTAATTTTTTAATTTTGACATTGATGAAACTCAACTATTCGGTAATATTTTTTTCCTTTACTCTAATTGAATCTTTTTGTTAACAAGATATCACTATTTTAATATTTTTTTTATGATTATTTTGCAGGTGTGATTGGACAAATTATTTGTCATGCTGAAAAACAAACTCATCAGCTCAGAAATGGTACAACAAGTCAATTTTTGAATGTTGTTATCAAAGATCATGAGTAAGATTGTAATTCAATTATTAATTTTTAATATTTTCCTACCACTTTAATTTCTAATATTTGTTTACTAATGCAGAAGAAACACAATTGCAACAACTTTTTGGGGCGAGTTTGTTGAGAAGATCATGCCCCACTTGCACAATTTGATTGATGAACCTTTCATCGTAGTTATGAAGCTTATTATAGCGCATAAATTTCAAGGTTTTTCAATTGTCTAGCTTACACTTCAGATATCGTATTCGATTAAAAAAAATTATTACTCTAACACTATCTTAACATTTACAGGGGTATATTCTGTACAGAATACATGAAACTCCTCCAAGCTTTGGATTAATCCAGATCTCCCCCAAGCAAATAATTTCAAATGCAGGTTTCTTTTATAGTATAATATATTTATGTTGATACTAGAATAAAAATCATGTGCATCACTAATAAAAAAAAGTGCAGGCTAGGAAGTGTGTCTGAAGCTACTCTTGAAATGTTAAGTCAAGTAAATTCTCAACGTAGTCTATTTCTGAAGAATTGGCTACAAAAACTGTACAACTTAAAATAGCTAAAGAATTGCTTGATTCTGTTCAGGTGAAATATTCTCTATATTAATTTCAAATTATATGTTGCCTACATCAAATTTTTATACATGACTTTATTTCATTTTTATAGATCGGACCTTTGTGGATTGTAGCAAAAATAGTGAATTTGAAACTTAAAAATAGTTGGTCATACCTGGGGTGCACAAAGTGCCAGAAAGGTGTTGATGAAGTTGTCAAGAATGTGTTTCACTGCAAAAAATATTGTCGTGATTATCAAATAGCTACTCATAGGTTTGACATTAATATTGTTTGATTAACATTAGAAATCTTATCAAGATTTTATATTTTAAAAGTACGATATCAGGTATAGGGTTCAAATTAAGGCGATGAATGATACTGGGGTTGTCTCTTTATTGATTTGGGACAACGAAGCAATCACACTCATTGAAAAATCCGCTTCTGAATTAAAAGAATGCCCTTTGGAGGTATGTTATTTTTTTTTTACTTTGTTTTATGAATCCTAACACTAATAAAACTAATATGATATTAAATTTTTGATTCTCCTTACGAGTGTTCCTATTCGATCGAGCTGGATGTTCTTCTTGATAGAATCAGCATGTTTAGAGTGAATGTTAAACAAGAAAATATTGAATCACGTGATCGAGTTTATGGAGTTGCGAAGATCAGTGACAACACTGAACTGATAAAGAAGTACAATAAATCAATAAAAGAAAATGCAGTCATTGTATGTATGATTTTATTGGCAAATAGAGTAATTTTTATTAGCATGTTAATTCTACCATTAAAAGGGATATTTTAATCCTGTTTATTTTTTAAAAATAGGAACCTCATTTCAATGTTGAAGAAGCCACAAATGCTAACAAGGTATTCATCTTTTAATGATTTAAAATAAAAATTGATAACAAATATTTCAATATTTATGTTTTTTTCTAAAAATTAAACCTTCACTATTCGTCTTTTTTTCTTAGGATTCTGCATATGATAATGAGAAGATCTCTCCTAAAAAGATTTATACTGTAAAGAGAGGTAGATCAAAAAATAAAGAATCTGTATCAGAAATTAATGATGATTTTGACCAACTATCCAGTAACAAGGCCAAGAAGGTGATTAAGAAGGAGAAGAATCCCTATAAGAAGAATCCCTATACTTTTTCTTTCAAAAATTAGCTACATTTTTTTAACTTTCTAGCAATCTTAGACTTAGGTATGATCCTAAAGTAGTTTTAGTTTTGTGTTTTGTTTTATTTCTTTTAAGAATCATGACTATCATATGTAGGATGTTTCTTATGTTAAGGATGTTTTTTAATATTAATCAATTAACTATATGAATCTGATGTTTTATGCCTTTCTATAAATAATATGTAAACATACAGAATAAGATATGTAACTAATCATGAATAACGGTTAATAGTTCAAAAGATCATATACCCTCAGCAAGTGAAATATTTCTTAGTCAAAAAAAAAATTATAATTTGTCAGCAGGCGAGCTTCGTGTCACCCTCATGCCGAGTATAAAATAAAGAAATGAGACCACATGAATATAAAAGTGGACTTTCCTTTACGAGTATGATGTGTACCCAAAATAATTAGAATACTAACCTTCCCAGATAAATAGGGCTCCCAAGAAAAACACTAGACAAAATTATTGATGCAGTAGGTTGGAGCGGATTGTATAAAGCAACTAAAGCAAGGCTAAGAACCCTTACTGGACCATGTCATAAGTCCATAGTTTATGACGGATGCAACAATTTCCTGAAAAACAGTAATCATTACGATGAAATCTATTTTCATTTCAATCTAACTAAAAACATTGTCCTCTACATACTAACCATATGGGATGAAATGCTATAGACAGATGAATGAGGATCCACAATGAAATTTTTTACAAACGAACTTTAATACACGGCGCATTGGTGATTGCAAATTTAAATAGCAACTAGGTGTAGGAAGTATCAAGATCAATGACACTGTAATATATTTTGTAACTATATCACTTCCTTCTTTTCAAATATAAAAATTTCAATCTATTATTTCACCATGCATTCTTTTTATGCAAGAAACTAACACAATCAGTTCTTAAAAACATCTTTTGTAAATCTTGCTCCCATTGTAGAATTATGTGCTTTTGAATATATTCTTAGCGCCAATCAAATATATAATTATAAAAAAAGCAAGGTCAACTATTGTGTTATGTGAAATTATTTTTGAAGAACCCAATTTTTTAACCATGGAAAAATATATGTTGTACTTATACAAATAACATCTATAGAAGGATCTTTATACGGACTTAAGAATCACAAACTATAAACATCCCTACTTGCACCTTCGAATAAGCATTCAACTAGAAACCTGCTAGGTTAGGAGAACTCACATGTATAACTAGACATTCTGCCAGTACGGGCTGTCATTATTCTTCTTCATCAAGAACTCAGTATTAACTCCTGTTAGTGCTGAAAGACAAACAGAAACAACACCAAGCAAATACCCTTGAATGGTTGATGAAAAAGAATGAGTCACAAAAAGCCTCTCCACACCCTTTAGCCTTTCACCTGTAGTGTGTTCACATTTTCCTGGTGTTCAACACAGGCAAAAGATTTAAATTTAACCTATACATATTAGTATTGACTGAACAAAATATTTAAATAAATCATCATAGTATTTACATCACACTACCGTGATAGAGAAAACATCACATCAAAGTTTAAAAATAATTTCAACAGTCCAAAGAATTTGAGTTCTTGAAAGTTGTGACTTTGTTTTCAAAACATATTAGGATCAAATCTTTTGTCATCTCAAAATGGAGTGTTCCATACGTTGGAATGGAGAATGTACTTTATTTCTTTGAAAAGGAGTCAAAAGAAGAAAAAATATGATTTCTACTATATATGCATACTTGAAGATAAGTGTATTGGAGAGAAAAGTAGTCGTTAAATTAAGCTTGAATTATAATGCAGACAGGCAGTATCAAAAATATTTCGTCAAAATGGCTCTCAAATTTGATTTATGATTGCCCCAGAAAAATAGTACAGAGGTTGTTCGCATAACTAATTTTTTTGGCATATTTTTTAAAGAACTCCTTTCTGAGATATTACGTAGAATGACACAAATTATCCAGCACAAACTAAACTGGTATATCCTTCAGGTAGTTCACTACCAATCTTAATACTATAACTGAACCAATTTGTTACATACTCATAGAACAACATCTATATAAGCAATCATAGTGTCTAATAACAAGTAAAACCCGAAGGCTGTTCCCGTCCCTGTCAGGGGAGATGCCAGTCATCTCTCCTTTCTACAAACACAACGCAACCACAGTGGCATAACCATATTTCAGGATGAACAGGTAATGTTTTCAATTAAATAGCTCCAATAGATCACATTAATTTTGCATGCCAGATCTATCACCATACATGGTTAGGTTTCAGGTCGGGTCTCCAATTTATAAGTATGACATGATTTGGCATGCTAAGTTACCACTTTACAAATCATAATAAATAGACAAAGAGATTCCATAAGCACCTGGCTTGTGGTTGTTCCAACAGCCAAAAGTACAATTGCCATCCACTGCAAGTTCGTAAGGTTAACTCTTAAGAAACAACCTAAAATATCAAAAAATGATTCTTAATTTACTTTACCTACTTCAATACAGGAAATAAAGAACTGATGTTGAATGAAAAGAAGTAAAAAAAGGTAGGAAAACTAGGCAGAAAAAACAACACCAATCACCTAGATATTATTCCCTTAGTGACAATCTTTAAGTTGCCCATTATCTGATAAGTCAATGTATCTACATAAGTCAATGTAGCGAACTGCACAGTATTGTGGATGAGATAAATGATATATGGAATTGGGTATAAACGAACTCTCTTCCAATCCATCATCATCTTAGGATGCGGTGAGTTTTGCATCTCTCTCTAATGAAAGACCTTGGATACTATAAGCTTCAAGATGACAAATAATTGAATGATGAAAATCTCAGATCAAATGGAGAAGTAACTATCATTCAAGAGGTGTTACTACACAAAAAATATACCCACTCAATGCCCTCTTCAGAAGTTCCTTCAGAAAGTAGATATTCAGTTTGGATCATCCATAATTTTGAAGAGATTTTCTAATTAATGATCATTATGAGAATTTTTTGAAAAGGAAATAAGAGGATAGCCATATAATAGTTTATTTCATTAATCTAGAGATTAAGAGAGAAACATGCTATATCAAATGCATTTTAATCTGTTGGATGCATTAAAAAGGTTATAGGTGAATTCACATCCAAACCTGCATCCAGCAGAATAACCGAACTTTGAATTCACATTCTGGGCCTAAAATTCACATCCAGCAGAACAACCAAACCTGCATCATGATAATTAAAAATCACTAAACCATCATAGCAATACAATAAAACCACACTCATCAGAGTGACAATCTTTAAGTTGTCATTATCTGATAAGTTGATGTATCCACATAAGTCAATGTAGCAAAATGCACATTGTTATGGTTAGATAAATGATAGATGGAATGATTCTGAGGCGCATTAGGAACTGGAATCAATAGACCAAATTAAAAAAACAACTATAGACTAGGAGGAGGAAGTGAGAGAATCCAAAAACAGCTTACACACTATTCAAGTATTACTAACCGTAGAACTAATCCTCCAGGTGGAATTGTGTGGACTTTGCAAGCCAGTAATGCCTTTTCATCCAGGAGATAACCTTTACTGATTTAACAACTGCATATGCATTATGTCCTTCAGCAACATAACTTTCTGTCAAAACAGTGTCTGACACAGTACCCGTCACTGACTCAGTTGAATTATGCACATTATTTGGAACTTCGACTGATGATTTATCAGCATTAGAACTAAATTCTCCCATATGCAACTCTTGAGACTCTAACATGTAATTAGCTGAAGAGTTGACATTGTTCACCTACAGTATTGGCAATTTGTTCAACATGAGTCTACTTATTCACATCGTTTATCGACCCACTCCCTAAAAAAATGCAAACTCAAGTAGCAACCAAGAAAAAAAAGGAACAGTTTTTTTTTTCCAGAGGAGTACCTCTGTCTCATTATTATGTCCAGGAGAATCCAATCTTAAAGCACCATTGACTTGCGAAGAAATCTGATACAAAGACTGTTGTATCTGCACACTCGAGAGGTAATTCTTATCCACAAATTGAAGTTCCTACAAAATTTTGGTGGATAAAAAATCTAGGCATACAAAATAGAAGAAGAATTGCAGGTAACTATAAGCAATAAATTCGGTTGCTTAACTTGTCCCTCCTTACTTGAAGCTAGAACCCTGCATTCTGCGTTTCAATTCCTTGGTTTACATTAACATCACTGTAATCTGAACGAAAAGTTTGTCCATTGGCAGTTGTTTCATGATCATACTGAGAATCCAATCTTTGCAAGGTTGACTGAGGTTGCATGGAGTACTGATTGTTACTAGAGATCTATGAACCCTCTGGTGCAGCCTTGAAAATCATAGGATTAGCAATTAACCTTTACTAAGAAAAAGTAACGAGGAGAACTAGACCAAAATTCTCTACTTTACCTGTTGATTTGGCAGAAGTATGTACTGAGTGAAAATGTCCAACATGAGACTGAGGAGCATGTGATGGTAAAGGAGGAATTCCCTGTTGATGCATTACATATGGATGCAGAACCACAATTTATCCGGGTGGAAGGTAGGTTGTCATCCCAAGCAAGGATGAAGGAGCAATAGGCATACCATGTACATGATCCAACTGGTGTAACCCTAGAAAATAGAATGTTGTGAGCATAGAAACAAGGACAATCAAAGAAGAATAAGAACAATGCATTTTCCTTCTCTTTTTAATTTTCTATATGAAGGTGTGGAGGGAGTGTGCGTGTGGGTGTGGGTGTGGGTGTGGAGGAGGGGGGCATTCCTAATCATTTAGTGTCACCACATCCATAGTCAGCCGCAGCTCCAAGATCATCTAAAAGGTACATAATTGACGATAACCATCTATAATAAGAGCCAGTTGACTGAATTTTACTGATGATGTAAAAGTTATTTATCTACAAATAAAGGTTAAACTTTGAAACTCAACTTATCATCTCTATTCTTACTTGGAAGTTGGAAATATCTCAAATTATCCTATTGTCATTTTCCACAAGTAAATGTTGTTGATTGCAACCTCAATAAACACCAACCTCTAAGATGCTATACCCACTACCATATTTTCTACTTTGTACTAAGAAACTACTAAGCTTTTTGTCATAGATATTTGTCATTGTGATATAGATACATCAGTAATATTAGCAACGATGTAACTAATACATTCCAGGCCCACTCTAAATAATTACCGTTATAACTATGTAGACATTACCATATGTAAGAACAATGACATGTTGTTTTTTTCATGTACTTATATTTTTTCATAAATTTTAATTACTGTATTAAACTTATTATTATTATCCTCTAAGTGAACTCTTATGAAACTGATATACCGATAGTGCAAAATCAAACTTTATTCATTAAAAATTTAAAAATGGCAGTTACATAGTAATAACCTATTTTGAAAGTGTGAATAACAGTTGATATTTCAGATTACTTATGGTTCCTCTATCAAAATTATCACCAGATTTCATCTTTCTTTTAAAATCTTTCAAATTTGCATATTAAATCAAAATTCTGAAGTCCTTATATATGGAAAATAAAATAAAATCTGTTTCAGCACTAAGCAGATGCAACATACAGAATAAAAAATGACGCAGAAAAAGCAATTTTAACAAAGGTATCATCTTTGATTACTACTCACATCTCTAATTTATATGCATCATCATAAATTATTTTAATATTGCTCGAAATAATTGATTTTTTCTTAAGGAATGAACTAAAATAACATACAAATATTTTCTATAGGAAAAGGTGAATCCTCAAAGTACAAAAATCATTCTGCTGAGAGTGAAGAATTACTAGCACCATTGGCTGATATAACAAATGGTGAGCGATAAAATTCCTGATTTAATATAATTTGAAACTTACTTTCTAATACTCTTCTTATATAGGTATGCATGGTGACAATATATTGCCTGATCTAAATGTATTACCTGAAGGTAATACAACTTTATTAGTGCTTTAAATTTTTCATCTGAACTAGATCCTAAGTTAAAACTTTGTTACTTCAATATGATTTTGCAAATAATATAGTAATATATTTTATTTAATTTGTAGATGTACAAACACATAATTCTCTGCCAGATTTAAATGAAACTTCAATAATGGAAGGTAAGTATTTTAAGTTCTCATAAGTTATGAGTTAAAAATAATATACACTGCAATACATACAGCTAATTAGTGTATCATTCTTACTAGAAATCAAGGCAACAATAAACAACACTGTCGTACAAGGTATGTTCCTAAAAAATATTTATTTATCTTTAAAAATTACACTATATTAGAAGTGAGTTTTTGAATCAACAATCTTTAATTTACAAAAAGATTATTACATTTACATCTATATACAATCATAAATTTATATACATAACAGAACAACTTCAACATAACATAGAAGATGAAGAAGATGAAGAGTATCCAGGTATGAAGAAGAAGAGTATCCAGGTATGACAATCATACTTTGCTTACTTCTCTTACTAATTAGATATAAAACTATCTTGATAAATGTAATGCTCTGATTTGCTGAACCAGAACGCTACACGGTGCTCATGACCCCGAGGGACCACAAGCTAACCCATGACTGATATCTATACCTGTATACTGCAAATCATGACATAATAATGTGGAATACGTAAAACTGTAAGGCCATAAGGTTCAACTGAATAAAACCATGTGGGTGAAAATACCCAAAACAACTCAATCTGAAGGCTAAGTCTGAACGTAAATCTGAGCATAAATCTGAAAGCCTCTAAACTATCTGAGTAAGGATTTGAAGGAACATGTCTCCAACTAACTCCGTAAAACTGAATTGAAGAAATAAATAAATGTATCAAATCATATTGTCCTCGAATCAATGAGGACTCACTGTGTCTCTGCGACTGGAATGCTACCGCTACTACTGGGCTGGAGCTCGTGTCTCGAAACCTATGGTGTAACATGAAAAGAAAGCACCATAGCGCAAATGCGTCAGTACAACTGGAGTACTGAGTATACGAGGAAGGTAGGCTAAACATAAAGGGTTTCATGCATGAACAACACTGACTGACTAATATGAACGTGGAAGTGCAAACATACATATATAGAAACTAGGACTGTAAATGCGTGATAGCAAGACCTGTAAGCTAAAACATGGTTTACTGATAACTGTCATGACTGATACTGCAAGCTGATAACATGGACGACTGTATCTGACAGTCCTGTACATACTGAAATCTGAAGAACGCCCTGAGTTCTTTTACTGAGACTGATACTGAAACTATGGGAGATAGTGTTTAACCGACATACCCCATGTATGCCATTATGGCTAAGCTGGGGTCCAATCTCTGCCCCGACTGAAGGGGTGTCAATACCGTGCCGCGGATAAGGACAGCTTGTGAGTGACCCTTATCTGGCAGGTACTCAATGAGAACGGTGGGAACCCTAAACTGACAGGTTAAACCACCTCATCAACCCTAATCTGACAGGTTAAGATGTCTCAACGTATGCTGGCTATGTAGTTCTGGAACACAAGGATGACTACTAAGAATCACACCCTGAACTGGCGGGTGAGTTCCCATCCTTAGGTTCACTCGGTGCTAACCTCTACTCCCATCTGGAGGGACTGTACATGAATATCTGACTATACATGAATTAATCTTACTGAATTTCGTTGACTGGTGGAATGTTACTGATATCTGACAACTGACTGAGATCATGAGGTTTTTCTGAGTCACATGACTAACTGAAGTCTATGGAATCATAGCTTGAGTTCGGATATCGTGAAACATGACATGGCTCTAGGCACACAACTATAGTTTTCGGGTACGAATACCCTCAGTACTCGATAGGAGGACAGACACACATGACATGGCTTGATCACAAGATTTGAGTCCACAATTCACAATATCATAAGTAAGGATTTCATAATAAGAATGATTCTCAACAAACTATCACATGATCGGGAATGCACACAACTTGTATTTACTTGCATGGCTTCAATAACATGGTCATTCCATATCACAACAATATTATGAGCATCTCATACAACTTCTTCAATTCAAGACAATAGCATGGGGATCACGTTGAACATAAACTTAGAACATGGAATAGTCATTTAGGACTTATTATGTCATAAAAGCATGATTTCTATCCCCTTAGGTATTTTCACAAACACCTTACATGCACATCTTAGGCATAGGTGGATTCATCAATATTACAAATATTCAACCACCAATTTCACATATTTATACATTAAATACCACTACATCTTCACACAAAACATACAAAGATCCCATCTTAGGCATCATCAAACTCCAACCACATGAACATCAACCACCAACGACATAAACATCAAAATACATAATTTAGAAGATTATTCTTGAGCTTCATGGATGAAAGGAGTCCATGAATCAACTCACGCATACCTTAGAAGGAAGATTCTTGATGATTGACGGAGAAATTTCCTTGAAATTGGATCTTCAAGCTTAATTATGCAACCCTAGTTGTTTTTCTCTTTTAGTGATCTTGGATGATGAGCTTTGAGATGTTAATAGGGTTGTAATATGTTTAGAAGCTATATATTTCGTAGGGTTAAGTTTAGGGACGTGTAAGGAGTGTTAAAAGACTTAATTACCCTCAAAATAACTCAAAACGGAGTGTTTTTGGCACTTGGAACTGACTTAGGCGGCGCCCAAGTAATTTCACAAGCCAGGTTGGGCGGCGCCTAACCAATCGCATACCCTTACTGTCTTTCACGAAAATGGGCATAACTTTTCGCTCGGGTATTGGATTAAGGCAAAATTGGTATCGTTGGAAAGCTAATTCGATTCTCTACAATTTGGTGGGTCTAAATCTGCCAAAATGTCACATATCAATCATGTTATTCTTGTTCAAAGATGACCCTTGCAAAATCGAATGCTAAGATTTAATGGATTCAAAAACTCTTAGCTTGCATCACTCTAAGCGACTCATATGAGCATGCTTAAGACATCGCAAGCTATCCTATCGCTAGTATATTCATTGTAAGTCATGCACTAAAATGCTACTCACGGGATAGGAGGTTTCATACGTAGGAAAACTTATTCACATCCTAGCTTAGAAACATGGGGGGTATTACAATAAATATAGATAAATATCAAAAATTCGAACATATTAATTAATTTTGCCACCACTTTCTATAGATGTTGATGTTGAATGTAGCGACATTTGCATTGAAGGTTCTTCTGAAAAACTCTTCATTTAAGATAAAATAATTTGATCAATTAAACCTATAATGTTATCTCTTTAACTATATACACTTGCAATTATAGAATATTGGGATATAGAAGATGTTACATATGAATGTGGACACTATGGAGCTATTTTTTGGTATGAAGAAAGAACACACAAACATTACAAATCAAAAAAACTAATTTTCACGTTGTGTTGTCAATAAGGAAAAATAAAGCTTACATACCTCAAGAAGCCTCCTCAAATTTTGGAACAAGTATTGTTTGGATCAGGTTACAGAATCATCGATTTTAATATCACCATATTCATGTCTACCTATATTAATGTAATTCCCCAAGATCCCATCCTGAGACGTCACATGGTGCTTATGACCTGAAGGACCACAAGCTAACCCTTTTACTGATATCTGTACCTGTGCACTGCATAATGTCTGAAATAAATACGAAAACTAGACATAAGGTTCAACACATCTATGAATACACAAAACAGAAAACTGAATACTAATACATCCATCTGAAAAGCCTCTAAACTATCTGAACAGTGGAGTTGATGGTACATGTCCCCAACTAACTCCGCCAACTGAAAGTAAACAAAATCTGATGCAATAATAGTAAACTGAGATTCGTCCTCGAAAGAAGAGGACTCATGGCTATGGCTACTGCTGCTGGCTGGGACTGAACTACTGAGGAAACTCATGATCCTATGCCTCTGAACCTATGGTATCAAATAGAACACCATAGCGCAAATGTGTCAGTACAGAAATGTACCGAGTATATAGACGAGGTAGGTTAAATGCAAGGGCTCATGCATGCATAATATCTAAATTGAATAATCATGAAAATTCCAGACGAGAACACATACACATACATGAATGCATAGACCATAGTCACAATCATCACAACTCTAGAGACTGAAACTCGGATACTGCCTTACTGCAGACTGAACTCACTACTGACACTGAGATACTGAGACACTGACTCATCTGATATTGATGACTGAGAAACTAGATGTACTTATATTGATGATTGAATTCTGAGCTTACTGCTCTCGAACGACAAGATTAAAGATCAACCTCTATAACGAATGATTAAGGAAGCAATTATCAATGGTAAGGAAATGATCATATCTTAATCTGACAACAAGAATACTCAATAAAATCTGAGACTGTGATCAAGCCTTTCTGGCGGAATATCTCTGAATATGATATCAAATAATTGTATATGAGACCAAGCCTATCTGATGGATGGTCCATGAATCAATGAAACTATCTGAGTTCTTCATAGAGATAGATGATTGTATTTGACAGTCCTGATTTCTGAAGATTGATACTAAGACTGAGATTGAATCTGAAACTAAAACTGAAACTGTGGGAAGTAGTTACTTAACCGACATGCCCCAACCTACCACAGGTGGGGTCCAACCTGTAACCCCAGCTGGAAGGGTGGTAATACTGTGCCACGGGTAAAGACCTCTCTCTAGTCAATCCTCTCTAGCGGATGACCCTTACCAGAAAATTAACCTAAGGCAATATAATAGTCAAATACTCTCTCTCTCTAGAGGTGACAGCCTTTTTCCTGACGGTGATTCCTGTATCCTGTGTTGGCTATGTAGTTCTGGAGGTCAGGGATTGCTACTAATGACTCCGACCTCTTTCTCGCTGATGGAAGGAGTCGTCATTCCTTCCCTCGCTCGGTACTAGTTTCTACTCCGAACTGAAAGACTCTGACTGAATTCTAAACTAAACACAACTGAATTGAATCTGATACTGATCATGTTTATTAAAAGATCTGACTGAGCTACGCTGAGATCACTTAGTTCTGTATCTGATGGAAATGGTATTGAATCACGGTATCTGACTGATGATACAGAGATTGAATAGATTATTCGGTCACTACCGAGATTAGAATTGAACTCTTGCATACTGTTAGATCTGAGTTGAGTACAGAGCTAAGGCTAGATTACTAGCGATACAGAGATTATAGAGATTACTAAGTTTTCTTGAGTTTCATAACTGTCTGAGGATACAGAGTTCTATAGTTTACTGAGTTCTGAAAGTCATGGCTCAACTGGAATATCGTGAAACTGACATGGGCTCTAGACAACAGCTAAATTGTCAGGTATAAATACCCCCAGGACTCGATAACATAAAATAAAGCATAATCATTCCTCCATCATCACAACTATTCATTCATCATCATCATCACAATCATTTATTCATTATCACGGTCATTCATTCATCATCATTATCATTAAACCATCTCTTCGAGTATTTAGGAAATATAACATACCTTCACCTTTACAATCATTAAGGCATCGCGTCAAGCATTTAGGAAACACCAACATATACTAGCGTAGGGAAACATGCTACTAGATTATACTTCCTTCAACAAGGTCTTACCTAAAGTACTTCACACCTAAATCAGTCTTGACATGTATTTGAACATCACATGAATTGGGGAAAACTTTATACTATCATGTCTCGACTTTTTCACTAAGGTCTTTCAACAACACTAAGCAAGTACAGGTTTACACCTGCTTGGGGGTTTTGTAGTACCATGGTACATTTCACTCACTAAGGCATTTTATCAAACACTAGGCATGCATGGACTAGCTCCCAATTTGGGGGTTTCTTGTTCAAGATTCTATAATGGCCCTTATGCTTCACCTAAGCTCTTTATCAAACTTATGGGGGACATGCTTCGCTTATTCAACCATTTCTACTCCTATTTAACATGAACACTTCATATAGGAAGCATTATTAAGAAAGTTCATCACCACCCTCACAAGAATTCCACATACTATGGTTCAGCACCACCAACACAAGAATTCCACATACTAGGGTTCATCACCACCAACACAAGAATTCCACATATTAGGGTTCATCACCACCAACACAAGAATTCCACATACTAGGGTTCAAGTTCATAAATCTTGTAAACAAACATAAATCAAAACTCAACAACACATGGAACATCAATTTCAACTCACATGAATCATTAACAACTCATAAACATAAAATATTTGAATTTTAGAAAAGGGTACTTGAGCTTCTTGGATGAAAGGGACCCAAGAATCAACATCTACATACCTGGGGAAACTCTTTTCTTGAAGGTTCTTGGAAAGATTTCTTGAATCCTCTTGATTCTCTCTTGATTTTTGTTGAAGAAAGAGAGAGGGTTTTGATTTTGGAAACCCTAGTTTTTTTTTTGGAGTGAAAGGAGAGAAAATGAGGCCAAATCCCGTGTAAGGGAGTATATATAGGGGTTGGGAAAAGCCCATTTTCGCCCTTGGAATTAAACTGAAAATTTCCGATTTTACATGTTGGCGCGACGTGCCATAATCACGCCAGCTCACTAGAATTTGGATAATTGGGAAAGTGCACGATGGTGCGACGCAGTGGAAATCGCATTACCCCCTTGGTTGCGAACTGAAACTATACCGCGACGCGGTGAAATCACGGAGGCTCCCTGAAAATTGACAAATTTTGAAATTAAGCCTTGGCGCGACACGCCATAATCACGGAGGCTCACTGGATTTTGACGATTTCCATTTTAGCTGGCTCCGCGACGCGCTAAAGTGCCAGGTGGCACACTGTCTCACTAAAATGGTTCTAACTCTTCACTCGAGTGTCGGATTTGAGTGAATTTGGTATCGATGGAAAGCTTATTCAATTCTCTCCATGACAAAGAGTAGAAATTAGGGAAATTCCACATGATTCAAAGTATTTCATACTTAGAAAGATATTTCTAAAATATTTAGACTCGGATTTTTGCTTTACTGAATACGCTCTAAGGTTCAGACTGGAAGAGGACTTTGCGATTAAACTTCTTCATTATGCAATTTTTTTTTACTATAGGTCCTAAATGTAGTCATTTTCGAGAAAAAATAAGGATTTATAATTCTATGTTCTCATTTACATCAATGGGAGGAAAGATGGATGCCTCAATCAATCAGACACGAGGGCCAAGAACATTCAGATTATTTGGACAAAATTATCATCAAATTGGTAGCTTACTACCTCCAGAAGGATCTACTCCAAAATTTGCATAGCTGTATATTTATGATACAGAAAATGAAGTTTCAAATGGAATGCAGTCAGGTAAGTATTGTAACATCATTATATAATCCTATGAAATTAAATATTACTTTAAAGATCTTACTAATATAATATATATTTTTTAGAAGATAAAGTTTTAATATTATATGTCTTTTGTAGTCGTGGACAGGATGTTAATAAGCTTCATGTTGAAATTATTGTTGATCTAAAATAAATGCTTGATGACAATAATTTGTTAGCCAAGACATTTAAGAATGGTGAGAGATAGATTCCAAGAAAATGACTGCTCCAATGTGAAGTTAAAACTAATAGGAAAAAGAGGTACTGATGGTAGAAGATACAACCTACCAACAATACCAGAAGTAGCTGCTTTGGTGGTTGGAGATATTGATATTTCTAGATCTGACCGTGATATCATTATAGAAACACAATCTGGACAGCTGCAAAGGATCAATAAACTGAATGCTACATACTTAGGCCTACAATATCCTTTACTTTTTTCCTTATGGTGAAGATGGGTATAGAGAGGACATTCTTTTAAGTTCAGGTGATAAGGGAAGGCAACGTGTTAGTATGGGTGAATTTTTTTCTTACAGAATTCAAGAAAGAAAAGGTGAAGTTCCTACTATTGTGGCTTCAAGAAGATTATTTCAGCAATTTTTAGTTGATGCCTATACATGATGGAATCTTCTCGGCTGAATTTTATTCGGACTCATCAAAAATAATTTAGAGTTGAGTTTTATAAGGTCCTATCAGATGCAATTTTACATGGAGACACTGATCCTTCATCCCATGGTAAAAGAGTATTTTTACCATCAAGTTTCATGGAAGGTGCACGATATATGCTTCAGAATTATCAAGATGCTATGGTAATATGCAAATGGGCTGGATATCCTGACCTTTTTATCACATTTACTTGCAATCCTAAGTGGCCAGAGATTACTAGATTTGTAGGAAGAAAGAGGTTGAATCCTGAATATCGTCCAAATATTCTAAGTACGATATTTAAAATTAAATTGGACCACTTGATAAAGAATTTGATGGCCAAACAAGTATTTGGAAAAGTAAAAACAGGTTTGTCATATTTACTATTTTATTTGAATATACATTAGAACACTCATGTATATATATATATATATATATTATTCTAACAATTTATTTCTAATAAACTTACTTGATTTATAATGCAGTGATATATACCATTGAGTTCCAAAAAAGAGGATTGCCTCATGCCCATATATTGTTTTTTCTTCATGAGTGCACTAAATTTCCTTGTGCATCAGATATTGATCGAATAATTTCAGCAGAAATACCAGATAAAGTCAATGATCCTCATTATTATGATGCTGTGAAAAATATGATGATGCATGGCCTATGTGGTTCTACTAGTAAATTTTCACCGTGCATGTAAAATGGTAAATATACAAAGCACTTCCCTAAAAAGTTTGTTCACATAACAATAGTTGATGAAGAAGGGTATCCTATTTACAGAAGAAGGGATAATGGTAGAACCATTGAGAAAAATGGTATTCATTTGGATAGAAGATATGTGGTTCCACACAATCGCAAGTTGTTGTTAATATATGATGCTCATATTAACGTGGAATAGTGCAACCAATCAAGATCTATTAAATATTTATTCAAGTATGTCAATAAAGGATATGACCGTGCGACTGCTATTTTTTCATAAAATACACATGTTGATGGTTCATCAACTGTTGATGAAATCAACATGTATTATGATTGTCGCTACATATCACTATTTGAAGCTGCTTGAAGAATATTTAAATTTCCAATTCACCATAGAGAACCACCGGTGAAAAGACTATCATTCCATCTTGAAGATGAACAATGTGACTTTTTTTCTGATGAGGATCCAATCGAAAATGATACCAATAAACCAACTGTTAGAAAATCTCAATTTTTATGTTGGTTTGAGGCTAACAAGAAGTTTCCGAAAGCAAGAGATTTGACTTACGCGGAATTTTCTCTTAAATTTTGGTGGGACAGAAGTTCCAAAAAATGAGAAAGGAGAAAAAATTCTGCATTTTCTATTGGGAGGATCTTCTTTGTTACTCCAGGGAGTGGGGAGATATATTATCTCAGGTTGTTATTGAATGTAGTTAAAGGGCCAACTTCCTATGCAGAACTTAGAAGAATCAACAACAATGACCATGCTACTTTTAGAGATGCATGTTATGCACTTGGTTTGTTGGATGACGACAAAGAATACATCGATGCTATAAAGGAGGCAAGTACTTGGGGAATGCCATCTTATCTTCGACGATTGTTCGTCATGTTATTGATAGCTAAGTTAATGGCACGACCTGAAGTTGTTTGGAAAACATCATGGCAGCTACTTTCAGAAGATATCCTTTGTGAAGAAAGAACATTACTGAATAACCCAGGTACAAATAATATAATTGAATAATAACAAAAATATTTTAAAATTATTTCTATTTATAATTCAAGTATATTTATTTAATTGCTATACAGATTAAACAAGAAATTCATATTAATACCTGAAACAACTTTATTACTACATTTCATTGGATTGTCTCACTTCTAAACAATAAATTATTTTAATAATATTAGAATCATATATTTTAACATGTATCTAGAAATGCATATTTCACTTCGGATTTAGAGTAATTTGTGTAGTTCACTTATCCATCATATATAATGGTATTCTACGAAAAATTAATAAACTTTAGCAAACATCCATAAATTACATATAAATAAAACTATTTAATTGACCTATATACATGATTATGTGCTTTATTTTTTATTATTATAATATTTTTGTCATTCAGAAGCAGATCTAACAGATGATGAACTGAAAAATCGCTGCTTGCAAAAGTTGGACAAAATTTTAAGAAGTTGTGGAAAAAGTTTTAACGGATTTCCAACAATGCCAAAACCATGTTATGGTCATGAAGAAGTTGATCGTACCAATACACTCATCAATGAGGAATTGCGCTATAATAGACAGAATCTGGCACAAGAACATCAACAACTATTAATGCAATTAATAGTTGAGCAAAAGTATGCATATGATAAAATCATGACTGCAGTGAACGAAGACAAAGGGGGATTATTCTTTTTATACGGTCATGGAGGAACAGGCAAAACTTTTCTCTGGAAAACATTGTTTGTTTGCATACGCTCTAAAGGTGATATAGTACTAAATGTTGCATCAAGTGGTATTGCATCTTTGTTGTTACCAGGAGGACGGAAAGCTCATTCAAGATTTTCAATTCCTCTGAATATAACTGAAGATTCAATATGCAACATTAAGCAAGGAAGTCCATTAGCTAAGTTGATGGTTAAGGCAAAGTTTATCATATGGGATGAGGCACCAATGATGCATAGGTATTGTTTTGAAGCTCTTGATCAAACTTTAAGAGATATTCTAAGATTTAAAGATCCATCAAATTTAGATCGGCCATTTGGAGGAAAGACGATTGTTTTTTGAGGGGATTTTAGACAAATCTTGACGGTAATTACTAAAGGTACTAGGCAAGATATTGTTAATGCAACAATAAATTCTTCCTATTTATGGACGCACTGTCATATTCTAAAGCTGACAAAGAATATGAGATTGCAAGATAGTCGATTTGATGCAGATGTGACTGAGTTAAAATAATTTTCTAATTGGCTTTTGGCAATAGGTGATGGAAGGATGGGATTTTCCACGGATAGCACTGAGAAAGTAAAAATACCCGATGATATTCTCATAGATAATTGTGATGATCCAATATCTGAAATTTTAGAAAGTACATATTTCAATTATTTGGAACATTCTACTGATATGAAATACCTTCAAGAAAGAGTAATTCTTGCACCTACTCTTCAAATGGTGGAATCGGTGAATGATTACATGGTTACTCTCAACTGTGGATAGGAGAAGTCATATTTAAGTTCCGATATAGTTTACATGTCTGATCATTCATTTACATCTTTAGGACATGTGCATACACCTGAATTCCTAAATAGTATTAATGCTCAGGTATTCCAAATCACTCTATCACTTTTAAGGTAGGTGTTCCTGTGATGTTGTTAAGAAATATAGATCAATCAGCAGGGTTGTGTAATGGCACAAGATTAATCATCACAAGACTCAGAAATTGGGTAATTGAAGCGAAAGTGTTATCAGGAAAAGAATCTGGCAATAAGGTTTTTATTCCGAGAATGTCACTCCATCTGATTCACGAATTCCTTTTAAATTCCAACGAAGGCAGTTTCCAGTGATCGTATCTTTTTCCATGACCATCAATAAAAGTAAAGGTCAATCATTATGTAGTGTGAAATTATTTTTGAAGAAGCCCGTATTTACTCATGGACAATTATATGTTGCCCTTTCTCGAGTAACATCTAGAAAAGGGCTGAAGATCTTATGTTATAATGAAGATGAGAAAATAACAAACGAAACTACAAATGTAGTGTATAAAGAAGTCTTCTCAAATTTATAGGTAACTATTTTCTTCTACATTTAATCTACTTGGATATATTTTGCTTTCCCTTTTAAAGTAATATGTTATTAAGCTTTACTATATGAGTGTTTAATTTTTGTTATTTCTTAAAACTTGCACGTCTTTTTTAGAGAAATGCAGAAACAACACTTATGAGGTCCTAAAAGCTCCAACAATCACCTAAAGACGTTTTCCTGGTGGACTCAGAAACACAAACAAAGATCATCAAATAGAGTAGAAAAGTACATATCAGAAAGTTTATGCTACATCTCAGGAAATCGAAAGTTCAGAGAGACATACATATAAAGAAAGAAAGATCAAAGAGAGGAGCTTACCTCAGATTTGGAGAGTCGGTACACACAATGTGTTGGTGAAGAGATGTAGAATATCATCTCAAAATGAAGCTTCACAACCCAGAAAACAAACAACACTTTGCAGCCGTGGTCATAGAAGCTCCTAATTTTCTCACTAATGAATCTTAATGATGTTCGTCTGCAAAATAGAGAGAATGATTATATATTGTTCAGTTATTTATTTCCATCTCCTTGCCATTAACACTCCCACTTTTCTTAACACATGATTAAATAACTAAATTATAGTCAAGAAAACCTTCTACTTTGTCATGAAATTACATCTAAGAAGTTTATGGATTTTAGGTGCATAGTTAGACATTACACCACAAGCTTAATAAACTAAGTAAATAAGGAATGCTTTCGTAGATCAAAATTTACATAAACAAGGATTACAAGAACTAATTTCAGCTTAACAGAACATACCACAAATGAAAAATACCCCCAAGGTGATTCCGAGAGCCGCAGAGAATGGCAATAGTTTCGGCTATGCTCCCCCTGAAGCAAATCAAGAAAATCATTCATTGTCAAAATTAGTAAAGATTCTTACTTTTGCAATCTTATCAATAGAAATATAGAATAAAAGTGAAGAGAAAAGTACTTTAATCTGTTGGACGCATTAAGACGGTTGGAGGTAAATCTATGACTGCACAAAATATGCTAAGTAATCTGATGTACCGAAAGCTGGCAGGTTAATTTGATATCAAAATATAGCAGCATGTTCAGACTTTCCTAAACGACTAGCCGGAGAAGCAACACAGAATCTCTGAGTGCAAAAAGATAATCGTCCACAACCATGTGAGTGACATGGACTAGATACCCTTCTTACTGACTAACATAAATAAGTGAGGACAAAATGCCAAACCATCAACAGTTGCATAGGAAAGAATTTTTGTTATTTACAGAGTTACATTAGAAAAGAAAATATGGATGATTAGTCCATGCAAAGACAGGAGATTTTAAGCTCACCAATCATCTTTTCTTTCATCTTTTCTCGTTTCTCATTAGCTAATGGCTTTAAACGTAACACACTTCTCCTAGCTTGGTCATGTGAGGGTTCCAATTCCAAGATTTTTGTCATGTCTGCAAAAATTTTAAAAACTAAAGGGAATAAGAGCATAAAAAAATTGAAGTAGAACTCCAAACAACAACAACATACCCAGTGTAATCTCACAAGTTGGGTCTTGGGAGGGTAGTGTGTACACAAACTTTACCCCTACAAGGTAAAGAGGTTGTTTTCGATATACAAAGTAGAACTTCAGTAATTTAATTATTCACCAATTACTTGAACCATTTGAGTGGTGTGGAATTATTACGAGAGGCAATGAGTAACATACACTACAAAAAAAACCGCGTTTAGCAACGGATTTCTAGCAATAAGCTCATTTTCGTCGCTAATTAATGACAGAATTGCAACAAAATAGAAATTTTGTTGCTAAATAAATGAAATTAAAATTAATAGCCTAATTAGTGATGGATTGGCGACAGAATATTAAATGTGTTGCTATATTTTGGCGATAAATATTGGCGCCTTTATTTTGGTGACAAAATTAGTGACATAAATGGGGGGAATTTTTTTTTGACATGGTGGAGACGAAAATAGCAACGGAAGTTTTGTCACTAGAAGTATTTTACCATTCTTAGAAAATATATTAGGTATATGTTTAATAAATAACTAGCAACACATTTATAATCCGTTGCCCGACCAACTATTAGTATATTTTTAATAAATAAGGAGCAACAGATTTTTATCAGTTGCTAAATCCGTTAGCCGACCAAATAAATATTAGGTCTAAGTCTTTTATTTCACTTTGTTCTCAACGTTGTATCATCCGCCTCTCTCCAAAAAAAACAGTCTCCTTTCCCTTTTCTCTCCCTTTTATCTCAATTGAGAAAATTAAATCACTCAATATCAGTCGAAAAGAATGTCAATCAGTGAATTTTGAATCGAAATTAGAGGTAAGATTCTATATCTCATAATTTTAGTTGTTTCTCCTCTTTTAATTTCTTAATTTCTATGTTAGACGTCACTTGTAAATGATTGGTTTATGGTTTTTTGAGCTCTTTCACTTAAGCTTGTTAGATTATTGCGTTAAAAAGCTTGATAAATAATTATTTACTCGAAATGGAAACATTTTTTTCTCCAAATTTCTGTTTGTGAGGTTTTTGATATTTCCCGTTGCATCTTTATTAATCTAAAATTTCTTCAACAAATTTTCTCTTTGTGTGGTTGAATTTTCAGTGTTTTGCGTACACTGATTAAGTTAGGGTTTTTGATTTTTTCTCAGAAGTTCTATTTGTGGTTTGTTTGAGCTCTTTCACTTTGGTTTGTTAGTGGGATATTATGCTGATAGGCTTTGATAGTATGGAAGAATTTTTGGGGTGAAAGCGCTAAAAACGAAATTGGTACTGATTTCTACATAATTAAAGCAACAAATTAAAAGATTGGCTCTGCTCCTGGGGCATGCGCACAGTTATGTAGTTTTTAAAAGGGAAGTTTAAAGACTAGCTTTTTTGCTTTTTAGTGTTTGTGACATTGCTTCAAATTTAGTAACCAATGTTTAGTAAAACACCGAAGTGCATTTTAGCCAGGTATGTTGCTCCATCATTTCCGTATATATGTAAGAGTTTCCCGAATACAAGCTAAATTTAATAGTTTTGCTGGTGTCCTCGCTATTCTTTGTTTCTAAGTTGATGATACTCCCTCCATTTTGGTTTTACTTGTCACTTTTGACATGACACACTCATTACGAAAACGATAATTGGTATAGTGATTTTACCACATTACTCATATTAATAGATATTTAGCAATAGGTATTGAAAAATAATTTGAGGAACAACTAATTAATGCTAAGTGTAAAACATGGAAACAAAATTTCGACTTTACTTGATTTATCAAAAATGACAAGTAAAAATAGAAATCAAATTAGGAAAATAGTGACAAGTAAAAGCGAACTGACGGAGTAACATTTTTTATTGTGCCAAGTAATTAAGGAATCTTGTGGATACATAAGTAAATTGATGTTATGATAAAGTCTCAATTGTTTGCTTTAAGGATTCATATGAATACTGTTTTGGAGATACTATATTTGTCCCAAGTTGTTTGTCGTGATCTAATTTTTACTGGGAAGAGTTGATATAGCACTTGTTTTGGTTGACGATTATGTAGTGAAAAAACTACGTTTCTCCATCATCTTGTTTGCCACATAATGGCATCCAATCTTCGGGGTTATGTCGTGAACCTTGATCCTGCTTTCTTGACCCTGCCATTTGGTGAATCGATATTAGAGACACTATTCGATACAAGGAAGTCATGAAGCAATTAAATCTTGGGCCAAATGGAGGAATTCTTACTTCACTGAACTTGTTTGCCACAAAGTTTGATGAGGTAAATTTTGATGTGATCTGTTTTTTCTTTTACTGAATAGGTTGTGAGACAATGTTTCCTATCTTTCTTGTGTAAGTACATAGATAGCCCTTAAACTTTGCATAAATTGTCTGTTAGATACTTCGGTTTTGCTAGTGGTCGTATAGACACTTCAAGTAGGGAGGAATGTATTGCGTGAATATAGAAGTCTGACATGGCATACAACTTTATCACTCAATTTTAAGCACTTAAAAGGCTTAAAATGAGCTGACATAGAGTTTCTTCCCACACTTCTTTTTTACTCTCTCTAATTTTTATCAAGTTGTGTAAAGGGGTGATAAGAAAATCAAGTTAGGGTGTTTATTTATTTAGTTATGTAAAGGGATGCTAAGAAAATCAAGTTATGGTTGTTTTCTTTGATAACCAAATTGCTACTGATTTCATAGAGAGGATATGCATGATTATATTTCTTGACTAAGTACATCAAAACTTATTATGCTCATTTTTATGGTCTTGTCCACTTTGCAGATGAGAGACTTAGGTGATGCAAGGATCATCACTAGAATGTAAATCTTATAATCTCATGCAATTTCAGAATTTTGCTTGTTTACTATTTGTCTAAGCTTTTTCCTGGAGGATATATGAAAGGATTGATATATGTTAACGTTTCAGAGGACGCACGAAATCGTGAAGTAATAGGTCGGAATACCCTAGCCCATGTTTTCTATTCAGGATGTAAAACGCTGATCGGGTGAAAATTTGTAAGATACTAATATTAAAGATCATTTGATATTCATGATAACAAGACGATTTTGTTGCTCTTTTTACTCCAGCCCACTGGCATAGGTCGACAGATTCGTTCCACGAGGCTACAACTCTTGATGGATCTTCGGTTATTTAGGATAGTGATCTTTAGCACATGGTATTAGATGTCAGCAAAAAGAAAGTAAAACTCTTCATATATTCAATGTCTAGATTACAGGTTGAACTTGTTGAGCCTGCAGTAAAAGGAACAGTTAATGTTTCGAAGGCATGCTCTGAGAAAATATTAAGAGAGTTGTGTTTGTATCTTCTGTTGCTACTTCTGTCTTAAACCCCAACTGGCTGAAGTCCAAATCGATGGATGAGACTTGTTGGTCTGACAGAAAATTCTGCAAAGCAACAAATATAGAGTTTGTGAATTTGACTTCTGTGTAAATTTAAGATTATTATTCATGTTTCTTGCATACGATACGTAATGTTGGTTTAGTAATATATGATCTGTATATTGATTACTTAATTACTTGAGCAGTGTGCTGTCTGATTGAGTTAGTCCTTATAATATAAATTTAGATTTGACTCTTAAGTGCTTATTTTGCTAGAGAAGCTCCCTATCTGAATGCGTTTTGTGGTTTCAAATGCATGCAGAACTGGTACTGTTAGCTGAGAAAGAAACTTGGTCATATGCAAAGCAAAGGGGAAAAAATATGGTAACTGTGCTCCCAACACTTGTTATAGGGTCGATGTTGCAGAAGACAACAAATGCAAGTAATTTGGTTCTCATTAAGCTGCTTAAAGGTACCAAGAAATCATAGTTATACTTCACTATTTTAGTGTTTCTGCATCATTTCTTCTTCTTCTACATTTCTTGCATGAGTTGCTTTGGGAATAATCAGAATTCACTTTTCCGCACAAGCTTCTTAATTATTTTTTCCTTGCAAGCATGAGCGTACATTTAGCATGCAGATTGTCATTTCACTTTTGTTCCTTCCAAAAAAATTGACACAGGATGGTATTGTATCAGTTTCTTGAAATGAGTATTAGATTGGAGGATATTAAGCTGATGTGTGTTAGCTAGATTGTTTATAGTCAAATAACATTTTTCTCCTGATGTTTTGTTCAATTTGATAACGTTCCTGCTTGTAAAAATACCAAGCAAAAATACTTTATGGTGGCAACTACAAATTCAACCAAAGTCCTAATAAGAGTTGCTTATCTGCAGATAGCTTTTACTTTTGTTGTTTATCCATCATTAATTCTTGCTTATATGGGACAAGCTGCGTATCTTTCCAAGCATCACATTTTTTAAAGTGATTACCACATTGGCTTCTATGTATCAGTACCTGGTACATTTGCATGTTCACACACATGGTCATTAAGGAAAATCTTTCGATGATGAACATTCCCGAATCGTCCATGTAAGACTAAATCTTAATGTAGTAGTTTACTTAATTCTTATTTTTTAGTTTAAAGTAGTTTTTGGTATCTAATTACTTTTAAGTACAATCTGTTATAATTTCACTTCATCTATTACAGGAAAGATATGAAGAAATATTATGAGAAAAACATTTTCAGAATCTGATATTGATCAAATTGAAGCATATTACCAAGCTGTGGGGGGATAAAAAAGCGAAGACTATTTGGTCTTGAAAATGAAGCAAAAAGCTACTACTTTGGACGATCTTGATTCCTTAGTTGATGATTGCAATCTTGATCAGTTGTGAACATTTGACGATCAGTGCATTGGTTTTTGATGGTCTATTTTGTTGAAAATGTTTAAAATTGTGCAACAACAATATACACTTGATGGATGTGGGTTATTTTAAGAATAGTTTGTAGATGTTTGGACATAATTGTGTTTAGATGGGTGTTGTGATACTATGGATGTTTTGGACATAATTGTGTTTAGATTTTGCTATCTTTGGTATTATGGATGATGTGGGTTCTTTTAAGGATAGTTGGTAGATGTTTGCAATGGATTGAGGAAAATAATCTTTTGTCACAAAAAATTGGGGACTAAATATAAAAATTTTAGCAACGGCCTAGCAATGAAATATTTGGTCACGAAATAATCAAAATGACGAAATATAATATGAAATTAGTAACGGTATTTATAAATATAATAACGAATTTATTCGTTGCTACAAATGGCAACGGATATAGGTCGTCTCTATGACGTTGCAAAACTAGCAACGAATTTTATTTTTTTCATTGCTAAATGGTTAGCAACGCGCAAAATAGCAACGACACATATTCCGTCGTTGATCCGTTTCTAAATTGATATAGCGACGGATATATGTTGATTAGCAACGTTTTCGGTCTGTTGCTAAATGTGGGTTTTTTTGTAGTGATACAAGCACTCTTTTTTTAAATTCTTTTTTCAGGTAAGAGAGTTGGAACAAGGAGAAGGCGTAGGAGAGCCTGACTGGAAAACACAAGATTTCCACAAAGTAGCCCAGTAAATGTGAGTATGGATACTACTTATTTAGTGATGCAGCTAAGAAGTACCAGTCACAATGACATTGTACCGAATAAACATGGTACAAATTTAGAACCCGATATTTACCACTACCAGTAATAACCTCATCAAAGTGTTCAAGCTTTTCATGTGCCTCTGGCTCTTCTAACCAGAGCCTTACTATATGTAGGATTTAGTTCTAATGCTTTAGTGCAGTCCTTGACTGTCTCTTCATGTCTCCCCTGTAAATGAAAAAGTAATATCGCTATTAGATACACCAAAAACTCACACAGATAAATACAATTGATATCTTACACGCTACATGGGAAAAGTATCAAACAAAGATATGGGAAAAGCGAAGGAAAATTGTGGAAATTGTTCCTAATATGAGGTGAAGGTAGATGTAATATCATGTGTGCAAATTGAACTTTTTTTTTCAACTCGTGACCTATACATGTGCAAAGTAAACTTTCAAATTTTTATTTTTTTAAATTGCAGAAAAATGGTGAGACGACAATTGTTTCTGGTGTGCCGCTTACTGGGAGGCAATACACAAAAGGATAGGTACCACATTCTTTCTCTAAGCTACACATCTTCTCACCCTCTAACTTTCTCCGTTCCCAGTAACTCTAATGTAAGACCACGCAACCAAATGCTCTAGAGTTCTTATACCGAACATTGAGGTAGTTAGACAACTACGGTCAAATGATTCATGATTGCAATACCCTCTCAATGACTTATTGGAGATTTCAAACTACTAGCCAATAGCCAGTTTCACATCACGCCAGCGTTAAGCCCAGCACATAGAACCCTAAGAAGTAAGATGTTACTGGCTTATAACTGGATAAATAATAGTACTAAAAGTCCCTTTAGTACTACTCCTAGAGCAGGAAAAAAGTAAGAACATGTTAATCATTCTCTTGCCCTCCCAAACTTCTAAAGATGACCCGTTTTGGCTGGATCTTTTGTAATAGTACTAAAATACTCTTATCTTATAGTTCAGCCATTGGAAACATACTTCATATAGAGAACTCCATGGATAGACTACACATTCAGTTCGTTCATTATGTTGAATCGATCTCTAGCAAAGGTCAAGTCATTTTTTGCAACCGTTAAGCCTTCTAATCCTTCAATGGATACTTCTTCCAATAAAGAGAGAGTATATGAGATGGCAGTAGCAGACAGAACTAATACCGTATAGATATGATGAAATAGAAAGCACATTTTTCCAGTTAACATGCATCTTTGAACTTCACAATTGTGAGTGAGGAAACAGACTGGAACTGTTAAGTTGATCAACTAGATTCTTTCATAACTTTGCGGAGGTTTGTAGCTCAGAAACACAATGTGAGCACAAGAATGAGCTAGAGTATATACACACTGCTTATTGCAAGTATTCCTCTTACTCGGTAATTTGGTGCACAGTTCAAAGGGAGTAAATTTTAGTGAAAAGAGACTATACTTTCAAAAGGTTGAGAAAGATCATACTAGATTGTATTGCGAAATCAATACAACATGGAGACATGCTCCAGTTTGCGAAGATTAACATTAGAAAATTAGTGAAGGTCTGTAACTAGAAGAAGCAACTAACCCAAGCTAAAGGAAGTTCTAAAGATGGAGTTAAATATCAAGGAACAATGCTCATACACTATTCATACAAGGCAAACGTAGGTGATGGAATGTTACTGTAGTGAATGCAAGTGCATCCCATATAGAAAATCAAACTAATTGGAAAAATATGAAGCTTACATCACAAAAGAACAAGATTACATTTAAAGACACAATTGGAAATATCTACACCAATAGGATACAATAACTGCAGGATACAGAACCCCTCCAGCAAGCTGAAGAGGATCCCATTGACAGATTTAGACAGATAGACTAACAAATAGAACAAGGGGAAAAATAAAACGCCCTTACACCAGTGCTTAGATAAATAACAACATTTCAATTAAAATCTTTCAACATACTTCTTTTTATCATCCAGCTCTCATCATTCTAAAAGCAATGGACTAAGCCTATGAAGGAATATAAGTTTTTAACTTCTTGCTTTTGATTCTGAAAATCGAACCAAGAGAAAAATATGACATGCTAATTAGCAATTAGGCAATACAGATGAGTCTCAAATAAATGAAAGAGAAAAATATTTCATCAAATATACAACTCTAACATATGAGATCCAAAGAGAGTAACAGACAATACATTTGACCACTGAAATATGCGTTGATGAATGGTATTAGGAAAAACTTCTAGGATAAACCCTTCTCAGAGAGGTACACTTTCATTGGGAGCACAACGTACCCTAATTTTATAGCAAACTTCAATTCCTCGCTAAACTAAATCACTACGAACATACCAGTAGCCACCTAAACAAGTACTAAAATTAACCAAAACAAAGCAAGACAACAAAAACTATTAGTGTACAGATTAATATAGAAATCCACCAAAACAAGTAATAAAATCAACCGAAACAGAGCAAGACAGCTTCTAATTAAACTGATAGTATTTGGAATCACCTGAACATAAACGGTATGAAGTATTCAACAACTGAAGAGATCATGAAGCTATTGAGCGAATTATCAGGACATATTTAACTATGTTTACACACTCTCGAATCAAAATTAAGATGAGTGCTAAGGAGCAACTGTAACATTTTTCTTTAAGAGATCAACATTTTAAACTTAAATCAACTACTTTTACCTTTACTCAATTAAAACGGCATATGTTGGAAAATAAATTTTGATTAGCAGAGGGTAACAAGTATAATTTATGATTCCCAACAATTAGGCCACTGATCTGATGCCTGCATGCAAGTGAAGTAAAAACTTTCTTATCAAATTAAGGATCTCAAAAGGGAGAGGAACTTTAGCAACTTATATTCTTGAAAAAATATATGTTCGAATTACTGACATACACCGAAAAACATAAATTCTGAAGGATATTTTAAGATCAAATTCGAATTACTGACATGCATCGAAAAACATAAATTATGAAGGACTTTTTAAGATCAAATTGTAAAAAGGTGTTAGCTCATACATGTTTGTTTTTCAAGTTCCAATCAAGTCTCCTTTAACTGTTTCAAAAGCAGTTTTAAGTTTAGCTGCTTCACCAGTAGAAGTGATTCCATCTTTGCAATCTTAGAATCCTTCTCTGCAATCAAAGTCTATAAGGAACAAGGTTTTAAAAGATAGAAAGTACATTAGTCAACACACAAGTTCTATTTAATATTTCACCAAAGATATACACATCTGAGACTCATGCAGTTCTATTTAATATTTCACTAAAGATATAAACATATGAGACTCATGCATGCATCTGAAAAAAGAAGGTTAACCACATATACCTTAAATGCGTGAACACAACAACAAAATTAAACTCACAAAATAGATACATAAAATCACACATCAAAAAATAGCTCCAATTCTCAGTTAATCGAAGCAAATAATGGCTGATGACGAAAAAGCTCACCTTGGATCTGAACATCAAGAGACAAGGCTTTAGAGAGTAATGTAGAACTTCATCGGGAGTTTCAAGATTATAAATCCAAAATGAATTAATTTTTTACCTCAATAAAAGAGCTCAAAATACCTCATCTTCTTAGAGTAATCCAGAAACAATATCACAAAGGCCTCTCCATATATGAAGCTTGGAACAACAATGAAGCTTTGAAAGAAAAAAAGAAGCAAATCAAGCCTAATTTTACTGTGAAAATGAAGGTTATTGTGAAGTAAAGCAAATGGAAAAATGATCATCGCTATGCGGACAAAACAATGAAGTACTTTCTAGAAATTGAGCAGACAAAATAACAAAGTACAAAAATATCTCTACTTTTTTAAATGATTTTTGTCTCTTTTTTTTTTTTTTCATTTTGGGGCTTTCCGGATTTGGGCCATTCTTAAACTCTTCTTTATTTTGGGCCAATTTAAATTTGTCAAGTTAGTCATTTTTTCTTGTCCACACATTTTAAAAAATTACTCCCTCCGTTTCGAAATAAATGAATTGTTGAATTTTGGCACACAAATTAAGAAAAAAACATCAATGACATAAATTTAACATAAATTTCTATTTTTACCCTTGAAGTCTCTTTTATCCAAAAAAAAAAGTTGCAGTCTCTTTTGCTTGTCATATCATAAGGATAATTTTGGGAAAAAAATTCAACGATTCACTTATTTTGAAACACCAATAAATACCCCAACAATTCATTTATTCCTAAACGGAGGGAGTATAAAAAAAAGAAAGGTACATTTACTAATTAACCTCTTAAAAATTTAAAATTTTTACAAACAATTGTGAATAATTTTAAAAAGAAATAATTGCAAAATATAAAAAATATTTAATTAATTCTTTCTTGATTTAGTAAGGTGGACAACTAATCCGAGACAATATTTTTTTTTTAAATGACCAACTAATATTGAATAAAGGAAGTATATATATTTTAGATGGATATGCAATTCAAAATATATTTGAAAAAAAAAGTTTCAAAATTTGTGATCAAAATTAAATTATATATTTTGTGATTATAAATCATCTCATTAAGAGTCAAATCGATATTTTATACTAATAACTTTTAAATAAATGAATTGTTCATTTGGGATTTAGTAAGAAGAAAAATGTGTCATTTAATTTCGAAAATGGTGATGAAGATAATATGCGTGCACAGAAATACATCTTATGTTCAATTGCATTTTGAGGAAACAATATGTTTGTCAAACTTTTAATTTCTTAAAATACATTTACAATAATTGTTAAAATCGTATCATTTTACTCAATTATTCACTCCTTAAATATAAATAATATATAATATTTAAAGTAAATAAATATATAATGAAATAATAGATACTATATGTCATACTAAATGTTACTAATGCATTAATAATGAACCAAAAGAATATGTTTAGAATAAAATATTCTTAATAAACACATAGTTCATGTACATAAATTTATATATTATTGTCCTTTGCTTTTTTACTTTGAATAGTCTCAAGAAATTCAATATCATATTCAATCAAAGATTTGCACCTATTAACTTTTATTAAACTTTTAATATTCATGTAAAAATTATAGCACTCTCTCTTTAATAGTATTAAACAATGAACAAATGATTGTGAATAAATGATATATTCTACAATTAATAAACTAATAAAAAATTAAATATGATCCAAAGAATAAGATAATAATATTTATAATTTTTTTATAGTAATTTTCGCGCATTGCGCGGGTAATTATACTAGTAAAACAAACATCATGAAAAGGGAAAGATAATCATGTATGAATTTTGATCAACAATTTAAAATATATTTATTCATCATTTTTTTTTGGTTTTTCACTCAGTATTTGGTACCCGCATTAGAGTACCGACTATCATACCTAGGGCTCGAACCTGAGACCTCTGATTAAGGATGGAGTAGTCCCACCACTACATCACAACCCATGTTGGTTATTCTTATTCATCATCTTAATATAAGAAAGATTACAACTTATATGATTTTTTCGTATAGTTTTCAAACATCTAAATTTAAAATTTATAATATTAAATTAATTTACTTCAATTTAGCTTCAAAGTTAGTCAGATTGATTTTCATAAAATAAAATGTGACAAGTAAAAATGAACGGATTGTAATAGGTACCAATTTCTTAATAGCAAACGCATGTTCTCCGTTTTGTATATTAATTGACTAGAAATCCGCAACTTTTTTTAAGAAAAAATATGACCAGCAAGCTGGAATAGGCCCGTAGTGCAAATTTATAACGCAAGTTGCACGATTAACAACATTAATACTTGGAAAATTGAGCTAGGAGCCACGATTAAAAGTCTCTAATTGGGAAGAATTAAGATTCACAATTTATTAGTTTTAAGTTTGGATTTGTCATTATTTTTGAAGGGTGCAGTGCATAGCGGTAAAAATAATAAATTCTGATATCCTTCTTTCATGTGCTATCACCAAGAAAATATTATTTATTATTTCACCTTCTTAGTTGGAATTTTTGGTGGAATAGCAAAAGAAGTTATCTTTATTTAGAATGATACTAAGAGAAAATGTCGAGAATGATGAGTCTATTTACACAAGAACTGAAGAGAACCTTCTAGAGAGAGAATGGAGAAGATATTTTCTATATTTCCACTTATATATGCTGAAAGTGTACAGGTGAATGAATATATACACAAGGAGAAATATAAACTGGGCCGGATTAAATAAACTCAGTCAAAGGCTCAAAATAAAACCCAACTTGACTATTATTATTTACACTGTATACAAAGCAGCAACTAATACAATATATCACGTAACACCAACACCAACATATCACGTAACACCAACAACCCCCCACCGCCCCGCAAGCTGGAAGGGCAAGCCATGCCAAGCTTGGGAAGGAAACCTTGTTGCTGAACACCAAGAGAGTCTTGGTGAAAATATCAGCCAGTTGAGCACCCGTGGAGATGGAATAAAGAGAAATCAAACCAGCCGCCAAAGCATTACGAGCAAAATGACAATCCACTTCAATGTGTTTGGTACGTTCATGGAAAACAGGGTTCTTCGCAATGTGAACAGCAACTTGATATCACAAAATACATCAACAGGAGTAAGATGGGAGACTCCAAAATCATCCAACATGCAGTCGTAGTAACCAAGTAATTTCGGCAACTAATAGCCTCAAACCCCGGTATTCTGCTTCAGCAGAAGATAAAGCAAGTGTAGGCTGTTTCCTGGACTTCCAAGAAACAGGACAGTCACCCAAAAATAAGACAAAAACAGATACAGACTTGCGACGAGAAGCACAACTGGCCCAATCAGAGTCACTAAAACCACGAAGAGAGAAGCCAAAAAAGTTGGACAACAACAAACCCAAATGGGAAGTGCCAGCCAAATACCTCAAAACATGGTAACCAGCTTCAAGATGAGGCAACCTGGGGTCAGACATAAACTGACTTAAATGTTGGACAGTGAAAGAGAGATCAGGCCTAGTATGTTGCAAAAAAATGAGTTTCCCAACCAACTTCCTGTAGACAAAAGGGCCAGGAAGAAGGTCCCCAACATCTGCAACCAACTTCACATGGGGATCCAAAGGAGATACCACGGGGGTAATAGAAGTACAGTGAAATTCAGATAACAAATCAGAGGTGAATTTCTGTTGGGTAACAAAGAAACCTTGAGAATGTTTATTCACTTCAAGTCCAAGTAAGTAATGGATCTCCCCGAGGTCCTTAATTTTGAACTGTTCATCAAGTAACTGTTTTAGAAAGGAAAGTTCAGCTAGATCATCACCACAAATCAATATATCATCCATATATATGGCAACCACAGTGAGATTGTTCCCAGTAGTCTTTAGGAACAAGGAATAATCATTCATGCTAGGTTGGAACCCTTTTGATTGAAGGGCTGAGCTGAGTTTGGCATACCACTGCCTAGAAGCTTGTCTAAGCCCATATAATGATTTATTTAGCTTGCAAACTAAAGATGATAGAGGTACATCAGATGAAGAAAAAATATTCATGCCCTGAGGAACCTTCATGTAAACATCCTCAACAAGATTACCATGTAAAAATGCATTATTAACATCAAGTTGATGCACAACCCAAACTTTCTTAGCTGCCACAGACAATAAGCACCTTATAGTAGTCAATTTGACCACGGGAGAGAAGGTTTCTGTAAAATCAACCCCTTCTTGTTGAACATCACCTCTAATAACTAATCTGGCTTTATAGCTCTCAATAGAACCATCAGCTCGTTGTTTGATTTTATAAACCCATTTACAAGGGAGAGCCCTTTTACCAGGAGGTAAAGACATTATATCCCAAGTGTTTTTCAGTTTCAAGGCTTGAAATTCCTTCATCATAGCCTCCTGCCAAGCAGGATTAGAGGTTGCCTGATGATGGATGAGAGGCTCTTGCAGAAAACCAGGAGAATTATCCTTAGAGCTAGTGACAGAGGTGCAAACATAATCAGCAAGGTAAGAAGGAACAGTAGGGATCCTAGAGGATTTTCTAAGAGGAGAAAGACAAGGAGGAGAAGAAGAACTGGTGGGAACAACAGGAGGTGGAACAGAAGAAGGATCAGGAATATGTGATTCAGGAACAAACATAGAAGGTGGAAAAAGGTGGGAAGAGGAAGAAAAAGAATAAGAAAAAATGTGCTCATGAAAAATCACATCTCTGGAGTAAAAAATAGAGAAATTATTTAGATTAAGCAATTTGTAACCCTTCTTTCCAGGTGGATAACCAATAAATATGGATGGAATAGTTCTTGAGCAAAACTTATCCCTATGAGGTTTAGGGACAGTAGCAAAACCGAGATAGCCAAAGGATCTAAGATGGGAAATAGTGGGACTGGTTCTATGAAGCAGTTCAAAAGGGGATTTGTGCTTCAGAAGGGGGAGGAAGACCTGTTAATAAGATAAGTGTTTGTAAGAATGCACTCCCCTCAATACTTGACAGGAAACTTGAATTGGAAAAAAAAGTGCTCTAACAGTTTCAAGAAGATGTTTGTGTTTTCTCTCAACCACCCCATTCTGTTGAAGGGTGTGAGGACATGTGGTTTGATGCATGATGCCATAAGTAGAAAAGTAAGCTAATGCAGCTGAACTGGACCCTAATTCAAAGGCATTATCAGACCTTACAGTCTGAACAGTGATATGAAATTGAGTTTGAATTAAGGCTATAAAGGATTTAAGAATGGAAAATGCATTGCCTTTGTAGGACAAAAGATGGGTCCAAGTAGCTCTACTATAATCATCTACAATTGTCATAAAGTACTTGAATCCATTGTAAGTCTGTGCATGGTATGGTCCCCACAAATCAATGTGTATGAGTTGAAAGGGTTTAGAAAAGTAAATTTTACTTTCAGGGAAAGACATTCTTTGTTACCTAGCCATGGGACAAACTGGACAAAGGAAAGACTGTTTCTGAGGGAGTTTATCATATAAGAATGGAATAGTTTTCATTTTAGTAAAGGGCATATGTCCTAGTCTAAGATGCCATGCATAATCAGTAGATAAACTAGAAGGAACAGGTAAAGAGTTAGTAATGGAATCATCATTAGAATATGATAAAGTATTGCTCTTATTCATATCAGACAAAACAGTGGCAGTAATGGCATTTACAGGTGAATTTAAAGAAGGAAAATCATTAAGGCAACCAGGATCAGCAAGTCTTGCTAAGGTGGTGGCCTTGAGGATGTAGAGGACATTCTCAAAATTACCAAGTACCACTGGCCTCTTCAGAGAAGGGCTCTGCAAGACACAATGAACAGGAGAAAAATAAGCCACACAATGCAATTGGGACAACAACTATGGAAGGGAAATTAAGTTGTATTGAAAAGATAGGACTACAAGAACATCTTGTAAATATCAGGAGAAAGGGTGAGAGTTCCAGTGTTAATGACTTTTGCCTTGTAACCATTAGGTAAAGTGACAAGGTAAGAAAATATAAGAGGTTTAATATTAGTGAGAAAAGAAGAGTGTGGAGTCATGTGCTTTGTTGCACCTGAGTCAATTATCCAGGGACTATTCTCTACTTTAGAAAAATGATATGCCATGAATTCATGCTTGTTAAAAGTGGGAGAGTTAAACAGACCTGCAAAGTTAGATGAACCTCCAGGAATTTCATGAGTAGGAGGTACCAATTTACATTGCTGAAGTAAATTCAACAACTGAGTAAATTGCTCTTGAGAAATATTAGTGCCTCCGGATTCAGCAGACATAGGTTTGACATTTGAAGTGCAAGACTCGGACACTACAAGGGACTGATCTGTAACCTGAACAAATGCAGCAGTCCTTTTGAACTTCGGAGGTCTAGTATTTGGTGGAAACCCATGCAGTTTGTAGCATTGCTCAATGGCATGAACTGGTTTCTTACAATATCTATAGGTCAAGTTATTTCTTTTGGACGAATCAAAAGTGCCTTTATTAGAAGACTCAAAGTTGATCTTGTGATTGTAAGGCTTTTGGATGCCTGTGGAGAAGGAGGCAGATTCAGCACTGAATGATGCTACAGGAGCATTTTGGAATTTAGATTGACTCTCATCATTTATGATCATGGAAGACATTGTTCACATCAGGTAGAGGCTTCATCAAAAGGATATTCCTCTTAATGGTAGAGTAAGAGTCGTTCAGGCCACTTAAAAATTGTTGTACCCTCTGTTCTTTATTAAGCTTCTGAAAAGCCTCTTTGCAACCACACTCACACTCAGGATATGAAATGGAAAAACATAACTCATCCCAAAGCCTCTTAATTCGATTGAAGTATGAGGCGATATTAGAGTTTCCCTTGGTAATGGAACAAATATCTTTTCGGATTTGGAAAATTTTAAGACCACTAACTTGACCAAATCTCCGTTCTATATCCTTCTAGAGTTTTTCAGCAGATTCAGTGTACATCACTGTTTCCCTAATTTCCTTATCTAGGCTATTTAAGATCCAAGCAACTACCATATCATTACACCGATTCCAAGGCTCAAAAAGTGGCGAAGTAGGTTGAGGTTTGGGCACACTACCATTTATCAGTCCTAATTTGTTCTTACAAGACAAACCTAACTTCATTCCCCTCCTCCAACTTTCATAACCGGTACCATTAAAAGTCGTATTGACCAAAATAGTTCCCGGAGAATCAGAGGGCAGTAAGTACAGGGGAGAAGAAGGAGATAGGGCACTAGTAGTAGTACTCGTAGAATCAGAACTCGAATCCATAGAAATAAAAAAGAATAGCCAAACAAACACTAGCAATATAGAGAAAGTGGAAAAATATCACCGAAAATGGCCGAAATCACCAAAAAAACAGCTATTGCAGCCGTTGGAAAACCGTCGATAACACTAAAATCGCCGGAAGACAGTGTTCGCATCAAAAGCCCGTCATCAGAACCCCCGAAAAGATGATAAAAACATTGTATGAACTCAATAACTCCATTGAATAATCTGACTCTGATATCATGTTGAGAATGATGGGTCGATTTACACAAGAATTGAAGAGAACCTTCCAGAGAGAGAATGGAAAAGATATTTTCTATATTTCCACTTATGCTAAAAGTGTACAGGTGAATGAATATATATACAAGGATAAATATAAAGCCGGGCCGGGTTAAATAAACTCAGTCAAAAGCCCAAAATAAAACCCAACTTGACTACTATTATTTACACTAACACCAACACCAACATATCACGTAACACCAACACCAACAGAAAATCTATAAACCAATGTTGTCGTAAATTCATTTGCAATTTACAATTTATAGTGTTGGCGCATGTTTATTTTTCTTTTCGTATAAGTATCAATCTCTTTCCTTTTCTGTTTATGAGTTGAATTTGAGTAACCGATGAGACTAGTAGTAGGTATAACTCTTGTCTTTGTTTTTTTTAATGCTTGTGGGACTTCTTTCAATGTCAATGCTTCGGGTACTATGAGACACAACATAGCGATAAGTCGTTTGCTTTGTTCATTTATCCCTAACAATAACAAGCAAGAGGGGGTTCTAAAGTTCAAATCGATAGTGATCTCTGTCGATGTATATATTGTGTCATGATCACTATATTTCTTCTATTTTTGAAATATGTCATGCCAATGGAACAATGAAATTAGAATGGAAGAGAAAAGTTTGGAGAAGTCTCACTGGATTTCTTATTGATATATCTATGAAGACATAACTTAGTGTGTGTTTGGTATGAAGTAAAATGCTTTTCACATATAATGTTTTTCTAATGTGTATTTTCCTAACAAGAGCTCACTCCCCTCAACTTAAGGGTGTCAAGTGGGCCGGATTGACTCGGCCCTATCCGATCCAAACTGGCCCATTTAATGAAACCGGCCTGGTTTGACCCAGCCCGGTAAGCCTAAGGGCTTTAGGGTACCGGGTCTCGGGCCATTTTTTTTTAAATTTGGGTCCGATTAATCCGGCCCGGACCCAACCCGGTTAGGGCCCGCCGGTTAATCGGACCGGACCGGTTTAATGTTTGTTTTAAAAAAAATGGATTTTGGGCCAAACTAGTCGTTGGCCCAACGGCTATATAGCCGTTTTTGGGTCCAAACGGCTAGTTTGGGCCCATATATTAAAAAAAAAATTACTTTTAAAATTATTTTTTAATCCAGAAAAAAATTCTATAAATACCCTACACCTTCAAATCATTTTTCACACAATTTTCACTCTCTCAAATCTCAATTCTCAATTCTCAAATATTCAATATATTTAATTTCCTAAAGTGCTCACTTTAATTTTTTAATTTTGCGTTTACAAAGTACGAGTGGAAGTTTCTAAAGTCGCAACCTTTGGATACTTCCAAAATTTGGTATTGTCGTTCCATCTCTTACGTTTAATTTTTATTTATTGTATTAATTGTTGAATATTTAATTTTATTATAATTGTGTATTTTGAATTTTTTTAGTTTAATTTAATTTATACTATGGATAAATTAAGAAACCTCGCTACTAAAGGTGTTAAAAAATTTTGTCCCGAAAGCGGTAGTGGTAGTAAAAAACGAATTACTAGCAGTAGAGGTACTTCAAGTAGTAGATATACCCGTGTGTCTTCGCCTCCGGTACCGCTTGGTACACCTTTTGAGGAAGAAATAGATGTAGGTGCTCACGATATGGATTGTGTAGAAGCTCAGGAAAATTATGGTATAAAAGAAGAAAATGAAGTAGATGCGGTTAATTTAGACGAAGATGATGAAAATATTGGTGAGACACCCGCAGTAGAAAATGCTAACGTTAGATCTGAATCGGTTAATTTCCCTTCCCGTCCTCCCCGTGCCCCAAGACCTCGTAAAACAACTAGTATTACATGGCAATTTTTTGAACGTATATCAGATACTGAGGTGCAATGCAATATTTATCAACAAATATATAAGCATAAAAGCGAAGGCAAGCAAGGGGGAATGGGTACGTTAATGAGACATATAAGTGACGCTCACGAAAGAGAGTTAATTATTGCACGAGGTGGTGGGGATGTTGGTGGGCCAACGCAAACTAGAATGGACCCAGCAACCGGTCAGGTAACGAAAAAGTATAATAAATTGAGGGACCGGAAGGAAATAGCTAAAATGGTAGTTGTGGGTTGTTTGCCTTTTAGTTTTCCTTCTTCTGATGCCTTTATTCATTATATTCAAGGAATTTATAATCCTATGTTTAATGGTGTTCCTAGAAGTACTTGTCGATCTGATATTTTTAGACTTCATTCACAATATTATTTTTATTTATCAACATTGTTAAAAAATATTCAATGTAGATTGTCCCTAACTTCTGATCTTGGTCGTGCTGTAAATAAAAATAATTATTTAACCGTTACTTGTCACTGGATGGATAGTAATTTTGTGATGCAAAAACGTATTCTTGCTTTTTTATATGATGAAGATCGTAAACATACTGGAGATTTTATTGTTGATTCTATTGTTAAAGTTGTCGGATTTTATGGCATCGAAAATAAAATCTTATGTATTGTTTTTGATAATGCTTCTAACAACAAGACTGCTATAAAAATATTAAAATCTAAGCTATCTCCGTCGTTGCCTGAAATTTTTCATATTAAGAGTGCATGTCATATATATAATTTAATTGTAAAAGATGGTCTTGAGTTTTTTTGAGCTTTATATTGAAAAAATTCGTCTTGTTGTTGGTTTTATTCAAGGAAATAATCGAAGAAAAAAATTTAGAGAATTTAAAATTAAATGTCAAGAAAATGGATTTGCACCGATATTGAAGCCTGAGGAAATTGATATTAGATGGAATTCTACGTATGATTTTTTAAAAACTTGTTATAAATATAGAGTTCCTATTACACTAGCTTTTAATCAACATTGCGGTTCATTTGCTGATTCTGCTGATTGCAGCTACATGATTCTGATTGGATTGTAATTAATGATCTTATTAAGTTTTTAGAAAAAATTTATGTAGCTACGGTTGAATTTTACAGTGCTTATTATCCTACTGTTTGTAATATTTTGGCATATATAGCCGATATTTCTGGTTTGCTCAAAGAATAAAAAAATAAAGAAGGTTATAAAGAAGCTGTTGGTGCCATGTTTACTAAATTTAAAAAATATTTTTTTTCAATTCCCCCTATTTACTTGGTTGGTGTTATACTAAATTCGTGCATGAAATATAATACTATGTGCCACTTTAGTACTATTATTTATGCTAACTTAAAAATAAATACTAACAATGATTCTGAACAAGTACAACCTGATTTGTGGACGGCTATGGGTGATGCGAATGAATACATAGAAAAATTATATAATCGCTATGCTGATTTATTTGACTTAGCCATACCTACAAATATCACTCCAACTGTAGCTCCTCATCCTCCCGGGGAGCCATCATTTTCTAATAGGCCGGCACATAGTGGTTTGCCTGATTCCTTGTATGATTTACGTTGTTGGAACAGGTTGATGAGAGAACTTACACATCAAGTTATCGGGAAGAGCTGAAATATTATCTTCGATCGCCACCAGAGGATCGCAGACGACGGATCAACACGTTGGATTGGTGGAGGAGTAATGAAACACAATATCCTGTGCTTTCAAGATTAGCTAGAGATATCTTGAATGTTCCAATGTCAACCGTTGCATCAGAGAGCGTCTTTAGTCAGGGACGACAGCTGCTTGGAGACAACCGACACTCATTGGGAAGCAATGCAATGAATGTTCTAGTTTGCCTCAGATATTAGATTAGAGCGGAAGAAGAAACCAAGAAATGGAACCGGAGTTGAACGACGAGCTAAAACTTGAAGAAATTATGTCTTCACGGGAGAACTCACCAGAATCAAGTCCAATGCATGGTTTCCCCCCCGTTGACTTTGACTATCCTATGCAAGTTTCCGTTGATATTAACATGAATGAGTTGGAAAAAATGATGCATAATTTGTAGATTTTTCATTCATGTAAATTATAAATTTTGGATCATTTCGCAATCAATAAAATGCAACATTCATTCACTCCTTCCTTAGTCCTTACTTTGTAATTTTTTTCATTTAATGATTTAAATTGAATTTCTAGTTTAAATTAAAAACTTACTTCTAATATATTATTAATTTACTATAATATATTATTAATAATTTATTATATTAAATAGCATATGCTTTGTATATTTGTGTATATATATCTTCTATAGATATGTATATTTAATGTATACATGTGTATATGTTTTATAAATTGTATATATATTGTAGTGTATAATATATATATATATATATATATATATATATATATATATATATATATATATATATATTGTAGTATATGTTTTATTTAAAGTACAACATATATATTGAATGGTGCGTATATATATGTATATATCTTCTATAGATGTGTATATTTAACGTATACATGTGTATCAACAACAACAACAACAAACCCAGTATATTCCCACCTAGTGGGGTCTGGGAAGGGTAGAATGTACGCAGTCCATACCACTACCTCTAAAGAAGTAGAGAGGTTGTTTCTGATAGACCCCCGGCTCAAGACATAGGACAATAAACCAGAACTTCCAAAGCAAGAAACGTGATAAAACTAACATAGATACGACAACCAGAAAAATAAAGTACATTACCAAACAAAAGACACCAAACAAAACCTAACTATTGACTACGATTCAAACACCCACCTTATCCCCCTATCCTAGTGTTCTTCCTCCAAACTTTCCTATCCAGGGTCATGTCTTCGGTGAGCTGTAACTGCTCCATGTCACATCTAATCACTTCTCTCCAATATTTTTTCGGTCTACCCCTTCCCCGTTTGAAACCATCTAACGCCATCCTCTCACATCTACGAACTGGGGCATCCGTGCTCCTCCTCATCACATGCGTATATGTTTTATAAATTAGTATATAACTATATATATATATTATAGTATATTTTATTTAAAGTAGAGTAGTACATATACATTGAATGGTGCGTATATGTGTGTATATATCTTCTATAGACGTGTATATTTAACGTATACATGTGTATATGTTTTATAAATTAGTATATAACTATATATATTGTAGTATATACATATATTGTAGTATATGTTTTACTTAAAGTAGTACATATATATTGAATGGTGCGTATATTTGTGTATATATCTTCTATTGATGTGTATATTTAATGTATACATGTGTATATGTTTTGTAAATTAGTATATAATTATATATATTGTAGTATATATCTTCTATAGACGTATATATTTAATTTATACATGTGTATATGTTATATAAATTAATATATAACTATATATTTATTGTACACTATATATATATATATATATTGTAGTATATGCTTATTTAAATTAGTACATATATATTGAATGGTGCGTATATATCTTCTATAGACGTGTATATTTAATGTATACATGTATACATGTGTATATGTTTTATAAATTAGTATATAACTATATATATTGTAGTATATACATATATTGTAGTATATGTTTTACTTAAAGTAGTACATATATATTGAATAGTGCGTATATTTGTGTATATATCTTCTATAGACGTGTATATTTAATGTATACATGAGTATATATTTTATAAATTAGTATATAACTATATATATATATATATATATATATATATATATATATATATTGTAGTCTATGTTTTACTTAAAGTAGTACATATATATTGAATGGTGCGTATATTTGTGTATATATCTTCTATAGACGTGTATATTTAATGTATACATGTGTACATATTTTATAAATTAGTATATAACTCTCTATATATACTTATATATATTGTAGTATATATATGTTGTAATATATGTTTTATTTAAAGTAGTACGTATAGTCGTATATATTGAATGGTGCGTATATATGTGTAATTGTGTATATATTTTTTAAATTCTAATGTAGTATATACTATATATATTGGTTAACGTATTTAAAATGTATATAGGTGGGTATATATTGTGTATATTGAAAAAAAGTTTTTCTTTTTTTAATTTTTGATCGGGTTTGACCAGATTTAGGTGAGTTTGATCGGTTTGGGTTAAGTGGGCCGGATTAGGGTTGTTTTTAATTTTTTTACTGTTGAGCCCGGAACTGTCCGGCCCACTTAACCCCAACCCGGCCCACAACCCGATTAATTTTAACGGACCAATTTCGGGTTGGCTCGGCCCGGCCCACTTGATAGCCCTACCTCAACTTGGGCATGGTACCACATCCAAATTTAAAGCTGACCAAACTAGAACAAACAAGCCCATTTAACTCAAAAAATATTGGCCCTATATACCCAACAGCCCAATCAAGACCATCTTGACTAAATGCAAACCAAGAAAGTTCCTCAATCCTTGGACTCCGAATGGATTCATAAATAGATAAACATGTAGTAGTTTATAATTATCAAGTCATGGTTGAACTTTGAATATAATTACAAAAGATAGTTATGCCTTTAAATAGAGAGTATACCTCTCCATCTCTCTCACCACTCTCACAATCTCGCCCGCCTGCTCCCTCTCTGTTGTCTCACTAACACCCCCCCCCCCGTCGTTCTCTCTTTTTTAAAAAAATAAAATGAAAAAAGATACTTTCAGGATTAATTGTATATTTATAGATATTTGTATTTGATTTTAGATATGATTTATACAACCTAGTTTCCTATCCAGATTCAACATAGATTATGCAAAATTATATGCACATATTAATATACATTCAATAAAATGTATTTATATAGCGATACACTTATTCGACTTTTATAGCTATAGAACATATAAATTGACATTGCGCATGCATTTGTAGATTACTACATTTGTTACGAATACAATTGAAATATATACAAATATTAAGTTAATATACAATTGATGCATATATGAACATTAATTGAAACACATACAACTGAAACATAACGATTGCTGCATATTCCAATTATATATTTCAATTGAAATCAAATACATATATGTAATGCATACATATACAACTTTGCCAAATGAAGCATATACGAATATGAAATTAATATACAATTGTATGGATTAAAAATGAGAGAGAGATGACAGAAAGAGGAAAAGAAAAGGGGAGAGATATGATTAAACTTAGAGCTATAAATAACTTTAAATGGTAATTGTTTTAAATATTGACCTGATAATAATTACGGGCTTATGTTTCTATGCTGTTTAATTTTTTCATATTTTAAACTTGTAAGGCATACATAGCTTGTGCCTCGTAAATTTTACCTTGCAATTTTTTTTTTTTGCCTGATAAACATAACTTGTATATTGCAATTATTTTGTCTTGTTCTTTTTTTTGACTTTTTGTGTCAGAGGTATTTTCTAGACTATTATATTTTTATTTGACCTATTTTTTTTTATTTTTTTTTAAAAAGGAATGACACATCCCTTTTTAGCATCTATTTTATTTTAACTTTTCATATGAAATATTTATAACCACAATAATGAGAATTTTGATGCATTTGATATTTATTTAATTTAAAATCAATAAAATTCAAAAAAAATATTATTTTATTAAATTTCACATAAAATCAAAACATGTAAATTAATTTAGAACGAAGCAAATGATCATGATTAAACCAAATAACGCATCAAAATAGTATTTCTATCACGATCCATCGAGATTCAGCCCTTTATCATCTCATATGACATACACGTGCAAGAAAATGGATAAGTAAGTCATTGGGGTATTGTAAGCGTTCAAAATGATCCTTACCCTTTGTCGTCTCAATTTGATACGAGTGCATACACGCGCAACAAGGGAGCGTGAGAAAACAGATGAGTATCTCAATCAATGATAGGACTCCGACCCGTTTAAGTGAAAAGGGAACAACATAATCGTCGTCAAAGTGGACTCTCTCTATTTGTTTTTCTAAGCTAAAACTAAATAAAGGGAGACCAAAAGTCTCTCTCTTTTCTCAGATCAATCATCATTTCGATAATTCCAATATTCTGAATCTTAGGTTGTTTTTTCTAATTTAACCATTAATAATCATCTATTCTTTTGTATTAATTATAAATTGTAAATTGGTTTACCTAATTTGGATTCGCGATTCGCTCACCTAACTCCGTTATATGTATTTAATTTTCTTCATGATAATTGATTGTTAATAATTCAATTTTCTTACAGATTTTAATTGGAAGGGAGAGATTTTCGTGGATCTTTTTGGTGTGGAGTAATGGCTGTAGCTTCTGATCAAGCCACCAGCATCTGCACTCACTGGTAATTTTCGTTTCATTTTTCTTTATCTTTTCGTTTTTTTTTTTTTTTTGCCTTTTTTATGGCTGCTTGATGAGAATTATTGGAAGTTTAATTCAAATGATGTCTGTTTCTGGGTATAATTTGATGCACTATTTTTGCTGCAGATATAGTTTTGGAAGAGAGAAGGATCTATTGATCGTTGTAGTTGTTAGCTTAATTACAAAAATTATATTACTTGAAAGTTACCTGCTATCTTTTGTTGATATTGTTGGTGGCCGTGGAATTAGACTGGCCCGCACTACGGTTAATTTTAAGAAAAAAGGAAGTTGCTTTTCCTATGAGTACTTTTACAACAAGTGCATACCTCTAGTGAGGTGATTAGTCATGACATGGAGCAGCTGCCACTTACCGTGGACATGAACCTAGATAGGAAGTTGTGGAGGAAGCGGATTAGGGTAGAGGGTTAGTGGGTAGGAGTGTGTCCTGTCTAGTAGGAAGGCGTGCTTTGTTTGCTTCTATGCATGTAGTCGCAGTGTTATGCGTCTATGTGTATATCATATTACTCTATGGGTGTCCTGTTTCTTTTATTTGCTATTGGTGTGGTATCCCTTTTTGTTGGTTGTTTTTATGTTTTTCTTATACTGTTATTTGTCTTGAGCCGGGGGTCTATCGAAAACTGCCTCTCTACTTCGTCCGAGGTAGTGGTATGGACTACGTACGTCTTACCCTCCCCAAACCACTTTGTGGGAATACACTGGGTATGTTGTTGTTGTTGTTGAAGAACATACCTAGTGAAATCACACACAGGGGGTATGGGGACCTATGGGGACCTGGGAAAGTAGAGAGAACGCTGACCTTACTGAGGATGTTTTAGAAAGATCCTTCAGCTCAAGAGAAGCAAATCAAAGTAGTAATGTAAAGAACAAAGGCTGTGAAGAAAACATGACAACTAATAGGAAAGCGTTCGTATGACTACTTTTAACTTCTCTATATTTAATATTAATAGGAACAATGAGGAACAGTTTTCTTTCAGCTTAGTGGATTAATGTGACTTATTATTAGTACAATTTTACTCGTTATATTTTGATTCTGCAACGAAGATTAATATGGCTACTTCGAACCGCCCTATATTCTAATAGAGAACAATGAGCATTGGTTTTCTTTCAGCGTAGTGGATTAATGTAACTTATTATTACTATGATCTTACCTTTAGATTTGATTCTGCAACGAAGAATAATCTTATCTTTGGTTTAGTTGGTGTAGCTACATAGAATATATGAATTTGTTCGGCTTCTTCCATTGGAACTGAAGAATCCACGCTTTTAAAAGGCTATACATAATTTACGTAATAGTAGAAATCAGTGTAAAACTCTTTGGAAAAGGATCTTTAATACATTTAATTTTCTGGCAATATTGCCATTTATGTATGGCTACTAGCATTATGCTTTTTCTATCATGTATGTTTCGGTTATTTGACTGCTCATCCTTGTGTTTTCTTCTGATGTTGTGGCATTCATAGCCTGCTAATTTCAATGGCAATGTTTACAGTGACAGAGCAATTCCTTCCACCAATCTCGATCTTCATTTTGCTCACTGCTCCCGGAATCTTGAAAAATGTAAAATCTGTGAGGATATGGTTCCTAGTAAATTTGCAGAGGAACATTACTTGAGCACTCATGCTCCGGTAAGTGACCTTATTTGTTTGACCTGTTGTACTCCTTTTCAGTGATTGGATTGGTTAGTATTCCTACTATACAAAAAAGGATTATTTTCTTGTTATCTTTTACTTATTATCTAATTTTTTGTGCAAGGAGTGCACAACTAGAATATGATTGTATTTTGTGGTTCCAATAGATGTTACTCATTTGAAGATAGATGTCTACATTCATTAGTTCATGTTCAATCCATGTGCTGATCATCATGTTGATATTGTTACATGAATGCATTTGTAAATCATTTTATTTATTTATATATGTTTGTAAACACGTATTAATATAGGTTCTCTTTTTATATTTATGTTTATTCCTACATCAATAATTTTTCCCTCGGGCTTTGCTTTGATGGTAAGAGTACAATGCACAATGTGTAGGTTAAGTGCATGGCACAAATTCTAATAGCAGACTAAAGCCTGGTCTTGATTGGAGAAGGGTAGAGTAGCAGGGCCACTATCAACCGAGTTTCAAATCGTGAGTCAGCTGACTCTTGGGGATTTCTTGGTTATTTTGGCAACTACAATATAGAACTATACAAATTGAAAATAAAAGAAGAAGAATACTAGAAATATGTGTTATAAACATGATATATGTATCTATCTAGCATTAGCCCACAGGTTCCATTTCGTTCCCTTTTGCATCAGTAGTGGTATAATCCTATAAGTTGGAAAAACAAGAAATATCTAGTTGGGGATATAAGTATTTATGCTTAGGTGATATATGGTCTTAGAACTCACTAATTTTCATACACCACAGTCGAGTTTCAAGTTGTAATGGCATAAAGAGGGTCTATAGAAGTCTTCACGAACTGACTGGAAAGACAAGCTCAATGAGTGGGATTTTCCACTGCTCAATTAGTCTTACTCTAATTAATCATTACTTTTCAAGTCATCTATGTGCATTTGCCTATTTATCAAAATAAATATTTTTTTTAATAAAATTTTAAAAAGTGGATTTTCCTGTTGACTTCAAGTGCTGTTTTTTTAATCAACGGAGTGCATAGGTTTCTTTGACCCTTTCTCATTTTTGTTGTTGTGATAGTCTTTGAAACTGATTTCGTTGTATAGAGCATGGACGTGAAAGTGTGTTGCAAGTGATCCTTTCTAGTTTTGTTTATAAATGGTGTAGGAGGTTTTTATTAGTGATAAACAACATGAAGAGGTAGGGGTAAACCGCATATGCGGTTGAACACCTAATCTGCCCCTAGCCACATCAAAATCTCAAGCTTTAGCATGCTGTGCCATTGCTGAAACCAAAATGATTCCTCACATTGGGTTTATATCAAACATACTGAGACTGTTAATAGTCTACAGTGTTAAGCCTGCATAGCAAGTATTATTTTGTTGTCTTCTTGCTTACAACAAGTGAAGATAAGCTTTAACTAGTTGAATATGTCTTCGGAAATTTGCTTTAAGTATGGACTGCTATGATCCATCACACTATTTAGAGGTAGTATGGCCTGCAGAGCTACTGAACAAGTATTATTTTGTTGTCTTCTTGCTTACAACCTGTGATGTTAGTTTTAATTTTTAGCTGAATATATCTTCTGAAATTTTGCTTTAAGAACAAACTGCTAGCAACTATTGAGCAAATAAGAGGTAGTAAGGCTTTAGAGAATCCAGGATGTCTCCGCTCGTTCTTTGTGCTTTTCAAGAATTACCAATAGGCGGTGGATAAGTAATAGGGATAGAATAGGAGAACAATCTTTAAGAGTACTGGATTTTGGTTAAAGCTTTTCTTTCTTCTCAAGGATTTACATATGTAGAAGATACTGATTAAATGTTTTATCACCTTTCCTCCATTCAATTTTTATTGAGAGAGCGGGGTGGGGTTACCGTGGGGCAGGAATAATATTCTGTTTCCTCTTTTTTTGTAGTTTAGATGGTAACACCTTAGCCCAATTCAACCTATTTGACGTTATTACTTTGCTTGTTTATTTTTAGGTTGCCTGTTCTCTGTGTAGCGAGACAATGGATCGTGAGATTCTAGCTGTTCATAAAGGTGAAAAATGCCCAAAAAGGATAGTGACATGTGATTATTGCGAGTTTCCTTTGCCTGCGATTGACTTATTCGAGCATCAGGTAATAAAAATTATCAAAGATCTGATATCTTTTTGTGTTTTATATAGAGAGTGATTGGATTTTAGCATCTTGCTCTTTGATGTGATATTTGCTCTGCCTTGATCAGGAAGTATGTGGCAACCGAACAGAATTATGCCATCTTTGTAGCAGATATATTAGACTGCGAGAAAGAGACGCTCATGAGGGTACATGCAATGGAATCATAAGTAGTATTGCGGAATCTTCCAGGTATTAACGACAAAGTATTTGTTAAATTGGCTTTTCACAGATATTCTCTCATCGAGTTCGTTTTTAATATAGATGTGCAAGATCCAATTGTTTGTATTATTCTTTAGATCAAGTTCCACTTATTACCTGGCATTCTTTTGTCTCTTTTTTTTTTTTTTTTTTTTGGCCTAAATGTGCATCTTCTGTCATCTTAACTAATGTCTTATTTTCCTCTCTTATTGATACAATAGCCAGTATGTCCATCTCATCCCTGATGCTGCAAGGTTAATGACAGAAGATATAAAAATGTATAGACTCTGTTTACTTAACTGCCCGCACAGATAAACTCCAAAGTATCCAAAGCTTGCAATTGAGCTTCCAACTTTTTTTCTGATTAATAACGAATTAATCTTTCACGGTGATATCAGTCTTTCATCTTTCTTCTCTATGTTGGTTAAAGAAGTCTTGTTTTTCTTTTTTCCAGCTAAACTAGAAATTATCTTTCCAATATATTTCAGAGTGTCACCCATTGCCATATTTCAACTCTCAAATAACTATTTCAACCTTTGTTAGTATGTGGCCCTTAAAATGATCCATGGCATTAACCCGCCAAAGCTCCATAAAATCAACAAGATAAATGTTTTCTACCCTTAATCAACCTTATCCTCTCTTTGAATAACTTATGAACTCATCAGGAGGGAGTCTTTCCGTTTCTTTCATATACAAAAGATGGCTCACACGTTTAGATTCGGCACTCTCAAGCTTGACAATGCTGTGTATTCAGAATTCAAGTTTAAGACATAGGGGCTTCAGATTCTTAGTCACTGGTCTTATTAGTGTATTAAATAAGAATCCTGGTGTTAGTGTAAAATAGTGAATAAAACAAGAAGCAGTTGTGGAATCATGCAATGGTCTATGCTGAAAGTTCTGAAACAGTATGTGAAGAAAGTTCCAAGGCCTTAGCATGTGTCTGTTTCGTATTTGCTCAGAATAGTGCAATTAGTTTGTAGTTCATTTGTTGAAATGAATTTCCATCACGGGGAGCCAAATCTTGAACACTCAAGTGAACTATCGGTATCATAACTTATTTGTTGTATGTCTTTTTTATTTTTCATTTCTTTGCTCTTTGGTTTCTCTTTAGGAACGCACGTGCAACTGAAAGAGAACGTGGTCCTCCCAGAAGGCAGCCACAAGAATTTTCCAAAAAGCGGCTTCTGTTTACAATCGCGATAACAGGCATTGCTGTTTTATTAGGCTCACTTCTTTTCCAGAGGAAAGTCTAGCAGACTCAAGTGCACTAATACCGAGAACGCCGTCGGCAGGCTTTGCTTTACCTTTCATCCATCAACTGATATATCAAATCACTAGATTTTCTCACTGTCAAAGAACTTACCATAAGCAATAATTATATGCCTAAAATTTCTGTCTGTACAAGTAGTTAATATGTGAATCCATTTCTTATGAGATGAGTTGAACTGGTTACGGGTGTTATATGTAAAGTGGAAGTTGATCAAACTGTATCTTTAGTAGTAGTGAAAATAATGTGTTGCCTTTTTGAAATTTTCTGTCCCTCATAAAGTGGGATCAATTCTTATTGAAGCAACTTGTGTTTGTATCAAAGTACTGTTCAGTGATGATTATGTTAAATGGCTCTATCAGTTCTGCTTATAGGTTACAATTGCCATTACAGAGTTAATTTCTTTTGCTACTTCAGACTTCCAAACTTGTATCACAACACTGACTTCAACCTAAAGAACTTGATGAGGGGTAGTTTGGTAGGATATATAAGATGAATTAATATATGTATTAGTTATGGTATTGTTAGTTATACACTATATTTGAGTCAAGAAAGGCTCTTTCATCTTTGATTCAGGCTGAGTATTTAGTTTACTACTAAGGGTGCTTAGTAGCCTCTCAGTACTTAGTTTACTACTAAGGGTGCTTAGTAGCCTCTCTTTTTGTGAGCTTAGTTGTTAAAAGGAGAGATTCTCCTAGTTTATTTTGTGCTTAGATCAAATTATACGAGTGTTTGTAATTCTTGAGGTTTAAGGATATTTTCACTTCTTTGTACTCCTTTTGATCTATCATAAAATTAAAAAGAAAATCATACACTTATTCAATATTATAAGGTGTGGATGTGGAAAAAAATTTGAGGGGCAATTGTATTTTAGCCATGCTAATGCATGCATTAAAACCCCTTGCATTACTAATACTATGAATTTTCATCTATTAGTTATGCATAGCTTAATACTCCGGGTCAATCATAAAGCCACTAAAGCAATTGCTTGGGGTCAATTTCTTTGGGGCCCTATTTTTTCTCAAAGTATGTTATACATAATATTTTTATTTTTTTCATGTATTATTAATTTGGCTTACGTCATCGATAGCCCCTTAAACTTGTTTCAAAATTTCACTTGGACTCCTCAACTGATCTATTTTTCTATTAGACACTTCAATATTAAAAAATGTTTGCCTATTAAATGCAAAACGACCATGAGACCAAAAACTATAATGAGTGAGACTCACATGCGGGTCTTATAACAAAAATAATAAATAAACTTATGACATGTGGCGTGTAGACCCAAATAATTATTAAAAATAAATTTTAAACTTTTTTTTCTAAGAAAATATCTTTTAAATATATTTATCTAATTTTAATTAAAAAATCTTAATTGTATGCCCACCCACACCCAGCTTCCCACGCCAACCCCCTCGAACCCACCTACTCCCAATCCCCTTTATTCCTCCTTGGAAATCCCTGTAATTACACACCCCCATTTTCCCTATCCATCTTTTCCCAGATTCTCCCTCTTTTTCCTCTTTTTTCTTCCCCCATTTAAAATTCAATAATCCCTCCTTCACAAACCACTGTAGAAAGTTTAGCAACAACAATAATCGCTCCTTCTTGGTAATTTTTTTTTTAAAATTTAGCAATAACAATATATTCCTCAGATTTTTCGATGAATCTCGTCGGAAAATGCATTCCTCGAAAAATTTCTCAAGAATGCACCCCGTAGAACAACCAATACAAGCTATGAAAATTGTTCAAGTGCCCAAAAAAGAACAAACTTATTTCTAAATTTAAAATGATGAAACATTTGAATCAACACATGAAATCGCAAGAAATGTTCAACTGAAAATTGTATCTGAACAAAAGAAACAAGGCTTCCCTAAGAATGAAATTTAAAGGATTTTTTTTTTTTTACGGAATTTTGAAGGAAGAAGATGATGGAGGGGGGCGGGGGCAGTTATTTTTCTTATGAAGAAGAGGACGACTAAGGAGGTGGGGGTGGGGGGAGGATTGATGGTTTGCTCTTCTTTTTCTCGCGAAGAAGATGACGACTAAGGAGTAGGGGTTGAGGTTGAGAAAAATGAGTCAAGACCCCCAAGTTTTCAATTAAGAAAAGGGGACAAGTGGGTCCCACAAATTTGTTAAAAAAAAGTTAAGTCTTTTTGAACAACTAGGATAGTTGTTGGATAATTACATTAGTTGTCTGAACAACTGGGGACAGTTATTTTTCTTACGAAGAAGAGGACGACTAAGGAGGTAGGGGTGGGGGGAGGATTGGTGATTTGCTCTTCTTTTTCTCGCGAAGAAGATGACAACTAAGGAGTGGGGGTTGAGGTTGAGAAAAATGAGTCAAAAGACCCCCAAGTTTCCAATTAAGAAAAGGGGACAAGTGGGTCCCACAAATTTGTTAAAAAAAAGTTAAGTCTTTTTGAACAACAGGGATAGTTGTTGGACAACTACATTAGTTGTCTGAACAACTGGGGACAGTTATTTTTCTTACGAAGAAGAGGACGACTAAGGAGGTGGGGGTGGGGGAGGATTGGTGGTTTGCTCTTCTTTTTCTCGCGAAGAAGATGACGACTAAGGAGTGGGGGTTGAGGTTGAGAAAAATGAGTCAAAAGACCCTCCAAGTTTTCAATTAAGAAAAGGGGACAAGTGGGTCCCACAAATTTGTTAAAACAAAATTAAGTCTTTTTGAACAATTGGGATAGTTGTTGGACAACTACATTAGTTGTCTGAACAACTGGGGACAGTTATTTTTCTTACGAAGAAGAGGACGACTAAGGAGGTGGGGGTGGGGGAGGATTGGTGGTTTGCTCTTCTTTTTCTCGCGAAGAAGATGACGACTAAGGAGTGGGGGTTGAGGTTGAGAAAAATGAGTCAAAAGACCCTCCAAGTTTTCAATTAAGAAAAGGGGACAAGTGGGTCCCACAAATTTGTTAAAACAAAATTAAGTCTTTTTGAACAATTGGGATAGTTGTTGGACAACTACATTAGTTGTCTGAACAACTTCGCGCAGTTATTGAACAACTTGTCACAGTTGTCGAAAAACTGCGCCTAGTTGTTGAACAACTTTGGTAGTTGTTGAACAATTTCGCAAAGTTGTTCTACAACTGGAACAAGTTGTTGAGAGGAAAAAACTTAAAAGAAAAAAAAAAAATTGTCCCTCCCACTTAATTTTAAAAACTTGGAGGACTCCCACTTAATTGGACAACTTGGGAGTCCTTTTTAATCCAAAGTCCCGCTGAGGTTTGTGTGGTGGTGTGCTCTTTAAAAAAATAAAAATTAGGAAATTATTATTATTAAATATTGCATTAATAAAATAATTTAAGTGTAAATTTTTTAATAAAAATAAAAGTAAAATATTATTTGGTACTCAATCCCGTGCCTAAGGAAAATGGCTTACACTTTTCTTGCCACGTCAATAATTTGTGCTTAATAGATATACATTTTGAATAATTTAAGTGTTCAATAGGTTCAAGACTGAGTTGAGGGGTCCAAGTGAAATTTCGAAATAACTTTAAGGAGTTATCAATGACTTAAGTCTATTAATTTTTAAAAAAAAAATTGAAAAAAAAAAAATTAACTTTTGGGGGTCCATTTTTAACAGTTACTAAAAGTATAAATTAGTTGTTTAGTTTTTTCTTTAAAAATATTAAATTTAAATTAAACTAAAAGATAGTTCAAAATGACAGTACACTCATACATGTTTGAAGATAATAGGGATAATACCCATGAAAATATCTGAACTTTGACTAGATTTTCAGTTGAGCATATTGAACTTTGCGGGGGTCCTATTACCCCCTAGACTTTTTAAAAATGGAATTATTACCCCCCCCCCCCCCCCCCCTCAAATGCTATAGTCAGTTTTGGAGTAGAAAGTGTAATACACGCACCAATCTGATATTGACACGTATATTTTTTATTTAAAATTAATTTTTATTTAATTTCTTCTCTATTTTTATTCTTTTTATCATTTTTTCACCAAAAATCTTAACTCTTAATGTTTGAAATTTGGTTGCCCCATTCTCCATTTTGCTCCATTTTCTTCTTCCAGCAACCATTCCCCATTTTGCTCCACACTTTTGCAAGTCAAATTTGAGTTTGACAGTTCATCAAACGTTTGGTGGGCAATTTCCTTTCGCATTGATTTTCATCTTTATTTTCAATGGCAATGACTCTTTCAGGTTCCATAGTGAATTATCATGAGAAGAAAATGGAAAATTGAAAAATGAGGTTGTGTTGAAGATGACACATTCGAAATTTTTTCTTAAAAAAGATTGCAACCCAGATCAAATTAACAAAAAATAAACCACACCCACAAGCCATTTACTCTAAAATCACAACACAATACCCAAAACACAGAACTCAAAACTCAAAATCATTACACATTTCTTATTCTTATTCGACATCATAATCAATTTTAATCTCTATTCTTGATGTCCTCCACTTTATCATAGTTCGTTAAAAATTGCTCTCGCCATCGCCTTAATTTTTTTTAATTTCTGATTGTTGAGAAAACAAAAAAAATCTTACCTTCAACAATGGATTATTCGACACCATAATCAATTTTAATCTCCATTTCTGATGTCCTCCACTTTATCATAGCTCGTAAAAAACTGCATTGACCATTGCCTTAATTTTATTTAATTTCGGAGAATTGTGGCTGAAATTGTTGAGAAAACGAAAAAAATCTTACCTTTAACATTGGAGATGAAACCTTCAACAATGGAGATGAAAATGGGAGAAGAGTAGAAGAAAGAAGGTAAGGAATTTAATGAAAAAAATAGAAAATAAATTGAGGGGATTTCTGACCAAAAAATAAAGTTTATAACAATTTTTTATTACTATCACGCTCCCAAAGTCGGTGATTACACGCACATGTAAAAGTTGGCAGATATATGCCATTAAAATACAAAAAAAAAAGTCTAGGGGGGTAATAGGACCCCCACAAAGTTCAGTATGCTCAACTGAAAATTCGGTCAAAGTTCAGGTATTTTCGTGGGTATTATCCCAAGATAATATGATTCTAATTTATTTTTACTTATTGATAATATGATGTAAGTATGGCGCGTGAAATGCACATAAGATGCACGTACATCACACCAGATGCACATATGACACAAGAAATACACATAAAATGCACGTATGTCGCATGAAATGCACGTATAACACACAAGATACACATGTGATGCACACAGAAACTAACATTATTGAATATACTTTAAACTTTTTTATTAAGAAAATTGACTTCAAACCATCAAATTTGTTGAGACGCCTTCAAGTAAATTAAAACATTATTCACTTATTCATCACCTATTAGCATCCCAAATGTACCTACTCCTAGTGTTTTCTAGATTTTCAAATTTACTTTTTAATATTGGATTACAAATATTTTTTCGAGACAATCTAGTGAGTATGACATATGGGAGTGGGGGTCCGTGTAGGAGTGCTTTGGTGGTCTGATAAGCCGTGTCCCCTAATGCTGCCTGTCGCACTGCAACACAACATTTTGACAGACAATTCGTAGCGTCTGATAAGCCGGACTGCCAGAATATCTGCAACTGCCTCAATGAAGCTGAATATACTTTAGTCCTTACCTATAAATCTTTGCAACGCAACAATGTTCTCTGCCTTATGCAAACTTGCTATAATATCTTTCAACCCTAGCATTGATCGCTCCACATAACTAATTCTTCTTCTTATTACTATATTTTAAAAAAAAAAAAATTGGAGGAATTGGGCTTAGTAGGGAGTGGGGTTAGGAGTCGGAGGGGTGAGGTAAGATAAAAATTTTGAAAATTTTCAAAAATTAATTTTTGTAAAAAAAAATTAGAGGGTGGGGGTAGGATGGGAGGATGGTTGGTAGAGAGTTGGGGTTGGAGTAAAGGTGGTAGTGGGTAAGATTTTTTTTTTTGGGGGGTGGGGGGAGGGTTGGGGGTGGGGTGGGGTGATGATTTAAGAAAAAAATTGTAGGGTGGGTGGAGTGTAAAAAAACTCAGTTGATATGCATGTAGAAGTTCTGAAATTTTAAGGCTTTACGAGCTAAACTGGATTTTAATGATTTTTCTAAAAATTACACAAAGTCACAAGTTAAGTATCACTTATTACATAAAATTCAACTCTCAAAACATATTATAAAATTCTCGCCTTTTCAATTTCTCTCTCTAAAAGTACATATACATTTTACTAATTTTTGTACAACTTGTTCTTTTTGGAAGAAGCCTAAAATCAAGGATTCATTATGTAACGGTTTTCATTTTTGAATTCATTACCATGTTTGATTCAAACTCTTACTCAATTGCATTCAATGCTAACAAAAACGTCATTTTCATCATTCTGTAATTTTTAAGATCTGAGGTTAGTTATTTTTTTGCTACTTTACTAAAAAGTAATAGATTCTGATTGAACAATTTCTACCATGTTGTTCATTCAATAGAATAAGTCAAACTCTTTTTTTCGACTTTGAGTAAGATTTTCTTTTTCTATTTTACCAAAATTTAAAATTCTATATATAGAATAAATTCTTTCATGTACTCCATTTACTCATTATTATTTAGTAAATGAATGATACTCCATCATTTAGTTTAGAATTAACTCAGTTAGACCATTGTGAACCAACAAATCGGGTTATTGAATTTGTTCTCGGAGAATTTGATTACGAGGATCCTAATTTTGTTGAAAACACATCAAAATATCGTAACGACCTCATTAACATGAAGAAGCTCAGGAAAGCTGCTGATCGAAATTCAAAAATTAAATCGGAGGAGTATTATTTGATTTTTTAATTTATTAACTTTTTAACTTTTTCATTTTTTTCATCAATGTGAGTTTTTTTTGTATTTTTCATTTTTGAATATGATTGTTAGTTTTGCAGTATTATGTGGGTTTTTTCATGATTTTGAGGGTGCATTAGTAGTTGCCAGTGTATGTACATATCAATACTTATGTATATGATAGACATATTCATAACTGCTGGTACGTATTTGAAATATAATGAGATGATGGTTTATTGTATTGGGATATAATATTTTTCCATCAACGTAAGGTTTTTTGATTTTTGAATATGGTTGTTAGTTTTGCATTATTATGTTGGGTTTTTCATGAATTTGATGGTGCATTAGTAGTTGTCAGTGTATATACATATCAGTACTTATATACATAACTACTGATACGTATTTGAAATATAATGATATGTATTGTTCATATACATCACAGACTTTGTGTATTATGTTTTTATAATTTCTGTAGGAATTATTTGATTTAGTTATACCAATATACATATCAGAAGTTATGTATATATGATATTGATATGCATATTCAATAATTTATGACAAAAAGGTCTATGGGATTAAGTTGTTTTGGAGTATGCTTTGACTGATTTTTTTTTTACGCAATATGCATATTAATGTTTTTTCAGTAATGTGAAGTTTTTTTTTTTTTTTTTTTTTTTTTGAATATGATTGTTGGACAACGTTATTTGTGTTTTTTCATTAATGTGACTATGCTTTAGTAGCGGTCAGTCTATATACATAACATTAAATATGTATGTATATTTTTTGCATGCATGGGACTGTGGAGTGTTTGTTGTTGGGTATGCAGAATACTTAAGAGAAGGAGTTATTGTGCCTTCAGTTGATTTTGAAGCAGAATACCATCGTATGTGATACGCATCACTTCTTCGAAATTACGATTTATAAAAAGTGAAAAAATATTATGTTACCAAGACCAAGGACAAAATTTGTCCCCATACCCGATGAAACAAGAATAGTTAGCATTGAATAGTCTTAAAGATGCTTATGGTGAAGATTTTTTTTCTTCTGTGAATTTGTTAGAATTTTGGATTATTAAACAAATTTAGGTGTTTTGTATGTACAAAGTTATTAGAACATATTAACTTATGTTTTTGAATTATTAGTTAAACTATTTTTCTGCGTGATATTGTGTGTTGTGCCTATTACTTTTTGTTATAACGTACGTATATGTGTTATAAAAGTTAGTATATGTTAATCTTATAGAAATGATAAAAATATATACAAAATGTTTATGTAATTATATATATAATTGATTTGTGGATATTCTCTTTTCAAGTTATTAATCTAATTCAACCTATTAGGTTAGCTTATGCATTTTCATATTTTAACTATTCAATGACATGAAAGCACGAATTTATCACAAAAATATAAGATCACACCACCATATTTATATTTCAAAATAATGACAATAGCAAATTCAACTTCTTGAACAACCTAAATCAGTATGTTTAGGTACATTGCAACATACATATAGCAGACGTAAAGACAAGTAATTTGTATATTTTATGTATATATTTATACCTTGAAGTTAAAAATATCATATACCTACTTTTTGATTAACATAATTATTGTATGATTAAAATTATACGTAAAAAAAACAGACTAATAAACTTATGGTATATAATAGTTATATAAGAATTTCATAAGATTATCTAATAGGTTGAATCAGGTAAGACTAATACATACACTTTCATACACATAAGTATAGGACTTCATATTCATTGAAGTTATGTATAAGACTGAATATCCAAATTATTTGTCAACACATACATTGAAGTAACGCATAGCAATTGTATATTGTTATATGTATGTGTAACACATGCACATACATATCTACTTGAAAAAGAAACTGAGAAACAAAACTCTTTAATTTATATAGGTTTGCGGTTAAAGACACCAGTTAAATTAAGAATAACGTAGTAGAACTTTAGCGATTTACACATTGAAATAAAAATTAAAATATCAAAAATAATAAAATGGTAAACTGAATAAAAATGATATTCAACTGTTTGCAGTAAAAAAACAACTAAAACAATTCAAAAAAGAAATATAAATAATTACTAAATGATAAATGAGTGAATAAAAATTGTATGTAGAGTCATTTATAACTCATTTCTCCTTTGAAAAAAAGTTTTAAAAACGCCTATTGTGACCGGCATGTACGCATCATCCACATCAATTTATGCTTGATGACAGTGTTTCGCTTGATTGTAACATCAATTTTATTGATGACGATTTTTTGCCCCCGAATGATAAAAACATCAGTTTTCTTATAAGTAGATGCTTCCACCGTTCATTTACAATCCTCATTGTAACATCGGAGTATATAACTGAAAAAGAAAAATGTAATATGATTAATATATCCAAAAATTTAAAGTATGTCGTAAAGTCGTTAAGCAGATTAATACGTATGTATATTACGGATACAACTTTTTAAAAATAGAATATATACATATCAATTATTATTTCGGATACGACTAGATGATTAATTACCTAATATGAATAGATGATTCAACTCGACATACAAATTAGCGCTATTATCATTTCGAATACGAATAGATGATTCATTACCGTCGACACCATAGCGTACATCAATTGATTTTCAAGCTTCGTCAAAGTCTAATTCAGCAGGAACTGTCGAAATCAACCTCTAATACGTTACTAATTATGCGACAACAATCCCTTCACTTTTGTACTTAACATATTTTGTTTTGGATTTTCATTCACCAGAGTGTTCTCCTTCCTCGTTTAATAGTTGGTCTAATATGTTCTCCTTCCTCGTTTGTATTATACATAATGTGATCAGTAGTGACAGATTCAAGATTTTTTCTTCCTCGGGGTTTAAAAAAAATTGACAAAAATTCAGTTATAGGTAATTTTTAGTCCATAATTACAAGGCATGATCAAAATTTGTATAATTACAAAAGATAGATATACCTTAAATCCCTCCCTTTCTCTTCCTCTTTCTCGCCTATCTCCTCCTTTTCTCTCCCATCTCTCTCCCCTTCCTCCATTCCCATCCCTCTATCACGCTCCCTCTCTTTCTCATTCTTTTATTTTTTTATAATTTCAAGAATCGTATATTTATATGTACGTTGTGCAAAATGCATATGTACACACTCAATATACATTCTGCAAATGTATATATACAGATATATAGTTATTTAATATATACTATGATAATATACAAACATTCAGATATATAATTAAAAAAAAAAATTAAATGTACATATACAATCAACAACTTATACATATATGACTTATATAATTGACATATACAATTACATCATATATATATATATATAAAATATACAATTGATAAATATTTAGTTGTATTAAGAAAATAACGATTGAATTAAATAAAATAATTTGTATATTTGTATATACACTATGCAAAATATATATGTATACACTCAATATACATTCTGCAAAATGTATATATACAGATATATAGAGTTATTTAATATATACTATGATAATATACAAACATTCAGATATACAATTAAAAAAAAAAAATTAGATGTACATATACAGTTAACAACTTATACATATATGACTTATATAATTGACATATACAATTGACATGTATGACTTATACATATACGACTTATACAATTGACACATACATATACAACTTATACAATTACATCATATATACAATTAATATACAACTTATACAATTACATCATATATACAATTAATAAACAACTTATACATATATGCATATATAATTGACATATAATATACAATTGATAACAATTTAGTTGAATTAAGAAAATTTTCTATGAAAAATATAGCGAATGTATAGGGGAAAACACAAATATTAGAAAATTTGGAAGAAGAAATAGAAAGAAAAATATTCTTTGATATATGTTAGAATAAACGTTGAGATCTGTTGAATTAGGAGGAATACATATTGCTGCTAAAACGTCCAATAAAAGAATGGCCTATTGCCACTAAACACTCCAATCGGCTAAGAGATAAAATCAAAAATTAATTATGAGAGAGAAAGTTTTAGTTGCCTTTGATATATACATTAAACATACCATGTATTAAAAATTATTAACTATGAATTGTAATTTTTTAAAACATTAACCATATCATGTAATTATTAAATTATTTTATCTATAACGTGTAATTTTTTCAAAAAAATTAAGCAATCTGCGCACGCTCAGTGAGGATTGAACCTGGGAAGTGGGCTAGTACTTGTGGCCGAAGTTGGCGGCCCAATACTAATAGGTTGGCTCATATATTTGCTTCAGGTGGTTCAAAATTAATATATGTACAAATATATAGATTTTTTACTCTATATATAAAACGTAATTTTTTGTCGAAGGGATTCGGTTGAACTCCCTGGCACCCACGTAGGTCCGCCCCTGATAATCATATCCCACAACTAATTAATTAGCCAATTTTGTTGAGTTGGAGTAGTGATTCTCTGCTCTAATAGTTGTGATGATTTGCATACAAAGGGTGATACGGTCTCTACTTTTGAATTGCATATGCTAATTCTAGATGTTCAATCTTATATTTCTTGAGGATAATGTAGGTGCACTTAATCACAGCTGGTGATAGCTGTCAAGTAGTTAATGGAGTTGTTAGCTGTTAGTTATTAAATTGTTATAGTCAATTAGTGGAGTTAGAGGTAGCTTTGATTACTGAGTCAGCTTAGCAAGACATGAATCCAATAATATGAAATCGGATAGTAGAAATATTTTTTTAAGAGTACAATGTTAATCTGTTAATAGTATTTGTAAATGAAAATAATATTTTCTTTGTCCAATTTATGTGACACCTTTCAAATTTTGTGATTTTATCAAGTTTCTCTTCAATCATAATTTTTTATATATTTTTTAAATAGTTTGAATTGTTAATTATTCTTGTTTTTTTTTTTACGTAGTTTCAAATATATAGATGTTATTTTAAAAAATTAAAAGATTTTATGTTCAAATTTCAAGTGAAAATACACTTATTTAACTTTGAGGTTTAAACTGTGCCACAAAAATTAGAACGCAAATAAAACATCTATATGTTATGAAATATAACGTAAGTACAAGAAGAAAAGAGAGAGATATTATTATTTCTCATGAGGATTCTTGATGGGTTAATTACAATGAAAGAAATCCCTTTATTTATAGGGGAAAATTAATTTTAGGGTTTCTAACTTTTCCATAAATAGACATTCACTATATATGATAAAGTAGACAATTCACTATATATGGTAAAATAGGCATTCACTATCTATGGTAATATATTTATAACACTTTCCCTTGAATGTCTAATTGATAGATAATGTGCCTCGTTAAAACCTTACTAGAAAAAATTCAGTGAAAAAAAATCTAGTAAAGAAAAAAGAGTACACATCTCTAACAATACACATATAGGCTGCCTCATTAAAAATCTTATAAAGAAAATTTAGTGGGACAAAACCTCGTAAGGGGAAAAAAGTACAACGCGTATTAACCCCCAATGAGAACATCCTTGAACTTTTGCATCTCGATCTTGTGCACCATCTTCTTGAAAGTTGTAATTGAAGGAAACTTGGTGAATAAATTAGCCACATTGTCATTTGAATGAATTTGTTGCGCGTTAATACCACCGTTCTTTTGGAGCTCGTGTATGTAGAAAAACTTTGATGAAGTGTGCTTTGTTCTATCTCCTTTTATGAATCCTCCCTTAAGTTGTGCTATGCATACTGCATTATCTCCGTATAAAATTATGGGTACATTATCACATTTCACGCCATATTTTTCTCGAATGAGATGTATCATGAATCTCAACCATACTCATTCTCGGCTTGCTTCATGAATAGCTATTATCTCAGCATGGTTCAATGAAGTGGCTGGATAGACTGCTCTGTATATCTCCAAGATATGACAGTATCCCACATGTGAACACATTGCATGTTTGAGACTGAGACTTATGCGGGTTAAATAAATACCCATCATCAGCATAATCAACAAGATTGGAACCGCAAGCTTTAGAATAAACTAAGCTCATGTCTTTTATCCTATTTTGATGTCTCCTTGTAGGAGTAGAAATATACCTTGATAACAAATTAATTGACAAGGCTATATCGGGCCTTGTAATATTTGCAAAATACATTAGTGTTGTGCACCAATTGCATTAAGATATATTTCTCATTTCAGCTAATCATCTATTGTTTTTGAAAACTCTCAAGAGTTTCAACAATTTTCAAGCTATAAGCTTATACAATATAAGGATTATAAATAAGTTTTTCAGAAACTTTTAAATGCTTCAAACATTTTGAATCCTTAAAAAAAAATTATTTAAATTTTATCAAGTGACAATATTCAACATTACATGAGTGACATCTTCAAGTGTCTGGACTACAAATCAAATAAGTTTTATGCTTACCAAGATGCATCCTTTCATATTACTTGATAAATATTTCTATGTCAACATGCTTAAATAAACATAGAATTTAGATCCTCGTAATCTTTTACAATATTGCGCCAATATTGTATCAAAGAAATTATCGATGATATATCATTTTGTATCGATTCACAATGTGATATAACATTTTGAGATCTCATCACTTCATTATTTTCAGTTACCTGAACCTCTCCTAAGGTTTCATGAAGTGTTATGTCTTAGGCTCTTCAAGAGCACATTGCCTTCTTATTATGATTATTTGCTCCTTATTTTTCAAGATTATTTCATTTGGAATCGATTAGTCTACCACGCTTCATGCATGCGTAAACTTTTTCCTTTAAGAACGCAAAATAGGAGCACTTGTAGCTTAAATATGATACTAAATTTGAGTCAACAGATGCTTTCGATATTTGACTTGAATCATTTTTTGAATGAGGAACTGATGATAATTCCTAACACATTTCATAGCTACTTATAATCTCCCCCTTATATTAGGAAAACTAACATTCATCCTCCATCTTTGTACATCATGGTATATTCATTAATCGTATACCGCACATCAAAATTATTAGATGGAATAGTTGGTTCCTGACCTTGAACCAATTGAGAGGAAAAAAATAATCATAATTTATTGGTCTAATGCATACAAGTGCTATTGCATGCAACATATCATATTTCAGACCAACACATGAAGTTTTATTTTCATTAACAATGGTTTAACTATTTATCGAAGGCATTCAATGCCAAATGCCAAACCATCATCGTCAAGATGAATTGTCTCGATTACACAATCTGAAAATTATGCTCTTAACTCAATTTTATTGAGAAAGCAACTTTATGAATGTCAAACTGCAGGTTGACAATAAACTCACATGTGATCCTCTTATATCGATGCATCTTAATAGATCACATGAAAGATGAACGGACCTATATTCACCTTTTATATTTTTCAGATTTTGAGGGATCAAATCCCAACATTAGTTGGTCCAACCAACTTGTTATGAGAACAAGCAACATAAACACACTACTAGAAAACATTAAATTTCTGACGGCCAATGTAGTCGGAAAATAAGGTAGTTCCGACTACTTTCCGACTACTTGATGGTAGTCAGAATATAGCTTGTCGGAAAAATATTTTCGACTACAGTAGTCTTTTATTTCTTCAACAAATGTCTAATACTCAATATGCACATTTTTGGAATGTAGCAATCGTTCATGTCAATTTATGAACCTTTATACTAGTAAACTCCAAGTTTACCATGACATGTGTCGTTTTACTTTAGTAAATTTCAGATTTACTATTACATGAATCAATTTTCAAATTTACTACTTCAGAAGTGGATTTCAAAATAACTCTTCTCAATTATTTTGCCTCTTTCGGAGGTGAGTTATGATACTACCACAATCAAGTGCACGTTTGTATTGAAACAATCAAAATTCTCATTTTCCAGAAATGAAATATAATCGCGCCTTAAGTCTATCAAATTTTGATAGCTTATAACCTCTTTCATGATATTGCTACTCCAGGAGCAAATCGAGGCATTCGTTATAAAAAGCAGATTTAATATAGCTCACCTTGTAGAAACCAAACATCCATCGGCAATTGACTTACCTTAGATGTAATATTGCTTACCTTAGAGATGGCGATTAGAGACTCGTACTGATAACGTGTTATGAAATATAAAGTAGGTACAAGAAGAAAAGAGAGAGATATTATTATTTCTCATGAGGATTCTTGATGGGTTAATTACAATGAAAGAAACCCCTTTATTTATAGGGAAAAACTAACCTTGGGTTTCTAACTTTTTCATAAATAGACATTTACTATATATGGTAAAGTAGACATTCGCTATATATGGTAAAGTAGACATTCACTATATATGGTAATATATTTATAACAATATATACTATATAATCTTTTTTTCCTTGAAAAACAAAATTAAGATTTCGTTTTGAAGTTTGGTGTTAGGCCATCAATTATATTAAACCACCTTCATTAATACCTAATAGAATGTATAACTATATATATCAAATAAATTGAAAAGTATACTAAATAAGATACGTACTAGTAACACAAAGCTAATACTCACAATTTACCAAACAAACAGGTGTATACTATACAAGGCTTTATTAAAAATAATTACAACATTACTTATCCTTCCGTCCAACAATATTGTCTATTATTGACTTGACACACATATTAAGAAATACTAAATAATAGAGATAATATTATTATAACACCCTTTAAAATATAATAAATTTAATATTTTAGTAAATGCATTGAGTGATTATTACTCCCTCCGTTTCAGAATAAGTGAATTGTTGGGGTATTTATTGGTGTTTCAAAATAAGTCAACCATTAAATTTTTTTCCAAATTTACCCTTATGATTTGACAACCAATTAACTTTTGAAAAGATATTAGAAGGTCAATTTTTTCCTTTTTTGGGGTAAAAATGGAAAGTTGTGTTAAATTTATGTCTTTAATGCTTTTTCCTTAATCTGTGTGTCAAAATTCAACAATTCATTTATTATGAAATGGAGGGAGTAGTATTTAATAGCAAGGATAAAATGGGTAGAAAATGATAAGTTATTCATTGATTTTTCAAATTGGACAAGTATTATCGGACATCTACTTTTAGTATAGAGGACAAGTATTGTTGAACGCAAGGGTGACTCAAGGGTAAGACTAGTGAATCGTTTGCTTTAGGCCTCAAAATTTTAAAGCCTCAAAAAAATTAATAGTAAATTTCATGATTTCAATTTCACTTGAAATAATAATAAAGAATGTGAAATACGTTTAAAAAAATATCCTAAAAAAATACAAAAAGAAAGAGATACCTAATTTTTACTAAAAATATTTTAGAACTTCGAATTAAATAATTCAAACTTTAAATTAATAATTAATGTTTAAACAACAACATCCAAGTTAATGTATTTCAAAAATATGGCTAACATCTTATTAACTAGAATGAATCTTTCTTTTATTATAAATCATATTATATGTGAAGTTAAAGGTTGTCTTTTAAAATATTACACCAAAAATAACTAATATATAATAACAAAAAAATAATTTTAAATTATTATAATATTATTTTTGTATGTATATTTATATATCCAAGGCCTCTTGTTTAAATTTACCTTCAGACCATTAGTTTTATTGAAACGAGTTATCTGAATCAATGTCTCAATATGAGCTCCACTAAATCTTTTTGTTAATCTAACTGCACATCGAACATATGTTACCATCTAAACACTTAAAAATATACTTATAGAACAGTAGTTAAGAATCTAAACACTTAAAAAATATACGTATAGAACAATAGTTAAGATACAAGCTCAACTTATTGTGCCTCCATTGCATTCTTCTCGCATTAATCCAATTTCCAATCGTCCTCTATATTTAGAAAACTTATTCAAGTGTAACTCAAATCTTCCCGGCCTACAATCACATTAGGTTTAGAAAACTTATTCAAGTGTAACTCAAATCTTCCCGGCCTACAATCACATTAGTGTATTAAAGTTAAACTAAAACACATTGATATCGTCCCTCTAGATTTACGTCTCTCTAGATTTAGAAAACTTATTCAAGTGTAACTCAAATCTTCCCAGCCTACAATCATGTATTAAAGTTAAACTAAAACACATTGATATATAGAAAAGTAGAGGACTAACTAAAGTCAAGAAGTTATTTTTCCACTTCAAACTAGGAGTTTGAGAGGGAAATTGAAAGCATTTCTCAATAATGCCTTATCAATCAATTCTATCTTATTTGTTGTCCCGATAAGCAAGATGTTGCTTAAGCCATTATAACCATCAATCTAATACATTAGAACGTCCATAATATTAACAACTTAATTAAAAGTGTTGGAGGTTGAGCGTTAACTGTCAGGTCTGTATAATTTTTTGTAATAAAATAAAATGAAAGTGTTTGAAGCCTTGACAATAGTTGGTTCACAACTCTATCAGCTACTACGTCTGTGTGATTTGTTCCACTTTATGATAATGTCAATATTCAAACAACTCTATCAGCTACTATGTCTGTGTGATTTGTTCCTCTTTTATGATAATGTCAATATTCAAAAATTAATAAGTTAAAGAGATACTAATTAGGCGGTCGCCTAAGCCCTCCTATTTTGTGGGCCTTATTTTTCTAGCACTTATGTATTGATAGTGTAAAAAAAAATAATTATAATTTTTTTTTTCTTTTAAGATGGTGGATAGCTAAAAAAAATAGGATTTGATAAAAAATAGTAAAACTTAAATGTAGAAGTTTGTTGTTATCGTAACTTTTAACGATAGGTATTTACTATTGAGTTAAATTCTCTTTTTACATTTTTCATAAAAAAAACCGTTTCCTTTCTCAAGCTCTCTTTCTTTTTACTCTTTTAAATTACTCTTTTTTTAAACCCATTTTTTCCACATTGTTTTTCTTTCTCACATACTCCTCTCTTTCTAGATTTTCTCTATTTTCTTTATTGTTTTTTTTCAAGTTCAAAGACATAAAAAGCTCATACTAAAATTAAAAAATTATTGATAATATAATTACATTATTGTTAATTTTACTCCGAAGAGAACACAATTTATATTTTAAAGTTGAAAAAGATATCTTGAAGCAGCTAAACGATAGTTGGGATCATCGATCAAGTCTTCATATTTCTTGAATCGGGTAATATCATTCTAACTTTTTATATTATTGTTGCATTTTATATTTGACATTTTATTATTTAATAAAACGGATTGTTTTTATACTACTTGTTAGAATTTAATATGTCAACTAGAAAACATGAATTCGGTTATTCAAAACTTGTAAAAAAAAAGAATTAATAATTTGATAAAATCTCAAAATGGAGCTCTTGATAATTTTTTGACAAATAATACCAAATATTTGAGTTGAGTTAGACAAGTCACTGATTTAGTTGAGTTAGATGATGTTGTAATCGAAAAAGAAGGGAAGAAAATTAATGAAATGTCAGATACAGATTCTCAAAAATATCAAGATCTTAAAAATGAACCAAATAATCGTACTCCTAAAAATATATATGATCGTAGTTAATGGAATAATATTGATATAAAGTTAAGAAATTTATTTATAGAAAATGGATCAATTAGAATTACTGACATAAATTTTTCAAAGGATGAATGTTTAAGACATTTTTCTACTATACATTATTTTCAAAAATTAGCAAATGAAGAAAGACATGACAGAAGATGGTTAATTTATTCCAAAGATTTAAATAAAGTATTTTGTTTTTGTTGCAAGTTGTTTAATACTACTTCTAATGCTATGAACAATAAATTTGCTAGTGAAGGTAGTAGAGATTGGAAAAATCTTAATGCTTAACTTAGATCTCACGAAATATCTAACCAACATATTATTAATGTGAGTTCGTGGATTGATTTAGAAATTAAATTGCGTAACAATAGAATAATTGATAAAAATATTCAAGAATAAATTAATAGAGATAAAGAACATTGAAAAATTGTATTGTCAAAAATTATTTTCGTCATAAAAACTCTTGGAAAAAATAATTTGGCATTTAGAGAAAAAAATAAAAAAATATATCAAGAAAATAATGGAAACTTCTTAAGCCTTATTGAAATGATTGCGGAATTTGATCCAATCACGCAAGAGCATATTCGGAGAATTAAACATGATGAAATTCATAATCATTATCTTGGACATAATATTCAAAATGAATTAATAAATTTGTTGGCAAGTGAAATTAAGAAAAAAATTATTGAAAAAATTATAGAAACAAAGTATTTCTCTATAATACTTAATTGTACGCCGGATACAAGTCATTAATATCACATGTCTTTTATATTACAGAGTGTAGATATTTCTACTACTCCAATAAAGATTGCCGAATATTTTTTAGAGTTCTTAAAGGTGGATGATACAAGTGGAAAAGGTCCTTTTGAAGTTATTTTAGATGAAATAAAATGTATTGGACTTGACATTGATAATCTAAGAGGATAAGGATATGATAATGGATCTAATATGAAGGGAAAACATCAAGGAGTGCAAAAAAGACTATTCGATATAAATTCTAGATCATTTTACACACCATGTAGTTGTCATAATCTTAATTTGGTACTTTGCGATATGGGTAATTCTTGTACAAAAGTTGTATCAGTTTTTGGAGTGGTACAATGTATATATTCACTATTTTCTTTTTCCACTAAACGATGAAATTTTTTGAAAGATTATGTACCTAGTTTAACTCTAAAAATCATTGTCACAAACACGTTGGAAAAGTCGTATTGAAAGTGTTAAAGCAATAAGATTTCAAACTCCACAAATAAGAGATACTTTATTGAAATTAGTAGAAGTTAGTGATGCTCCAAAGACTAAAAATGAAGCCAACTGTTTAGCAATTTATGAGCTTGAAAATTTTGAATTTTTACTAGGTATAACTATTTGGTATGATGTATTATTTGCTGTTAATTCAATTAGCAAAAATTTACAATCAACAGACATGCATATTGATGTTGCCATAGATCAATTAAGAGGTCTAGTTTTTTTTTTTTTTTTTTTTTTTAAATATAGAGAAGAAAGATTTACATCTGCTATAATTTCAGCTAAGGAAATTGCATTAAAGATGAATATAGAACCTCAATTTCATAATAAACGTGTGATTTATAGAAAAAAATAATTTGATGAGAATGTTGATAATGAAATCACCAGATCTCTTGAAGAATTTTTTAGAGTTGATTACTTCTTATATATAGTAGACCAAATCATTTTTTCACTTCAAACTAGACTTGAACAATTTGAAGCTTATGGAAATATTTTTGATTTTCTATTTAGTGGAAAGAAATTGAGATCTTTAGATGACGAGAATTTAAAAAATATTGCCTTAATCTTGAATGTTCCTTAAAACATAATACCCATTATGATATTGATGGTTTAGACTAATTTTCTGAATTACAATTTTTAAGAGAAATTGTACAAGTAGAAGATAATACTCTAATCGAGATATTTAATTAAATAAAAAGACTTGATTCTTTTCCAAATACTTATATTGCTTATGGAATAATGTTAACAATTCCGGTAACCGTTGCCTCTGCAGAAAGAAGTTTTTCAAAATTAAAAATGATAAAATCTTATTTAAGATCAACAATGTCTAAAGAAAGATTAATTGGATTGGTTATATTATCAATTGAAAAAGAATTATTAGAAGAAATTGATTATAAAAAAATTATTAACAATTTTGCATCTCAAAAAGCTAGAAAAACAGATTTTAGATAAAAACGTATATAATTTTTTATTGCTGTTGAATTTAAGGCATCCCATTTAACTTTCGCCTTAGGCCACCAATGTGGTTGAGCCGCCCCTGATTGAACAGAGAGAGTAATACATTTTATTCAATACTATTCTTGATAAAAAGAAAAGGAATTTTAGTAATTTAATTGATTGGCTACCTGAATTCGTTGGTGAGAATTCAATATTTCACATTGTAATCCCTTTTCATTTTCTCTACGTCACCTTATTGATAAGAATTCGATTTCCATATTATAATCTCCTTGCCATTTCCCCTTTAAAGAGAATATACGTTCTACCAAATTTCCTGATTTCTATACTTTCTAATAATAGTTGATGAGGCAATCAACTAGTATACCGCGAATTACATTAAGACTCATTTTTTCTGTTATTTACATCTAATCATATTAATTTATTTATCATAATTTAATAAGATGAAAATATATGTTGAAGAGATTTTTATGCACATATACATACAATGCAATTTCTACTCATTTCACTTCCCCATTCTAACAGTGAAACAGAAACTTCTCCCATTTTTATTGTTCCAAAGGTCAGCTAACGTAATTTACTTCCCCATTACTTTCAATGTTATTTTCTTCCAACTTATAATGTCCAAGACATAATTAATACAATAAGTTAGTAGTACTCTTTTTTGGTTCTTTAATTTGATATTCGATAACGAATAAGTATAAAGTATTATTCCTAATATAAAATAATACTTCATTCAATTTAAATTATATGTTGTAATTCTCTTTTACATGTCTTCTTAATTAGGAGTTTTGTTTTAATATCTATCTTACCATTATTTGTCTTTGAACAATCTAACATCATAGCATCCCATAATTGAGGTACTTCAATTTTCAAAATAGTTAGTGCTATTAAGGATTAAAGATATTAATTTATCTTAAACTTTTGAAACCATAAATTATTTGAGATAACTATAACGGGAGGGTTAAAATTTACACGCATTCGGTATATACATCGAGTCAATATATACATGTCATGTGTTTGAATTTAAAATTTATGTTACTTAACCATAATTAATTAATATTATTTTACTTAATTTAATTATGATAAAAAAAATATTAATTTGGTATGTACATACCGGGAGGGAGTAATAATACTATCCAACCACAAAGGAAAGAAGGAAAGAGAAACTATAAAATCCCAAATGAAAATGGTATTCCTGTTTCACACAGTTGATATCAGTAACCAACTCCAATACTTTCGTTCAAATTCAACATCATTTTCTCCCAAAAAATTCCCAACACAGATATGATTATATTTGTTTATTCATATGTTCAACAAAACACAAATTTCCTATAAAACAAACAGATATACTATCTTCATAATTTTGTTTAGAGGATCTAACAAAAAAGAAAAGAAAAGTAAAGGGGAAAATTTTATTTTTGCCGATAGAGAAACATAGACAATAAACTTGATTCATTTGCCGGCGGCAATTCAGCACATTGAATACCACATGACTGATTAATGTTTTCTCTGGTAGATTTTACATTGTTTCTTTGTTAGTTGTTATATTTTCTTCACTATTTTCCCCGAGACACTTGCCGCGAGGGTCTTCCGAAAACAATCACTCTACCTCCCTGAGATAGTGGTAAGTTTTATGTACACTTAATACAATCAGACCTCATTTGTGAAATTTTACTAATATGTTGTTTCATGTTGTTGTTGCAGAAATTCAAGAGAAAACTACTTTGGGTACGTACAGTTACACAAAGGATGGGTTATGGGCGTAGTGTCAAACGCATGATGAAATGCTTATTATGCGCGTGTGATGGACAAATAGGTACGACTTCTTATTTTCGTGACACGTTTTCCCAAAACATTAGGAGGTGCTTATTACATTTGTCTAAGACTGTCTAACGGGCCGGGCCGGTTCAACCCGGAACCGGCCCTCTCATTCTTACCGGGTTCCGGGCCGGTTACGGGCCGGGTTTGGCCTTAACCGGGCCGGGCCGGGCCGGGCTGCACAGTAAAAATATTAAAACCCACCCGGAACCGGCCCACTTAACCCAATCCGGTCAAACCCACTAAAACCCGGTCAAACCCGGTTAAAAACCGGTCAAATATACACTATATACGCTATATACATAATATATACATTAAATATACACTTTTATAGAAGATATATACACGTGTATACATTAAATATACACTTGTATAGAAGATATTAAAATTATAAATCGTTAAATAAAAAAAAATAAAAAACAACGACTATACGTTAAATATACACGTCTATAGAAGATCTATTAACATTCATACACTCTATTCTATGTATATGTAATACTTTAAATGAGATATACTACAATATATATACATTACAATATATATTTGTATAGTTATATACTAATTTATAAAACATATACACATGTATACGTTAAATATACATGTCTATAGAAGATCTATTCACATATATACACTCTATTCTATGTATAGGTAATACTTTAAATGAGATATACTACAATATATATACATTACAATATATATTTGTATAGTTATATTCTAATTTATAAAATATATACACATATATACGTTAAATATACACGTCTATAGAAGATCTATTAACATTCATACACTCTATTCTATGTATATGTAATACTTTAAATGAGATATACTACAATATATATACATTACAATATATATTTGTATAGTTATATACTAATTTATAAAACATATACACATGTATACGTTAAATATACATGTCTATAGAAGATCTATTCACATATATACACTCTATTCTATGTATAGGTAATACTTTAAATGAGATATACTACAATATATATACATTACAATATATATTTGTATAGTTATATTCTAATTTATAAAATATATACACATATATACGTTAAATATACACGTCTATAGAAGATCTATTAACATTCATACACTCTATTCTATGTATATGTAATACTTTAAATGAGATATACTACAATATATATACATTACAATATATATTTGTATAGTTATATACTAATTTATAAAACATATACACATGTATACGTTAAATATACATGTCTATAGAAGATCTATTCACATATATACACTCTATTCTTATGTATAGGTAATACTTTAAATGAGATATACTACAATATATATACATTACAATATATATTTGTATAGTTATATTCTAATTTATAAAATATATACACATATATACGTTAAATATACACGTCTATAGAAGATCTATTAACATTCATACACTCTATTCTATGTATATGTAATACTTTAAATGAGATATACTACAATATATATACATTACAATATATATTTGTATAGTTATATACTAATTTATAAAACATATACACATGTATACGCTAAATATACATGTCTATAGAAGATCTATTCACATATATACACTATATACGCTATATACACAATGTATACATTAAATATACACTTCTATAGAAGATATATACACCTGTATACATTAAATATACACTTCTATATAAGATATATAAACATATACACATGTATACATTAAATATACACTTGTATAGAAGATATTAAAATTATAAATCGTTAAATAAAAAAAAATAAAAAACAACGACTAAGGAGTGAATGAATTTGTGGAATTTTATTGATTGCAAAATGATCCAAAATTTATAATTTACATGAATGAAAAATCTATAAATTATGCATCATTTTTTCCAACTCATTCATGTTAATATTAATTGGAACTTGCATAGGGTAGTCGAAGTCAACGGGGGAAAAACCCTGCATTGGACTTGATTCTGCTGAGTTCTCCCGTGAAGTCATAATTTCTTCAAGTTTGAGGTCGTCGTTGGGCTCTGGTTCCATTCCTTGGTTTCTTCTTTCTGCTCTAATCCAATCTCTGAGGCAAACTAAAACATTCATTGCGTTGCTTCCCAATGAGTGTCGGTTGTCTCCAAGCTGCTGTCGTCCCTGACTGAAGGCGCTCTCTGATGCAACGGTTGACATAGGAACATTCAAGATATCTCTGGCTAATCTTGAAAGTACAGGATATTGTGATTCATTATTCCTCCACCAATCCAGCGTGTTGATCCGTCGTCTGCGATCCTCTGGTGGCGTCCGCAGATAATATTTTAGCTCTTCCCGATAAGTTGATGTGTAAGCTCTCTCATCCACACTGTTCCAACAAGTTAAATCATAAAACGAATCAGGAAAACCACTATGTGCCGGCCTTTTAGAAGCTGATGGCTCCTCGGGAGGATGAGGAGCGACAGTTGGAGTGATATTTGTAGGTACGGCTGAATCAAATAAATCAGCATAGTGATTATATAATTTTTCTATATAATCTTTTGCATCAGCCGTAGCCGTCCACAAATCAGGTTGTATTTGTTCAGAATCATGGTTAGTATTTATTTCTAAGTTAGTATAAATAAGAGTACTAAAGTGACACATATGATTATATTTCATGCACGGATTTAACATAGCAGCAACCAAGTAAATAGGGGGAATCGGGAAGAAATATTTTTTAAATTTCGTAAACATAGCGCCAACAGCTTCTTTATAACCTTCTTTATCTTTATATTGTCGGAGCAAACCAGAAATATCGGCTATATATGCCAAAATATTACAAACAGTAGGATAATATGCACCGGAAAATTCAACCGTAGCTACATAAAATTTTTCTAAGAACTTAACAAGATCATTAATTATAACCCAATCAGAATTATGTAGCATGCAATCAGCAGAATCAGCAAATGAACCACAATGTTGGTTAAAAGCTAGTGTAATAGGAATTCTATATTTATAACAAGTTTTTAAAAATTCATACGTAGAATTCCATCTAATATCAATTTCCTCAGGCATCAAAATCGGTGCAAGTCCATTTTCTTGACATTTAACTTTAAATTCTTTAATTCTAGATCTACGATTATTTCCTTGAATAAAACCAACAGCAAGACGAATTTTTTCAATATAAACCTCAAAAAAGTCAAGACCATCTTTTACAATTAAATTATATATATGACATGCACACTTAACATGAAAAATTTCAGGAAAGGGCGGAGATAGCGTAGATTTTATTTTTGTTATAGCAGTCTTGTTGTTAGAAGCATTATCAAAAGCAATACATAAAATTTTATTTTCTATACCATAATATCCGGCAATTTTAATAATAGAATCAGCAATAAATTGTCCAGTATGTTTCCGATCTTCATCATATAAAAAAAGCAAGAATACGTTTTTGCATTATGAAATTACTATCCATCCAATGACAAGTAACGGTTAAATAATCATTTTTATTTACAGCACGACCAAGATCGGAAGTTAGGGACAATCTACATTGAATATTTTTTAAGAATGTTGATAAATAAAAACAATATTGTGAATGGAGTCTAAAAATATCAGACCGACAAGTAGTTCTAGGAATACCATTAAACATAGGATTATAAATTGCTTGTATATAACGAATAAAGGCATCAGAAGAAGGAAAACTAAAAGGCAAACAACCCACAACTACCATTTTAGTTATTTCTTCTCTGTCCCTCAATTTATTATACTTTTTCGCTACTTGACCGGTTGTTGGGTCCATTCTAGTTTGCGTTGACCCACCAACATCCCCACCACCTTTTGCAATATTCAACTCTCTAGTGTGATCTTCAGCTATATGTCTCATTAACGTACCCGTACCCCCTTGCTTACCGCCACTTCTATGCTTATATTTTTGTTGACAAATATTGCACTGCACCTCAATATCTGATATACGTTCAAAAAATTGCCATGCAATACTAGTTCTTTTACGGGGTTTTGGGGCACTGGGAGGACGGGAAGGGAGATTAACTGATTCAGATCTAACGTTAGCATGTCCTACTGCGGGTGTTTCAGCAATATTTTCATCATCTTCGTCTACATTAACTGCATCTACTTCATTTTCTTCTTCTATACCGTAATTTTCCTGAAATTCTACATAATCCATATCGTGAGCACCTACACCTATTTCTTCCTCAAAAGGTGTACCAAGCGGTACCGGAGGCGAAGTCACACGGGTATATCTATTACTTGAACTACCTCTACCGCTAGTAATTCGCTTTTTACTACCACTACCGCTTCCGGGACAAAAATTTCTAACACCTTTAGTAGCGAGGTTTTTTAATTTATCCATAATATAAATTAAATTAAACTAAAAATATTCAAAATACACAAATATAATAAAATTAAATATTAAACAATTAATACAATAAATAAAAATTAAACGTAAGAGATGGAACGACAATACCAAATTTTGGAAGTATCCGAAGATTGCGACTTTAGAAACTTCCGCTCGTACTTTGTAAACGAAAAATTAAAAATTTAAATTGAACACTTTAAGAAATTAAATATATTGAATATTTGAGAATTGAGAATTGAGATTTGAGAGAGAATGAGATTTGAGAGAGAATGAGATTTGAGAGAGTGAAAAATTGTGTGAGAAATGATTTGAAGTTGTAGGGTATTTATAGATTTATTTTGGGGATTAAAAAATATTTTTTTTTTTTTTTTTAAGTTAATGGGCCCAAACTAGCCGTTTGGACCCAAAAACGGTAATATAGCCGTTGGGCCAACGGCTAGTTTGGCCCAATAATTTTTTTTTTTTTTTTTTTATTCCGGGCCGGTTCCGGGCCGGTTAACCGGCGGGCCTGGACCGGGTTGGTCCGGGCCGGGTTAATCGGGCCCAGTTTAAAAAAAAAAACGGACCGAAACCCGGAACCCTAAAGCCCTAGGGCTTACCGGGCCGGGTCAAACCGGTCCGGTTTGATATGTAGGGCCGGTTCGGGCCGGTTCGGGCCGGGCCAGCCCGGCCCGTTTGACAGGTTTACATTTGTCTGGCTATGGAACCACTCACTAGAGATACGGTGTATTTGTTTAGTTGGAGTATTTATTTCATTAAAGAATATTTTAATTTAGGGTGTAGAGATGTTTGGGTGGCAATAGAAGTTAGTACTTTTTATTAGTACTATGAATTGTATCTTGGAATGTTTTGGATTCCTTCGTCCTTAATTAAAAGTTTCAGGTTCAAATTTTTGAAAATAAAAAAAATATATATTAGGAGTGTCATCTCAAATATAGACTCTGGTACATGAATTCAAATTTAGTTGAGTCTTATACATGTACCAAACACCGGATACGTAGGACAAAAAAAAGTTGTTTTTTTCAGAAGTACTTGGATGGTGGTGCTAAAATCGCGTATTTGTGCACCTCGGCCAAAGAAAATGAGCAATGGCGATCTAGCCCAAATAAGGTCCATTGCAATGTTTGGACCCTCCATTCGTCACAATTTTCTTTTTTAAAGTTAGGTAATACTTCATACAATAAATTACGGGTAACTTACATAAATCTCAGAATGTTTAAGAGTTATAACACTTTATTTCAATAATCTGTTAAATTACATCATATTTCGAATTTTTAAATTTATGATACACATTTTTAGCCTTGATACATATGCATTGTGATACATTTGTAATTTAGTGGTTAATTAAATAATGAAGTAACCAATTTTCAATTATTACGGAGAGTAAAATTAAGCACAAATCGTGGAAATGATACATCTGGTTCCAGATGTATCACAATAATACATTTCGTAAAATTACTCAGTAACCATTGAAAATTCAATCTCACACCAAAATAAATAAATTATATTTGTCAAACATATGTTAAATATATCAAACACTTGACCAATACATTTCCCGAACTCTGTGCATATGAGAATCTTTAGTGCATCGTGTTGCCCTTTTTTTAATCTTCTTTTTTAGAGACAGATGATATGAATTTTGACTAATATTTTAAGATGTATTTTTTAATCTTGATTTGAGAAAAATTGTAACTTGCAATATTTTTTTGTATAATTTTTAAATATCTAAATTTTAATTTTAAAATATTAAATTTATCTAATCTAATTTACTTTCAAAATTAATCAAACTGATTCTTAAAAAAAAACAAAACGAGACAGCTCTTTTGGAACAAACGGAGATGCACAGGAATGTTGGTCAAAAGTAATTCCAATAATTGTGACATTATACTTTGCTTTGTTCGCGACTTTGCTACCTTCTATATAATTGTGATCTTTACTCATCCATTTCAAATTAAAATGGTATTATTAGAAAAAAACAAAAAGATTAAATTTGAATGCTCACAAATTTCTTTACTATGAATGTACATTTTACATATATCCATAATTACTTGATTTATTCAATTCGTCGTCTTAACTTCCAAGCTATTTCTAATTTCACCAAACGATAGTGGCGCAATAGCAAAAGTGGATTATTAAAGCTAAAGTCAGTAAAATAAAAGAATTTCTTTACCTGTACTTAAAGTTAAATCTAATTACGAATATTGACAATATTGTTATATATATGTGTGCTATAACTATTGATGTAGTATGCGTATCTCTACTACAACCAACATACATGCAAATTGGTTAGTAATACAAGAACAAGTTTCTTCTTTACATCATTTTCTAGCTTGTGACATATCCTAGCTAGTTAGCTAGCGCAGGACGAGTTCACGGTATAGAATTAGTGGAGTCTCAGAATGAGTATGACTTTATACTCTAAAAAAAAATATGGCCCGAGGAATGTTGCACCCGAGGGGTGTGACTCGTTTGATGTAGGTAGCCTACTCTGATGTAAACATCGATGGCTAATTTCACGCCTCGAACTCGTAGCCTATATAGGTCGCATGGAGGCACCTTTACTGTCGCTCCAAGGCTCCCCTTCCTGATTTTACTGTTTCATATGAATTATAACTTTTTTTGGCATATGTATGCGTAACATGAGCTGAAAATAAATGAGTTCAATTGGACCCGTGGCACCTGCCTTAGATCCGCCTCTGCTCTGCTAGGATAGTGAGCCAACTTGACATAGTTTTTCCTTGTTTTGTATGTTACAGGAGCTTGTTGTCATAGTGGATGTCCTGGAACAATGTCCCCAATTGGAGTGAGATTGTACATTCAGGATCGCCATGTAAGGAATAAAGAACAGTATGAACGTCTATATATTTGTTCCCTTTAATTGTATGCTTTAATTCAGGATCACATCGTTTTTTTCTTGCTACCAAGCATTAGAACTGTCTCTTTGCTAAACTATATTTGGAAAAAGACATAAACAAAGGAATATGAAAACTATCCGTTATGTATGTACTGCACTTCACCCCAATTTTATTATGCTATGTGAAGACGAATAAGGATGTGAGTATGTTTGTACATCATGAACACAGATGAAAGGAAGTAGATGGCGCTTACCTTTGCAATGAAGTTACCTCTACACAGATAAAATCGTAACAACACTAGCCTTTTTGCAGGTGATGATGGATAATGGCCTAGTCCAAGTCACTTTATCAAATCCAGATGGAATCGTCACTGGAATACGCTATAATGACATTGATAATCTACTTGAAGGCCTTAACGATGAATCCAATAGAGGGTAATTGGCTTCAATTTACATGTTTCTTGCATATTCCTTAGGTTGAGCTCATGAAAGTGTAATTTTTATTTAAATAAGTGCAAAGAAGAACTGGTAACAAAAGCTTTAGAAATTAAGACATAAACAACCTACCACATGTACATTACATTTTTAGAAGATTGTAAAGGTTGATTGTTTTTTTCACCCGTATATATGTATCCATGTTGTTCTTTATGATACAGAACTGGTGACCTTAAGCTATGAATGTAATGTCAGGTACTGGGACGTCGTCTGGAATTCTCCCGATGGTGGAAAAACTGGAGTATTCGAAGTGTATGGTTTTCTATATTACTATTACTTATTTACAATTGAGCAATGAAAATTTGGCTAATTTTAAACACAATCACGACCAATCACTTTAGGATCAAGGGTATTGATTTCAAGGTTATAAAGGAGACAGACGATCAAGTAGAGATATCATTTTCACGACCATGGGATCCCTCTCTCCAAGGCAAACTTGTTCCGCTAAATATTGACAAAAGGTTCTCTTTCCTAAATACTTCATATGGGGAAAACGAATATGTGCCTACTGCTAATGTTGCATTACTGATAATCAAACTAATGATGGTGTAACAGGTTTATTTTGCTCCGTGGCTGCTCTGGTTTCTACTCTTATGCCATTTATGAGCATGTTGGTTCACCTGAGTGGCCTGCTTTTAGCATCGGTGAAACTAGAATAGCATTCAAGCTTCGGAAAGATAAGTAAGAAGAATTTTTTCCTCCTTTTTCTACCCTAATGCTTATGTAGTGGTTGGTAAGAAGAAGTAGTTGCATCCGATGACCCATCGGAGGCAAAATACTTGGTGATTCTTCCCATCTGTCCTAGCCTTGGTGGTCGCTGGACAGATTTATCCGGTATCTGTGTTGATGGTAGGTAGTAGATAACTCATGGAAGTAGTCGAGGTACAAGTTGTCCAGGACACCACGATTATAAGATAAAGAAAAAACTAGTTGGATAAATTCATTTTGGAAGACATACTCAATAGAATTTTCACTTAGTTAGACGTCAATTGCTCTTTGGTCCATGTGTCAAATATTTATCAGCTCCGTAATCACAAGTTCATGATAATTTTGGTACTTTCACTGGATAGGTTTCACTACATGGCTGTGGCAGACAATAGGCAAAGATTCATGCCTCTACCAGATGACCGAATGCCTGCAAGATGCCAACGCCTTGCCTTTGCAGAAGCGGTCCTTCTGAGCAATCCTGTGGAGCCAGAGTTAAGAGGAGAGGTAACTCTCGTTTTTTTGATTGTTTGGTTTCTTCAACTTCACTAGAAAATAAATATCCCACATAAGGATAAAAGGGATGTCTGGTGCATGAATCAGTCCCGAGTTCACTCAGGGTTCGGGGTAGGGACGCACCCTAATGGATCGGATATAGGCAACCTACCTGACGCAAGCTTAGTGGCTGGTTCACGGCTCCCTTCATATCCCACATAAAGATCTGGATTCAAGTTTCCTAAACCATACTTGTAATGTTGTATGTTTATTACCAACCCATTGATACTTGATTGAATAGATGAACACATGGGGAATTTCTTTTTGATATTCAGTTTCCTAAAAGGTTTCTTGGTATAGAATTTCATAGATTCGTCAACGAGGTTTATATTTTCATGAGAAAGAATAATCAATCTGATGATATTCCTTAGTAGTTAATACAGATGACAGGTTAAAAGTTTATTCATGTACCAATTGAGAACTTTTTAACATTAATTCATGTTGACATATATAGATCCTCGAGAACTATTAAACTGCTATAGAAAAATAAACAGTGCTTTGATTCATCCCCTGCACACAGGTCGATGACAAATACCAGTATTCATGTGATAACAAGGACAACAAGGTCCACGGCTGGATATCTATGGATCCACCGGTGGGATTCTGGCAAATTACTCCGAGTGATGAATTTCGATCTGGTGGACCTGTCAAACAGAACCTCACATCCCATGTCGGTCCAACTACCTTAGCTGTAAGAGCTTACTTCTAACTCATTAGTTTTAGTCTTTTACCATGAACATTTTTAACAAGATGGATGAATTCACAAATAGGATATGTTTCCGTGGTTATTCATTTAGTCATTTAAAGGGAAAATTGTGATATTCTCAGATGTTTCTAAGCTCTCATTACGCTGGGGATGATCTGACACCAAATTTTGCTCAAGGAGAAGCCTGGAGGAAAGTTTTTGGCCCCGTGTTTATATATGTTAATTCTGTTATGCCTGGGGAGGATCCTGTTGCTCTATGGGATGATGCCAAGATACAGGTTTGGCAGTGAAATGATCTGAAATTTACTTCAATTTTTGTGTGTGCTTGATGTCAAAGTACTTATATCGGCTACTGATGCAGATGCAGCATGAAGTTCAAAGCTGGCCTTACAGTTTTCCAGCTTCAGAAGATTTTCCATCAGCAGATCAAAGGGGCAATGTTAGTGGTAGACTTTTGGTTCAAGACAAGTAAGGACATCACGAATTCCTCATTGGATTTATATTTAGCTTTGTATTCAAGCAAAAAGTTAATATGGTTTTCTAAAGTTTGTAAACTACTTTTGCCAGGTACATTAGTGATGATCATATACCTGCAAATGGTGCTTATGTCGGCCTTGCTCCACCAGGAGAAGCTGGCTCCTGGCAAAGAGAATGCAAGGCATTTTCTCTAACCTAATAACTCTGTTTCATCAACAAATTAAACATGCTTCCAAAATATTTGCATAAAAGGAGAACTTAAACAAGCCGGCATACCCTGTCCCGAAGTTGGAAGCTCTAAATGATCTTACATATCGGTGTAAATTATTTAGCTAATTTGAAAATTGAAGTCGTGGTATCTTCTGTTTCAGAACTACCAATTTTGGGCTAAATCAGACGATAATGGATACTTCTCCATAAACAATATACGTGTTGGTGACTACAATCTTTATGCATGGGTACCTGGATTCATTGGGGACTATCTATATGAGACTCCCATTTCCATAACTCCAGGTTTTGACTCCAAGTTTACTTCTCAATACTACTCCTATTCCTTGACCAAACACACTGAATTTCATGGATTGTGCGGTAAATAAGAACAGGTTGTAATATTGACGTGGACGAAATTGTATATCAGCCTCCAAGAGATGGCCCCACATTATGGGAAATAGGCATTCCCGATCGTACTGCAGCAGAATTTTTTGTTCCTGAACCCAATCCAAAATTTATTAACAAGCTTTTCGTCAATCATCCTGACAGGTTATTTAATGCCTTTATGTATTGGCCTTATTTTTCGGTTTGTCTGGAGTAGAATAAACTCCTTTCTCTTTCACAAAATTCCTCACATCTGTCCAGTAAATATACACATTGAGATTTAAGAATAGCGTCTTCATTATTGTCTTTACAGGTTTAGGCAATACGGATTGTGGGATAGGTACTCTGAGTTATATCCAACGGATGACCTTGTGTATGTAGCTGGAGAAAGTAACTATAGCAAAGACTGGTTTTTCGCTCAGGTTCCAAGGTCAGCTATTCAGCAATCTGATGAGTTGAAAACTGAAAGACTATGCTAAGTTCCTCGTTTTCACCAACATTTACCTGGATATTTTAGTATTTCACCGTCAAATATATTGCAACTTTTCAAAAGAGTGTCATATAAATTGGTCGCTCAACAGCTACAAAGCAGAATTGAGTAGAAAACATCTTCTGCATAAATTATGGCGAAGTACAGTGTCACATACTGTTCTCTCTTTTGTAATTACCAGCAAATATGGTTCTTTGCAGGAGAAAAGAGGACGGCTCATATCAAGGAACAACATGGCAGATCCGATTTAAACTTGATTCAGTCAATCAAGGAGGAACGTATAAATTGCGCATCGCAATTGCATCTGCAACTTTAGCTGAAGTGCAGGTACACCGATCCCTATTGATGACAACATTTCTCCTATTTGGTTTGAGTATATAACTCAAATTTAATCAGAATCGCACTTCTACAACCAGAATTAGTCTTTGATTCGTGTACGAAAATCGCTTTTTGGCAAATAACTAACTTTTGTTCAATTGAAATTGCGTAATTTGTACTCAATTACTCCCTCTGTTTCATTTTATATGTCTTAGTTTGACTGAACACGGAGTTTCAACAAAAGTAATTATGGAAGACTTTTGAATGTTGTGATCTTTAAGTAAATGTGTATAACGTACCAAAATGTCTTCGACACTTGTGATCTTAAACATGCCATGTGGAATGCTGGAATTAAACAATTACTACATATAGGAAGTAGCATTCTTTTTGCAACAGATTAAAACGGGAAGTAAGACACATAAATTGAAACAAATAGAGTATATACTTTCTAAATGGTCAAAAACATAATCAGAGTTCAAGCCAGAAAGTCCCTTACTGTGTTCTGTATTTGCAGGTTCGGGTGAACAATCCGAGCACAAATCGACCTCTATTTACAACCGGATTGATTGGAAGAGACAACTCAATTGCTAGGCATGGAATTCATGGCTTATATTGGCTGTACAGTATAGACATACAGGGAAATCAGCTAGTGCAAGGGGACAACACCATTTACTTAGGCCAACCAAGAAACCAAAGTCCTTTCCAGGGGATTATGTATGACTATATTCGTCTCGAAGCTCCACCAAACTAACCAATGTTTCAGAATTCCACTTCTTGTACAGAGCTCAAATAATTCTAATCCAAAGTAAAGAATGTAGTATTATTGTTAACTGTTTGACTTGTATTATCAGGTTAGTATTAACTTCTGGTTTGAGAAGCAATAAAATTCCACGTTTTGTTCTATACATAGAATTGTTCCAATTACTTATGTAGCATCCTGATTGTATTACTAAAGCTTGCATCTGCAAATAAGAAAAGTTTCCTTCACAAAATTGTTCAGATATCGTAAACGAATTAATACAAATTTCAAATCAAAACTTAAAATTTGAAGTCTAAATTGCATGGCCAAACAGGCCCAAGTCTATCTCAGGAATCTCCTTGGGATGAATTTGGAATATTTGAGGATGACATGATTCAATATTCAAGTTTTCTTCTTTATTGAGTTCTAGAAAAAAAATAAAAAAATTAAGCATGTCCATTGTAAAGTAAATAAATTAACTATAATACTCCCACCGTCCCAAAATAAGGGTCGCTTTATGTAATTTCACTGCCATTAAAAAATGGGGCAGCCGGCGCACTAAAGCCCCTGATATGCGTACCGGACCACAAGGTTCTATTGTAGGCAGCTTCACCTTACATTTCCGCAAGGGGCTATTTCCACGCTTGAATCCATGACCTTCTGAACACATGACAACAACTTTATCAATTACTCCAAGGCTCCCCTTCATTTCACTGCCATTAATAAACGTAAGGGCTATTTCCACGCTTGAATCCATGACCTTCTGAACACTTGGCAACAACTTTACCAGTTACTCCAAGGCTCCCCTTCGTTTCACTGCCATTAATAAATACACAGTATAGTTTACTAAGTTGCCCCTTAGATGTTTTCTTGAGCATTGAGCACTATTGAGTAGAAATAGTTCTTTAATATATGTGCAATACTATTTTTTGTTTTGATTTCCAAAAATACACTTATTTTGGGATTTTATTTTTTTTAACTAAAGCAACACTTATTTGGGATGGAAGGAGTACTAGTATTCTGAAATTCTCACTATTGTCCCACACATTAGTCATGAAGTCATGAACACTTTTTACACGCTACAAAATATGTCCAATTGTAACAAACGGCAAGATGAGGTAAACAGTCTCACTTGTTTTTTCCCTCTTTCCATGTCATACTTTTTGGACTTGTATCATATCTTGGGGGAGTAAAGGTTAGGAAATTTCATTTTTGCAGTTGTTAACAAGACATCCATACAACAATTGATCAATTATGGCTCCAGGAGTACAGCTTCACATTCAGGACGATCGCCACGTAAGCTATACATAACCCATGCTATCATTTTGTAGAATATATATGTTCTTTCATATGACTATGTACCCGTGGACAAAAGTGGAGCCAGGATTTGAAGCTTATGGATTTTGGATTCTAATCTTTTAAAGTATAGGTAAGCGTATTAAGTACTAATATGTACGTAATATTCTTCAGGTAGTTATGGACAATGGCATTCTCCAAGTGACTTTATCAGTACCAGATGGCATTGTAACTGGAATCACATACAATGGCATCGACAATTTGCTTGAGGTTCGAAATAATGAAACAAACCGAGGGTAACTAACTCCATCTGCAATTTCTTTAGCTCAAGTTTACTATAATCACTGTCGGATCCAGAATTTTGAGTTTAAGGGTTCTGAATTTTAGGAAAAACCGTTTACCAGATTCTGAAATGTGGAGTTGATTTGTGCGTGTAACTAGAACTCTAGCTCTACTACCCGGACTGCAATGAAATAAAATAGCCACTATAAGTTACATACTGGTGAAGGGAAAAAAAGAGATCAGATACTAACTTCCCTTTTTTATCATGAAAATGAATCAACTAATTTCTCCTTGTGAATGTGAAAATGTGTAATGTTTTTCTTTAGATATTGGGACGTTGTCTGGAACTCGACAGGAACTAAAGGAAAATTTGAAAGGTATATATATAGGGAAAAAGAACCTCGAAGAAAAATCTTATTTTGTCAACCTCGAAATTGTTTGAGCAATGAAATTGTGTCACTTTAATAATGTAGGCTCAAATGCACAACCTATAAGGTCATATTGGAAACAGATGATCAAATAGAGCTGTCCTTCTCAAGGACATGGGATGTGTCGCTTCAGGGCAAACTTATTCCCCTGAATATAGACAAAAGGTTCGGTTTTTTCTTTTGCTTCTTTAAATATATCTTCCTGTTTGTTATATATATATATGTGATGACTAATCAGATGGATGGTGTTCAGGTTTATAATGCTCAAAGGTTCCTCAGGCTTCTATTCTTATGCAATTTATGAACATTTAGAAGGATGGCCTGGTTTCAACCTTCACGAGACTAGGATTGCATTCAAGCTCCGAAAAGACAAGTAATACTCACTTTCTCTTTGTCCATGTACTTTTTATCCGGTTGTCATATCTTATGTAGAACTTCATTTGCAACTTTTAAGAGGGATATTTTATTGTCTAATCTTGAACACCGACCAGGTTTCATTACATGGCCATGGCAGATAACAGGCAGAGATGTATGCCTTTACCTGATGACAGGTTACCACATAGAGGACAACCACTTGCTTATAAAGAAGCAGTACTACTTGTCAATCCCATCGAGCCTGAGTTCAAAGATGAGGTGCCTTTTTTCTTCAATCATTTGTTGAAATATTATTTAACTAAGTAAAAAGTGTGCTCTATCTAGCAACATTAGGTTTAGATGAGATGGTTTTACATGCTTCGGCATGGTATCAGAGCATACATAGAACAATACTTATAAATTGCTATAGCAAAATGGTCAGTGTTTTGATTTATCCCATGCACACAGGTTGATGATAAATACCAGTACTCATGTGATAATAAAGACAACAAGGTCCACGGCTGGATATCTATGGATCCACCTGTGGGATTCTGGCAAATTACTCCGAGTGATGAATTCCGATCTGGTGGACCGGTCAAGCAGGACCTCACATCCCATGTTGGTCCAACTACCTTAGCTGTAATGTGCTTTCTTCTAACTCATTAGTTTTAGTCTTTTTTCATGAACATTTTCAACAAGATGTATAAATTCACAACTATAGGATACTTTTCCATGGTTATACATTTAGTCGTTTAAAGGTGAAATTCTGTTACTCTCAGATTTTTCTAAGTCCCCATTATGCTGGACGTGATTTAATTCCGAGGTTTGCTCAAGGCGAGGCCTGGAAGAAAGTTTTTGGCCCCGTGTTTATATATGTTAATTCGGGTATGCAAGGGGAGGATCCTGTTGCTCTATGGAATGATGCCAAGATACAGGTTTAGCTGTGAAATGATCTGAAATTTACTCCAAATTTTTTTGTGTGCATATGAAGTCTAATTACTTATATCGGCTACTGATGCAGATGCAACATGAAGTTCAAAGCTGGCCTTACAGTTTTCCAGCGTCAGAAGATTTTCCATCAGCAGATCAAAGAGGCAGTGTTAGCGGTAAACTTTTGGTTCAAGACAAGTAAGGACATAACGCCTTTCCTCTTGAAAATCGTATTCAAACTAAAAGTTAATACGATTTTCTAAAACTTTTTAACTATTTTTGATAGGTACATTATTGATGAACATATACCAGCAAATGGAGCTTATGTTGGGCTTGCTCCACCAGGAAAAGCTGGTTCCTGGCAAAGAGAATGCAAGGTTATTTTTGCTAACCTAGTTATTTGTCAACAAATTAAACATGTTTCCAAAATGTTTGCATAAAACTGCTAGGCAACAGGACTTCCAGTACAGTGCTCCTGGATGATTTCAAGATAATTGTGAACTTGAATTAAGATCAAAGAACAAGCTGGGAAATCCTGTCATAACGTTGGAAGCTCTATTTCGGTGTAAATGATTTAGCTAACTCCAAAATTTGAAAAGGAAGTGTTTTCTATTTCAGGACTACCAATTTTGGGCTAAATCAGACGACAATGGATGCTTCTCCATAAACAATATACGTCCTGGTGACTACAATCTTTATGCATGGGTCCCTGGATTCATTGGGGACTATCTATATGAGACTCCCATTTGCATAACTCCAGGTCCTAACTCCATGTTTACTTTTCAATTCAACTCTTACTAATCAAACAAAAGCTCTGAATCTTGTCTATGGAAACAGGTTGTAATATTGATGTAGACGAAATCGTATATCAGCCTCCAAGAGATGGCCCGACACTATGGGAAATAGGCATTCCTGATCGTACTGCTGCAGAATTTTTTGTTCCTGAACCCAATCCAAAATTTATCAACAAGCTTTTCGTCAATCATCCTGACAGGTTATTTAATGCCTTTATGTATTGGCCTTATTTTTAGTTCCCTTTAGAGTTGGATACGGAATTATAAATTAACTCCACATAGTTAATACAATTTTGTTCTCTTTATTAAATGTCATTACATCACATCTATCGTCTTCATTATTGTCTTTACAGGTTTAGGCAATATGGATTGTGGGATAGGTACTCCGAGTTATATCCAACGTATGACCTTGTGTATGTAACTGGAGAAAGTGACTATAGCAAGGACTGGTTTTTCGCCCAGGTTCCAAGGTAAGCTATTCAGCAATCTGATAAGTTGAGAACCGAAATACTATGTTAAGTTTCTCGTTTTCACCAACATTTCAAACGAGTGTCTAAACGCCTCCTCCTCCTTCTCATCCCTACAGCCACATAGCAGAATTAAGCAGAAAACATCTTATGCATCAATTCTTTGTAGGAAAAAAGAGGATGGCACATATCAAGGAACGACATGGCAAATCAGATTTAAACTTGATTCAGTCAATCAAGGAGGGACATATAAATTGCGCATTGCAATTGCATCTGCAACTTTAGCTGAAGTGCAGGTACACTTATCCCTATTGAATTATACTACTTGAATTAATCAGAAAAGCACTTCTATAACTATAGTCTTTGATTAGTGCATAAAATTCAAACCATAAAGTCCCTTACAATGTTCTTGTACTTGCAGGTTCGGGTGAATAATCCAAGCACAAGTCGACCTCTATTTACAACCGGACTGATTGGAAGAGACAACTCAATTGCTAGGCATGGAATTCATGGCTTATATTGGCTGTACAATATAGACATACAGGGGAATCAGCTAGTACAAGGGGACAACACCATTTACTTAGGCCAACCAAGAAACCAAAGTCCTTTCCAGGGGATTATGTATGACTATATTCGTCTCGAAGCTCCACCAAACTAAGCATTGTTTCAGATTTTACTTTTTGTACATGCTCAAATAATTCAAATCCAACGCAAATAAGGTAGTGATTGTTAACTGTTTGATTTGTACTACCAGGCCAGCGTTAACTTCTGGTTTGCAACAGAAAAAATTTCCATTTATGCAACATCATGATTGTATTCTTAAGCTTGCATCTGCCAATAAGAAACTTTCCTATCACAAATAGTTGAACGAGGATAAAGGGCAGCTCGGTGCACTAAAACTCCTACTATGCGCAGGGTCCGGAAAAGAGCTCGACCACAAGGATCTATTGTATGCAATTTCACCTTGCATTTCGGCAAGGGTTTTTCCAAAGCTTAACCCGGGACCATGACAACAACTTTACCAGTTAATCCCTTAACTAAATAGTCATTATCTCTGAATATTATGTTATAGTTTGAACAGCCAATATTGGGTAGTAGCACACAAAAAATCACAAGCAGTGTGTCTAATTAGTCTATCATTTTTGTCGTTTTCTCTAAATGTATAGACGATTTTGAAATGGCTAGAATATGGAAATTTGGATAATTTTAGGTGCTTTTATTTTCATTGAAGCAAAACGAAATATTTGACTATTGAATGTAAACCGTAAATAGGCGATTATTCGTAGGGGAAAAGACGGAAATAGCCAGTCGGCTGAAAAAAAGATACAAAATGGCCAAGGAATTTCAAAACCCCATTTCTAGCCATTTGGCTATTGGCTGAGACCTTTTCTCCTTTTTTTTTTTTTTGCGGCTATAATATTTTTTTTTAAATAGATCGTTATATTTTTTGACAGAGTCAGCTGCCTCATTCTTTTTTTTATCATAAAATTTCATATTTTTTTCTTTTTAACCATTAAATATATAATATTGTAATTGCTACTTTTTTCTTATTAATTAGATACAAAACAATGTATATTTATTTGTTATATAAAAATTCATTCCTTTACCTTTTCCGATAGTCCAATTTATCTTCTCATTTTACAAATTTTATATAAAATCTCCAAAAATATGAATTCAATTAGCCTCCTATAGTTTTTTTTTTAATTGTAAATTTACTCAAAATTGATACAAAATAATGGCTTCAGCTTCAATTTTAGTTCCAATAATGATAAAATACGGAGTTGTATGAATGTGCTATATGTACAAAAAAACATGCACAAATTTCAATCTATCCATTTGAAAAGGTGTAAGAATCTGCTATATGTACTATATTAATTTGGTATAGCTACTGTATATGCTTGCACAAATTTTCTCCGTAAAAGGTGTATTTATGTGATATATATACTGTATCAACGCGGTATAAAAGTGTATCAATCAAGTATCAATGCGGTATAAAAGTGTATCAATCTAGTATAAAAGTGTATCATTATGGTATAAAAGTGTATCAATTGGGTATAGAGACTGCATGCAATCGCCGGACCAAATGACTAAAAAGAGAAATAAATTGGGCCGACTAACTCTAATTATACACATTTTAAAATTGTGGCTCGTTTCTTTTCAAAATGGCCAGCCCATATCCTTTTCCCCTTATTCGTATAAGTGACTCTTTTCAAAGTGTCCTAAATATTTAGTCGTTGAATTCTCCACTTATTTTATTATTTTTAACTTTTTAATACCTAATAAAACTTTTATTCTTTATTATGCCCATATAAATAACATATCAAATAAAATTTGTGATGTACATCAACATAACTTTTAATGGATTGAAATGAGCTGAGTTAATAAATAAGAGAACCAATAACCAGTGGTGGACTAGGGATTTAGGGTAGTCGGTGGCAGGTAGGTTCGAACACACATATTGACCCCCAAAGCTTTAAGGTTTCACCTGGAAATCGAAGCACTTGACTATCCTCTTGGTTTCAAGGGTGCTCTTTACATCCTATATAAATTTTTATATATTTCTTTTATAATTATACTTAGTTTACATTGAATTTGGGTGCCGGAGCACCACAGAATTGCATATAGGTCGGCCACAGTCAATAACATGTTCTAATTTAAATGAATTAGGCTAATTATGTCTACATGGGATAATTTACACTTGAAATATATGTGAATAGAATTTAAGTTCCTTCCAGCATACTAACATCACAATATTACATGCAATTCTTAGCGACCTTAGTTATTCTCCCCTTGACAATTTTGTTCAACTTTGACCAAGTTATTTTTTAGGCTATGTTTCTATTGAGAAGTAGAGATATTTTTAACAGATCTTCAAATACTTGCATCAATGCATAAATTTCTTGATTGCTTCCTTGACCGTGTGGAATATGGATTAGCATTATGTCATTCTTACAAGTGATGACCCACCCAGGATTGTTATGTACCGATTTAGAGATCAAATATAACATGTTTCTTTTGAGATAATTTAACCAAGTGGTGAAATCCGGTATAAAAAAACGACAGTCCGATGCACTAAAGCTTCCGCTATGCACATGGTCAGAGGAAGGGCCCGGCCACAAGAATCTATTGTATGCAGCCTTACCTTGCATTTCTGCCGGGGGCTGTTTCCAAGGCTTGGACCCATGACCTTTCGATTACATGGCAGCAACTTTACCGGTCATTCCGAGGCCAATGAAAAATCCAGTTAATTTAGTCATCAAAATGGTTGCCTTTCACACTTCTCTAAAGTCCAACAAAAGTAACAATTGTGAGATTCTCAGTATTGTCGCACATGATCAGTTGGCATACTTCAGCATGGCAACTCTTACACGCTAAATAAATAAATAAGTGTAGTTGTACCAAACCAGTGTTCACGAGTAAGCTAAGCTGAGATCATAAAAAATAACTTGCTTTCTTTTCTTTTTTTCGTTTTTAACATTTCACCTTTTAGGTGAGTCTTGGAGAATGGTAAAGTTGTCGAGTGTGACAACAACCAATAATGCTTGTAGTAGAATAGGTTGTCTATGTCACGCCCGTGATGCTGCCCCTTCCCGGGCCCTGTATGAATGCACGAAGCTTTATGCAGCGGGCTGCCCTGAACCTTTCAAGGAAAGGAAAGCATAGATTAAGACATGCATATTAACACATACCTAACATGCTTCCACTTCTTGCTAAACTGCAAGAAGAGCTAAGCAATCTCTCTTGTTTCTTCTTTTCTATGTCATACTTACTGGATTTTCGTATCTCGAGGATATAAATAAAGCAAAGAAATTTCATTTTTAGTAAAGATAAACTAGATCAATTATGTCTCCCGGAGTACAGCTTTACCTTCCCGACGACCACCATGTAATATAATCTATTCGTAACTGTATCATTTTGCAGGAAATATGTTTTTTTCTTCATATATATGACTATGTTCTAGCTAGTGGAAGCATATAACTTGTACTTGAAAAAAGAAGCTTAATAGAGTATCTAGATTAGTGTGTTCAAGTATATGATCAAAGCTATTAAGTTTGTTCATTAAGCAATACACATATGATGCGGTTTAATAATAATGAAGATTCTTGTATAATTATGCGCACTAATTAATTCTAAGGTACTTAAAATTCTTCAGGTGGTGATGGACAATGGTATTCTACAAGTGACTTTATCAGTACCGGATGGCATTGTAACCGGAATCACATACAACAGCGTCGACAATTTGCTTGAGTTTCTAAATGATGAAACAAACAGAGGGTAACTCCTCTGCCAACTCTTTAGCTCAAGTTTCCTACAATGAGATAAAATAGCTCTGATATTTTTAAAGCGAAAACTAGGAAGAAGAAGAGATCAAATACTTAAAGTTCTCTTTTGTTTCTAGATACTGGGATGTTGTGTGGAGTTCAGCAGGGACTACAGGAACTACAGGAATATTTGAAAGGTACTTTTATCCTCAGCCAAATCCTTGACCATAGGCTTTCCAAAAACTATTTGTCAACCAAAAACGTTTTCACCAATAAATAATGTAGGCTCATATGCACAAACTATAAGGTCATATTGGAAACAGATGATCAAATAGAGCTGTCCTTCTCAAGGACATGGGATGTGTCTCTTCAGGACGAACTCATTCCCCTGAATATAGACAGGAGGTTGGGTTTTTTCCTTCGTTAAATATTTGTTTTGCATTTTTTGATGAGAAAATGAGATTATATATACTTATGACTAATCAGAAGGATATGATGTTCAGGTTTATAATGCTTAAAGGTTCCTCAGGCTTCTATTCATATGCAATTTATGAACATTTAGAAGGATGGCCTGGTTTCAACCTTGACGAGACTAGGATTGCATTCAAGCTCAGAAAAGACAAGTAAGTTTCACTTTTTCTTCATCCATCTACTTTTTATCTAGTTGTCATGATCAGTGACGGACAGTATTTTCACCAATGGGTTTAAATGTTATATATATACTCTGTGATTTTCATGCGAAGGAGATTCAAATGAATCTGCTACCAGCTACCACCTTCTATAGACCTATTCGCTAACAGTTTTTTAATGGCACATTCTTTTATAGTTCTCATACTTACGAAATGATACATAAATATAAGTGATTAATGGTTTGTGTACATCAAAGACACATTGTCAATCTCTTATGTATAGCTTCATTCACAATAATTAAGAAGGATGGTTTATTGTCTAATCATGAACATCGACCAGGTTTCATTACATGGCTATGGCAGATAACAGGCAGAGATACATGCCCTTACCTGATGACAGGTTACCAGATAGAGGACAACCACTTGCTTATCCAGAAGCAGTCCTGCTTGTCAATCCCATCGAGCCTGAATTCAAAGGCGAGGTGCCTATTTTCTACCAGTCATTTCTTGGGATATAATTTAATTTAAGTAATTTAAAATGTGCTCTAGCTAAGTCTATATTTATCGATTTCATATGGAGTCTTGAATGATAATGCCATCAGGTTGATGACAAGTATCAGTACTCAAGTGAGGACAAAGATCTCAAGGTCCATGGATGGATTTGTATGGATCCATCACTAGGATTCTGGATTATTGTTCCCAGTGACGAATTTCGATCTGGAGGACCCCTTAAACAAAACCTCACTTCTCATGTTGGTCCAACTGCTCTTTCTGTGAGTAAACACAAGCCCTGTATTTGTATTAAGAAATTCACTAAATATGTACAAAAATGATATTCAGAACTCAAGTGCTAACACCTGACGTCGCTGTTCTAGAATTTAAAATTCAATAAGTTTATATGCTGACTCCACTTCTGTTTGCAGGCGTTTCTCAGTGCTCATTATGCAGGAGAAGATTTGGTTCCAAAGTTTGGACAAGGGGAGCCCTGGAAAAAAGTGTTTGGACCAGTTTTTATATATCTGAATTCTGTCACTTCAGGGGAGGATCCCCTTACTCTGTGGGAGGATGCTAAAAAACAGGTATAATTAACCAAACCCGTCTTTTTAATACAACAAAGCGAACATACATGATATATTTAAGCACTGAATGCAAAAACCAGATGCTGACAGAAGTTCAAAGCTGGCCTTACAGTTTTCCATGCTCTGAGGATTTTCCATCATCGTCTCACCGTGGTAATATAAGTGGAAGGATGTTAGTCCTTGACAGGTATTACTTGCATATTTGTTTTACTGTTACTCAGGGAAGGGGCTAGTAGGTCGGTCACCTATAGGTTCGGAAACCCTAATAACTTCAATCCAAAGCACAATATTTGTATAACATCAATCCAAACACGCTATTTGTATTAAAAATCCACTGAATATGTATACAATTTAAATTCAGAACTCAATTACTAGAACCTGATGTGGCTATCCTAGAATTTACAACCTATAATCCTGGCTACGCCTATGCTGTTACCAAATTTTCATTGTTCTTTTGGAGGATCTATTTACTCTATGGTCATTAGCTCTACTTATATTTCTCCTTTTTGTACTAAGATACTTCAAGGACGATAAGATACCGGCTTCTGGTGCATATGTCGGCTTGGCTCCACCAGGAGAAGCCGGTTCGTGGCAAAGAGAATGCAAGGTGATTCAGGGGAACATAAGAAGTCAATCAGTACTCGAAAAATACTTTGATTTTTTTCTCTTTTTAACAATTTCAATAGTTAATGTTGATCAGGACTACCAATTCTGGACAAGAGCAGATGAGGAAGGCAATTATGTGATAAGTAATATACGAGCAGGTGACTATAACTTATATGCATTTGTCCCTGGATTCATTGGAGATTACAAAAGTGACGTTAAAATCACAATTACCTCAGGTAATAATTTTCCAATTTGGCAAGTAGACCGCCATTTTCAATCTTTACGAGATCACGAGCTAAAAATAACAAGTTGTAAATCAGGCTGCAGCATTGAGATGGATGATCTCGTCTTTGAGCCTCCAAGAAATGGACCTACACTCTGGGAAATTGGCATTCCTGATCGTTCTGCTCGTGAATTTTACATTCCTGATCCTGATCCAAAATACGTTAACAAACTCTTTATTAATCATCCTGATAGGTAATTAGCTTTCTTCTTCTTCATTGATAGTTTACTTTTTTTTTTCTTTTTATTTCATTGTTCATCATCACCATCATCCTCAGATTTAGACAGTACGGGCTATGGGAGAGATACGCCGATTTGTATCCAAATGGGGATATAGTTTTTACAATTGGAGAGAGTGACTACAAGAAAGATTGGTTCTTTGCTCAAGTCACTAGGTAAATAACAGCTAAATCACTAATTAACATAATATTTTATGTCTTCATTGAATTGGAATGTGAATTTTCTACCTTTGTTCGTGTTTTTTGGGTATGTTAGGAAAAAGGCTGAGAAGACGTATCAAGGAACAACATGGCAAATAAAGTTCAAACTCGAAAATATTAATCAAGACGAAATTTATACACTAAGATTGGCACTTGCATCAGCAGCTCAAGCTGAACTACAGGTACATTATAGCACAATAATGTTAATTTCACATCATCTTTTGATCATCATAACAGTACTATCGAGTCAACGCTAAAGGAAATCACAAAATGTAAATTGTAGGTACGCGTTAATGATTCAAGCACGAATACACCTTTGTTCTCAAGTGGAGTGATAGGAAAGGACAACGCGATAGCGAGGCATGGGATTCATGGACTCTACTGGCTGTTCAATGTGAATTTGCAGGGTTCTATACTTATCGAAGGAGAAAATACTATATATTTAACACAAGCAAATGCAACTAGTCCTTTTCAAGGGATCATGTATGATTATATTCGTCTAGAAGGACCTCCTTCTCGTTACTAAGTCAAATTGTTTGAGAATTCTTTGTATAAATATCTTTTTATTTTTGTTATATATGTCGAAAAAAATATCTCTTTTCTAAGAGTTTAAATGAACACATTGGACGGATCATATTTTCATTGTGGTTAATTCTTACCATCACTAATTTGTTGTGTATAATAAGTCTATCTATATGAGATCAATAGAGCTGAACAAGACAAACGCATCTCAGCCCTACATCTATGTAGTCATCATTTAATAATAGGGTAGTATCGGAAGAAAATGATAAACACAAACTTATTTAGATTTCATAAATTGAATAAGTACATTGAAACAACTATTTTTTTAAGTTGTTTAACCCGACATCATCGGCCCGCCCACCATCATGGGTGTTACATAGTCTGAGAATCAAGGTAGCTTGGAATTAAGTTTTCCCTTATTGAGTATTACGAAACTGTTAGTTTTTAGCTTTGAAATTGGAGAAATAACAGAGAAAGAGTTGGAGAAAAATAAAATACGGCAATAGTATTGTCAAAGAGAATTATTTTATTAATAACTCAAAACATATATTTATAGCTAAATTTCTAACTACACTCCAATTTAAATTGGGATAACTAATTCCTATTTAAATAATAAAGGGACAACTAATTCCTAAGTCACATAGGACTCTAATAATTGAAAATTACTAAAATTATCTACTCCTACTTTATTTCTGAGACATATCTTCAACACTCCTCCTTGGATCAGAAATTGTCTCGGCTTTGACTGAATTTGACCTCTTGAATAAATCTGTCAATTCGTCTTTGTTCTTGCATGACTTATGTGCATCTTCTCTTAGATTAAATAAGAAACCTTTGCTTCTCATATCAATTTGTAAAATCTCAAGATTAATGAAATCAAAGATTCGACAATAGTTATCTCCAAACAATAGTTTAAATCCTTCTTCTTGACCAACACTTCACAAACTTTTTTCAATATCGGGCACGTAAAGGATATTTGAAATTATTTTTGTACCTGAAACTGTTTTGATTGCAACATTCCCTTTTCTTTCTGCAGGAATATAGTCACCATTCTCAATTCTGATTTTCTTATTTTTCTAAGGTAAAAACTCTTAAAAAAGAGTTTTGTCATATGTCATGTGGTTTGTACAACCACTATCAATCATCCAAAAATCAGATTTCTTGGTTGAAGATGTTGCCACAAATAAGTGATCTTCTTCTTCTTCTTCTTTGGTGACTTGGGCTTCTGCTTCATATTTTTGAGATTTGTTTTTGCAAATCACAGCTTCATGACCAAGTTGATTGCAGATCTTACATTCTGCATCTGGTCTATTCCAACATTTAAATGGAGGATGACCTATTTTGCCACAGTGCTGGCAAGGTGAGTAATTATTAACCTTGCTTTGAGTCTTGTGGTTGGCCGCCGAAGCTCCTTCAACCATACCATCCTGTCTCATAAGCCTCCTTTGCTCTTGCGCCTGCAACGTATTTAACAATTCTGCCAAGGTAATCTTGGACAGGTCTTTTGTGTTTTCCAAGGTAATTATTGATACTTCGTATCTTTCAGGCATAGTAACAAGAATTTTTTCAACAATTCTTGAATCTTTAAATTTTGTGCCAAACAATCTTATCTTGTTAACAATGCTAAGAAGTTGGTCTGAGTACTCTTTGACAGTCTCAGATTCCTTCATCTTTTGCAATTCGAATTCCCTTATTAGATTCAACACCTTCATGCCTCGTATTCTTTCATCTTAGGTATATTCTTCCTTCAGATAATCCCAAATTTCTTTTGGTGATTTAAGGGTCATAATTCTCATGAAAATTATTAGAGACAGACTAGCAAACAAAGTTGCTTTTGCCTTTGATTTTCTGATTTTCTTTTCCTTTTGTCTTTTGATCTGGACCACCGTGAGATTATCGGGCAGCGGAATAACATCATAATCCTCCTCCACGGCCTCCCAAAGATCTAAAGCCTCAAGACAAGTCTCCATTCTTATTGCCCAAAGATGGTAATTCTCACCATCAAAGACAGGAGGAGCTATTTGGGAAAAGTTTACAGAATTCATCTTTCTCACAGATCCCTCAAGAAACTGGCTCTTGATACCAATTGTTGGTTTTTAGCTTTGAAATTGGAGAAATAACAGAGAAAGAGTTGGAGAAAAATAAAATACGACAATAGTATTGTCAAAGGGAATTATTTTATTAATAACTCGAAATATATATTTATAGCTAAATTTCTAACTACACTCCAATTTAAATTGGATAACTGATTCCTATTTAAATAATAAAGGGACAACTAATTCCTAAGTCACTATTTAAATAATAAAGGGACAACTAATTCCTAAGTCACATAGGACTCTAATAATTTAAAATTACTAAAATTATCTACTCCTACTTTATTTCTGAGACATATCTTCAACAGAAAACAATCCTACGAAACAATCTTTAAGCATGTCCATTTGAAAAGTAAATTAACTAATATTGTGAAATCCTCAGTGTTGTCCCACATTAGTCATGATGATTTCATGATCATTTGCAATACTGAATTCAGCATGGCAACTCTTACACGCTAAAAAAATATATTTAGCTGTACCAAACCAGTTTTCACGAGTAAGCTAAGTGAGATTTATAATTTGCTCGGGAAAAAAAAGCAGCTCGGTAGACTAAGTTCTCCAGTTCGAAAAGGGTCAGATCACAAGGATTTATTTGTACAAAGCTTTACCCTAATATACATTTCTACAAGAGGGAGACGACCACTGAACAAAGAAAAGGAGAATGTATTAAGTGAGATCCCTAAGTATATAATTCATATCCAACCAAGTGCACCATTTAGCCTCCTATAGCATGGGTGCTAGCAATACCAATTTTAAAAAAATATATACAGAAAATATTTAATTTTACAAGGAGACCACGGGTTCACGTGCTCACTTTACCAGTTACTCAAGACTCTCCTTCTGCCAATTTGTTGAAATCAACAAAAAACACTTACTTTCTTTTCCTTTTTTTCTTTAATTCTTAGCATTTCACCTTTCAAGGAAAGCATAGATTAAAACATATGCATACTAACTGACACATAACTTACATGCTTCCACTTCTTGCTAAACAATCTCTCTTGTTTCTTCTTTCTTATGTCATACTTATTGAACATTCATATCTTGTGGATATAATGAAGCAAAGAAATTTCATTTTGAGTTAAGAAGACGTTCAGAAAACAAGATCAATTATGGCTCCCGGAGTACAGCTTTACCTTCCCGACGATCACCATGTAATGTAATCTATTAGTAATTATGTCATTTTGCAGGAAATATGCTTTTTTTCCCATATATATGATTATGTGCTGTGGAAGCATATCACTTGTACATGAAAAAAGAAGGTTAATTTTTAGATTAGTGTGTTCAAGTACATGATCAAAACCATTAAGTTAAGCTTAAAGATGTTGAAGATTCTTGTATAATTACGCGTACTAATTAATACTATGGTACTTAAAATTCTTCAGGTGGTGATGGACAATGGTACTCTCCAAGTGACTCTATCAGTACCAGATGGCATTGTAACCGGAATCACATACAACGGCGTCGACAATTTGCTTGAGGTTCTAAATGATGAAACAAACAGAGGGTAACTCCTTTGCCTTTAGCTCAAGTTTCCTACAATTAGATAAAATTGCTACTTTATAAGTCGAATGCTTCTGATTTTCCCCGCCAAAAATAGGTAGAAGAAGAGGTCAAATACTGAAAGTTCTCTTGTTCTTTCTTAGATACTGGGATGTTGTGTGGAGTTCAGCAGGGACTACAGGAACTACAGGATCATTTGAAAGGTAGTTTTGCGAGTACTTTAACCAAAAACTATTTTTCGGAACAAAAATGTTTCACCAATGTATAATGTAGGCTCAGATGCACAAACTATAAGGTCATATTGGAAACAGATGATCAAATAGAGCTGTCCTTCTCAAGGAAATGGGACGCGTCGCTTCAGGGCAAACTTATTCCCCTGAATATAGACAAAAGGTTGGGTTTTTTCTTTAAATATCTGTTTGCATTTTTTATTAGTAAATGGATTTGAGATGATACTTGATGACTAACCAGAAGTATTTATGATATTCAGGTTTATAATGCTTAAAGGTTCTTCAGGCTTCTATTCTTATGCAATTTATGAACATTTAGAGGGATGGCCTGGTTTCAACCTTGATGAGACTAGGATTGCATTCAAGCTAAGAAAAGACAAGTAAGTTTCGCTACAATTTCATCCGTTAGTAGGTTTTACAAACCAATCTGTCGACATTTTTTCAATGGCATACCTTTTTATAGTCGAACTTACAAAGTGATGCATATAATAGAAGTCAATAATTGATGGCATACATCATTGACACATTGTCGACTGTTCCAACTTGTTTGGGACTGAGGCATAAGTTGTTGTAAACATTACAGACACATCAAATGTCAAATCTCTTGTTTATAGCTTCATTGACAACAATTGACAAGGTTGTTTTATTGTCTATTCTTGAACCTCGACCAGGTTTCATTATATGGCTATGGCAGATAATAGGCAGAGATACATGCCACTACCTGATGATAGGTTACCAGATAGAGGACAACCACTTGCTTATCCAGAAGCAGTCCTGCTTGTCAATCCCATCGAGCCTGAATTCAAAGGCGAGGTGCCTATTTTTTACCAGTCATTTCTTGAGATATAATTTAATCAAGTAATTTAGAATGTGCTCTAGCTAAGTCTATATTTATCGATTTCATATGGAGTCTTGATTGATAATGCTATCAGGTTGACGACAAGTATCAGTACTCATGCGAGGACAAAGATCTCAAGGTCCATGGTTGGATTTGTATGGATCCATCAATAGGATTCTGGACTATTATTCCCAGTGACGAATTTCGATCTGGAGGACCCCTTAAACAAAACCTCACTTCCCATGTTGGTCCAACGGCTCTTTCTGTGAGTAAATTATCTCAAGCCTTAACACATTCCTGTTCCTGTTTCAACTGTTTCTTAATAAGGTCCCCATACATTACGTTAGCGAAAAACAAGCAAATATCTCCATACTGATGGCAAAATGAATACTGTTATAAATGAATTTACATTATAGTGAATGTCTATCAAGATCTAGTTGATATCTATCGGATTTGAAGTATATTTCTTTTAGTCAGAAACTAGTAGTATTTCCCCTATAAATAAAGGGGTTTTGTTAATTGTATTAAGAATCTTATGATCTCTCATTCCTCATGAGAAATAAAGAAGTCTCCTCTCTTCTCTCTCTATTTATTCTTATTATTCTTTCTTTATTTACTAATTATTGTTGGATTTGATGGATCTGAGAAAAAATAACTGGTTTGGAATCATTTATGTTTTAAATTCATTCCTCAAGAACAATATTATCAAAAGTGATGATAATATGTTGGGTTTAAGTCCCATTGATTTATGCCTAAGACGCCTCTAAGACGCCTTTATAGGGATAAGACATTGAGTTTGAATCTCAATGCAGCATGTTAATGATATAATGATGGTTAATGCAAAATAATATGTATTTCATGAAAAGTCATGAAACATGTATCCTATTGAATATGCTCCATTACTGATGTGAATGTGGTAGCAGTACATAACATATGTCTGAAAGAAAACAAGTTGTTGAATGAATGCACATAAACGTAAAAAGGGGACAAAAATATTTTCACATGCTTGCATGCCTCGATCTTGAAAGAGGTTATAAGCTATCATAATTTGATAGACTTAAGGTACAACTATATTCCATTCCTGGGGAATGAGAAACTTATTAATGCAAACGTGCACTTGATCGTAATGGTATCACAACTCACCTCCGGATGAGGCAGAATAACAAAAAAGAGGCAGAATAACAGAAAAGAATTATTTTAAAATCTACTTCTAAAGTAGTAAATCTGAAATTTATTCATGTAATAGTAAATCTGAAAATTAATAAAGTAAAAGGTTCATGTCATGGTAAACTTGGAGTTTGCTAGAATAAAAGTTCATAAATTGACATGAACGATCGACATTCTACAAATGTGCATACTGAATATTGAACATATATTGAAGAATTCAAAAATTCTTCATGAACTTTAATGTTGCTTGTTCTCGTGATAAGTTGGTTGGACTAAATAATTTTGGGACTGAATCCTTTAAAATCTGAAAAGTATAAAAGGTGAATAAGGGTTCGTTCACCTATCATGTGATATGTTGAAAAGATGCATCAATAAGATGATCAAATGTACATTCATTGTTGATACAAGTACAACTAGCTCAAGACCATTCACACGTAGCCAAGCTCGGGAGTTACAAAAACTTCAAGTCATGTTCATGCAAATGGCCGTGTGTGAGTGTGTAATTAATTAATCTAAGGGATTTTATGTTTTGAAGTATGAAGAGGGGCTTTGAAGTGTAAGTTTATTACACTCCAAAAAGTGTAGTAACACTTTTTTTTAATTACACTCCAAAGCCATACAAGACAAAGGCTAGAATGGTCATTTTTCTTTTATTTTGTGGAGTACTATAAATAGACAATAATAGGGCTATTTGTGGACTTAGTTCATTATTGATATTTTCACTACACAAGTCTTGTAATATTTGAGAACTTCTCTCTCTTGTTCTTGAGAGTGAACCCAAAACTAGACAACAAAGTGTAGTAACACTTTTGTTGTTCTTTGGCTAGAAACTTGGGGTCTTGAGGGTCATGAGTTCCTCTTGATTCAAGTAAGAATTTGGTGTAAATATCTTTTAGTCTTAGGGTCCTAATCTTCATGTTAGGGTTCTTAGATTTTAGGATATTTTGTGTCAAATTACTATCCATCATTTTGTAATCTTGTTGTTTTTATCTTTATATAGTGAAACCATGTGGGGCTCTTTCGATTCACTATAGTTATTGCAATCTTGTGTTATTTATCTATCTTGTTGAAAATTATTGTTGTTTCCTTGAAAACCTAGAGAAGCCGAGTGGGACCTTTGATTCTCTAGTGATGTTGTTCTTGTTGTTCTCTTGATTCCTTGTTGTAAGTTTGAACTTGTATCATTTGATATCAGAGCCATCTTTGATTTTGTTCTAACAAGATCAATCTTGGGCTTGGGACTTGAAAACTACAAAAAAAAAAAACTGAAAACTGAAAAATTCCAGAAACAGTCAAATCTGTCCGTTGTTGTGTTCTTGGCCAAAAATTGTAATCTTATTGTGTCTTGACCAAGATTTTTACTTGTCTTAAGTGTTGTTTCTAGTGTTAGATCTCTTATTCACTAACACTTTGAGTCGATCTAGCTTTGAGCTCTAAAAAAATTGATGTTGTTATTGGAAACTTGAACTTGGTTGTCCATTGTTGAACATTGTTGTTGTGGTGGACTGTTTTGGCTATTGGTTGTTGTTGGTTGTTCTTGGTGTTGTTATTGTGTTCTTGTTGTTCTTCACCCTTTTCATCTTTGTTAAAACAAAAAGTGAACATTAGATCCACAAAAGGTGAAACACCAAGTTGTAGTATTTGTTGATGAAAGATTTGATCACATCACTCAAAAGACTTGACAACCTTTTTTCACCTACTTTCCTTGATTTAAGGACCTTGTTTCAAGGAGAAAGTACCAAAAGGGTCAAGTCTTGTTTTGAACTTGAAAAAAAAAGAAGCTTCAAGACCAAATTTCCCTCCATTAACCAATTTCACCATTTCCAAATTGTAGATTGGTCAAGACTTGAAATTGGAGACTAAAATTTTGACAAAACCAAGGCCAATAGTGGACTGCCACATCACTAAATTACTGTTCATGCAACATTTTGAGTTCAAATTTTAGATTTCTTAGTTTTATTTTATTGTTTCTTAGTTTCGTTTGTTGGTTCGAACACTAATTGACGACCTAGTACATTCCTACTAGCTTGTTAATTAGTCCTTTGAAGCTTAGTGTTCGTGCCAACGTTTATTTGTGTGCTTTTGTCGTTTGAATACATTGTAACTCTTGGCTCTAGTCCGACGAGAATTCTTTGAGTTTCCAGCAAGAATCCATTCAGGACAAGAGCATACTCATACCTTAAGGATTCACGGGTTACTAGCCAATTTACAACACTTGTGGAGATCGAGTGTGAGTGAACCGAAAGAGTGTGAGTGAGGAGAGGGATTTTTAACTAACTTGTTTGTTGTTTGTGTAGGTGATACCTTGACAATGGAGGAAACCACATCTTAAACCGTGGATTCTAATGAAATGGAGAATATGAGGGTTACTCTTGAGGCTATGACCCAAACTCTTGAAAAGTTGAGTACGGAGGTGGGAGCCATAAAAGGGGAAGTGACGACTATTAGTGGGAGGTTAGAACAAGTGGAGAGTCAAAGGAACTCTCGCCCTTCTACTCCTCGATATGTTTCATCAAGTGGACATGATAGAAATTCCTCCGCTACTGTTACTCCCGAAACATGGCCTCAATTACCAAATCCTTCCCTAGCTCCACTAAATGCCGCAAGACAAACCACCCATACCCCCTTAACCCGAGACTCCAATAGAACAACCCATTCCCAAAATCCTTAAGTTCCGTAAGATGGACTTGGATGCCCAATACTTCCACTAAATCCAAACCCTCCCTTCCAAGCTCCACTAAATCGAAGACTACCACCTCCACAAAATCCAATTCCTCTAAATCAAGTTCTAAACGTCCAAAACTATCCCGTCCACTTTGAGGAATATGGTAGAGAGGATTATGAAAGGTATGGAGCCTTTGATGATTCTTACATGAGGAAGGAGGAGATGAGAGGAGGACGTGTGGATCCAAGGAGATACCGAGGGTATGGAGAAAGAGGAATCCGATACCAAGAGAGAGACGTAGGCATCAATACCATCAAATTGAGCCTACCTATCTTTACGGGTGAAAGTGACCCTGAGGTGTATCTTGCTTGGGAGTCGGCGTGCGATAAAGTGTTCCAAGTGAATGTTATCTCGGAGAAGAAGAAGAGTTGTTACGCCATAGCTCACTTTGAAGGCTATGCTAGCACATGGTGGGAATACATCAAACGGTTTGGAAATGAGTTGATTGATGGGCAACCACTACCTTAGTTTCGGTTGAGGTACCTAATGAGACAACGGTACCTTTTCGAGAGTTATCGACATAAGTTGCTTGCTAGATTGTACAACTTGCGGCAAGGTAATCGAAGTGTGATGACATATTATGATGAGTTTCAGCAACTTATGTTAAAGCTTGATCATCGTGGAGAACACATTAGCCATGACATCATTCGGTTCAAGTGTGGGTTGAACAAAGAGATCTCCACTCATTTGACACTTCACAAGCTTGATACCGTCGAAAGTATTTTCCAAGCGACTCTTGAGATTAAAAGGGAACTTAGAGAGAGGTCGTAGTTCAAAGCAAAGGGACAAAAAACCTCGGGTTGGCCGAGGGGCAAGGATATGGTTCAATCCTCTTCGGGTTGGCCCAAAAACAAAGACCAACCCGTCATTACTAGGCTGCCCGAGCCCAAAACAGCCCACAAAATCCCTCCGAGGCAAGAAATTCACAAATATCCTAATCCTAAAGGGTTCCAATGCTTCAAGTGCCAAGGTTGGGGGCATAAAGCCAATGAATGCCCTAACCGACGCAATGTAATCCTAAGGGAAGGTAGGTTGTATTTTCTTGGAGAAGAAGTGGGTATTGAGGGTGATGAGAGTAAGGCCGAGCCTCAAGATGGAGAGACGACCGAGAGGGAGCCACATGATGACGATGATGATTGTGAGTATGCTTATCCATAAGAAGAGGAGTGCGTGATTCCAAACTTTGTAGTGAGGCGTGCCATAATTAGTAAGGCGATAGATGATCCTAGCCAACGGGAGAATTTATTTCATACTAAAGGTCTTGTGAAGGAAAGTGTGTGCCCTATGGTGATAGATAGTGAAAGTTGTGCGAATGTGGTTAGTGTTGCAATGGTGAACTTCTTGAAATTGCTGACTACACCTCACACTAGTCCTTACAAGTTGCAATGGTTGAATGAATGCGGCGAGTTAAAGATCACAAGGCAATGCGTGATACGTTTTAAGGTTGTCAACTACCATGACGAGGTGCTTTGTGATGTGATACCAATGCAAGTTTGTCACTTGTTGTTAGGAAGGCCTTGACAATACGATAGATTGACCAAACATGATGGAAGGTCCAATCGGTATACACTTGAGAAGGATGGCCGAAAGGTTGCTTTTCATTCCTTATTGCCTTTCCAAGTGAATGAATTACACCAAAAAATGCGGGAATTGAGGGGAAAAGGAAAGAAGGCCGAGAGTGAGGGAAAAAAAGGGGAATCCGAGAGTGAGGAAGTAGGGGAAGCCGAGGGGTCCCTAAATTCTAAGGGGCACGGGATCATGGTGATGATGGCTAGGAGGAAGGAACTATTTGTGTATTATGATGAGGACACTCCGATGCTCCTCTTGGCTCATTGTTTTAATACTAACCCCGCTAATATTTCTATTTCTCCTCCTATTTCTCATGTTTTTCAGGATTATGAGGATATTTTCCCAAAGGAATTGCCGAAAGGTTTGCCTCTACTTCGCGACATTGAGCACCAAGATTTTGTGTCGGGCTCATAATTGCCCAACAAACCGGCTTATAGAAGCAACCCGACGGATACCAAGGAATTGCAACGCCAAGTTGAGGAACTTCTCAACAAAGGGTACATCAAGAAGAGCATGAGTCCTTGTGCGGTTCCGGTGCTACTAGTTCCCAAGAAAGATAGGACTTGGCGTATGTACGTTGATTGCCGAGCCATCAACAAGATAACGGTAAAATATCGTCACCCTATTCCTAGGCTAGATGATATACTTAATGAATTGAGTAGTTCATGTTTGTTTTCTAAAATTGATTTGAGGAGTGGCTATTACCAAATCCATATGCAACTGGGTGATAAATGGAAAACCGCCTTCAAGACTAAATTTGGTCTCTATGAATGGATGGTTATGCCATTCGTCCTAATAAATGCTCCAAATACTTTCATGAGGCTAATGAATCATGTGATGAAGCCATTTATTGGAAAATTTGTTGTTGTTTACTTTGATGATGTATTGGTGTATAGTAAGTCCTTAGATGAGCATGTAAAACATTTGCAATGTGTGTTTGATGTCCTCCGAAATGAGAAGTTATATGCTAATCTAGAAAAGTGTTCTTTTGGTATCCATGAGGTTGTATTTCTTGGGTTTGTGGTGAGCTCAAGAGGGGTCGAAGTGGATGAATCTAAGATTGACGCTATTAAAAATTGGCCAACTCCCAAAACCGTAGGAGAAGTGAGAAGCTTCCACGGGTTGGCTAGTTTTTATAGACGTTTTTTCAAAGGATTTAGCACCATTGTCGCCCCCTTGGCCGAAGTTATTAAAAAGGATCGGCCTTTCAAGTGGGGAGATGAACAAGCTAAGGCCTTTGAGGACTTGAAAGCTATGCTCATCTCGGACCCTTTGCTACAATTGCCGAATTTTGACAAGACTTTTGAGGTCGAATGTGATGCTAGTAAAGTTGGCATAGGTGCGGTTTTAATGCAAGAATTAAATCCTATTGCCTACTTTAGCGAAAAGCTCAAAGGATCAACTCTAAACTACTCTACGTACGATTTAGAGTTGTATGCCTTGATTAGAGCCTTCGCCACTTGGCAACATTATTTGTGGCCTAAAGAATTCGTGATCCGAATGGATCATGAATCCTTGAAGCATCTACGGGTACAAGACAAGCTTAACCGGCGGCATGCCAAATGGATTGAATTTCTTGAAACATTTCCTTATGTTATTCAATACAAGAAGGGTAAGGACAATGTGGTTGCTGATGCCTTATCTAGAAAACATGTACTTATGTCCACTTTGTCTTCAAAGTTAATGGGTTTCGAGAGCCTAAAGGCATTGTATCCTGAGGACCCTCACTTTTCTCCTATCTTTAGGGAATGCGAAGAATTGGGTAGGGACAAGTGGGTTTCGGATAGGGGTTCAAATCCCTATGCCAAATTTGATGGTTACTTGGTTAAAGGTAGACGATTGTGTGTACCTTCTAGCTCTTGGAGAGAGTTGTTTGTGAGGAAAGCACACGATGGAGGTCTAATGGGTCATTTTGGGATTGACAAGACCCTCGGGATATTGGAGGAGCAATTCTATTGGCCTAGAATGCACAAGGATGTAGCTAGGATTTGCGGCCAATGTTTAGATTACAAGGGAGCCAAGTCTCGGCTCCTCCCTCACGGGTTGTATGCCCCGTTTCCCACTCCTTTACATCCTTGGCTTGATATATCTATGGATTTTGTGTTAGGATTACCGAGGACTAGACGAGGTAGGGATAGCATTTTTGTAGTGGTTGATCGGTTTTCTAAGATGGCACACTTCATTCCTTGTTCAAAAAGTGAAGATGCATCAAGTGTTGTGTCTTTATTTGTTGAAAATATTGTCAAATTGCATGGTGTTCCGAGGACCATTGTAAGTGATAGGGACCCTAAGTTCCTTAGTCACTTTTGGAAGTCAATGTGGGGTAGGCTTGACACTAGATTGCTATTCTCTACATCTTGCCACCCACAAACCAATGGCCAAACCGAGGTTGTAAATAGGACTTTGGGTTCTATGTTACGATCAATGGTTAAAGGTAAAATGACTTCATGGGGGGACCACCTACCTTTGGTGGAATTTGCATACAATTAGGTTATACACTCAAGTACGGGAATGACTCCCTTTGAGTGTGTATATGGCATCAACCCCCTCACCCCTTTGGATTTAACTTCTTTACCAAGTGATCTTATGATTAGCTTAGATAGAAGCAAGAAGGCCGAATCCATGAAGAAATTGCATAGGAAAGTGAGGTAAAAGCTTGAGAAGAAAAATCAAGAGATTTCTAAGAGAGCAAACAAGGGGAGAAGAAACCTTATTCTTGAACCGGGTGATTGAGTTTGGGTACACCTTAGAAAAGACCGTTTTCCTTCACAAAGGAAAACCAAGTTGATGCCGAGGGGTGATGGTCCCTTTCAAGTACTTGAAAGAATCAATGATAATGCCTACAAAATTGACCTTCCTCCGGAATATCAAGTACACAACGCCTTCAATCTATGTGACCTCTCTCCTATTGCCACGGTTGAGGATGAACATCCACCAAATATGAGGACAAATTCCCTTCAAGATGGAGAGGATGATACAAGTACAACTAGCTCAAGACCATTCACACGTAGCCAAGCTCGGGAGTTACAAAAACTTAAAGTCATGTTCATGCAAATGGCCGTGTGTGAGTGTATAATTAATTCATCTAAGGTATTTTATATTTTGAAGTATGAAGAGGGGCTTTGAAGTGTAAGTTTATTACACTCCAAAAAGTGTTACACTCCAAAGCCACACAAAACAAAGGCTAGAATGGTCATTTTCCTTTTATTTTGTGGAGTACTATAAATAGACAATAATAGGGCTATTTCTTGGACTTAGTTCATTGTTGATATTTTCACTACACAAGTCTTGTAATATTTGAGAACTTCTCTCTCTTGTTCTTGAGAGTGAACCCAAAACTAGACAACAAAGTGTAGTAACACTTTTGTTGTTCTTTGGCTAGAAACTTGGGGTCTTGAGGGTCATGAGTTTCTCTTGATTCAAGTAAGAATTTGGTGTAAATATCTTTTAGTCTTAGGGTCCTAATCTTCATGTTAGGGTTTTTAGATTTTAGGATATTTTGTGTCAAATTACTATCCATCATTTTGTAATCTTGTTGTTTGTATCTTGATATAGTGAAGTCGTGTGGGGCTCTTTCGATTCACTATAGTTATTGCAATCTTGTGTTATTTATCTATCTTGTTGAAAATTATTGTTGTTGCCTTGAAAACCTAGAGAAGCCGAGTGAGGCCTTTGATTCTCTAGTGATGTTGTTCTTGTTGTTCTCTTAATTTCTTGTTGTAAGTTTGAACTTGTATCAATTGTCAACCTACGTTTGACATTCATAAAGTTGTTTGCTCAATAAAATTGAGTTAAGAAGATAATTTTCAGATTGTGTAATCAAAACAATTCATCTTGATGATGATGATTTGACATTGAATGCCTTCAATAAATAGTTAAACCATTACTAATGAGAACAAAGCTTCATGTGTTGGTCTGAGATATGATATGTTGCATACAATAACACTTGTATGCATTAGACCAATAAATTATGATTACTTCTTCCCTCTTAATTGGTTCAAGGCTAGGAACCAACTATTCCATCTAATAGTTTTGATGTGCGGTATACAATTAATGAATATACCATGATGCACAAAGATGGAGGATGTATGTTAGTTTTCCTAACATAAGGGGGAGATTATAAGAAGCTATGGCATATTTTAGGAATTATCATCAGATCCTCATTCAAAAGATAATTCAAGTCGAATACCGAAAGCATATCATATTTAAGTTGCAAGTGCTCCTATTTTGTGTTCCAAAAGGACAAAGTCTATGCATGTGTGAAGCGTGGTAGACCAATCGGTTCCAAATGAAATAATCCTTGAAAAGGATAAGGAGCAAATAATCATAATAAGGAGGCAATATGCTCTTGAAGAGCCTACGACATAACACTTCATGAAACCTTATGAGAGGTTCAGGTACCTGAAAATAATGAAGTGATGAGATCCAAAAATGTCATGTCACACTGTGAACCGATACAAAATGATATATCATCAATATCTTTGATACAATATTTGCGCAATATTGCGAGAAATTATGAGGATCCGGATTCTACGTTTATTTAAGCATACTGACGTAGAAATATTTATTAAGTGACATGAAAGGATACATCTTGGTAAGTGTAAAACTTATTTGATTTGCAGTCTAGACACTTGAAGATGTCACAAATGAAATGTTGAATATTGTCACATGACAAAATTTAAAAGAACACTTTCTAAGGATTCAAAATGTTTGAAGCATATAAAAGTTTCTAGAAAACTTATTTAGAATCCTTATATTGTATAAGCTTATAGCTTGAAAATTATTGGAACTCTTGGAGATTTTTCAAAAGCAATAGATTGCCATATCCTAATGCAAGTGGTGCACTAGTGTATCTTGCAAATACTACAAGGCCTGATATAGCCTTTTCAGTCAATTTGTTAAGCACATATTTCTGCTCTTACTAGGAGACATCAAAATGGGATAAAATACATGAGTTTATTTTATTTTAAAGATTGTAGTCCCAATCTTATTGGTCATGCTGATATTGAGTACTTATTTGACCCGCATAAATCTCGGTCTCAAACATGCAATGTGTTCACATGTGGGGACACTGTCATAGCTTGGAGATATACAAAGCAGTATATCTAGCCACTTCATTGAACCATGATGAGATAATAGCTATTCATGAATCTAGTCGAGAATGTGTGTGATTGAGGTCCATGATATATCTCATTCGAGAAAAATGTGATTTGAAATGTTACAATGTACCTACAGTTTTATACAGAGATAATGCATCATGCATATCACATCTTAAGGGAGGATTCATAAAAGGAGATAGAACGAAGCACACTTCATCAAAGCTTTTCTACATACATGAGCTCCAAAAGAACGGTGATATTAACGTGCAACAGATTCGTTCAAATGACAATGTGGCTAATTTATTCACCAAGTTTCCTTCAATTACAACTTTCAAGAAGATGGTGCACAAGATCGAGATGCAAAAGTTCAAGGATGTTCTCATTAGGGGAGTTAATACGTGTTGTACTTTTTTTTTCTTCCAAGGTTTTGTCCCACCGTATTTTCCTTGTAAGGTTTTTAATGAGGCAGCCGAAATGCGTATTGTTAGAGATGTGTACTCTTTTTCCTTCACTAGATTTTTTTTTCACTGGATTTTTTCTAGTAAGGTTTTAACGAGGCAAATTATCTATCTAGACATTCAAAGGGGGTGTTATAAATGAGTTTACATTATAGTGAATGTGTAAGATCTAATTGATATCTATCAGGATTTGAAGTATTTATCTTTTAGTCAGAAAATAAGAGTTTTTCCTGTATAAATAGAGGAGTTTTTGTTCATTGTATTCTTAATTCTGATGATGTCTCATTTCTCAAGAGAAATAAAGAAGTCTCCTCTCTTCTCTCTCTATTTATTCTTATTATTCTTTCTTTATATTTTATAACAAATACTCCTTTTCCCCCCCTTTATTGATTAGTGCCTAGATATGCTATTTTGCAGATGTTCCACAGTGCTCATTATGCAGGAGAAGATTTGGTTTCAAAGTTTGGACTAGGGGAGCCATGGAAAAAAGTCTTTGGACCAGTTTTTATATATCTGAACTCCGTCACTTCAGAGGAGGATCCCCTAACCCTATGGGAGGATGCAAAAGAACAGGTTTGTTAATAAAACAAGGTGAACATAAATGATATCTTTGAGATTGTTCTTAAGCATGATTATCTAAGCACTTTCTGCAAAAAGCAGATGCTGATACAAGTTCAAAGCTGGCCTTACAGTTTTCCCTGCTCTGAGGATTTTCCCTCATCGTTTCAACGCGGTAATATCAGTGGAAGACTGTTAGTCCTAGACAGGTATTATTTGCTTGTTTTGTTGTACTGTTACCCATGGGTGGCACTAAAAGGTTGCTACAAGTTTAATGGAGCCCAAAAGTTTTAGTCAAATCCTGTATTTGTATTAAGAAATCCACCAAGTATATGTATAAAGATCAAATTCAGAACCTAATTACTAACACCTAATGTCACTATCCTAGAATTTACAACCTATAAAGTTCAAATCCTGACTCCGCCTTTGCGTTTACCTAATTTTCATTTTCTTTTGGAGGATTCATTTATGCTATGGTCATTAGCTCTACTTATATTTCTCATTTTTGTACTAAGATACTTCAAGGATGATAAAATATCTGCTTCTGGTGCATATGTTGGCTTGGCTCCACCAGGAGAAGCCGGTTCGTGGCAAAGAGAATGCAAGGTGATTCAGGGGAACATTGAAGCTCGCTCACTCGAAAACTACTTACATTTTTCTCTCTTCTAACAATTTCAATAGTTGATGTTAATCAGGACTACCAATTCTGGACAAGAGCAGATGAGGAAGGCAAATATGTAATAAGTAATATACGAGCAGGCGACTACAATTTGTATGCATTTGTCCCTGGATTCATTGGAGATTACAAATGTGACACCATAATCACAATTACCTCAGGTATTAAATTTACATTTTTTTTCAAGCTTTTCGAGATTACGAGCTAAATGTAATAAATCAGGCTGCAGCATTGAGATGGATGATCTCGTCTTTGAACCCCCAAGAAATGGACCTACACTCTGGGAAATTGGCACTCCTGATCGTTCTGCCCGCGAATTTTACATTCCTGATCCTGATCCAAAATATGTTAACAAACTCTTTATTAATCATCCTGATAGGTAATTAATTAGCTTTCTCCTTCTTCATTGCTAGTTTAATTTTTTTTTTATTTTTTTATTTCATCGTTCATCAACATCATCATCATCGTCCTCAGGTTTAGACAGTACGGGCTATGGGAGAGATACGCCGACTTGTATCCAAATGAGGATGTAGTCTTTACAATTGGGGAGAGTGACTACAAGAAAGATTGGTTCTTTGCTCAAGTCACTAGGTAAATAACAGCTAAACCAGTAACTATTCCTAATATTCAATTTCTTCATTGAATTGGAATGTGAATTTCCTTCCCTTTTTCGTGTTTTTTGGGTATGTTAGGAAAAAGGATGAGAAGACGTATCAAGGAACAACATGGCAAATAAAGTTCAAACTCGAAAATATTAATCAAGACGAAATTTATACACTAAGATTGGCACTTGCATCAGCAGCTCAAGCTGAACTACAGGTACATTATAGCACAATAATGTTAATTTCACATCATCTTTTGATCATCATAACAGTACTATCGAGTCAACGATAAAGGAAATCACTAAATGTAACTTGTAGTTACGCGTTAATGATCCAAGCACGAATACTCCTTTGTTCTCAAGTGGAGTGATAGGGAAGGACAACGCGATAGCGAGGCATGGAATTCATGGACTCTACTGGCTGTTCAATGTGAATTTGCAGGGCACTATACTTATCGAAGGGGAAAATACCATACATTTGATACAAGCAAATGCAACTAGTCCTTTTCAAGGGATCATGTATGATTATGTTCGTCTGGAAGGACCTCCTCTCTATAACTGAAGCGTGTACTTTTGATTCCTTTGCTTGTAGATATTCATAAATTTTCATGAGCATTAATCATTCCATCATTAACTACCCATTTGTTATGTTTAACTTGTAGTGTTACTTCATACTCCCTCCGTCCCAAATTGAGATGGCACGGCTATTAAGAAAACAATGATTGGTAATATAGCTTTAGCATTTTGCCCCTATTAATTGTGTCATGTTGTTAGTTCCAATATTGACGGAGTTATTATATAGCTGACATTAAAGCACTTTTTGCATGGATAATTAGGATTATAGGATTACCAAAATCTTTGCAATATTTTTCAAGATTTGATAATTCAATGCTAGTAACAAGCATTAATCAATTATTAAGGGTATAATGGAAAAAAAATTGTCTTGATTAATGAAAAAAGAGAAGTAAAATGAGAAATCAAATTAGGAAATTTGGGACGGAGAGAGTATTTAACAATAATATAATTCTAATAGTAGTTAAATTACAACATACTTCCTCCGTTCCATTTTACCCGTTTCAAATTTCCTAATTTGGTGTCTCATTTTACTTGTCCTTTTTTACTTATCAAGACGAGACAATTTTTTTTTCTTTCATATTTTACCTTTTGCATTAATTACTTTTTCTTTAAATTAAAATATAAACATCATTTAATAGGGGTACTATGGTAAACTAACCATGTTATTTATTATTTTTCTTAATAGCTGTGTCATCCCAATTTGGGACGAGTAAAATGGGACGGAGGGAGTACTTATTAGGACTAAAAACAACACATTTTAGTTGAAGTTAAATGTGCTTCATTAAATATCACAAAGACCAAAAACATATTTAAATCGAGGGACTAAAAGCATTATTATCCCCTATAAATACTACTCCTAATCAACTTTCGAGGAATGTGTCAAATTAAACTTTTCTAATTCAACTTTAGAAGTCATACTATCTCTCTCTCGATGATTTTGTATTTAAACTCTCCAAAATGTTTTTTTTTGTAATTGTATTTTCTTCTCTCCTAGGGTAAATTTCACTTATTTATGGTCATGTAACTACTATCACCGTTTTCATAAAAGTCATTTAATTGTCATTTCTAACACAAAAATTACTAAACTTTGAGTATATACTAAGACAAAAATCACACAACCTAAAAACACTAATTTTCCAATGAGAATTACAAAATCTAACAAATAAAATTATAATTGAAAAAGTTGTGGATATGAACATTATAGCAGGTGGAAATATACTAAGTATATTATTGCTGGTGTACTTAACAAATTCTAACGTTTGCTTATAAAGCAAAGCTTTGATCAATTGAATAAATTCGCTATCTTGAAATATCCTCAATGTTTGTCTTATGATTTTATTCTTTTTTTAAAATCTAACAAATAAAAATCTAATTTAAAAAGCTCTGGATATAATTTTTCTTTCTTCCCTATGGCATTCATGTGTCTTTCTTTTTAAAATAAAAATAAAAAATTCTCTTTCTGATATTCTTACTGTATAGTCCTTGTCTTCAAACAGAACTTTACTTCTTGGGCTGAAGATGCTGTCAGAATGACAAAAGTTGATGTTGCTTGCTTTAAGATACAGACTAGGAAATATAGTCCATAATCAATATGATCGTGGCGGATTGGTGAGATTGTTTAGCTACTTTTAATTAGAAGTCTTGATTTGAGTCCTCGGAGAACATCACGTTGGTGTGTCATCCACCCTTAAAAATTTAGAATGAATCTTGTACTGCGCGATTCGAATTAATCGCGAAGCTAAAATTCGGAAAACAACGAAAAAAAAAGCAAGGAAACACTCTCTTCAATGCTTATTAGTTTGATGTATTATTCAACCATTTGCAAAGATTAATTTACAGACTGATTTTAAGCAGAACTGAATTATAAATTAATAATTATAACTGCATGTACCAAGTGAAGTTTCAAGGAAAGAACGCAGCTTTTATTTGCCAGTTACTCTCTCTCTATATTTTTCTTTTAAAAAAATAAAAGAATCACAGAAGAAGATTGTATAAACGTCCGAACTCCTAATGCACATGTCTTTTGTCGATTGAATACGTTAGTATTAGAGGCGAATTCAAGATTTAAACATTTTAAATGCCCCACAATTTTAGCGTATCAATATTTTACGTAAATGGTGTCAATATTACATAGAAAAAGCAATAAGAAATACTCATTATTGATTTTGTAAACAAAGAAGAGTCTAAGATAAGGAAGGTCATGGGTTCTGTTCTACTTAACCACAATCTTTTATTCTTTTAATAATAAAGACTCACTTAAATATTTTCCAAAAGATTGTTAAAGATAGGATGGCAGGATTAATATTTGTACAATTTCTAATTCATATATATACAACAAATATTTTATTTCAGATGCGCCTGAGTATAGACCACCCTACTACCTGCTCCATCCTATTTAATTTTCAAAAATAAACTTTTTTACGTGCCCCGCCCCTTGCCCTTCGACGTTTAAGCATTGCCCTGCCTCATCCTGCTCCAATTGTCATCCTTATCAATGGTTTAAAAGACAGTTTTGAGACTTTTTTCGAGGCAAAGCACTAGCAAAACATCTTGACGCACAGTTGTACGCCTCAGGCGTCTGATTGTACGCACTAAGCACGCCTAACCTTCAACCTTTGAGGCTCGGCTAACAGATTTTAGGTAAATTATGGATTGAATTTCTTAATTAATATTGTTGACGCTTATAATCCTATAATTAATAAATGATGTTTCATAATTTTTTTCATCTATATGAATAAGAAGATTGAGAATAACTCAAATAGCAAGTCATTGCATTGAATATCTACTATTTGAAAGCACCGTGAGGATGAATATCACATTTTATAAAAAAAAAAATACTTAATTAGCCAAATTTACATCTTTACTTATCATTGATCTTCCTATTATTGTCATACATCTCAAAATTATTATGTTTTATCATTTGTCATACATCTCAAAATAATAGCTATTTGAAATGATAATTATCACAAAATATGGAATACCATTCTAATCTAGGTAGTCATCCACTTCAAATCTAATAGTAAGTAAATTATGTTTTATTATCTCAAAATTATCATGAGGGAACTAATAAAGTTTATTATTTATTTTCTTTTAGAGATATAAATTGCATAGTACGATAATAATATATTTTACAATAATGTAACTCGTTTGTTATTTGAAGTATAAATATCAGAGTTTAATTTCATATCATAGTAGCTATTATAACATTTCTTTATATATACTTATAAAATTATATTAAATTTTTTTATTTATATGAGTTCGTTTAACCATATTTTAAATTGTTTACAAATTTTACTTTACAACATTATTTTACTATATTATAAATGAAAAATTAAAAAATTTATAAAATTTAGGCCTCATCGCCCCGTGCTAATTAAAATGCCCCATGCCCCCATCCCACTCCTCCGCCAAAAACACTGATCCCTACTTGTAACTTGTGACCATCGGAATTTGTGAAGACACGATTGGACCTTTCCTTTCTTGCAATTAAAAAAAAAGAGCAACTTTGGCGTAAAGACATTCAAACGTGACCAAATTAAGGAAAAGAAAAAAGAATCCTTCATTGGGAGTTGGGTAATATTGTAATGAGACAACTGATAAATCCTTTTTATTTCTCATAATTTGTTCGGACACAAAATTTAAGAAATAAATAAAATTTAATATTTTTTACCAAATTATTCTTTGTTAAGATAACATATTATTATTATTATTATTTTTAATTAAGGGTGTGTTTGGTATGATGAAAAATATTTTTCATGGAAAATAAGTTGATTTTCTACTTATTTTTTCATGTTTGGTTGGTGAGTGAAAAATATTTTTCGAAAAATATTTTATGGTGTTTGGTTGGTGAGTAGAGAATATTTTTTAGAGAAATATGTTTTAGTATTTGATTGGTGAGTGAAAAAATATTTTTTAGAAAATACTACTAACTGTTAACTAGTATATCAATGCCTCTAACAACTCAACAATTTGTAAGAAATTATTTAAGCATAACAAATAATATCAATATTGAATTCTAAAATACTACAATCACTAAATTAAAGTAACTATTCATTAGCAAATATAGGAGACATTTTTCAATATTTTGTCAGGACAATCTCAAGATACTACAATCAATAGAAATATAATGAAACGACAAGTTTATTCAACCTCATGAAACAAGTTACATCGATGATAAGATGAAATATGCAATTAGCAAAAGTAACATAGGTAGGTCTTTCTCTATGAATATAAAAATAACAACGAGAAAAAAAAGGCAAGGAAATACTCTCTTCAATGCTTATTAGTTTGATGTATTATTCAACCATTTGCAAAGATTAATTTACAGACTGATTTTAAGCAGAACTGAATTATAAATTAATAATTATAACTGCATGTACCAAGTGAAGTTTCAAGGAAAGAACGCAGCTTTTATTTGTCAGTTACTCTCTCTCTATATTTTTCTTTTAAAAAAATAAAAGAATCACAGAAGAAGATTGTATAAACGTCCGAACTCCTAATGCACATGTCTTTTGTCGATTGAATACGTTAGTATTAGAGGCGAATTCAAGATTTAAACATTTTAAATGCCCCACAATTTTAGCGTATCAATATTTTACGTAAATGGTGTCAATATTACATAGAAAAAGCAATAAGAAATACTCATTATTGATTTTGTAAACAAAGAAGAGTCTAAGATAAGGAAGGTCATGGGTTCTGTTCTACTTAACCACAATCTTTTATTCTTTTAATAATAAAGACTCACTTAAATATTTTCCAAAAGATTGTTAAAGATAGGATGGCAGGATTAATATTTGTACAATTTCTAATACATATATATACAACAAATATTTTATTTCAGATGCCTGAGTATAGACCACCCTACTACCTGCTCCATCCTATTTAATTTTCAAAAATAAACTTTTTTACGTGCCCCGCCCCTTGCCCTTCGACGTTTAAGCATTGCCCTGCCTCATCCTGCTCCAATTGTCATCCTTATCAATGGTTTAAAAGACAGTTTTGAGACTTTTTTCGAGGCAAAGCACTAGCAAAACATCTTGACGCACAGTTGTACGCCTCAGGCGTCTGATTGTACGCACTAAGCACGCCTAACCTCCAACCTTTGAGGCTCGGCTAACAGATTTTAGGTAAATTATGGATTGAATTTCTTAATTAATATTGTTGACGCTTATAATCCTATAATTAATAAATGATGTTTCATAGTTTTTTTCATCTATATGAATAAGAAGATTGAGAATAACTCAAATAGCAAGTCATTGCATTGAATATCTACTATTTGAAAGCACCGTGAGGATGAATATCACATTTTATAAAAAAATAAATACTTAATTAGTCAAATTTACATCTTTACTTATCATTGATCTTCCTTTTATTGTCATACATCTCAAAATTATTATGTTTTATCATTTGTCATACATCTCAAAATAATAGCTATTTGAAATGATAATTATCACAAAATATGGAATACTCATTCTAATCTAGGTAGTCATCCACTTCAAATCTAATAGTAAGTAAATTATGTTTTACTATCTCAAAATTATCATGAGGGTACTAATAAAATTTATTATTTATTTTCTTTTAGAGATATAAATTGCATAGTACGATAATAATATATTTTACAATAATGTAACTCGTTTGTTATTTGAAGTATAAATGTCAGAGTTGAATTTCATATCATAGTAGCTATTATAACATTTCTTTATTTATACTTATAAAATTATATTAAAAAATTTATTTATTATGAGTTCGTTTAACCATGTTTTAAATTATTTACAAATTTTACTTTACAACATTATTTTACTATATTATAAATGAAAAATTAAAAAATTTATAAAATTTAGGCCTCATCGCCCCGTGCTAATTAAAATGCCCCATGCCCCCATCCCACTCCTCCGCCAAAAACACTGATCCCTACTTGTAACTTGTGACCATCGGAATTTGTGAAGACACGATTGGACCTTTCCTTTCTTGCAATTAAAAAAAAAGAGCAACTTTGGCGTAAAGACATTCAAACGTGACCAAATTAAGGAAAAGAAAAAAGAATCCTTCATTGGGAGTTGGGTAATATTGTAATGAGACAACTGATAAATCCTTTTTATTTCTCATAATTTGTTCGGACACAAAATTTAAGAAATAAATAAAATTTAATATTTTTTACCAAATTATTCTTTGTTAAGATAACATATTATTATTATTATTATTTTTAATTAAGGGCGTGTTTGGTATGATGGAAAATATTTTCCATGGAAAATGTTTTCCCTGAAAAATAAGTTGGTTTTCTACTTATTTTTTCATGTTTGGTTGGTGAGTGGAAAATAATTTTCGAAAAATATTTTATGGTATTTGGTTGGTGAGTAGAGAATATTTTTTAGAAAAATATGTTTTAGTGTTTGATTGGTGAGTGAAAAAATATTTTTTAGAAAATACTAATAACTGTTAACTAGTATATCAATGCCTCTAACAACTCAACAATTTGTAAGAAATAATTTAAGCATAACAAATAATATCAATATCGAATTCTAAAATACTACAATCACTAAATTAAAGTAACTATTCATTAGCAAATATAGGAGACACTTTTCAACATTTTGTCAGGACAATCTCAAGATACTACAATCAATAGAAATATAATGAAACAACAAGCTTATTCAACCCCATGAAACAAGTTACATCGATGACAAGATGAAATATGCAATTAGCAAAAGTAACATAGGTAAGTCTTTCTCTATCAATATAAAAATAACAATACATTCAACGAACATTGAAAATGAAAAAAATTCGGGTTTCACTTTTTTTTATTTCAAGCAGTGAAAAATTGAAGCAAAAGACAGTGAAAAATATTTTCGAGTAATGTAAATTTTTGAGAAATGTAATTTTTTTGAGTCATGTGAATATGAGTATTGTTGGGGTGGGGAAAAGAAATAGGGGTAGGATCATAAGTCTCATTTGTCATTTTCTGAAAAATGACTTCTTTTGACCTATGAGGGAAGTCATTTTCCATCAAATGAAGGAAAATGATTTGTTGTGAAAAATATTTTCCCAACATTTCATTACAACCAAACAAGGGAAAATTGGAAAACATTTTCCATCATACCAAACACACCCTAAGTGGGGCTTTATAAGTGAAACCAATAAGGCTAAAAGTGGAAATTGTTTGTTTAAATAGTTAACAAATAAGGAAAAATGATATTCTTTTTGAGATGGACAAAAAAGAAAATAATGACAAATAAAATGGGACGGAGGGAGTATGAGTAAAGCATCTAGTACTTTCGAATTATGACAAAATTTGCTACGACACACTCCTCCTTCACAGGGGTTCTATTACTCCCTTAACTCAATTTCAGTGTATTTTTGTCACCCTTTTTAGCTGATGTGACATCTTTTTAGCTGACGTGACACTTTTGACGTAAGTCCTATTTTATATAATAAAGATATCATGTCATCTAAAAATAGCGACAAAAAATGCTCAAATTAAGTTCAAGAGGATCGTAACAAATTTAGCCATAGTTTGAAGAAGTACTGAATGCTTATTTTTTTGATATAGTACTAAATTTAAAATACTTAAATTTTAATATTTAGTCTAATAAAGTGGCAAAGTAAGAATTTATTTCCGCCCATAAAATTCTACCAAAAATATTTTCAAATACTCACGATGATCATGGCCAAAATGTACTACTCCACAATCCGTATAACAAAGGTGAAAGGTTAAAACGGTAGTGCTTATGTTTGTTCAAAAATTCTATAATTACTATAGAAAAATGTTGTTATATATGTCTACTGATATTTGATATTCGGAGTTCTTTTAGCTGTAATAATTAACAAAATCAGAAAAAATATGAATATAAAAAGGCAAACATTAGTACATTTTTTCCTCGTAAAATTATGAAATAATTAATGTGTACTATTTCAATTAAATATTTTTTCTTAAAATTTACTGTGCATGATATTAATGATGATTATCATAAATATTTTAATATTTTATTTTGTACATAATATATTTCTTACAAAAATTATTGCGTAATATTTGAATATGCAATTATAAAGAAGTAATTTTATAAAGAGTGTACCGCCAAAATAAATATCATTATTATTATAGATAAAATATCATTATAGAGAAGTAAACTACAAGATGAAAAATTAATTTCCAAGAAAATCAACCTACTAAAATAAAATATCATTGTAATAAAATAACATTATAAAGAGTTTTGACCTTATATTATTGTTCTTTATACTATACAAGGTGGGACTTGAGTAGTTGCCATGTCAAATAAGGAAAATGGGTTCCCACTGTGACAGAATAAATAATGAATAGGCAAAGCAACCTTTCCTTGTGTAGTTGGCATAACATAGCATGCCCAAACTTTCCTTATGTAATGGATAAAATTGTGAAAGAAGAAAAAAAACTTCTCCAATTTTGTCAAATGACTGAAGTGCCCTTGAAATGCCAAAGCAACCTGCTTTATAATCTGTCAATTTCAAAAAAAAATACTTACGTTTCTTTTTAATACGTTAAAAAAACTTTTTTTTTTTTGGACAACACTTTACTACCAACTTTCCAGGCATTTAAGATCACAAAATAAAAGTTATTACGATACATTTAACATAATTTTAATTATTTTAATTTAAAATTCTTTTTTATTTTCTTAAATTTTATTTCAGGTCAAAACATAATTTTTTTTATAAATGGAGGGAGTAATAATTAAAATATAAAATATACTCCATCCATCTCATTTTATGTGGCATCATTTGAGTAGATGTGGTATTTAAAGAAATGGAAAAAGGCATCGTTTCCATCCTAAATTATACCCGAAAAGTCTAAGCCACACTTAAACTATACTAGTGACCTATTACACACCTTAACTATAAAAAAGTGATATTATTACCTCCCCGCAACCCCCATTCTAAGGTGCGTGTGTTACACTTATTTTAGGCGCATCCAGCCTATTAAATAACAAAAGTAAACGGCTAAAAACATTAAGGAAAAATTCATCGTTTCCACCCCAAACTATAATCGAAAAGTCGAATCCACACCTAAACTATATAAGTGACCTATTACACACCTTAACTATAAAAAACTGATACTTTTTACTGACGTGGTGCTGACGTGGCAGCGCGTGTAAAACACTACACCACATGCAAGTGGTGGTAGCCTGACAGGGTGTAAATAGTTTCACTTTTTATAGTTTAGGTGTGTAATAGGTCATTAGTATAGTTTATGTGTGGTTTCGACTTTTCGGATATAGTTTTGGGTGAAAACGATGCCTTTTCCCTAAAGAAAAAAAACTTTTAAAACTTGTGAGTTGTGGCCTAAAATAATCCTTAGCTATTTGTATGGCTAGGAATTATTTTATTAAGTGTGCAAAGGAAATTTTAAGATTAAATTATTTTGGCAATAATTGTTTTTAGACGAATTAAAAAGAAAAATATGTCTACTAAAATAGTATGTAGTGAGTAATAATTATCCATTAGAAGAAATTGCAAATGCTGTTTCTATCCACATTGAAGAGAGAAGTCCAAAAGGCAGGACTTTCATCCTAAAATAAACGGACAGTTTGGATGCATTAAAGCTCCCGCTGCGTGGGTTCGGAAAGTCCTTCATAATATAAATGGTGGAAAACTTATATACTTGTGCAGGTTTATTTCAACATTAAAGAAATCTTATCTAGTTGTTGCAGGTTCTGTTATTACATTATGACTGAGCCAAAGCAAAAGCATTCACAGATATCAACTCCACTTCTGCAGCTTCTTCAGCAGGAGGACCAAGTACGGTATACATATAATATTCTTGTTCCTATTTATCTGTCTGTCGTAATTTATGTGACACATTTCTCTTGTATTTTATCGGCTAAGCCGAAACAGGCACTAAAATATGGTTTTTAATTCATTCATCACCTGAAATTGCACTCAATAGAGCCATTTTGATCTGTTTTATCCACTGCAGGTAGTAGTAGATAATGGCATGTTCCAACTCACATTGACAAATCCAGGAGGAAAAATCATTGGTATACAATATAACGGGATCGAAAATCTGCTCGAGCTCAAAAACCCAGTCTTGAATGGCGGGTAAACCGCGCCAATTCTACTTTTTTTAGTTCATTTTCAGTGTGTTTGGTATGGTGAAAGTCATTCATCATGAAAAATGTTTTCAACTATTTGGCTAGTACAAATGTTTTCAATTATCCATTGTTTACTTGACATACTTAAACTATCACTCCTTTTGTATTAAAACACATCTCGATGCTGAATTGGCCAAATATTGTTCCCACTCAACAACAGGCGTGTGTCAATGTGTAGGCAAATTCAACATCGAGGTGTGTTCTAATATAAAGGGAGTGATATTTTAGGTAGGTAAATGGAACAAGGATAGTGAGGTATGCACATCGCAAAAAGGTGATAGTTTAGATGTGTTTTTTGACCATGAACTCTGATAACAATGTTATGTTAGTTGGAGAAAGTCATAGTATGAAGTTAAAAGTAGAAATAATTGTGAGTTAGCACTCTGTATATTGAGTTTATGTGTAGTTAACTCGTTATGTTAGCTATTTTTTACAATGTATCTTCAGGTTCTGGGACTTAAACTGGAGTGTACCTGGAACTGTTGGAACGAGAGGAAAATTTGATGAGTAATACTTCCCTTAAACCACAACGTAACCATGATCTAGTGATGCATATAACTTACCATAATTTCTACATTAGTATTCATATTTAGCTATTTTGCAGGATTGAAGGTAATAGTTTTAAAGTTATAGTAGAAACTGAAGAACAAATAGAGCTCTCATTTACAAGGACATGGGATCCTTCACTTCAGGACGAGTATTCCCCGTTAACCATAGACATAAGGTTCAGGTTCCTCCTTTTGAATAACCTTTTTATACACATCGATATATCTCATGGTACTAGAAGAATTTTTATTTAGCAGCAGATATGGTAATTTTCAGGTTCATAATTCTTCGGGATTTGCCTGGTTTTTACTCATATGCTATCTATGAACACAAAGAGGATATGCCAGCATTCAACCTCAATGAAACCAGGATAGCTTTCATGCTCAGCGTCGAAAAGTACTATTTCTCCCTCTGTATAAAAACTTCTTTTTCAACTAAGAATTGGAACTTATGGAAGTTTATGTTGTTTTATTACAAGACTTTGATGCTTCCTATATACAATGCACTTAGGTTCATCGACTAACCTGCTGAATTGATGATGAAGTGATTTACTTGTATCCAACTTTTAGGTTTCGGTACATGGCTATGGCAGATGATAGGCAAAGAGTACTGCCCCTCCCTGTAGATCGCGTACCTCCAAGAGGGAAGGAATTGGCATATCCAGAAGCTGTTCTGCTGGTTGATCCTGTGGAGCCAGAATTTAAAGGAGAAGTATATATAAAACTTTCTGTCAGCGTGAAAACGTGCTTCTTATTTGACATGTATAATCACTTAGTACTTGAGCCTCAACACTTGTGGTTTTCTTCTAATGAGTAGGTTGATGACAAGTATCAATATTCGTGTGAGAACAAAGATAACAAAGTCCACGGCTTCATTTGCTTAGATCCTCCTGTTGGATTCTGGCAAATTACTCCAAGCAACGAGTTCAGAACTGGAGGACCTATCAAACAGGATCTTACTTCCCATGTTAATCCAACAACTCTGGCTGTAAGTAGCTTATGACCTTTCGAGTTTTTGACTCATCAAACATTCGAAGTACTTTAAGGTTTTATTGATCGAAATGGTTGTTTAGATGTTCGTGAGCACTCATTATGGAGGGCAGGATTTCGTGATTCCATTTGGAACAGGTGAACCATGGAAGAAAGTTTTTGGACCTGTTTTTATATATCTCAATTCTGTAGAAGACAAGAATGATACACTTTCCCTTTGGGATGATGCAAAAGAACGGGTATACCACCAAAGGATCAAAGCCTATTTTTGCGCATATATGATGTTCGGGTTAATTCATTGTCCGTCTGTGTACTATGTGTTCATTTAGATGCACAAGGAAGTTAACTGTTGGCCTTATAGTTTCCCAAGCTCAGAAGATTTTCCAAAAGCTGATCAACGGGGTGCCATCCGTGGTAGATTAGTAGTCAGTGACAGGTAGAGATTCAAAATTTCCCTTTCTCTGGCGCTATTCAAAGAACATTTTCTCTATTCCAATCATGAAAAATGAAAGAATTGAATTACTACATGTTCACATTTCATATGAAATTCAAGTTTAGTTCAATTTTGTATTGGCGAAGGTATATAAGTAAGGAGCATTTACCTGCAACGGGTGCTTTTGTGGGGCTAGCTCCACCTGGAGATGCTGGATCATTCCAAACAGAATGCAAGGTAAGATGCAAGATCTTTGTTAACATGCTGTACCTCAGTCTTCAGAAGCCAAGAACACTATCAAGGTCACTTGGTATAATATTCGAGCTTAACAAATACTGCATCTGCTGTCGTAGATCATAATATACAGCTTAGTCATAGGAACATGGTTTATGACATAGAGTTAAATAAGAACAAACGTGATACAAAGTAAGTTACACTATATTTTACTCATCAGGGCTACCAATTCTGGACGAACTCGGATGATGAAGGCTATTTCTCAATCCAAAATGTTCGTCCTGGGGACTATAACCTCTATGCATGGGTACCTGGCTTCATTGGAGATTACAAATATGAAAAACCCATAGCAATTACTGCAGGTTTCAATCATTTCACATTTTCTAAATTTCTTTATGCACTTCCAGTTTTCAAATAATCCATTCTACCATATTTTTTATGGCTTTAGCTTCTGATGTTGATATCGGTGAACTTGTATACGCGCCTCTGAGGAGCGGTCCTACATCGTGGGAAATCGGTATCCCTGATCGTTCTGCCGCAGAATTCTATGTTCCTGACCCTAATCCACAATATATCAACAAACTTTTCGTAAATCAACCAGCAAACAGGTTAATGAGAAAAAATTCTAGTATGATTTTGATGATTCAACTTTATGTATAACCCTATATGCGTGTAAACAGGGCGTAGCATATGTATAATAGTCTATCCAGAACATAGTAAGCTACATTTTCTAGAATAGTAGAATCCAGAACTCATAAACTCAAAATTCTAGATCCGCCTCTGCCTTTAAAGCTACATTCCTTGTTGAGGTTATACCAATGAACTATTTAAAACTAATAAGTCTTTTTTTTTTCTTTTTTTCCAGCTTTAGACAGTATGGATTATGGGAGAGATATGCAGATTTATATCCAGATCAAGATTTGGTATTTACAGTTGGAAGTAGTGACTATAAAAAAGATTGGTTCTATGCTCAGGTGATAAGGTACAACATTTCGCGACCAGCATCAATTCATATAAATATAAACTGAAACAAGAATTTAGAATAAGTACATATTGGATAATTAGTCAATACTATTGTTATGATGAAGGTCTTGCAATCAATATTGATTCCTTTTTTAATTTGAGCAGAAAAGTTGGTGATAATGCATATAAACCTACAACATGGCAAATTCAATTCAATTTAGAAAGCATTGATCAGACTGGAAGTTACACATTGCGTATTGCGCTCTCATCTGCAACTTTCTCTATATTGGAGGTATTCTGACATGAAATATCTCATATTTTTTATGTTTTTTCTGATTAATTTTATCAAACAACACGAATCAACCTGTTTGACCAAACTTTCAAAAACTGTTTATATGAATTGCTTATCGAGAAAGTATTTTTGAAGAGCTGCAGTTAGTTATTTTTCTCAGCAACAATGTATGTTTGGCCAAGGTTTCAAAAGTACTTTGGGGAAAGCTCCTTTTTTCAACTTCTACACTTTTTTTTCTTAAAAGCTTGGCTAAACATCTCAACTCTGTAAAATAAACATTTTTTTGATGTTTTTTACCTAGGAGCTTAGCCAAAGGGGTTATTAATGTTGTTATGTGACTTATTTCTCAGGTAAGGGTGAATGAGGAAGAAACAAATCCACCACATTTTTCAAGTGGACTGATTGGAAGTGATAATACAATTGCTAGACATGGAGTCCATGGGCTGTATTGGTTGTTCAATGTGGAGGTAGCTGCAGGCCAACTCCTTCAGGGAGAGAATATCATATATCTCAAACAAGCGCGGAGTGTCAGTGCTCTCCACGGTATTATGTATGACTATATTCGTCTGGAAGCTCCTCCTCTTTCCGCTGCCCATTATTAAAGATCTACCGCTCATGCTCTTGATCTCGTCTACAAATTCAACTATATTGTTTTCAGAATAAACATACATATTCCTTATCTCACCTGTTTCACATATTCAAATTCTTCAAAAAAAAAAAAAAAGGCCTGTTGACCTTGAAGATAAAACAAAATAATTTATAATTAATATTTAACTAAACATTAAAGAATGTTTAGCTTTAATTGATAAACATTAAATTAAGACGACACAAACTAGTACTATATTTTATGAATATATTACATAATCCTGAACATAGGAAGAGAATAATGATTTAACACAAGAATGGTTTAATCAAAAATGCCATACATAGATATAAAACGAAATGATAAATATATTTGATTGAGTAAATGACGAGATGGTGCTATTGTCCACAACATAGATAAACAAACCAAGCATAAGACAGCATTTAGCTTCAAATTAAGAGATCAAGCATAATCCTCTTATCGTTAAACATGATCCACATAAGCAGGCGCCGCTGGTGTAGATGCAGCTGATGCTATGGTAAACTGTAAATTGTGTTGCTCGCAGTGCTGCAGCTAAGCGCGAGTTTTTCAATCAATGAAAACTAAATAAACATGCACATTCTCTTTCTCGAAAGCAATTCATCGATGCAGGACCAGCAAAACTAACACCTACCTCTCTGTCTGATCTGCTGCAAAATGCTGATACCAAAGAAAGCCAACTGCCTGAAAAGCTGTAGATATATTCAATTAGATCCACCATTAAAAAGAAAAAACTCCTTTATGAGACATAGACGGCAACCATATAGGTGCACAGCCAACTTATCGAAGGAATTGGATCTTCATCATCTCCATCCATATCTGCCAACTGTTGCGGGCAGAGTGGGGAAGGGACGAAAAAACTATACAGTAACGAAGATGGTCCATATTATATACAACATACCCAGTGTAATCTCACAAGTGGAAGTCTGGGGAGAATAAGATGTATGCAGACTACCTACCTTTGTGGGGTAGAGAAGCTGTTTCCGATAGACCCTCAGCTCAAAAGTGAAGTTATTCTGAAAAGATCTGCAAGAAGAATTGGGAGTGGCAGGCCCTAGACCACGCCCGAGATCTGGGCTCCCCCCTCCCCAAAACAGTTCTAGAGACCATTAGAAAACCAAACAATATACTTGTCTAGAGTCTTGAAATTAAATGGAAAGAGATATAGCTGAACAACAGTATATGTGATCAATTAATAGAATCACCTTATCCACTCTTTCTATGTTTTAGATAGATGGAAATGCAAGCTGCCGCCCTCTCCCCCCGCACCCCACCCAGGCTCAGGGTCAGTGTATTTATTTTACAACTTGAAGGGGAACCAAAAAGTGAATGAGGCTCACAATGACTGAAATTAAAGCAGCGGATCCGCAGAATGCCACACCACTTGCATTTGCAGCACCCCCCGCACCCCGCCCTGGATTGGGACCACGCCGGAGCCCACACCCTACCCAGGCTCGGGACCACGCCCGAACCCAGGATCCCCCCGCACCCCTCCCCCAGGTTCGGGACCACACCCGAGCCCAGGGACCCACCCCTGCACCCTGCCCAGACTCGTGACCACCAGTGGTGGACACAGACTTTTCACCAAGTGGGTTCAATATATAAATAATAAATGCGCAACAAATGAAAAATTAAGGACGTTTTTAGGAAAATTAGCATGTTTTTAGGAAAAAAAGTTGAAAAATAAACCTTTTTTTAATTAAAAAACGTGGTTGTTGTAGCCTGTAGGTTGCTGCTAAAAAATGTTATAAAAAGGACTGCTTAAAAAGTTTTATAAAAAGAACTGCTGCAAGCTAGGTTCAAACTCGCGACGTGGACTTCCGAATTTGAACCCGCTTCCACTGGACCAGTGCCTTAACTTGTTTAAAGTGGGTTCAAATTTAAATATATACTGTTATACTTATAAGGACTGATTATATATACACATATATACAGTATAATTTTTCGACAAACTGGGTTCATATGAACCTACTTGAACCATAGTGGAGTTCGCCCCTTGTGACCACGCCCTAGCACAGGACCCCACCACTCTGTACCCCGCCCAGACTCGAGACCACGCCCGAGCCCGGGACCCCAGCCCCCGCACCCTGCCTAGACTCGGGACCACGCTAGAGCCCAGGACCCCACCCCCCGTACCCCGCTCGAGCCAGGGACCCCTCACACCTCGCCCAGGCTCGGGACAACGCCTGAGACTTGGACCCCCTCGCACCTCGCCCAGGCTTGAGACCACGCTTGGGCTCAGGACCCCCCGCACCCCACCCAGGCTCGAGACCACGCCCGAGCCTAGGACACCTCCGCACCCCGCCCAGGCTTGAGACCACGCTCGAACCCATGACCTCTCGCACCCCGCCCAGGCTTAGGACCATGCTCGAGCTTAGGACCCCCCCGCACCCCGCTGAGGCTCGTGACCACACCCGAGCCCGGGACCACCCCGTACCCACCCAGGCTCGAGACCATGCTTGAGCCTGGGTCCTCAACACCCTTCCCCCCCCCTTTGCCCAGGCTCGGGACCACCCCCGAGCCCGGGGACCCATGCTCCATACCCTCGCACCTCACCCTGGATTGGGACTACTTTCTAGCTCGGGAACCCACCCCCCGGATCGAGACCACGCCCGAGCCTAGGAACCCCATACCCTTCCAAAGCTAGGGACCACGCCCGAGCTCGGGACCCCCCCCCGCCCAGGCTCGGTACCTTACCCCCCGGATCGGGACCACGCCCTAGCCCCGGACCCCACCTCTCCGCACCCCGCCCAGGATCGGGACCATGCCTAATCCCGAGACCTTACACCTCCGCACCCCGCTCAAAACCCCATACCTCCGCTTATCGTCCAAGCTCGGGACCACGCCCGAACCCAGGATCCCACTCTTCCGCACCCTGCACAGACTCGAGATCACGCTCGAGCCCAGGACCACCCCCTCCAGGTTCGAGACCCCTCTCCCAGGCTCGAGACCTCTGTGAGCCCATGTCCCCACCTATCCTCTTCCTAGGCTCGAGATCCTACACACATACCCATAGGCTCGGGAAGATGCCTGAGCCAGGACACCCCTTCTCTGCCCAAGCTCGAACCATGCTTCAGCCCCTGCATAGACTCGGGATCACGCTCGAGCCCAGGACCACCCCCTCCAGGTTCAAGACCCCTCTCCTAGGCTCGAGACCATGCCCGAGCCAGGACACCCCTTCCCTTCCCAAACTCAAACTACGCTTCATCCAATGACCCCCCTTCTCCCCGCCCAACAAGAAGAATGACACGTACTTGATGGCAAATCTCACAAGTAATATCCTCCTTCTCGTTGCACCGTGTTGAACACATGTTCGGTGTTTGTACTGTAGTAAATGTTTCCACCAAAATAATTAGCCGAGAGATGAATTGAATGAAAAATCAAACAAGAAAAACAGAAGCAACAACTTTATGTGATCAGGCAATTAAAGAAAATCACATAACTTACTGTATGGTAAAATCAAAGAAGAACCGGTGCACCATCTATGCAATTTAGGTGTGAATAACTAGATAAAATCAAATTATCAGTAGAAAGAACTTTGACGAGGATGGTGATGTATAAAATGAAAGGAACTGCAACAGGACAGCAGTAGCAAGGATATTACAGCGATGTCTTAATAAGCTTTGCCAAGAAATCAAAGAGTTCCCGAAGTGAAAGTACAATATGGTATGACTCTATCAGATAGCAGGATGTATCGTTATAACGGGAGGAAGGATCATGTGTTGGTGCATTATGATGGATAACCACAACTCAAGTGAAACCAAACTTGCTTAAGAAAAGGGGCTCCCATCGTTATAAGGAGTGAGGATCACGTGTTGTTTCATTGTGATGGATAACCCCAACTCAAATGAAACCAAGCTTGCTTAAGAAAAAGGGCTCCCAACAACGGCCTTGAGAAGAGGTACATCATCACTGAGGCACCGAGAGGGGCCAAAAAGAAAAAGAACAAAAAATAAGCACTACCATCAAGCAAAGATACATCCCCACCCCCATCCAAATATATGGATTTTCTTTACTCGATGGCGTCAATGGAATGAGATACCTATGATTCTGCTACAAACCCAAGATACAAATAAGAAACATAGATAGTCAAATGCATGTCTTAAGACTAAGTTACTATTCTCCAAAAAAAAAAAAATGCATGACTTTGACAGACCAACAGATGGGAGCTCACTGAAGTACTACGAAAGATCCACAAAAGAGCATAAAAATTTACAAGGCGGGGAATATGCAACAGTGAAAAATGAAGATGCAAAGGATATGCACCCACACCAAAAAAATGTAAATAAGTTAGTGAGCCACTTCATGTATTTGGTCAGCAAACTAATCTGTATTATTAATCACCAAGAGCGTAGACACAACTTGCTATCTCAAATAAAAACAAACAAAGCAGATTAGTGTACCTAATAGGAACACTACCAGATACATCTATTTATCACCAAAGACTCAGAAAATAAAACTATGTAACAGCTTTGTACATCGAGGTGGAGCTCGCACATTGCACACGTAGGATATCTCCCTGGCTATACTATCCACCTCTCTATACTGTTGCTGGAACACTCTCAAATTCCTCTCACTCCATATGCCATAAATGACTTCTGCAGACCCATTTCACTACTAAGTAAAATAAATATACCATTTCAGTTACTGGCGAACTTTGTGAAACTTGTTATTTAATGTATCCTAAATGTAAAGGTTATGTTACATATCATCCCTGCAAATGTTGAAGTTCGACAATTTTGAATCAAATCGAAAACCCATGATCGTCGCCTAATAGTTAAAATTTGAACATAGGGCTATTAGATTTACATTGAACTACATAAGCATTTTCCATAACTAAATTTTTGTTGCATTCAAATTAAGTCCAAAATATTGTCGTAGTTGCTAGAATTAAGACGTACAAACCTGTCTTTAAAACAAACAACTACTTAGATCCTGTCTTTTCCGACGTTCTTTCTTTGTTTCCTGGATAAGGCATATTTTCCATCGTTCTTTTCTCAGCCTATTATCTGTTCACTTGAGAAAATTGAAGGAAATGTGTCTTTTAAGTCTTGAAAATGAAGATTGGTGACATTGACCAACTTAAAGGATCAAACATCATTAGGAAACTTGATTAAGTTAATTGTGGACTTGATTAATATTTTCAAAACTTTCTAATTTTTTCAAAAATACAAATCAACCCTACCCACACCCCTTTTCAATCCAAATCAACCAGTCTCTCTCCTCTCTCTCGATGGCTTCTCTCAACTCTCTCCCAACCTACAGTTCTGCAAATTTCTCCTTTCAATCCTCGGTGACTTCAACATCCGATGACAAATAGTTGGGCTTCGAGTTCCTTTTCGACTTCAACCTTCAATCAACGTGAAAACCTTTCTCTCCGGCCACAACAACTTCAAATTCTTCAACCTTCAATCGACGTGACAGCCTTGCTCTCTGGCCACAACAACTTCGAATTCATCATCGTTCCTTTTCTTTTTTCACAGTTAAAAATTTATGGCCTTTTTAGTTTTGACAAAAACGAGAAACTTGAGCCAACTTCTCTTATAGTATTGGTTAACAATGTCAATATTTGTTGCTTTAATTTGAAATATGGTCTCAATAAAACCCTAATTTCTGATATTTCTTCTCTTCTCTTTTCGAAGTGAATTATGATTTTTTGTTGTTTGTTGCACTTTTTTGAAGTTTGATTTTTGTTGTTTATGTTTATAAAAATAAAACAACGATTTGGGTTGATTTGTTCTGTTCTTGTTCTTGGTAAAAATGGTGATATTGCTGTTTTTCTGTTGAACAAAATCGTGCTACTATTTTTTATTTTATCCAACAAATTATCCATCTGGTGCAACATATTAACCATCTAATGCAACAAATTTGTCAGATGATGCAACAGATCAACCATCTGATGCACCAGAGGAACCATTAGATTATAATTCTAATGCAACAGATTAATCATCTGATGCAACAGATTTAGCATATGATACAACAGTTTAACTATCTGATGCAACAAATTAATCATATGTTGCAACAGATTAAGCATCGGATAAAAAATCTGATGCAACTGATTAGCCATCTGATGCAACGAAAGAACCATCGAATTAATGATCTGATGCATAGATGAACCTCCTGTTAGATAAAATCCTATTATCTCTTTTAGCAGGACATGTCCAAGACATGATTTTTCCAACTAATCATTCATCTTCCGCAATAGACGACCCTATGTTGGAAGAAATCTAAACAATATTACCGTTAATAACTGTTCCAATAGATCACTCATGTGTTGCAATAGATGTATGACCTGTTGCACAAACCATTCATCTTTCTCAATGGATGAGTGATATATTTTGTATTGTCGCAACAAATTACTCAGCCGTTGCTGCAGGTTAGTTAACTGTTCCGACAAATCACTCATATGTTGCAACAATCTGTTGCACAGACTATTCATCTTTCTCAACAGATGAGTGATATATTTTGTATTATCGCAACAAATTACTCAGATGTTGCTATAGGTTATTTAACTATTCCAATAGATCACTCATATGTTGCAATAGATGTGTGATCTGCTGTACAAACCCTTCATTTTTCTCAATAGATGAGTGATATATTTTATATTGTTGCAACGGATTACTTATCCATTACAACAGGTTATTTAATTGTTCCAATAGATCACTTATGTTGCAACAATGTGTGATCTATTGCACAGACCATTCATCTGTCTTAAAAGATAAGTGATACATTTTGTATTGTTGCAACAAATTGCTCATCTACTACAACAGGTTTGTTATGTGCTGCAACAGATGTACTATCTGGTGCAACAGATAAGTGATCTGTTGGAACTGTTACTTTACTATTTTGCTTGTTAGATTTACTGTTATCCCTTTTTAACGATGCATTAATCAACTATAATATATTTTTGTATGTTTCTGTTAATTTTAGATAATATGGCTCTCAAAAGAACAGAAACCGAATCAAGTCTAAGTAAAAGAACAAGTGAAGCAGCTAGGCTATATCCACCATTCTATGAGCTTGTTTTACAAGCGTTATCTCAATCAGGAGTAGAATATGATGAACATGGGGAGGAGGAATGTTTCAAAAGAGATGATCCAAATGCTAATAGCACTTCCGTCGAAGATTTGGTCAAAACCTTAAGCATTGATCGTTATCCTGTGAGAATTGATACAAGTATGATCATGATCATGACACTTTTGAGTATTTTTGAAGACTAGTCACTAAAGGGCTCTTTTGTCATTTCTTTATTACTTGTAATGTTGTATAAATAGAACTTTGTAGGGTTTATTTTCTTAGTTTATGCTTGATATTGAAGATACTACTCTTGTGAGAGAGAGTTCTCAAAACTAAAATTAGAGCATAACATAAGGGTGGATTCTCTTGTGTGTTGCAAAGCTTGAGACTTTGGTGCTTTGAGAGGTGGATGCCCCTCTTGTGTCATTGTAAGAGTTAGGTGTTTGTTGTATGAAGTGTTAAAGGTCCAAGAGTTAATATGCTCTTGGGTTGTTAAGACTACATCAACACTTGTCTAACTGTCTATCTTTGTTTCTTGTCCTAATCTTGTAGTTTATGTTGTTGTTGTTCAAGCCGTTTGGTTATTGTGGTTGTAACATTGTTGTTCTTCATTTTTATTTTCATAATATATTTTAGTTTGCTGCTGAAAATTAGGTGTTAAACACCTCATTACATGGTGTTCTTGTTGTGTTCTTGAATCCGAGAGGGGTCACCAAAAGAGGTCCATAGTTCCTTGAACTAGTGGACTATTTTGGTGTTTGTTTTCTTGTGTTCTTGGGTTGTCTTGTATCATTTGGTATCAGAGAAAGGTTTGATTTTGTTCCAACAAAATCAATCTTGGGATTGTTATCTTAAAAATAAAATAAAAAAGTGAAAAGAAAGAAAAAGAAAAAAAGTTTCTGTTCACATTTTTAGGGTCTTTCAAAAAAACTTGATTTTTGTGTGTTTTGTGTGTTTCTAGTGTTAGATCCTTGTTCCCTAACACTATTAGAGTTAGAAATTGAAAATCCCAACAAAAAAGAAGTGTTAAAATTGAAAATCCCCCCTCCCCAAAAAAAAAACTAAATTCGTTTTTGACCCTAGGTCAAATTTAAAGTTTTTGATTTTGTGTTTTTCTTGTGTTTTTAGTGTTAGATTTGTGTTCTCTAACACTATAGGAGTATAGGGTTAGAATTTGAGCTAAATTGGAGGTTATTTGAGCCATCCACCATTGTTAAGCTTGAGTTTGAAGAAACCTGAAGGTGGAATCTCATTGTGGGAGGTTGTTTTGAACTCATGTGTGTTTTGTTTTGTAGAATTTGTATTGCATTATTGTGTGTGGCGTTGTGGAATGATTGGGTGTCTTGTTGGACCGTAACTTGAAGGGTTATTTTTGGTATAACCACAATGGAACCCGAGGCTTCAAATGCTCAAACAATGGATAATAACGCCATCAATCTCATTTTGGCTCGCCTTGAAATTATGTCCCGAGATGTGGCTAGGTTGAATGTGGGTCTTGAGAAATTAGATACGGATGTGGCATTAATAAGTGGGAGATTAGAATGTGTGGAAAACAAAAGGAATCGACCTTCCACACCTCAAAACAATTCCCCAACTAATACTCCTAGGACCATGCACCAAATGCTATATCCACCAATTGCCACAAATCCAACCAATCTCTACTCCCAAAGTCAAGAACAAGATAGACCAAACCATCCTCTACTCCACCAAGTTCAACAAGAAGGGCTTGGAACCCAAATACCACCACCAAACCTGAACCCTCTCATCCAAACTCCACTTGACCAAAGACCTCACTATCCAAATCCAATCCCGCCACTACAAGCTCCACTTAACCTAAATAGACCCATCTATGTTGAGGTCTATGGTAGGGGAGAACAACATGGTGGTTATGGGCCGTATGATGATGTTTACTTAAGGGAAGAAAGAATGAGGGGTAGACATGGGAAGTTAGACTGAGAGGTGAGTTATGGCCATCCAAACCAAGATGTAGGTCTTAATTCCATCAAAGTGAGCCTTCCTATTTTCAAAGGTGAGGTGATCCTGAAGCCTACCTTGCATGGGAGTCATCTTGTGACAAGATCTTCCAACTTAATGATCTCACCGAAGAAAAGAAAAGTTGCAATGCTATAGCTCACTTCGAAGGGTATGCTAATACATAGTGGGAGTATGTTAAGCGGTTTGGGAATGAGATGATTGGGGGATAACCTCCTCCTTGGTTTCGGTTGAAGAACCTTATGCGGCAACGATACTTGCCCGAGACTTATAGGCATGAGCTTCTTGCCAAATTGTATAATTTGAGGCAAGAGAGCAAGAGTGTCATGGCTTACTACGATGAATTTCAACAATTGATATTGAAACTTGACCACCGAGGCGAGTAAGTAAGTCATGACATTGTGCGCTTCAAAGTTGGGTTAAACACGGACATCTCCACTCGCATGACGCTTCACAAATTCGACACCATAGATGGCATCTTCCACACGACTTTAGAGGTTGAAAGAGAGCTCAAAGAGAACTCATTTATGGCTACCCAACCCGAGGACACTAAGGGTTTCCAAAAACATCCTCTAAGGTATGAAGGTAAATTGAATTCTACTTCTAATCCCAAGGGGTTTCAATGCTTCAAGTGTCAAGGGTGGGGGCACAAGGCTAGTGAGTGCCCAAACCGACGGAATATGATCCTAAGGGGGGTGGTAGATTGTACTATCTTAGATAAGAGGTGGGCATTGAATCAGTTAAGAATGATGACAAACCGCAAGATGGAGAGCAAAAAGAAGCCGAAGTGCAAAATGAAGAGTATGGAGAAGATGTGTGGCCGAAAGAAGGAGATTGTGAAGTGCCTTTGTAAAAGAGGTGAGCCCGTGAATTTTTGGTCAAATTTCTCTCAAGATGGAGAGGACGATACAAGTATGATCATGATCATGACACTTTTGAGTATTTTTGAAGACTAGTCACTAAAGGGCTCTTTTGTCATTTCTCTATTATTTGTAATATTGTATAAAAAGAACCTTGTAGAGTTTATTTTCTTAATTTATGCTTGATATTGAAGACACAACTCTTGTGAGAGAGAGTTCTCAAAACTGAAATTAGGGCATAACATAAGGGTGGATTCTCTTGTGTGTTGCAAAGCTTGAGACTTTGGTGCTTTGAGAGGTGGATGCCCCTCTTGTGTCATTGTAAGAGTTAGGTATTTGTTGTATGAAGTTTTAAAGGTCCAAAGTGAATATGCTCTTGGGTTGTTAAGACTACATCAACACTTGTCTAACTATCTATCTTTGTTTCTTGTCCTAATCTTGTAGTTTGTGTTGTTGTTGTTCAAGCCGTTTGGTTATTGTGGTTGTAACATTGTTGTTCTTCATTTTTATTGTCATAATATAGTTTGGTTTGCTTCTGGAAATTAGGTGTTAAACACCTCATTACATGGTGTTCTTGTTGTGTTCTTGAATTCGAGAGGGGTCACCAAAAGAGGTCCATAGTTCCTTGAACTAGTGGACTATTTTGGTGTTTGTTCTCTTGTGTTCTTGGGTTTTCTTGTATCAAGAATATAGTGTGATGGTGCCACAAATTTAACGAGTGATTTCGTGGTTAAGTCAGCCATGAGAAAATCTTTTGACGTCTTCAGAAAAATACTTCAAAAACAAAAATTGGATGCTTATTTCAGGGACAACTGCTTTGGGAAATATCTTGATTTGCCAGAGAGAAACAATGCTTGTTTCCAAATGAAAATGGTATATGAACTTCTCAAGCGTAGGTTTATGCATGATAAAAAAGATAAGATGGATGAGGTGTGGATAAATTACTGTGGCATGTCTATTTGTTTTGGTTGGAAGGAGTTTGCCATAGTTACTGGACTAAAATGTTATCCTCTTTCTTAAGTTATACCTATTCTAATCCAAAAAATCATCCCGCACACCCAAAAAAGGCAAAGGCAAGTCGTGCGATTGTGATGACCTGGTATCCATTGTTGGTCTAATCTTCAAAAACAAAAATTTGATAGAAGTGTTGAAAGGTAAAGAACTTTCAAACAAGCACAAACAATCATTGTGCTTGATTTGATTTGTACATAATATTCTTTGGGTGAGAGACGTTAACAACAACATAAGAGTTGATTTAATAAAGCTCTCCAAGGATCTTAAGGCGTTTAACAACTATCCTTGGGGTTATGAAGGCTTCAAAATAATTGTCCAATATTTGTTGACTCCATTAGCGCCAAAGACAGTCAACTTATATGGCTTTCCATGGGCTTTCATGGTAATTTTTTTTTTCTTTTATTATGATATCATTCATTTTTTTACTCTATAATGATTTTAATTTATTGGCGTTATTTTATAGGCTTGGGCGTTTGAAGCAATTCCTTATTTGAGACAACAAGTGAACTACCATGAAGAAGTTTCCTGTCCAAGAATCTTGAGATGGTTGTCGTCCAAAACTGATAAAAATACAAAAAATTTTGATCTCTTCAACCCCTCGAAGGATGCAGTAAGTATAATTATAATTAAGTTTTTATTTTAATTAATGATTTTTTTGAATGATCTAATCATCATTCTAATATATGTAATAATTTATGTTAGATTGTGCATCCGCCGCTAGTTCCAACCAATCGAGAGTTGAAGATGCAATTTTTTCTTACTTTACGATCTGTGCAAACTTTATCAAACCCTAAGGTCATCGACAGAATAAAAATAGAATTGTTTGGAGCAACAGTCATTACAAGAAAATAATTTTTGAGGGTGGACTTATTGTTGTTGATAGTCTTAGTAGTGATGGAGTTGTTGGTGGTGGTAGTGGTGCTGCTGTTGGTGCTAATGATGCTCCTCTTACAGTATTTAAAACAAATCATTATGAGTATGATCATACTGGTTATACAGATTTTGCTTCTCCCAGCGAATTTCTGCATGCAAATGTCAAGACTGCAGGGCGAAATATGATTTAGTGATTAATGATATTAATGCATTAACTTCTTCTGTAAAGGAATTGACATCTAAGAAGAGTGTCATTCCATCAAAGAGGATTTTATTTCCATCCACTCCATTAGAGATTATGGCTAAGAGGAGAAGGAAAGTGATTTCCAAGGCATTATCAAGCATTTAAAAAGCAAAATTACAACTCCTCTTTCTGTGTGCTGCATTGAGCAATGTATAATGTCCAAATAAGAGCAACACGAGCTGAATAAGGTGAATATATATGTCTTCCAATTAACAAACAAACACATTTCTGTTTCAACAGATGACACATCTGCTGAAAATTATCAAACAGATATATACATCTGTTGCAACAGTTGACTAACTTATTGCACCAGATAAAGTATCTGTTGCGATATATGTCTCATCTATTTTAGTAAATCAAATAGCTTTTTGTACCGCTTTTTTTTTATCCCAATAGATGACCTATCTGCTGCAACAGATGAGTCATATGTTGCAACAGATGGTTCATCCGTTGGAAATTATCATACAGGTCTTCCTCATGTAGAAATTTATCCCAACAGTTGATTCATTATTGCAACAAAAATATAATCTGTTTGGGACAATTTAAAATAGGAGGAAGACCTGCTTGATTTGCTAGAACAGATGAGTTATCCTTTTCTATTTTGTTGTATCTCCGTGATTAGCATTGACCAATTCTGGCTTTCCAGGTAGATGTAGAATCTACTACTGAACAACATTGACAATATGTTATTCTACTCTTTTTATGGAAATACGGAGAACAGAAAGCGCAGAAACCTTACGTAAGCGACAATAAAGATCCATGACGAGCAAAGCCGAATTTCATAGCACCGAACGAAGAACAACTTATCCATATTGAGTAGATTTTTATAGCTTGAGTCTGTCAAAGTAATAACCTCACCCCTCCTTAGGAATCTTTGGCATTAATACTTAAATTATTGATGTATTTGTTGAGATCTGTACCCATAATAATTTTTTTACATTTCATTTATTCATTGATTTATTTTAGCTAATTTCTTAAGGCTTCGATTTATTTTGTCTATGAATTTTATTTTTTTCTTAGATTTGAACTTATTAATTGAAATGGAATACTAGATTCAAATATTGCAACTGATAATGTATTTGTTGCAACAGACGGAACATCTGTTGGAAAATATCGAACAAATTTTGACATATGTTGCAACAGGTAGGTAATCTATTAGAATTTATCAAACAGGTCTTCCCACTGCTACAACAGATAGACTTAGATAAAAACACCGGTATAATGCAGCAGATGACCAACCTATTATAATAGATAAACTATATGTCAAAACAGGTAGAATATTTGTTACAACGGATGGAGAATCTGTTGCATTATAAAAATTCAACTTTCATTAGACATAAAAAATTGCCCCTACATGTAAAAAAAGTGAAAGTGAATTGAAATAAAAAAGGCAGAATCCATCAACAGTGTTCAGTTCAAACACCTAAAATAAAATAGGCATCAAGTAGACAATGTTCATTTTAAACACATAAAATAAAATAGGCATCAAATGTGTCAGTTTGACACTTTTTTCTGACTTGGCGTCTGATTTGGTCCCCAACGGTCATTTTTCTCCCCCAATGTCTTATATATTCATCTTCTTCCTAAAATTTAAAAATAAATTCTCAAATCTTCTTCTTCGTCGTCATCTTTTTTTTATCTATCTAAATTCTTCAAATTATTTGCATTTGGGCTTTCTTTTCCTCATCTTTTTTATTTTATTTTTCCAACTGAGCTTGACAATGTCGAGCGCATCTTTCACTTTTTTTGTGATAAAGATTTTTGATATTGTAAGTGCGGTCATGAAGCTCTATTGAAGACTTCTTAGACTCAACAAAATCTAGGTCGTAGGTTTTTTACTTGTAAGATTTCAAAGGTAATATTTTATTTATTAATTAGTTGATTAATTATTGACTTGTAATTATTTTGTAATTGTGTTCTTGTTTTTATAGAAATTGGGCGGGTGCGATTACTTTGATTGGTATGAAGAACGACACACTTCACAAGAAAATCGTGTAATCTGGAGTTTGTTGAAAAAAGTCAAAGCTTCTGAAGATAAACAAAATCGAGCAAGAAGATAATACATAGTTGTCGTTATTGCTACTGGTTTGGTGGTGTTGGGAACATGGATTTTTAAGCCTAATTGCTGAAATTTTTATGGTGGTGTATTTGCTACTGGTTTGGTGTTGTCGAGCACATGGATATTCAAGCGTAATTGTTGCAAACTATCAAACAGATTTAGGCATATGTTGTTATATTCAGGTCATCTATTGGAAATGATCAAACAAATCTTCCCACTGTTGTAACAGATTAGACTTAGATTAGAAAGAAATAACATCGGCATAATGCAACAGATGATCAATCTATTGCAATAGATAAACTATCTGCCAGAACAGATAGAATATATTTTACAACAAATTGACAATCTATTGCATTATAAAAAACTCAACTTTCATTCATCAGAAAAATATTATTTCCACTACATGTTCATGTAATTTAAAGTAAAGTGAAGTGTGACTTGAAATAAAAAATTATTATTTCACAGGCTCTTCTATATACACAGGCTCCAAGCGTCCAGTTAGTACCCTATAAGCCCAGACTTCTTGCAGGTTTGCTACACTATTATCGCACAGAAAGGTCATTGGCTCGGCCATTTCTATACCGGTCAGCAAACATTCGATGTGTGCAAGAGCGTGCGAGCCGCTCGCGTAATCGGTATCATTTTTTGGAAGGGTCATGCCCTTGTTTCAACCTTCAAAATCCCATGATTTCTTCATCAGACACCTCCTTTGGCAAATGATTCATCAGTTTACTCTCCCTCAATAAGATGGGCAACAACTCCATCAGCGGTTGCACGAGAAAAAAAGATCGACATCATCGACCGAAGGTTCGTTGCAGTCATAAACTTTGATCTTTCCCTCATCGAGTAGTATCTTAATAGCCCGATAATGTATGCCATTCACACTAATGACTGCAAAAATCCTCTTTTCCTCGGTCCAGCTCTTGCCATATGGAATTGGCCTCTCCCATCTACCATATTTTATCAGTTTTCCTTCCTCCAAGCCTAACTTAGAAACTAAAAAATCAAGTCATGTGACATAAGATGACGCTTCAGAATTGAGTTGATCATAATTATCCTTAAGCGTTTTGCAGAAGTCGAGGTCCATTATCTTATCGACAACGTCATAAGCTTCCGGGTATATTCATTTCCTTTTTCTCATGAGGCAGAGAATTTTGTCAACATGCTGTGATATAAGAGGACAATTTTTAAATAGGTTAGTAATTGTAAAGATGGTCCATCTGTGGCATAGGGTTCTCTAAATCAATAATCCAATGCAACTTATGCAACAGATGGATAATAAGTTGCAACAGAACCACTACCAGTTGGACCAGAATACCTAGGTATTGCAATCGATTTCACATCTGTTGCGTAGCTTCTTCTTCATGGGATAGATTAGATTATAAGGCTAGGTTAGTAAAAGTAAAATTGCCTTGTCCTCGTACCACATACACATATCTGTCATAGTCTGGAAGTCTTGGAGGGAAAAGGAAGGCCTGGGGTAATTTGGTGTGCCTGGCTTGGCATTCTTGGCCTGTCGCAGATCCCTCTTCTCTTTGGCACCAAGTTTCGCGTATATGTCCACCTTCTTGAATGGCCCCTGAACTTCAATATCTTTTTGAGAGGGAGGAGTTGCAATTATTTATGATTTCCGATAGGAGAGTACGTCGGTTATTGCTCTTTTCTTCCTCCAAACTAACACTATAGAAGTGTATGGATCCCTCACCTTCTTGGATGGTATGAAACCCCTCTTGGATTTGAATTCCTTGACAGCTTTAGAGATAGCCTCTACCTTTCAAAGAGTTTATCCCGACTGTCCTTGCACTCTTCGCATTCGCAACGAGAACATGAGGATGAAGAGGGGTGAGAGGGACCTGTGTAAGGGTGAAAAAGGGTGTTTTCAAACATATTTATTTTTTCTTGAGCATCAATATGCTCATCATCATGAGTGGTAGTAGCATCAGCATGTCTGCCACCAATACCAATAACTCCACAAGAAGAAGCACCCGGATCTACCTCAGTAGGTTAGTCATGAAGAGCCTCAATATTAGGCTGACCTTGCCTAACTGCTCTCCGATCAATTCCTTCCTTATTAACTCTGCCATTAGGTCTGCTATAGTATCAACATGACCTAGAGTAATATAAGAAGTCATTAACGACTCCTCCTCAGTAGGCTCGATCCATGGATGCACAATCTAGAAAAAAATAGATACATTTAAATCATATAATATAATAATCTTGACAGTTCGGTTAACATTTTAACAGTCAACTTCTGCAATATATTAATAATATATTGCATCAGATTACCCATCTATTGCATAGTTTGCAGTAGATGGTTATAATCCATTTGAGTTGGATTCAGAGAACTAGAGAAACACATGGATAATCTGATTCAAAATATCAATCATCTGTCATAACAAATTACCAATCTATTGCACCAGTTGCACAAGACGGGTAATCTGTTGGGTTACAGGTTACACAACCAATGATCTGTAAGTGTATTAACAATATGTTACATCAGATTACATATCTGTTGCATAATTTGCAATAGATGGTTAATCTGTTAGGAGTTAGGTTTAGAGAACCAAAGTAACAGATGGGTAATCTGATGCAAGATATCAATCGCCTGTCGTAACAAATTATCCATCTGTTGCACCGGTTGGCACAGGACGGATAATCTGTCGCAACAGATGTCCCATCTGATGCATCAGATATAACATCTGTTGCACCAAATATAACATCTGTTTAATATCTTTCATTGAGTAAAATTATTTTACTTGAAGAAGATATATTGCATCATCTGGAGGGTTAAAGAGATCAACCTGCTTAATTTAGGTGTTGCTCTTTGCATCCAACCACCTAAACATCCTTGGATGAGAAACCTCATCCGGGTAATCCATTACCAGCTTTCGGAGGGGAGGAATGACTTTAAATGCCTAAACCTAAAAAATGTAAACAGGAAGCAAGAAAAAAAGTCATAATAACTACATTCAATATAACTTAATGGATGAGTTAAAATAATGATTAATTTTATCATGAAAGCCCAAGAAAAGCCGTATAATGTGGTCATACCAGAGGATAACTTTGTCAGTAAATATTGGACAGTCAAGTAGAAGTTGTCATATCCCCAGAGATAATTATTAAATTTATCAAAATCCTCAGCACGCACCCACAAATTATTTTCTATGACCTCGTTGACGTCTTTTGCCAATATAACTGAATGGACAAACCAAACTAAGCACAATTGCTCCCTGTATTGCTTTGGTATAGTTTTATCCATGAGATCTGTCAACAAATCCGATGCTTTGTAGCCACGTCGAGCAATGTCAAACAACCCATCTATTTTTTTCTTGTATTTTCTTGCTTTGGATCTTTTGCGGGGTGTTCCCTTGGCGATAGGTGGTTCTTCTGGACGATGGCATCACAAGCCCGTCACTATGACAAACTTTTGCAAGCCAAAACAAACCGACATACCACAATAGTTGATCCAAATTTCATCCATCTTTTGGCCCCCTCCTTCGGATCTTCATCATCCCCCACGTACTTAATCCTGCGCTTGAGAAGACCATATACCATCCTTATATGGAAACGGGCAGGGGACTCAGGCAGCTCAAGAAAGCGTCCAAAGCAGCTCTTCTTTCAAAGTCTGTCTATGTTTTCGTCCTTCATAATTTTCCTAAAATAAATAAATTTACTCCCCATCTGACATTTAAGTACAATTTCACCAGTTAGTTCTTGTTCTGCTTTTTTATCATTTATCGACATCGCAATTTGAAACTTTTCAATACTAAAAGTTTTTACAGGATCATGTTGGGATGTCGATATTAATTCACACCCCATTGGTGATGTCATCATATTGATGATCATCCTCTTTCCCTTTCCCACTCTTTAATTCCTCGTCTTTCTCACTTTCATTTTCTTCATTACTATCTACAGACCCTTGTCTACCTCCCTCAACGTTGTTTTCATATCTCTTCTCAGCTTTACTTTGGAAGCTCCTCTGAATTCCTCTGTACTGTAGCCTTTTTTGGGGGGTCGTCAGACGTTGATCCACTTTCACTTTGTTTTCTTTTAGGAGACATGTTTTACCTATAAACAACAGAAAAATAAAAATTACATTACAATTGATGTATGGATAAATTTTAAAAAATACATTACAAACACCACCAATAACGACACACCAACAACCACCACCACCACCATAAATACCACCCATCAATGCCACAAACACCACGAATACCGATACCACCGACAACCACCCCAAACACCATGAATACCAACACCACTGACAGCTACCACAAACACCACCAACCAATGCCACCACAAACACCAACAACCAATGCCACCAACAGCCACCACCAGTGCCACGATGACGACGATGACCACCACCACAAACATCATCCAATAATACCACGATAGTTAATGAAACACTGCAATAGAAACTAGGGTTTTCTTGAGTTCTTCCTATGATTTTACCATCAAAACTCAAAATTATGAACCTATTCTCAAAGATAATACTACTAAAAGTTTTCTTTTTCATCATTAACTTAAAAACCCTTTTTTTTAAATAACAAATATAGAACTCTTCTCAAACTCCGTTACCTACGAAGATAGAGAAAATGACTGATACAAGAAAGAATAAAGTCAAAAATAACACCTATGTGGTCGAAAATAAGAAGAAAATCAATCTGTTGTGAAGGGTAGAGTAATTTGTTGAGTAGTTGTTGTCTGTACTGTATAATTGAGTGAAAAAAAAGAAAAGAGTGAGAACTCGAGATTTGAAATGATAAAATATTTTCTCGCAAATGGATGATTTGTATGGGTTGATTTGTATTTTGAAAAAGAATGACAAATTTTGAAAATGTTAATTTGATCCGAATTGATCTTAATTATTTTTTAAAATTATAAAAAATACGCATAATTTTTAACCCTCTGATCATGCAATTGCCAAAAGACTCAATTGAAGTTGTAGTTGACCCTATGAACTCACCCACCCCTAGTCCTAGATTAATCAATTTAGTTATATGAACTCTATTGAAATTGTATAAAAATAAATGTTCAACCTGTTGTATCAAATACTCATCTGTTGTAAATTATCAAACAAATTAAGTAATCTATTATGACAGATTACCCATCTGTTGTAAATTATCAAATGGATTGTCATATGTTGCAACAGATTACCCATCTGTTGTAAATTATCAAATAGGGCTGCCATTTGTTGTAGTTGATCCTATGAGAACTCACCCCTAGTCCTAGATTAATCAATTAAGATATTAGTTGAACATATGAGGTAGGAAGAATTGGTTCATCTCAGAGTGATCAATCGACGACTCTGGTCGGGAAAAATACAATATCGTCTCATATGCAATTGCCAAAAGACTCAATTGAAGTTATAGTTGACCCTATGAGAACTTACCCCTGGTCCTAGATTAATTAATTAAGGTATTAGTCAAACATATGAGGTTGTAAGAATAAGTTTAGCTCAGAGTGATCGATCGACGACTCTGGTCAGGAGGAACACAATACCGTCTCATTATTCAATTGTCAAAAGACTTAAATGAAGTTGTTGTTGACCCTATGAGAATTCACCCTTGGTCCTAGATTAATCAATGAAGGTATTAGTCTAACATGTGAAATCAATTAAAATTGTATAAAAATAAATGTTCAACCTGTTGTAATAGATTAATCATCTATTGTAAGTTATCAAATAGATTAAGTCATTTGTTACATCAGATACTCATCTGTTGTAAATTATCAAAAAAATTAAGTAATCTGTTGCGACAGATTACCCATCTGTTGTAAATTATCAAATGGATTGTCACATATCGCGATAGATTACCTATATGTTATAAATTATCAAATAGGGTCTGCCATCTATTATAGTTGACCCTATGAGAACTCACCCCTAGTCCTAGATTAATCAATTAAGGTATTAGTTAAACATATGAGGTAGTAAGAATCGATTAAGCTTAAAGTGACTGATCGACGACTCTGGTCGGAAGGAACACAATACCATCTCATATGCAATTGCCAAAAGACTCAATTGAAAATGTAGTTTGATCCTATGAGAACTCACCCCTGGTCCTAGATTAATCAATTAAGGTATTAGTCTAACATATGAGGTAGTAAGAATCAGTTCAGCTTAGAGTGATCGATCGACGACTCTGGTCGGGAGGAACTCAATACTGTCTCATATACAATTGTCAAAAGACTCAATTGAAGTTATAGTTGACCCTATGATAACTCACCCCTAGTCCTAGATTAATAAATTAAGGTATTAGTCTAACATATGAGGTAGTAAGAATCAGTTCAGCTCAGAGTGATTGATCAACAACTCTGGTCGGGAGGAATGCAATACCGTCTCATATGCAATTGCCAAAAAACTCAATTAAAGTTGTAGTTTACCCTATAAAAACTCACCTCTGGTCCTAGATTAATCAATTAAGGTATTAGTCTAACATATGAGGTAGTGAGAATCAATTCATCTCAGAGTGATCGATCGACGACTCTAGTTGGGAGGAATGCAATACCATCTCATTATTCAATTGCCAAAAGATTCAATTGAAGTTGTAGTTGACCCTATGAGAACTCACCCCTGGTCCTAGATTAATCAATTAAGGTATTAGTCGAAACATGTGAAATCAATTAGAATTGTATAAAAATAAATATTCAACTTGTTGCAACAAATTAACCATCTGTTGTAAGTTATCAAACAGATTAAGTCATTTATTATAACAGATTACTCATCTATTATAAATTATCAAACAAATTAAGTAATCTGTTGCGATAGATTACCCATCTGTTGTAAATTATCAAATGGATTGTCACATGTCCCAATAGATTACCCATTTGTTGTAAATTATCAAATAGAGACTGCTATTTGTTGTAGTTGACCCTATGAGAACTCACCCCTGGTCCTAGATTAATCAATTAAGGTATTAGTTGAACATATAAGGTAGTAAGAATCAGTTCAACTCAGAGTGATCGATCCATGACTCTGGTCGGGAGGAACGCAATACTGTCTCATCATTCAATTGCCAAAAGACTCAATTGAAGTTGTAGTTGACCCTATGAGAACTTACACATGATCCTAGATTAATTAATTAGGGTATTAGTCTAACATATGGGGTAATAAGAATCAGTTCAGCTCAGAGTGATAGATCGACGACTCTGGTCGGGAGAAACACAATATCGTCTCATCATTCAATTGCCAAAAGAATTAATTAAAGTTGTAGTTGATCCTATAAGAACTCACCCCTGGTCCTAGATTAATCAATTAAGGTATTAGTCTAACATATGAGGTAGCAAGAATTGGTTCATCTCGGAGTGATCGATCGACGACTCTGGTCAGGAGGAACGCAATACCGTCTCATATGCAATTGCCAAAAGACTCTATTGAAGTTGTAGTTGACCCTATGAGAACTCACCCCTGGTCCTAGATTAATTAATTAAGGTATTAGTCTAATATGTGAAATCAATTGGAATTGTATAAAAATAAATGTTCAACCTGTTGCAACAAATTAACTATTTGTTGTAAGTTATCAAATAGATTAAGTCATTTGTTGCAACAGATTACTCATCGATTGTAAATAATCAAACAGATTAAGTATTATGTTGCGATAGATTACCCATCTGTTGTGGTTTATCAAATAGGGGTTGTCATCTGTTGTAGTTGACACTATAAGAACTCACCCCTGGTCCTAGATTAATCAATTAAGGTATTAGTTGAACATATGAGGTAGTAAGAATCGGTTCAGCTCAGAGTGATCGATCGATGACTCTGTTCGGGAGGAACGCAATACCATCTCATATACAATTGCCAAAAGACTCTATTAAAGTTATAGTTGACCTTATGAGAACTCACCCCTGTCCTAGATTAATCAATTAAGGTATTAGTCTAACATATGAAATTAATTGAAATTGTATAAAAATAAATGTTTAACCTATTGTAACAAATGTCTTTTCTGTTGGATTTAAGCAAACAAATTAAGTCATCTGTTGCAACATATTACGCATCTGTTGCGACAGATGACTGGGCTTTGGAAATTTTCAAACAAAAATTATCATCTGTTGCACTTAGATATTTTAAGACCCTTTTTATAAAAGCAATTTAGATATTTCCTGTCTGAGATAAAAAAAGTCAAAATACCAAGGAGGTAAAAAATATTACTTGGATAACTCAAAAATCTCCTGAGTGAGTAGTCTTATCAGGTCTTTTCAATGTCACCGTCTCCTCATGCCCCTTAAAAGTTAAAAGCTATTAATGAATATTTAAAACCCATATCTAGAAGAATATTCTCTCCTTCAGCCATAACATAAGTAAGACTCAACTCATCTATCACTCTTTTTTCTTTATTCTCAATTCTCTTTCTTTCATTTTTTCCTTTATTTCCCTCTTCTTTCGGATGAGGATCCTTTCGGATCTCAATCGATCAATATCTTTTCTCGACTGAACTGATGTTTTGATCCCTTTGCTTTTTTCACATTGCAGGTATGATTCACTATTGTTCTTTCTATCTCGTCTTCTTCTTTGTATGTCATTTAAATTAGATATTTACATCTGTTGCTATTGATGATTTACCTATTACCAGTTTCCTATTTATTGAGAAAATTGAAAAAAGGGTGACTTTTAAATCTTGAATGAACGAACCGTTGTTTTTATATCTATTGCAACATGCCTTATCGGTTGAACAGATGGGTAATCTGTTGCATCAGATTAGTCATCTATTGATTCACTCAATTTTGTGTTACCCTTTTGTACAGATGGAGCAACTGTTTGAATAAATCAAACCAATAGCAAGGCTGGTTTGATTTATTCCAACAGATGACCCATTTGTTGTAACATGTCATCCATCTGTTGCAATAGATGCCTCATCATTTGAGCAGATGGGTAATCTGTTGTATCAGATTGGTCATATGTTGATTCACTTAATTTTGTGTTACCCTTTTGTAATGTTCTTTTTCTTCTTCTCTTGTTTGACATCAAATGTATTTCTCTTGTTTGTAGCTAAAAGAAAGTGAAACTGGATCCATTTTTGCCCCGACCAGCATTAAAGGCTAGAGTAAAGATGGGTTCAGAGGAATAATCTGCTTACAGATGGAACCACTTCATATGTGGGAGGTATGTATTACTGATAAACCTATCGTGAAAACACACTTCCAGTACAATGATTTTGTGAATGTTTGTTCTTTACCTATTAGGAGTTAATTCTTCAAACAAGATATAACATTTTATAGTTAAGATTGTTAGGTTCAAACTAGTAAGGCTGAGGGACCAAGTAGGTAGTGTCGATACCCCATTATAATTTAATGACCATTTATGCTCATGTTTTTATGTCAAGTTTGGGGAAGGGTTCAAGTTTTTGGCGGCAGTGTAGATATCCAATAGTGATTGGACCGATTTTAATGGCTCAATGGACTTCTTGAAAGTCCTCTGATGCCTCGCACTGCAGTAAACAATGATGTAAATAATAGAAATTTCCCTGGTCCAAATTTATATGGATGGGTTGTTGGAGGAGACTATTATACAACAATAGGTGCTTGGGAGAATACCTGTACGGGAAGGGGGAGGTTGAGAAGGCCATATATCATCTCAGACCTTATTTAAGAGTAAACACAAGGTTGGAAGGAAAGTTTAGTAAAATTAGCTAATGAAATTGACATGAAAAATGAAAAACTAGATGAGCTGCTAATGTGAAAGAGTGTCCAAAAAAAAAATCCATCAGTCGTTGAAGTAAAAGAAGAATGGTCAAGAGGACTGGAGCTGGTCACTTTGCTAGAGACTGCAACTAGCGAGTGTGTCCTCGATGAAGACCCACAAAATATAGGACCAAAACTCTAAGGAAGCAACTTCGCGAGCACGGAAGGTGGTAAGATTGTCGGTCAGAATTGAAACCTGAACAACTACTCCTGAATTAAAAATATGGGATCAAGCCAAGGTGGCAATTTCTCAAGTTAAACATGCATCCCATGCCACCTATGGCTCTGGTCAGGTCAAAGGCAGTGGAAACTACAAGGCGTGGGATTTCTGCCTAACTTCAGACCTTTTTGTTTCTACTACCATTGACTCGATCATAGCCACAAAAAGAAGGCATGTCATGCAAGTTAGACTTCAGAAATTGACACCTTCGCTTCCCTTATTTTTAATTCAGGAGTTGTTTGTTCAAGTTTCAATTCTGACCGACAATCGTATCAATTTCCTGTGCTCGCAAAGCTTCTTCCTTAGAGTTCTGGTCCTGCACTTTGTGAGAGTCTTCATTGAGGACACACTCGCTAGTTGCATTATCGAGCAAAGTGTCCAGCTCCAGTCCTGTTGACCATTCTTGTTTTTTTCAACGACTGACGGATTTTTATATTTGGATACACTTCCACATTTGAAGCTCATCCAGTTTTTCTATTTCTCATGTCAATTTCATTGGCCAGATTCGCTAGAATTTCCTTGCTTGCTTTTCTGTGTTTCCTCTTAAACAAGGTCTGAGATGATATATTGCCTTTTCCACTTCCCCATTCTCGTACAGGTATTCTCCCAAGCACCCTTCTACTATATAAAAGTCTCCTCAAGCAATCCATACATTTAAATTTAGAATAGGGGAATTTCTATTGGTTCCATCGTTGTTTGCTGCAGTGCGAGGTCTTGGAGGCCTTTCAAGAAGTCCATTGCGCCATTTAAACCAATCCAATCTCTATTGGATAGTTACACTGCCGCCAAAAGCTTGAACTCTTTCCCAAACTTGACACAAAAATATGAGCATAGACCATCATTAAATTGTAACAATGTATTGACACCACCGTCTTGGAACCCTTCGGCCTTATCAGTTCGCACCTATCAAACTAAACTGTACAATGTAGGATCTTGTTTGAAGGATAGTGTATAATTAGTAAAAGACTGCATTTACAAAATTATTGCACTTTATGTGTGTTTGTCGTGGTAGACTGATCAATAATACATAACTTCCACGCATGAAAGTGGATCCATTGCACGCATCTTTTTCTTCCTACCCCATCAAGACACTACAGTGTTGTTTATTTATCTACAACACACATGTGATGACTATTAAAATAGAGGTGTGAAGAGTCATGACTTTTTTATCATAACACATTCAAAACAACTAATGAATCAAAATCTTCATCTGTTGCAACTGATAAATCAGCTATTGGAAGAAATCAAAACATCTCTTTCAACATATGGTCCATCTATCGCAGCAGATAATCCATATGTTGCAACAGATTATAAATCTGTTGCGACAGACCAAACATTATTTATTCATATGCACACATGTGATGACTATTAAAAAAGAGGTAAAGAGTCGTGACTTTTTATCTAACACATTCAAAACACCTGATGAACCGAATTCTCCATCTGTTGCAACTGATAAATCAATTGTTAGAAGAAATCAAAACATCTCCCCCCACATATGATCCATCTATCGCAACAAATAATCTATATGTTACAATAGATGGTAAATTTATTGCGATAGATCAGATAGGGTTTATTCATCTGAACGCATGTTATGACTATTAAAAAAGAGAAAGTGATGACTTTTTATCTAAGATATTCAAAACAGATGATAAATCGAATTCTCCATCTGTTGCAACTGATGAATTAGTTGTTAGAAGAAATCAAAACATCCCCAACATATAGTCCATCTGTCGCAATAGATAATCTATATGTTGCAACTGATGGTAAATCTGTTGCGGTAGATGGACAATCTATTGCAATAGCTCAATAATAATCGGCTGTTATCAATTCTCAAAACCGTTTTCAAAAGGTGAGAAGTATTAATGTAAATGAAAAAGTCGCAACTTTTCATAGAAAATAAAATGCCACCAGTTTAAATGTAATTAATATAATGGAGCTTAACAGACGTACCTTTTGTCCTTACACATCCAGATTCAATCCTCTATAAATAGGTCCTTCCTTAATCTCCATTCTGTTAAATTTTATTTATTTCTTGTATTTTTTCTTTTCGTGTGACATCTTCAACAACTTCTCTTCAAAGAGCATATTCCTTTATCATTGAGGTAAGCTTTTTTTTGGTGTAAATCTACCAGTTTGTAGTATACGTTGTATTACATTTGGACTCTTTTCTTTACATTTGTCAATTCATCCTGTTCTAGATATGACTGATCCTGTTTGGGACATTGCTATTCTGCACGACATAGTGCGGGAACTTCAGAGGCAGGTTAATGACTTGCAGAGGAAGTTGTCGTCGTGAGAGCGATGATGTTCAGAGAGATTCAGAGGCTGATGAGGATCTTGCTGCTGTGAGTTAATTGATCGGCTGTCATTAGTGATGATGATGATGATAATAATAATAATTAGAATGTGTTTTTTCTTTTAGCGTATGTATTTTAATTTTTCTATATCGGATCTATACCTAATGTATTTTATTTTTCATTTAGTGAAAAATTTATTTTTAGTCGACTTTGGCTTTTTAATTCTTATTCAATTTTTATTCTGTCTATTTCTTATTCTAAATATTTTACATGTTAACATATCGACGGTTGGAGGTAAGGAGCAATTTTGAATTCAGTAGCAATAGCAATTTTGGATTTTGAGTTCTTTCAATAGATGGATCATGTGTTGGAACAGATTGGTCATTAGTTGGATTTCTATCAACAGATTATCCATCTGTTGCGACAGATTTATCATCCGTTGGAGGAAAACATTCCAATTTTATGGAACTGTGTTGTGTTCTTCCAGCTAATGTCCATCTGTTGCCACAGATGGATAATCTGTTGAAAATACTTATGGTCTGTTGTATTGTTTAGTTTATGTTTTGCCTCTTTTTATTGATGCACAAGTTATTAAAAAAGATATCTTATATATAATAAATGATAACATTACGTTTACAACAATGATTTAAATATATAAAAGTACACCACAAACAACACAAGTTTTTGCAATTACAACGATCATGGTGGATTACAATCCGGGCATGTAGTTCTTTTGTGGCCAGCGCACTTTTATACGGAGCACTTATTTCTTCTTGATGAAAATGATCCTCTAACTCCACGCCTCCCCTTATATGGCTCTCTTCTTGGTTTGATAGTGCTTGGGTCAATATATGGAGGAGGTATTAATCTCCCCACAAGCTCTGCACGAACAACCCAAGATTCTTTAGGAGGCACCGGAGTAATATGTCCACTATATGCCATTTCATATTTTTCCATCAAATAATATTGAGAGGAGTGCTCGTAAACTTCAACTCCATATTTATGACCGTATTGAGCTCAAAACACTGCAATAGCATGTGGATAGGGTATTTTGTCCAAGTCAAAAACTCTGCACGTACAAGATCTTATTTGAAGATCGACCGTGGTAACATCACCATGATCAATGATACTGAATTTATAATCTGTTATTTTATGAGATAATAACCTATTTCCGAAACTGGCGTTCGTTGATATATATGTATATACATACATATATATATATATGTATACATATATATATATATTATATATATATATATATATATTATATATATATATATATATGTATATATATTTTTAAAGTAATTATTTTTTGAATAATTAGTAAAAGAACCTGTTTGTTTCATAGTTTGTCTTGCTTTGATTTAAGTTTAGTTCATTAGCAATTCAAGTTTAATTTTGTATTACATAACTTGGGATAAACGTGCAAAGCACGTTCACATAGACTTGTAGATATTTTCTATATATCCTCGGGCTATATGTTATAAGTTTTTTTTATCTTGGTTCAAACTATCTCGATATGTGGTAATTTGTGGGGGTATGTACAAGGGGTCTTTTTGTATTTTTGGCATAAATGGTTTTTCAAATATCTTATTCATGTTCATGTTCTGATATCTTTGTCCACTAACTCCTTTGCTTGTACCTGCAATTGTAGATTGATAAACGTTATAGGTTTTATGGAGTTTCCCAACGTCTCCTTTTAGCTCTAGAATTTTAATGTCTTCCGATCGACATAGCTCTGCACACTGCTGAGTTAGCTGATTCATAGCTTTAGACTTCAGTTTAACTTCATTAGTCTTTAGCTTTTCTATTTCATTACCCATACTTTCCACTTTCATTGAAAGCGTAGTTAGGGTTTTGAGTATCTTTTCTAAAGCATCATCTTCTATTATATCAGTCTGTGTAGCTTTGTCTTGATATGTAATCTGCAATAACATTTTTGTTAGTACTAATTACTTCAATTGTAAATGTAAAATTTAATATATTTAATACTAGCCTCCGAATCTCTTTCGTTGTAACTGAATTTTGTACTTTCTTTTTTAACTACCAACGTACCTGTGTATTATCTGTCCGTACAATAAATTTGTTATATACAATATATGGCTCAAATGCTAATAAACATTTATATAATGAACATAATTCTTTTCTATTTATTTCCCATTTTATTTCTGTTTCATTAAACGTACCTGAGTAGTATCTATAATGATGTTCTAATTTTTCTTTTTCATATCTATATTTAAGTAATCCTCCATAACTATATTCACTAGCATCTGCTTCTACTATATATATAAATTTTTTATTTTCGTCTAGGAATTGTAATTTTGGTAATTCTTTACAAAGTATTTTTATTTTCTGGACTTGTTTTTTATCTTCTTCGTTGTAATTATATTCTACGTCCTTTTTTAATTTTTTCTATAAAGGCTTTAGGTTTTCTGCTAATTTTGGTATATATTCTCTTACTTGGTTTACTAATCTTAAAAATGATTGTAATTTCTTTTTTGTATCTAATTCTTCTTTTGAATTTATTATTTTTTGTGCTATATGTTGTTGCATTTTTACTCCACTTTTATCTATTTGTATTCCTAAAAACTCTATCTGGTTTTTCGGCTTTCTTTTCACTTAAACTTATTCCCGATTTTTCTATTATATCTGTAAATTGTTCTAATAATTTTAAATATTTCTCTTTAGTTTTTGTATATAGTAGTATATCATCTATGTATACTATACAATTAGGTAATTGTTTAAAATAACTATCCATAAAATGTTGATATCTACCTGGTGCATTTTTATATCCAAATGGTAATACGTTCCATTCATAAAATCCTTGTGGTACCGTAAATGCGGTTAATTCCTTAGAATTTTCATCTAACTTTAAGTGGTAAAATCTTGATTTACAATCAAATTTACTAAATTAATTATATCCTTGTATTTGTCTTATTTTTAATATCTTATTTGGTATTGGATAATTAGATGTCATAGTTTTTGCATTTAGGTTTCTATAATCAATAATCTTTCTACTTTTTCCTCTTTTTTGTTCACTATGTTTATTTACTATAAATGTTGGACTATTGTGTTTACTATTATTTTTTTGTATATACTGCTTTTCTAATAATTCATCTATATGCATTTTAAATTCTTTTAAATCGTCAAAATTATATGTTAATGGTTTTTGAGTTATTATGCTATTTTTATCTATTAATTCAATTTTTATAGTAGTTTTATGTTTTTTCCATCCTTTTAATGGATCTTCACTATATAATTATCTTAATTTTTTCTTTATTATTTCTACCTTATCTATTGAAAATATAGTTATTTCTTTTTAATTTATCAAAAATACAACTAGTTCTACTGTGTCTTCTGTATTTTTTATATTTTCTAACTTTTGTGTAATTTTTTCACTTCCTTTTATCCAATCAGTTTTCTTTCTTATTTTATTAATAACTCTTTTTGCCCTTACTCTTTGTTTACATGGTGTTGTAAACCACCAATCTGTTTTACTTATTATATGTGGATATAATTTATCTAAAAATGGCATTGCTAAAAGCATATCTTTTGATGTTAGTTCATAATTATAGATTTCTACTATTGTTATTATTTTATCCCATATCTGTATTTTTATATTTTTAGCTTTATATGTAATTAAGTTTTCTTCTTTATGAAATCCTTTGACTACTATTGATGTTTTTAATTTATCCCATTTACTTTCTGGTAAACAGTTGTATCTACATAAGTTTGCTTCTGCTCCTGTATCTATCATAGGTGTATAATACCTATTATAATATCCTTCTACTATTATTTTTACAAGTACATATATTTTTATATCATGTTAAAGCTCTCATATATTCTTCTAAATTTGTTTTCATTAGTTTTTCTATTAATTGTATATTTTTCATATCCATTTTTCAATATTCTAAATATACGTAATTTATCATGGTTGATGTGTAGGTTTGGTATGTAATTATCTATAAGAGTAGTTAGGTAGGTGAGGTATGTAATTTATTCTAGTCATAAAATATTTATCAAATATTTTTTCCAATATGATTTTGCTTATATCTAAAATTTCTATATCCTTAAGTATATACAAAACAAGTATTTTAAATTTATCTACCATTTCGTCAGATAAATAACTATTCATTTTTCATATGATGTTTTTTCAAAATATTCCCTTCAATCATACACATAACAAAATATGATCATTTTAGATTACTATATACTAGATTATTCTTAAATAACATGTTCTTCGATCACTATTAGCATGGTAATCTGGATACTTTTCCCTTAAACAACGTCTCTACTCTGGCTACTCCCCTATCACGGCTTTCTTGCCTCACCGGTTTCAGCTTTAGGATGACATAGTTCTTAGGAATTTTTCTCCTTTTCCACTTTGCTAATAAACTTCTTAGCATGCTATTTTTTGAATAATTCTACTATAAAGTAACTAACATGAACTTATTTTATCATATCATGATTGTCAGGAATTTATGAATTTAGCTATTCATAACCATAAATAAATATACCTGTTCTGGTAGATTTGATAATTCTGGGCTTTGTTCATCCATAGCTTTTGCTTTGAAATATATCTATTTTTTATTAAATATTTAAAAGTTTATTTTTTTTTACAAAGGAGGGCTTTTTGCTTCAACACATGAAGACTTGCCCTTAACTTGCCGGAGGCTTACATATTTATAGCTTAAGAAAACGCGTAAAACTTATCTACACTGTTCTTACTTTACACGTGCCTTATTTTTTACAAAGTGGGTGCTAAAAAGTCTTAAAGGCTATTAATAGTAGGTACAAGGAAGTCAAAAAGTAATAATGACACTAAATTCCAAAAAATCTAATCTACTATCTCTTTACGTAAAAAAAGATCTATTAGAGCTATAATAGATCTATTTAAGTTGTCCGAATTATCCGCACCTCCCTACAAATGGTATCAGAGTCTATGTTGTTTAAAGTTATCGGAAGTAGTATATATTTTAATTTATTTGATTAATTTATTAATTATGATAAAATTAGATTTAGATATCCACCAAAATATTATAAAAATTAATTAGATGAATAACGTACAAAAATCACAACAATATAAAGAATTAAAACAAATAATATCTGAAAAACGTAAAGAATTAAAAATAAGGATAGAAAGACTACAGTATAACATAATTGTCGAAGTTAGTAAAAATTCAATAAATGCACAAAAAGAAGAAATATCAAATTTAGAATCAACAATAGATAGTCTAGAATATATATATCAACATAACCTATATACATTTAAATAAAATGAACAAAGAAGAATTCATAATAGACGAAAAAATATATGAAAATCACGAAGGATTAAAAATAAAAATAGTATTCTCTAATTTAGGAAGAAGATATAAGAAAATAGGTGAACATTTATATTTAATGTTAGAAAAAAAAGAATTAAAATTAGAAGATAATTTGTCAGTCATGGTAAGAATAGAAAGATAAAATGAAGAGATAGACAGAAAAAAGGAAATAGATAAAATAAAACAACAAACCACAGAAGAAATATGAAAAATAGAAGAAACTAAAAATAGTAGGATTGCTGAATTAGAAAAAGAACTACAAATGCTAAAAGATTTGTATGAAAAAAAGATAGAAAGAAAAAGAAGAAAAAGATAAAGAACAAAAATTATTAATTGAGATAAATCAATTTAAAGAAAAATTAGAAATAAAAAATAAAGAACCAGAAACCAGTGAATTAGAAATAAATGCAATAGATGCTGAAGAAACAGATAATTATGATTCGGAAGATAGTGAAACATATACAGAAATTCTAGAAAACATAGAAAAACTAGAAATTAATGAAAAACAAGAAGTAATTAATAAAGAAAATCTAGAACTAATAAATACAGAGGTAAATATTCTAGAAAAAAATATAATACCTAGTACATCAGAAATAAGAAAACCAACCTATAATTACAAAAATAAGTTTAAAAAATATAATTCAAAGGATGAATATAATAAATGGACACCAAAACAAATAATTAATTACAACTTTTTAGATTTAAACTGTGTAATAGACACAAATAAAATAATACAACTATGGGTAGGATACATGTCAAAACAATTATTAGATAATAAAATAGATACAACAAACACATCAGAATATATAGAAAAGACATTAATAGGAACAATAAAATTATGGCTTTTAAACCTAGCCGAAGCAAGTAAAAAAGTACTAAAATCTGGTAATAAAACAGAAGGAACATCAACACCTACTAAAATACTACCAACAGAAATATTGAAAAAATATGAAATAGCTATAAGAGATGAACTTAGTAGTGTAACAACAGAAGAAGAAGAGCAAAATAAAGAACAAGATATAAATAGAAATTTAATGTTAAAACTAGAAATATGTAATATGTGCTATATAGATGAGTATACGTGCGCATTTAAAGAATATTATTATAAAGGAACATATAATATAGAAGAAAGTGAAGAAATAAGAAGACTATATTTTAGTAAATTAGCTGAACCATTTAGTTCAAAAATAATAAAGAGTTGGGATGAAGCAAAAATAGTAGATACCCTAGGAGCAAGAATAAAAATTTTACAACAATGGTATAGAAATTTATGTGAAAAATATAGAGAAGAAATAAAAATAGAAAAAACATTAATAAGAAATTTAGCATGTTGCAAAAATAAAATAGCACCTCAATTTGGATGTGAAGAAAGATATTATAAGAAAAGAAAAAGACATAAGAAATATAAGAAATACAAAAAATTAAAATATAAATATAAGAAACCAAGAAAAAGATATTATGTAAAAAATTATAAACATAAAAGACCATATAGAAAAAAGAAATCTATAAAAGAATGTATTAAAATATATAGAATACCTTAATGAAAATATAGAGGAATTAATAAGATTAAAACAAACAACTAAAGAATATTATGAAAAAACATTTAATTAACCCACCTAAATGACAAATAATTTTGAAGTACTAGTTTTATACATACTTAGAGATATAGAAATTATAGACGTAAATAAAATAATATGGGAAAAAATATTTAACATTGAAGATGAAGAGTTAGATATAAATCAGATAGAAGACGAGTTAGGAGAAATATACTTAAGTGATGACAATCACTATTACTACCTAGATAATTATTCAGATGGATATTATAAAGATTAAGAAATGCTAGAATATATTCAAAGAGTTAGAGAAAAATAAAGTTGGCTATACGAAGAAATTAATTATAGAAACCAGCTTAGAAAAGGAAGAGAACAATTAAAAGAAAGATTAATTTGGATAAATAAAACCATAAAACAACTAGAATTAAAAGACAGTTTAGAATATGATTTAGACATGGAATTATTCATAGACGAAAAAGACAGGATAATTAACGAAATAGATAATCTAAAATTTAATATCTGATATAGTACAATTTGAATAAATTATTACAAAGAAATTTGCTGTATCACAACTACTTTAGGATAAAATGATAGACTATGAGTATTTAAAATATTGGTAGTATTTTAGTAGGTGTACAACATATTATATTTTTTATTTCTAATATTTGTTTATTTTTTGAGTTTTTTTGGTAATTTACAATCTCTAGCTAAATGTCCTAGTTTTCCACAATTATAACAAGTACATTCTTTTATAGATTTCTTTTTTCTATATGGTCTTTTATATTTATAATTTTTTACATAATATCTTTTTCTTGATTTCTTATATTTATATTTTAATTTTTTGTATTTCGTATATTTCTTATGTCTTTTTCTTTTCTTATAATATCTTCCCTCACATTCAAATTGAGGTGCTATTTTATTTTTGCAACATGCTAAATTTCTTATTAATATTTTTTCCATTTTTATTTGTTCTCTCTATTTTATTCTTGTTCCTAGAGTATCTACTATTTTGGCTTCATCCCAACTCTTTATTATTTTTGAACTAAATGGTTCAGCTAATTTACTAAAATATAATCTTATTATTTCTTCACTTTCTTCTATATTATATGTTCCTTTATAATAATATTCTTTAAATGCGCACGTATACTCATCTATATAGCATATATTATATATTGCTAGTTTTAACATTAAATTTCTATTTATATCTTTTTCTTTATTTTGATCTTCTTCTTCTGTTGTTACACTGCTAAATTCATCTCTTATAGCTATTTCATATTTTTTCAATATTTTTGTTGGTAGTATTTTAGTAGGTGTTGATGTTCCTTCTGTTTTATTACTAGATCTTAGTATTTTTTTACTTGCTTCGGCTAGGTTTAAAAACCATAATTTTAATGCTCCTATTAATGTCTTTTCTATATATTCTGGTGTGTTTGTTGTATCTATTTTATTATCTAATAATTGTTTTGACATGTATCCTACCCATAGTTGTATTGTTTTATTTGTGTCTATTACACAGTCTAAATCTAAAAAGTTGTAATTAATTATTTGTTTTGGTGTCCATTTATTATATTCATCCTTTGAATTATATTTTTAAACTTATTTTTGTAATTATAGGTTGGTTTTCTTATTTCTGATGTACTAGGTATTATATTTTTTTCTAGAATATTTACTTCTGTATTTATTAGTTCTAGATTTTCTTTATTAATTACTTCTTGTTTTTGATTAATTTCTAGTTTTCCAGAATTTCTGTATATATTTCACTATCTTCCGAATCATAATTATCTGTTTCTTCAGCATCTATTGCATTTATTTCTAATTCACTGGTTTCTGGTTCTTTATTTTTTATTTCTAATTTTTCTTTAAATTTATTTATTTCGTTCAATAATTTTTGTTCTTTATCTTTTTCTTCTTTTTCTTTCTGTCTCTTTTCATATAAATCTTTTAGCATTTGTAATTCTTTTTCTAATACAACAATCCTACTATTTTTAATTTCTTCTATTTTTCGTATTTCTTCTATGGTTTGTTGTTTTATTTTATCTATTTCCTTTTTCTGTCTATCTCTTCGTTTTCTCTTTCTATTCTTACCATGGCTGCCAACTTATCTTCTAATTTTAATTCTTCTTTTTCTAACATTAAATATAAATGTTCACCTATTTTCTTACATCTTCTTCCTAAATTAGAGAATACTATTTTTATTTTTAATCCTTCGTGATTTTCATATATTTTTTCGTCTATTATGAATTCTTCTTTGTTCATTTTATTTAAATGTATATAGGTTATGTTGATATATATATTCTAGACTATCTATTGTTGATTCTAAATTTGATATTTCTTCTTTTTGTGCATTTATTGAATTTTTACTAACTCCGAAAATTATGTTATACTGTAGTCTTTCTATCCTTATTTTTAATTCTTTACGTTTTTCAGATATTATTTATTTTAATTCTTTATATTGCTGTGGTTTTTGTACGTTATTCATCTAATTAATTTTTATAATATTTTGGTGGATATCTAAATCTAATTTTATCATAATTAATAAATTAATCAAATAAATTCAAATATATACTACTTCCGATAACTTTAAACAACATAGGCTCTGATACCATTTGTAGGGGGTGCGGATAATTCAGATAACTTAAATAGATCTATTATAGCTCTAATTGATCTATTTTTATTTATGCGTGGATATTTCTTAACTTCTCTAAACATTTTTATTTTTAGTTTATTTATTAAACATTTTTATTTTTAGTATATTTATTTTAATTTTATCAATGTTCATATCTTGAGGGTGATTAGATGGTATTTGATTAAATGCTTTACTGTAATATTCTTTAGTTTTTTCTCTTAGTCTTTGTAATTCTTGTATATTATTTTGGAGGTATTCTAAATATTCTATATCTTTTGTTATAAAATATTCAATTAAATTCTCTTTCATAAGTATTTCTGTTAATCTTATTTCTTCCACATCTTGTCTCCAATATTTTAAATACTCATAGTCTATCATTTTATCCTAAAGTAGTTGTGATACTGCAAATTTCCTTGTAATAATTTATTCAAATTGTACTATATCTGATATTAAATTCTAGGTTATCTATTTCGTTAATTATCCTGTCTTTTTCGTCTATGAATAATTCATGTCTAAATCATATTCTAAACTGTCTTTTAATTCTAGTTGTTTTATGGTTTTATTTATCCAAATTAATCTTTCTTTTAATTGTTCTCTTCCTTTTCTAAGCTGATTTCTATAATTAATTTCTTCGTATAGCCAACTTTGTTTTTCTCTAACACTTTGAATATATTCTAGTATTTCTTAATCTGTATAATATCCATCTGAATAATTATCTAGGTAGTAATAGTGATTGTCATCACTTAAGTATATTTCTCCTAACTCGTCTTCTATCTGATTTATATCTAACTCTTCATCTTCAATGTTAAATATTTTTTCCCATATTATTTTCTTTATGTCTATAATTTCTATATCTCTAAGTATGTATAAAACTAGTACTTCAAAATTATCTGTCATTTAGGTGGGTTAATTAAATATTTTTTCATAATATTCTTTAGTTGTTTGTTTTAATCTTATTAATTCCTCTATATTTTCATTAAGGTATTCTATATATTTTATATCTTTGGTTATCATATATTCTTTTAAATTTGTTTTCATTAGTTTTTCTATTAATTGTATATTTTTCATATCCATTTTCCAATATTCTAAATATACGTAATTTATCATGGTTGATGTGTAGGTTTGGTATGTAAGTATTTATAAGAGTAGTTAGGTAGGTGAGGTATGTAATTTATTCTAGTCATAAAATATTTATCAAATATTTTTTCCAATATGATTTTTCTTATATCTACAATTTCTATATCCTTAAGTACATACAAAACAAGTATTTTAAATTTATCTATCATTTCGTCAGATAAATAAATATTCATTTTTCATATGATGCTTTTTCAAAATATTTCCTTCAATCATACACATAACAAAATATGATCATTTTAGATTACTATATACTAGATTATTCTTAAATAACATGTTCTTCGGTCACTATTAGCATGGTAATTTCGGCTTACTTTTCCCTTAAACAGCGCCTTTTCTCTGGCTACTCCCCTATCGCGGCTTTCTTGCCTCACCGATTTCACCTTTAGGATGACATAGTTCTTAGAGATTTTTCTCCTTTTCCACTTTGCTAATAAACTTCTTAGCATGCTATTTTTCGAATAATTCTACTATAAAGTAACTAACATGAACTTATTTTATCATATCATGATTGTCAGGAATTTATGAATTTAGCTATTCATAACCATAAATAAATATACCTGTTCTGGTAGATTTTGATAATTCTGGGCTTTGTTCATCCATAGCTTTTGCTTTGAAATATGTTTGTTTTTTATTAAATATTCAAAAAAAAATTGTTTTTACATAGGAAGGCTTTTTGCTTCAACACATGAAGACTTGCCCTTAACTTGCCAGAGGCTTACATATTTATAGCCTAAGAAAACGCGTAAAACTTATCTACACTGTTCTTACTTTACACGTTTCCTATATACATTTGTCCTAAAAAAGCCAATAATGGCAAGTGCTAAAAGCTAATAAATGAATAAAAGAAAAGTCAAAAAGTCTACCCTATAAATAGTAAAGCTATTAAATGTTTACATGATTCACGTATCTTATTTTTCACAAAGCTAGCTTTTTCTCTGTATGTCGCTTTCTTCCTTTAATATTTTTGTCTCCTTGTCTTTCTATTATTGCTCCGTTGATTTTTATCTTCTAGCTGACGTCCTTATCTTCTTGTTGATTTTTTCTTTTATCCTAGCTGGACTTCTGGGATAATATTATCTCCTCCATTACATTTCGAACATTGATGGTCTGGATATTCGTGTCAAATTATCTTGCAATATCTTGTTAATAATCCGTCTGAAATAAATACTTTCTTAATTGGTCTTGCAGTAGATTGTTTTTCTGGGTTAAGTAATGTCATTATACATTGTCTAACATCTTCCATATCTGTTTGTCGTAGCTCTCTTGAATTTGAATAAATCATTTGATTCTTGAATAATAGCTCCATATTGGGTTTCCATTGATGTAATTATTTGCTAATTCTTGAATAATTGTAGCTAATCCAATAAGTCGTTTATTTGCATAAAAATCAGGTATCTCGATTTTGGGTATCTCTGGCTGCTGCACAATATCTTCTGGTATTATCATATCTCTGGTTAATCCTATTTTTACAACTTGTATAACTGGTTTGATCTCGTCGTATAATATCTCTGCTGGTGCCGTATAAAACTTTATATAAAATAGATTTCCTTTGGTTACTCTTTTATAGGTGGTGAATACTTTATGTAATTCTTCTATAACTGATAGTTCTTCTCCATCTTGGGTATATGTGGTATTTAATAATCCATAGTCGAAACATGTTTTTATTAAGCTTGGATTGGTTTTGGGTAGTGCGATTAGCTTGTTGTAACCTTGCAATTTTGGGGTTATATAGTTTGTGTTTGGTTCTTGGATATTTGTAGCTCTGGGGTTAAGGTTTAGAAAAGTTTGTACTTTGTAGATATTTTCTATATATCCTCGGGCTATATGGTTATAAGCTTTTTTATCTTGGTTCAAATTATCTCGATATGTGGTAATTTGTGGGGGTATGTACAAGGGGTCTTTTTGTATTTTTGGCATAAATGGTTTTTCAAATATCTTATTCATGTTCATGTTCTGATATCTTTGTCAACTAACTCCTTTGCTTGTACCTGCAATTGTAGATTGATAAACGTTATGGGTTTTATGGAGTGTCCCAACGTCTCCTTTTAGCTCTGAAATTTGAATGTCTTCCGATCGACATAGCTCTGCACACTGCTGAGTTAGCTGATTTGTAGCTTTAGACTTCAGTTTAACTTCATTAGTCTTTAGTTTTTCTATTTCATTACCCATACTATCCATTTTCATTGAAAGCGTAGTTAGGGTTTTGAGTATCTTTTCTAAAGCATCATCTTCTATTATATCAGTTTGTGTATCTTTGTTTTGATACGTAATCTGCAATAACATTTTTGTTAGTACTAATTACTTCAATTGTAAATGTAAAATTTAATATATTTAATACTAGTCTCCGAATTTCTTTTGTTGTAACTGAATTTTGTATTTTCTTTATTAGCCACCATCGAACCTGGGTATTATCTGTTCTCACAATAAATTTTTTATATACAATATATGGTTCAAATGCTAATAAACATTTATATAATGAACATAATTCTTTTCTATTTATTTTTCATTTAATTTTTGTTTCATTAAACGTACCTGAGTAGTATCTGCAATGATGTTCTAATTTTTCATTTTCGTACCTATATGTAAGTACTCCTTCATAACTATATTCACTAGCATCTGCTTCTACTATATATATAAAAATTTTATTTTCGTCTGGGAATTGTAATTTTGGTAACTTTTTACAAAGTATTTTTATTTTCTGAACTTGTTTTTTGTCTTCTTCGTTGTAATTATATTCTATATCCTTTTTTAATTTTTTCTGTAAAGGCTTTAGGTTTTCTGCTAATTTTGGTGTATATTCTCTTACTTGGTTTACTAATCCTAAAAATGATTGTAATTTTTTTTTTGTATCTAATTCTTCTTTTGAATTATTTTTTATACTATATGTTGTTGCATTTTTACTCCACTTTTATCTATTTGTATTCCTAAAAACTCTATCTGGTTTTTCGGCTTTCTTTTCAATTAAACTTATTTCCGATTTTTTTTGTTATATCTGTAAATTGTTCTAATAATTTTAAATGTTCCTCTTTATTTTTTGTATATAGTAGTTAATCATCTATGTATACTACGCAATTAGGTAATTGTTTAAAATAACTATCCATAAAATGTTACTATCTACCTGGTGCATTTTTATATCCAAATGGTAATACGTTCAATTCATAAAATCCTTGTGGTACCGTAAATGCGGTTAATTCCTTAGAATTTTCATCTAACTTTAAGTGGTAAAATCCCGATTTACAATCAAATTTACTAAAATAATTATATCCTTGTATTTGTCTTATTTTTAGTATCTTATTTGGTATTGGATAATTATATGTCATAGTTTTTGCATTAAAATTTCTATAGTCAATAACCATTCTACTTTTTCCTCTTTTTTGTTCACTATGTTTATTTATTATAAATGCTGGACTATTGTGTTTACTAATGCTTTTTTGTATATACTATTTTTTTAATAATTCATCTATATGCATTTTAAATTCTTTTAAATCGTCAAAATTATATGTTAATGATTTTTTAGTTATTATGCTATTTTTATCTATTAATTCAATTTTTATAGTAGTTTTATGTTTTTTCCATCCTTTTAATGGAT